>OX422213.1:621332289-623732289 GCA_949130495.1 Sambucus nigra | reverse complement strand
ACTCTCGAGATCCAGCCAAAAAAATTATTATGGTATAAGTAATGTACATGATTGGATTCCTCTGTTTTGCTTTTTCAATTTATGTTTTGATTTTTCCTCTGTTTTTAATGTTGTATTATGCATATTACACTTAGGATCAGATATCAAAGTGTTATTATACTATATGGGTTAACAATCTGTTTGAAACTCTGTTATATTATGCATATTACCATCAATGTATCTAAATTTGCTCTGTGTTTATATTAGCATTTAAGTGTTATTTCAATGGCATATTACACATAGTTGATTAATTTCAATGGCTTATTACACAGAGCTTATTCATTTCAAGTGTTATTTTGAAACTCTGTTATATTATGCATATTACCATCAATAGCCATATATTAGAATAGTATTTTAAAACTCTGTTTTTGATCAGCTCTGTGTTTTTACTGTTATGAACACCTATTATCATAATGCATATTACCATTTTTTTAACTTATTTATGATAATTGATTCCATATTGCAGCTACCTTTATCACGTATACGAAGAAATACATGGTAAATATGACAGGGACAGTCAGGATAGCGTACCTATCGAAAAAAAGTGGTGTAACAAGGGCTTCAGAGGGAGGAGGTAGTGAGAGTGTTGAACTTTAGTATTCCTCTTTTTAAATCTCATTTTATATAGGGTAATGAACACTGTTACTTTTTAATTTATTAGGGTTTTATAAAAGGCTTTTCGCGACTTATTTACGGGGGTGAGAGGTGAGCCTATAAAAGTTTTTCACAGATTATTTATGGGTGTAAAGTATTATCCCCAACTGTTAGAGTTCATATTTTGTCAATTAATATATATATTGGTTTGAGATACATTATTGTTAATTCCATATATTACTTTAGTCCGTTATAATGCTATTCTAATACAATTATACTTAGGATCAGATATGAAAGTACGTAGAAGGGACTTTATGGCGATTTTTTGAATGATTGTTGGATCATTATTAAGTGTAGATCTTTATAGGTTTTATTTAGGATTATGACTTTGTTATCTTGAAGGTTGATTTTTGTAGTTGAATACTAATATATGGATATTGATGATTTTTCTATTTTCTCCTTCAGGTAGCATGTTGACACTATATTTTTAGAACTCTAATACTATCACAGATGAAGATGTTGATCTCATGCATTTTGTACATGGAAATCATTTATAATTATGTTTTATTTACTTACAAAATGTTTATTAGAGAGAAATAAGTGACTCTTGTTATAGAACATGTTCCAATGGAAGCTTTTTTAATGTAACGATTTTGGTTTTTTAAACATAGCTATTAGAATATTAAGATTCATACATTTTTTTACTTTTATTTTAATTCCTGTCTTGAATGGATGATTTTGTTTATACGTGTCCGAGAACGGACTATTAGTATTGTTGTTGGAATATTTTTTATTTGTTACACATGGTGGATAATCCTATAAATATAGGAAACTATACCTATTTTTTTTAAAAATATTTACAACTATTTGTGTTATTTAAAATATAGACATTAACTTAAATTATAAATAACTAATGCTTTGAAAAGTTATCTTCGTTCCATCAGGACGGGGAATCCGTTAGAAATATTGAGTATTGTTTCACTCATATTGGGGGCAAGTGAGACTAATCATTGTTTGTCTGGACACATGCTAATGTATTTGAATTACAGACTATTAGTTTTATTGTTGTGGTAATTTTATTTTTTAAATAGGGTGGATAGTCCTTCAGAGGGCAAATTTTGCCCAAAAATTTTAAATTGTTTACAATTATTTGTGTTATATAAAAAAAAAACCACTTAAATTATACATGACCTAATGCTTTGGAAAAATTTCTCCGTGCCTTCAAGCACGGATAATAAGCTTATATATATATATATATATATATATATATATATATATATATATATATATATATATAGAGAGAGAGAGAGAGAGAGAGAGAGAGAGACGTGATTAATAGTAACGTATATGGAATGAAAAAATACATTCATGATTATCCACATTGGAAATAGATAATTGATAGTAAAAACAGATGTGAATGGAATTATGTATAAATACTTGATGGAGATAAAAAAACAGATTGAAACAACACATTTGTTTTGTATAAAGATGGAATAAAATGGTAATATATATTTATACATACATATATATTTTGTATAAAAATAGTAAAAATAGATGTGAATGGAACGGTGCATAATTTATAAAGATGGAATGAAAACATACATAACTGACGGAGATTAAAAAAAAGATGTGAATGGAATGGAATGAAAACATGGAAGTGACTTATAATGAGTCGGATGTATATCTGTATAGAGTATTCTAGGTATAATTGCTGCGTATAGTGAAGTTTGTTAAAATATGGAGTTTACTGAAATAAGGAGTTTGCATATAATGGAGTTTGCGTGGCCAATATCCAGTCTCCTTATTCTAACGGATGTATATCTGCCTTTATTAGGTAATTATAATGAGTAGGACACTAAAAAATAAGAGGACTGAAATTGGAAGTGAAATAAAATGCCCAAAGCCAAGCTTTCTCTTCTCTTGGTTTATTTCTGGATTGGAAAGAAAAATTTTGAGAGAAAGTTTCAGTTAAATCTAAAAAGACTTTCTCTTATTTTCTCTCCCTTTCCCTCTAAATGAAACTCCCAAACGACAAAAATGGTGAACTTTCTCTCCTTTTCATTTATTTTCTCTCCCTTTTAGAACTCCCAAGCAAGCTCTTAATGTCCTTGATAAGAATCCCAAATTTTTATCACTCTATTAAAATATATATTTTCTAACTAAAACTCTATTTTTTATCAAACCTAAAACCTCCTCTTCCACAATAACCACCATAAGTTCCATCATTACAACCAACACCATCCCTATTTGGAAACAGAAGATCATGTTGTGGAATTAAGACTTGTCTTGAAAAAATCTGGTAAGTCATATCTGAAAGAGGATTAATATATGGAGGTTGAAGCTCATCATGTCAATCACGGCGTGGTACATTGGACATAACCAGCATAGACCCGCTGGTGCCGACAATTCGTCAGATTTTTTTAGTTGAGGTCATAATCACATGCAAAGAAAAGAACTAAAAACACATAACAAATGTTTGACAGATTTATGTTATCGTATTTCGTTGGATAGTTTATCAACGTGGTGATTATAATTGTTAATTCCAGGATGGATTTTATAAAAATCTTCGTGGGAATAATGAGACGAGATCAATCACATGCCGAAAAGAATCGGACATAGTCAACGTGGGTCCCAAACCATAAAGGCCTAACTTCTAGAAGCCAAAGTAGGCCCAACACACTGCCCCAGTCAAATTTAGTGTCGCGCGGATAATTATAAAGACTTATCACGTGGATAATTACGGGCTTAACTGGTTACCTATAATCTTGATCGAGATAAATATAAATCGCTCACAATCCATTATGGAGCTAGGTGAGTTCCTTGTTCCACCCAACTATTTTTTCACTATTATAAATACAAACCTCACCCCGGGGAAAAGAGGAATGTAATTTCGAACATCTGAGAAATTAATAAAGAACCAAGAACCCTCTCCGTGGATGTAGGCAGTTGCCAAGCCACATAAATCTTTGAGTTGTGATCATTTACTTTATTCTTTTACTGCCATTGCTTTCTACAAATATTTAATTGTGATTTCTTATACTCATAATTGGTATCATCTGTGGTAATCGATTTTATTTTCTACGAAAGCAATCCGAAATAAAAGAGTAAACGCAATGTCTCATCACCCAAATAGTGCACCCCTAGTTGGCGATGTGCGGGCTGACTTAGCCCCACTCAGTATCAAATTTGAGGTCTATCAGGGCAGGTGGTCGATGCTTATGAAGCAAGATTTCAACAGCAAGAGGAGGCAACACACCTCCAAATGGAGGATAAAACAAAACTCCAACGACGATTGGAGATGATGGAGAATGATACTCCGTAAGGAGAATCGAAAACGTCGTGTTCGGACTCCTAACCCTCAGGAGGGAAAAACTCGCAGCTGAGGAAGGAGTGGTGGATGGGACCAAGACCGTTCGGAGGGTGGGAGTCATTTGGTGAAACGAAACTGAGATAAAGAATTCCACAGGTATGATATAAGGAGTTTAGTCTGAAAAGATATGGACCAACACCCAGCTCATCGTGGAGCCAAATCCACAAAATAGCTAGCAAGAAGGGCCCTTATCACACAGATGCAGTCCCCTTTCTTAAGGGCAATTGAGTAAGATAAACCCTCGAAAAAATTCACAGCCCCAAGATTCAAGATATATAATGAAAAGACAGACCCCATAAATTACGTTGGCCAGTATATGCAGGCGATGATTCTGTGGTGTCGCAATGATGCTCTTATGTGCCACATATTCCCATCCAGTCTAGGAGACGTAGCCCATAAGTGGTGTGAGAGGATTCCCCATAAGCCGATTAAGAGGTTTAAGTCCCTCGCTTTGGTCTTCATAGCTCGTTTCATAACCAGCAGCTTGTATCTGAAGAGGATGGATTTTTTACTAACCGTGAGGAAAAATCCACAAAAGACTTTACGGGATTATGACAAACATTATTGGGAAACTTTCAATGAAGCGGAAGACTGCTCGGAGCAGGTAATCGAAACATCATTTAAGATCGACTTGTCCTCTACCTCTATGTCACACCAGTCCCTCACTAAGAAGGAATCGGACACCATTGATGACCTCATGTAATGTATTGAAAAGTACGCCAAGGTGGAAGACATGGTCAACACCAGTCACTGGTCGCGCTAAGGAAAATAAAGAGAACACCCCCAAGAAGGGAAATAAGTAATAAAATGGAGGAGCTAAGAATGGGGGCATAGCAGATTCATCCAAAGTATTCCAAACTGTTAATACAATTTTTAAGGAACTAATTTACAAAATTATGGGGAAGATCAATGACCTACAGTTTATTAAGTGGCCGAAGAAAATAGGAGGAGATTCGATAAGGATGGACAACACACTTAGGTGTGCCTTCCACAAGGAGAACGAACACGAAACAGAAAATTACAAGGCCCTAAAGTCTCATTTGGAGGATTTAGCTCAAGTAGTGGATCTGAACGATTACATAGAGAATAAAGTTCATTAGGTCGTCACCAACGGCGAACAAAAAATAAATAACATGCTGGACATGAAGTAGGACACGAGTTTATCGGCATACACTGGGCGCCCGACCTCAAGCAGATCTAGGGCAATGCAATTTGAATGGAACTCAAGAAGGTTACAGCAGCGATGAAGGCGTTTTAAATAGATCGTGCCGAAATCCGAGCTGGCAAATGCAGGTGATCGGAAGATATGAATTATAACAAACACATAGTGTTTGTAGAGGACAATTTGATTAGGGGTAAGAACCTCACACCACGATACACTAGTAAACACTCTTAGGATTACAAATTGGGATATGGACAAGCTATTAGTGGATCAAGGAAGTTTTTCAGAAGTAATATACCTATATCTTTTTCACAAGCTCAAAATAAAGATGTCAGATCTGAAGGAAGTGACTGCCCCACTGGTCGGCTTTGTAATAAAGATGACCATGCCATTGGCGAAGGTAGTTATGCCAGTTAGTGGAGGGAAATGTCTAAATTCATCGAGTTTTTGGTGGTCGACATTGGATCACTTTACCATGCTATCCTCGATAGAGGGTGGCTATACGCTATGAGGTCAGTCCCCTCAACCTACCATCAGAAACTCAAGTGTATCATAGAACGAGGAATAATGGAAATAAGAGGCAATCAAGTTATTGCTAAAAAATGTTACATCATCGCCATTAGACCCAAACAAGAGAAGAAGAATGGAAGGAAGTCATCCCCAAAACATCTCAAGACAGAGCCATTCCATCCCAATAGCAACTAAAGAATAACAGACCAGGGGTTGAGGAGATAAGAGTTGACCCTACAGATAGAGTTGTGGAAAAATTAGAGGAGATAACTTTTGATGAGAGTCGACCAGAGAAGAAGTTTTTAATCAGCACCACGTTATCTGACTAAAAAAGGACGAAACAAATTGGTTTTTCGAAGAAAAACCTCGCTTGGGAGCCATATAATATGCCATGGATCGATCTCAAAATCAAATGTCATCGCCTTCATGAGGATCCAGTATTTCAATCGATCATACAGAAGGCTCATCGCACTGGCCCAAAGAAGGCTAAGGCGGTGGAAAATGAATAACATGCTGAACATGAAGTAGGACACGAGTTTATCGGCATACACTGGGCGCCCGACCTCAAGCAGATCTAGGGCAATGCAAATTGAATGGAACTCAAGAAGGTTACAGCAGTGATGAAGGCGTTTCAAATAGATCGTGCCGAAATCCGAGCTGGCAAATGCAGGTGATCGGAAGATATGAATTATAACAAACACATAGTGTTTGTAGAGGACAATTTGATTAGGGGTAAGAACCTCACACCACGATACACTAGTAAACACTCTTAGGATTACAAATTGGGATATGGACAAGCTATTAGTGGATCAAGGAAGTTTTTCAGAAGTAATATACCTATATCTTTTTCACAAGCTCAAAATAAAGATGTCAGATCTGAAGGAAGTGACTGCCCCACTGGTCGGCTTTGTAATAAAGATGACCATGCCATTGGCTAAGGTAGTTATGCCAGTTAGTGGAGGGAAATGTCTAAATTCATCGAGTTTTTGGTGGTCGACATTGGATCACTTTACCATGCTATCCTCGATAGAGGGTGGCTATACGCTATGAGGTCAGTCCCCTCAACCTACCATCAGAAACTCAAGTGTATCACAGAACGAGGAATAATGGAAATAAGAGGCAATCAAGTTATTGCTAAAAAATGTTACATCATCGCCATTAGACCCAAACAAGAGAAGAAGAATGGAAGGAAGTCATCCCCAAAACATCTCAAGACAGAGCCATTCCATCCCAATAGCAACTAAAGAATAACAGACCAGGGGTTGAGGAGATAAGAGTTGACCCTACAGATAGAGTTGTGGAAAAATTAGAGGAGATAACTTTTGATGAGAGTCGACCAGAGAAGAAGTTTTTAATCAGCACCACGTTATCTGACTAAAAAAGGACGAAACAAATTGGTTTTTCGAAGAAAAACCTCGCTTGGGAGCCATATAATATGCCATGGATCGATCTCAAAATCAAATGTCATCGCCTTCATGAGGATCCAGTATTTCAATCGATCATACAGAAGGCTCATCGCACTAGCCCAAAGAAGGCTAAGGCGGTGGAAAATGAGGTAGAGAAACTTCTAGAGGCAAGGTCTATCAGAAAAGTTTAATTCTTGAAGTGGCTCTCGAACCTGATGGCAGTCTAGAAGAACAATAACAACTGAATAATCTATGTGTACTTCATTGATCTCAACAAATATTGATCCAAAGACAACTTCCCTCTGTCGAAGATAGACCAACTGGTCGACGCCACAGAAGCCCATAAACGAATGAGTTATTTATATGCTTACTCAGGGTACCACCAGATTCCCCTGTTCATTCCCTACCAAGACAAAACCTCATTCATCACTCCACTCGGCCTTTATTATTATAAGTTCATGGCTTTTGACCTTAAAAATGTTTAAGCCACATACTAGAGATTAGTCGTCAATATGTTTAAGAAATGGGGGACACGATGGAAGTATACATTGATGACATTCTCATCAAAAGCAAGCACAAGGACGACCACCTTAAGGACTTGGCAGAAACTTTTAAAATCCTCAGGCATTATCGAATGATGCTCAATGCGAGCAAGTGCTCATTCGGGGTCGAGTCAGGAAAATTCCTCGGTTATCTAGTCATTAAGAGGGGGATCGAAGTAAATCCCAACCAGATAATAACGATCAATAATGTTCAGCAGCCAAAGAAGCTGCGAGAAATCCAAAAGCTAACTGGGATGATCGCATCCTTAGACCATTTCATCTCCAAGTTATTCGAGTGCTGCAGAGTATTTTTTCATCTGCTCAAAAAGGAAAAGGGCCTCACCTGGAATGGTGAATGCTCGAAAGAACTTGAGGACATCAAGTCTCATCTGAGAAAAACCCCACCATTAGCAATTCTAGAATCGGGGGATCCTCTCTACATATACCTTGCAGTTTCAAGCCACACAGTCAGTTCGACCTTAGTTCCCCATTTACTATTTAATGAGACTCTCATAGACGCCGAGCAACACCACTTCCTATTGAATAAGTTGGCTCATTCGTTGGTCATTGTGTCCTAAAAATTGAAGCATTACTTTGAGGCCCATTCTATCACAGTCATCACATCATTCCCTCTTAAAACAATTCTTCGCAAAGTCGACCTATTTAGCCGCATGTCCAAATGGTCAATCAAACTCGAAAGATTTGATATACACTATGAACCAAGAACAACAATCAAAGGGTGGGTGTTAAATGACTTTATAGTGTAATTTGCTGGAGAAGAGGTCCCTACCGATCAACAGGTAGCCGACCAGTTGAAAGATAGCGAGCTGGATAAATCCAGGAAGTGGATATTATTTATGGATGGTGCCTGTAACTCTAAAGGGGTAGAAGTAGGAATTACTCTCATTACACCGAAGAATTCCACGATCGAGTAAGTAGCAGGCTGGGCTTTAAAGTCTCTAATAATGAAGTTAAGTATGAAGCTTTTATAGTTGGACTGGGTAAGTGTCGCGCCCCGACTTAATTTTGTTAAAATAATCTTTTTTAATTAGAGATAAATTGGCTTAAACAATGCTTTTATTTAAATCTCTAAGGAAAATAGCATAAGATTTTTTTTTCCAAAGGTATGTGTAGATGAAAACATAACTGCCTTTACTTATAACTAATAAGTACTACATAACTTTACATAACCAAGAATCCTTACTTTAATAATTACACAAAAGAAATCCTGATATTCAAACCATACTAAATATCCGTCACTCCCCCGTTTTAAGGTCCTAACTTGGCAATGAACTCCAAATTATAAGCATACCTGAAACAAAACATTATAGGAGTGTAAGCTATAAAGTCTTAGTGAATGACCACATACCACACATATAACCAATTTGAATAACCATTTTTATTTTGTTCTAATGCTATAACCCAACAGGAATTGTGAAACTCTCGCAAGCCTGGACCCGCCACAGTCCAATTAACCCACCACAGTTATTAGGGACCACCACATCCCTTTATTAGGCCCGAGTACACAAACCTTTAAGTTGGATTAACAGGACCACCACATCCCGTAGGACCCACCACAGTCCTTAACATTAGATGAAGGACTCACTAGTCCATATCATTATATAACATCGCTTAACATTTTTAATCATATGCATATGTTTCATAAATACAACATCACTCCCATAAACATTTTCATACCTGTGTTTAACTACACATTTCCATATGAAATTATAAGCATTTATATTTCATAAGGGAGGTCACTCACCTTGGATTTAGTGCTAAGATTAAAACCAACTACTTCCGTTGTATGGTAGTATTAGCTGCTTCCCCACCTAACAAGTCAATGTTGTTAGTATTTGAATACACCGATTAACATCAAACCCAGTAATACATCACATCATTTGGTCAATCAGAAATAACTAAGGAGGAATTAAATATGACACTTCACATTTCTATAACACCCAATTAATTAGGGTTCTAACACAATTTACAGAATTTAATTACGAATTTGCTAGACAAAGTTATGCCCATTTTATTACAGCCTTTTCCAAATCATTTCTCAAGAAAAACAACAACACAACTTCAACTTCATGGAATTCTCATAATTTTTGTACAACATAACTTTCCATGATATTCCACCCAATATCATTAAACACATTGAATAATACAAATTTAATGTTTCATAATTTTTAGGGCTCATTTTCTATGTCGAGCAAAACGTCAAACACCTGGTATGCGTTTTTGCTCCTTTAGGGCAGATTTTAAACCAAAACTTCAAACTATCACCAAGGGTTCATTCCTTGGTATTTTTACACAATTTTAGGATATGTTATACATGTATGAGTTTATTTTACTCTCCAACTTGAATCACTCAATTCCAATAAGTATTCCATGATTTATGCCATTTTTAGCATAACTAGGTCAAAATACAACATTAAGGCATAACTTAACATTTTTAAGCATATATAACCTAGACCTTGAGTATAATTCATGGAAACATATAATAAACATGTTTTAGCAGAAATATACATCATAATCATGAATTTTCTAAATCAAAATGCTTTACAAAAGGATGATGTAAATTTAGGACTTTAAAGCATGCATTTACGATCCTAGCTCTAGTTCTAACTTATGTTCTTAACCCATCCTTGTTCCAACACAAGTAAGAAATATGGTTATCATTAAAATATATATCCAAATCAGAAATAAAAACATGCCAAGTATAGAACTCATCCATGTGACAAACTTTAATAAAGATGTAATTACCTTACGAGAATTCCTCGATTTATGGTGAATTTTCAAAGAAATTCTTTTTAACTTTGTTTTTCTCTCTCCATAAGCATATTTTTCCTCAAGCTTGTAATAGGAAATGAAAAAGATGATAAGTTCTGCCTTATAAGCTTAAAAACGTGGCTATGTGACCACTTTAAGGTGGTATTATGCGATTCGTTGGGCAAGGGGTCCAATAGGACAATTTCGTTAATGACAGATTTGTCCTGCCTCGTAAAATCACCATAACTCACCATTTCGGGCCCCGATTTACTCTCACTTTGTGTCTATGAGTATATAACTTAAACATATACAACTTTCATGTTTTGTGTTTTTCCAAAATCATAAAACTAGTACACCTAATTTGGGCTCGAACAGAAGAGTAATTATTTACTCAAAATTTCATAACTTTCACATTTGGCGACCAAACATCGCCACTTTCGCACCAACACTCTAGCTTACTTTTTATAAACATAATGATGCATTTAGAAACATATTTTCATGATGCATTTAACCACATAACCAATTTATAACTTATAACTCATAACTTATACTTAATCGTATAATTAACCTTACTAATCGTGTTTTAGGGCCTTACAGTAAGGCTCACTTACTAGGGGCAAACCACCTCGAAGTGTATTGTGATTCAATACTGGTGTCCAACTAAGTTAGTGGAGATTTCAATGCCAATGATGAAAAGATGGCAGTATGGCAGTATACCTACAGCTGGTTCGCGATTTGATATCGAAGTTTGAGGAAATCCACATTCAACAGTTTTCCCGATGGCACACTAGTCATGATAATGCTTTAGCAGCCCTAAGTTCAGTAGTGGATTCCAATCTTAGGAGAGTAATTGAAGTGGAGTCCCTCGACATGCCTAGCATTACAAAGATGGTAGCATCCAAGCACATTCTCTCTATAAAAAAGGGCCCTGACTGATGGATCCAATAGTCAATTACTTGAAGAATAATACCTTGTCGGTCGATAAAGAACAAGCTCATTAATTAAAGGTAAAAGTTGCATGGTTCTACCTTCGACATGGGAAAAACTCTACAGAAGATCCTTCACCGGCCCCTACCTTCAATGCGTGTATCCAAAAGTCGTCGACCAAGTTATTTACGAATTACACGATGGGATTTATGGAAGCTGCGTTGGAAGAAGATCTTTGGCATTTCAAGCAATTAAAAAAGGCTACCGGTGGTCATATATGCAGAAAGACGCACATACTTACGCCCAAAAGTGTGAAAAGTGCCAAACGTTCTCCCCGATGCTTCATCAGTCAGTAAGCGACCTAAAATCTCTAACTAGTCCATGATCATTTGCATAATAGGGACTGGATGTGGTAGGGCCAATTCCAACTACACTAAGAAATCGCAACTACTTGTTGGTCGGCACAGACTATTTTACGAAATGGATTGAGGCAGAGCAACTGGCGAACACAAGAGATGTTGATATGATTAGATTCATCTGGAGGAACATCATAATTTGCTTTGGGGTATCCAGGACAATCATAACAAATAATGACACACAGTTTGAAAGTGGGCCTTTCCAAGGTTTTTGTGATAACTATGGAATGAAACACCTTTTCAGTTAGGTGGCCTACCCCCAGAGTAATGGCCAAGCAGAGGCTTCCAACAAACGAAGCTCGACAGCTTGAAAAAGAAGTTAGAAAGAGAAAAAGGAGCTTGGGTGGATGAACCTCCTTATATTCTCTGGGCATATCGCACTACGCCGAGGAGAACCATTGGGAACCACCTTTCGCTCTAACTTATGGAATGAAAGTCGTAATTTCTCTAGAGGTTCATCTACTGACCACGACGACTATGATTGCCTAGCAAGGTTTGAACAATAAAGCTATGAGAGTTGAACTAGACCTAGCAGAAGAACGAAGGGAACATGCCAAGATAAAACTGGCCGCCTACCAACAACAGTTTGCCAAGCAATACAACAAAGGGGTCAATTCGAGGAAATTTTATGTTGGGGAATGTGTCCTCAAAAAAGTCCTTAGCAGCACCAAAAAACCTTTGAATGGTAAGTTAGAGCCTAACTGGGAAGGACCGTTCAAATTAATCAGAGACGATGTGCAAGAAGACTATCACTTGGAAACAATGGAGGGCAAAGAGATACCAAGAGCTTGGAATGCATCTAATCTCAAGAAATTTTACTTTTGATTTTATTTCCAGCATACTTTGTTTTTGCAAAATTTTATTTTAAGACTTATGATGCTCGTAGTTTGATTCAAAGTCAATAAAGATCCAAGTGGTTCAATCAATTACTTAGCATTTCAATTACTTTGCATTGTTCCAAAATGACTACCTCACATTTTGAATTAACGATCGAATACTGATCAAAGATACCTTAGCTTAATTACAGTTACAAATTTGTTAATTACAATTAAACCTAAGGTCTTCAGGTCTTCGTCATAAAAAATACAAAAGATCTCATGAATTGCTCGGGCAAGAAAAAAACTACGGGGGATCCCTAGGCATTTAGTGAACCCGACTTGGTGGGATAAAATCTTGAACGGGTAGATTTCCCTTAAACCAGGTGCATTTTTTGCCATAGTCTGTTTAGGCCTAAGGTAGTGTGACGACCCAACATAAAATGTAAGATAAGATAATAAAATACATGCTCGACATAAAAGAATCAGAAAACGGGCAAGATTAATATTTTATAAGCAACTTGTTTCAACACAAAGTTACAAGTTACAAAAATATCATCTATAATAAGTAGAAAAAAAGAAGATAAACACGCTATGGTCGACTGGAAAGAAAATCAGCAATTGTTCTTCGTCGACTATTATTGGGGTTTGGTCAGAACTCATAGTCACTATCATGCGAGGCCAAATATCTTTGGTCCAGCTGAAGAGGAATAATGTCCAAGGGAAACCACTTCTCTTTACTATCAAAAGGAGGATATTTGGAAGCCGGATAATCAACTTGGTACATATACCAAAGTTGAGAGTCCTTGGGAACTTTTAAAATCTCCAAGGCATTCAGCTAACCCCGTTTATAGGCCAAACTCTTCACCTCCTCTAATCTGATAGGATCATCCACCCAATCCTCATTATAGGCAGGCGACCACGCTGCTCGGGGAGCCATTCTGAATAAGTAGCGAAGTTTGAAAATAATACGACTAAGTCACATGACCAAGATATGGGCTCTTCGACTATTGTCCTTAATATCAGCGAGCTTCTTCTTGAGCTCGCCATTTTCATATTGAAGGAGGATGGAAACATCCCCGATGTCTTTTGCCCCAGGGAGTTGAGCCTTGTACGTCCCCCCAGGTCTTTTACATCGTCCTTTAGCTTGGCGACCAAAGCTGACTGCTCCTCGTAGGCACTAGTCATCTTTTTAAGAGCCTTGCGAACAAACACATATGCTCGACGAACCTGAGCACTATCATCCCGTCCAATAAGGACATCCAAGTTGGCATTAAATGAAGGAACATTCCCGATAACTTATTACTAAAATTAAAAAGTAAAACAAAAATTAATGCCAACTTGGATGTCCTTATTGGACAGGATGATAGTGAAAAAGTAAAACAAAAACATTATGTTAAGTGTCTAGATAATATTGCAATTAACAAAAAAAAAAGCTTTTCTTTTAATAACTCTGATATAGTCAAAGCCCTTACAAACAGAGATAGAGAGAAAGATACAAGAACATAAAGAAATAATCCTATACTAAGTTTCTTTATTCTTCACCTGCTTGTCACTCTTTTGAGCCTTGCCCTTGGATGCAACATCCCTACTTCAATCGATTGGGTCACTAGTGGTGGCTTCCTTATCAACTCTTGGTGGAGAGCCTGGCATGTGCTAGATAAAAAGTTCATATTCCACTGAGATATTCGTCCTCACCAAGGTTGCATCCCAACCTTTCTTGAAGTTAGACTTTCAGATGAAGGCTAATTGATGTTTGACATCCTTAATGGCCTTAGTATAGCCTTTATCATATCTTACCTCCTTGGTTGAGGAAAAGTCTTCAACTTTTTTTTTCAAAAGATCACTCTCAACCTTCAGCTGATCGCGCTCGATCATCAATGCGCTTATGGCATCACTGGTGGACTTTTTCTCATCCTCGAAAGCCCTCCTTCCAGAGTCGAGGGATTCCTTTAACTTTTGAAGAGCCTCACTAAGCTTATCATTAACTTTGGACTGGTCCATATGACCTTTCAAAATAAAAACAAAATTTTCCACAAACTGTAGACAAGCAAATAAGGAAAATATTAGTAACAAAAAAAGGCATCTATCTCACGACTGAATAAAAAAATAGAAGAGAATAAATAATTCTTTACTTACCAATGATAGTGATTGAACAGCATGGGATGTAAGCTACTCGTAAGACAACTGCTTGACCTGCTCGTGATCAGCAGTAAGCACAACTCCTTTTAATAAACTATAGGCCAAGAAAGAATTCTTGGCTCCAGACGTCACCTAGGAAGACTTCACAAGTAAAAGGACATAACCCTTCTTAGATGGTGGAGGGGCCATGGGGGCCTTATTTTTCTTATTCTTCTCTCAAACAACCAAGTACGAGTCAGCCTCGGGGCCTTCTTGTTCAGTCATTTTCAAGGACTTGGCCTTAGGAGAGGAGGCACTAGCCTCAACATCATTATCTTTGATCAATAAAATCATCTTCCTTAGAGCCATTGGGTCCTTTTCTTCAATAAGGATGGACCCAATGTCTAGAGACTCAAAGAAGGAGAAGATAGAATCTTCTTCATCTTAAGGGGGAGAACAAAGATGCTATCTACTGGACGAGCACTGAAGCTGCCAGTAGAATTTTTGTACTCAAGAAAAAAAGAGGCTGAGCGAGGATGAGCACCGCCTGGAGCTAGGGATTTCCTCAACTTCCAAACCCTTAATAACTCTGCTTTTTTTATGTGAGCAAGGGGGGCTCTTTCTTCTTTAATCGAGCTATTCAAATAAAGAAAAGAAAATTCACCAGTCAACATAATTCAGAAAGAAAACTCATAAAAGTGCATAGAAAGAAACGTGTTAACCTATATCGCTCCCCCATTCTGGGCATAAAAGCCTAATATACTATTCACCCTTTGGGAGAATGGGATATTACTAATTACAGGCAATAAAACTCTTATTGGAATCAAGAAGGTTCACTACAAGAACCCTGTTGGCCTTCTTTGCTTTTAGGTATAAAACACTATCCGTGGTGTCAGTCTAAGAGTAACATTATTTAATTTTTGGGATGCCCAAGTTGGTCCCATACAATTCATTGATCCTATGGACCCCATTGATAATTCGCTAGGTATTGGGGGCAAACTGAGCTAGGACAACCTTAACGTATTCATAAAATTCTAAAAACAGTTGGTTTGGGGTTAAAGTTAATCCCCCCTGAACTAAAGTAAGCTTGTGGATTCAGTAGCCCCTAACAATCGCAATAGGCTCTCTGGCTAGGGGGACGCACTCAATAGTGACCCAATAAGGGATAAAATATGTCTTTATAAAGTCTTCGAAGTTCTTTTCATAAAGAATGTGAACAATTTTTATAAGAATAGAGGAAAAACATAAATATATGCAACATAAAAGAATTACGAAGGTAGAAAAATAAGAAGATACTAGAATAAGCAAGGAGGACTTACAAAGCAAGCAAAGAAAATGAGAGCTTAAAAAGTTTTTTTAAAGCATAAATGAGGGGGAAAACGATGGGTATAAAGTTTTAAGTTGAGTGAAGTTCGAACTGTGTGCAAATTAATCATAAGAAGTAAAACTCAAGAGGAATTTTGGCAGTATATTTTTCACCAATGACCAACGTACCACTCTCGATTTTGATTATTCATAAATATGTTCGAGCAGGAAATATCAAGACTATTTAGTTCAACATTGGGCCTATAAGGGATTTAAAATTCTTTGGCCAACTTTGGCCTAATTATGGAAAAGAATTTTGGGGGTAATTATGGGGCCCGAACCATAAAGGCCCAACTTCTAGCAGCCTGAACAAGCCCAAAACATTGCCCCGGTCAAATTTAGTGCCGTATGGATAATTATAAAGACTTAGCACGTGGATAATTACGTGCTTAACAAGTTTCTTATAATCTCGGAAGACAATACAGAGCTAGGAGAGTTCCTTGTTCAACCCAACTACTTTTTCACTGTTATAAATACAACCCTCACCTCAGGGTAAAGGGGCATGTAATTTCGAACCTCTGAAAATTAATAAAGAATTAAAAACCCTCTCCGTGGATGTAGGTAGTTGCTGAACCACATAAATCTTTGTGTTGTGATAATTTGTTTTATTCTTTTACTGCCTTTGCTTTCTAGAAATAGTAACTTATGATTTCTTGTACTCACAATCAAATACATACGTCAAACCCAAATGTTCTCTCATTTTTACTCTCACGAGCTCTAATATTTTTCATTACATTATTGATGGCCGGTAAGGGTGGTGGTGGTTATAATGGTGGCAATGATGATGGTTGTAATGGTGGATGCAGAAGAAGTTTTAGGATTTGAATTTGGGGAAGAAGAGGAAATGAGGGGGATATTTTTTTAATTTAAATATAATTGGTTAAAAATCTATTTTGAGAGTTAAGTCTAATTAGAAAATAAGAATTTGTTAATAGAGTTATATCGGTGTTAAAAATTTTGAGGTCATATCAAAGTCATTAAGGAAGTGTGGATTAAGTCAAATAACGCATTAAGAAGAGAGCGCTGAGTAAAAATAAATAAATTATATTATTATTTTAATGCCAAAAAACTATGAACTGCTCCGAGTTAAATAATTTTTTTCACATAATTCCAAGTGGCACGCGCCTTAGTCTCATGTGTAAGTAGCAATGTCAGTGGTCCAATAATCATTTTTTCCATTTTTTCCTTCTTTGCGTATAACGATTGGGGAACCATTAGATTGATAATTGGCAATAAAAATCATTTCGCCTTATAATTTTGGTTGGGGCTAGTTTTTATGTCTAACAGATAAATTATTTGTAAAAACTAACATTGCATAAATACAAATGTAACCCTAAGTTTTGGGGTGAATTTTGTTTTAAAGGGGCATTAGGTCGATTATCCCACCCCCTGTTGTAGAGTCCACGCTTCAGGCCCCTTTTAAACTTCTTGGCGTTCTTCTCCTCAGTGTTAATAGTATAGGGGCCAAGTGAGATAACTCCACGAACTTAGCCTCATACTCCACCACGAACATTGTTCCTTGAGTTAAATCTAGAAATTCCACTTTCAACTTCTCCTTATCCGTGACAGGGAAGTATTTCTCAAGGAAGCGATCCTTGAATCTAGCTCAACCTATGGTCGCAACCTCTTCTCCCAGCTGTGTCCTCTTGACCATTGTCCACCACTGATCGGCCTCGAATTCAAGCATAAATGAGGCAAAGGGCACCTTTTGCTCATTCATACAGTTAAGCACCTCAGAAATATTCTTACTTTCTTACCCAAGCGTCGGCCTTAAAAGGGCCAGAGTCTCCCTTTGTGGCCCCAATTTGTTAAAATGTTCGATTGTATAACCAACATGCCCCTTCTCGACCATCCTTGCATCCGTGGCTCGAGTTAGGGCTTCAGGGAACCTAACTCTCTTCCCATTAGCTCCATTGGGGATGGGAGGTCTCGTAATAGCAGCGTTGTTGGTCATGTCTCCCCTAAATCCTCACTAATAACCTCTTGCCATATCTTCCTAGAAAGAATCACACACGTATAAGTTTAATATCCTAATACCATGTCTTTAAATATGTCTATCTAGGAAAAAATATTTCTAACACTCATATAATCTCCAAGGTCTAATGCTTTGATACCAATTGTAACACACCGCGGCCTTGCCCTATTAGACCGCTGCGCTATCATTTATTTTCGAATGGTAAAATTTAAAAAATTTAAAATTAGGGCGAACTTATATGTCTTCTTTGGGAGGATCATACATTAGAAGATCTTAGGATTTTGGTGGATTCTATCCAGATTTTTGGAGACCTTGGAAGGGCAGCAAGATCATCATCTTCATCAACTCATTGCCTCTGCATCGGATCGCCTATAAAATCTACAGATGTATTGTGATTCGATCCGTGGATCTGTGATTTAAATTTGGTATTTTATTTTTCTTTCTAAAACATAATCAATTGAAAATCAAGGTCCGTCAATGTTTTTATAATGTCAATACCCAACAAGTGGTATTAGATCCCACATCTTAGATCGAAATGTTTTAGTAAAGATCCATATTATTCACCAGCAAAAAAAATTAGGTTTCCGTATTAAAGAATAATAATGAATACGTATTGTTTGTACCAACATGGTTTGTAGGATTTTATGTAGCACCCCTATTTTTGATGCCCGATTGATCAAGTTGTACAACGAACACAGTGAGCGCTATTCGATTTGTATCATTCTCAGTATCAACGATAAATACAAATAATAGTAAATAAAAAATCACCCATGACATAAAATTAATAATGAATAATAATATAACTGAATTGAGTAAAATAAGTCTCCAATAAAAACTCAATCCACGAATACGACTTCCAAATAAAAAAAAGTCTCCAACTGAAATATAAATAAAACTCCTGAATACAAATACTACCGGAATATCAATTGAAATGAAAACAAATCCTACACTAAGGATAATGAATTGGATCTTAGAAAATTTACAACTCTAACTGCTCAGTCCAACTCTAACTGCTCAATCATGCTTCTCCTGTACAACAATAATAATACTTGTGGGGGAAAAGATTTTATATATTTCGATTAGTGCCCTAAAGTTGCAAGAAATATTATTATACGAAGGTAGTGGTACTGAGGTCTATGGATATATATAAATGGGTGACCCACTCTAATGGATAACTTTCTTTAAAGTAAAAATATTTCAAGAACAAAAATAGAGAGAAAGCAGACTTTTCAAATATAATAACAAAGTTCTGATTACAAGAATGAGTAGATAATGATTGCATAAAACTTTTGAACAATAAATAAAAGAATGAACACTCTTGAGAGCAGTGATTCTTTGAGAGGGGATAAGTAAGCACTTCAATATTCTGATAGAGAACGGGGAGAGAATATATTCATGTGAGAGTTTGTACAATATAATAGTGGGTGTTATGTCATTGTCAATTAATCTGCACCTAGTGCTATTTTATAGCAAATTGTTTAGGGCATACGTGGCACTTGCGCGCCCAAAAATATTCTTTTGCCACAAATATGTGAAAATGTTTTGACCTTATTTGTGTTTGTCATTATCTACCCGAGATCTATCTTTTGTGGTGTGACACCTAGTGTAATAGTGGATAAAAAGATGATCTTGTCGGCCATAGTGCCAAAAAAGTGCTATTTTATCCTTTTTTTTAAAATTATTTGTTGGATAAGTTTGAAAACTTATGTCTGTAAAATGTGTTTAATGTGTGAATACGAGTGACCTCTTGGGTCCATTACACTAATATCCTCTCTTTCCCATTGTATTGAAGTGGTTGAGCCTTAGCTTGATCAATAAGACTTACCTCTCTGCCTCCAAACTAAAACACTCAAAGAGGTCCCAATTAGCCATCTTTTCGAGACCTATTTGCTCGGCTAAGGCTTCTTGCTAAGTAAATATGTCAAAGATAAAAACAATGAGTGTTAGTGAGGGAAGTGATCGCCCGCTTGTTTCTATATTGTTTGGATAGCTACCCTTGTTTTTCTCATGATTGGTTTCTCGTGTATTTCCTCCTTTCTTTAATAAAGTGCATGAGATCCTCGTTGGGGATTGGGGAGTCACTCCTGCAACCTCTCTATTTCCTTAATATTTCTCTCATAATCCTCAAGTAGTTGAGGGGTTGCTCGTGTACCCCTCTATATTAGCCCCCTCTTATTGAAGTCTCTCATTAATTTTTTTAAAAAGAGAGGGTTGTGCACGAAAATTCATATTTTGAAAGGATTTTATGTCGTCATTACCTTTTATGTTCCATTTAATGCTCTGGAACACTTGGACTTTATGAGACACATTTCGTAGTACTCCGATAAGCCATGTGTTGTCTTGGGTATAGGCACTTGCGATTTGATTATTATTACTCCCCTTTTTTAAACTGATGACGCATTCTTATATTCCAAGAGTATAAATACTCCAAACCCTCTTCTCAAAAGTTTACCTTCACTTTTAGTGTTTTTAGAGAGAGTTTTCTTAAGAATTCTTTATTGCTCCCTATTTTCGTCATGCTAAACTAATATTTTCTTCGTCAACATTTGATTTTAATGGCCTTTTCTTCCACCAATGTATCATTTATTACTACTACTACCAACACTGAAATCTCGATTGGAAATATTCCTATTCAAATCTCGGTGACAACCATTGTCGGGTATGGAGCTTTTTCTATTAACGCCACCATTCTCGTTGTATTTTCAATCGCCTCCACCACTTTTGGTGGTGTCTGAGCCTCCACTTCTCATAACGAAGCCCCTATTGTCATTAATAGGGCTCAAAAGGCTCACTTGGAGCAAAGATTAAGGTGGAACTTCACCCTATACCGAGACTTTTTTACGACATCTTTGCATAACTTAGTGGCCAACTCTGCTACAGTTATGTCCGAGCATTCATTTACTAGATTCCCCAAAGCCAAGGACACTCCCATTATGATTCTTAACAGGGTATTGAGGGTATGAGAGGAGAAGCGTAATTTTCCCGTTTCCAAAGTTGATTTTCCCATTTGTGGTGTTTCTCCCTAGGAGTGGGATACTGGGTTAACCGAGTTTTATCTATGCAAAGTTACAGTTAAATCACTAACAACCTTATCCTGGTTAGGACTATTCGTAGTCTACAATCCTATACTATAGCCAAGAGTACTAATTCTTTGAACGATTGGTGTCTCACTGGAGTATGGGCACACATACCTTTGTCATAGGTTTGGGAGAGTTCACTCCTACTTTAGAAGATATTTGTGAGTTGATTAGGTTTTTTATTTCAGGCACTCGCACTTTTCCTGATGGCTACGAGGATGATACCAAGAAGCCGGTGAAGTTTATGGGTGAATGCACACACTATGTAAATTTAACTCATACTCGCATGAGAAAACACTTCTTTATCGAATGGAAAAGATATTAGTTTAGGGACTTTGAGTCCTTTTCCAATAATAAGATCAAGACAAGGACTCCTAAGTATATAAATGGGCCTGATTTCAATGCCCGTGGCCACCTGGCAGAATTCTTTATAACTTTCATATCAAAATTTTTATTCTCTGGAAGGCCAAACGGCTCTCCTTGCGAGCTAATATTTCGTTTGACTATTTATCTTTCACGTGGACGGAAGGTGACACATCCAACAATCACTTTAGGGATAATACACAGTTGGCTAGATCGAGCACACATTGATATGGAGAGGTCTTACGACCACTATGACGTCCAAAACTTTGCCAATTCTTTTATCCTAATGGAGTTTATCTTCGAGCGGATACCAAGTCTTGCTTCAGAACCACGCTCATTATTTGGCAGTATTGCCTGTATTACAAGGTGGCATAGGAAGATGCCTAAGTCATAGGTTAACTTTAACTCCATTTTATATAACATTGAAGAATTTTATTTTCACCCATATGCGAAAAAATTAGGAGGTATCTTTTCTTAGCCTCTCTTTTCTTCTGTTTCCCAAGTATTCGCTCCTGCAATAAATGTAAAAGATTTGTCGATCACTCCTTGGGTTTCCAAAGTAGACATAATATTTCCTTATGTTCTCCCAACTTCAACTGAGTTAGGACATGACATGGAAATATATAGTCTCATCGAGTAATAAGGCAACTGGGATACGATCAAGGTGCATACTCCTCAGAATTCCCCCCTACTCGGCCCAGCAGATCAAATGCTCGAGAGTTATTTTTTCAAGTTTACTGATAATGGCGTTCTAAAGAGGATTTCTAGAATTAAGAATTTTCAAGTTGCCTCACGTGATTATATTCCTACTATGATTCTAATTTTTTTTTTTGTGGCAATGCCAAGTGTAAAGTAATCAAAACTATACCAAAGGTTTACATCGTGAGACATATCTTGAGGTTATTCCCCCTTTTGACATATTTTTAGGAAAACGCACCCGCAAAGAGACTTGGCATCCTTGTAATTTTATGAGAGCTCCCTTGGAACTAATTAATCCATCTTAATTTACCCCTCACACGAGCCAACGATTTCTTCCAAGCATCCTGACGTGGATGCCAAATGAGCAAAGGCCCAAGCCAAAGGTAAGGGCAAGGCTAAAGCTGCCACAAATAGGAAGCATCAAATTTGTATGTTTTATATTTTATTCTTGCTCAGATTAGGGGGTCTTCCTCTCCCATGCCTCCTATCAAAACAAGGGCCACTGGGAAGAAGACCCGAGCAACAAAAACTGCGAAGAGTCAAACTCTGGTGGATCAAAGTTTAGATTTTGACATTCTAAATATTGAGGAAGCCTACCAAATGGTCCTCGAGCATGGTATGATCCATTCAAAGTTGTTTCTTCCTAAATTTTGTCCCAACCTCTACTCATCTTGTGGAAGGTACATTTGTTATTTCTCCCTCACTTTATAACGATCAAAGTAATAGGGATGCGAGTGATTATTCAATACCATGCCCATATAAAGAATAACTTGTTGAATATGAAAGTAACCATTCCTATGATTATCATAGTTCATCTTCAAATGACATTGGGTCACTCTCCATTATTGAAAATCATTTGACTGATACTTCATCTTTTATATCAACTCAAAGATATGTGATATTACATACTGGGGCTATTTCTATGAGCGACCATAAGGACGTGATGATAACCTCTCCTAAAATAACCAACCCCAATACTTACCTAATGCCTTATGGGAAAGCTCCTTGTTATGATATTATAAGTCTATTATACTGCTCGCTCATCTTTTTGTTCCATTATTATGAATTTTGTAATTAATATATTATTTCTTCTTTGTAGTACGCTTCATCTATGGGAACAAGCACAAACGCAAGGGTAAGTTTGATTTCTTTAACCAACATTCACATGCTTGTCCTTTTCTTTATCCTTTCCAAAGGGAAAGGAACTTTATGTTAATGTCTTCCTTGAGCTTAGCTTGAGAGAGCTACATTTCTTCTGGAAAACTCCATTCTTTGTAAACTTTCTTGGAGAAGAATGATAAAACATTTCATAAACTGACTTCATAACTTGTCTTTGAAGCTTTTCACCACGTTCCTATAATTACTAGTAACTCTTCAATAGATACTCATTCCACTGTCCATGTGACGTGCACTTCTTCCCGGTTATTCAGGGAATCTTTCATTTTTTCTTCAATGTTATATTTCTTTAAATTTTGTACTTACTTGTGTTTTGGTTGGTAAATTCCTATTGTACCATGCCAAACTACTTGTGATTCTATTGCTTCTTCAAAGGCGAGCAGTTCGTTCAAGCATCCCCTAGCCAGTGCATTTACTCGTTTGGCAGAGCTAATTTTATTCAATTATTTTCTCTTTCTCCTTAGGCAATTTCCCTCTCTGTTTATTTTTAAAAAGAAAATGGCTTATGCCTTTCTATTTATATAGGTACCTTTGGTGAGAAGCTCCCTTACATCAAGGGACATCCTTTTCTGATTGGGGTGACTATTCTAGGGTTGCCTCCTCCGAGCATAATTTATGTCCCAAGAGTGTGTTTGCCTATTGTATGATAAAAAAATCCATCCTAAGGGGGGTTCCCAACAATAATGATGAGAGTCCAAAAATAGATAAGAAGGAGACAAAGATTTACGTGATTCAACCATTATTAGCCTGCGTCCACGAGGCTTCAATAGTATTTCATTATAAACTTGAGAGAATTTACATAATATTGTTTCTCTAGTGTTTCATCCCTCTCACAGAATGGGGGGTGCCCCATTTATATAGAGTTAGAGGTTAATTTGGATTAGTCCTATCCTTATAGAGTTTGATTTATAATAAAATATTATTTCTTGAAGTAGTTGGCCTTCTACTTTATTATGGACTCTCGTCGTCCTTATCTAATTATATCGGGTGTGGGTCATCATCTTGATCATCCTACTTGCCACATGTTACGCTATTATCTATGGTATATTTTTTCACCCCATAATAGCCCCCCAGGTTACAGTTCACCTAAGTTAACTCTGAGATGAGTTGGGAGTTGGTCTTTAATATTTTTAAATATGAGTACCCATTAATGTTAACTGGACTGTCATATTTTGAATCATCGTTTAATTTTGAATCATCGTTTAATTTTTAAATCCTCTTTGGTTGATCCGCTTGCCTTTGTAAGATCTTGAAGGAATACTCTACTTTAGTTAAGAGATATTCAATCGATATGTTAACCAGACTTGAGTGTGTCGAACTTCCTACGTACCCTCTCGGGATCAGGTAGATCATAGTTTGTTCTTTTGTATTCTTTGCTGGTCCAATTTGATAGGCCAACCAATTTAAGTACTCATGCGTCGAGGCTTTCTCGGACATGCACCTAGTCTATGGTATCTCCCTATATTTGGATCTTTTATAGTCCAATTAGAGACGCCGACCACATGCCATTAAGCACTCATGCACCGAGGCTTTCTAGGGCGTACACCTAATATAGGGTATTTTCCTATATTAGGATTTTTTTCCTTATCCAATTCGAGAGGCCGACCATAGGCCATTAACCACTTATGTTGAGGCTTTCTCGAACGTGCACATAGTCTAGGTTATCTCCTTGCATTAGGATTTTTCCATGGTCTAATTGGAAAGGCCGATCATAGCCATTAAGCACTCATTCACTGAGGCTTTCTCTGGCGTGCACCTAGTCTAGGGTATCTCCTAATATTAGGATTTTTTCATGGTCCAATAAGAGAGGCTGATCACAAGCCATTAAGCACCCATGTGCTGAGGCTTTCTTGAATGCTTGTTATCAGTTAGGACTCTTAAGCCCACTCGTTGCGGGGAAACCAATCTTATGGTGTTTCAACTTAATGTCTAATTTTCTTTCTTTCTTGACTAGCATTACGACGAGCTTGTTCAAAGGTCAACATTTCCACGGAGCCCCCATTGGAGTTCAAAGAGAAGACACAATAATGACAACGCTCTACCATCCATAGAGATTTTGTTGCAAGTCTGGTGACCATCCGTCGGGGCTAACATGATAAGGCTAAATGATAACACTTGACCATCGATTGAGACTTTGTTGCATCTCATGCCGACCATCCATTAGGTGTTGATATGAAAATATTGAATGATCATCGTGATTGATGATGACCTATCAGGCCTGAATCTAAGAATTTGAAGAATTAATATATTACCCAACCATTTTTAGGGCAACTGAAGTTTATATGGTAGACATTAGCTAACCATCCATCAAAGCTAATAAAAAATTCAGAGAAATAATATAATGGTCGACCACCCATTGGAGCATTAATAAGATTTCCAGTCAATTAAGATAATGCCTAAGGACCTATCAATGTAAAATTTAGAGGACCGGATAAATGATACTAATGGTCAATTGACCACATTGACCATCCATTGGGACCAAATATAAATAAGAAATATCATGACCAACCATCCGTTGAGTACAAATTGCAACTTATATGATGGATATTGTGTCGATCATCCTTCGAAACTAAGTTGAAAATATCTGACAATAAATATTGTATCGACCATCCATCGCGTTGAATCCTGATTATGCCTGACCATCCGTCTGGTCAAGAATTATAAAGTCAAATAATCAATAATGAAATTGAATAAATATTAATTCCCAAGCATCCGTTGGGGCTTTATTAAGACAAGTATACATAATCTTGCCCGACCATCCATCGGGGCTTAAAGATCAAATAATAAAAGGTCATAGTGACCACCCGTTGGCGCTGAATTAAGAAGTTTGACCAACCGCCATTATACATGACCATCCATCAGAACTTAGTTATAATAATCATAAATATCATTCTGTCCATCTGTCGAGACATAGATAACAAGATTGAATAATCTTCATGCCGTACCTTAATATTTGATAATAAAGGTTATGGCGACCATTCGTTTTGAAGATTGAACAACAGAAATAGCATGCCTAAATATCCGCTAGGTTAAAAATTATCCAGGGATTTGTTGAGAAAGATGAACACACATAATCTTACCCAACCATTCGTCGGTCTTGTTGTAATGATCACATAATAAACTTCAAATTGAAGTTATTAAACAATGCATGTCCACGATTGACTAATCTTATTGCAAGATATGTAATTATTATAAAATATATATTGTTTGAATACAAAGTTATGAAATAAGTCAAGCTTTTGTGTGAGTAATGAGTCAGTCGTGATCTTCTTTGCTAGGTTCATGTATTCCATATCCCTCTAAAAAATTGAGGGCCAAAAGCACTGATCCGAGCAGCCGTGTGCTCTTGAGTTCAATTTCTTGAGATGAAATGCCAGAAAATTCTATTCGAGAGTTAGAATCCACCGGAAGACTCGCTATTTTTAAAATGAAGATCTTCTCTCCCTGAGATAGTTTCCACTCTTCATGTATTTCATTTGTTTTACCATTTTATCTCACTTCAGTGAAAAGTTTTAAAACCCACCTGGCCTTATTTGTTTTAACCGAGAGAACGCACCAGTGTATTAATGTCAATTAGGAATTAATGTCGCTAAATCCTTCTCACCCTTACATAATTATCATCGACCAGAAACGGTGGTCCGATTACCTTCTTCTTCCTCGACAACTACTTTTTAATAAAAATTTCTTTTTGCTTGCGATTTCCAGCACGAGTGTATTATAATTTGCCAAGAAAAATTCTATGACGAGAGAAAAGTCGCTCCTTTTTTTCTTTATCAGTACTCCAAATTTTTCTGTTTAGAGAAAAATAAGGTGAATAATCATATTCCACCTGAAAATACGGACAAGAGTAGGGTGCACAAAGACATTCATGACTTAACATCAACAATGTTATGCAGCCTTTCGTGAAGACTCTTATATGAATAAGATAGAAAACACAGTTTGAGACTTTGTGAATGAACATTGTAGTGTGCAAATACACAAATATTAATGATCCTCTAGGCATAGATGAACATGACTATACAATATACACACACACGAACAGATAAAGAGAGAGAGAGAGAGAGAGAGAGAGAGAGGACTTAGCTCTTGATTATCCGTGCATAAAAGATGATTCAGTTGGCCATGTGCGCCCTGGCCAGTGGTGCTACCATTGCCTTATGATGTGAATCTGTCTTTTCTGAAACGCTGGAAAGACTTTTTGCGTCGTTTTCCATAGAGAACACCAATTGTGTTGTAAAAAAATCCATCCGAAGATGGGTGCTCAATAATAATGACGAGAGTATAAAAATAAATAAGAGAGATACAGATTTATGTGATTTGACCAATGTGGGCCTACGTCCATGGGACTTCAATAGTATTTCATTATAAACTCTAGAGAATTTACATTCTCTCATAGCCCCCAACCCTTCACAAAATGGGGGGGGGGGGGGGGGGGGGGAGGTGTTCCCTTTATATAGAGTTAGGAGTTATAATTTCATAAGTCCTATCCTGATAGAGTTTGAGTTATAATAAAGGATAACACTTGATGGACTCTTGATTGGGACTCAAAATTGGGACTCCCGTTTACGTGGCGTGTTGTCATTGGTTGATCCTTTATAAACGTGGGTCCGTGCCAGCGGCAGTAACCAATCGTGACACGCCATGTCAGCGAGCCGCGATTTTGAGTCCCAATTTTGAGTCGCCCTAGCATTACTCTATAATAAAATAGTGTTGCTTGACGTAGTTGGTCTTGTACTTTATAATGTACTCTCGTCATCCTTATCTCTCTCGATCGGGTATGGTTTGTCGTCTTAATCGAATTTCTTACCACATGTCACACTATTATTAGTGGTCTATTTTTTAATCAAATTTCATTTGTGTATGCCGTGCAAATGTTTGCTCATCTGCTTAATTTATTTATTTATCTTCAGATTGGCATCACGAGCACTCATGTGTCTATGGAGCCTCGGGTACTAAACTGGCGTACGTTTTCTTTTTCTTTTATGCATACTTTACGAATAAGAGTTTTTATGTGTGTTATCAACTTTTTATGTTAATTTCTTAGGCAGAGCAAGGTGGTGTCTAAGTGCTCGCATCTCTTGTGGATCCCTCTCCTGAGAAGCAAGTAATGTATTATCCCTTTATGGTTATATTTAATCTTTAGAATTACTTGTGAAATTTTAACCATTAATATTTGTTTCTCATAGGGAAAAAAGTTTTTGTAGGCTTTATATTTAAATCTTCAAAGCATGGACTTGGTCATAAATAATCAAAATGCACCAAGGAAAAGAGCCAAACAACCGCCAATCATTTACAATCAATTTCTAAAAGCATGCCTAACCCATAGATTCAAAACAATAATGTAAGGGTCCGTTTGATTGTCAATGGGCAAAAGCGTGGGCATGGCAAAATTTACCTAGGCAAATTTTACCTAGGCAAATTCAGATGACGCTATCAAACAACATTAGCCGAAATTAAAGTCAATCCAATTAATTTATTTAAAAACAATTTTTATATTATATTCAAAAATGTTAAAAATAGTTTTTGCAATATTTTTATATTACAGTTTTTAAAAAAAATTGTAAAACGTTTTCTTAACAATTTTTTATAATATTAAAATCAATTTTCAAAATATTACAAAACAATTTTTAAATATTCACAAGAGTTTTTTTTAACTATTTAAAATATTTTTTAATTTTGTTTTTAAACTTTAAAACTGTTTTTATATTATGTTAAAAACTGTTTTTAAAATTGTTAAAAATTTGTAAAACATTCTCTTAACAATTTTTTATAATATCAAAAACAGTTTTTAAAATATTACAAAACAAATTTTAAACATTCACAACAGTTTTTTTAAACTATTTAAAACAGTTTTAAAAAATGTTTTTTAAAACTTTAAAACAGTTTTTATAATATATCCAAAACAGTTTTTGAAAATGTTAAAAACTGTTTTACAATATTTTTATATTACGGTTTTTCAAAAAATTTGTAAAACATTCTTTTAACAATTTTTTATAATATTAAAAGCAGTTTTCAAAACATTACAAAACAGTTTTTAAATATTTATAACAGTTTTTTTAAATATTTAAAACAGTCTTTAAAATTATTTTTTAAAACTTTAAAACTGTTTTTATAATATATTCACAACAGTTTTTAAAAATGTTAAAAACAGTTTTTACAATATTTTTGTTAATACGGTTTTTTAAAAAAATTGTAAACATTTTCTTAACAATTTTTTATAATATTAAAAACAGTTTTTGAAACATTACAAAACAATTTTTAAATATTCATAACAGTTTTTTAATTATTTAAAACAGTTTTTAAATTATTTTTTAAAACATTAAAACCGTTTAAGAAGTTGGCAAATTTGTGGGCAAATATTTCCCACTCAAATAGGTAAGCAAAATTTGCCCACAGATTGTGCATAAGAGGTGTTGTACATTGGCAAATAATGCCTAGGCAAATTATGCAACCAAACAGCCAAAATGTGGGCAAATTTTCTTTTTTGCCAACTTTTTGGCATTTGCCTAGGCAAATTATGCCAATCAAACGGACCCTAAGTCATGTTCTGTCAAGCGAAGAAGAAAGAGAGGAAAAAGAATGCCAAAAATAAGAACTGACAGTTATAAGGGTAAATTGTGAGCAAGTAAATCAAGTTTCTTTGATTGACAATATTATTTTTGGAAGCAATGAATTTATGTCTGCAGCTGCGGTTCCCGAGTTTGAAAACAACAAATTGTTGTACGGAGCCTCAGATTCTGTCCAATCTGTCTCTACAGGTATGAAAGGAGTTTGTACAAATGTGATGCCTCTTGGTCGAGTTAGATTCTTAGCTAAAAATGGTACAATAATTCATAAGGAGACCGTCGGAGGATCATGTGGTAGCTCCAGTGAATTGATTTGCAATGAGGAAAATCAGGAAATTCCTAAACAAACCTCTCAAATATTCAAAAATATTAGAGATAAAAACTCTTAGTCAGTTATTGTTGTAGAATAAGATCACGTGAAGAACATGGCTGCTATCTCTGAATATATTGGAGAAAAAAACTCGCATGCAGTTATTTTATTGGAAGGGCAAAATGGTATAAATGATACATCTTTTTCTACCAACCCAAAAAATAGGAAAGCTGTTGGTCCTATTAAGGGAGCTGAACAACGTTTTGAATTGACAGAATATTCCCCAAATACCAACCTATTTAAACTTACCCATGTGCAAAATTCGGATGAAGTAGATTGCGTATCAGATATTCCACAACATTCGGTCATTAACAAAGTTGGTTCAGAGCTTAAAAAAAAGAGAAATGAATAGGTCAAAAATTCGGATATAAATGGCTTGCCTCACTCCTCGAAGTCAGGGAAGGAATCTAATAATGAGAATTCAAATGATGATCAACCATTTGGAAGTGCAATCAACAATCAATATCTTGGATCTTCTGTTGCAAACCCAACTAAGAAAAAACAAAGCTATATTCATCACCTAGTTCAACGCGATTCCATCGTGTTAATGGGAGATAAACTTGTTTTGCACAATGATCTTTTTGAAAATTCATCTTCTGATGAAGACTCTAAAAGTGATGAAAATATTCCCGCTTAGAGAATATTAATACAAGTGACGCGTTATCCCACGTTAATCCTATTAATGTACAAATTCACGATAATCGCGACACCCAAACTTGATTCAACATCTGTGGTGGATTCTGATCTGATCTCAAATGATGTAAATTCTACTGCGAAAAATGGCAATTGGAACCTTGTCCGCAAGCGAACACGTTTAAGGAATCGTAGGACGTAAATGCTTTTTAAATTGGCTTTAGATTTTGCAAGTATCCTGCATTAGCGCTTGTAAGTACCCTTGGAGAGGCTTTTTCTCCACCTATTAATAAATTATGTTTCTTTAAAAAAAAAGTTGCGTAGGCTTTCAGGCAGTATGCTTAGCCCTATTATCTCAAGTGTAAACTTCATTCTCTCAATATTTTTCATAATTTGTCTTCTTTATATTTTCCATACTTATTATTCTCCAACTCTTTTCTCAGCCTAATGAAAACGAGGAGGAGGAAAGGCCTGAGGCAGACGGGCAGAGCTCAGAGGCTACCCACTATGAGAGGGATGGAAATGATGAGCGAGGTGGTGAGCAATCTAATGTTGGATCAAATGGAATCTCTATGGATACTAGATTCAACATGGTAGAATTGGATTCTCTAGGTGATTATCTAAAAGAATTATGGTCTAGGAAGCATATAAGAAAAGTGCGTGTGGAAGACTGACCTATTTTAGACTTAGTTTACAAGCACCACTCGAAAACCTTTACTAGCCAATCCATTCATAATGTTGAAGGCATATTTATTGCCAATTTAAAGATACCTTCTTGTAAGATTCTTCGCTTCACTATGACCCATCTATTCAACTGAAGATCATCATTTCCTCGTTGCTATCCAAGACTTAGGCCCTGTTTGGTTGTTCCAAAATTATAAATTGATCCATTTATAAATTGATCCATTTACAAAGGCCCTGTTTGGTTGTCCCAAAAGTGTAAATTGATCCATTTACAAATTGATTCATTAATTGTGTTTGGTTTCATTAATGAAATGATTCATTAATTGTCCCATTTTAGCTCATGTGTAAAATCTTAAATTGGATCATTTCATAAAAAATGTGAAATGCATCCATTTTAAATAGGAGACACATAAAGTGCATACTCCTCTCTTTTTTCCTCCCTTCCCCCCTCTCCCTCCTCCTCTCTCGCTCTCTCAATTTGTTTTTATCTATTTTTTTTCCTCATAGAACCTTAACATCAATTTTAGATTATCAAACATTGCGTAAAATTGGATTTAAACTCATTTCAAATCCACTCATTTACAATTCACTAATTCACAGTGAACCAATTTACGTAATTAAACAATTTGCACAACCAAACAGGGCCTTAAAGAATTGTTACTTTTTAAAGATGTTTTGGCTGGATGCGGTCTTTCGCCACATTATTCACCCTTCTATGATGAAGTACTTGAAGGTCAAGTCTATCGAAAAAGATAAAGCTAACGAGCATCCAATCGAAAGGTGCAAATAAAATCTCTTGAAGATGAGTTGAGTAAGGTCTTATCCAACGAGGACGAAAGTCTTACTCGAATGGCCCTAATTGGAGAAAAAGACAAGAGAAAGGTTAAGCCTTTTGGGAAAGCTTCCATGAGAAGTAGAATCTTTTTTTTTCTTGTAAAAGATAGTTAACATGTATAAGATTTTATTTCTCTATTTTGTACTTTTTGCCAGTTCTTCAAGTAGGCCAATATTTTTTTGGAATGAAATATGAATCATTATCATTCGTTTTGTACATTTAATTTACACTATTTTACTATCTCTGTGTAAGTGATTCAATTTATGAATACTTTTCCTTTCCCTTATACAGTGGGATCATTTGCTCACCATATTTTATATCTATAATATATAATAAAAAATGTCGACCCAAATTGTGTGCGACTAACATGTGGCAAACTCATAAATGAATTTTAAGAATTACTCTAAAGAGTTGAATCTCCTGTCACTAAACCACTTTGAGAATTGAATCACACCTATTTTCTCGAATTTCTATAGCAAGTGAAATGACGAGACAAGAGGGTGAAATGAAGGGGCATGACTGTTCTGTTGTCCTCATTGAAAATGGGGACCATAAAATATCTCTATTGCCTTACTCTTTAATCTCGTGACCGCTTCACATCCGTATTGATTGAATGAATAAAATTTTCCTTTCCAACAACCCATCTCTCTCACTTTCTATATAAAATCTCTCACAAGGAAGCTCTATCACAAAATCTGCATGCGTTACCTCATCTCTCCCCTCAAAAGTTGGAACCCTTTGGCTTTGAACCTGTTCATTTCACCTACTGTACAAATATGTTAATTATATTCCAGTTGTATTCCGTCTACGAAGGCATCGATATTGTTTGATTTAATGTCAGTAAGAGAAGATGTGCTATTGTGATGTTAGAATCAATTGAGTTTTGATTCAGCTGGGTCGAGGAGTGATTAAAAGTTACGAAGCCTTGTGGTTACTCCATGAATTTTAGATCAAGCTTAATATGAAATTAATTCCCAATATTGTATAAGCAAACGAAGAAAAGATGGAAATGAAAACCGATTTTGTTTCCTGGTTACTTCAGAATAAAGAAACAACAAAGCTTTTTGTCCACAGACAAAGTGCAAGAAATTTACAGATACATTGATTCACTAGGCTTGCCTGGAGTTGATAATTACAGGTGGTATAAAACTTCCCAAGAAAAGTATATGGTGTTCATCAAATGGGCATGACTCTCAAAGATGTTGGTTTCATCTTAAAGCAAGCCTCTTCCTGAAGCTTCATTAAACTCACTTGGTTTCTTTTTCTTTTGGAAGTAGAACTTATGTGATTATATAAGGTATTTAGATCTAATGTTTACAACAATTGAGTGATTTAAATTCCATTTCAAATGCCACAAGTTCTTTGTGTCTACCGCTATGTTTTTATTGATTTCAATGTTTTATGATTTTATTAGATATTAGGTTTAGATTGTATCACCCAAAGAAAATTAAGGTTGTGTTCGAGATCCCCAATTTTAACAATTTAAAACTAAAAATATTCTAATTTCATGGCATGAAATTGGGGTTTCAATCATATATGAAATTGTCACCATGTTCACAAATGTCTAAGTAAATAGTGTTTATTATATATTATTCTTTACATATTCCTTTCTTTTTGTAATTTAATTTTTTCTTTTCATGATGAATTTAATATCAATTTAATAGAGTCTATATATACTCGGCCACGCATCGCGTGGCCTTCATGATAGTTGTTTCATAAAATACTTGCGAGTAAGTAAATATTGGTGATTTAAAATGGTTTCCCTTGTGCTTTGGGAACTATTGACATGCTCGCTATATTTTTCATTAGAGCTATGCAATTATAATTGTGAAAACATTTCACTCAAAATGTTGTGAGTAGATATATAAATTCATAAAATAAATATAATATATTTCCTTTTATTTTGAAAATTAGATAGTTACCATGCTCTCCATTTTTAAGTGGTTTTGGCCTTGCAAGTATATTCCTTCAAAATATGGCAAGCAATGTATTGAGTTTCTCAAAAGAGTATTTTCCCTTATACTTTGGGAATTCTTGGACCATTTTACTCTCTATATTTCGTTGATTAGAGAAGTATAACAATAACTTTAAAATGTATCCCCTCACACAATATTGTGAGAAAGTATGTAAAAAGTTGTAAGTTTAGTTATGAAATGCAACATATATGAGTAATATAATTATTATAAACTTTAAAAGAAGGTTGCCACAACCAAACATGAGCAATTGCATTTATTCTATCATAGACTTGAAATTTTAAATATTTCTCATAAAAGGGGGTTTCTTTGTCATACAAAAATCTTCGATTTTCATAAATAAGAAAAGAAATAAGCATTGAGATACCTTATTTGTAGTACTTCATGAGCCATTTGCAATTAGTGGACTGGTTAAAATTGCTCTCAGGCTCTAAAATCTGGCAATATCCCGACTTTCCCACTGCTTTAACCATTAATGGTCCTTCTCAATTAGGCTTAAACTTGGATGCTGACATACGTCTCAAACGATGAGTGAATTCTTGCAACACTAGGTCCCCAACTTGAAATTATCTTGGCTTGACTAAGTTCTCATATGCTCGCGAGAGTTATTGGGTGTAAACCTTAAAATTTTCCTTGGCTCTATCCTTATGCTCGTATAAGACCTCCAACTGCACATGCGTTGGATCTGGTAGCAAGTTTTTTTTCAAATAAATTCTCAAAGAGGGTATTGCTAGTTCCATCGAAAGGACAACTTATGTTCCATAGACAAGAGAGAAAGGAGTGAACCATGTTAACTTCCTCTTCGAGTTTCTATAAGACCACAAAACGTTGACAATTTGTCATCCCAAGGAGGTTTTCTAGCATTTTCTTCAAGATATTAATCAAATTTTTATTAGTTGCCTCAGCTTGCCCATTCCCCTTTGGATATGAAATAGTTGATCAGTTGTGGATGGTCTTGTACTTATCTGTCAGTAACCCCATGTATTTGCATATAAACTGTTTTCCATTATCTATGAGAATGACCTTTGGGATACCAAACCTATAGATAATGCACTCGGGAATGAATTAACTGACCACTTGATTTGTTATCCTCCTCAAAGATAAAGATTCTGCCCATTTAGTGTAAAGTTTTGTAGTCACTGGAATGAAAGCTTTTGCACGAGAAGCTAGGGCGTTCTTTCCCACTATATCAAGTTCCAAAGCGTGAAATAGATAAGAAGCTTCCAAACTTTGTAAGCTCATTGAGAGGGAATATACTATATTCCCATGTACTTGGCATAATTTGTATCTTTTCACAAAGTTAATGGAATTTGCTTCCATTGTGGGCTAATGATACCCTAAAGTCATCAGTTGATTATATAACTTTGATCCACCCATGAGCAAGGGTTCGTTAGCTTCCTTAAACACTTTTACATTTCTTCTTTAGTAACACACCACAAGGGCTTCTCATTATATCATTTTCCTGTTTAATTTTCCTATAATTAAGTAAAAATGAGCAACCATTTTCTTCAAGTAGATGGCATCAGCTTGCTCAATAAGAAACTCACCATCCTTTAGGTATACTATATATGTATTCCTCGAATGGTCTAACTTATCCACAAAATGAGCCTCTGTTGGCGGGTAAAACTGGGAATGGCATTTCAAACAACCTTTTTATGATCGAGTGGCATATGTGCTCGCACAAAGGTTCAAAATTTATCTTAGGAAGTTAGATAAAAGATTCATCAAAGCTTGAATCTTAATATCTTTATGTTCAAGGCATTTCAAATCACATTCCGAGAGGATAAGGAACCACCTAGCTACCGGCCCAACTGAAATAATTCTCACGAGAAGATACTAGATATGATCACACTTGGTAATGATATGAGTTGCAAATGCGAGTAAGTAGTACCTTAACTTTCGCGCTACAAATACTAAGCTAGGCAATGCCGTTCTAAACTTATGTACCTAAACTCAGTCTTAGATATCACCCTGGACAAAATTGGTGTTGACTCTATGTCATTTTTGTGCGTCAATAACTGGTAAACATTTTTTCTTTATTTACTTTTCGATTTCCTTTTGACTGATATCGTGCTAATACTTTTGTTCAACCTTTTTAGTGAAGAAAGCTCCCATATGTCCCTTTGCACTCCGAGACGTAATTGAAAGTTTTTGTGTGCCCCACCCCTCAAAATTTGAGAACCACTTTTCAGTATCCAAGTTCATATGCCTTGGGTACCACACTCCTCCTAGTGGAGCTCCTCCTCAGGAGACATTGATTCCCTTGGTAGCAGAAGGCCCTTTTGAAGCCGACTAGGGGGTTGAGGCCGAAGTTGAATTAAAAGAGGGAAATTTTCTATATTAGGTTGTCTTCCATTTATTCACTGTAATATGACTAATTTTTGAACTCTTGTGCAACTTCTACTCCCACTACCTTAGGTTTTATTACTGAAACTTCTTATGAGATGGAACCTTAGGCTGTTGATCGTACTTCTATAGAGGTTGCTTGTCATAAAAAACTAGAGTAAGAAGCAAAGAGGAACGCCGATGTTGATGCTAAGGCCAAGAAGAAGGCTGGTGCTCAAAAGAGGGCTGAGGCCGAGGACAGAAAGCAAGCCAAGATTAATGCTTGTAGGAGGGCCAAAGCTAATGTCACTGCCCAGGTTAAGTCCAAAGGGAAAGCTCCCCATGATTTTTGTTCCATCATCTATTGGTGATGAAAAGGCCCTTCAAGGTCCCCACTGCCCAAAGTGATCCTAAAGTCCTAAGGGTGAGTGAGGCGAAGCCAACTGGGTCTACTGTGGATAGGGTAAAAATTGATGGGTGCCCTTCTCGCCGGCTCGTTCGTGGACCGGGGTCATCCTCATGTTATGGAGAGGTGAAGGTTTTCAAGTTTGATCCTGAATACCTCGTCATGTATGAAAACCTAAAGACTGACCCATACTATATCTGCCACCATATGAATAATCCCAATTACTTGCTCGCTTACCATGAGAACAATAAAGACTTTGAGTTTTTGAGGGGCTATATAGATTAGTTCAGCACCGTCTATCGGTGGTAAGTTTACTAAGTTTATGCTCATCTTCCTCTGCTAGATACTTTGTAACTTACTGATCCCTTTGTCTTTTATTTCGGGGTGCAATAGCTCCCACTATCCTTAGAGAACAAGCCATGTCTAACCATCATGCCTACGATGAGCATGGAGAAACCATCACAACACTCACGTAGCAGAAAACTCAGTTAAAGGAAGAACTAAAACAGTCTATCGATAAGCTGCAGAAAGCCTGTGGTGAGATTTAAGATAACGATGACTAGGTGGTCGCCAAAATGCTAGCTCTCAGTATGACAGAAGAGGAGATCAAAAAGTTAAAGGAGCAAGTTGGCACTGATGCCACGGAATTTTAAATTTTTGAGGAGGCTCTCAAAAAGTCCAATGCTAAGCTCACTAAGTCTAAGAAAGAAATTAATATGTCCAACTAGGAGCTCATTAGGGTCAATCAGGAGCTCGTCAAAGCTAATAAAACTTTGATTAAGATTGACGACATTAGAGTTGCCAAGTTTAAAACTTCTGCCAATTATAACATAGAGACCATAACCTTCGTTCTTGATGGCTACGAGGAACTAAAAAAGAGGGTGATAAAAGATTGCAGATGTTATGGGCAAGTAGGAGGCAACGATGAGGAAGCCACAACCTTAGCAGCTGAGTACCAGATGAAGGTAGACAAGTTTGCTACAAAAGATGATGAGATTAGTGAAGTCGACTAAACTATTGCTCCAAAGACTAATCTTCCTATAGTTTTAAAAGTTACTCAAGACACTGTTATGGTTTTGCATTTGCTGCTATTGTTCCCTAAGTCAATCCATAGACGGACTAAACTCCTCAAGTTACCCTAGGAGATGAAAATGCTCACGTGGCTTAGGATCTCCTGATTTTATATCTTTGTGAATATTTTCGTATTTTCCCTTAAGTATTTTTTAATGAACATTTACATTTATGCTTACTTAACTTTGAGATCAACTATGATTTAATTTCTTGTCTTCATGTGTTTTGACTTTCTATTAGTTATTCTTCTTGGCTGAGTTTTTAGCCAACACTTATAATTAAGTGTTTAAGCATAGTATTTGAGAAGTAAATGAGGTTGGTTCTCCTAGTTAGTTATATTCTTATTATATCATGGTTGGATCTTATGAGTCTGTCATGTCGACCTACTGACTATTTAATGATGAAATAGGCCTAATAATAGTTTAGTTGTATAGTTTAGAGGTCGAATCTTAACGACCTGAATTGACTTAGTGGCTACCTTATGGATGAACCTGAGTTGTGCCGACTTACGATCTACCATTGCTTGTGCTATTTTATTGGTTGTATGTATGGATCTTATTGTCCAGGCCATGTGTCAACATTGGTTTCCATGGTCAATCGATTGTACTAGAATCTATCCTTGCATTGATCATATAGACGACTGCACTAGATTTCTCAATTTTGGCTAAATGTAGTAGGATCCCTCCTTGCGTCAGTCATATATGTGATTACACAGGATTTCCCAATTTTAGCAGGGGTTGTTGATTATGACCTATCTGAGATAAGATATTCATGAAATGTTGCTTGATTAGTTATTCTAATGCGTTCGGTTTTGAGATGTCTTCGGCGTAAGTCTTTTGCATATTTCTTATGCCAAGAAGATAGGTGACGAACAACGAACACAACAGGAAATGACATTGTATGTTTAGGATAAGTCTTAAGTTGTTATTGAGGATTGAAAATTGATTACAAAGATGGATGAAAAATTATTTACATGATTTATTTTATGCTCTTTTGGGCTTGTAATCACAACTGATAGTATTTCCTTAGATGTTCTTCATTCCATGGATTCTTAAACTATATGCCTTATAAGGTCTTGATTTTGTAAGTTCCAGGTCGAATGGCTGTAAATATTATATATGATCCATGCCAGTTAGTTTGATCTTATTTCTTTTTTAGATGACCTTCTTCAATACGTAATCTCCTTCCTTTAAAGTGCTCAACTTTATTCTTTATTGTAAAACGAAGCACTCTTCTATTGATAGTCTGTAACGTGAAGTGCTACATGTTCTCTAACTTACTCTATTAAGTACAGATCGAGTCTTCTCATTAGATAGCTTTTGGGAGAATCTAAGTTTAGTACCCTGTGGCTAGGAAAACTAAATCCAGTGGGTGCTATTGCCTCCATACTGAATGCTAACATGGTGGGAGTTTTGCCCGTCACTATTTTTGGTGTCGTTCTGTATGACCAAAGTACTCTATGTGATTTTTTTTACCTAATTTACCTTGGCATCATCTAATATTCTTTTCATTCCATCCAACAGGGTTCTATTTATGATCTTTATCTGCCCGTTGCACTGAGGGTCAACTTGTGCATAGTGTAATTGATTGATCCTTGACCGAATACTGTAGTCTTTAAAATTTTCATTATCGAATTATATGCCGTGGTCGGAGATGAATGTGTAGGGCATCTCATATATGTAGATTATGTTCTTCAAAATGAAGTGAAATACATTATCATATGGAATTTCGACCAGTGTCTCAGCTTTCACCCACTTGGTGAAATAATCGACTGCTATGACTAGGTATTTAAATCTTCCCCTTGTCTTGGGCGGTGAGCTGACCAGATCAATTCTTTACATTGCAAAAGGCCAAGGAGAAGTGATCGGTGTTAGTGCAGCTCCACGCCTCTTATGTATCACGACATACCTTTAGCATTTTTTGCATTTTTCGCATAACTAGCATAATCGTCCTTTATATTGGCTAATAATATCCTGGGTGGTGACCTATTTTACCAATGATTTGCCTGCCGAATGGGCTCCACAAGATCCGTCATGTAGTTTCTTTATCAGATCATGGACCTCAGTACTATGAACGAATCTAAGTAGTAATATAATGAATCCTCTCCTGAATAGAATTCCTCTTTCAATCACATACCTTGTTGCTTTATAACGGAGCTCCTTGCCTCATTTGGATCTGTTGGTATGCTAATAGTTAAGTATGCGTGCCGACGCTAGACAAGCAAGAGCGTATGCTCGGGCTTTTTCATCCCTTGGTATTCTGACCATCTGTATAGCTGAGAACCTCGATAGTAATGCGATTACTTTTGCCAAGTAATTTACCATTTATTCTTATTTGTCTTCATAAACTCCAAGGATTTAATTTACGACCAGCTGAGCGTCACTATACGTAGATAACTGCTCGAGTCTTAGTGATGATGCCAATATAAATCCTGTTATAAGTGCTTCATATTCCATCTCGTTATTGGAGGCATCAAAGTTGAGTATGCGTGCGTACTCGATGTCTATGCCATCAGGCGTATTGATGATCAAACCTAACCCACTGTCGCTGGCACATGATAAACCATATACAAATAACTGCCATATAGGAGGCTCTTCTTCAAAGCTGCCTTCGATTAAACATTCATTTTTAATAACTTTTTCATATGCTATGCCTCGCGAGTTCTTACATCTTACTGAGCCACTGACTTCGATCTCTCTCCGATGTGATTAACTAAATTTCTCATAGAATTATGCTCATATGATTTGTCGAGCTCCCTTTTGTAAAAGTCTGCTCGACTACTTTGACTGTTGAGTTATCTTCCATAGAAGTATGCTTGGATGTTTTTACCATTGAGCTCTCTTTTGAAGAAGTATGCTCGTCTTTTTTCTCCTCGTAAGTAAATTCTTCTATAAAGTTGGTTATGTCCTGACCCTTAATTGCCATTCTGGGCACATATTTGATGTCATACTTTCTGAATTCCACACCCAGGCCATCAGTTTGCCAAATTTTTTAGGCTTGCGAATGGCTTGTCGTAAAGGAAAGTCTGTATATACCACGTTTTTATAAGCTTGAAAATATGGTTTATTCTTCAAGAAGCTTTAGTCAAATTTAATTCTAATTTTTACAGTCTAGGGTACAGGATTTCAGCACCTCGATACACCTTGCTAGTATAGTATACAAGTTTCTGTACTCCATCTTCTGGTCGGACCAATGATGAGATGGCTGCAGATTCTAATACTGCCAAATATAAGTAAAGATTTTCACCTAGGATTGGCCTCGACAGTCGAGGCACTGACCTTAGGTAATTTTTTAGTTCCAAAAAAGCCTTTCAATATTCTTCGGTACATAGGTTTTTCTAAGTACTTAGAAGAATGGAAGATATTTTTCGGTGGCTATTGACACTAACTGGTTTAGTGAAGTTACTCAACCTGTTAATCTTTAAATTTCTCTTTTACTCGTAGGTGGCTGCATGTTAATCAGTGCTTGAATCTTGGTCGGGTTGGTCTCAATTCCACTATGATTGACTATGAATTTGAGGAACTTTCCTTTCTTGACTCTGATGACACATTTTGCTGGATTCATCCTCATCTGATACTTATATAGTTGGTCAAATGTCCTACCGAGGTTGTTGATGTGATTGGTTACTTTCTTACTCCTTGTTATCATGTTGTCCATGTATATCTCCATAGTTTTTCTAATATGCTCCTCAAAGACTTTGATCACTATCCTCTGATGAGTAGCTCCAGCATTTTTCAGTCCAAATGGCATCATGTCGTAGCAGTATGTACCTCGACTTGTAATGAATAAGGTATTCTCCTTGTCTTTCGGCTTCATCTTGATCTGATTAACCTTGAATAAGGATCCATGAAGCTGAGTAGCTCATGCCTAATAGTGGCATCAACCAACTGATTAATTCTAGGTCGATGATAATGATCCTTGGGGCAAGTCTTGTAGAGTTCGTTAAAGTCGACACACATGCGCCACGTATTGTTCTTCTTCTTAACCTTAACCACATTCGGGCGCCACTCCGGGTAACTGAAGGACATTAGAGCCGTTTTCATAGTGAAGTTTACTCACCTATACACAGTGTAGTATACCAGATGGTCGAACCACTTATTTTATAGTCTCCCTCTTTATTATCACACCTCCTTCTGTATTTATATATTTAATTTTCACCATTATTGCACATCAAGGTTATCCTGGATTAAGCTCTTACTATATTACTTGGTGGTATCATAACTGGTATCATCAGTTGGCACTGTCTGTGGGAAGCGAGATTATCATTTTCTTCTTCTCATTTACAACTTTCTCCTAACCGAATTCTCTGGTGGCGGACCAACCCCATGTTTGGCTGGGCTTGAACCACCATTGAAAGAGCTCTGGTTTGAGTTTTCTAAGTTTTTTCCTAATTCATTTAGCTCTTCCATTGCACCTCTTATTCTTTCCCTTCACCGAATTTAATGGATTCAGAATTTCCACCAGGCGTTGGCCCCAGTTCTAGACAGGCACCACCTCAGTCCGAGATGACTGAGGTCGCGGTGGTGCTGCACTTACTGGAGGCTAGCCAAATAAAGATGCAGGAGCAATTGGTTGATTTTAGCCAAAACATATTAACTAGGCCCACTGGCGTAGGAGCGTAGATGATAACTCCGCTCGCCAAGGTGGGTGGCAATTTGGGGCTAGGAGGACCACCCCCGGCCCCACATATAGAGGTAGTGCAACAGCAGAGACGTAGGGATGTGGCCGACCCTAGGTGATTGATCTTAGAGAAATAAGACCAAGAATTTTCAGATGACCCCTGTGATGATGATGTGGAGTATTGGTAACCCTATAAAATCTCTGGGGATACTGTGCGCCCAATTCAAGTCAGTAAGGGAAACAGTGTCAGGTCGAGTCGGGAAGGCCAACCTCGTGCCTCAACACTAAACAGGCTCAGCAGAGGATCTTCCTTTGATAGACTCGGCCCGATAGGTGATTTGAGAGATTAACTCTCCAGGTCTCGTAGTATAGTTGGTTCCAAAAAAAATGGCGGATGTGATGGTCAGCGACCTCCATGCGATCGAAACGAGGAACAAAGAGAAGTCAATAGTCGTCAAAGGACGACTGACCGAGAGCCAGTACAATGACTGATCAATAAAAAAAGGGCCGGTGATAATACCATTGTGGCCGAGATAGATACTAGAGTTACAGCTGACAAGATGTGGAATAGTTCTATTCAGAGGCTTGAAGATAAGATTGTCGAAATTTTGAAGAGACGAGACCCTCTCTACAGAGGGGTTACATGGAAGGGTCGCTGTTTGTAGCAAAGATAGTAATCTACCCAACCCCGACTAAGTTTAATCCGCCAGTGATCCCCCCAAGATATGATGGAAGCACTAACCCAGTCCACCACATGGAAATGTTCCAGTCTGCTGTAGACATCTTTTTAGTCTCTGATGATATGAGGTGCCGAGAATTCTATAGCACCCTCATTAGTGATTTTCACGTATGGTACACTTCCCTTCCCAGAAACTCAATTGAGAATTTTAAGAAACTAGCGCAGAGATTCATCCATAACTTTTATTTTAGAGTAAAACCCTGGAAAAAGACCACCCACTTATTGTATGTCAAACAAGGCAAAAATGAGTCTTTGAGAGACTACATAACCCACTTCAATAAAGAAAAAAATGGAGGTGGAAGACTATGATGAAAGTATTGTGATGACTTACCTGATAGGAGGATTATAAAAGGGAAATCTCCTATGGAAGCTGGCCGAAGATCCTCCAAAGTCCATGGCAGAACTCTTGGCTATGGCCGGGAGAGTCATGAATGCGAAGGAGGCTATGGAGGCCAAAGGAGAAGATGAAAAAGGATTAAGTGGGAGAAAGTACCAAAAGTTCAAGGAAAAGGGTGGAGAGAAGAGGTCGACGGACGATAAGTTCGTACATTATACTCCATTGACAGCCACTCCAGAGATGATCCTGAATGAAATAAAAAATAAATGGTCCTTAAGATGGCCGAAAAAGTTAAAGGCCCCTCCTCACAAGAGGGATAAAAGCAAGTGGTGCGAGTTCCACCAGGATCACGACCACACCACTGAAAAATTCTTCGCACTTAAAGACGAGATAGAAAATATGCTGAAGCAGGGGAAACTCAAGAAATATGTGGATAGGAGTGTTGCAAGATATGATCAAGACGACACCCAAAGGAGATGATATGGCAAGTGAAAATGGGATGTCCCAGTGAATAAGGATAACGATGCCTTAGATGATGGTGAGGCCGACCCTAACCTTCCACTAAAGATAACTGATCCCAAGGGTCAGCTGCATTCGATTTATCACGGAGTGAAAATGATACGCGGTGGTTTAACAGGTGGCGATAAAGACATAGCAGACCGTAAAGTCCATGTTACAAAGGTAAAGGCCATCCCAAAGAGAAAAGTTTTTAACTTGGCAGTAGTTGATTCAAAGCCGAGTAAACCGAAGAAAGTTTATATGAACACCTTGGCAATAGGGTTATTGAGGTTGGACTTCAAGGGGATCTTAGCCCCTCAGATGACCCGCTGGTGATCACTACGAGAGTGTATGTGTATGATGTTCCCAGGATATTAGTCGATGGTGGAAGTTCAGCTGATGTAATGTTCTGGGAGTGCTTCAAAGGGCTGGGATTAAGTAAGAAAAGGCTCATCCCATATCATCAGCCTTTAATTGGATTTATTGGAGAAAAAGTACATCCTCTTAGGATTTATGAAATGGATGACTGTATGGGGGAAACCTAGCCGAGATGTCTCACAAAAAAGATAAATTTCTTTATGATGGACTAGAATGTTTATTCAACCTACAACATGATAATGGGATGAATAGCCCTTAAAGAATTTGAGGTAGTATCCTTTATCGCTCACCAAATGATTAAATTCTCGACTCCCTATAGAGTAAGGGAAGTTCAAGGCAATTAGGTAGAGGCGCGGGAATGCTACTTCAATTCGGCTGAGGAAAGAGAAGCTCATAAGAGAGCCACCACCACTTATAACATCGATACTCTCGACCTAAGGGATGAGACGACACTACAAAAGAGCGAGGTTGATGAGGAGGTAGAATCCATTGTCCTCAATGAGGACGAGCTGGAAAAACTGTCCAAATAGGCAAAGCCCTAGAAAAAGAAATCAAGGAAGAGTTGATCAAACTGCTGAGGGTGAGACAAAATATTTTTGCATGGATTCACGTAGACATGCCGAGAATTAATCCAGATATCCTTTGCCATAAATTGAATGTAGATGAAGGAGTTAAGCCGATCAGATAAAGGCGGAGGATCTACTCCAGGGAGAAATATGAAGTCATAAGAGATGGAGTGAAGAAGCTAGAGAAGGCATAATTCATTAGGGAAGTCGCTTACCCGGAATGGATGGCTATTGCAGTTATTATGCCTAAGCCTAATGGAAAGTGGAGGATGTGTGTTAATTTCACCGATTTGAACAAGGCATGCCTAAAAGATAGATTCCCCCTCCCAAGGATTGATACGATATTGATGCCACGTCTAGTCACGAACTGACAAATTTTATGGACACCTACTTAGGTTGTAATCAAATATTTACAGACCTAGCCAATGCCGAGAAAACCAAGTTCATCTCTGACAAGGATACGTATTGCTACAAGGTCATGCCCTTCAGCCTCAAGAACACCGGGACAACGTATCAATAGCTAGTAAATAAGATGTTTGAGGATTAAATAGGAAATACCATGGAGGAATATATTGATGACATGTTAACTAAGAGCCTCAAGGTCGAGATGTATGTGTCCGACCTCGAGCGCACTTTCAACACGATAGACCAGTATAGAATGAAGCTCAATCCCGCCAAGTGTGCATTTGAGGTTGGAGCACGCAAGTTCCTAGGGTTCATCGTCAATCAATGAGGGATAGAGGCTAACCCAGAAAAAATAAGGCATTAGTAGAGATAAAGACTCTAAAAACTATAAAAGACGTTAAGAGCTTTACTGGACGAGTTGCTAGGCTCATTAGGTTCGTATCAAGGGCTACAGACAAATGTCTTCCCTTATTCAAAGTGTTGAGAAAAGCCTTTGAATGGAATGAGGAGTGTGAGAAGCCTTTCAGAGTTGAAGGCTTACCTATTATCTCGGCCTGCTCAGGGAGAAAAGTTATATATGTACTTAGTCATATCTAAATCGAAAATCAATGGAACAGTTGTACGAGATGACAATGGGGTACATAAGCCAGTCTATTTCAATAGCAAGGCCCTTCAAGGGGCCGAGCAGAGGTATCCAAAAATGGAAAAGTTGGATTATGCTTTGATACACGCATCGAGGAAAATAAAACCCTATTTCCAGGCTCATACGATGGTCGTCCTTACAGACTCACCTCTTAGATAGATCATCCATAAACTTGAAAAATTAGGTACGTTGATGGTTGATGCTGAAGAGTTTGTAGATTTAGTAAATGAGCTGAAAAAAGGAAAGTCTCACCCGGTTGAAGCTGAGACGAATGGCGCCAGAACTATGGTGGCCGAGAATGAAAAAGGGAAATTTTTGTTCAAGAATAGAGTGCTGAATGAGGGCACTTTCTTAAAACAAGACGATGTTCGGATCCTGTTTATAGATGGCTCTTCTTGCAAGACCGGGAGTGGTGTCGGCTTGATAGTGTCATCCCCTGATGGGACCGACATCGAATACGCTTTAAGATTCAGTTTCATGGCGTCCAACAATGAATCGAAATATAAGGCTCTCCTGACAGGACTCTCCCTCGCCAAGGCATTAAATGTTGGGCAGATGACAGTTTATAGCGACTCCTGATTGGTAGTGAACCAGATCCTAAGAGTGGATAAGGTCAAAGATAATAGAATGGCCAAATTCTAGCAAAGGTCAAAGCATTACTGAAGAACTTCAATGAGGTGAAAAGGATCCATCGGCTAGACAACAACCGAGCTGATGCCTTAGAAAGAATTGCCTCTGCAATTAGAATGAAGATTAGAAGGTCAGTGCTGGTGGAGATCCTACATCGACCGACCATTAAAGAGGCAGACAGTATAGTGGAGTTCTGCTTGAACCTAAACTTAGGTGAATCTTGGATGGACCCTCTCATCCGATACATCAGGGATGGTGAGCTTTCAGAGTCAAAAGTGTAGAGAAATAAGGTAAGGTACTAGGCGACCAAGTTCTCAATCATAGTAGACGTCTTGTATAAGAAAAGGTTATTTCGCCCTTTACTCTGATACGTTCATCCAACGGAGGTAGATTATATACTGAAGGATGTGCATGAGGGCTCTTGTTCCAGTCACATAGGAGGGAAATCACTGGCAAAAATAATAGTCACCCAAGGCAATTGGGGGCTGACCCTGGCTAGGGATGTGGCCAGCTATGTGAAGAGATGTGACAAATGTCAAAGATATGCCAACATCCCTCATCAACCTCATCAACCCTTAACATCAATTAGTTCCCCCTGGCCGTTTATAGTATAGGGGATTGACTTGGTAGGACCCTTGACTAGAGCAACATGCAATTACAGATATTTTGTTATGGCGATCGACTATTTCTCTAAATGGGTTGAGGCAGAGGTCATGATAACTATCACCGAGATGAAGACCTTCAAATTCATTTGGAGGAATATTATTTGTAGGTAGTTATTCCCCATACCTTGACCTCAAATAGTGGCAAAAAATTCAAGAATTCATCTCTGGAGGCTTACTACAATAGAGTTGGCGTTAAATAATTTTTCTCAGCTCCACGCCGACCTCAAAAAACGGTAAAACTAAGGTGACGAATAGAACTATCCTAGAAGGGATCAATAAGAAATTAGAAGACGTCAAGGGACTTTGGATGGAAGAGGTACACGCTGTCTTGTGGGCATACATGATGATATAGAGAGTACCAATGGGCGAGACCCCATTTATGCTTACCTATGGCTCAGAGGCAGTTATACCTATCGATATTGGCCTATCAAGTCACAAGGTTCAGACATAATACACATAAATAAATGCTGAGGAGTGAATGAGAGATCTGGACCTCATTAACGAAAGACGAGAGGACGCAAAGGTTAGGAAGACTGCTTATTAGCAGAAGACTGCAAAATTCTACAACAAGAGAGTTAAGGCTAGGACAATAGTCGTTGGAGACCTGGTATTAAAGAAAGCCTGGCAGAAGCCGAATAAGTTCCATGAAAACTGGCACGGTCCCTGTAGAGTTACTGAGGAAGTTGTTCCTGGCACTTGTCGGCTTGAAAATTTGGACAGAGAGCCATTTTCAAACCCTTGGAATGATGATCAATTAAAGAGATATTATCAATAAGATTTTGTATTTTTGTTTATATTACCATTACCATTGTATGAGAGATGTATTGAAAATTATGATGAATGGAAAATCTCAAGTGTGCCCTCATATATTTGTTGTGCGAATTGATTAAATTTCACTATACAAATTGTCCTAAGTTAGAAAACATCAACCAGCTCTCGATGAGACTAGAATCTAGACAGGGCTCACCTCGTCCATGGATTCTTAATAACACCGAGAGGGGGGAAATAGTGTGATAACATCACCAAGGTGGTGAAAAACACAAAGCAAATTTAAAAATCATTTAATTATGGTTCCTTTAAATATCATTAATTTGGTGGTATGAGAGTCAAACTCTCTCGGCGAGACGACAGTATAAGACGAGATGACACTCATCCATACACTCTCAAAACGACGAGAGGGAACTTATAGCTAACACCATTAATTTGGTGCATTTAAATTTGAAAATTATTTAATTATGGTTCCTTTAAATTCCATTAATTTCGTGGTATGAGAGTCAAACTCTCTCAGCGACATGACAGTGTAGGACGAGACTATACTCATCCATACACTCTCAAAACGACGAGAGGGGACTTATAGCTAACACCATTAATTTGGTGCATTTAATTATAATTTATTTAAACATCATTAGGTGGTGATATCTAGTTTAAATAATCATTAACTTAGTTGAGTTACTTATCGGCTTGGACGAGAATATATCAGCAGTCAGAAAGTTATAAAGTGGCTTGCAGACACAACACAATGAAAAGAATTAGCAGAAACATAAGATGCAAATATTTATACTCAAGCACATTCTATAACACCGGACGAGAATACACTTGCAATTGTTCAAGAAAAATAACTTGAGTTATCAAAAACAAAATATGTTCAATAGTTACATCGGACAAAGGGCATCAGGCCACAGGCTCCCGCTTTGATAGAAAATAGGAAAATTCAGGTTAGTCTCCAATTGAGTCGACCCATCAGCTGTATCATTCTTCTCAACTTCAGTATTGATGTCCTTCTCAGCATGGGTTGTCTCGACCTCGTCCAATGCATGCTCATTGTCACCCTCCCTATTAACTATCTAGACGGTCGGCTTAAGTTGTACCGACCCCTCAATTTAAAACAAGTCTGTCACCCCTCTCAAGGTATTGGAGGCAATATCCCAAAAACTCCTCTGAAGATTTGAAGTCATCCAGAACCTTTTTCCTCACCTCCTCAAGAGCCTTATTAATGAAAATCTTGTTATGTCTACTATTTATAAATAACAATTGTACAGAATTATGAACATTAATATAATGACAGAATTGAAACAAAATTATAGAAATGAAATACTTACTAGAATTTGCAGAAATAATAATAATTAGAAAGAAATCCGAGCCCTGTTGAACAGTCTCCTTAAGAAAAAATTATTCCTCCAATGTGCTTGAGTTTAATGAATAATTGTCTCCCAAGATAGAACGGATTTTCGGATTAATCAAGCAGCACAACAATGAGTAATCCCAACGAACACAATTTCTGTGTTTTGTACTCAACACAACCAAGAACATGTAATGCAGAAATGAATAAAAGAATTTTCTGGGCAGAGGAAATAATGCAGTATCATTTTCGAAATTTTGGAGGGTTTATTTTTCTGTGTTTAAAACAGAGAGGGAAACATTTTATTTATAGTAAATGTTTTGACTGTTGGGAACAGTCAAAACCGAAATTAACTGTCAAAGCAGTTAATTTCGTTAACTGCTGACTCTTGGAATTAACTGATTATCAGTTAATTAAAGATTAATCAATTCCGTAATTAATTAATTAAATTAAAGCCCAGAAAGTTCGGCCCAAAAATTTAAGAAGTTTTATAAGCCCAAGCCCGAGCCCGAACCGAACCGAACCGAACCGAACCGAGCCGAGCCGAGCCGGCCGGACGGACGGCCGAACGCACGCGTGTGGACCTTTGACCGAAAGTCAACCCAAGCATAGCTTAGGTCATCACCCCTTCAAAGAGTTGGGATACCCCAAAGGCATCCAAGCCTTAGTCCATCAATTGGGTTTTATTAACTCATCATTTTTCCACTACTCTTCCAAAGTGGGACAAGAGTTAAAACATACCCAATGCATTAACTTTCATTGCTTTATGAGTCACTTTGGGGACATAATTATCATTCATAACTTATTGAAATTGGACATATGAATATACTACGTTAATCTCCTTGCGGAGGTGAACGCGTTCGTATATGGTCCCACAATTTCCGTAGTGAGGGTTCCACCTAAATTTGAGCTCAAATTTCCTCAAAAATCTGTCCAGAAAAATCTGGACAGCTTTATAATACCCATTTAAGTTCCAATTTTCCAACAATCCCCCACATGAATGATATATCGCTATAAATAAAACAAAACAAATGCTGATGCAGATGCAGACACAGGTTGAGTAAAACTGAAGACTTATTGCATCGGGAAAAGTAGCCTAGTGGCCTTGAACTTTCTTTAGTGATATACTATCGGATTTACTTGGTTAATCAGTAGACTTCACGTCCTTGAACCGTCAACCGTTTTTGTAAACCTAGACAACAGTATTCACACAATAATTCTTCAACACAGTTGGTTCTCTCGTTTGTGTTCATTTTGGCCGTGAACACCACTTGGTTCCGCAAGTATTTTAGAGAATATGCCTTTCATTATTCTCATAGAAGTGGCCCCCTTCTTACTTACGTAGGTGACTTCCATAAAGAGTATTCTGCAATACCCCACTTAGACGTACTAAGATATAGATGTCATTAAAAGCATAACTTATCCTAATTTCGCGGCAGATATGCACTGTCTCATCTTTGGAATGGATAAGATGATATATCCTCCAGTGCTTACTGAATACAACGTAGTTCGGTTTGCCCATTGAACCTAGATCTTGGGATCTCCAGTCAGCTAGGTTGGGTTGCCACTATATTGATTCTTATTTATTTATAGGCTTTAGACCCATTCCTCTCGATGATCTTTTAACTTGCTCTCGATTTATACCTCTCGTTAGTGGATCCGATATATTATCTTTTGACTTTACATAGTCAATTGTGATAATTCCGTTTGAGAGAAGTTGTCTAACGGTATTGTGTCTACGACGAATATGTCGTGACTTTCCGTTATACATGTGATTTTGTGCCCTTTCAATCGCTGATTGGCTATCGCAATGTATACATATTGCAGGCACAGGTTTAGACCAATTTGGAACATCCTCTAAGAAATTTCGAAGCCATTCAGCTTCTTCTCCAGCTTTGTCTAGTGCAATGAATTCAGATTCCATTATCGATCTAGCAATGCACGTTTGTTTTGAGGATTTCCAAGATACGGCTGCACCTCCGAGGGTAAACACATACCCACTCGTAGACTTAGAGTCTTTTGTATCAGATATCCAATTTGCATCGCAATGCCCTTCAAGAACAACTGGATATTTTGAGTAATGCAATCCATAGTTTTGAGTATATTTTAAATAACCCAAAACTCTCAATATTGCTTTCCAGTGATCTCTTCCTGGATTACTCGTAAATCGACTTGGCTTACTTATTGAGTATGCTATGTCTGGTCGCGTACAGTTCATGATATACATTAAACTGCCAATAATACGAGAATATTCTAGTTGAGATATGCTTTCACCATTATTTCTTGCTAGATGTAAATTTACATCTACAGGTGTCTTGGTAGGACTAATATCATACTTCTTGAATTTTTCAAGTACTTTCTCAATGTAATGAGATTGAGATAATATAAGTCCATCCGATGTTCTAGAAATTTTAATTCCTAATATAACATCGGCGATTCCCATATCTTTCATGTCAAATCTACTACTCAACATTTGTTTTGTAGTTTTGACAATTTCTAAGTTACTACCCATGATAAGCATATCATCAACATAGAGGCATACAATGACATATCCATTATGAATGTATTTAAAGTAAACACATTTATCGCATTCATTAATTTTGAAACCATTTGATAACATTGCATTATCAAATTTTTCATGCCATTGTTTAGGTGCTTGTTTTAATCCATATAGTGATTTAACAAGCTTACATACTCTTCCTTCTTGTCCGGGAGCTTTGAACCCTTCAGGTTGCTCCATATAAATTTCCTCATCTAGTTCACCGTTTAAGAATGCAGTTTTTACATCCATTTGATGTATTTCAAGTCCATTAATAGCAGCTATTGCTATTAACATCCGAATGGACATTATTCTTGTTACCGGTGAGTATGTGTCGAAGTAATCCAACCCTTCCTTTTGCCTATAGCCTTTAGCTACAAGTCTAGCTTTATATTTATCAATTGATCCATCGACCTTCAATTTCTTTTTGAAGATCCATTTATAACCTAACGGTTTTGAACCTGGTGGAAGATCCACTAGTTCCCATGTATGATTTTGTAATATGGATTTAATTTCACTATTAATTGCTTCTTTCCAATTGGAAGCATCGGGTAAGGATATAGCTTCTTTATACGATTGAGGTTCATTTTCTAACAAATATGTTAGAAAATCTGGACCGAAAGAAGTCGAGGTTTTTGCTCTTTTACTACGTCTTGGTTCATCCTCTATTGAATCAATAGGTTGATGAGTACCACTTGTAGTAGCTTGATTTGTCCTTTTAGAAGGACCAGATTCTCGGGTCTTGTTATACGGAAATTCATTTTCAAAAAATGAAGCATCCCTCGATTCAATAACCGTATTTACATGAATGTCCGAAATCTCAGATTTACAAACTAGAAATCGATATGCACTGCTATTAGTAGCAAAACCTATGAATACACAATCCACGGTTTTTGGCCCTATTCTTACTTTTTTAGGTTTAGGAACCATCACTTTGGCTAAGCACCCCCACACTCGTAAATATTTATAGGAAGGTCTTCGACCTTTCCATAATTCATAAGGTGTCTTGTGAGTCTTTTTGTGAATTACTTTATTGAGAATGTAATTAGCAGAAAGTAAGGCTTCCCCCCACAAATTTTGTGGAGCTCCTGAACTTAATAACATTGAGTTCATCATTTCTTTCAAAGTACGGTTTTTGCGTTCAGCAACACCATTCGATTGAGGAGAATAAGGAGCGGTTGTTTGATGAATAATCCCATTTTCAGAACAAAATTCCTCAAATGGATATTCATATTCACCTCCTCTATCACTTCTAATAGCCTTTATCGTTTTGCTTAATTGATTCTCAACTTCATTTTTATATTGTTTAAATGCATTAACAGCCTCATCTTTACTATGTAACAAATATACATAGCAATATTTTGTGCAATCGTCAATAAAAGTAATAAAATACTTTTTCCCACCTCTAGTTTGAACAAATTTTAAATCACAAATATCGGTGTGAATTAAATCTAAAGGTTCAGTTATCCTTTCAATAGAATGGAAAGGTAATCTAGTTAATTTAGATTCCACACAAATTTTACATTTATGATTTTTATAAATATTGAATTTTGGCAAAAATTCCAAGTTAATTAATCTACGCAATGTATCAAAATTAACATGTCCCAATCTAGCATGCCAAATATTAGATGACTCAATCAAGTAAGAAGAACTAGCAACTTCATTCATTGAAACAGATGTTTTAGGGGTTACAGTAAGAACATTCAGTTTAAAGAGCCCCTCATTTAGGTAGCCCTTTCCTACATACATGCCATTTTTAGACAACACAAAGCGATCAGACACAAACACAAGCTTGAAACCATTCTTAGTAAGGAGAGATCCAAAAATCAGATTCTTTCGGATATCAGGCACGTGAAGAACATTGTTGAGAGTAAGTTCCTTTCCAGAAGTCATTTTCAAAGCAATCTTTCCTTGTCCCACCACCTTAGAAGTGGAAGAATTTCCCATAAAAAGGTTCTCCTCATTTTCCAAAGGCTTATAGGTGGAGAACATCCATTTGTTTGCACAAATGTGTCGTGTGGCTCCAGTGTCCACCCACCATTCCTTGGTATTTCCAACCAAGTTACATTCAGAGACAACGACAGAAAGATTCATATCCGCCAAATCATTGGTGATATTCTCACCCTCAGTCACATTTGCTTGAGAGTTATTTTTATTTTGCTTCTTAGGCTTACGACACTCACTTGAGCGGTGTCCCGGTTTACCACAATTGTAGCATTTTCCTTTGAACTTTTTCTTGTTATGTTTGGAAGTGCCTTCCCCATCATACTTTCGTTTGTTCTTCTTAGGACCTTCAACGACATGGACCTTTGTTTCCATCGGATTCTTCCCACTTTTCTTTTGAGACTCACGGTTGTCTTCTTTGATTCTTAGCCGGACTACCAACTCCTCCACATTCATCTCCTTACGCTTGTGCTTGAGATAGTTTTTGAACAAAGTTCAAGAAGGTGGCAACTTTTCAACAATTGCAGCAACTTGGAAAGTTTCACTAATTGACATTCCTTCAGCATGAATGTCGTGGAGGATCACTTGGAATTCTTGCACTTGCGAGATCACAGATTTAGAATCAACCATTTTGAAGTCCAGAAAACGCCCAACGATAAATTTCTTCATCCCAGCATCTTCAGTTTTATACTTCTTTTCCAAAGAATTCCATAATTCCTTGGAAGTTTTGATAGTGCAATAGACATGGTACAAAGTCTTGGCCAAGTAGGCCAAAATGTAATTTCGGTAGTCCGAGTGCTTCCAAGCATCGACAGCAGCAACCTTTTCAGCGTCATCTCCCTCTTGAATAGAGGGGCAATCTTCATATACAAACCTGCCCAGTTGGCAGGTAGTGAGATAGAAGTACATTTGTCCTTGCCAACGTTTGAAGTCACCCCCAATGAACTTTTTCGGTTTCTCCCCGTGTGGCATAGATACGGGTGCAGTCACATTTGTGTTGGTGGCAATCAGTTTCGTAGGAGTAGTGTTCGTACTTTGAGATTCCATTTCTGTTACAAAAACAGAATTTTTATCAATGATAAAATTCATATATAATGAATTAATCAAAACAGAATACAAAATTCTGTGCACCAATTTCCTCCAAATATAATTCACAATAAATGAATTCCAAAAGAATTCAAATAATAATTCAGAATTAAAGTATAATATATAAACAGAATTCCGTACAAAACAGAATTAAATTTTTAAAATCTGTGACACACTAATTTTTAATAATAAAAAGAATTCCGTACAAAACAGAATTAAAATTTTTTAAATTTTTTTATAGATAAACAGATTTTAACAAGAGTACACAAATAAAATTTATTTTCTAAAACAGAATATAAAAAACAGTATAGAAATTAATTTCTATATCAAAACTGTTTTACTAATTTCTACAATAAAGCAGTAAATTAATTCATTTTATTCTGTCAAAACAAATTTATTTTCAACAAATAAATTTCTGAAAAAAAAATTCTGTACACTAAAAACAGTAGAACTAATTTAATTTTGTCTTAAGATTGTTATGTCTACTACTTATAAATAACAATTGTACAGAATTATGAACAGTAATATAATGACAGAATTGAAACAGAATTATAGAAATGAAATACTTACTAGAATTTGCAGAAATAATAATAATTAGAAAGAAATCCGAGCCCTGTTGAACAGTCTCCTTAAGACAAAATTATTCCTCCAACGTGCTTGAGTTTAATGAATAATTGTCTCCCAAGATAGAACGGATTTTCGGATTAATCAAGCAGCACAGCAATGAGTAATCCCAGCGAACACAATTTCTGTGTTTTGTACTCAACACAACCAAGAACATGTAATGCAGAAATGAAGAAAAGAATTTTCTGGGCAGAGGAAATAATGCAGTAGCATTTTCGGAATTTTGGAGGGTTTATTTTTCTGTGTTTAAAACTGAGAGGGAAACATTTTATTTATAGTAAATGTTTTGACTGTTGGGAACAGTCAAAACCGAAATTAACTGTCAAAGCAGTTAATTTCGTTAACTGCAGACTCTTGGAATTAACTGATTATCAGTTAATTAAAGATTAATTAATTCCGTAATTAATTAATTAAATTAAAGCCCAGAAAGTTCGGCCCAAAAATTTAAGAATTTTTATAAGCCCCAGCCCCAGCCCGATCCCGAGCCGAGCCGAGACGGCCGGCCGGCCGGACGGACGCGCGCGCGCGCGCTTGTGGACCTTTGACCGAAAGTCAACCCAAGCATAGCTTAGGTCATCTCCCCTTCAAAGAGTTGGGATACCCCAAAGGCATCCAAGCCTTAGTCCATCAATTAGGTTTTATTAACTCATCATTTTTCCACTACTCTTCCAATGTGGGACAAGAGTTAAAACATACCCAATACATTAACTTTCATTGCTTTATGAGTCACTTTGGGGACATAATTATCATTCATAACTTATTGAAATTGGACATATGAATATACTACGTTAATCTCCTTGCGAAGGTGAACGCGTTCGTATATGGTCCCACAATTTCCGTAGTGTGGGTCTCACCTAAATTTGAGCTCAAAGTTGCTCAAAAATCTGTCCAGAAAAATCTGGACAGCTTTATAATACCCTTTTAAGTTCCAATTTTCCAACAATCCCCCACATGAATGATATATCGCTATAAATAAAACAAAACAAATGCTGATGCAGATGCAGACACAGGTTGAGTAAAACTGAAGACTTATTGCATCGGGAAAAGTAGCCTAGTGGCCTTGAACTTTCCTTAGTGATATACTATCGGATTTACTTGGTTAATCAGTAGACTTCACGTCCTTGAACCGTCAAACGTTTTTGTAAACCTAGACAACAGTATTCACACAACAATTCTTCAACACAGTTGGTTCTCACGTTTGTGTTCATTTTGGCCGTGAACACCACTTGGTTCCGCAAGTATTTTAGAGAATATGCCTTTCATTATTCTCATAGAAGTGGCCCCTTCTTACTTACGTAGGTGATTTCCATAAAGAGTATTCTGCAATACCCCACTTAGACGTACTAAGATATAGATGTCATTAAAAGCATAACTTATCCTAATTTCGCGGCAGATATGCACTGTCTCATCTTTGGAATGGATAGGATGATATATCCTCCAGTGCTTACTGAATACAACGTAGTTCGGTTTGCCCATTGAACCTCGATCTTGGGATCTCCAGTCAGCTAGGTTGGGTTGCCACTATATTGATTCTTATTTATTTATAGGCTTTAGACCCATTCCTCTCGATGATCTTTCAACTTGCTCTCGGTTTATACCTTTCGTTAGTGGATCCGATATATTATCTTTTGACTTTACATAGTCAATTGTGATAATTCCGTTTGAGAGAAGTTGTCTAACGGTATTGTGTCTACGACGAATATGTCGTGACTTTCCGTTATACATGTGATTTTGTGCCCTTCCAATCGCTGATTGGCTATCGCAATGTATACATATTGCAGGCACAGGTTTAGACCAATTTGGAACATCCTCTAAGAAATTTCGAAGCCATTCAGCTTCTTCTCCAGCTTTGTCTAGTGCAATGAATTCAGATTCCATTATCGATCTAGCAATGCACATTTGTTTTGAGGATTTCCAAGATACGGCTGCACCTCCGAGGGTAAACACATACCCACTTGTAGACTTAGAGTCTTTTGTATCAGATATACAATTTGCATCGCAATGCCCTTCAAGAACAGCTGGATATTTTGAGTAATGCAATCCATAATTTTGAGTATATTTTAAATAACCCAAAACTCTCAATATTGCTTTCCAGTGATCTCTTCCTGGATTACTCGTAAATCGACTTGGCTTACTTATTGAGTATGCTATGTCTGGTCGCGTACAGTTCATGATATACATTAAACTGCCGATAATACGAGAATATTCTAGTTGAGATATGCTTTCACCATTATTTCTTGCTAGATGTAAATTTACATCTACAGGTGTCTTTGTAGGACTAATATCATACTTCTTGAATTTTTCAAGTACTTTCTCAATGTAATGAGATTGAGATAATATAAGTCCATCCGATGTTCTAGAAATTTTAATTCCTAATATAACATCGGCGATTCCCATATCTTTCATGTCAAATCTACTACTCAACATTTGTTTTGTAGTTTTGACAATTTCCAAGTTACTACCCATGATAAGCATATCATCAACATAGAGGCATACAATGACATATCCATTATGAATGTATTTAAAGTAAACACATTTATCGCATTCATTAATTTTGAAACCATTTGATAACATTGCATTATCAAATTTTTCATGCCATTGTTTAGGTGCTTGTTTTAATCCATATAGTGATTTAACAAGCTTACATACTTTTCCTTCTTGTCCGGGAGCTTTGAACCCTTCAGGTTGCTCCATATAAATTTCCTCATCTAGTTCACCGTTTAAGAATGCAGTTTTACATCCATTTGATGTATTTCAAGTCCATTAATAGTAGCTATTGCTATTAACATCCGAATGGACGTTATTCTTGTTACCGGTGAGTATGTGTCGAAGTAATCCAACCCTTCCTTTTGCCTATAGCCTTTAGCTACAAGTCTAGCATTATATTTATCAATTGATCCATCGGCCTTCATTTCTTTTTGAAGATCCATTTATAACCTAACAGTTTTGAACCTGGTGGAAGATCCACTAGTTCCCATGTATGATTTTGTAATATGGATTCGATTTCACTATTAATTGCTTCTTTCCAATTGGAAGCATCGGGTAAGGATATAGCTTCTTTATACGATTGAGGTTCATTTTCTAACAAATATGTTAGAAAATCTAGACCGAAAGAAGTCGAGGTTTTTTCTCTTTTACTACGTCTTGGTTCATCCTCTATTGAATCAATAGGTTGATGAGTACCACTTGTAGTAGCTTAATTTGTCCTTTTAGAAGGACCAGATTCTCGGGTCATGTTATACGGAAATTCATTTTTAAAAAATGAAGCATCCCTCGATTCAATAACCGTATTTACATGAATGTCCGAAATCTCAGATTTACAAACTAGAAATCGATATGCACTGCTATTAGTAGCATAACCGATGAATACACAATCCACGGTTTTTGGCCCTATTCTTACCTTTTTAGGTTTAGGAACCATCACTTTGGCTAAGCACCCCCACACTCGTAAATATTTATAGGAAGGTCTTCGACCTTTCCATAATTCATAAGGTGTCTTGTGAGTCTTTTTGTGAATTACTTTATTGAGAATGTAATTAGCAGAAAGTAAGGCTTCCCCCCATAAATTTTGTGGAGCTCCTGAACTTAATAACATTGAGTTCATCATTTCTTTCAAAGTACGGTTGTTGCGTTCAGCAACACCATTCGATTGAGGAGAATAAGGAGCTGTTGTTTGATGAATAATCCCATTTTCAGAACGAAATTCCTCAAATGGATATTCATATTCACCTCCTCTATCACTTCTAATAGCCTTTATCGTTTTGCTTAATTGATTCTCAACTTCATTTTTATATTGTTTAAATGCATTAACAGCCTCATCTTTACTATGTAACAAATATACATAGCAATATTTTGTGCAATCGTCAATAAAAGTAATAAAATACTTTTTCCCATCTCTAGTTTGAACAAATTTTAAATCACAAATATCGGTGTGAATTAAATCTAAAGGTTCAGTTATCCTTTCAATAGAATGGAAAGGTAATCTAGTTAATTTAGATTCCGCACAAATTTCACATTTATGATTTTTATCAATATTGAATTTTGGCAAAAATTCCAAGTTAATTAATCTACGCAATGTATCAAAATTAACATGTCCCAATCTAGCATGCCAAATATTAGATGACTCAATCAAGTAAGAAAAACTAGCAACTTCATTCATTGAAACAGATGTTTTAGGGGTTACAGTAAGAACATTCAGTTTATAGAGCCCCTCATTTAGGTAGCCCTTTCCTACATACATGCCATTTTTAGACAACACAAAGCGATCAGACACAAACACAAGCTTGAAACCATTCTTAGTAAGGAGAGATCCAGAAATCAGATTCTTTCGGATATCAGGCACGTGAAGAACATTGTTGAGAGTAAGTTCCTTTCCAGAAGTCATTTTCAAAGAAATCTTTCCTTGTCCCACCACCTTAGAAGTGGAAGAATTTTCCATAAAAAGGTTCTCCTCATTTTCCAAAGGCTTATAGGTGGAGAACATCCATTTGTTTGCACAAATGTGTCGTGTGGCTCCAGTGTCCACCCACCATTCCTTGGTATTTCCAACCAAGTTACATTCAGAGACAACGGTAGAAAGATTCATATCCGCCAAATCATTGGTGATATTCTCACCCTCAGTCACATTTGCTTGAGAGTTATTTTTATTTTGCTTCTTAGGCTTATGACACTCACTTGAGCGGTGTCCCGGTTTACCACAATTGTAGCATTTTCCTTTGAACTTTTTCTTGTTATGTTTGGAAGTGCCTTCCCCATCATACTTTCGTTTGTTCTTTTTAGGACCTTCAACGACATGGACCTTTGTTTCCATCGGATTCTTCCCACTTTTCTTTTGAGACTCACGGTTGTCTTCTTCGATTCTTAGCCGGACTACCAACTCCTCCACATTCATCTCCTTACGCTTGTGCTTGAGATAGTTTTTGAACAAAGTCCAAGAAGGTGGCAACTTTTCAACAATTGCAGCAACTTGGAAAGTTTCACTAATTGACATTCCTTCAGCATGAATGTCGTGGAGGATCACTTGGAATTCTTGCACTTGCGAGATCACAGATTTAGAATCAACCATTTTGAAGTCCAGAAAACGCCCAACGATAAATTTCTTCATCCCAGCATCTTCAGTTTTATACTTCTTTTCCAAAGAATTCCATAATTCCTTGGAAGTTTTGATAGTGCAATAGACATGGTACAAAGTCTTGTCCAAGTAGGCCAAAATATAATTTCGGCATAGGTAGTCCGAGTGCTTCCAAGCATCGACAGCAGCAACCTTTTCAGCGTCATCTCCCTCTTGAATAGAGGGGCAATCTTCATATACAAACCTGCCCAGTTGGCAGGTAGTGAGATAGAAGTACATTTGTCCTTGCCAACGTTTGAAGTCAGCCCCAATGAACTTTTCCGGTTTCTCCCCGTGTGGCATAGATACGGGTGCAGTCACATTTGTGTTGGTGACAATCAGTTTCGTAGGAGTAGTGTTCGTACTTTGTGATTCCATTTTTGTTACAAAAACAGAATTTTTATCAATGATAAAATTCATATATAATGAATTAATCAAAACAGAATACAAAATTCTGTGCACCAATTTCCTCCAAATATAATTCACAATAAATGAATTCCAAAAGAATTCAAATAATAATTCAGAATTAAAGTATAATATATAAACAGAATTCCGTACAAAACAGAATTAAATTTTTAAAATCTGTGACACACTAATTTTTAATAATAAAAAGAATTCCGTACAAAACAGAATTAAAATTTTTTAAAAAAATTTATAGATAAACAGATTTTAACAAGAGTACACAAATAAAATTTATTTTCTAAAACAGAATATAAAAAACAGTATAGAAATTAATTTCTATATCAAAACTGTTTTACTAATTTCTACAATAAAGCGGTAAATTAATTCATTTTATTCTGTCAAAACAGATTTATTTCCAACAAATAAGTTTCTGAAAAAAAATTCTGTACACTAAAAACAGTAGAACTAATTTAATTTTGTCTTAAGATTGTTATGTCTACTATTTATAAATAACAATTGTACAGAATTATGAACATTAATATAATGACAGAATTGAAACAGAATTATAGAAATGAAATACTTACTAGAATTTGCAGAAATAATAATAATTAGAAAGAAATCCGAGCCCTGTTGAACAGTCTCCTTAAGACAAAATTATTCCTCCAACGTGCTTGAGTTTAATGAATAATTGTCTCCCAAGATAGAACGGATTTTCCTATTAATCAAGGAGCACAACAATGAGTAATCCTAGCGAACACAATTTCTGTGTTTTGTACTCAACACAACCAAGAACATGTAATGCAGAAATGAAGAAAAGAATTTTCTGGGCAGAGGAAATAATGCAGTAGCATTTTCGGAATTTTGGAGGGTTTATTTTTCTGTGTTTAAAACTGAGAGGGAAACATTTTATTTATAGTAAATGTTTTGACTGTTGGGAACAGTCAAAACCGAAATTAACTGTCAAAGCAGTTAATTTCGTTAACTGCTGACTCTTGGAATTAACTGATTATCAGTTAATTAAAGATTAATTAATTCTGTAATTAATTAATTAAATTAAAGCCCAGAAAGTTCGGCCCAAAAATTTAAGAATTTTTATAAGCCCCAGCCCGATAACGAGCCGAGCCGTCCGGACGGACGGACGGACGCGCGCGCGCGCACGTGTGGACCTTTGACCGAAAGTCAACCCAAGCATAGCTTAGGTCATCTCCCCTTCAAAGAGTTGGGATACCCCAAAGGCATCCAAGCCTTAGTCCATCAATTGGGTTTTATTAACTCATCATTTTTCCACTACTCTTCCAATGTGGGACAAGAGTTAAAACATACCCAATACATTAACTTCCATTGCTTTATGAGTCACTTTGGGGACATAATTATCATTCATAACTTATTGAAATTGGACATATGAATATACTACGTTAATCTCCTTGCGGAGGTGAACGCGTTCGTATATGGTCCCACAATTTCCGTAGTGAGGGTCCCACCTAAATTTGAGCTCAAAGTTGCTCAAAAATCTGTCCAGAAAAATCTGGACAGCTTTATAATACCCATTTAAATTCCAATTTTCCAACAATCCCCCACATGAATGATATATCGCTATAAATAAAACAAAACAAATGCTGATGCAGATGCAGACACAGGTTGAGTAAAACTGAAGACTTATTGCATCGGGAAAAGTAGCCTAGTGGCCTTGAACTTTCCTTAGTGATATACTATCGGATTTACTTGGTTAATCAGTAGACTTCACGTCCTTGAACCGTCAACCGTTTTTGTAAACCTAGACAACAGTATTCACACAACAATTCTTCAACACAGTTGGTTCTCACATTTGTGTTCATTTTGGCCGTGAACACCACTTGGTTCCGCAAGTATTTTAGATAATATGCCTTTCATTATTCTCGTAGAAGTGGCCCCCTTCTTACTTACGTACGTGATTTCCATAAAGAGTATTCTGCAATACCCTACTTAGACGTACTAAGATATAGATGTCATTAAAAGCATAACTTATCCTAATTTCGCGGCAGATACGCATTGTCTCATCTTTGGAATGGATAGGATGATATATCCTCCAGTGCTTACTGAATACAACGTAGTTCAGTTTGCCCATTGAACCTAGATCTTGGGATCTCCAGTCAGCTAGGTTGGGTTGCCACTATATTTATTCTTATTTATTTATAGGCTTTATACCCATTCCTCTCGATGATCTTTCAACTTGCTCTCGGTTTGTACCTTTCGTTAGTGGATCCGATATATTATCTTTTGACTTTACATAGTCAATTGTGATAATTCCGTTTGAGAGAAGTTGTCTAACGGTATTGTGTCTACGACGAATATGTCGTGAATTTCCGTTATACATGTGATTTTGTGCCCTTCCAATCGCTGATTGGCTATCGCAATGTATACATATTGCAGGCACAGGTTTAGACCAATTTGGAACATCCTTCAAGAAATTTCGAAGCCATTCAGCTTCTTCTCCAGCTTTGTCTAGTGCAATGAATTCAGATTCCATTGTCGATCTAGCAATGCACGTTTGTTTTGAGGATTTCCAAGATACGGCTGCACCTCCGAGGGTAAACACATACCCACTCGTAGACTTAGAGTCTTTTGTATCAGATATCCAATTTGCATCGCAATGCCCTTCAAGAACAACTGGATATTTTGAGTAATGCAATCCATAGTTTTGAGTATATTTTAAATAACCCAAAACTCTCAATATTTCTTTCCAGTGATCTCTTCCTGGATTACTCGTAAATCGACTTAGCTTACTTATTGAGTATGCTATGTCTGGTCGCGTACAGTTCATGATATACATTAAACTGCCGATAATACGAGAATATTCTAGTTGAGATATGCTTTCACCATTATTTCTTGCTAGATGTAAATTTACATCTACAGGTGTCTTGGTAGGACTAATATCATACTTCTTGAATTTTTCAAGTACTTTCTCAATGTAATGAGATTGAGATAATATAAGTCCATCCGATGTTCTAGAAATTTTAATTCCTAATATAACATCGGCGATTCCCATATCTTTCATGTCAAATCTACTACTCAACATTTGTTTTGTAGTTTTGACAATTTCCAAGTTACTACCCATGATAAGCATATCATCAACATAGAGGCATACAATGACATATCCATTATGAATGTATTTAAAGTAAACACATTTATCGCATTCATTAATTTTGAAATCATTTGATAACATTGCATTATCAAATTTTTCATGCCATTGTTTAGGTGCTTGTTTTAATCCATATAGTGATTTAACAAGCTTACATACTTTTCCTTCTTGTCCGGGAGCTTTGAACCCTTCAGGTTGCTCCATATAAATTTCCTCATCTAGTTCACCGTTTAAGAATGCAGTTTTACATCCATTTGATGTATTTCAAGTCCATTAATAGCAACTATTGCTATTAACATCCGAATGGACGTTATTCTTGTTACCGGTGAGTATGTGTCGAAGTAATCCAACCCTTCCTTTTGCCTATAGCCTTTAGCTACAAGTCTAGCTTTATATTTATCAATTGATCCATCGGCCTTCATTTCTTTTTGAAGATCCATTTATAACCTAACGGTTTTGAACCTGGTGGAAGATCCACTAGTTCCCATGTATGATTTTGTAATATGGATTCAATTTCACTATTAATTTCTTCTTTCCAATTGGAAGCATCGGGTAAGGATATAGCTTCTTTATACGATTGAGGTTCATTTTCTAACAAATATGTTAGAAAATCTGGACCGAAAGAAGTCGAGGTTTTTGCTCTTTTACTACGTCTTGGTTCATCCTCTATTGAATCAATAGTTGATGAGTACCACCTGTAGTAGTTTAGAATACAAATTGATATAACTGTATTTTAGTGGTAATTTTGTAATTGTATGTGGTCCAATACTTTTTAAGTGTTAGTGAGGTGTCGATGTTTTAACTAATACAACTTTTCAAATTATTTTAATAAAAAATGCTCGCACTAGTGTCAGACTTATTAGCACACTAATGTAATTAAATTTTGAACAACAACCTAAATTGAGCGAGAGACTTTGTATTCTAAACTGAGTTCAGGAGCATGAACATGGTAGTGATGTTCAATACGAAGGATATAAAATAATCTCAAATACACACAGAAATCCAGTTAGAACTAAGAAACAATAAATCTAGACATTATCCTACCCATTAAAATCTTCATTGCGATAAATGTGAAAGAAGAATTTGAGAATGGTAAAGTTTATTTACCATGTAATTTAAATCTTCAATACTCTACATGGTAAAATACTAGTATTTAGCCTAACTCATATTCCTATATCATGTATTAATATAAACATGTATAGAAACAGAGAAAGACTTACTTCATTAGCTACAATATCAAAAAGGGCTGGACCTTCTATTTCTCCGAGACATATTGCATTGCCTGATGAGATATTTCTGAGCATGGCTCTCCATTCCACGGCAATCACCTTTCTCAAGCTTTTGAAACCAACTAGAAACACCATATGCTCCTCTTCAGTCCAAGGAACACCTCTATATAATAAGACACCATTGATAAAATAAATGGAGCATGTCGCACACGTTGTATGTGTAATAAAAATGCATCATAATAGAATAGTTCATTTGCATTATTCAACTAGGAACATCAGAGTTATTTGATATGTATCTTTTTTGTGGTACGCAATTTTTATATGATATACTAATTTTTGTACACACTCAATTTATATCTACTGATTTTAATATTATTTTTGTGAGTTCATTAGAATCTGTAAGGACACAAATTTCCAATTGAGTCCTTTGTAGTTTTGGCTCAATTCCGGACAAAAACATTTGAGTCATAGGATACAGTTCATGTATATCCATCCAAGCCTATGATGTGTTTGTTGAAGACATAGCAGCCAGATTTGTAAAGCTTCATCATTGCTGAGTTTCTAGTGCCTCGTTTCTACGTCATCAACTTGAAGATTCCATAGTCTTCAAAAGTTACGAATGCATTTTTATATATATAGGAAGACTACTTATTTTATAATGGGTGTAATTTTATTTTAAAATGAATTTTATTTTCAGAAGGTTACTTTAGAATTTTGAATAGAAAATTTTTGGGCTTAAAATGAAATTTGAACATTTTGACATTTCGTTCGAAATTGTCGTTCGAACGAGTTTGCCAACGAGTTTTCCTATTTTGGCCACTGGAACATCGTTAGATGGTCGTTCGAATGAGACTTCATTCGAACGAAAATCTCGTTCGAACGAGATTTCTGGCAGGAAATTTCTTTGGCAGTTTTCTCCATGTTCCCACTACTTTATTCCACTAACTTTTCCCCAGATTTTATATGTGCGGGAACCAACTTTTTTGAGATAACTTTTGACACACTTTGAAAGAGAAATATTGAGAGAGAATTTCCAAAATTAAAAGTTCATGTTTTTGTGTTTTCAAGCCTTCATGAATTAATTTCTACCAAAACACATACACCAATCAGTTTATGTTTATTCCAAGTTCTTAAATATACATGTCTTGCTTGGAGTTCGTTTGGCACTGGGTTCTACTCTACCGTTTGAAGAGTTGTTTGGGTTTACTTCTACATCCCGCAAAGAAGAAGACAAGTTTGTTGCTGCGACATTTCCACTTGGAGAAAGGCTTCGGGTGCGGGTTGACGGTTGTCCAAAATGTCTCATTGGTGGATTCCAAGGTTTCGGTGGAGTCTGAGATTGGCGACTAGGAGGAGGTAGTTACAAGAAGACGCGTTAGGGGCTTGGACGGAGTCGAGTGGGGTTCTGTAAGTCACCGGTCTTGTAATCATAAAACCATACTTAGTGGACTTAAGGCTAGGGCCGTTTAAGGTTTTTTTCATTTGGGTTTTCCTCATACTTCGCGGCGTAGTGTGACATTGTTTAGTTTTTATCTTGCAAAATCACCTTAGAATGCATGCTTAGGTAATTCAAGATAAAATTAGGTTTTATCACACTAAAGTTTAATTTGCTGCTAAAATTAGTTTGGGTGAAATTTAAATTAATTTAATTCAAGTCAAGATTATTTTTATTGGATAAAATTTGGTTTGGCCTAATTTGCAAAATTGAATTAATTATTGTTAGGCAAATTTCTAGGACTTGAATTGAATTAATTTGGTTTAAGTGAAAAATCCATTTGTTGTTTAATTTATTCACTTTGTGTTTAGTTTAATTTTAATTTGAAAATAAATTAAAATTTGTTGTTTGTGTGTGTTATGTTGAACCATCTTTATTCCGCACTTAAAAGGAACTCATATTTAATTTTAAAAGAATATTTAAAATTGGGCGTCCTCACATTTTCACAATCTTTTATAGTTGAGGTTTATGCCTTAATACCACTTGGTATGCCTTGGTTAGCCTCAATACGCCTCAGTTTGCCTCAATACACCTTATACGCCTCAAGGCTTACCACCTAGGCCAAACACCTCACCTCCGGCTTGCACCTTTTTAAACATTGGAACTCCTTATTATTTATTTGGTTTGGTTATGCTGGTTGTGACCCTGTACTTATCTTATCGAACACTTCCTGGGATTTGAAGTTAAATGACCATGTTGATATGAACTCACATTTTGACCTAATTATACACATCTCAAAGCAATAAGCTACTACTATATCCAACAGAAACTACAACCTAAAGTTATTTTCATTAAAGACAAATTTCCTCTCAATTGAATGTCCTATATCATGGAATGTGTCACTTCGGTTTCATCAAATTGATAAATCTAGTCCAGGGGACAAATTTAGTATTCAAAGTAGGAAATATGAGTGAGATATGTTGGGGGAAAAATATTCAATTGTCTCTTGTCTAACTCGATGTAGCAAAGCACACTATGTGTTGCTTCCCAAATGGACCTTTCATAATTGATCAAAAATATAATAAAAACTTTGAGGTTCCAAAATCGAAGAAGAAAAATAAAGGCAATCGTATGCTTGCGTGTAGAAGAAGACTGGGAAGGTAAAAAAAACAAGTTGGTTCGTTGGACTTTATGGTCTCTCTTAGCATTAAATCTCCCATGAAGACAAAAATTAAAATATCTTGTACACTTATGAATGCTATGAGTTCTAGGACTAAGATATGCTCTGTTAATAGAAATCCAACTGATTTTAACATACAAATTGAAAGAAATAAATTCGTGATAGGAAGTGGAGATTTAAAACAAATAAACAAAGTTTTGAATGAGGGCCCTAATGCATATTATTAGAAAATAATGAGAACTATAAAGTACCATAATGTTGTATGCACAACATATTTTTTTTGGTGGACTTAATTCTGCAATTTCCTGGAACTGCCTTAGCTATAGATCTGATTAATAATTTATATTTGAAAAAAATACAAATTATAATTTATATTGTAATGGTCATAACCTAATTACATTGACACCTCAATTCTGTGATAAAGTTCGCATGCTTCTGCAACAACTTTATAAGGCCAATTTTCAATGCTATCTATGGACGAGCTCTTCTGCTTCAGTGTAGAAGAGATAGTTAATTCTGTTCCACCACCATGATGAACATGTTTTGGATTCTTTATAATGTTCCTAGCTACAAACATAGCATCCTAATAATTCCGTTTGCATCACTTATAAACATGCTTTTGATTTAAAGACTGTGAAAAATGAGCATGCTTTTGATTTTTGCACAAGACCTAAAAATTGAGGATCCTTAGTTTAACTTATATAAAAGGGGATCATGAAGAAAATAAGAACTTAATATTATAATATCACAGTGTAATATTAGTATAATATTGATAGTGACATGTCATACTTTAATCGTGAAATCATAATATGAATATATTGTAGCTAACTGTATGTCGTCAATGATATATCTTGAGTTTCTCTTACAAATTAATATCAGTGCACACTGTATATATGTTTAATAATCGCGGATCGCAGATCGCAAATCGGGTTGCAACAATCAGAGATCAACATGTTATGATTCTCGCTTCGTTAGGGGAAACGATATTGTGTTCTACTTCCAGGGCAAAAGAAACCAACATTTTAGCCTTGTGCATGATCGTCACTTAAAAATCAATGCTCGTTTCATCGCCCACCGACCCACTGCCCGAAGTAGGGAGTTCACCTGGATCCAGGCCTGGGTTTCCTGAAATATTGTTCACTGAAATATCTGTTCGATAAAATGTTAGCCACCCGAAATATTTGTTCGCTCCCATAATTTATGGACGACATTGGATGCCAAATACGAGTATATCCCCAGGGACAGTAGCATTTAGATAGGCATATGGAAATGCCAGACACCCGAAGACGGTTTAAAAGCCAAACCACAGCTAGATTCGATTATGTTGTTTTCGTATGAAACCTCCACTTTTCTAACAACACCCACCCACCCACCCACTTATCATCTCTCAACTGACTTCTCAGGTTCCTCTTGTTCAATTTTCAACTCATTCTATCCAATTCGAAATTAAAGCTAAAAAATTCAAAATCTCAACTATGCCTATCCTCAAACTAAATGGAAGGTCTGGCGTTAGAATTATATGCTCAATTTCGAATGGGAGAGAGCCTGACTCTAGTGATGATGGCGTGAAGAGCATAGAGAGAATGTTAGAAAAGAAACGCTGGGTTGAGCTGTCCGTTCGAATTGCTTTTGACGAGTTCACTGTTGAAAAATCTGGATCATGATTGATGAATGGTTTGACAAAACTGGGGGTACCTAGTGGAGTTCTTAACTTGTTATCAAAGTGGATTGATTCGGGTGAAGATTATCTGTAAGGACATGATTTTATAAATGTCCGGGGTACAATCTAGGAATTTTCTATTTGTCCTAGATCATAGTATGTATGTCTGATACCGCTACATTCGGCACGTCATCACGATCATCCACGACGGACTTGATCCGAATCCATGCATCCTCCATCTTCACACGTGCATCATGTTATATGCGACGTGCTGCTCAATCGTTCCCACTACTCCACTTCGCATTATTGGTAAAATGATTTATTGGAGTTGTTTATATTAGCATAAGTATTTGGGAATTTTTTAGAAAATATTTTTTGAAGTCTGAATTATTTTTTATCAAAAGAAGAAATTTTTTTAAGTGTAAAAGCGGACTGCCTCGGTCGACGAGCTCATTAAAACGAGATCACACTATCGTTCGAGCGACATAGTCATGTCGCGCGATCTCATTCGAGCGTCACGTGTCCTTCATTCAAGCGACGTGTCTATCTCGTTCGAACACCGTCACCACCTCGATTTTCGTATAAATATATGGCTTCATTCTATACGTTTTCCAAGTCTTTTTTGCACACAAGTTTCTGCATTTTCATAGCCCAGAAAATAGACTTCATGTTTTAAGGTTTTATACCGTCTTTATTCACATAAACACTCCCATATATATATATGTGAATCTTTAAACCTTCAAGAGGATCATTTTTACTCATCTGGAGTAACTTGTGGAGAAGCCGTCTCTTCTTCATTGCTGCCTACCTGGAGTTATTGCGAGAGGTTCCAGCCGATGATATCGGAACCGACACCTGAGGGTATTTCATATGTCACTCTTGTTTTCATTGTAATCCGTGTAATCCGTTCATTACAAATTATAGTGAAAATAAAAAGGTTTTGCCCCTTTGGGTGATTTTTTCCTCATTTGTGTGTTTGTTTATGATTGATTATTCTTGCATGATCATATTGTCTTCAATCACGCATAGATGCATGTTTTAGGATTTAATTGGAAAAATTGAGTTTAATTAAATAATTTCCTTATTTGAACAAACGCGCACTCTTCAAATTAGTATTAGAGCCAATTACACAATTATACCGTGTAATTTTCCGCAAAATTTTTCTAAGATATCAATTTTCTGAAAAATTGATTTTTGAAAAAGGGCATGTTCAAAATGGAGAAATTATATAATAAAATGCCAGTTTTTGACGAGACAAACTATGCTTACTGGAAAGCCCGCATGAAATCTGCTTTAAAAGCCATAGATGAAAGAGTTTGGATTTTGGTTGAAAGAGGGTGGACACCTCCCCCCGTCACTGTTGACAACGTGACTAATTTAAAATCTGTGACTGCATGGACTGAAGAAGAATTTAAATGGTCATCTTTTAACTCTAAGGGTCTAAGTGTTATTTCTGGATCCGTCACACCTGACGAGTTTCGATGGATACTGACGTGTACCATGTCAAAAGAGGCATGGGATGTTTTACAACTTACCCATAAAGGAACTTATGCCGTGAAAGAATCAAAATTGTAAAACTTAACAACTCAATATGAAATTATCACCATGCTTGAGTCTGAATGTTTTGATGAATTTTATGCTAGGTTGTCTGATATTGTAAACACTAAATTTAATCTTAGTGAACACATTCCTAATGCTAGAGTTGTTAAAAAGATTCTAAGATCACTGCCTAAGCGTTTTATCTCTAAAGTCACTGTGCTAAATTCTATGCGTAATTTAAACACGCTTAAATTAGAGGAACTTGTAGGAGACTTACAAACGTATGAAATTGATATGTTTTCTAAATCTGTCAAGCCTAAAGATATGGGAATTGCACTTAATGCCCAGGATAGGAAGAGTGAGGGGTCGACAAGAAAGAGAGTTGAGTCATCTAGAAAAAGGGAGATATAAACGTCTAATTCCAAGTGTGACTTTGATTTAAATGATTTGGCACTGTTTGCTAAAATTTTCAAGAAAATTCTCAAATTTAAGAAAAATGGAAATTTCAAAGATAAAAAGAATTTTGAGAAAAATAAGTTTGAAAAGAAAAATGAAAAATATTTTAAAGACCCTCCTAAGAAATATGGTGAGAGATTCTATGAGTGCGACGGTAAGGGTCATAGAGATTTTGAGTGTGCTACTAGTCTGAACAGACTTTCCAAAGAAAAGGGCAAAGCTGTTCTTAATGCTACCCTTAGTGATGACAATGAGGTTGAGTTGGTGGACTCTGGCGATGAGTCACCGCATGAGTGTAACTTCACCACATTCATAGTTAGTCATGTGAGTACCTCTAGTGCTCCTCACGACGATGAGGATGCTGCTTCACAGGGACACCTCGACAGTAAGAACGAAGTGAGTGAGGGGGAGGATGATGCGAGTGAGAGCGAGAGTAATCTTCAACGCGCCTATGCTGAGTTATATAATGTGTCATTTAAAACCAAAAAGCGTAACAAAGTGTTAGTTCTTAGGATCACCGTTTTAGAGGAAGATTTAGAAGAAGCGAGAGAGAGAGAGTCCTCCACCTACAATACCTTGAGAGAGTGAGAGAGTCTGCCTGTGTTGAGAAAGAAAGCCTGTTTAGAGAAAGAGAGAGACTGTTTGGAGAGAGAGAGAGTTATTTTGAGAAAGAGAAAGGGGACTTGACTAAACAAGTGGCTAGTCTTACGAATGAGATCCATTCCTCCCTGGAGACTCGAAAGAAACTTGAAGCCCTTATAGCCCAGCTTACTCATGATCTTGAGAGAGCACGGGAAGTCAAGGTTCAAATAAAGGACATATTAGGAAAGATGGGAAAGATGCTCCTCGGTCCCTCTTTAGGTTTTGGTGATAGGCAGGGAATAGGTTTTGATGGTGCCTCCACGTCCCAAATTGCACCTGAACCAGTTCCTAAGTTTACTACTACTCCATATGGCCATCGTTAGAAACCATGAAGGAGAGTTAGACCAAGAAAAACAAACCAAGGTTCGCCTAAGACGGTGTTCTTTTGTACGTACTACGAAAGAAATGGTCACCTCAGGGAGTTTTGCTACAGCTTAGGTCGAACACGACATACTACTGCTCCACCACATTGTACTGATGATTTTCCCAGTCTGAGAGAGCGTGTTGAGTTTTTAGCTGCCACATCACAGAGTTTGACGGAGGAATTCCGACGAATGTCTTTGCAGTCAGTGAATTCTTCCTGCATCCCGGCTAAAACCAATAACAACAAGGGTAAACAAAAGGTTACCACTTCTTGGGTACCTAAGAAAGATGAAATGTCCCTTGTTATTCATGTCACTCTCAAAGCGCATAATACCTCATAGTGGTATTTTGATAGTGGGTTCTCCGGACATATGACAGGTGATGTCCCGTTTTTTACCTACCTAGAGGATTATAAGGAAGGTAGAGTCACCTTTGGAGACGGGAGCAAGTCTAGCATCGTAGGACGAGGTACAGTAGAGTTACTAGGATTTCCTAAGCTAGATAATGTTTTGTACGTCAAAGATTTGAAAGTAAACCTTCTCAGCATTAGCCAGCTGTGCGATGCTGACTTTGCCGTAAATTTTGATCGGGACGCGTGTAATGTCTATAATCAAGCAGATAAACTTTTAGTATAAGGGGTGAGGACAGAGGATAATTGCTATGGGACTGTGCCCAAGTCCTCACTTGTCTGCAACAGTGCCACGATCACTCCTATGGATATGTGGCACCAACGTTTAGGCCACGTGATTATCAGAGATTTGATGCGCTTAGCTAAAAAGGACCTAGTACGTGGCTTACCAATACTAGGAAAGCCAACTTCCATGGTTTATGGACTCTGTCAGTTGGGAAAGCAAATCCGTAGCCCCCACAGGAAGTTGAATTCCATTACCACTTCACGAGTACTTGAGTTGATACACATGAATCTTATGGGTCCTACTTGTACTGAGAGTCTGGGTGGTAAGAGGTACATCCTAGTGATGGTAGATGATTTCTCCAGATATTCGATCGTAGGTTTTATGAGTGACAAATCCTATACTGTAGAGTTTTTAACGACCAAGTGCCATATTCTGCAAAACCAACACAGAGTCACTATTAATAGAATGCATAGTGACAACGACACTGAATTTATGGAGCAAAAAGTAGATCTTTACTGTGATATCCTAGGAACCAAACATGAGTTTTCTACTATGAAGACTCCTCAGTAAAATAGGATTATTGAGAGAAAGAACAGGATGATTCGGGAAATGGCTAGATCTATGCTTCTAGGTCGTAAAGTTTCTAGGAGATTTTGGGTGAAGGTAGTGTCTACTGCATGCCACATGGTGAATAGGGTTTACCTGTGTCCACACACACTGAAGACGCCTTATGAATTGTCGACTGGCAAGAAACCCAACCTTGCATATTTTCATGTCTTTGGGAGTAAATGCTACATCCTACGGGATAGAGAGAAATTAGGAAAGTTTGACTCTCGAAGCGACGATGGAACACTGCTAGGATATTCATCACATAGTAGAGCGTACCGGATTTTTAATCTGAAGAGCTCTAAGGTGATGGAGTCAATAAACATTATTGTGCAAGATGATGAACCTTCGACGTCTGTTGACTCCACTAATTTGAGTAAGGATGACACACCCCTTTTTAATGATCCCACTGTATCTCCCACACCCAGGGTGGACCCTACTCCTATTCTAGAGGATACACCTGCTTAGGTTCGCAAGAGTTATGATCCTTCGGCCATTATTGGAGATCCCACTTTAGGGGTCAAGACTCATGCTCAGCTATAGAATATTGTTAGCCATGTTTGCTACACATCTAAAGTCGAGCCCAAGAATCATAAATAAGCACTTAAGGATGAACACTAGATATCTTCTATGTAGGATGAGTTGCTTCAATTTAAAAAGAAAAATGTCTGGGAACTTAACCCCCAACCTAGTGAGACTAATGTGATAGGTACCAGGTGGATTTTTAAGAATAAAATTGATGAGAATGGTACCATAATCATAAATAAGGCTAGGTTGGTTGCTCAAGAATACACAAATATAGAGGGCGTAGAATTTGGGGAGACATTTTCTCCGGTTGTGAGGCTTGAGTCCGTCCGCTTACTGCTCATCATCGCAGGTCATCTGCGGTTCAAGCTATATCAGGTGGATATCAAGAGTGTCTTTTTAAATGGCATTCTACAGGAGGAGGTTTATGTGGAACAACTAAAAGGGTTTGAAGACCCTAAGCACCCGAAGCACGTCTACTATCTGAGGAAAGCCTTGTATGGTTTGAAGTAAGCACCTCGTGCTTGGTACGAGAGGCTTACTTCCTATCTCTTAGCCCGTGGCTTCAAGAGAGGGGGAGTTAATATGACGTTGTTCGTCAGGAGAGATGACGGTGCTATTTTGGTTACCTAGGTCTATGTGGACGACATAGTCTTTGGATCCACATACTCCCAACATACTCACCACTTTGTGGAGGAGATGAAAAGTGAGTTTGAGATGAGCATGGTAGGTGAGCTTACTTTCTTCCTTGGTTTCTAGGTTCGTCAGCTAGAGGATGTAATGTTTATTTCCCAATCCAAGTATACTAGAGACCTCGTGAAGAAATTTGGTTTAGAATCCGCTAAGCATGCACGTACACCTATGAGTACTTCTATCAAGCTTAGTAAGGACACTTCTGGCAAGGACGTAGAGCAAACCTTGTATCGGAGTATGATAGGTGGTCTTCTTTACGTGACTATCAGTCGTCCCAACATAGCCTTTAGTGTTGAAGTCTGTGCGCGATATCAGTCTTCCCCGAAAGAGTCACACTTACTCACTCTAAAACGTATTATCAAATACGTGAGTGGGACTCTCTCATACGGTATTTGGTATTCCTTTGATACCAAGGACCGTTTGTCCGCCTATTCGGATGCCGATTGGGTCAGGGATGTAGATGGTTGTAGGAGCACTTCTGGTGGGTGTTTCTATTTTGGTTCTGCTCTTGTCTCCTGGCTGAGCAAGAAGCAAAACTCCATCTATTTGTCCACTGCGGAGGCTGAGTACATCGCCGCCGGGAGTCGTTAGGGATTTACACAGTTGACTGAGGGGCTGGTCCATGTCTAGGATATGATGCATTGTCATGATCATATCATATGATTCCTATTGCTAGTTTGTATCATCTGTATTCTTATTTTTGCTTTTTATATTTTTTTGAAAAATCCAAAAAGATTTTCTTTTTATAAAAATTTGAAAAGCACAAAAATATTTTTGTATTTTTTTTACACCTTTTATGGATGAGCATTTAAGATAGCCGAGTCACAACTTCCATTTTCATTTTCCATGTCACTGTTTGATAGTGATTTGAGATGCTACATCATTGCATCTATGTGCTTTACATTGCTTGGAGTCCTTGAGATGTGATTATTAGTGATATCTTTCTACATGTTTGGCTCCTTATCTACTTTATTGCACACATGCACAGTTTTATTTGATTATTGTACTTGTCTATCACATATTGGCTGGAGTGTTTCCATCTCAATTCTGTCTATACAACGAACCATTTGCAATAAAACATGACAAGATTGGAATGCATGTAAAAAATCATTTGGTGAGATTGTGTGGTATTTTAAAACGATGAAGGGCTACGAAAGGTTCTTATCTATCCTTTGTGATTAAGCCACCGTTTAAATTGAACGTAAAAAATATAGGAATTTTAATTATCTGGGGTCCAAAGAGGTTAAAAGAGCTCGAAAAAATAAAAAGGCAATAAAAAGCAATACATGCCATATATGGGCCATTAGGTTTCACCATCAATTCTACAATGTTTGAGAATTTAGATCTCCTCTATTCAAGTTATAAATCTGAGGAAGTTTGGTTGGAGAATTTAAACGGGTTTGCACTTCCTTAAAAGTCCTGAAAAAACATTAAATTGTGTTGGACGTTATTGGTGTGGAAATAACTTTGAGCTTTGATTTGCTGATATGATTGAGGTAATGTCTCATATTTCCATTTCTTTTCACCTAAGGAAGATGTTGAGTTTATTCGTTAGGAGTATTCAATATTCATCGTGCACATATGTCATGTTAGTATGCATTGATTTTCCTATCGAATTTTATCACACCCCTACATTTACGCTATCATCGATTTGGTTGTTTTTGTGTTCTTTCATGGTGTGATTCTTTGTTGTATATTTTGTATGAAAAATTCAAAAGTAGAAAGTTTACTACCTTGTGACATTCTCAATTTGAATTAATTTGCGCTTCCCATATTTGTCTATTTGGGGACATCATAAAAAGGGAGAGAAGAATTATGGGGGAGAATTATTTGGTGTTTGGTTGATTTATCAATGATTTGCTTAAGCTTAATTGGCCTTTTATTTTTTCATATCATTATATTTCAAACTGTTGCTTGTCATAGGTATCTGCTTTATCTCATGTGTATAGGTACAACATTGATTATTACTGGATTGCACACCCTGATGAGGAAATATCTGAGAGTTTCTGAAAAGTTGAAGCTTTGAAGACGTTGAAGATTGATTGGCGACATGTTAGCTAGTATTCTCAGTTTGAGGGTTTTATGGGGATATTATACTGTATGTCATTTGCTTTATTGAGATAACATAATTCGTATTTTTTATGTATGTACCGGCATAGACATAGGGGGAGATTTGTAAGGACATGATTTTATAAATGTTCGGGGTACAATCTAGGAATTTTCTATTTGTCCTAGATAATAGTATGTATATCTGATACCGCTACATTCGGTTCGTCATCACGATCATCCTCGACGGCCTTGATCCGAATCTATGCATCCTCAATCTTCACACGTGCATCATGCTACATGAAATGTCCTGCTCAACCATTCCCACTACTCCACTTCGCATTATTGGTAAAATGATTTATTGGAGTTGTTTATATACACATAAATATTTGGGAATTTTTTAGGAAATATTTTTTGAAGTCTGAATTGTTTTTTATCAAAAGCAGAAATTTTTCTAAGTGTAGAAGCGGACTGCCTTGGTCGAGGAGCTCGTTCAAACAAGATCACACTCTCGTTCGAGCGACATAGTCATGTCGCGCGATCTCGTTTAAGCGACATGAGTCCTTCGTTCAAACGACATACCTATCTCGTTTGAATGCCCCCGTCGCCTTGATTTTCGTATAAATATCTGGCTTTATTCTACACGTTTTCCAAGTCTTTTTCGCACACAAGTTTCTACGTTTTCACAGCCCAGAAAACAGACTTCACGTTTTAAGATTTTATACCTTCTTTATTCACATAAACACTCCCATATATGTATGTGAATCTTTAAACCTTCAAGAGGATCGTTTTTACTCATATGGAGTAACTTGTGGAGAAGCTGTCTTTTCTTCATTGCTGCCCACCTAGAGTTCTTGCGGGAGATTCCAGCCGACGATATCGGAACCGACACCTGCGGGTATTTCGTATGTCACTCTTATTTTCATTGTAATCCGTGTAATCCGTTCATTACAAATTATAGTGAAAATAAAAAGGTTTTGCCCCTTTGGAGGATTTTTCCTCATTTGTGTGTTTGTTTGTGATTGATTATTCTTGCATGATCATACTGTCTTCAATCACATCTCTATTCATATTTTAGGATTTAATTGGAAAAACTGAGTTTAATTAAATAATTTCCTTATTTTAACAAATGCGCACTCTTCATTATCCAAAGATTTCAAAGGCGAAAGGAGTAATCAGTGCCATTCGGAGCAATTGCATCCCTTTATATGAGCTTTACCTCATATATGGTGGAATTTTTAGGTTGACATTTGGTACTAAGTCTTTTTTTTTAATAGTTTTGGATACTTCCATTGCAAAACGCATATTGAGGGACAACTCAAAGGCTTATTCAAAAGGTATCCTTGTGTAAATTTTATAATTTATCATGGGGACAGGGCTTATCCCAGTTGATGGGGGAAATTTGGCATGTCAGAAGGCATGCTATTGTCCTCGCATTACATTTGAAGTATGTAACACCGATGATTAGCTTGTTTGGACAAGCTACAGATAGGCACTGCAATAAGCTTGATGTTGCTGCATATGATGGCGAGTATGTGGAAATGGAGTCATTTTTCTCCCGTTTGACGTTGGATATCACCGGGAAAGAAACATTTAACTATGATTTCTATTCTTTAACAAATGATACTGGGATAGTCGAGGTTGTATACACTGTCTTGCGAGAAGCAGAAGATCAATGTATTTCACCAATTCCATTTTGGGAGATCTTCATATGGAAAGACAACTCACCAAAGAAATATACCTTCTCTTGCTAGAAATTAGACCCGTCAACTCTTATGACTCGACAAAAACATTATTCCATATAAAAAATAATACTCACTTAATATACCGAATACAACTGAGGATGGTATAATGTTTATTGTTATAGCTTTAAATTATTTTACCTTATATAAACTCTGCTTCCCATATTCATTTTTATAAAGTATAGGTTTCAAACTCATAGATTCACTAAAATCATGCACCACATCAAACCAGCTAAATCAATATAATATTTACAACACTCAAATTACCAAAACACACTATTAAAACTCTAGTGCCCAGCGTCACTATTTCTACATTGCCACTAAGCTTGACCATAAACACATGTCTTGGAATAAACTAGAGTGACTACAATGTTTGTCACCACCTACCTCCTACCACCATTATAGTGGCTAGATCACCCACCCACATCTTTACAAACATTTTCTCCACATCTTCACAACTCCATAAATTTAAACAATAAAATTCTAAAACCAAATCCAACCTAGACCCACACATACCAAAACAACTTTTATAAACATCCTAAACTCATGAGCAACACAAGACTACAACAAATTGTTGACCAAGAACATAAACCATTTTTTTTTGTAAATCCCAAACCAAAGAAGAAATTAAAACTAAAACAACACGAGTTAAGAAATAGAAGATTAAAAATGAATTAGAAGAGGACCTACCTAAGGAAGCCAAAGTTGACTATTAGTGTCCATTAATCAAGTATTTTAAACTTTCAAGTATAAAGTGAAAGAAAAATAAGTGGAGACTAAACAACTTTTATATCAATTAATTACATAACATGTACTTGATCCTCTTAAGGAAACATAGTTTTTCCAACATTTGGACATTTATCATGCTATTGTCATGCATTCAAAACCTGGAGAAAAATTACATACCCTATGAACATACTCATGTGATAATCTATGCATAGACATCCACGAGTTGTCTTCTCCCATTTTATAAAGTGTACCTATTAAGAATATAATTAGTAGTAGTAGAAATGTGATTACCGTGCCAAATAACATAATTCACAATCCTCGAATCACACGATTCATAGTGCTATAAAATAAATGCAATGAACTTGATTGATGAAGGATGTTTTCAACCAAGATCATTAAATTTAACAATGACTATTCAACTACATAGATTTTCCCTATAATAATGTTCAACAAAGTTAGATGGCATAATAAAACAATTCACTAAAACTATTTGAAACAATGATTTACATTATTCATTTAATGTATGAATGTTTAAAATCAATTAATTAAGGATTACCGTTTTAAAATGATACCTATATTTATGTTAAGAATATTATAAAATAAACAGGCACAACACGATTGTTAATATTCCAACACATTCACATGGAACTTCACATTAACTAGTAAGATACCTAAATTAACTCTGACTGTCTGTAAGGACACAAATTTCCAATTGAGTTCATATATAGTTTTGGCTAAATTCCGGACAAAAACATTTATTCATAGGATAGTATTTAATTGTAATATTCTCAAGCCTATGAAGTGTTTGTTAAAGACGTAGCGGCAAAGAGTATAAAGCCTCATCAAATGTGCCGATTTGCGTGCCTCGTTTCTACGTCATCAATCATAGTTCCATGCTCCAAAGGTATGAATGCAATTATATATATATAGGAGCTTGGAACAAGTTTATTGGGTGATTAGGTTTTATAAAAACTGCGTTTTGTTTTAAGAAAGAATTAATTTATAAAGTTTTCTGGGCTAAAATCGAATTTTCCAAACTTTCTGGTTTTTCGTTCGATAGAGTCGTTCGAACGAGATTGTCGTTCGAACGAAAATGTCGTTCAAACGAACCTGCCAACGAGTTCCTACTGGTCCGTCGTTCGAAATGTCGTTCGAACGAGATTAATCGTTCTAACGAGATTTCCAACGAGATTCTAACGAAGTCCATACTGGTGCGTCGTTAGAAGTCTCGTTCGAACGATAGTTCGTTCGAACGAAATGTCGTTCGAACGAACTGCTAGGCGGGAACAGTTTTTGGCAGTTTTTTGGCAGTTTTGCACCCACTTTCCCACTATGTTTGTAACCAACATTTTCAGATTTTAATAGGGACGGGAATCACTTTTGTTAATTTATCTTTTTCATATCATACAAACTCTTAGAGAGTGTTTTGAGAGCAAAAACAAAAGGAGAAAAAGATCATGTTTTGAGTGCAAATTTTCAAAGAGAAATTCATATACCACTCTAGTGTTTACACTCAATTATTGTTTATCCAAGTTCTTATATACATATCAAATTGCTTGGAGTTTGGCACCGATTTTTCTCTACCGAATTCAAGAAGAGAAGTTTTGGTTTGCTTCTACATCCATCAAAGAAGAAGACGTTTGTTGTGATTCTACCCACTTGGAGAAAGGCTCCTTGCTCGGGTGACGGTGACCATAGAAAGCCCTATCGGTGGATTCCGAGACCGCGGTGGTGTTCCAAGGTTATCCGCTAGGAAGAGGTGTCTACAAGAAGAAGCGTCGAGGCTTGAGAGGGATCGAGTCAGTCGTTGTAAGTCTATCTGTCTTGTACTTGTAATTCCGTATCTAGTGAATTTGTTGCTAGGGCCGTCCGAGGTTTTTTTCCCATCTTGGGTTTTTCCTCGTACATCGCGGCGTAGTGTGATATTGTTTATTTTATCTTGCATAATAACGTAGAACGCATGCGTAGCATAATTCAAGATAAAATTTCGGTTTAAATCATCACACTCAATTTAATTGGGACTTATATTAAATATTGGGTAAATTTTATTTAATTCAAGTCTTTTGCTAAAATTTGGTTTCGCCTAACTTTGGATAATTGTTAATTATGACTTAGGCAAATTCTAGGACGTGGATTGAATTAATCGGTTTAAGTGATTACATTAATTGATTAATTTTATTGAACCATCATCCTTACGCTTCCGCATTTATCTAAAAAGGAAATTCTCATGCTTTCAAATTGGTATCAGAGCCAAAAACGATAAATTATTTCATTAAGATCCTTTAAATTTTTGGCTAAAATGGATTTTTCCCCATTTTCAAAATTTCCTATTTTCGATGGTTCAAACTAAGCGTATTGAAAAGCGCGTATGAGATCGGCACTAAAATCTATCGACGAAAGAGTTTGGATGTCAGTTGTTAACGGGTGGTCCCCACCAACTTATTTAGTTGAAAATGAACGTGTTATCAAACCCGCCGATAGATGGACCGAAAATGAGTTTAAACTTGCTAATTTCAATTCCCGTGGTTTAAATGCCTTGTTTAGTGCTGTCACACCGGATGAATTCCGACGTATTATGACGTGTGAGACCGCTAAAGAAGCTTGGGATATTTTACAATTAACTCATGAAGGAACTAGTGTCGTTAAAGCTTCAAAACTCCAAAACCTCACCACTCAATTTGAAACTATCAAAATGAATGAAAAAGAGACTTTTGATGAATTTTATGCTAGATTTTCTGATATTGTTAATTCATCTTTTAACTTGGGAGAGAAAATACCCGACGACCGTGTTGTAAAGAAAATTTTAAGGTCCCTACCCGATAGATTTATTCCTAAAGTGACCATTTTAAATTCTTTACCAACTTTAGCCTCTACGAAATTAGAAGAGCTTGTAGGTGATTTACAAACCCATGAACTAGATATGTTTCCCTCTAAAACTGAAAAGAAAATCGAAAAGGGCGTTGCTTTAAAAGCCCAAAAAGAGGTAAACAAGTAGAAGAAAGCGAGAGTGATAGTGACTCGGAAGACATGGCTTTGTTTGCTCGTAAATTTAGAAAATTTCTTAAAATTAACAAAGATAAATTTAAAAATGATTTTAAGAAATTTGATACTTCTAAACATGATAAAATCGAGAAGATTTCTAAAGCCGAGAAGATCCCTAAACCTAACAATGACAATTTAGATAGGGACGAGTCTAATAAGTGTTTTGGTTGTGAAGGTTATGGCCATAGGGCTTATGAGTGCCCCACTAAACAAAGGAAAGAGGGTAAGCGACCCATTTCATATAATGCGACCCTTAGTGATAGTGATAAGGAAGAGAAGCCCGATTCCCCCACTAAGAAAATTTTTGTGGCTTTTATGGCTAGTCATGTGAGTGATAGTGAGAACTCATCGATTGATGAAACGATAGCACATGCCACTTCCAAGGTCATTGTACATGATTCTCTTGTTTTTGATGATAGTGAGAGTGAAGAAGAAAGAGAGAGTGAAAATGAAGAAGAGGTTAATGTGAGTGAACTTCAAAATGCTTTTCAAGAACTTTATAAAGAATCTATTAAATTGAAAAGAGCCAATTTGAAGTTAGAAGCTAGTTTAAGAGAGAGTGTCAAGGTCGTTGATGACAATGATTTAATAGAAGACCTTAGGACATATGTGAAGACTCTTCAAGAGAAGCTTGAATATGTAGAAGGCGAGAGAGATAGCCTTAGAGGTTTAATGGAATCCTTGAAAAGGGAGCTTCTTGCTTTTGAAGAGCGAAATGTTTTATTAGAGTCAAACATTTTAGAATTGCAAAATAAATTAAAAGACTCTAGTAATGTCAAATTTGATTTGGAGTGTCGTTCGGAAAAATGAGATAAAATCTTAGGAACGGTCCAAATTAAAAATGACACTTGTGGTTTAGGCTTCAATAATTGTAATGAATTTACCTCTAAAGTCAAAACCAATATTTTAGGAGAATCTACTAGGAATACATTTAAAGATCACTCCTTAAGTAAATCTTTTCGACATGTTCTCACTTGTACTCATTGTGGTCGACAAGGTCATCTTAGGAAATTTTGTTTTGATCTTAAACGAATTCCTAGAAAGCCCCATAGTAAAGTAACCACGGTAGTTAAAGTTCCTACACCCCAAGATAGTCATTCTTCATTAATTTGGGTTAGGAAATCCGACTTTGTTGGCTTGCAAAATAGGGTTTTTGATTCTCATTTACTTTCACCTGCTTCCTCCCTTGCTTAATCTAAAGGATGAATGTGTTAGTCCTTTGCATACTTTAGCATTTGTACTTCATGCTATATTCACATGCTCAATGTATGCTTGTTTAGTCATTTTCTAGTCATTGCCTCATTTCATATCATATGTTAGAAATTATGACTTGTTTATCTTTTTGTATTATATTTTGTGTTTGAATTAATTGAAAAATATAAAAAGATTTTTGTTTATCATTTGTGTTTTATTTATTTCATTTAAGCTTTATGAAAAATACAAATGATTTTTTGTTTATTCTTTTGAGTATATATCTTTATTTTTGGTTAAAAATGTCAAAACTCAAAAAGATTTTTTTTTGTGTGTATTTTAGTTTGACACACTTTATGTGGCATATATTTTGTGTTTGAATCCCATCTTTTACGCTCCCACGTGGCTAGAACTTTTGGTTTAGATTTTCAATCCTTAAAATGTTCTTTACCATGTTTTATATGGAGTAGTTGGATTTTGTGTTGTTTAAATGGATTCTATTTCTATATGCCTCTTTTCACACATGCACGAGCTCCTTTGAAATCTTAATGTCACATGTTATATTTGAGCTTTTTGAGGTGTTTTCCTACCCATCTAGTCATCTATATATCTATGACCTAGGAGGACTAGTGCATGTCAAAATCCGTTGCATGTGAGATTTGTGTGAAAATGAAAACATGATAAATAAAATGTGCACGGGGAAGGGCTCCGAAAGGATGAATTAAATCCTTTGCGATAGTAAGCCACCGTTTATTGGATCTAAAAGAAATACGTGATCCAAAGGCCTAAAAACAGAATATTTGGCATTAAAAAGAAAACAATTGCCAAGGCCTATGTTTGTTTGATATATTCATTCAAAAGCAAAAGAATATATATATGCTTATTGAGGGAGAATTGGATGGTATATCAACGGTTTGCACAATGCCCGTTTATCCTAGTTGTCTTTAATGTCATGACTCTATTTGGTTTGTAGAATCATCATCATGCTAGGCTTGTATGCATTGTGTATGTTTGTTCATTGAGTTCAATTCATATTGTCACATGAGGTTATATTTAAATGTGATAAAGTTTGCAATCAAATGAGAACTCCGTGAACGTTTATTAAGTGTTTGGGTCTAAATTTAATTGTTGCTGGTTCACACCCCTACACTTCCGTTTCCATATGACACATCTTTACCATACGAGTGTGCAAACTTATTGTATTTTGTGTCATGTGTGTGTTTATATCTATATATATATGCAAGTGCTTCATTGGTATATTTCTAGTTTATATATATATGATATTTGTTTTGTCTTTGCCTATGCTTTTATTGCCCATATACTTTCATGTCTTATCACTTTAAGCTTCAACATGATTTTATGTTTATTCGTTCTTTATCCTTTGCCCATTCCTGAACAAAAAGGGGGAGAATGATGATAGGGGGAGAAATGGTATCTAATCCTATTATTATCGTATCTTAGTTTGGGGGAGATTTATCTTAGGGGGAGACGTCCTTCTAAGTAGGTCATATGTTTGATAAAGGGGAGAATTAATTTAGGGTGAGTAATTAATTAATTGCATTTAATACTTTGATATTCCCTATGCATTTGATGAGTTTGCTTAAGTGTGCAGGATTTCTTCTAAAGCGGCATTGTTTACACGGCAAAGCGTTTGATCCTTGGGTTGAGTCAAGTTTGGGTGGGTTATGTTATTGAGTCTAGTGAGCTTGACGGCCCTTTAGGATTTTTTGTTTGGTTTTTGTCCCGGAATAGCCAAAGGGGGAGATTTGTAAGGACACAAATTTCCAATTGAGTCCATATATAGTTTTGGCTCAATTCCGGACAAAAACATTTATTCATAGGATAGTATTTAATTGTAATATTCTCAAGCCTATGAAGTGTTTGTTGAAGACGTAGCGGAAAAGAGTATAAAGCCTCATCAAATGTGCCGGTTTGCGTGCCTCGTTTCTACGTCATCAATCATAGTTCCATGCTCCAAAGGTATGAATGCAAATATATATATATAGGAGCTTGGAACAAGTTTATTGGGTGATTAGGTTTTATAAAAACTGCGTTTTGTTTTAAGAAAGAATTAATTTATAAAGTTTTCTGGGCTAAAATCGAATTTTCCAAACTTTCTGGTTTTTCGTTCGATAGAGTCGTTCGAACGAGATTGTCGTTCGAACGAAAATGTCGTTCGAACGAACCTGCCAACGAGTTCCTACTGGTCCGTCGTTCGAAATGTCGTTCGAACGAGATTGTTCGTTCTAACGAGATTTCCAATGAGATTCTAGTAGGAACTCGTTGGCAAGTTCGTTCGAACGACATTTTCGTTCGAACGACAATCTCGTTCGAACGAAATGTCGTTCGAACGAACTGCTAGGCGGGAACAGTTTTTGGCAGTTTTGCACCCACTTTCCCACTATGTTTGTAACCAACATTTTCAGATTTTAATAGGGACGGAAATCACTTTTGTTAATTTATCTTTTTCATATCATACAAACTCTTATAGAGTGTTTTGAGAGCAAAAACAAAAGGAGAAAAAGATCATGTTTTGAGTGCAAATTTTCAAAGAGAAATTCATATACCACTCTAGTGTTTACACTCAATTATTGTTTATCCAAGTTCTTATATACATATCAAATTGCTTGGAGTTTGGCACCGGTTTTTCTCTACCGAATTCAAGAAGAGAAGTTTTGGTTTGCTTCTACATCCATCAAAGAAGAAGACGTTTGTTGTGATTCTACCCAATTGGAGAAAGGCTCCTTGCTCGGGTGACGGTGACCATAGAAAGACCTATCGGTGGATTCCGAGACCGCGGTGGTGTTCCAAGGTTATCCGCTAGGAAGAGGTGTCTACAAGAAGAAGCGTCGAGGCTTGAGAGGGATCGAGTCAGTCGTTGTAAGTCTATCTGTCTTGTACTTGTAATTCCGTATCTAGTGGATTTGTGGCTAGGGCCGTCCGAGGTTTTTTTCCCATCTTGGGTTTTTCCTCGTACATCGCGGCGTAGTGTGATATTGTTTATTTTATCTTGCATAATAACGTAGAACGCATGCGTAGCATAATTCAAGATAAAATTTCGGTTTAAATCATCACACTCAATTTAATTGGGACTTATATTAAATATTGGGTAAATTTTATTTAATTCAAGTCTTTTGCTAAAATTTGGTTTCGCCTAACTTTGGATAATTGTTAATTATGACTTAGGCAAATTCTAGGACTTGGATTGAATTAATTGGTTTAAGTAATTACATTAATTGATTAATTTTATTGAACCATCATCCTTACGCTTCCGCATTTATCTAAAAAGGAAATTCTCACGCTTTCACTGTCTCAACAAAATTAGTCCAAACAACCACTAAAAAATGAAGACCAACATTTTGATTATAGATAAAATTCTTTTAAAAGCCCTAATTTTAACATTACTCCAAACAAACACAATAGTCAAAATTAAGCCAAACATAAAGTAAATAAAAAAAAAGAATTGAAATTGACAAAAGCATATCCAAAATCGATTGTTACTTTTAAAATTAGATCAATAGAGAATGCGAACGGAAGAATCCAAAAATTGTTGCTAACAACAAAATGATCTCTCAAATTGTTATGTTGCGAAATTGTTATGTACGTACAAGTGTAATTAAGGTTTCATACAAATGTGTGTGTATGAGTGCGAGAGAAAAAACGAGAGAGTACCTAGCAGTGGACACATGCTGGGTCGATTTTGGGTGACAAGCATTGGGATGATTATGGGTGCAAAGGGAATAACGAGTGTTATGCTTATTTTGGAAGAGGAGAGCTCCGCCTTCTCATGAAAAATTTCTAATTTGAGATGGAGGAAAGAAGGACCTCCTTTTTTTTTCATTTACGCTCATCTACATAATTTTTAAGGAAACAAAAATTGTCATATTTAGAATATGCATATAGGCTTTTAATTATAAAAGTCCTAATATGTATAATTAAATATGAATCTTATATTTAAATTGGTATGTACATTAACATTAATAGATATATAATGACAGTTTATAAATAATATGTCATGTAAATAATAATATTATAATTTTAATGACAATTTTCTTTAAACTGTCACAAAGTTATTTTTTTAAACTGTCATAAAAAGGTATTTTTCTTCTAGTTAGGGGGAGGTCGTTCTCGTTTTACAACTTAGGTTACACACAATTCTATCTATATCTAAAGCCTACAACTCAATTGGTGGGGTCATAGAGTAAAACTAGAGTAAAGGGAGTCCGGTGCTTCAGTAATCCTTCACTATACAAGAACTACACAGTACACTCACATTACCGTATACCCGTGTCCTTTTTAATGTAACCCATTGGTTGCTCCACTTTTTGTTGCTTTTTTTTTCTCCATTTTCATGGAGACTATTATAATTAATAAGTTTTAACTTTCAATATGTGTACGTCCCGATAAATAATTAAAAAAAATATGAGTTTTTCACTTTTCGACTCTCATGTCCCGGAATGTAAATGTATTTCATTTCACTTAAAGCAATACTAAATTTTATGTAATATATATTAACCCGAATATAGGAAGTGGAAAAACTCACCGGAGACACCATTGATCACTCCGCATCAACGGGCCTAGATTTTATGCATTGCAGTCCCTGAGAATTGAATAAAGCGACGCAAAATGAATAAAATACGAATTTATAACTGCATAAGGTAGCTAATACTACAAGTTATATTTTCAGTCCAAACAAAACCTTAAGTTGCAAGACATAATTTATAAAAAAATAAGGATGAAAAGGTTGGAATTTACTTTAACATTGCGTTTATTAAAATAATTCTCATAGGAATAGAGATTCAGAAATGTTTATGGTTGTTAACAATACTTTCAGTGGCAGCTTTTATAAGGCCTGTAAATATCAAGAACAGTCTTGCGGAGGATACTTTTTAGCATCTATAAATAAAAGCACTGTTAAAGGAGTTTTGGCGTTTTAAAAATTAAAAATTTTCTATACTACAAGGATGTGAACTTAAAGTCTACTTATTTGTATGGAATAATTTTAGAAAGAAAAAAAAGTTACTATGTCCACTTAAAAACACATGATCAATAAGCAATTTAAATTGCATGATTAAATATATATAATCGCATCCACAATTTGGACAAGCGACAAAAAGAATTATGAAAATATTCGTATGATATGTGGTGCACAAAACAACAATCTTTAAAGGAGAAGAATCGTTACCTAATAAACACAAATACACATTGCAAAACACTAGTAGTTCATGTCCATGCTAAAGGTCCTGTTGTGACAATTGCATCTTGTATCAAAAGTCCCACAGAAGAAGCCAAAGATACGAAGGATACCACATATACGAAGAAAATCCAAAGTGTTAACCTGCATTTTCATAAGTTACAACAGTGAGGACAATCTATAGATGAAAACAAGTATAAGCAATGCTATGCTTTTGACAACCATATTACCGTTCATGCAACAACACATTGTAACTTCTATGTCACCTAGAATGAAGGTTTAATTGGTATGCATATGCTACTTAGTTTGGCACGCGATATGTTGAGAGTATGCTTAGTTGTTTGGATAGTTATACACACCATATGTAAGTACGTATGAACATCGACCCAACCAATTTACTCAACAAAAATATTTAAATTCTTAAGTTGACTATGCATAATAGGCACTTAGTGTTGGAACTTAAATATATTAAAATTTACACTGAACATAATATTCGATATATAGCTGCATACCTCCTCTAATAGTCGAATTAATGAAAGTACATATGCCAATATTAGACATAACTCCATTCTTTTCAAAAAATTACACTCCCTCCTACAATAGGCCTTTAACACCGTTAAGGGACAACATCAATTGATAATTGTAGTTAACCCCTACTACTTTAACTGTAAGACATACCTTTTATATCCACTTCACCTTCTTCCTTTCAATCCAAAACTTTTAACCCAAATTATAAACCCTAATTGCAAAACATTAAAAACAAAAATCCAAGTGACATGACTGACATATTAAATTTAGTGTGGAAGATTTGGAGTATATGACCTAAATCTATTTGGGAAAGCTTTTTAGGTCACCTTACAATTAGTTACAAGTTTAAACTAAGGAAAAACCATTTATGCTAATTGTAATTTTGAGATGCTTTTGAACATCTATTATAATTTTTCCACTTCATGTCAAAACTCAAAACATCTGTTACAATCATATAGAAATTGTTATAAGTTTGAACATCTGTTGCAAGTCTAATTATAATTTTTCCACTTCTGTCAAAACTCAATATATTTGTTACAATCAAACTCAACAAATTCACTTTTGAACAAACAATTAACCTAGAATATCAAAACATCTGCTTAAACAGTTACCTAACGCTGAAATTGTAAGGAAAAGCTCAACATTAACTTATAAACAGTTATCTAACAGTTACCACCATAAGAGTTCCATCGACTTTTAGTTTATATGAATATCTGAATAAGACCCCAACCATAAGAGTTCCATCGATTTTGGAAATTAAACAAAAAAATTAATACAGAAAAATTAATACCCTGTTTCAATTAAACAGAAAAATTAATACCCTATTTCGATTAAACAAGATACCTTGTTTTGAGTAAACAGAAAAATTAAACAACCGTAGAATCCTATGGTCAAAACATTAAACTGAAACATTAATACCTTTTTTTGATTTGTTGAGCCTCGAATTTTTGTGAGGAGAGGGAACGATTGAGAGAGAAAACCTACTAGAGAATGGAGAGGAGAGCATGAGGGAGAGGGAGACCAGCTTAAGGAGAATGGAGAGGAGTGCCGTGAGAGGGTAAAACCAAATGCTTGGAGGCAGTGAGTAAAAGGAAAAATAACATTTGGAGGGAAAAACACCGCTTCTAAATTTTGGAGGAGAAAAAAGGGTCATTATATGTAATTTAGGTTAGAAACTCTTAAAAAATGTCATAATGTCTATAATCAAATATGATTTTTATATTTAAACTGTAATAAAAAATAATACTAATATGTATAAAATGACATTTTATATAAGAAATATCACATTAATAATAGCATTAACCTTTAAATGATATTTTTATAATAAATATCTTTAAATTATTTTTTCGAGCGTCATAAAAATGTGTTTTTCTTGTAGTCAGCCTCCGGTGTATTAGGCAGATGATCTGCAAAGAAAAGATGAGGTCAGTACCAAAGATAAAGAAGATATAACACAACAACCACAAGAAATATACTTACATAATTCAGTTAGGGGGCCCACCTCCAAACCTGTCTGCTATAGAAAATAGGGGGTCATCAACTGCTCAAACTCTAGGAAACCACCCTCCGTACCCTGCCTTGTAATTTTGCCCACTTTTTTAATAGCATCAATACTCAAACCCAGGTCTAAGTTGGTCGTCATAGTTGATTTTGCCCATCTCTGAGGAACCCTAGGCTCTGAGGCACCACAAGGAACATATGGGTTGAACTCCCAAGCTTTAAATACAAAGAAATAACGGGGATTCCAATTATGATTGGAAGTCTGGTTTACGAGGAATACCTTATTTGTTAGTTTCCTGGCTATGAGATGATAGTAGCCAGGCCGAGTCTTTAACATTGACACATTATAACAACCTCTAAAAATGCTAGCTTAAAGGTCGGTATGGTGAACCAATTTCCAAAGCGATACAAAGCCGAGGATGATCCTCCATGCATTTGGTGATAGCTGAGAGGGGTTGAGACCTAAATTGGCTATAATGGCTCATACTGTTGGTTGAATAGGCAACCCAAATCCAACCCTGAACATCTGCTCATAGATCGAGATCTCTTCATCTCGATCGTGAAACGCTCTCTCGTCTTCAGAGGGCACCCTCATATTGATGGAGGGTCCTATGCCATATAGATGTCTCCAAGTCAAAGATCTAATTTAGTAACTGTCATGGGAAAAGATTCAACGTAGGATGTGTCAAGTGCATCCTCGGTCGAACCTTCATCATCGTCCTGGTTTTCGATCGGGACACCACTGGAAATCTTTGAATGAACTCCTTACCCAGAATGACCAATAAGGGGACTGCCATGGGAGGAGGAGGAATTGAAAGAGAGGAGTTTGACTAGTTATAAGACTCAGTGTACTGAGAAGATGAGGCTCGAGAATTTTTTTTAGCTTCTTCAAACCTTTTAAAAGAGGTAGCAGAAAGTCTCATCGCCTCTTCGTAAGAACCCATACTCTCAACTGTGTACGAGGCAGAAGTATTGTCGTCTATAGAAGCAAATAACTCATACATTGAGTCCCTAAGCTCAATAATGGGAGGGGGTACGAAAACTAAAGGGACAAGATGGATTGGATGTGTAGGGACAACCTCGGCTTTACGCTTAGCAGAGATTTCGGCTTCTATCCTTCCTATATCACCAAAATATCTCTCCTTAAGAGTTAGTTACTGTTCGGCTAGTTCATAAAGGGTGTTTAACATTCAAACAAGCTTTTTAGTTGAACATGTTTAACTGTAAGATCAAAAGGGGGTAAACTCAATCATTTTGGAGAAAAAAGAATAAGAATAGTTTTTAACTACTTCATCGAAGATGGTGATCGGAGACTCATCGAAATGTTAAAATTACACTAAAAATAGATGGAAAATATAAAAATCAACCCTAAAACACTACCATCTATCTAAAACGTGCCAAAAAAAAGTAAGACACAACTCCAAATATCACCACATGAATCGTCAAAAAATGGAAAAATAAGAAAAACACACTAATTCAAATTGAAATTAAAAGGAACTTAGTGGAAATAAGTTACCAGGATGAAGAAAAAATGAACTTGCTGCTACTAATTATAGGTCGATCCCTTATGACTGGTCATTTCGTGAACGTGTCCATGACTTTCTGATGATCTGATTTAGATGAATACACGGGAAGCCTAGAGACCTCATTTAGCATTATGAGGCTTCCTTAATTGTACTGGCTCACTCAGGTGAGCAGCAAGCCGTTGGTTGAACCAATAGGGGCTCTAGCAAAAGGTAGCACCAGAAACCCAATCCCAGTAGAAGACATGTTAGTAGGACGAATCGGTTGTCTTTGACGTAGGTGAAGGCCATTGCCTCCAAGATGTTCCCCAAAATGGCAGAAAGACCTAATCCAACCTCAAAACTATAGAACCAGTTGAAATCATTAGCGATTACCTATTCAAAGAATGATGAAGGTTCACAAGGAGAAGTTATTCTTGATGCAGTAAGCAATGCAGAATCAGAAGAGTAATTTATTCCTTGATGATGCATTATGTGATGCAAATTCAAGTGTGCTGCACGTCGGAAGTGAATTTGATTCAGAAAGAGAAGACGAGTTGACTTAGTCGTCCAAAGTCCCTAAATGAGTAAGGTGACATACAAGAGGGAACTTCTAGAAATGGAATTCTTCCCCAAAAAGAGGTCTAGATGACGCACACTCCTGATGGGCTCACAAAATCCATAGCAAAAATAGAGGTATCAGTTATGCAAGACCTGAAGACGTTTTATGTCCCATCCTAGTTGACCGGGAGGCATAGAACCTTGTTCTACCATTCGACTGAGAAACACGTCTGGATAGAAGATCAGATTCATAAGGAATATTTTTACAAAGATTCCATCGAACTAGTGAAAACTCATTACTATTTATCGAAGTTTAATGCTTTATTAGAGAAGGTGGGATACAACTTGAGGAAGCTTTTGCTTTTTTAATGGTAAGCCGGGTCAATATGTTATTAAATTAAAAAACCTTGAATTATGATTTCTTAACTTTCTAATTGAAATTGATATAGAAGTCGATGGATGCGGCATAACTACCATAGCTCATTCATTTATTGGAATCTCCAAAAAAGAGTTTGGGGGTTTCGGGTACTAAAAAAAGGCTCTACTCTACCCAGCTTTTATCCAGTTGTTACATTTATCTCTCGATTATGAAGTACGAAGCCTTATTTGATCTCGTAAGGGGAAGTGGTCTTTCTAAAGGTCACAAAGAAAGATTCATGGAATCTCATTTTTTTTGTCTTAGCATTCGCATGCCACTCCCAATTCGACGAGAGAAAGGAATAATTCATTCTTGCACTATGTAGTACCTGTGATTAAAGAGTGTGTAAGTTACCCCTGCAAGTGCACTGAGAAGTAGTGCATTCATTATCTCCGTTAGAGTTAAGGAGCATGAGCATGAGGTGAGTCATAAGCATGGATAATGAGAAGCACATGCCTTAACTTATGGGTAAAGTCTAGAAAAAGTGTACTTCTTCACCTTTTGGCCACTAATGTGTGTAGTGACACTCTATTCACGTAATTGACTTTTATTGTTGGGTTGTTCATCCTTTTCCCATGCATACAACTCGGTATAGAATCTCCAGGCTCAAAAGCATTCGAGCATATCTTTTTTTAGTAGATAAAAGTGAGCCTTATTTTATTAGTATTAGTAAAATCGTTATCTTGATCTGAATATAGGCCTTTAAGCTAAGATATCAATGGATAGTTCTTTCTTAATGGGATGAGGGGAATAAGTAGCTAATTAAGAAAGATGTAAAAAGAGGTTGTACTACAATCTAACTAAGTGGTTTATGGGATCTGATAAAAAAGGAACTTTCTACTATTGTACCAACCCCAGTGCTTAATGTCAGGTTGCCTCCACATATAAAAAGTAAGGCAGTCGTATTTGCTTATCTACTCACCTTAGTATACCCTCATTATATAGGTCTGAACTTGCGTACGACATCACTTGCCTAACAGCTGACAAAAATGGAAGCTTCAATATTGATGAGCTTATTATCTCCTTTCTAAAGGGAAAAAAGAGAGGTGTCACTCCTTAGGCAGTCGCTAACCGTTACACCTTCCCTTTCACTTACACCATTTCTTTGTGAATCCTTCGCTTTGATCTTTGGCGCACTACTTTCGCTAGCAACCAACTTCATATTCTCCATAAAGCACCTTGTTGAGTAGTAATTTGAATATAAAGTCTATTTGGGGGCTCAATGTTGTTGGACTCTTCTCCTCCCCCTAGGCGACTTTCGACTCGCACTATGCCCAAAGCTTCAACTCAATCACTTGGATAGAGGGATTTGGTCTTTTAACTGTAGGCTCGGGTAGGAGAATGGTATCCATTGCCTACTGCCCCATCCCAACAATATATGTTTATCAACCACCCGTGCAAATGTGGGCTCTGTATTTAGGTAGCTTCTTGAATCTTCTATAAGTCCAAGTGGTTCTACCAAATGAAGTTGTAGTTGGTTTATTTTTATATGATGATTGCTCGTGAACCTAACTTTACGACCCATTCCTTCTGAACTTATGTGTCTTGACTAACTTGGTCTGCCTGGTGAGCACTCAAAACTAAGCGAGACTCAGATGTTGCCTCATTCATTGTCTCGCAGTACATTTATCTTTTTTTTAATACAACTCGTAACCTATAAAAATCCCTTCCCACTCACCACCACCCACTCATTCACTCGTTGCTTTAAGTAAAGCACCCGATGCCTTCTCACAATCGATTATTCTCACTTTGTCACAATAGACGAAGATTTTTAGATACTCCTTTCGCCATTATACATACGAAATTTTCTTCTTCTATTCAATTGTTATATGGTTACAGATTTAGAAGTAATGGTACATCACATTTAACTCATTGTATATATTCAAGAGAAGAGGAAAAAGTCATTAGACAAAAGTAAAGGGATAGGTACTTAATGAAAAGGGGAACGAAAAAGATGATATTATAGCACCATGTACACACTATTGAGAAATCTTGGATACGTCCTCAGTCCAACGTTCCTACCTCATCTACGAGTACAAGCCAAGTCGGTTCATGGATCTCATAGAGTTAAAGGGTGTTATGCTTCTTTCTTTTTTATAGTTGTTTCTGAGATAGGTCCTATCACTTTAAAGATTCTTAAGCAATTATGTCTGCTATCACTCAGAAGATTAAAGATCTCGGGCTACTCATTCTGTAAACATGGAAAATCAGGTATTTGGATTTGTTGTTTCTTCTTTCATTCCTAGTGATTGGATTCGTCGATTACTGGGATACCAATCACATGTCAGGTGATATCTTTCTTTTCATATCCCTTTTTCCTTTACCTATCAAAGATTCTATTAACATTGCAAATGGCATCTCTTATCGCTTTCACATTGTGGGTCTATGTCTGCATCCTGGATTCTTCATGACAAATTATATTTTCTTTCGCTGAGGATACACTTTCTTTCTACCAATCACCTTACAACTAACCATCTCCGTGTTATCTTTTCTTCTCCCGAGTGTCAGGATCAACACACAAGGAGGATCATTTGTCGGGTGGGAAAGCATTATTGAAGCTTTTAGTCATTTGTTCTTGAATTCTTATTCTTAATTGAACTCGAGTTTGATTTTACTCTTTTAATGGTGTTCTTTATTTTTGTTTTGCACAATTGAGATATGATCTTATATTATTAGTTAAAATACTCATCATGTAATTAGCCTTTTATAGACAATCTTTTATTGATTATGAACATTCGACATTGTACTCAAATTTCGCTATGTGTGATAATATATACTATATTTTTTCTACTTATTAAAAGTGAATCATGGTGTTGTTTTATTATTGCATAAATATTGATTTTCCCATGTAAGACCCTTTGTTTTAGATAAGTTTCTAGAATCTCTTTTTGTATCATTTGCTTTGCACCTTATTCTCGTTTTCCCCGTGTAGTCTATCTGCACATTTCTTAGAAAGATTCATATGAAATGCATGTTTGGGGATATTGATCTTTGTTGAGTGATCACACTTTGGTATATTGTATAATCTTAATTGACTTTAGACTTAATATTGTTTATTCATGTTCTTGGAGTATGTTATATTAGCATTAACTTTGATATTGATACAATATTTTCATATCTATGTTGATATCATAGTTTATATTTTAGATTAATATGCTACATCCAAATGTTGTTTTGACCATTCTTTGTTTTAATCATATTTAATAGGATTCTAGCATAAATTGTTATATCTTCTTTTGGTTTATCATATATCTTTAGCGGTTGTTAATCATTCTATTACCCATTTTCACCTTTGGATGTTTTTTTGTGACTAAGACATTATCTTGTTCATAATCTCATAAACATTTCCCAGGTGATTGATTTATAATGCTTTATCATTTTACTTCTATTAGTGTTGATGTAAAAAACTAGATCGCTCTAATTATTCAATCACAGATAAATACATAAGACAGAGATTTTTAAAGTGGTTCGGCTAGGAATAAAGCCTACGTCCACTGTTATGTTATTGCTGAGTGTTTGCAGAATTCTTGAATACAAGTTCTCTCAAGAAATTCCGGTCCCCTTTGAATGAGGATGATACAAGGTATTTATAGCCCTTAGGCTGTACATGAAAGGTTCGATACATTAAATGATATACATGTGAAAGGGTAATACATTTAATGCAGCGTGCGCGTCAAGAATATAAACATTCAATGAATATTTGAACTATTGATTATCTGGCAATTAATGATACGACCGAGGTGCAGCTCGGACCGCCATAGTTGCTCGTTGCTCAGGAGTTCCTCGGAGCGTTAGAGTACCTCGGAGCGCTAAAGTTCCTCGGTGTATCCTCGTTGTTCGGAGAGAATCATGGTTGGTCGGGAAATGAACTTCCTCGTCGTTATTGCACCACGTAGATTGACAAGTGTCTTCGTATGATTCATCCACATCAGCATATTAATTTTGGTATCAACAGAAGCCCCCAATGTTTTATATTTCGAATTTTGAGGAGTATGAAACATTCTTTCTCGGTACTTGGCCATATTGAATTGATCTTCCTGGGTTTTAGGAGCATCGTATTTGAATTTATTTCTAAATCCAAAGAATCCGCCTTTTTTCGAACTTTTAAGAGCGCTTCGATCTTTGTGCCCTTTTTGTCCTTTTAGCCGCCGGAAGTTCAATAGTTTCTTTTTTTTGTAATCATTTCCTTCGCCGCTTCCCAATGCAAAGTATTTAAACTTCTTTAGGTGACCATACCGTCTTCTTCTTTTCCAAATTTCTTGCATTCAAGCTTTCTATTCTCTTCTTCTCTCTCTTGTGCGTTCATCTTTGTTTTCGTTCGTTGTCAACATACCTCCTTTCTTCCTGTAAGATCTTCTTCCTTTCTTCTCTTTTATTCAGTATGGTTTATATTGTGGAGTCTGTTGAGAAATTTCGTTCTGATTTTTCTATTCCTTCGTGGGTAACTCTAGAGGTTCTTTCTGAGCCTTTAGATTACTTTCGATTGGCTGAGGGACATTGGTTCCCCAGTCTATTTGTTGCTGAATGTGGATTTTCTTTTCCACCAAACCCATTGTGTCTTGAGTTTTGTCAGTATTTTGATCTTGTCCCTGCAAAAATAGCCCCCAATTCATGGAGAATAATTAATGGGGTATACAAATTAAATCTAACTCATGGGACTCGTATAGGGATTCCTGAAATTATGTACTGTTATAAGTGGGCCACTCTAGATAATATTTATTACTTAAAAACTAGGTTTCTGAATAGGGCTCTTGTAGTTAACCTCCCTGACTCAAATAGAGATTATTTTGAACATGGGTTGGTTATAAAAAATTGGCAATATGCCCCTTTAGTTGGAGATGGAGTATACAACGGTCCCAGATGCCCCCATATGGCAATAGGATAGGTTTATTTTTCATTTTATTTTTCTTATGAAATTATGCTTTCATCATGTTTGACAAAATGTATGACTGACATCTCATTATGTATTTATTTGCAGTTGATAGCAAAAGAAAAACTCCAAAAGAATCAGAGGTTAATATTAAGCATCTGAAACTTATCTGGGGTTTGCATAAGAACGTTGCAGACGAACACATCAGGTATGCCTCATATCTGCTACAGTATAAGAGTTACACAACCTCTTATACTGCTCGCCCTGTTGAACCAGCTTCAACTCCAGAAGATTCTTCTTCAGATTCTCATCTTCCTTTAAGTCAAAGGATGGGTAAGAAAAGAGCTCCTCCTGCTCTCTTTGATGACATTACTTCTGCTGTTGGGGCTAAGAAAAGCAAAACTGATGTCCCAGAGGGGACTAAGAAAGTGGATGCTGCACCCTCTAAAGCTGCCGAGAAGCCCCCAGTGGCTCCGAGCAAGAAAGTTGCTCCTATGGAAGTGATTACAATCTCTCCGACCAAGAGTTCTTCTTTGGTTGAAGCTGCTGAGGTCCCTTTGAGAAGATTGAGGAAATCATCCTCAGTCAATTTGGCTGAAACTGCCTCTTCCCCACCATCTGGTGTTGTTGGTGTTCCAACCATCATTCCTCCGAGCTCTGCAATGAGCTCGGTAAAAACTTGGATCATACCCGAGGTCCAAGGAATTGATGAAAATATTTCCAGGGATATGCTGACATCCCTAGCTACTCGTCACCTTGCTTCGGTAAATTTCTCATACTCTGGGTTTTCTTTCTTTCTCTGAGTATTTGTATTTTTGCACTGACTTACTGTTTTTTTCCTCTTTCAGCTGGTGAACTGTTTTAATAACATTGTGAAGAAGGACGAGGTAATTAAAGCCTCTAGTTCCTCGTCTGGTGTAGAGGATGCTCTGTTGGGTTTGACCCAATCCTTGAAGGAATCTCGCCAACAGTACAATGAGGACAAGACTGCTTGGGAGAAAAAGTTATCAATAGTTGAAGCCGAGAAAGTGAAGTTGGCTGAGATCTCCAAAGGATTGGAGAATAAAGTAAAAAGTTTGGAGGTTGAGCATAAAAAATATGACGACAAGCTCAAGAATTTTGGCGAGCTTGAGGATAAACTAAAGAAGGCAGAGGAGAAGTTGTCCGCCCTGCAAGATATTAAGGTCCAAAAGGAAGAATTGGATGTGAAGCTCTCCTCGGAGAGACTAAGAAGAAAAGTTGCAGTCAAAAAATCTTTCAGCGCTGGCTGGGAGAAAGGATGGGATAAGGGAATTGCTGCAATGACATCCCAAGTTCAATATGGGAAGTTGAAATACTTCTATGATGGCTGGGTAGCTGCTCTGCAAGAGTTGAAGATCAAAGACGACTCTGATCTATTCCAACTACACCTCCCTGGTCCTCCTCCTGCAATTGTGGAAGAAAAAGAAGATGAACCTGTCTCTGATGAATCTTCCATGGCCATAGGTGATCAAGCTCTTGCCTCTCTACCATCTGCCATCGAGGATGTTTCTTCTATGCCTCCTCCTCCTGAGAAAGTTTCAGCTCCTGCTGCTCAAGCTGCTATCACCTCCGAGCAACCGAGCTCCTCGTCCCAGCCTCCCGAGAAAGTCTTGGGAGACAAGGAAAAGGTGTGAAGTTGTTCGGTATCATTTCTATCTTCTATTATCACTTGTAATCAAACAATGTAATCTTTTGATGATCTAATAAAATACATCTTTATTCATCTCTGTGTTTGATGATTTGTTTTTGTTGATTGTTGTCTTTTTCTCGTCTTTAGTTTGTTGCCAGAATGGAACTGATATCTTCACATGATACCAAGCTGATGCAGCAATGTCACCAATATTATAAGGCTGGTCATACAGACCTTAGTACATCAGAAATTGCTGACATCCTTGGTCATGATGCCTCAGAACAGGCAATTGAGGCTTATCGGTACTTGAAAGATTTACTCGACCGAGCTGTGGCCAACAACGTAGCTTACTACGACTTGATTGAGGAACTTCACTATTCCTTAGAAGATCTCCAAGGTCAGCACAATGAATCAATGACTTTATTGCACAAGGAATATGAAAATAGGTATCAACAACTTTCTTCTGATACAGGCCATAAAAAGATTCTGGCTGGATATGATGTTAGGGAAAGAACTTTAAAAGGTGAAGTTGAGGCTTGCAGGCAGATTGCTGAGTTGCTGGAACAGGAGAACAATAATTTGCAGAAAAAGTTGGCTCAGTATGAATCTGCAGCATCATCTTCCACTGCTTTAGTACCAGTTACTGATGAAGGTTTCTCGTTCTTAGAGGTCGAAAATGCCAAATTAAGGCAAGAACTGGATGACTTAAGAAGATCTGCTATTTCTGGGACTGCTCGGGGACGAGGAAGAGGTTCTCGGGGGCGAGGAAGAGCTGTTCAAAATGTTGCCGAGGAGCAAAGTTCTCCAATCGCTGCTAGGAGTCGATCAAGAGTTCTTAGTCGTAACGTCGAAGAGGCTCGTACCCAATCTACTTTGGAAACTCAAGCATTCCAATTAAATGTCAAAGATCGGGCTTTATCAGAAATGTCCAAGAAAAATCTATCCTTGGAAGATCAACTTACTGCAACGAAGTCTGCTCTACATACTAAGGATCTTTTTGCCAAAAACCTTCTCGAACAATTGGATAGATTAACCTTTCAATTTCATAAGCAACCCAGGGAATTCTGGATGGCAGGATATAATGAAGCTCTTGTTCATTTGGATGCTCGTATTGAACATGCCAACAATGAAGGTTATAAACAGGGGTGGTTGAACGCACTGGGTGTGTTAAAATTGGAGCAAGGGCATTATTTATGGGATTATCATGCTCCAGGGTTATTAGACTTGCCTGTGCCACCTTTCAAATTGGACATGGCCTGGATCCCAACTCGTTCTATTCCTCGTAGCTTAATTTCAAAATACCTCGGCGATTATAGCCTTCATTCCCAGATTGAATTATCTCGTCCTGAGCATCTCTTGGATACACCTTCTGTGATGAGCGTCAGAATGCTCAGAGATGTTAATTTCATTAATTCTCCTATTTGCCTAGAGGATCTTCCTGCTGGCGAGGAGCCTGTTTCAAAAAATAAAGGAAAGAAACCAATAGAATAGGTTTTCAATGTAACAGTTAGTACATTCATGTAACCTGTAATTTATTTTGAATTTAATGAAAGAATTTCATTTTTTGTTTGCAAATCTTTATTGCTATTCTCTTGTGTTTATCAAACACCTTTATATTTGTGCATATGTATCTGTCAAAAAGATAACAATAATATTGTTCATCGAGCAACTTAATAAAAAGTTACAAGTATCAAGGTTGTTCAATCACTTAATAATAAAGTAATGAGTATAAAATGTTCAAACTGTTTCCAACCAACCAGGGTGGATAAATAATGTTTGTCGACCAACTACAGTTGATGGGTCTTTATCCCCGACCAGCCATACTTTGTTCAATTTCAGATATTTTCATTTCTGAGGAACTTTTGTAACTACCTCCCGTCCAACCTAAGTTGGAATGTGAGAGTATATTTTTTCAAATCCAATCAAAGGAGTATTTTTTGGTTCTTTCGAACTGTCCACTAGTTATCTTACCAACCGTAGTTGATCACGCTAGTGTCGTCTCCTAACCAAAGGAGTATTTTTTGGTTCTTTCGAACTGTCCACTAGTTATCTTACCAACCGTAGTTGATCACGCTAGTGTCGTCTCCTAACCAAAGGAGAATTTTTGGTTCTTTCGAACTGTCCACTAGTTATCTTACCAACCGTAGTTGATCACGCTAGTGTCGTCTCCTAACCAAAGGAGTATTTTTTGGTTCTTTCGAACTGTCCACTAGTTATCTTACCAACCGTAGTTGATCACGCTAGTGTCGTCTCCTAACCAAAGGAGTATTTTTTGGTTCTTTCGAACTGTCCACTAGTTATCTTACCAACCGTAGTTGATCACGCTAGTGTCGTCTCCTAACCAAAGGAGTATTTTTTGGTTCTTTCGAACTGTCCACTAGTTATCTTACCAACCGTAGTTGATCACGCTACTGTCGTCTCCTAACCAAAGGAGTATTTTTTTAAGCATAGTGTATTACACTAGTATTCCCCGAAAAACTTTCAACAAAAAGAAAATGGGGAAACATCCTCGTTTTATTCATAATGAAGGAAATGCATTTACATTTTACATTACTGATAATATTTGCGCAGGTGTTCAGCGTTCCATGCATTCTTAAATTCCTCTCCCTCTAGAGTGGCTATTCTGTAAGTTCCTGGTCGAACAACTTCTGTAACTCGGTAAGGTCCATGCCAGTTTGCTTCCAGCTTATTATGCTTCTGAATGACTTTCTTTAGCACATAATCCCCTTCTTTTAAGTCACATTTCTTCACCCTTTTGTTGTAGAACAGAGCTGTACGTTGTTTGTAAGCAGCATTCCTAATGGCTGCCTCTTCTCTAACCTCCTCGAGCATATCCAAATCCAGTCTTCGCATCAAATCGCTGACTGGGGAATTGAAATTCAGCACTCTATGCGTTGGGAGACCCAACTCGGCAGGTATCACAGCCTCACTTCCGAATGCTAGCATATATGGTGATTCTCCAGTTGCTGCTCGGGGAGTTGTTCGGTAAGCCCATAGTACTGATTGGAGCTCATTAATCCAATTTGCTTTGGCTTCACTTAACCTCTTCTTCAAACCATTTAGTAATGTTCTGTTCGTCACCTCAGTCTGTCCATTGCTTTGGGGATGGCCTGGTGCTGAATGAAACTTCAAAATGTTCGACTGATGACAATAGGCAGCAAATTCTTCGTTATCGAATTGTGTTCCATGGTCTGTGATGAAAGCATGGGGGAGACCATATCGACAAATGATGTTCTTCCAAATGAACTGATATACCTTCTCGTACGTCATATCAATTAGTGGCTCAGCTTCCACCCACTTTGTAAAATAATCCACTGCCATGACGAGGTACTTGAACCTTCCTCGGGTCGTCGGCAATGGTCCAACTAAATCAATACCCCACATGGCAAATGGCCAAGGTGAAGTTATGGGTGTCAACAATGCTTGTGGAGTTCTTCAGATGGAGGAAAAACGTTGGCACTTGTCACACTTCTTGGCATAGGCTATACAATCAGCCCTCATCGTCGGCCAGTAGTATCCCTGTGTCATCACCCTTTGCAAAAGTGTCCGACCTGCTATATGAGCTCCACAAGATCCTTCATGGATTTCCTCAACTAATTCTTTGACCTCTGATGGATGTACACATCTCTGCAAACCTGCCATAATTCCTCGTCGATACAAAACACCATTAGTTAATACATACCGAGCAACTTTATACTTCAATTTCTTGGCGGTTATCTTATCCTCTGGTAATTTTCCTTCTTCAATGTATGCCCTGATAGGATCCATCCAAGAGGGTCCCAAATCAAGGGTAATTATATTCACCATCAGGTCTTCTTCTATGCTCCGACTTTCTAATACTTCAATTGGTATTGTCCTTCGCAGCTCGGTGCGCGTAGCTGACGCTAATCGGGCCAATGCGTCTGCTCTTGCATTCTCCATCCTCGGTATTCTCACTAATTGAATAGCATCAAATTCTGTCAATAACTCCATCGCCTTTGCATGGTATTTCACCATTAATTCTCCCTTAACTGCATATATTCCCATCATCTGATTCACAATTAATTGAGAATCACTGAAAATAATTACTTGCCGTGCTCCCATAACTTTCGCCAAATGAAAACCTGCTATCATGGCCTCATACTCAGCTTCATTATTGGAAGCTTTGAATTGGAATCGCAAGGCATATTCCATGTCAATATCATACTCAACTTCAAAATGTTCGACTGAAAATAATTAGTTGGTCTGGACCTGTGTCTGTTGATCCTGTATCGTCCACAGGTAGGTCCTCAAGTACCTTTTGTTCCTCGGGGGTATCAGGGTACGTGAACTCTGCTATAAAATCTGCTACAGCTTGCCCCTTTAATGATGATCTGGGTTCATACACAATATCATATTCACCGAGTTCTATTGCCCAATACATCAATCTTCCTGATTTTTCTGGCTTGTGAAGGGCTTGCCTTAATGGCGTGTCGGTATACACGATGATGGAATGGGCCTGGAAATATGGCCTCATTCTTCTACTTGCCTCAATTAATGCCAATGCCAATTTTTCTAGCTTTGGGTATCTGATTTCCGCACCTCAGAAAGCCTTACTTGTGTAATAAATTGGCTTCTGGACTCCATTCTCCAATCTGATCAATGCCGAGCTGACTGCATTTTCTGATACTGCCAGATATAAGTACAACTTTTCTCCTGTTATTGGCCTAGACAACAATGGTGGGGCTCCCAAATACTTCTTCAAATCTTGAAAGGCCTTCTCACATTCATCAGTCCACTCAAAACTTTTTCGCAGTGTTTTGAAGAATGGGAGACATTTATCAGTTGCTCGGGATACAAATCTGTTGAGCGCTGCAACTCGTCCTGTAAGACTCTGTACTTCTTTCCTCGTCGTTGGGGATCGCAGCCCTAAAAGAGCTTTGATCTTTTCTGGATTTTCCTCAATACCTCGTTGGTTGACGATGTATCCGAGGAACATTCCTTCTCGTACTCCAAAGGTACACTTCGTCGGGTTGAGCTTCATTTGATATTTATCCAGTTGATCAAAGGTCTGGCCTAAGTCAATTAGATGATCAGTAGCTCTCTTGCTTTTGGTGAGCATGTCGTCGACATAGACCTCCATGTTGCAACTGATTTGTTCGACAAAAACCTTGTTCATCAGCCGCTGATATGTTGCACCTGCATTTTTTAAACCAAAAGGCATAACATTATAACAATAAGTTCCCCTTGGGGTAATAAAAGAAGTACTTTCCCTGTCTTCAGGTTTCATTTTGATCTGATTGTAGCCAGAATATGCATCCATGAAGCTGAGCAGCTCATGTCCCGAGGTAGCATCCACTAGCTGGTCGATTCTGGGCAATGGAAAATGATCTTTTGGGCATGCCTTGTTAAGATCAGTGAAATCAACACACATTCTCCACTTATTGTTCTTCTTCTTTACCATCACCACATTTGCCAACCAATCTGGATATTTCACATCTTCAATGAATTGGGCTTTCTGGAGCTTCTCGACCTCCTCTTGTATGGCCTGGTTCTTTTCGGGACTAAACACTCTTCTTCTTTGCTTCACAGGCTTGATCTCCTTATTCACATTGAGCTCATGACATAAGAAGTTTGGATCTATTCCTGGCATGTCTTCATGACTCCAAGCAAAAGTATTCTTCCTGTTTCTCAAAAAAGTTATCAACTCTTGTTTTATTGAAACATCCAACGACGATCCTATCTGGGTTACTCGTTCAGGATGCTCGTCGTCTAGAATAACATTTTCTGTAGATTCCACCACCTGTCCTTTTACAAGTTGAGATTCATCCCTAGGGTCGAGAGTTTCAATTTCTGTACCTTCCTCCACTTGGTAAGTAGTGGTCTTTTTCTTTGATTCTTCAAGTTCCTCTTGCTCGGCAGACGAGTAATAGCATTCCCGAGCTACTTTTTGATCACCTTTCACAACTCCGACTCCAAAATTTGTTGGGAATTTCAAACACTGATGTATCGTAGATGGAACTGCTTCGAACTTTTTCAATCCAACTCTTCCCATAATGATGTTGTAGGATGATTGCACATTTTTATCCATCACAAAGAAGCGTATTCTTTCTGTTCGACAAGCAGGCCAAATTTCAATGAGTATATCCAACTTGATCGTCCCAAGTGGAAAAACTTTCTCGCCAGCAAAACCCAGAAGGGGTCTGTGATAAGGTTCCAGTTGAGATAATTTCAAATTCAAGCTATCAAAGCATGAATAGTACATGATGTCTGCCGAACTACCGTTGTCTACCAACACCCTTGAAATGACCACATCTTTCATCCTCATTTTGATCACCAAAGGATTGTCATGAGGGTAAAGAACACCTTCCAGGTCGTTTTTTGAAAAACCAATGACTAGTTTCTCTTTGTTTATCTTCCTCGGACGATCCTCCTCGGCCAGATTTATTCGCTGAATATATGAACAAGCTTGAGCCTCTCCGAGGTAAGCTTTTCTTTCTGCAGTAAGGTTTCCTCCTCCTGCATCTCCTCCTGTAATAACATTACAATCAAATGACCCAAAACGTATGGAAAATACCTCTCGTTCAGGCTGCCTTGGCTTCTTGGGAAGATCAGGATCATCATCTGGATCATCTTCGTGGTCCCTCTTCTTTTTCTCCTCTGTATGACGAGGAGATCTAGATCTCTCTCTAGTTCTATCATCATTCTTCCTCTCACCCCTGCGATCTACATATTTTGATAATTTTCCTCTTCGGATGAGCGTTTCAATCTCGTTCTGAAGGGCTATGCAATTTTTGGTCGTATGGCCATGATCTTTGTGAAACTCGCAGTATTTGGCCTTATTCCTCAGATCAGGATTTGTCCTCAGTTTTTCTGGCCACTTGATTTCCTCGCTATTCTTGATTTCTTCCAAAACATGATTAATACCCATTTTCAATGGAGTATAATTATCGTACTTCTTTAGGACCTCCCATGACGTCCTATTATTCTTGGAGTGCTTGTCACCACCATTACCTTTCTGATCTTTCTTCTTAGACTTGTCGACCTCCACTTTAATTTCTTTATCCATATTCTTCTTCGCAGCCATAGCCTCCTCAGCATTCATAATTTTGGCCGCTTTCGCCATCAACTCTGACATAGTTTTAGGTGGATCTTTGGCCAAGGTGTAGTACAGCTTGTTAGGCAGCAAACCACTCATCAAAGCAGTGATTGCTGTCTTTTCTTCGTAATCTATGACTTCCAACTTCTCGTTATTAAAACGAGTTATATAATCTCTAGTACTTTCACCTGATTTTTGTCTAACACTTAGCAAGTGTGCTACTCGCTTTACCGGCTTCCCCCCAAAACAAAAATTGCCAATGAACAACTCGGCTAATTGAATAAAAGTTGAAATCTTACCCCGAGGAAGATTGTTGTACCATATCTGTGCAGATCCGGTAAGAGTTCCCGAGAATGCTCTACACCTCATCTCGTCGGGGACAACATAGATGTCGGCAGCAGCTTGGTATTGTTCTATATAAAGAACAGGATCTGTCTTTCCATCATACTTGGGGGTCACTACAGGTGCTTTGAATTTCGATGGTGTAGGAAAATCAACAATGGCTTGCACAAAAGGTGTCCCTTGCACAAAAGTTCTCTGTAAGGGATTCTTTGCTTTAGCCATTTCTCCCAATTTATCCTCCAATCGTTGGAGAGATCCTTTCCATGCTTCATTTCCTTCCTCGGCCCTATTGATTCGAGCAATCGATCGTTCTGAGGTAGCTTCTTGAGATCTATCTTGACGAACGACTGGTCGTGACCGGGCTGATCCTTCTCTTAGATCTGATGGTTGTCGAAAACTCCTTGATATAGTCTTAGGTGGACTCCTATTCCTCCTAGGGCCTAATCGACTGAAAGGAGAAGCCCTACTCAGTCTTTCTAAAACACTGGGTCCTTCTGGAGAGAGAGTAATATGTTGATCTGTATTCGTAGCCCGTATCGATGAGGTTCGCCCAGGTTGATACGTAGAATCATCAGACTCCCCATTGCGATATGAGCCAGTACGTCTGGATCGTGATTGCCCACGATCACTCCTTTGTCCTGAATAAGTAGGTGCACCGCCTTGAAGAGTTTGAATGAGTTGCCTCATAGATTCTTGCATGGCGGTTTGTCCTTGAGCCAGATTTGTCATAATTCCAGCCAGATCTGGAGGTGCAGATGGATTTGGAAGATTTCCAGTATTTCCAGCATTTCGATTACTGGATTCTGGATTATCTGCCATTGATAATAAATGATTTTTGTGAAAAACGATAGTAACAGTCGTTCCCACAGACGGCGCCAATCTGTTGATGTAAAAAACTAGATCGCTCTAATTATTCAATCACAGATAAATACATAAGACAGAGATTTTTAAAGTGGTTCGGCTAGGAATAAAGCCTACGTCCACTGTTATGTTATTGCTGAGTGTTTGCAGAATTCTTGAATACAAGTTCTCTCAAGAAATTCCGGTCCCCTTTGAATGAGGATGATATAAGGTATTTATAGCCCTTAGGCTGTACATGAAAGGTTCGATACATTAAATGATATACATGTGAAAGGGTAATACATTTAATGCAGCGTGCGCATCAAGAATATAAACATTCAATGAATATTTGAACTGTTGATTATCTGGCAATTAATGATACGACCGAGGTGCAGCTCGGACCGCCATAGTTGCTCGTTGCTCAGGAGTTCCTCGGAGCGTTAGAGTACCTCGGAGCGCTAAAGTTCCTCGGTGTATCCTCGTTGTTCGGAGAGAATCATGGTTGGTCGGGAAATGAACTTCCTCGTCGTTATTGCACCACGTAGATTGACAAGTGTCTTCGTATGATTCATCCACATCAGCATATTAATTTGGGTATCAACAATTAGTATGCGTTATATGTTTATGTTTCATGAGTTAAGATTGGAAACTTCGATTTCTCATTTGGTATGTTGTTTATATCATATAATCTTTACTCGTTGTGTTTAGCTTTATGTTTAGCACATTTTGAGTATTTTTGTTAAATTCTTGATGATGATTTACATATTTTGATTATTATATCATTGCTGATCATATATGCCTTTTATGTTGTACCATGTGATTAATATCAAATATTTCAATCATTTCCTTGTGCTTATTGTGATGCATAGAATGTTTTTGACACTTTAAGTGTATTTTCTCTAATTATGTTTTATAGATACGACCCTTGACTGATTCAGTTTCTTAATCTCTCCATATTCCTAATATAGGGAGAAGTTTCCTATGGGGAAAGAAGACTTGATTAAGAAGGGGAATCAATTTGTGACAAAATAAAGTTATTTATAGAATAATAGAAAATTTATTTTCTTACATTATACTTTATGTTATACCATGCTATTGAGATTTTAGTTAGGGATAATAGATTTTTTAGCATTGTAGGTGATATATATTTAGTCGTTACTTATTGTAGTTATTATTGTTGCCTTGTATATTGTTACCTTGTGTTCATATGCAATTTTAACTTTTATCTCAATTAGATATTATGGTATATTAAATTCAATCCTTTGGATTATCTTTTTCTAGATCACTTCTTTATTCTCGTGTCTTTTCTTTTGTCAATTCCACGACAAAAAAGGGAGAGAGGGCTTTCCTCTTGGGGGAGAGAGATTTCTTCTGAAAGGGAGAGATGTTTGAGAGATGAATTAGTGAAAGTATAATCTTATGGAATGAAGTTTATATACCGTATCTTATAGAGATATTTGATAAACTTGATTTATGTTCTTAAGTAATTAAATGAATTTCTTCAATATTAATTTATCAATTGCTTCATCTTATTACTTATATTTCACTGTCATTCTATTACACATTGGTATTTTGATACGTTTGCTAGTGTTTGACAGGAAATAGGTACTAGAGTTCCAAATGATTTTGGAGTCTCTTGTGATTCATTCAAGTGTGTCTTTTTATCTTGTTATGCCTTTGGTCGGGAAGTCATGTCATGAGTGATAGATTTGATTAATTTATTTTTAATCTTTATTTTTATGTGTTTTGTCACAAATTAGACAAAGGGGAAGACTACAAGAGTATGCATAATGCTCAAATTTTCCCATAGGACTAGATTGTCTTATTCTGTTGACCAAAACCCACTTTGTGTCTTTAGTCCAAGAGGTGATTTCGAAAAGCTTCAAGTAAATACTTATTGATCGGACTTCATCAACTTTACCTCAACATCATTCCCTTCACATCCATGACAATACCACTTTAGGACAAGGTAATTGGACTTAGATGACTTAGAACACGCACGTTTTAACACTACTCAAATTGGATTTTCTTAAATTAGAAAATATGTTAAATTAGTGTGTGTGTGTTTAAGGCAATGTTTTGAGTTTTGTCATATACATATGCTATATAGTGTTCTTATATAAATATCCTTTGAAAAGGGCATATTGTATATTTAAAAGGCGCGTTTTACATTGTTATCACCTAAAACTGGTATGCTGATTTGATCTTAACTAGAGTATGTATGTATAAACGGTAATAGATAGAGAAATAATAATCAATGGAATACTTATCTAGGACTCACTATAGACAGAGAGTTGAGAGAAAAAGAATGAATCCATATTTATGTGGTTTGGCTCAAGGTGGTGCCTACGTTCACAAGTGCAAGCGTAGATAGTATTGATTTAGTAGAATGAGAGTTTGTAATCTCAATCACCTATATTTTTTTGTTTACTCCCCTCCCCTTACATCTAGGCATTAGTGTATTTGTGTATGGGTTGCTCCAGCCAATCCACTAGAGTGTTTTAGGGGTTTTGTCTTTATATATTAAACAAGTACCCACTTTACATTATAGTGGAAGAATAACTATAAAGTTGGTATGGATAAACATGGAGGGTGGGAATATTAGTTTGTTTTCATCATATGGGTACATTGCTGACATCATCCACTATCTGACTAATGTCTATTATGACGACTCTATTTAATAGAGTTAGCCTGAATATCAAATGACGTATTTAATTGGGTAGTCTTAAATAGTAAGGCTGATTAGATTGCCTGGGCTAACCATGTTAGTCACTGAGTCAATCTCATTATTGCATGAGTGAACCTCAATCTAGTCAGTAATGATCTCAGTTGTCCTCTTTTGACTGATTTAGGAATCATACCATATTAATGGTATAACAAAAGACCACAAGACCTTACTCATGATTGAATTTTGTAGCATATTTTCTTAAGTGTTTTGTCTTCTAGGTGTGTGCTGAGAAGATTGAGTAAGCGAAGTGTAATTTGACACATCATCGGCTCGTGTTTTGGTCGGACTGTGAGGTTTTTCTTGGCTTGGGAAAAGCATTGGCTTGGCCTCAAATGAGCAGAATAACTTATAAAAAAATCAGCTTTGTTTGGGGATTTCCACTTATCAATCATCTGTGGCATCATTAATTTCATAATAGTGTGCGTGCCTAGGGCAATATGTGTTATGTCCCTAAGCCTCACTCTACTTTTTCTAGGCATGACATCAGCACTACTGTAATAGGGGTAATGATTACTGCCTAAGAAGTATAAAAGCGTGGTTTCCAAATTATTTTAAACTTTTCAAACTCATTTCCTTTGCATGATCGCATTCTAAAAAGAGAAAAAATATCTCCTTTCTCAAACCCTTTCTTCTCCAGCTAAAATCTTCCTTATTTTTGCCATTTCATCTCGAACTACGAATATCTTCCCAACGAATTTTGTCACCGTCTTGAGCGTTCTGAGTCATCTTTCACGATTAAACTGTTCCAGGTATGCTGTTTTTCCCTCTGTAGCTTTCTTAGTGTTTTCTTCTGAGTTTTTCTGCAATTTCTTCAATTCTAGTTGCAATTTGTTATTGTGGTTAAAGGTGGTTGTTGGGTTTAACCTCTGATTGGAGTTCAAACATCTTAGATGGCCATTGCGTTGTTTGGCCTAGGGCTTTCCATTTTTAGGTCCTTTTAGGTTTATCAACCCCAAAATTTTCTTTGACCCCTGATAGGTTATCTTCCACATCGAAGTTTTATTTCTTGATGAGTTATGAATCTTGAGTTTAGAGTTGGATATAGTAATTTAATTGAGTTTGATAACTTTTGTCCCGGTATTGTTACCAGAAGATTTCCCAATCCTTTCTAGGTGGTTCATCCTACGGACGATCCTGGTCACCCTTGATATACTCCTCGGGTATTTTCCTCTACTGATTATGCACCACAACTCCCAATTGTGTATCGTTATTCCTCTGAGTTCATAGAATTTGCAGATATTGCTTAAGTGGTCCCCTCCGAGGGTGGTGAAATTTTTTAAACACGGTGTCCGATATATCCGTTATTAATTTGGACACCCTAGTGGAGAGAGCTATTCTTGAGAAGCCTCCCACTGAGGAGAGCACCTATGGAGTTATGATTCTTGGGACACATCCAACACTGATGCTCAAAATTGTATATGTGACATCACTTAAGATGAACTGGAAGTGCTTAGATATAAATATGAGGTCTCTATTGGCATCTCATTGAGACAACCTGATTTTGACGAGAGAGTATATAACTGACCTAACTCCCTGAGATATGCTTCCCTATTTAGGCTCTCCAATTTGGAGTTCATTTGCTTCCCCACCATTTTATAAGGTCTATTTTAAGGGGCTATAAGGTGGCTCCGACACAGTTTTCACTAAATGCTTATAGGTACATTCCAGGACCAATGGTCTATTGGCAAGCTCAAACTGGTTTTGATCTTACTTTGAAAATCTTCACATTTGTGTATGGCATGAAAGATAATGACAGATTCAATGGGTATTACTACTTTGCCCCATGAAAGTTCGATCTAGAAATGGTGCAGGTTCTTCAGATGAGCAGCCACTACTGGAAGAATCAATTTTTATACTTGATGGATAACTGGGAGCTTCGTTCAAATAAGAATAACCAATCTTTTAGTTTTCCTTGCGATTCATGTGGAGTAGATCATATTGGTATACATTTTTCCATTGTGCTTTATAATTTTCTTTGACTTATTATGTTCTGATACTTTGTTCTAATTTGACTTTTCTCTAACAAGTCCATATTGAGTCTTCGCATCGCTTTTGAGAGAGTTAAAGTGGAGTACTTTATGGTTGGGTTGGCCAATCTCAATAGGTACTACCGCCTCTGTGTCAAATGTTAACATAAAGGGAGTTTCGCCCGTCATAGTTCTCGGTGTGGTTTTGTATACCCAATGTATGTTATTGACCTATCTTCCGTTGAGTACTGTATTGATTGTTGAGTATTATATGCCCGTCATATTAACATAATGTATTAATTATTGATATATCTTCCGTAGAAGTCTGTTTGGAGGTTTTTACCATTGAGCTCTCTTCCGTGGGAGTATGCTCGACTCTTTTATCCTCGTAAATAAATTTTCCTATAAAGTCTACTATGAACTGACCCTTAATTACCGTTCTGGGCTCATATGTTATATCATACTATCCTAGTTTCATACCTGAAGCCATCAGTCTTCCACATGTCTTCGACTTGTGAACTTCTTGTTGTAGTAGAAGGTCTGTATATACCATGATTTTATGAGCTTGAAAGTAGGATTTAGTTCTTTTAAAATCTTCAATCAAAGCCAACGCTAACTTCTCTAGTCTAGGGTACCGAATTTCAGCTCCATAGAACGCCTTGACAGTGTAGTATACGAGATTTTGTATTCCATCTTCTTGTCGGACCAATGCCGAGCTGACTGCAAATCCCAATACTGCTAAAAATAAGTAGAGCCTATCAATTAAGAGTATCTTTGACAACAAAGGTGCTGACCCTAGGTACTTCTTTAGTTCTAGAAAATCATTGTCACATTCTTCGGTCCACTCGAAGGATTTTCTGAGTACTTTGAAGAATGGAAGACATTTATCGATGGATCTTGACACAAACATGTTCAGTGCGGCTACTCATCACATCAATTATTGGATATCTCTTTTACTTGTAGGTGGCTGCATGTTAATCAATGCTTGAATCTTTTCAGGATTGGGATCTATACCCCTCTGATTGACTATAAAGCTGAAGAATTTTACTTCCTTAACTTTGAAGACACACTTTATTAAATATATCTTCATTTGATACTTCTCCAATTAGTCAAACATCCTTACAAGGTCGTTAATATGATCGACTGCCTTCTTACTCTTTGTTATCATGTCGTCCACGTATACCTCCATATATTTTCCAATCTAATCCTTAAAAACTTTGTTCACCCACCTCTGATAAGTATTTCTAGTTTTTCTAAGTTCGAAGTGCATCATATTGTAGCAATATGTTACTCGGCTAGTGGTGAATGAGGTATTATTCCTATCTTTTGACTTCATCTTGATCTGATTATACCCTAGAAATGCATACATTAAGATGAGTATCTCATTCCCAGTGGAGGCATTGACCAACTAATCAATTATGGGCAGAGGATAATGATCCTTAGGACAATCCTTATTGAGGTCGGTAAAATAGATGCACGCGCGCCACTTATCATTCTTCTTCTTTACCATAACTACATTCAAGAACCACTCTGGGTACCTGATATCCTCAATGAAGTCTGCCTTTATTAATTTGTCAACCTCTTATCAAATATCTAAATTCTTACCTGGGTTAAACACTCATCACTTATGTCTAACGATCTTCGCTTCTTTTACGATACTAAGCTCGTGGCAAAGAAAAATTGGATCTATGCCTGGCATGTCCTCGTGACTCCAAGAGAATACACTATTTTCCTATTTTAAAAGGTGTGTAAGATCTTTCTTGAAAGTTGGGTCTAGTGACGAACTAATCTGTGCTATCCTCTTAGGATGTTCGTCGTATATTATCATGGGTTCAATTTTCTCTATAACCTCACTTATGACCATATTATCGTTATCTTGAGGATCCATTTCAATTTGATAAGTTTCGATCAATTTATTTTGTTCCTCTTATTCTGTCAATGTGTAATAAAATCTTGATCAGTCAATGTGTAGTTTGTTGGGAGCTTTAGGCATTGGTTAACAATGGAAGGCAGGGCCTTAAATTTTTTCATTCTGACCCTACCAAAGATGATATTGTAGGTCGAGTGTACGTTCTTATCGAGGACAAAGAAACATATCATTTATGTTCGATAGGTAAGCTATGCACCGATGATAACCTATAGTTAGATCATTCCAAGTGGTACGCCTTCTCCTCTGACAACCTGATAAGAGGTATGTGGTATGCCTCTAGTGTTTGGTTTTTCAACCTTAACATCTTGAAGCAACTATGTAATAGTACATCTGCGAAGCTGCTATTATCAACCATAATTCTTGCTACTGTTCTCTCTTGCACCACCATAGTAACCACTATAGGGTCGTCAAGGGGAGAGAGAACTTCTAACAAATTATCTTTTGAAAACCCAATAATGAGACGATCATTTTTTACCTTTTGAGGATGAGTCTCTCCAGTAGCATCCATATTAATCTCTCTGATATGGGAACATGCCTTAGCCTCGTTGAGGTAAATTTTCCTCCCAATAGAACCATCTTCGCTACCGACCTCACCTCCAGTTGTAAAGTGACAATTGAAAGAAATCACGGTCACGTCATTTATTAGCTTTGGGGCAAATATGGATCTCGTTCATTATCAAGGTCCCTATCTTGGCCACGTTTCTTCTCGTCTACCTTTTTGTAAAGGGGTTCCGATCATCGTATGGGCTTATGCTCATCCCACATATCTGGATGACCACCTTTGTCCACATATTTCGTCAATTTTCCACGTCTGATCAAAACTTCTTTCTCATTTTTCAAGGCTAAGAAATTATCGGTATTATGTTCGTGATCATTGTGGAACTCGTAGTACTTACCCTTATCTCTCCAGTTTGGTGCGTTCTTTAATTTACCCATCCATTTTTGTTCTCTACTTTCTTGAAACTCATCGATGATATGGTATACGCTTTTCGTGAGTGGGGTGTATTCATCGAATCTCCTCATCTTCTCAGCTTTCTTCTCTTGAAGTTTTTCCTTGTTTGAGAAAGCGGTGTGAGATACCGATTTAATTTAATTCGCAAATTTCTAATTGGGCTCACTTATTTAATTAGAGTCTATTTTTAAACCAAAAATAAATCATCCCCTAATCATGCAACTATGTGTGTGCGTGTGTCAACCCATCATAACAAAAGCATGCGACACAAAATTTAGGAAAAATCCCCGAAGGGCAAAACCTTTTTATTTCTATAACTTTGACAAGTTTATAAGACCATTGACTTACATACAACCTTGCTTTTGCCCATAAGAGTAACACACAATATCTTCTTCAAACCTCCAAAGAAACAACTAGAAATAAATCAGCAATGGTTCGCACACAACTATACCACTAGGACACGCAATCTACAATCTTCACAAGGACTCCCTCCACAATAGCACGCAACTTTCCGGTTGTAGAGCTCTCCCCACAAAGGATGAACAAACAGAAAAATATGTTCTTGGGTTTCAAAAGATTCACAAAAAGGATTGGGATTTTTTTTATGTATCAAACATGAGTTTAGGGACTCAAAAATATGAAGACTTGATGTATTTGGTCTCTCAAAAACGTATCTCAAAGTCTTAAATAAATACACCACCGATATAGGTATTTATAGGCATAAAAAATCAGATGCGATCTTTTGAGAATATCTGAAGCGGTTCGGACCGGGTTCCCAGGGTGGTTCAGATATCCTCCTTATTTTGAACAGATCCTTATTTTCTTAGGCAGTTTGGATCCTTTAAAATTAAAAGGTTCGGATCCCCCCTATATTCTATGCAGGATCTATTTTCCTCTTCTTCAAACGCGCATAACTTCTTCACCGTAACACGGATTGAGGTGCTGTTTTTTTCAGTATCTTCACGGCGTTGATCTCTTCAACTTTCCAGTTGACCAAACCTCCATACTATGGTTGTAAAATTAACAAAATGCCCTTGAACTTTCCAATCTTTCATTTCTTTCATTGTTTTGACTTCTCTAGCGTACCACTTGCATAAAATCCATAAAATCATGGAACGTGAAATCGTTGAGGTAGATGTGGGACACTTGATGAAGATGTTGAATGCTTGATTCTTAGAATTCAGATAGAAGCCATCATGTGAGATCGTGAAGTGACGTGCCAAATGTAGCGGCGTATGACATACACAAATGTAACATATTGGACATGAGAAAAATGTCCTTACAAAACTTCCCCTATGTCTATGCCGGTACATACATAAAAATCATCTGAATTATCAAAACAAAACCCTATACAAATATAATATCCCTCATGAATCCAAAAATGGAAAATACTAAAATTTGCAAGTTCTCAAATTTTTCTTCAACTTCAAATCTCTCAAAGATCTCCAATCTTTTCTCATCAGGGTGTGCAACATAGAATCTTCAATCTTCATACCTACACACATGAGACAAAGAAAATACCTTCTTGATGTATCGAGAATGAAATGATATAAGCATAGATACCAATTTATGAGAAAAGCATAAGTCAAATCTCAAAAACTCTCCCAAAATTCAAACTCCCCCATAATATGATAATTCTTTCTCCCCCTTTTTATTATGTCCCCAAATAGACAAAAGAGAATAATAAATAAACAAGCAAAATTAGGTTGTCACGATATTAAAAAAAAGGTATCAATCAAATAGCAAACGTGCTCTTGCAAAGAGATACTAAAAAAATACTTCACCAACTATTTTTGATTTTTCAAATTTTTTTATACAAAAATAAAAAATGATGTTACAAAAATTACACACCATGAATTTTCACTAAGATAATCACATCATGGAAACAGAATGAATGTGTCTTAACATATTCGATAGGAGAATCAACTCAATCATATCATATGCGCAAGATGCATAAATGTACTCCTAACGAATGAACATCAAAATTGTCCTTAGGTGTGAAATTATTGAATTTAGATGACATCGTCTAAATCATAACAACAAATCAAAGCCACGATGATTTCCACACCAATAATGTCCAAAACTATGTAATGCTTTTTCAACACTTTTTCAAGGACGTGCAAACACATTTAAAAAAAATCCAACCAATCTCTGTCAAACATATCTACTTTTAGAGGTGTATAAACTAAATTTTCAAACTTTGGAGAATTGGTGAAAAGCCTAAATGGTCCATAATTGGCATAAATTTCTTTTTATTGCCTTTCAATTTTTATTTTTATTTTTATTTTTTGGGATCTTTTAAACCTCTTTGGACCCCGGATAATAAAATTCCTCAATTTTTTTGGTCCAATTAAACAGCGGCTTAATCGCAAAGTATAAATGATAACCTTTCATAGCCCTTCACTGTTTTCAAAGAAAACACACAAATCCTCACAAACATGGTTCAAATGTGCACACTTTTTATTGTCTTGTTTTATCGCATTTGGTTCGTTGTATAGACAGAATTGAGATGGAAACACCCAACCAACATGTGATAGACGGGCACAATCATCAAACAAATCCGTGCAAGTGTGTAATAAAGGACAAAGTGAATCAAATATGTAGGTAGCAACACTATATCATCTCAAAGACTCCAAAATTTTGTAAAGCCAATGAATGACACAACATATTGTCTCAAAACACTATCAAAGAGTCACATGGATATGGCATGAAGTTGTGACTTTATCATCCTAAGTGTGCATTCATCCAAGGTGTAAACAAAATACAAAACTCTTTTTGTATTTTTCAAAATTTTTCAAAATATGAAAAACATACAAACATGGTACCCACTAGCAATAGGTATATAATATCGTCATGTAAAACATCCTATGCTAACCAACAAGTCAAACCTCAATCTTTAGGTGCAGGGTTTTTTTCCAAAGGAGGTGACAACTAATGAAAAACCTCCATCAAGTCATGTGAAGTTTTGACTAAAAACTTAACTTGCTCAGTAATATGTGCAAACTATCTCATGTAGTCTCCAGGAGTATGTAAAGAATCATGTGTGGGTGCATGTGTGGAAAAAACACGTGTAGTAGCAAAACGTGACACATTACCCAACTTAAAGCAAAATTCTTTAAGGTGTCTTCTCCTCTTGCAATGGGAACAAACATAAATAGGCCTAGGACCACCTCTCTAAAAAACTTTAGAACGTGTTCTCCTAACGAGAACTGGACGCCTAGGTGGGTTAGGGTGAGACTCACGTGAATCTAACACTAAAGTGGGAAACGACTCTGGTGCAACTTGGGAAGTAGAAGCACCGTCATGACTTATTCCTAAACTCTCACCACTTACCAAAACGGGATTGAGAACCATCTTTCCAGCCTTTTTAGATGCGTTCTCTAAAGGGACTTTGACCTTCTGGGCACATTCGAGATCTCTCTCAAGTTGGGATACACGTGTCGTCAGACTAGACACTATGTTGGTCAAATCACACTTCTCCCTACCTAAAGCAATCAACTGATCACTTAAACTCACTTTCACTTTCTCAAGTTGACTTTCTTTGGACTCAAACTCACCAAAAATCTCAATCTCTCTCTCTCTCCAAATTTCTCACCCTAAGACTTAACTCTTTATTCAATTTTTTAGTCTTTAAATTTTCGGCATACAAATCTCGAAAAGAAATTTGGAGCTCACTTTCATCTGCACTTTCACACTCACCTTCATCCTCACTCGAAACACACAAATCATCCTCCTTGGGGTCTCACGAGTACTAGTTCCCTCACCGTCGTGAAAACTAGGTGTGCTAACTCGACTAGCTAAAAATGCGACGCACATCCCATGTGATTATCCATCCCCTTAATCATTCACCTCCTCGTCGCTATCACTAAGAGTGGCAGGCATGGAGACTTTCTTTCTCTCTCTCCTAAGTCTAGTGGCATACTCAAACGCCTTATGCCCTATACCCTCACACTCAAAACATGTAAAATTTTCTAACTTTTCCTCACTCTCCTTTTCTTTTTCTCTCTCTTTACCCTTTTCACCACTTTCTTTGGCCTTTTCTTTCCTTTTGTTTTTCTCAAAATAATTTTTTTTGTTCATTTTGAGAAACTTTTTAAAAAATTTCGCAAATAAGGCCATATCATTAAAATCAAAATCTCCTTCAGAATCGGACTCACAAACTTTTTCTTTCTTTTTCTTAAAATGAGTCTTTCAAGCAACGCCTTTATCCTTAGCCTTAATGGTTTGGGGAAACATGTCAATCTCATAGGTTTGAAAATCTCCTACAACTTCTTCCAACTTAAGTGATTTCAAATATCCCAAAGAGTTCAAAACATTGAATTTAGGAATAAAGCATTTTGGGAGAGATCTCAAAATCTTTTTAATGACACGCGTGTTATCAATCGCCTCACCCAAATTAAAACTAGTGTTAACAATGTCCGACAAATGAGCATAAAAATCATCAAAGCATTCATACTCAGACATGGTGATAGTCTTAAATTGGGTAGCCAAATTTTGTAATTTTGATTCTTTAACAGCGTTCGTACCCTCATAGGTTAATTGAAGGACATCCTAAGCCTCTTTAGACGTGGTACACGTCATAATTCGACGGAACTCGTCGGGAGTGACGGCTCCAGAAATAGCATTAAGTCCATAGGAATTAAAATTAGACAGTTTAAAATCATCCTCAGTCCAATCCGACATGGGTTTTTAAAGAGGTGATATTATTAGCAGTGACCGTGGGAGGATTCCACCCGTTTTCACACAACAACCAAACACGCTCGTCAATAGCTTTTAATTGTGATTTCATACGAGCTCTCTGAATTCACGATCTCACATGATGACTTCTATCCGAATTCTAAGAATCAAGCATTCAACATCTTCATCAAGTGTCCCACATCTTTCTCAACGACTTCACGTTCCACGGTTTTATGGATTTTATTCAAGTGGTACGCTAAAGAAGTCAAAACAATGAAAGAAAAGCAAGATATGAAAGTTCAAGGGTATTTTGGTAATTTTATAGCCATAGTTCAGAGGTTTGGTCAACTGTAAAGTTGAATAGCTCGAAGCCACGAAGATACTAGAAAAAATGGCACCTCAATCCGAGTTACGATGAAGAAGTTATACACATTTGAAGAAGAGAAAAAAAGATCCTGCATAGAACATAGGGGAGATCCGAACCTTTTAATTTTAAAGGATCCGGACCGCCTAAGAAAATAAGGATCTGTTCGAAATAAGGAGGAGATCCGAACCTCCCTGGGAACCCAATATGGACCGCTTCAGATATTCTCAAAAGATCACATCTGATTTTTTTATGCCTATAAATACCTATTTCGGTGGTGTATTTGTTTAAGACTTTGAAAGACGTTTTTAAGAGACCAAATACATCAAGTCTTCATATTTTTGAGTCCCAAAACTCATGTTTGATTCACAACAAAAAATTCCAATCCTTTTTATGAATCTTTTGGAACCCAAGAACTTATTTTGCTATTTGTTCATCCTTTGTGGGGAGAGCTCTACAATCGAAAAACTGTGTGCTATTGTGGAGGGATTCCTTGTGAAGATTTTAGACTGCGTGTTTGGACTGCGTGTCCTGGTGGTATAGCTGCGTGCGAACCATTGCTTATTTATATCTAGCTATTACTTTGGAGGTTTGACGAAGAGACCATGCGTTACTCTTGTGGGCGAAAGCAAGGTTGTATGTAAGTCAATGGTCTTGTAAACTTGTCAAAGTTCTAAAAATAAAAAGGTTTTGCCCTTCAATGATTTTTCCTAAATTTTGTGTCGCGTGTTTTTGTTATGATGGTTTGACACACGCACACACATACTTGCATGATTAGGGGATGATCTATTTTTGGTTTAAAAATAGACTCTAATTAAATAAGTGAGCCAAAGTAGAAATTTGCGAATTAATTTAAATCGGTACCACACACCACTTTCTCAAATTGGTATCAGAGCGGGTTACACTAATTTATCGAGTGATCCTAATTTTTTCAATTTATTTTTTTGATACAATTTGACTTCTCACGTCGTCGTTGTTGATTGAGATCTTGGCAACCTCAAATCTAGCATAAATTGATTTTTTTTTTTGCTGCCATAGCCTCTTCAACATTCATAATTTTTTCTACCTTAGCAAAGAGTTCAACCATCGTGCTTAGCGGCTCTTTAACTAGCACCTAGTATAATTTTCTAGGTAATAAACCGTTCATGATAACGGTGAAGGAAAAAATTTGATCGTAATCAATCACTTCTAGCTTCTTTCTGTTAAATCACGCTATGAACTCCATGATTGTCTCCTCAGCCCTTTGACAGAGACTTAGTAGGTAGGCCACTTTTTTCTCTGACTTTGTACCGAAATAAAAAATTATTTACAAAGAGATCATCCAACTGCTGAAAAATTCAAAATCCCCCCTATTGAAAAACCGTTGTACCACACTTGAGTTGAGACAATGATAGTGATACATAAATCCCAATAGTGCATCTCATTCGAGACAGAATAAATATCTGAGGCGAATTAGTAACATCAGATCTGATTTCCCATCGTACTTTGGAGTGATAAGTGGTGGTTTAAATCTAGCGAGGGTTAGATAACCCAATACCGAGGTTATTAATGGTGATCCTTTAATAAAGATCTTCTCCAAAGGATTCTTTATTATGATGATTTCTCCAGTTAGTCTTCCATGCATTGAATGGACCTTTTCTAGGGTTGTTCTTCTCTCTTGGCCTTTACTGCCATGATCTTCTCTACTCGGCCTTAACTTTCGATTGAGCTCTGTTCTTGGTAAGTCTACTCGAACCTTTTTTGACCCTCGCACGCTTGGACTTGACCTAGACGAGTACTCAACCTTTTCATCTTTGACCTTTTTGGATCCTCTTTGCGTTCTCTATGCTCTTTGTATTTGTGTGCCCTTGTTGCTCTTGGGCCCAATGGATCAAATGCAGAATTCCTTCTTAGTCTTCTTAGAACACTCAGGCGTTCGAAGGAATAGGCATATTCGTTGTCATAACCCCCTGACCTAATGGTGGAGATTGACCCTAGATGATAGGATATGTCTTCCTGGCTTGATTTAGAGTACTTTGATTTACTATCTTCGCCCTGTGAGTTCAAATCTAATCTCCTTTGAATTTTGATTACTCTGTCATAATGATCCCACCTCATATACTTATATAGTGACGGGGGTGGCATCTTTTGTCTTTTATCGGAGTTCTCACCCCTGTTGGGGTAATCGGGTTTAATATGGGTTTGTTTTTCCCATTCAGAAAACCTTGGGTCAGTTTTTTACGCTCTCCTACATAGCCTCCTGACCTCTATCCAGGCTTAGTAGGATTCCCTGCAGATCTTCCATACCCATAATTGTTGAGGGAGGAATTCCTTCAGCGGCTTGACTTCTTTCTGATTTTCCTCCATGTTCATAGTATTTCCAGGAAAAAAAAACAGAGTGACTTAATGCCAAAAAAAGCATATGACAATTACTAGTTCCAAAAATTGTAGAAAATGAGGTTTGAAGCGAGAAAGTATAAAGCCAGTGTTGAGTTTAAAGACTAAACTTGAATTGACTAATAACTGATTGAAAATAACTCTAAACCATCAAAACCAAGATGAGTTGGAATACGAGTCACTAATTTACTAGAAAACGGGTATCCTCAAGTTTTAGAATAATTAAAAATGGTAGAAAGCAATGAGTGTCTTGTTGCGTTCCTATAGACGACGCCAATTTATTATCACCTAAAGTTGTGATGCTAGTTTGATCTTATCTAGAGCGTGTAAGTATAAACGATAATAGGTAAAGAAGTGAAAATAAGTGGAATATATCACTCGTTATAAAGAGATAGGATGAGCGAAAAAGAATGAATCTAGATTTATATGGTTCGGCCAAAGGTGGTGCCTACTATAAGAGCTAGATTTATAATTGCTCATCATCTATTTTAGTTTGGCTTATCCCGTACATCACTTCATCATCATGAACATTCTCACAACTTTAAGTGAAGATAAGTTAGTGACCTAACACAACAATCGAATATCGAGCATCACTACACTTATTGGAGAATGTACATGAGGTTGTTTCTGTTTAATCGTTTCGTTCATGGATATTTTGAAATATTTTGAAAACCTAAGATATTTTTTCACAATCTTTTTATATATTTTTTTTAAATTTCTCAAGGTCATTAGATTGGCATTAGATGTCATTCATATACCTCATCAGAACAGCTTCAACTTCATTCGAACGAGATTGATTGTTATGTCTTTTGGCAGGCCTAAAATCTTGTTGGATTAGTTGTTTGATGTATGCTTGAACCACATGTTCCTTTGTTAGAATGACTGTGCAAAAAATTATTTTTTATCTAATTTCAAATGCAATATTTCATGTCTATCTCTTCGAGATTTTTCTCCCTATATATAGATATGCGAACCTACATTTTAAACCAAGTCTTTTAGACATCTTTTTGTAATTAAACTCTTTTGTTTTTCAATCCAATCCCCTTTGATGATTTAAGATCACTTTACAAAACCATTAAGAATACAATCCTTGTTCATAACCCTATAGAGTTAATTATACACTGATGAAGATAGGAATACGATTTCCTGAGGCTGATTGGTGGACACCAAGACAAGTGGAGCTTGTTTTGGGGGCGTTGATGGGTATGAGTCTCTCACTGTGGACAACTTGGAAATAAGATATTACTGCGTCATTTAGTGGATATCTAAGTTTTGTAAGTCTGTAGATGTCGGTCTGTAATACCTAGTTATAAATATTGCTACAATATAGGTTTTGCCGGAAAGGAATTTTTCCTCATCTTTTATCTTCTGTTTGTAGTTTGTTTGGTTTGAATTTATTTTCAATATTATGAATGTTTAGGTTCCCCTAATTTAATTAAGATAAAATTTGGACTATATAGAATTTGATTTGTGTGTGTAACATACTCTATAATATTTTTCAAATGAGTATAAGAGCTTGTTTCTACAAGTTACTTAGATGTATCCTGGGGATTATATGGATAACTCGTATAATAGGTTACCTATCTTTTATGGTTCTAATTATGTCAATTGGAAAGATAAAATGAGATCGACTTTGAAATCGATTGATGAGAATGTTTGATTATTGTTGAAAGGGGGTGGACTCCCCCACTATGACTAATGAAAATGTCATTAGCCTCAATCCAGTCACAATTTGAACTAAGGAAGATTTTATATAGAGTAACTTTAACTCTTGGGTCTTATATGCAATTTTTTATGTTGTACACGCGATGAATTCCGTCGCACCATGATTTGTACCACGTCTAAGGAAGCACGGGATATCCTCCAACTCATTCACAAGGGTACTAATGTTATGAAAGCCTTTAATCTATAAAATCTCACCACACAAATTGAGGCCACTAGAATGCTTGAATCGAAAACTTTTGATGAATTTTATACATGCCTATCTGATATTGTGAACTCTAGAAAATTCTTGAAACGAGGATAGTTAACAAAATTCTAAGATCTCTACCATCTCGTTTTAGTGAGAAAGTCATTGTACCTAGCTCTTTGGAAACTTTAGATACTCTTAGTTTAGAAGAGCTCATAGATGATCTTGAAACTTACGAAATGAATATGTTCCCCAAAATCCAAAAGAAAAAAAGGACCATTTTAAAAGCTCGATGAAATAAAAAGAGGATTTTTTTACTCCTATTTCGAATTCGATCTAGATGATCTTGCCTTGTTTGCTAAAAAAAGTCAAAAAGTTTCTTAGGTTAAAAAATCAAAATACTTCAAAAGTATAAAATAAAAGTTTTGATAAAGGCAAAAATTTCAAACCGGAGAAGAATTTTTTTAAGAATGATAAAAAAAGGGCTAGAGGAAAGTACCCTAAGAAACACAATTCATAGAGATGCTATAAGTGTGCAAGGAAGGGTCACAAAGCCCACAACTGTTCTACAAGGATTAAGAGACAAGGCAAAGACAAAGCTACTTATAATTCCACTCTAAGTGATAGCAATGTTGACTCAATGGATTTCGAGGATGAATCACTACATGGAAGTAACTTCATCGCATTCATGGTCAGTTATATTATCACTTCAAGTACGTCTCATGATAATGAGGATGTTTCTAAATGTGATAGCATCAATAATGTGTCAAACCATTCTAGAGAGAGTGAGGGTGATGATATTTTGACTGAGGGAAAATATGGCCTCCAACACGCCTATGCCGACCTTTACACCGAGTGTTTAAAACCCAAAAAGAAAAAGAAAAATCTGGATCTTAGGGTGTTATCTTTAGAAAAGGACTTGAAGATTTCAATTGTGAGTGAGACCTCGGTCAGCATTTCTTTGAGTGAGCAGTTAGATTCGGCGAAGAGGAAAAATAGTTACTTGACCAACAAAGTGGCTAGTCTTACGAGATATTTTCAATCATCATTGGAGACTCGTGAGAAACTTGACGTCCATTTTTCCCAACTCGAGAGAGATCTCAAACGTTCCCGTGAAGTTAAAGTTACTTTAGAGGACACATTTAAGAAGGTTGCAAAGATGTTTCTAGGTCCCGCATTAGGTTTTAAAGAGAGGCAATAGATAAGTTACGACGGTGCATCAACTTTCCATAACACATACGAACCGGTTCCTAAGTTCATGATGGATCCGTATAGGCCTCGGCCTAACCCGCCAAGGAGAACACGTCCTAAGAGTTTTAATTAAGGTACACCCAAACAACTCTATATTTGTACCCACTAAAAATAAAGAGGTCACTTTAGAGAATTTTTCTATAAGTTAGGAAGAGTTTCTCACACAGAGGCCCTCCTACACCACTATAGCGACATTTCTAGTCTTAGAAAGAAAGTTGAGTTTCTAGTCATGACTTATAAAAGCTTAATGGAAGAATTTCAAAGGATGTCTACCCCTTTCGATAACACTTCCAATTATATGACTAGATCCAAAAAATGATAAGGGCAAGCAAAAGGTTACCTCATCTTGGATACCTAAGAATGATGAAAAAGCGATTACTATTCATGTTTCTCTCAAGGTCCAAGATACTTCTCAATGATATTTTGATAGTGGGTTCTCTAATCATATGGCTAGTGATAAGTCATATTTTACCAACTTTGTGGATCATAAGGAAAGAAAAGTCACCTTTGGAGATAGGAATAAGTCTATCATATTAGGATGAGGTTGCGTGGAGATACCCAATTTTTGTAAGCTAGACAATGTGTTGTATGTTAAAGGGTTGAAAGCGAACTTGATAAGCATAAACAACTTTGTGATACTAGCTTTATGGTGAATTTTGACCGATTGGAATGTAACATTTATGATCAATTCGGTGAACTCTTTTTACAAGGTGGAGGACTACCGACAATTGCTAGGTATCATTCTCAAGTCCTCTTTAGTGTGCAATAATGCTAAGGTCTCCACCATTGACCTTTGGCATCAATGACTAGGTCACGTAAATTTTAGCGATCTTGGAAGATTAGTAGAGAAAGACATGGTTTGTGGCTTACCATTGCTTGGGAAACCAATGTCCTCGATTTGTGGTCCTTGACAACAAGGAAAATAAATTAAGAGTCCCCATAGGAAGTTGAATACCATTATCATCACGTACGATTATAATTGGTGGTAAGAAGTATATCTTAGTGAGGGTTGATGACGTTTTGAAATATTCTATCGTTGGATTTCTTAAAAAAAGTTTGATTCTTTTTTGCTCCTAATAAGCAAGTGTCGTGTTATACAGAATCAACATGGTGTCAATTAATCGAATTCGTAATGAGAATGGCCCTGAATTTAAAGAAGCTAAAGTGGATAGCTTTAATGATGAAGTCGGCATCAAACATGAGTTTTCGACCATTCGTATTCCTCAGCAAAATGGGATGGATGAGAAGAATAATCGAATAATTCAAGAGATGTCTAGATCTATGCTTATTTGAAGAAACGTGCATGGACATTTTTGGGCAGAGGCAGTTAATACTTCATGCCACATGGTGAATAGGGTATATCTTCGTCCACACACACTTCACACTCCATATGAGTTATGGATAGGGAAGAAACCCATCATATCATATTTCTGAGTTTTGGGGAGTCCTTTCTATATCCTTGGAGATAGAGATCACTTAGGAAAGTTTGACTCTAGAAGCAATGAAGGAATATTTTCGGGGTATTCATCATCTATTAGAGTCTATGGGGTGTTTAACCTTAAAATCTCTAAAGTTATAGAATCGATAAACATCACGATTAAAGACGATAGGTCGATTACATTTATTGATCCTGGCCTTGAGTTTGAGATAAATTCACCTCCTGATGATGATCTCATCATTCCCACACCACCACGGTGGACCTCGCTCTTAGTATAGAGGATTCACCCTCTTGGGTTCGAAGGAGTCATAACCCTTCCGACATACTTGGTGATCCCACACTAGGTATCAAGACTCACGCTCAACTAGAGAATGTGGTTAGATACTTTTTCGACAATTTCATAGTACAACCCAATAATGTGAAGGAAACACTTAATAATGAGCATTGAATATATGTTATGCAAGATGAGTGTGACACCCCACCTACTAAAATACCGGGTAGCCAGCCAGTGATCAAAATAAAATGTTGGTCTCATATGGCTCATTATTAGCATCACTGTCGAAAACTTTTTAAAGTTACTAACCACCTAGTAATTTAATTAGACTGGTGCCAAATTTTATCTTTCATTAATTAACAACAGGCGGAAAATAAATAATAACAAAACCATCAACACAACTAATAACATAAATTAAGATAACCGAATCAACCATTGGTTCAACAATGAAATACAACAGTAACTGAAACAATAACCTAGATACACAAAGTCCGATAAGTAAACTAAATACAAATCTGAGGGCGACATGTCCAAATGAGTACTGAAAAGTTCTTACACTAGGAGTAGATGAACGAAGCGTCTATAACAAAGTCCTGTAACTTCCACATGATTTTATTATTATTTATTTTTCGCCTGTTGTTAATTAATGAAAGATAAAATTTGGCACCAGTCTAATTAAATTAATAGGTGGTTAGTAACTTTAAAAAGTTTTCGATAGTCCCATTCGAATACGTTCGTATATTTTTTACATATATTATCGAGTGTCGTTCATTATAAATACTCCTAAATCCATACCACAGATTCATCCCTATCTAATCTAAGGATAAAATAATGTTCCTTTATACTTTTCCAAAGTCCTTCACTCATCTACGGACATCTCTAAATATCCCGAATTTATTTCTTCCTAAAGATGTCGGTCTCGCGCACCCTATCGTAGAACAATCATATAATATCCAAAATAAAATAAAAAAATACGAGGTCAACGTCCACGTGACCATGACGAAAAGATCTACAATATCATGTTTTATAATAACTGAAGGGGTTGATCGATTGACGAATTGGGTCGATCGATCGATCGACCAGATACCAGTCATCTTCCCCGTGTGCTTTTCCACCATTTTCAAACCCTGAAGCTTTCCAACTTCAATACAAACCTCAATTACTTTATCTACAATATTTATTTCATCTATAAATATGTTCAAACACTAATATATGACATTAATCCTCGGTGATTTTCATTAAAATTCTAGGGTTTATAAATTGGGTTTTTCTCAATATCCCTTAAATCACAATTCTCAATTCGATTCAATAATCTGAATTCAACAACAATTTCTACAGGTTTTCGATTCTAACTCGTATTCTAGCCTCATATGCTATTACTCTCACATCAATTAAACATCAATTTCACCTTTAATTCTTAAATCCCCTAAACCCTGATTTAACATGTGATACCTTGCCAAAAATGAATCTTTCTATAATAACTCATCCCAAAATGAATATGGTTTACACCCACCATGAAATGAATCGCAATACCGCAACTTAAATGAAAGTAAGCTTAACTTCTTTCCTGAAAATTTCGTAGAGTCTGATCCTTTGATGTAGATGGAGATTTTGACGAAGAACACATAAATCTTCTCTTAGCTTGACTCCCAAAAGATCTCCCACTTTATCCCTCTTTTCTCCTCTGCAACTAGGGTTTTTCTAAAATGAATTATGGCTGCCATACCCTCTCACATTTTGGTTTTATTATGCCAATCCCGTTTTTAGGCTTGTGAGCGTTATTAAATTGGCCCAAGCACTCCCGTGTGGGCTCGATTATGCCTAAAAATGCTCCGAGACCCAATTACTACCCCCAGGTACTCTATTTTGACTATCTCGACCCTTCCAGACTCAACCGTACACTCGGAATCATCATCCGAGTTACTTAACTAAAATCTCACATTTCAACCTCAAATTACGACACATGTATTCTTAAAAGAAATAACTCGAATTAATTTAAATCTCAATTCTCCAAATAAATTGAATCTTCCAATTTAAATAAATTCTCTAAATTAAATAGTTTCTCCAAATCATCAATTTAGTTTAAATTTTAATTCTCTAAATTAAATAAATTATTTACCCTAAAAAATACAGGGTGTTACAATGAGTTGCTTTAATTTTGGAAGAACGATGTCTAGGAATTAGTCCCACGACCTAGCGAGACTAATGTGATTGGTACCAAGTGGGTGTTCAAGAACAAGATAGATGAGAATGGTACCATTGCTCGTAATAAGGCTAGGTTGGTCATTTAACGTTACACACATAATGAGGGTATATACTTTGATGAGACATTCGCTCCTGTTACTAGGCTTGAGTTCGTCCGCTTACTACTTGCCATATAATGTCATATATGGTTCGAGTTGTACCAAATGGATGTCAAGAGTGCCTTGTTTAATGACATTCTTCAGGAGGAAGTTTACGTGGAACAACCAAAAGGGTTTGAATACCTAAAGCACCCACGACGCATCTTTTTTTCTAAATAAGGCCCTTATAAGTTTTGAATCAAGCACCTTGTGCTTGGTACGAAAGGAAAACTTCTTATCTCTTAGCTCATGGCTTTAAGAGAGGGGGAATTGATATGACGTTGTTTATTAGGAGAAAGGATGGGTCCATCTTGGTTACCCAAGTCTTTGTAGACGACATAGTCTTTAGATACACATGTTCTCAACATTCTCACACTTTTGAGGGGGAGATGAAGAGCGAGTTTGAGATGAGCATGGTTGGTGAACCTGTGTTCTTCTTAGGTCTCCAAGTGAGTCAATTTTAGAATAGGATATTTATATCTCAATAAAAATATTCTAGGTACATAGTGAAGAAATTTAGTTTAGACTCCGCTAAGCACTCATGCACACCCATAAGTTCCTCGATTAAGCTTAACAAAGACTCTTTAGGCAAGGACATAGAGTAAGCTCTTTATTGAATTATGATAGGCAGTCACCTCTACTTGACTTCTAACCGTCCCAACATATCCCTTAGTGTTGAAGTTTATACATGTTATCAAGCGTCCCTAAAAGAGTATCACTTCGAAAGGCACCCCAAATCCATCAATATCAGTGATCTCAGATACATTCTTCTGCAATCAACAAGATTTTCTTGTGTGAAACTCCTTTCCACCTTTCATTCCCATAATTTTTGTACCCAATTTAGCAAAAATATCCTTCTCTCTCATCCATCATTCATCCTAATTTGCAAAGTAGTTCATCAAGGATCAAGGTCAAGCCTCAAGTCTCCAAAGAAGGTCCAAACACCCTTGTCTTTCTTTAAAATTCTTGATTTTTGCATAAGTTATATAAATTCTCAACTTAGATTTTATATTAGATCATACACATTAATATCTCATCCCTTATTAGTTATGCTGCACATGATTTATTTTCTATACAAAAAATTGGGGGTTATACCAATAAATTCTGACGGGATTCTTCATCACATTCTCAAAACTAAACATATCTTTTCTACACACACACATATAATAAACTCCCGTATGAATCTATGGGATAAACCCCACTCTTGTGTCACATGTGAACTGCGTGGACTTTGATGCCTTTATTGGCTACGTAGGCGTCTCGAGCTAAAACCCAAGACTCGAGTTCTATTTTCTTATTTTGTCCATGCATTATTCATATATATCATACTCATGATTCATACTTGCGTCATATCTAACATATATTATCGTTTCATCATAACGATCAATATCTCAATAAGCGCACACATCATATTTTTCTAATTTTTATTTTTGGGGCATTCCTATGGGTGACCTCACTCAATCTTTTCCATAATACGAGTCGAACGATTTCGATCTCCACTTATATATACATGCACGCACACTTCATGGATAAATTATTGAAAATAGTAACACAAGCCCATGAGAGACCGAAAGGGCAATATTGGTGCTTAACACCTTTCCCTTCCATAACTTAGCCCCCGAACCTCTGATCCATTTGGTTTCACAAGAATTAGTTTGTCTTTAATGCCGCTCTCTTGAGGCGACAACATGTTCTTTATCCTGTTTTGTGCAAAATACGTTGGCGACTCTATCTCTTTACATCACCCAAAACCGTCGACGATCGAAGCACCCCACGATGTATCGAGGGTCACGGGACCTTTATCATCCCTCTTTTCCCCCGAAATCCCGGGGAGGGGAAGATCTCGGGATGGCCACGGGGGAAATCTACTGGGGGAGAGATACTTAAGAGGGTCAGACTCTATTTGCATGGGCGTTATCATTTTCTACTCGTGTGCGTAGGCACCTACCTGTATGTTCCATTTTTTCTCCTCTATTATTTCTTGTATATATTTACGTCAAGTTTATATCACCTCTCACTCACTTTTCACTTCACAATAATTTACATGTACACCTCACACTAACTACACATGTGTATAAGTTCACTTATATCCACATGTTGCACACACCACTTAGAATATCCATGCTCAGGTGTCACTAGCACACACCTCCACTTATCACACTTGTACATATCCATGCTCACTTACACCTACCACACACCACTTTTAGTTGATTCTTGCTTAGATTCACTACCAATCACTCACTTATAGATACTCACACATCACTCAACTCTAACATATCCATTCTTAGTGTAATCTTCATGCTCCATGATATATTTACTTTTTATAGTACTTGTACATTCTATCTTATTAGTATAGTACTCATGCCAAATAAAAATACTCTCTCCATAATATACTAATTAAGAATCATGCATTTTTCACACTACATAACCAAAGAGCATTACTATTGACCAAACTTTTGTCCCATACTGGGGGTCACTTTGTGATGGGCGCTGGTCTGACAGGTTGTATCTAGCCTACGCAATATGACTCTCACCTTCCATTTGCCAAGTATCTTTGACGTATATCGAACGGTCCCCCCCGCATCGTACCACTTTACCGAAGTCATGACGGGAAGTATATAGAAGGGAACTCATTCACGTACATCGAGTATATCGAATTCTCTTTCACATGTACTGTCCCCATGAGGTATATAGCGAGGCAATTCACGTACACTCAGGTATATCAAATGGCTTGTCCACACGTACCGATTACCCTAAAAAGCAAGGCGTACATCGTGGAAGTCATGCCAAAGGGAGGAACCTTTCCACTAACCTAACAACTGCATACCTTCATATAGGCATCAAACCTAAGTCACTCGTATTTAGATTGTCGGTTACTACCCGAAACTATTACAAAATGTCGGGTCAGAATGTTGTCCAAATTTTCATGCGATTTCGTCTTTTTTCAAAGCGGGACCTTGTCCATGAGCCTGGAAACAAGTCAAATCGTGTTTTATATATCTTTAAAACCCAATTTTTCCAGGTTCGGAGCCCGTCTGGCATTTCTTTTTACATTTAGATAAACCTAACACAAGTGAAAAATAATAATAATAATAATAATAATGCTGAGACTCTTTTCTCACTTCTCCTCCCTCCTTACCCAAAGTGTCAAAAATATTTTCCTCCACTTTTATAAAAATACCAAAAACATTTTTTCTCTCCTTCTAACAAAAACCAAAGACATTTTGTCTTCCCCTTTCCCAAAAATACCAAAAACATTTTCCTCTTTGTTCTGAAGGATTTTTTATCTTTCAAAAATAAATTCGAATCATTTTTCCCTCTTAGGTCGATCACATACCTGACCCTTGGCCTAGCTCCCTATTGGCCCCGATCTTTCATCAAACTGCCCCGAAACTCCAACAACTCTCCCATTACTTCCTTTGAGTCCAAAATCCACCCTCACCCACTCTCCATGGAGAACGCCGACTAAGTACCGAATGTGAAGCATGATTTGATGACGGTTCTAGTCCAAATTACTGCTAAGATTGACAACCTTCAAACTGAGGTTCATGAGATGCAACAAAATAGAGTCCTTATTCTCAAAGAGCTCGAGGTCCTCTTCCCTCGCGCTATGGGTTTGCCCGTACCTGAGCCTATTTGGGTCCTAGAAGAATATCATCACGTTCCACGTGCCCCTCCTGCCAATGGGCCATCACGAGCTCAACTCCCTATGACGAATCTTGCCCAGCCAGGGGTTAACCTGCCAATACCCGCTGATCCGAAAGAAGAAGAGTTGAATAAGGTCAAGGAGGACATTAAGTTGTTGACCAGGAAGTTTGACCAGGTTTGAATCTCCGGGAACTACATGGATTACACCCATATGTCTCCCTACCCGAAAGCAGGGCTACCAAAAAAGTTCAATATGCTTAACATTGAGAAATTAAAGGGCAAAAGGGACCCAATTGTTCATCTTTGAAGCTACCATCGAGCCATGACTCTCCTAGGTGCCTCCGAGGAAATAATGGCCCAAATGTTCCAACAGACTTTGAAGGACAACACTCTACGTTGTTTCTTATCCCTAGAGGAATCCAAAATTCACAATTAGGAGGATGTTTCCTGTGAATTCATGTCGTACTACAAGTACAACAAAAAGTTGGAGGTTACACGTTGTGATTTAGAACTTCTCAAGTAGAATCACGAAGAAAATGTCAGTAATTTCATAGCAAGGTGGAGGGAGAAAGCGTCCACTATGACCAACTGGCCTTTTGAAGAGGAGCAAGTTAGTATTATGAAGAAAAATTTCTTACCCCATATCCGAGCGACGATGGGAGGATAGTATTACTCCCATTTTCAAGCCCTCCGGGAAGCAGAAGTTGAGATTGAAGAAAGTCTTTCCAAGATAAAAGTTGAGCCAAAGAAAGTATCCGGGCAATTCACTCCAAGAAAATATAAGAAGCCTGCTATAGTCTCGACCATCAATAACATTTCACAGCCTTCTACCTCTTGGGCACCAAAAAGTCGCTCAAATCCCACCACAAAGGAATACATAGAGCTTCATGCTCCCCTATCCAAAGTCTACCAAGCCCTATTGATCCGAAGTCTCATTAAGTCGTTGGACCCTCGTCCATTACCAAACCCACTTCCCAAAAATTTTAAACCCGACACCTATTGCGATATCCATCAAAATGTCAGCCATACCACTCATCAGTGCTTCCATCTTCGAAATGCAATCCAAGGTCTGATTGATCGGGGTGTCATCGCCCCACCAGCCAATCCTAAACCAAACACCACTCACAATCCACTTCCAAATCATACAAACGCTATCTTCTTAGAAAATGACTCGAAATTCGACCCATCTACCTAGATTGTACCCACTAAATCACCTATTATACTCGTATATTCACCCGAACCCCTTAAAGTTTGCCCATATTTTCACCTACACCCTACCTATTTTGCCTACCAGGCCCTGTCGATTCTTACAAGATCATGCATTGTCTTTCGTACTCGTTTTGGAGGGAAGGATATGGAATTTCCAGTGGTATTGAACCAACTCCTAGGGTTTAGGTTGAAATTTTCCTCAGAAATGACCATTAACTCCCAAAAGCTCAGCACACTGTTCATGGAAGCCCAAAAGTGGAATCGAGAGTTAGATAATTGGGTCGTACCCATCGACAAAGTAAGTTTAGATGATGTAGTTCAGATCATAGTAGGTTTATTCTGATAGACCAATGAGATTTGCAGTATGTCCGAGTTACTTAATGCCTTCAAACTACAAGGCGATTGGTCCCTTTAATTCTGTATCTCCCCATTGAGTGGGAGGAACTGTATGAAAAAGCCGTTGAGGTTATAGAATGCATTGACTTATCGTGGAAGGATGACATCATTTCCACCAAATGAGGGGATGAGTTTGATATCTCAGACGAAGAACCAAGTTAGGAAATGAACAGTTTACAGACACTGGGGCTGACACTGTGCACGATCCACTCAAGCGCTACATCATCGGATCCATCCATCCTAATTAAGACTCCTGATGCACAACTCCTCAAGTGGAATTCTATACTAGTTCACCAGCTGAGATACAACCTAACCCAGATGTTTATCCTGTCTCTTCTTCTTCTTCTTCTTCTTCTTCTTCTTCTTCTTCTTCTTATGTTGTTCCTTATTCTTATCAAAATGTAATCGAGACCTCCTTTGATGAGGTTTTCAATGCTATTTTTTCTAAGAATGAAATAAAAAAAGATTTTGAGTATCTGGCTATGCCTTACATTAATTTTGTTATTTCTAATCAAACTCTTGATGATGATGATTTTACAAATGAATAATTCTTAATTGATCTTAATAAGGTTAATAACAAACAATATAACCCCCCAAATTAATGAAGATGAAACTATTATTATCAATATCAGTTCTAGTAGCCAACTCCACGAAATTAGGATAAGTTCTACCCTTGACGAGCATGAGCGTGCGCAACTCGAATAACTGCTGAACGAATTTATGTATATTTTCGCATGGTCCTATGACGACATGATCGGCATCGATCCCGAGATCGCTCAACACGAAATTTCAACTCTCTCAAAATAGAAATCGATCAAACTAAAACTGCGAAAGCTCGACACCAAATGGTTACTCAAGGTTAAAAAAGATGTGGTCAAACAATTGAACGTATGCTTCATTCGGGTGATTAAATATCCCACATGCTTAGCCAAATTTGTACCTGTGTCGAATTGTGAGGAAATGTTCGCATGTATGTTGATTACTTAGATTTGAATAAGGGCTCTCTGAAACATGATCACCCACTTCCTAATATCGATATAATTGTGGATAACACGACTAGTCACATTCTCAAGTCATTCGTTGATGGGTTTTCCAAACACAATCAGATCAAGATGCACCCTGCTCATCAAGAAAAAAATACATTCATCACCCCTTAGGGAGCCTTCTGTTACACAGTTATGCCATTCGATCTGCACCTACAAAAGGGTCGCCACAACTATCTTGCAAGATCTAATATACAAAGAAGTCGAGGTATACATGGATGATATAATCATCAAGTCTAAGACTTGGGAAGGTCATGTTCTTGGTCTCTGAAAGTTTTCTCGAGTGACTGCAGCAATACCAGATGCAGCTTAACCCACATAATTGTGTTTTTGGTGTTCCCAAAGGAAATTTTTTAGGATTTATGGTTAACGAGAAGGGGATTGAAGCAGATCTTGTTAAATTAAAAGCCACACTCGAGATGCCACCACCCTGAATGGAGAAGAAAGTCAGGGATTCTTGAGAATATTACAGTATATCAGTCAGTTGACTTCTATTTGTTAACCCATCTTCAAACTCCTTTAAAAATATTCCACCACAGTTTGGAACAAGGCTTTTTAGGAAGCCTTTGATCGAATCAAGTAGTATTTAACCCGACCTCCGGTACTCATGCCACCACAACCCGGTCTCCCTCTACTCTTATACTTAACTGTAAAAGACACCGCAGTTGGGGCTTTTCTAGCCCAATACATTGAAGAATCCTGTAAAGAGAGAGCCATCTACTATACCAGTCATAAATTGGTTGGGTATGAAGTCAACTACACCGCCTTAGAAAATGCATGTGTCGCCATTGTCTGGGTCACTCAAAAATTACAGTACATGCTCACTTTTCCTATTAGACTTTTATCCTAAATGGATCCTATCAAATACCTTCTCGAGAAACTTATCTTGTCTAGACGAATGGCTCGATGGTTAATTCTACTAGCCGAGTTTAATATTGTGTATGTCACACAGAAAGATATAAAAGGAAAATCCATCTAGGACTACCTTGCTAATTACCCCCATGGATGAAGCCCACATTTGGATCTCTGAATTCCCGGATGAAGATATCCTTTGCACCTCTCAGGAAGACCTCTAGTGGCAAATGTTCTTTGACGGTGCCGCTAAGAAAAAAAGATACGACATTGGGATACTCCTAATCTCCCCTGAAGGCTCTCACACTCCCATTACCATCAAACTAGATTTTCCCTGCACCAATAACATGATCGAATATGAGGCATGAACCGTAGGCCTCAAAGTAGCTCTCAAAAAATGAATCCAATGCTTAGATGTCTACAAAGATTTAGCCCTCATCATCGACCAGACCCTTAGAAGATGGAAAGTCAAGGACGAGAAACTCCTACCCTTCCATGCCCCACCTAAATGAGCTGGCCTCCTAGTTTCGAGATTTCACCTTCCACTACTTGCTTCGAACAAGGAACAACTTGGTCGATGTTCTTGCTACCTTGACCTCCATGGTTGACATGCCCGAGGGAACAATAATGGCCCCCTTCATAGTCCAAAAGAAATCTAAACCAACCCATTGCTACCATTTTGAACTCATCACAGAAGAGGAATTCGATATAGCTAAGTGTTGGTATTACGACATTTGGAACCTCCTCAAGAATGGTAGGTACCCCCAAGATTCCAACAAGAAATATCGAGAAACCCTTATGATTAAGCATAAATTTTTCCAAATTTATCCCTAAATTAGAGGCTTTTATTACCCCGGACAACGTAAAATGAGTTGGTTGATCTCATATCATTGCTAATGGTTTCGTCTAACAAGTATCCCAAGTTTCGTGTATTTCGTATTGATTTTACAGGCATTTAATACATGAAAGAAAGAAAGAAATCGAAAGAAGCAAGAGAGAAGAAAGAAGACGAATCAAAAGGTCAAAAGCTTAATTTCCATCGGGAATCCACAAGAAGTCCCAACATGAAAGTTGAAGATCTCAATTCAACGAGTGCATTTGAATAAACAGTGTCCAATTTTGAGTTCCAGGGAAGAAGTTACGGGGTTATAAAGATGAGAGAAATTGAGAAAATATTGAAGAGAATTTATCGATCAATAGCGGATCGATCCCTTTTCCAAATTAATAGGACCGGTCCGGTCCCTCTCAACCTACTGACAAAAAGTATAAAGAAGACCGATCCCTTTTCCAAAATAAAAGGATCGGTCCGTCTTCCTATAACTCACTGGAAAAATTGCTAAAAAGGACCGATCCCATTTCTTAAATAAAAGGACCGATCCGGATTAAGAAGAGGACCGATCCGCCACTGAAGACCCAGACCGATCCGCCGAAGATAAACTTGATTTTCTATTCCGATTTTAGAGTTTGATTTAGCTACAACTCTGGATTTTTCGTGATGTATTTAATCTCTAGTTATTGTTAGACAAAAAGGAGTTCGATTTTTAGGTTAGCTAAGTAGGAGTAGAGGGTTTTTGTAGTAAAAAAACTTAGTTTTCAATAAGACGCATTGTTGTAAGGATTCAAGTTTGATTTCTGCAATTCAAGTAACACTTTTTCTTTAATTTTTGATTGCTCATTAGTTTTAATTGTTGGTTTTGAATTTGAAATTCTCTTTTCAACTAGTTGCTTTAGATTTAATGTTTTCTTCCTTAAAAACCATGCCTTTCTCTAAGTTCATTATGTTTAGCTAATTTTTTAAGGATTGGGGTGCATGAACCCCACCCGATGTAATTAACGATACTGGAAATGGACTTTTGAATTAAAATCTTAGATGAATCGTGTTGTATAACTGGTACAATCGTCGTAGGACTTTTGATCTCGTTTGCCCTAGATAATCGGGATGCTTAAGAGTGCGCCGCGAGTACTGGTTAATGCGACACCGCTTTACACGTCCTTTGCTTACATACTGTGCGGCCTACGATCCCTCATATATGTAATACTTAGGAGTACTAAAGACCGGGTTCATTTAAAGTTCTAATTCCGAATCTAGTATCCTACGAAGTGAATTACTAGGCTGAGGGGGATTGTAACCCGACCTATTTGTCTCATCTCATAGTTAAATTTTCAGTTCAATTGTCATCAGGTTTCGTTTCATTAGAGTAATTGTATTTTAATCGGTTGTAGTTTCTTTAGTAATCATTTTCCAAATTGCATTTAGTTGTAGTTGTTCGTTTCCCAAAATCACCTTTTCGTTCTTCTTAGAGTCTGAGTTAGGATTTCGTCATCTCTCCAACGTCGTCACGAATTCGTTCGTCCTGTTTTCCTGAGGATAGATACCCGACTTATCGAATTATTACTTGAGTGACAGGCTTGCACTTGAGCCTATATAGTACGCACACTAGACACATTTGTGGTCACATCAAGTTTTTGGCGCCATTGCCGGGAAAATAGGTAGACTTAGGTTAGATCGAGTCAATCTAGCACTTTGACCAAAAAAGACCAAAAAAATAAAAATAAAAATAAAAATAAAAATAAAAATAAAAATAAAAATAAAAATAAAAATAAAAATAAAAATAAAGATAAAATAAATCTTCATCTCTCAAAAGCCTTTAATGCAAAATCCTGAACATACTCAAACTCCTCACAATACTTCAACCAGAATCCAAGAAAACCCGATTGTTGAGTATAACTCTGAAAGCCCCCACACACCTCGCATTCCACAATTTTTGCTTCCACTTCCTACTCCTGAGCACTCTATCGGTAGTTACACCCTGAGTCAAACTTCGAGTCACACATCTAGGACACCGAGTGAGTATATCGAGTCATTTGAAGCAAGTACGAGCGAGATGTCTGACGCAACTAGTTTTGGTACCGGAGAGGGAGATCTACCCTATCGTCCCATGAAGGACTTACTCTTTCCTGAGAGAACTGTCACCCCTGGTTGCATTTTACTCCCGTATAATGCCGATCAGTTCCACTTTCACAATGGGATGATACAGATTCTTCCTATGTTCCACGGCATGGATTCAAAAAAACCATACTTGCATATCCGCGAGTTCGAAGGGGCGTGCGACACATTTAATGACCAAGCTTGCCCGCAAGATACCATTCGCCTAAAACTTTTTCCTTTTTCCTTAAAGGATAAAGCCAAGACCTGGCTATGGTCTTTACCCCCGAACTCCGTAAATTCCTGAAGAGATATGCAATCCAAGTTTATCTCGAAATTTTATCTACAGTACAAGACCAACTTTGCCAAAACTCAAATCCAAAGATTTCGACAACACGATAATGAGTCTTTTGACATGTGTTGGGAATGTTTCCAAGAGTTAATAAGCGCATTCCCCCATCATGGTTTTGATAAACACCTTGTGATCTCTTTCTTCCATAATGGGTTGACAGTATCTTCCAAACAACTTGTGCAAATAATGTGTGAAAGAGCTTTTTGGGATTTAAACTCCTGCGATGCCGAGGTCCATCTTAAGCATGTCGCAGAGACTACTCGAGCATGGGAACATATGATCCTAATACCCAAGCCCGGCTTAGACAACCATTTGTGGCTCCAACTGCATCAGGTCTATACCATTTGGATAGTAATACCGTAATAGATCGTCGATTCGATCACTTTCAGAGGGACATGAAAGAGTGGTTTGATGGTTCGTTGAGAGATATCTCTGGATCCAGCCGTGGTTCGAAAGAAAAGGTGTGTGCTATCTGTGAGGCAGGCTATTCCACAAAGGCATGCCCGGCGATTTCTACCTATAGAGCCATGCACACCGAGCAAGTGGATACTATAGGATGATTTAAGGGGAATTTTAGTGTCCCGCATGGGAACTCGTATATCCCTTTGTGGAGAAACCATCCTAGCTTTAACTATGGACAACCACAAGCTACGATGAATCCACATTCACAGGTTGTCCCACTTCCACCACCTCCTCAATACCAACAAGCACCAACACCTCCAGTGCTATATGTAGCTCCACCGCGAAAAAATTGCAAGGATACCATAAAACAGTTAATAAATTATCAAAATGCAACCAATTCTAGAAATGAACGCATGTTCGCTGACATTAATGCGGACATCTCCAAGTTGCAATTGTTGTTGAGTATCCAAGAGAAAGGAAAATTTTCTACCCAGGGCCAAAGAACTCCCTAAGGTTAACCTAGTGTTAGCTCCAGTTCTACAGAACAGCAGGAGCAGTGCCGAGATGTAACCACTCTTCGTAGTGGGAGAGTTGTTGATTTATCACCTCCCCCACGACACTTCGAAAGTCAAGGAGAATTCGCCCGGCACGAAAGAGATCGAAGATATCCCCTTGAACGAGAGTGAAAAGGAAGCCACTAGTGAGCCCGAGGTAGTTGTAAAGCAACCCTCTGCTGCGCCATTTCCTCAAAGATTGGTTCTTTCCCACAAAGGGACCATAAGTGATGAAGTGATGGAAGTCCTTAAGAATGTAAAATTGAACTTACCTTTCCTCTATGCAATAAGGCAAATTCCAGCCTATGTAAAAGTCATAAAAGACTTATTGACAGTCAAGAGGAGGATGGAGGTAAAGAAAAACGTGTTCCTCGCATAGAACGTGAGCTTTGTTCTTCTTAACAATCTTCCACCTAAATATAAAGATCCCGGTGCACCCACCATTTCCTGCACCATTGGCGAGAATAAATTCAAAAAGGCCTTACTCGATTTGGGAGCGAGTGTCAATATCCTCCCCTATTCAATTTATAAGCACCTTGATCTGGGTGATCTTAAACCCACAAGGATCACTCTTCAATTAGCGGATCAAACCGTGAAGATACCAAGGGGTATAATTAAAGGCATGATAGTCAAAGTGGACACTTTCTATTTCTTGGTAGATTTTGTCATTTGGGACACTGAACCCTCATTCACCTCGAAAAATCATGTTCCCATCATTCTTGGGCGCCCATTCTTAGCTACAGCTAATGCACTGATCAATACTTGAAATGGGAAGATGCAACTCACGTTTGGGAATATGACTTTAGAAATAAACATCTTCAACATAGCCCAACAAGCAGGGGAAAAAGATGATCTTCACGCGGTGAGCTTAATTGACGAGATCGTAGAAGAGCACTTTGAGGAAAATTATTATGGAGACGCCTTAGAAGCTTACCTAGTATCTAATAATGAGAGTGAGGGATCTTACACTGAGTTTGAGAGGGAGATAAAGGAGTTGAGAGGCTTACTTGATGAGAGAGAGTCGGACGAGGACGCGAGCGATGTTAATTGGGTTTTTTGATTTGAAGAGTTACCGCCGAGGCAAGCACGCATGGTGACCTCTAGTGACACATTCTCGACTCTTGAGTTGAAGAAACTACCCTCCAACGTTAAATATGCGTTCCTAGGAGAGGGTGAGACATTTCCTATTATTGTCTCCTCTAGCTTATATGGAGAGCAAGAGGGTGAGCTAGTAAAATTTTTGAGGAAGCACCAAAGTGCTTTTGGTTGGTGTATAGCTGATTTAAAGGGGATAAGCCGTCTAATTTTCACCCATAATATTCACCTCGAGTAGGATGTTAAGCCCTCGAGAGAAATGCAAAGACGGCTAAACCCCACAATGAAAGATATGGTGAGGACTGAAATTATAAAGTTTTTGGATGCCGGGATTATTTACCCAATCTCGGATAGCAAGTGGGTGAGCCCCATTCAAGTCGTCCCAAATAAGTCGGGCATGACTGTGATTGAAAATGCCAAGGGAGAGCTAGTTCCCCAACGTACCACTACTAGGTGGCGCATTTGCATTAATTATCGTAAACTCAATGCAGGAACTAGGAAAGACCATTTCCCCTTGCTATTTATCGATCAAATGCTTGAAAGAGTAGCAGGCCACCCTTACTATTGCTTCCCAGATAGTTATTCCGAATATAACCAAATTGAGGTAGATGTACTTGATCAAGAGAAAACAATCGTCACTTGCCCTTTTGGAACGTTTCCCTACAAAAATATGCCATTTGGCTTGTGTAATTCACCGACGACCTTTCAAAGGTGCATGTTGAGCTTATTCAGTGACATGGTTGAACGAGGGCTAGAGGTGTTTATGTACGACTTTAGTGTTTTTGGTACCTCTTTTGATCTATGTCTATCCAATCTTGAAAAAGTACTAGCCCAATGTGTGGAAAAGAACTTAGTGCTGATTTGGGAGTAATGCCATTTCATGGTAACTGAGGGTATAATTCTTGGCCACATTGTGTCATCCAAAGGGATCGAAGTTGATCAAGCAAAAATTGATGTCATATCTGGCCTACCCCCACCAAAATTTCTTAAGGACGTGCGCTCTTTCTTGGGACACACGGTGTTTTATAGAAGGTTCATTAAGGACTTTAGCGCCATCGCTAGACCCTTAAGAAATCTCCTTATGAAGGACACCCCATTCGAGTGGGAAAAAGCATGTCAAAGTGCTTTTGTAAAATTTAAACACATGCTTGTGTCCACTCCCATCATGCAATCTTCGGATTGGTCCTTAGCATTCGAGCTTATGTGTGATGCTAGCGATTATGCGATAGGGGCCGTTTTGGGCCAAAGAAAAGACAACAAGGCTCATGTCATCTACTACGCTAGTCGGACTCTTACCGGACCATAACTCAACTACTCCACCACTGAGAAGGAATTACTAGTGGTAGTTTTTTCTCTTGACAAGTTTCTATCCTATCTTATCGGTTCCCCCATCGCTTGTTTCACCGAGCACGCGGCATTAAAATATCTCCTTGCAAAGAAAGACGCAAAACCGCACCTCATAAGGTGGATCCTACTCCTACAAGAGTTTAATCTCTCCATTAAAGACATAAAAGGAGTAGAAAATGTCGTCGTCGATCACTTGTCATGACTTTCGTCCGACGTACCTAGTGATCCTACACCCATAGACGAGTACTTTCTGGATGAGCAGCTTGCCACCTTTTCTTTGCCCTGGTTTGCAAATATAGTGAACTATCTTGTCATGGGAGCCGTCCCTCCCGATTGGACACCGCAAAATAAGAAGAGGTTAATCACTTGGTCGTGCATGTTTTTCTATGATGATCCATTCCTTTTTAAATATTGCTCCGACCAAATCATTCGAAGATACGCACTGGATGACGAGATTACTAAAGTCATCCAATTCTGTTATTCGAAAGCATGCGGAGGCCACTTTCCCGGGAAACAGACAACCGCTAAAATTCTCCAAAGCGATTTGTATTGGCCCACAATGTTTCGAGATGTAAACAATTATTGCAAATCTTGCGATAGGTGTCAACGGCTAGGGGCGATTACCCGACGAGACATGATGCCATTAACCACGATTCTCATCATTGAGGTTTTCGATTGCTGGGGTATTGACTTCATGGGCCCTTTTACCCCATCCTTTGGATACCTATACTTCCTAGTCGCGGTAGATTATGTTTCTAAATGGGTGGAAGCTATAGCTACCAAGACTAATGACAATAAAGTGGTGATAAAGTTCCTGCACGAACGCAACTTTCTCGCTTCGGTGCACTTAAAGCGATAATCAGTGATAATGGCACACACTTTTATAACAAGCCATTCGAGAAACTTATGAAAAAGTATGGAGTCGTTCACAAGGTTGGAACGACATATCACGCACAAATAAATGGGTAGGCCGATTTGGCAAATCGTGAAATAAAAAACATCCTCGAGAAGACCGTCAATCCCACTCGGAAATATTTGTCTCTTAGATTGAACGATTCGCTATGGGCCTATCACACCACATACAAGAACCCACTAGGAATGCCCCTGTTCCATTTTGTGTATGGAAAACCTTGCCATCTTCCTATTGAGTTGGAGCACAAAGCGTACTAGGACATCAAGAGGTTAAATTATGACATGGATAAAGCCGGTGAAGCTCCAAGCTTTAACTGAATGAGTTGGAGGAGATACGCAATGATGCTTATGAGAATGCCAAACTTTCGAAAGAAAGGATGAAACTCGTGCATGATAAGATTATTTGATAGAAAGAGTTTCAACCCGGACAAAATGTACTCCTCTATAACTCCCAGCTTGATCTATTTTCGGGTAAATTGTGGTCCCGTTGGACCGGCCCATTCGTTGTTAAAACCGTGTTTCCCCATAAAGCTATGGAGTTGGATGTTCCCAAGGGGTGAACATGTTCAAAGGCAATGGAAAGCGCCTAAAGCCCTATCTAGAGGCGTGTGTAGAGGATGTCGACACCATCTAGTTGTCGGACCCTGTTTACGGGGTAGAGTGAGCTGAAATTGAGAGGTCGTCGCACCCCCGATGCACATGGGGTGAAATCGTGGGTATCATATATGTGAATAAGTTAGGGTCGTTAGAGTCTTAGTTTTAAGTTTTGAGAAGTTAAGGGTAAGCACTTAGCACCAATTCCAAAGAACATTCATGCAGATGGAGAATTCTAGAAAAAAGGGGAGATGGATCGATCAGTCCCCGGACATGCGGACCGGTCCGCTTGGGAGTATTTAAAAATAAAAAAATAAGACCCGGATCGATCCGCCCCTGAGCATGCGGAGCGATCCGGTTCCTGCAACTCTTCAAATCCCTAGATTCATTCCTCCAATCCATGCATCTCCCTCCATTTCGTCCCTTACCTCTTCCCAACCCGATTTCCCCCCCAAAAACAAACCCTTTTCCCTACCAAACCCTTCCATATTCCTAACCCCTCCCCTTCCCCACCTATAAATACCACCTTATCCCACCCTCTTTCACCACACCTTTCTTTTACCTAAACTCTCCCCCTCTCCATTCCACCCTATAATCTCCAATAACATTCCCCCTCATGGACAACCAACCACCCCTCGAAAAACACAACTCCACGATCATCGCCAAAAATTGGCCGCTTCCGTTCCGTTCCTTCAAGGAGCAACGTTGGTGTCACCGTTTCCTCAGTCACACCTGCAAGCTCCACATCGAGCGACAGGTTCTGTGGGAAGAGCTTCCCGCCAACGTCACTACCCTATTCATTGCCAAGGGGTGGTGCCGTTTCCTAAATGAGCCATTATCTACCATATGGGCCAACGAGGTGCGTTGTTTCTATGGGTCCTTCTTGCGCACTGAAAATTTTCAAGCCAAGATGTAAGTTGACCAAACCCCCATACCATTCTCCCTCGACATCCTCATCCGCAAGCTTGCGGAGAAGGATTTACCTCACCCTTCCCCATTCCAATACCCCAACAATAGCCCGCCCTTAGACTAGGATGTTTGCATGGCCCATATCTCCCCTGGCCATCAATGGCTTTAAGGCCCTTTTCTCGGTGTCCAACTGGATGACAAAGCGCGAATCACCTTCAAAGTCGTTTGCGCCAACATTCTCCAAATTTAAAACGATTCCATCATGCGCCCTCGTCAAGCCACCCTTGTCTACTACCTATATGACCCAAACTCCACTATCCACCTGGCCCGCACCATATACCGAGACATTTTTCATGCCACCACGGATGAAAAAGGTGCTGCCCCGCTCCCTTATTCCCGACTCATCCCCTCTCTTCTCGCCGATGCTGGAATTGAACCACCTTCCGGATTTCCGCATCTGCCCAATCCTTTTGGACAGCTCACCCGCACCAAAAGCGCGTCGCAAATGTCCATTCACCAAGATAGACAGGCTACCGCTGCTAATGACGATAACGATGATGAGGAGTCCACTGACGAGTCCTCGGATAATGAAGTAATGGCGGATAACGTGAGCATGGCCGAGGGTGAGGAGCCCGAATACGTGGAAGAGGAGGATCCCGACTATGAGCTTCCGGGAAGAAACTTTGATGCCCGCATCTCTGCATTTGAAACACAACTTTCGAGGTTCATAGCGCATTATGATGCTAATAGGGCGGAGGAGCAATGCGCTTATAGGCGTGACACGATCATGATGCATAGGCTTCAAGCTCAAATGTTTGAGATGTCTTTCAATTCCCTTCCCCCGTCCTACTTTTATGACCTATATGACCCTAGCACGCCCGGTAGCTCCAACCCTCCACTCCAGTGATATGCTTGCTTGGTGCTTGTGTTTGTGTCCTGTTTTGCCTATCTGCTTGTACTTTTGTTTTTCTTTTTCCTTATGCTGTACCACGGTCCATTTGAATAAAAAATCTGCATTTTCTTTATTTGCTTGTTTTATTTATTGCACTTCTTATTTTGCCTTATTTAGATTTTAGCCCTTTTGATTGGGGACAATGCAAAAGTCTAAGTTAGGGGGGTGATGAGTGCGTATTTCTAAAACTTCACAAATTTTCAAAATGCCAAAAACAATTAGTAAACTTTAAAAAAAAAATTCCATTTTTTTTAAAAACCATAAATATTTTTTCTTCAAAATAAACAAAAACTTGGAATTCAAAATTTTCAAAAATATCATTAAAATTCGGTTTAAAGTCTCAAATTGTAAAAACATAGTACACAAAGCTGAAATTGACCAAAGATGGAAATTGAACAAACATAGACGACTTAACGAATAAATGTGGAGATTAACCAAACCGGTGAGATTCGAGCCTATTCTTTTTTTTATGAGTTTATAAATAAATCCGAGTTAATGGTTAACTCAAAAGTCTAATTCAGCGTCTAAAAAGTCGTCATGATCTCAATACCCATATTTTGATCGGTTAAGGGAATAGTGTGTAATGTTTCCTTGAAAAGCGCGCTAAAATATCTCCAAACTAAATTAATTTCGAGATGCATATGGTAAAACAGCTCGCAGTTGGACAATGAAGTAGGCCCTTGTTTGTTTACCCAAAAATACGAGCCAAAAAAGTTGTGAAAAATTTATCTCTTTTGCTAACCCAATTGAGTCGAATAAATTCTTTTTCTTTTTCGTTTGACAACCCAAAAATACCCAATTGGCCCGGAATTGAGAAAGTTGGAAAAGTAAAAAATTTCAAGTCTGAAAAGTGTAACCATAAAGGGGCAAAAGAATAGAAATGCTCAGCAAAAATAGCAAGAAAAGAAAAGCATGAAAAAAAGAAAAAAAATTAGAAAAATAAAAAAAAATATGCAAAAGCCCGGAAAAGCACTAATGGACATCTTAAGAAGAGTTCCCAATTCCATATTTCCCAAACCCATTTCCTTATACCCATTACACCTTAAACCCGAAAAAATCCTAACCGAGTCCAAATTGCGAAATTGGTTACCGCGTGGAGAGCTAAAACACAAAATATAATAAAAGAGATTAAAGGTGTGAATTAGAGGCGATGTTCCCGTTTCCCAATAATCGTAATCCGATGATGAGATCCATTTACCATAGAATTTCGTCTTTCTATTTGTGCGCATGCACTTAGTTTCAATGCATTTACTCTTTGTATCAAGCACACCGAGAGAAATAGCCACATTTCCGAGAGATTCATTTGTGAGAGAACTCCGTGAGAATTTGAATCAAAACGAATTTTCGGATAAGTAATGTAATGGACAACCAGTGGAAATCCGCGGTTAAATTTTTGGCTTCTCACACACACACACACACACGCACACACACACACACTATGATTTGAGACTCTTGAACATGAATTGATGATGACTATTTTCTGGAAAAAGATTGAATTATACAATTTTTGCGTATTTCAAGTTTTCTTTGAGTCGAATTTTGTGGGTATATTCACTACAAACCCTCACGAGACGCAAATCGTCCTACTTGGGTAACCTAGGGGTTTAAAGGCTTGTTGCATACGCTAAATGAAACCGCTTGCCCGCAAATGTGGTATTCTATCCTTATAAAAAGAATCTCGAGAGTTGGGCCTTAGTTGAATTCTTTTACATTGCTCGGGATGCGCAAAGTTCTCGGTTAGGGGGTTTGATTAGGCATAAATTCTTCCAAATTTACCCCTTAAATTAGAGGCTTTTATTAACTCGGATAACATAAAATGAGTTGGTTTATCTCATATCATTGCAAATGGTTTCGTCTAACAAGTATCCCGAGTTTTGTGTATTTCGTATTGATTTTATAGGTATTTAATACATGAAAGAAAGAAAGAAATACGAAGAAGCAAGAGAGAAGAAAGAATATGAATCGAAAGGGTAAAATCATAATTTCTACCAGGAATCCGGAAGAGGACCCAACATGAAAGTTGAAGATCTCAATTCAACGAGTGCATAGGAAGAAACGGTGTCCAATTTCGAGTTCTAAGGAAGAAGTTACTGGGTTCTAAAGATGAGAGAAATTTAGGAGAAATTGAGGAGATATTGAAGAGAATTTATCGATCAATAGCGGACCGATCGCTTTTCCAAATTAATAGGACTGGTCCGGTCCCTCTCAACCTACTGGAAAAAAGTATAAAGAGGACCGATCCCTTTTCCAAAAATAAAAGGACTGGTCCGGCTTCGTATAACTCACTGGAAAAATTGCTAAAGAGGACCGATCCCATTTCTTAAATAAAAGGATCGATCCGGATTTGGAAGAGGACCGATCCGCCACTGAAGACCCAGACCGGTTCGCCGAAGATAAACTTGATTTTCCTGTTCCGATTTTAGAGTTTGATTTAGCCACAACTCTGGATTTTTCGTTATGTATTTAATCTCTAGTTATTGTTAGAAAAAAAGGAGTTCAATTTTTAGGTTAGCTAAATAGGAGTAGAGGGTTTTTGTAGTAAAAAACCCTAGTTTTCAATAAGAAGCATTGTTGTAAGGATTCAAGTTTAATTTATGCAATTCAAGTAACACTTTTTCTTTAATTTTTGATTGCTCATTAGTTTTAATTGCTGGTTTTGAATTTGAAATTCTCTTTTCAACTAGTTTCTTTAGATTTAATATTTTCTTCCTTAAAAACCATGTCTTTCTCTAAGTTCATTATGTCTAGCTAATTTTCTAAGGGTTGGGGTGTATGAACCCCACCCGATGTAATTCATGATACTGGAAATAGACTTTTGAATTAAAATCTTAGATGAATCATGTTGTATAACTGGTACAACCGTTGTAGGACTTTTGATCTTGTTTGCCCAAGGTAACTGGGATGCTTAACAGTGCACCGCGAGTACTGGTTAATGCGACACCGCTTTACTCGTCCTTTGCTTACATATTGTGCGGGATACGATCCCTCTTATGTGTAATACTTAAGAGTACTAGAGACCGGGTTCGTTTAAATTTCTAATTCTGAATCTAGTATCCTATGAAGTGAATTACTAGGCTGAGGGGGATTGTAACCCGACCTATTTGTCTCATCTCATAGTTAAATTTTTAGTTCAATTGTCATCAGGTTTCGTTTCATTAGAGTAATTTCATTTTAATTGGTTGTAGTTTCTTTAGTAATCATTTTCCAAATTGCATTTAGTTGTAGTTGTTCGTTTCCCAAAATCACCGTTTCGTTCTTCTTAGAGTCAGAGTTAGGATTTCTTCATCTCTCCAACGTTGTCACAACTTCATTCGTCCTATATCCCTGAGGATCGATACCCGACTTATCGGATTATTACTTGAGCGACAGGCTTGCATTTGAGCCTATATAGTATGCACACTAGAGACATTTGTGGTCGCGTCACCTTTGCAAACTGGCTGCCCAGTACATTGTCTGCGATAAATCATTGTTCAAGAGAAACTTTGATGGAACTTACTCACACTACATCGCAAGTTCTGACACTGAAAAGATGATGCAGATAATCCATAGCGGGGAATGCGGACCCTAGATGAATGGCCATATGCTTGCCAAGAAGATTATCCGACCGAGTTACTATTGGACTACCATGGTTCAATATTACACCGCCTATGTTCGGAGATGCATTAAATGCCAATAATTTTCCAATTTACACGATAATTATACAACATAACCTCTCCCTGGCCTCTCTCTACATGGGGGCATCGATATCATAGGGAAAGTTACACCCAAAGCCTCCAATAGGAATAATGTCTTCCTGGTTGCCATTGATTACTTCACCAAATGGGTCGAAATCAGGCCATATGCAGTGTTGAATGCCAAAAGGATATCCAAGTTCATCCGAATAATATTATCTGCCAATACGGGGTCCCGCACGAGCTAGTATTAGATAACGGGTTAGATTTCAAGGCAGAAGTCATAAAATTCATCGACGACTACGGTATTCAAAGACATAAATCTTCTCCCTACCGACCATAAACCAACAGTGAAGTTGAAGCCGCCAATAAGAACCTCAAAGAAATCATCAGCAAGATGATCGAGAGTTGCCGAGATTGAGCTGATCGGATCCCTTACGCCCTTTGGAGTTATCGTACTTCAGTTAGAGCATCTACTGGGGCTACCCTTTACTCTCTAGTATACGGCATGGAAGAGGTCCTACCCTTTGAACTAGAAAAACTTCATTACGCGTCATGATTGAAAGAAATATCAATGAAGAAGACTGGCATCAGAGCCATATTGACGAGTTATCGCTCTTAGACGAAAGGAGACTAAAGGCTCTATATCATATACAGGGGTAACATCGATGAATAGCACAATATTTCTAAGAGAGTTAAGGATCGTGGTATCCGAAAAGAAAATTTATCCCTCAAAGAAATCATAGAATTCATTTGGGACCCTAAAGGGAAATTCAAGCCAGACTGAAGTATCCCCTACATCATGAATAAGATCCTATCCAATAGCGCCACTATGCCCACTGACCTTGACAGAGAAGAGATGGTGCGTCCATTCAACCCGAACCATCTCAAGAAATTCTACCCCTCGTTCGAAATCTCGACGTGCTATAACTTCGTACATCCCACTTCTATTCTAAAAAAGATGAAAAATTATACCTCGGGCTGAAGGACGTTCTCCGTCAGCCCCAGCACCATCGGATCCATCGCATTATGGAGATGTTGCATTCTCACTGATCCCTCTTCACACAGCCGGGTATTATAAGAATGAGGAACAAGCCAGAGAAATGGAACCTCTGACCTCGCTGTCGTTGCTGCTGATGATGGCGAAGCACCACTGGTGCGGTGGGCAGAGCCCATTGGATCAATAGTACCCCTTCCTGAAACCGTAGGAGGGAGAGGCATATTCACCACATTGTAGATACATAATGAAATCAAACATATCATCACGAAATTAAGGAAGTCATAAGTCACCACCGTGTCCATGTACGATGAATAGGGATCACCAATCATCCCCACCGCCCAGGCCTCCTCTGACATCTATCAGACCCACCTCATATATCTCGGGGGCATCGTTGTTGAGACTGCCACCTCATCCTCCATAATCTGTCAGATTACTCACTCTCCCAGATACCAGGAGTAACCAAACTCATGCGCCAGTGGTCGGTGCATCTATAAGTGCATCCCAACACCTCTTTGTGCTGGATAGACGTCCCCCAGGGATAGAAGGTCACCTGTAATTTTCAAAATAAAGTCAATACATGAACAAGCAAAGAGAATGCCAAAGAAAAGGTTCCAAAAGAGAAAATAAGAGATAATTTGGTCGCTCGTCAGGATATTCAAGACATGATGTACCGTCACCAAGGAGAGAGACTTCTTCGACTTTCGGTTGGAATTCTGCCAGCGGTACATCCGACAGAAGTTCCCCACAAAATCATCATGCAGACCAATCAAATGGGCATTGAACTCGATCATCTCGTAGAATCACATCCGCAAAAGGATAAGAGTCGGCAATAAGAAGAAATCAAAAAGGAAAATAAAAGAAAATGCAGAAAGAAAAATACGTCCAAAAGATAAGTGGCTCCAGCAAAAATCCATCGGCAGCACTAGCTAAAAGCATTCAAAGAATAATAAAGTGTCACCAAAGTCAGGCTCCCCCAGTCAAAGAAATGGATATTCGAAAATACCCTCAAATATGGTAAAAACCATAAGTGGACAACTTTATCGCTCGACGCCACCAAAAACCCTCCCAACAATAAAGAATGAATAAACGAACCATTTTCCGTACGTGTAGCCCATCAATCTCGTCGATCTATCGACTCAGAAAAACCTCTCGAAGAAGTGATATACGGATCGAGTCCCTCGAGATTATCCGCCACATCGCCCAACGTCGCATCCACCGTCACCGGTGTCACCCTTAGGGACTAGTCCATCTCTATTGGCGTCCCCTCACACTCTATCCCCATCAACTTCTGTACATCAATGGGAGTCACCGTCATCTCGCCAAAACTTAAGTGTATGGTGTGGGTAGTATCCCACCACCTCTCCTCCATAGTGTATAAAATGGCCGTAGAGCATGGCGTCTCATCCAATACAGACGCCAAACGACCAAAACCCATGAAAGAGACTACCCAGCGCACCACCACAGGAAGGTGCCCCCACATATCCCTGAATCCCATCGTCCCCCAGGAGCAGAAACTCGTAGCAGCAATGCCAGTCTGTTAAAACAGAAGAGAAATCTTTTGTCAAAATTCAAAGAAATAAGAAAATGCAAAAAAAGGAAATGAATGCCAAAATTCATGCGGCACTTACATAACCACTAGGTTTCATCACCCTAGAAGACCGATGGTGTGAAGGATCATGCAAAAGAGTTTGTTCGTTGGCAACAGGCTCGAACAAATCAAAAGCGCTCTCGTTGCCTAATGCTAAGGGCACCCTGGCCCGCCACTCCAGATTCGCCCAATCGTCAGCACCTAGCCACGCCATGTGGGCCTCGCCACTTGAGAAATCCACCATTTTGTAATCTTGAATTAGGAGAAAATGCACGAACAGATTTCCGAAGAGATAAACAGAAGATAAGAAAGCTAGAAGCTATGAAAAATGAAGAGAATTCGCCCATTTTTATAGTAGGCTAAGGGTCATGCCGATCGGCAGTCCCTTGAAACCCACCGATCAACACTATCTCCTCCCCTTCCCAAGGCAGTCCAAAAGACCGTGCCACTACCATTTGGTAACCTACAACATGACGTTCGACAACCCCCTGAAATTTCGTACAAAAATCCCAGAAAATGCTAAAAATTCCTAAAATTTCCAAATAAATATTTGAACATTTCTTCACTAAGAAAATATTTTTCAAGCTCCCCAAAACCCTGCCAGATTAATACCACATTTTATCCCTATCTTAAACCTTAAGAATCAACGCGCCCATAAAGCCTAGTGCAACTCCCCAGCGAAACCTCAAAAACCTTCATCCTCAGCAAAAATCAAATTCTTCCTCAGCAGAGCTACCCCTTTTCAAGCAGGAATTCTCAAAATTTTCTCCTAGGAAAACTCCAATTTCCCCCAAGCAGAGTTAGAAGCCTTAAACCAGACATTCTCCCAACAGAATCCGAAAACCTCAAGTTACTAACTGTTTCTCTAAGTGGAATTTTCAGACGAAGATTTTTAGCTCTTCTCAAAAAGACATCATCCCAGACAATTGTTTTTCCCTGGTAAAGTCGACAAAAAAAGGAAATTTTAGAAATTCCTCATCAAATCTATTCCCCACGCCTCCATTTAAGGTCCTCAAAATTGACCTCGACCCTCAGAATTGGTCGCTCCAATTTAAGGTCCTCATAATTGACTCTCTCCCCGCTTAAGGTCCTCAGAATTGACCTTAACCCTCAGAATTGGTCGCTCCCTCTGAAGGTCCTCAGAATTGACCTCGACCCTCAAAATTGGTCTCCCTTACTTAAGGTCCTCAGAATTGCTCGACCTTCGAAATTGGTCGCTCCTACTTAAGGTTCTCGGGATTAACCTCGACCCTCAGAATTGGTCGCTCCTACTTAAGGTCCTCAGAATTGACCTCGACCCTCAGAATTGGTCCCTCCCACCTTAGGACCTTAAAATTGACCTCGACCCTTAGAATTGGTCGCTGCCATCATAATGTAATACCCCGTATTTTCATGGCTTTTAAATTTAAGGATTTATTAAATTTAATTGAGATAAATTAATTTAATTTTAATCCGGAATGTTGTTTTAAATATTTACTAGCGTGACGAGAGTTAGTAATTATTGGAAATTTGTTATTTGTGGCATATTACTGGATGAGTATAGTAATATATGAGAATTATTTTTATAATATTGTCACGTGTGAATAAAATGACAATTTTGGAAATTTGAGTCGGGACGCGCCCGTGTCGCGTCGGAACTAAATATTGATAAATAAAAATGAATATTTTATAAGTTATTCGTATGGTTGTTTTGAGTGCGCCAACGCGTCCGGAAGGGTCGAGATAGTCAGAAAAGTGTACCCGGGGGTGTAGTTTGGGTCTCGGGGCGTTTTTAGGCCTAATTAGTAACCCGGGGGGCATTTTAGTCATTTTACATTTTTGGGTAATTAAACCCACGAAAATTAGAGGGGCTATATCTGATATTGAGGTTGTCACCTAGGGTTAGAATTCCCAAAACCTAGAATGGCCATTGGAGAAGAGAGGAGAGAGCTCTCAAGCAAATTCAAGGCCCAAAACTCAACGGTTTGCACCGCCGCCGCCACCAACGCGTAGATCGCGAGACGGGCTACGCAACCACATCAAAAACATCTGCAAATCAGAATGTCGAAAATCCCAGGCAAGTGTTTATCTTGCTTATTTCGTTGATGCACCTTTCATATTAGTTTAGGAATAATTAGGATGGGTTTTAATGGAAGAAAACCCGATTTATGATAGGAAAATCCAGGTAGTATTGGTCAAATTGATTATTTTGGAAACCCTTGCCATGTAGAGGAATTTAAACCACGAAATTATGATGTGTATAAGAAGAGAATTCTGGAAATAATTGTTAGAACCATGTTTAAGAGAATTTTAGGGTTCTTGAGATTTTGTATGAAATTGGGGCTGTTAATTCATGATTAAATCACAGAAATTCACATGCTTTACGTTGAAAATACCTAATATGATGATATAAGGTTAGTAGCATCAATTCTGGGACGATTGGGATTAGAAAATATTGCAATTGTTGGTGTTTGGATATGAAACCCGTAACTGTAGAAATTCAGTTTTCACAGACCTGCTTGATCGATTGATCGAGCCCAGAGCTTCGATCGATCGAGCCCCAAACCTCGATCGATCGACCCCTCCTGGCAGACTCCTATTTCCCTTTTTAAATGAGTTAAATTCAAATTGTCATGATAAAATTCTTGGGCATTCTTAATAAAATGATTTGGGAGACATTGAGGACCAGTAGGGCATATGAATAAATGTTGGGATCTTTAATATTCGACTAGAATGGTATTTATGGGGTATTTACTTTAGGGTTGGTAAATTTATGTATCAAAGGGTGAGGCGCGCAAGAGAGTTATGTTGGAACAAAATAATGACACCAACTGGATTTTATACTTGGGAGGATAGGGTCCACAAGTGTCACGTAATGGGTTGGAGAAACCCTTCGAGTTAAGGTTAGCGACTAACCCTTATAAGGAATACTTAATGTGAAAAGTAAGGATAAATGTTGTAATTATGGGTGATGAGAGGAACCTATATTAATATGATAAAATGGGTATATTTATATGATTGTGTATGCATATATTATATACATGTGAAAACCATGCCCGCGCTACTTGCTATCCCTGAGGTTACGACGCTGGGACAGTCTTATCTCGATGGGCCTTTTATGGGGGATATTGACTTGTACCCTAGAAGATAGATATCCTTGGTACAGGCTATCGAATCGATAGTTCAGACGGTCCTAAGAGGCGTGGGGTATGTACTGACCTCTTAGAGACTTGGAATCTATGCTTCGCCTCAATCTTGTTTGTGTTTATATGTTGATACAGTTCGAGAGTGATTCCGAACTTGTACATCCCTTACTGTGAGCGATACGGGGATTGGATAGCAGAGTACGCCCGCACCATAGTTTTATTTGGGGTGCTGTTATGATATATATATTATACGAGTAGTAAATATATATATATATATGAAATTCTGAAATCTGGAACTGCCTGCTGTGATTTGATATGTAGGACATGGCTGATGACTCAAATTCAAATACTTGCGTTGAGAAAGTATGATATGACACTGGAAACTTTATAAATTAATCAAGTTAAATTGAGAATTTTGGATACTAGTGAAACTTTTTTTAAACAACAGTATTCTTCGGTTTTAAATCTTTCGAATAACTTAAGATAAGTTAAATCATTGGGGAGAGATGGGGTGTTATATGAAGAAATAATCCGCTGGGAAGGTTAGTACGATAGGCGTGCACATTAGAAGAGAAGTGAGAATTTCTCAAGAGAGTGTCGAACTAATATGTTGTTGCATTGGCCTGTATCAATTTAAATACTTGCTAAATGAATTTTAAATCATACACACTATCGGGCTCTGACCCGTTTCTTTCTCTCTCTCTCTTGTATATATATGTATGTATTACAGGTGCCCAGCCATAGGGGCGTCTTGCTTAGGATCTCTTGGAAGGAACGCGCTGCAGCTTAGGTGGGAGTTGCAGGTCTCTTGATTAGGTGACTTCGTTCATTCGGATCCACTCTTAGTATTTTCATCTAGTTGGGAATGTGTAGCTCTTTCCATTATTCCGTTGTTGTTGGACATTTGTATTTCAGTTATTTCCAGTATTGTTACTATAGGATTTATTCAGTTTGGATATGTGACTTTAGATTTCGTATGTTGACATTCGATTGACGAATGTATTAAATTAATTAGATTATGTTGCAGTATTTAATGTGGTGTGATTCTTACTTATGGAATGTTGTTAATAAAAATAAATGATTTTTCTTTAAATAAAATTTGGAAAGTTATGTATAAAAATGGTTTTGACACTTAGCTTAATTATTTAGGGTGTTAAATTGGAAAATTTATTTTTATCGACAGTGATGCTGAGAATGAACCAACTGTTTACCTTGATTTAATTTAATAAAGGAGTGATCGCCCGGTATTTAATTAGGCGGGGTGTCACAGGTGGTATCAGAGCATCAGGATCTAGAGTCCTTAGTATCTGTACGGCTTATTATGCTTTCAGCGTTGGTTTGTTTGTTATAGAGCCCTATGTTTAGGATTGTCGATTTTTTTGTCGAGATTTCGTTCTCCTGCTATAATGTATATACACTAGTGAATTCTAATTTCGTTCGGATGTGAGCGTGTGCCGAGCGATGATGGATGCCAGAAGAGGACCGTTAAGCGTACATCAGGAGGCAGGGTTCAGTTGAGATTATGAAATATATCCGAGGATGATGACCGTAGTCGAGGTCACCTCCACTATGTCACGAGAAGCCACGACTAGAAACGCGACTAAGGTGCAACAATGATTTTCAAATGCTGTTAACGTCAAATGGGGTGCGAGGGTGAACTTACCCAACATATTACAAAAACGTGTAGAGACTGTCTGTGGAAAATTTTAGAAACGCAAAAATTGTATGTGTTTACCAAAGGAGGTAAAGTATCCAAAGGCTTAAATATAGGACGGAGTGTGGCAAACTGAAAGTGAAAATTTGGAGAAAATTTTCTTGGCTTTCGGGACGAAATTATAATGGTTGGAGTCAACCATCGATTTTAGAAGTCGAATGCTATGCCTATAGGAGAACCTTAGGTACAGTGTTGACCGTATGTTCCTTCCTCAACTGTTCAGGATGAGAAGCAAACGTGGTTCTGAATTCATCGCAGGAGGGCATGGCAGACGTCCAATTGTGGATATGAATCCTAATCGTTAGCAAATTTTGTATCGATAGAGGTAGATTCTAGTGGAGGAAACGACTCCAAGTGGGAGACCAACTTGTAATAATAGTTGATAATACTCGAGGAGGAAATTCTGATGGACGACCGATTCAGAGGTTGATAATGTCATATTTTGTCAAAATAGATGATAACGCTTCTTTGTAGGGGAAGTTAAAGAAATCGAAGAATTTAGTCGAGAATAAGACTAAATACAACGGTGGTGATATAGCACCAAAAGGGATGTGGATATACATCAGGGGACCCATTTAAATGATTCGGATAATGGAATTCTTACCAAGTGATGGTAAATTCAGTAAGTACTATTATAGATAGTAACATGATCTTTATGACCTAAAAAGTGAAAGGAACAACCGGGATGGTTAACAAGAATCGAGTTTACTAAAGTCCGAGAGAAGGACAATCCTAACCTGGTTAGTAGGATAGGTGATAAGTGGAGTATGTGTTGAGGTATTTTGTGCGGAGTGAGATCGCTCACGATAATATGTTCCAAAATGAGAAAAAAGGACAAGAATACGGTGCCTAGTAAGGCAACGATTAAAAATAATTTTGTTTTGGATTGGATAGACGTGTTACGTCCGAAAACCATCTGTGCAGTCAAGACGATTGCCAGGATGGAAGTATAAGTTGTATCCTTAGAGGATGCGACGTGTTTGTGTGACACGAGCGAGTCACCATATTTTGTTCATTGCTAGATTAGCATGTGAGACGAGCTTAATGCATATAATTATAAATGTTACCATTATGTGAATATTTTTCCTTAGTATAGCGGGATTTTTCTTTGGTGCTATCCGTGGGGGATGAATGAGTATATTAACAGTGTTTTATACTTTATTGAGGTTACTCGTTGTAGTGATGTGATACACGAGTATGATATTATCTTTGTTAAAATGTTATAGAAATGGTTAATACAATAGTGGGCATTTATTATAAGGCTATCGGAGTAGTTGCATTGGTGCAACATGTTTTATGTTTGTTTTGGCGAGGCTTTACCTGGAAGAAGGTTGGACTCACACCTATATTATCTATCCCAGAGACTTCGGAGGAGATAGTGGGCTCGAGATATTCGATGCCAATGTATGTATGGACTTTGTCAGTATGATTCGGTATGTATCGGGACTTACCGTTGAGCAAAAAGATTTGACGCAGTATTATGTTTGGCACTCCGGACTTAGTGATAGGAAGAGTGCAGTGTTATAATTATCCTTAAGAGATGTGGGAGTTAATATTTATACCCCTATTATTAGGGAAAGGAATTTCGAGAATTCCGACTTGTATATATCCGAGGTTTATAGAATGTAATTACCACCAATACGGTAGTGAAATTGGTGAAACGTTCTTTATTAAGCATAATTACGGGAGAAATTGTAACTTTTCTGTCAAGAGACGGAATAAAGGGGTACATACTATGGACGGAGGACCTAACGGATTTAGATAATCGACAATGCTAGGTAGTAGTGTATCGGGGGGGTTCCTTGTTTGAATTTCGCTTTGCGAGACATCCCACGCATGAAATTTAGCGTAAGGTTGGAAATAGGGAGACGTTTGGTCACTATTCCATTAGTTCGGTACCCTAGTCGAAATAGGATCCAGTAATTATGTATGTAAGTTGGAAGTTGAATTTTGTTTTAAGGTCATTGGAGCCGGATTTTTCGTGGTAGAAGAGCATAGAAAGTTATCCCCACGAGTTGAGGGGTGGAACGATGATAAGGAGAATTTAAGAATTTTGATTTCTAGGGTGATTGAGAGTACGCAAATGTCATAACCGCGTACAAAACACAAGGTGAATAAAGAGTTGGAATGATTTTTAGCATGGATTATCTGGAAAGAACTTTATATTATACAAAAGAGATGACCTGTAATTATTTTGATGAATAGTGCGTTAGTGATTTATTTTGGTTGATGTACCTAATTGAGAAAATTGTTGTACTTATCTGAGGAAGGTTGAGAATTATTATTCCTCTTTTATTGTCATGGAATTTGAATGCCCTATTCCTTCTATTCCATTGAATTTAGTTAGTCCTACAGATGAGTAGCACGCCGTTCGCTCTCCCAGGGCGGTCGGAGTGTTGCAAAAATGTGGGCATCTGGGTTAACTACAGTTAAAATAGTCCAGTCGAAGGGACGCGGTAATAGACGTGTGAAATATATATTTGTGGGACTAGTATAACGAAGTGGAAGTGATAGAGTGGATTAAACGTCACGTGAGGGGCGATGATCCATACATAAGTGTGCAATTAGAATGGCACGCCCTAACTTGATTGGAAGGCTGTGGGAAGCCATTTAAGAAGGGGTATTCCTTGAAGGGAACATAATTAAATTATTATGAGGAACACTCGGAGCGGAGTTGTTAGTAGTCAAGTGTGAGAACGACTTGCACATACAAAGGGTGATGATGTTAGTATGGTATAAGAGATCCAGAAGTGCGCTTCGTGGAGAGAAGAGCACGGGTCGAAACTCTCGGCATACTCCAAGGAAGGAAGGGGAGTATTACGTGTCACTTAATGTGAGACATTTCAAGGGAAGAATCGATGTTTAGCGAGACATAGTGAGTAGTCTCTACATGCACTGCCCATAGGTAAGGTTTGGTTGAAAGAGGAGAATCAACCAAAGAATTTTATGTTTATCGAAAATTCCTGAACTTGGAAGAGGTCGGTAAAGACGGTAAAGTTCTTGGATGAGTTGACATCCTCAAAACAAGATCAAGGGTTTATCCCGAACATGTGAATTAAGTCGCCGAGAAGGAAGTGATTGATATCCTTTGGGCTGGCTTACAATATTAACCAATATGTCCCAGACTTCCTTTGAAAGGAAGGATCGCGCCAGTGCATGGTCCGACGCAGTATAAATTTCTGAATCAGGATGAGATTGGTGAATCCCACCTTTGATATGGGATTTCAGGAACCAGCGGAGATAAGATTTCGTTTCAAGTAGGATGTATCACCTTTAGCCAGGGAATAAGCGCATGGTGATTAAAGATTAGTGGAGCCACGTGAAGGAGATTTTGGAATCTTGGTACGATGATTTCAAGAATGCTCTGTAGAAGCACTCGTACCTGTTTGTCGCGTATGAGGTACTTATTAAGGTTTTGTTATGGAAGAACCTCGACTATTCTCCTTCCGTATGTTTAGAGGAGAGTATATAATCAGAATTTTTGGATCGGTCGAGAAAGTATCCGATAACTATGGTAGAATTGCACGACTGTTTTAGACGAGCAAGAGTGATCAAATGTTCATAATATTTTCTCAGAATGGGAGTTTTGTATATGAATAAATCCGAGTATTTGTCATGTAGTGAGGTGCGGCCTCCTAATGATAGTGAGATAATGAAATGTATAACGTATAGGCGTGACCTATGCGAATGTTGTCGGTTGGGAGCACAATGTGAAGTGTCTCCGAAGAGAATGCAAAATAATGTTACTGTGAAGAAAGGGCTATAGTGATTGAGCGCCGTAATGTGTAGTTAGTTTGTGTACGGAAAAGGATATCCAGAATTGTGCTACCTGATAGGCCTTATTTTCCGAATTTCGGGACGAAATTCAGTTATTAGGGGGGAAGTATGTAATACCCCGTATTTTCATGGCTTTTAAATTTAAGGATTTATTAAATTTAATTGAGATAAATTAATTTAATTTTAATCTGGAATGTTGTTTTAAATATTTACTAGCGTGACGAGAGTTAGTAATTATTGAAAATTTGTTATTTGTGGCATATTACTGGATGAGTATAGTAATATATGAGAATTATTTTTATAATATTGTCACGTGTGAATAAAATGACAATTTTAGAAATTTGAGTCGGGACGCGCCCGTGTCACGTCGGAACTAAATATTGATAAATAAAAATGAATATTTTATAAGTTGTTCGTATGGTCGTTTTGAGTGCGCCAACGCGTCCGGAAGGGTCGAGATAGTCAGAAAAGTGTACCCGGGGGTGTAGTTTGGGTCTCGGGGCGTTTTTAGGCCTAATTAGTAACCCGGGGGGGCATTTTAGTCATTTTACATTTTTGGATAATTAAACCCACGAAAATTAGAGGGGCTATATCTGATATTGAGGTTGTCACCTAGGGTTAGAATTCCCAAAACCTAGAACGGCCATTGGAGAAGAGAGGGGAGAGCTCTCAAGCAAATTCAAGGCCCAAAACTCAACGGTTTGCACCGCCGCCGCCACCAACGCGTAGATCGCGAGACGGGATACGCAACCACATCAAAAACATCTGCAAATCAGAACGTCAAAAATCCCAGGCAAGTGTTTATCTTGCTTATTTCGTTGATGCACCTTTCATATTAGTTTAGGAATAATTAGGATGAGTTTTAATGGAAGAAAACTCGATTTATGATAGGAAAATCCATGTAGTATTGGTCAAATTGATTATTCTGGAAACCCTTGCCATGTAGAGGAATTTAAACCACGAAATTATGATGTGTATAAGAAGAGAATTCTAGAAATAATTGTTAGAACCATGTTTAAGAGAATTTTTGGGTTCTTGAGATTTTGTATGAAATTGGGGCTCTTAATTCATGATTAAATCACAGAAATTCACATGCTTTACGTTGAAAATACCTAATATGATGATATAAGGTTAGTAGCATCAATTCTGGGACGATTGGGATTAGAAAATATTGCAATTGTTGGTGTTTGGAGATGAAACCCGTAACTGCAGAAATTCAGTTTTCACAGACCTGCTTGATCGATCGATCGATCGAAGGTTCGATCGATCGAGCCCCAAACCTCGATCGATCGACCCCTCCTGGCAGACTCCTATTTCAATTTTTAAATGAGTTAAATTCAAATTGTCGTGATAAAATTCTTGGGCATTCTTAATAAAATGATTTGGGAGACATTGAGGACCAGTAGGGCATATGAATAAATGTTGGGATCTTTAATATTCGACTAGAATGGTATTTATGGGGTATTTACTTTAGGGTTGGTAAATTTATGTATCAAAGGGTGAGGCGCGCAAGAGAGTTATGTTGGAACATAATAATGACACCTACTGAATTTTATACTTGGGAGGATAGGGTCCACAAGTGTCACGTAATGGGTTGGAGAAACCCTTCGAGTTAAGGTTAGCGACTAACCCTTATAAGGAATACTTAATGTGAAAAGTAAGGATAAATGTTGTAATTATGGGTGATGAGAGGAACCTATATTAATATGATAAAATGGGTATATTTATATGATTGTGTATGCATATATTATATACATGTGAAAACCATGCTCGCGCTACTTGCTATCCCCGAGGTTACCGCGCTGGGACAGTCTTATCTCGATGGGACCTTTATGGGGCATATTGACTTGTACCCTAGAAGATAGATATCCTTGGTACAGGCTATCGAATCGATAGTTCAGACGGTCCTAAGAGGCGTGGGATATGTACTGACCTCTTAGAGACTTGGAATCTATGCTTCGCCTCAATCTTGTTTGTGTTTATATGTTGATACAGTTCGAGAGTGATTCCGAACTTGTACATCCCTTAGTATGAGCGATACGGGGATTGGATAGCAGAGTACGCCCGCACCATAGTTTTATTTGGGGTGCTGTTATGATATATATATTATACGAGTAGTAAATATATATATATATATATGAAATTCTGAAATCTGGAACTGCCTACTGTGATTTGATATGTAGGACATGGCTGATGACTCAAATTGAAATACTTGCGTTGAGAAAGTATGATATGACACTGGAAACTTTATAAATTAATCAAGTTAAATTGAGAATTTTGGATACTAGTGAAACTTTTTTTAAACAACAGTATTCTTCGGTTTTAAATCTTTCGAATAACTTAAGATAAGTTAAATCATTGGGGAGAGATGGGGTGTTATATGAAGAAATAATCCGCTGGGAAGGTTAGTACGATAGGCGTGCACATTAGAAGAGAGGTGATAATTTCTCAAGAGAGTGTCGAACTAATATGTTGTTGCATTGGCCTGTATCAATTTAAATACTTGCTAAACGAATTTTAAATCATACACACTATCGGGCTCTGACCCGTTTCTTTCTCTCTCTCTCTTGTATATATATGTATGTATTACAGGTGCCCAGCCACAGGGGCGTCTTGCTTAGGATCTCTTGGAAGGAACGCGCTGCAGCTTAGGTGGGAGTTGCAGGTCTCTTGATTAGACGACTTCATTCATTCGGATCCACTCTTAGTATTTTCATCTAGTTGGGCCTATGTAGCTCTTTCCATTATTCCGTTGTTGTTGGACATTTGTTTTTCAGTTATTTCCAGTATTGTTACTATAGGATTTATTCAGTTTGGATGTGTGACTTTTGATTTCGTATGTTGACATTCGATTGACGAATGTATTAAATTAATTAGATTATGTTGCAGTATTTAATGTGGTGTGATTCTTACTTATTGAATGTTGTTAATAAAAATAAATGATTTTTCTTTAAATAAAATTTGGAATGTTATGTATAAAAATGGTTTTGACACTTAGCTTAATTATTTAGGGTGTTAAATTGGAAAATTTATTTTTATCGACAGTGATGCTGAGAATGAACCAACTGTTTACCTTGATTTAATTTAATAAAGGAGTGATCGCCCGGTATTTAATTAGGCGGGGTGTCACACATAAGTCCTCAGAATTGACCTCGACCCTCTAAATCGATCATCCTCATCACTTTGGTCCGCATAATTAACCTTTTTCCCTGGACATCATGTGGTGTCTATTCGACAACTTTCACTTGTTCTAAGATCACCCGTCGAGGGGATCTATAGATACCATATGCTAGGACCCCATAAGTCTCTCCTTAGGTCCCTAACACCTACTCAATTCACTACAAACCCTAGGTCATACTCCAAGTACTGATCTAGAGGCGATCAGATGCTCTCAGGCCCCATTTGACTCCCATTAATTTCATCGTCAGAGCGAAAGCTTAATGAATCTTCGAAGGGCTTTGAATTCCTTTTTTAATGGCGTGCCTCGCGAATCGGCATAAAGGTTCAAACGAACGGGCCATTTTACTATCGAAAATCGATTTGGAGGCCACTAGGTGATTCTGGGCCTCGATTTTACACCAATCAAATTCATCGTTTGATAGAAAGATCAATGGATCCTCGAAGGTCACTAAAAACCCTTTCCAACAGTCCACCCCGTATGCAAAGTGGCATACTCATTCGGATAAAATGATCCATTTTATCGCAAAAACAGATCCAGAGGCTGACCATCGGGAGCTCCCGGACTTCGTTTGACCAAATTAACTCTTCAGTTCCAGTGAGATTGAATGAATCTTCGAAATTCCTTGAATACCCTTTCCAAATAGTCGGCCCCGTGCACCAATCAGCCTTACAGTACGGGCAAATGATCTGTTTTACTTCGAAACAGCATTAAGCTCTTTCGGGCCCCATTTGACCAAAGTTAACTCTCTGAACCGAGCGAAGCACTTTGGAATGTTGAAGTACCTCACACAAAATTTCCAACGCTCCACCCCGTGCAAGATTCAGACTTATGGTTTGGACGAATGATCCATTGTCGTCCGATAATCTTTCGTCCAATGGGCCGATGGGTGTTTCTGAGCCCCGTTTGATCCAAAGTCAACTCCCGAACCTAGGAACAGTCCAAAGTACTCTTTAAGGTATTTGAATTATCTTTGTGATGGTATGCCCCATGCTTGATTTGGACTTACGGATTGTATTTTATGACCTTTTTTTAGAAAAATCTATACAAGACCGTCAATTGGCAGGTCCATTTTCCTACCTATTGGCATTGTATATTGGGCTACCTGCTAATTAGTAAGGAAAGAACTATGTCGATCGATATTCCCCCTACCCTATATGAGGAGAGCATGAGTTCACTTAAAAAGGCACCCCAGATCCATCAGTATTAGTGATCTCAGCAACATTCTTCTGCAATCATCAAGGTTTCCTTGTGTGAAATTCCTTTCCACCTTTCATTCCCATCATTTTCATACCTAATTTAGCAAAAATCTCCTTCTCTCTCATCCAACATTCCTCCTATCTTGCAAAGGAGCTCATCAAGATCAAGGTCCAAACATCCTTCTCTCTCTTTAAATTTCTTTATTTTCGCATTAGTTCTATAAATTTTCATCTTAGCTTTTACTTTAGATCATACACATTAATATCTCATCCTTTATTAGTTATATTACACGTAATTTTTTTTCTATAAAAAAACCCAAAACAAAGAAAAAGAGGGTTACACCTACAAATTTCGACGGGATTCTTCCTCACATCTTATCAAAACTAAAAATATATTTTCTACACACACAGATATAATGAACTCCCTTTTGAATCTATGGGATTAACCCCACCCTTGTGCCGCATGAGAACTACGTGGACTTTGATGCCTTTACAGGCTACGTAGGCATCTCGGCCTAAAACCCGAGACTCGAGTCCTATTTTCCTATTTCTATATTTTTATCCTTTTCCTATTTTATCCATACATTATTCATATATATCATACTCACGATTCATGCATGCATCTTGTTTAACATATATTATCGGTTCATCATAACAATCAATATCTCATTAAGCGCACACATCAAATTTTTCTAATTATTATTTTGGGAACATTCCTATGGGTGACCTCACTCCATCTTTTCCATGATGTGAGTCAAGCTATTGCGATCTCCACTTATATATACACGAACACACACTTCACGGAGAAATTAAGGAAAATAGTAACACAAGTCCGTGAGAGACCAAAAGGGAGGGATGGGTGCCTAATACCTTCCCATTACGTAACTTTGCCCCCGAACCTGTGATCTATTTCGCTTCGCAAGCATCAGTTTGTATTTGATGCCGCTCTTTGAGGCGGTAACATGTTCTTTTGCCTGTTTTGTGCAAAATAGGCTGGCGACTTTATCTCTTTACATCACCCCAAAACCGACGACGATCGAAACACCCCGCGATCTAGCGAGGGGAACGAGACCTTTATCCTCCCTCTTTTCCCCCTAAAGTCCGGGGAGGGGAACATCTCGGGACGGCCACAGTACTTGATTATCATATGTCAAATAAGGTGTTCTCATATCAATCGTGCTTAATAATGAATCAAATGTACTAAGTACTAATTGTGCTTGTAAGAACCATCATCCGTATTTTTTTTTTCGAAAATTTTAAATCTTTTTTAAACAATGGAAAGGGGCTACAAAAAAAACAACCTTCTTTGCATTAAAGGCCACCATTGGAAAGAGCCTAAAAGATGATTTTGACACATAAAAACAGAAGTGCCAAAGCCAATTGTTTTCTTTCATTGATGCTTCATTCACATGAGTTATATGATTTCTTCAAAAAATTTGAGAGTTTATGCTTAAAATGTGTTATTTTGAGGGAATTATAAGTTAAAGATTAATGGGTTTGCACAATAAAACTCCTGCAAAAATAATAAATAGTTTGGTGTTATTGATTTGAGAAGCATTAAAAATCATGATATTTTCATAAGTCGAGTCAATTTCACTTCGCTCACCAATTTTATACCTAATATTGAATTGAGTTCTTTATTTAGTAGTATCTCTTTGACTTCGTGAACCTTTTCTATGTATGACTATGTTAAATCTTCTATGCTTTAAGTTCACATTATTTTATTCCATTTTCATAATTCGGATATTTTCGTGCTACTCTATGGTGTGACTATTTGTATTTGTACTTATATGTGTATTTATATACTTAAAATTTTGAAAACTTTTCAAAAATAAGTTGTTATTTCTTTGAAGTTTCATCGCATTTTAAAAAATATTTATGTAATTTACAGGCATCAGTGTTTATTCTTTATGATGATATTTCATCTTTGAATTCTCGTGATGCTAACATTTCAGGATTAGTTTCTAACCCTTTGTCTATTATGGATAAAAAAGGGGAGAACATATTGAGGGGGAGCTTTTGTGATTTTTTAAAACTCCATATGTCACAATATTTCTTTTACTTCATGTGTGTTGGTATTTTACATCTTGATGATTCCATGGACTACACATTGAAGATTTTCAGTTGAAGAAAAATTCATAAGTATCTTTTTCTTTTTAAGTTTGGGAGGGCATTAGTTGGACTTTTCTTAGGGGTTATTTATTTTTTATTTTCGTTTTGTATCGAAGTAGCCAAAGGGAGATATTTATAAGAGAAATATTTATAATTGATCATCATCTATTTTGGATTGGCTTATCTAGTTACACTCCACTTCACCATCATGAACATTCTCAAGACTTCAAGTGAAGACAAGTTAATGACATAACACAATAATCGAAGATTGATCGTCATTACATTTATTACATAAGGTTTATGAGGTTGTTTCCATATAATCTTTTCATTTAGGGGTATTTTAAAAGTGTTTGAAAACCTAAAATATTTTTCCAAAATAATTTTGTAAGTTTTTTTTTAAATGTTGTAAGATTATTAGAACGACATTGGATGTCATTTGAACAAGTTCCAATACCTCGTTAGAACAGACTCAACTTAATTCGAACGATATTGATTGTTTCATCTTTTAGCAAGCTTTGTAATCTCGTTGGATCACTCATTTGATGTTTATTTGAACGAGAAAGGGTATTTCGTTCAAACGAGATGTTCCTTCCTACGAACGATTATGCAAAAAATTATTTTTTATCTGATTTCAAATGCAATCTTTCATATCTATCTCTTGGAGATTTTTCTCCCTATATATAGGAAATGGGGACCTGCATTTTAAACCAAGCCTATTAGACATCTTTTAGTGATGAAACTTTCTTATTTTTTCAATCCAACCCCCTTGGATGCTTTGAGATCAGTTTGTGATACCACGAAGAATACAATCCTTGTTCATAACCTTGTGGAGTTAATTCTCCACTTTTGAAGATAGGAATACAATTTCCTGAGGCTTCTCGGTGGACACCGAGGCTAGCTATGGGGTATTATTGGATCTGCATTGCTTGTTGTGGATAAATTAGAAAGAAGACATTACTGCTTCACTTAATGGATAAATAAGTTTTGTAAGTCCGTAGATCTCTGTCTGTAATACCTAGTTGTAAACAGTGCTGAAATATAAGTTTTTCCCGAAAAGAATTTTTGTTCATCTCTCATCATCTATTTGTGGTTTGTTTGGCTTCAATTTAATTTCAATATCTTGCACGTTTAGGTTCACCTAATTTAATCATAATAAAATTTAGACTAAATAGAATTTAGTTTGTGTGTGTGACCTACTCTCCGAATTATGCATATAGTCGGACCACTCAAATTTTTTCACCTACGTGCAAAGGTGAAAGGGTAGAAAGCATTGATTTAGTATAATGAGAGTTCATAATCTTAGTCAGTTATCTTTTATTGTTTACTTCCATCCCCTTGAATATTGGCATTAGTATATTTATTTATTGGTTATTCTAACCAGTTGACTAGAGTGTGTCTGGGATCTTGTCTTTATAGATTAAGCAATTACCCACTTTATATAATAGATGAGGAATAATTATAAGGTTAATATGGGCAAACATGGAGGGTGAAAATGTTTGTTTGTTTCCATCATGTGGGTGTGTCGCTGATAGCATCCCACTATCTAATTCATGTTTTCTATGAGGCGCCATTTGACAGAGTTAGCCTAAAAGTCAACTAACGTAGTTAAGTTTGTTGTTTTAAATAGTAAAGCTGATCAGATTGCCTAAGCCGACAATGCTAGTATCTGAGTCGATCAGATTATTGCATGAGCCGACCTCATTCGAGTAAGTAATGAGCTCAAGGGTCCTCTTCTGACTGGCTTGGGAATCATACCATAGTAATGGTATAACATACATTTTAAAATATCTTTAAAAACTTGTCTTGGATTGCTGCAGCGAAGTTGTACTTTGCAGGTCGCATTGTGTACAAAAACTCAGTCGGGGAAATAATTGGTAATTGGCTGTCGAAGGTGTTTTTCTATGGCGAGGAATTTCATCGTTGTGGAGATAGAGGTAGCGAAAAATTCCATCATTCAATATGATGGAAATCTAATGCAATTTTCAACCATTTTTGGCCTCGAATTTTATGCAAATCACATTTTCAACCATATCTTTTGTGTAGATTTGCTCTTAACTATTTTGTGTGGACAACAATCCTCCAAACTATTGAAAGATTGTGTCCACAAGTTCACTTAGAATTTCTTGGCTACTTAATGTGGTCTTCTTCTTCAAACAAAACATAGGTTGTTTTTATGAAGGCTTGAGGTTTTTAGAGAGAAAATATATGCTGAAAATCACTATTCACTGAAGTTTTTTTTCAAGCTTCTTTGAGTATTCTTAAGATATCCATTGATATTATTTCTATTTAAAGTCATTTGAATTTTTATTACTTTTTCTCAAGACTTGAACAATCAGTTGCAAAATTTGTTCTTGAAAGACTTTAAGTATTTTTAATATCTCACATCCTAGGAATTAGAATGAATTTGTTGATTATCATATTTGTTAAAAGTTTGGAACATAAAGTTTTCTTCAAACTTTAAACGAATAACTTCATTGGCATGGAATTTGACGACATTGGTTGTGGACCAAAACCGGTCACGGTTATTTAGTGGTCTCTAACTGTTGGCACTTTTCTCAGAGGATATGGTAGAAAAGATTTTCTAGTCGATCATAGCATTATGTGGGTTATAAGTCTTTGTATTCTTGTTTTAATACTTTACCATAGTACATTTCTTATTCTGTCGGCCCGAGATTTTTTTCGTTAGGGTTTTTTCCTCGTAAGCCTTGGTATTGTGTTATATTTTTTACTTTTCTGTACTTCGATTAAATTACCTAATATTGAAGATAAAATTTAGTGTAACCTATTTGTTAAATACTTTATCACATAAACCGTAGGTGTTTTTTGCTTACCCGTAATAAGATGTTGAAGGAAAACCTTGTCTCTATTTGACAAGAAATTTTAATTTGGGTATTCTCCATCCATCTTTGTTTCAGGCACACACTCTCAAATTTTATACTTCTATTTGAACCGTTTTAAACTTTATAATCACATATAATTATATCCCAAATTAAATTTAGACTATCTATTATTTAAACTATTAAAACAAAATTATCCTTACACCAAATTTCCATTAATGAATCAACCAAATTAGTATTATTAACTCCACTATTTAATTCCTTTAAATATATGGGTCATTACAATTACTTTATCTAATTATATTTTATATTGGTATTATCTTGGTTTATCGATATAGTAATTATAATAAAAACTTGTTTAGGATGCGGTCGGAGCCATAGATGGTACACATGTTGCTGTGCCTGTTTCCCTTGTTGGCCAAGCATGTTATCGTAATAAAAAATCAATGATATCTTAAAACTTTCTAGTTACATGTACGTTTGACATGTAATTCACCTACGTTATTTTATTTTGGGGAAGGAGCCACACACGAAGATTGCTTATTAAGGTTTGTAATCCAATGCGGAATAAGTTAATGGTACCTATTGGTATGCAAACAAAGGTCCCGTAAATTTTATTAATAGAGGATCCCATTTGTAATTGGTCTCAAACTCAAATGATTCACATACTTTATAGATAAATATTCTGTCGTTTATGCTAGATTCCTTCTCATTATTGGTTTTCTTTCACCATCGTGGAGCATAAGGTATCATCAGAGAGATATTAACAATCATGTTTGGAGAATAGCAAAGATTTGTTGAATTTTTGTCATTCATCTCTTCGTAATGTTGTAGAGTGGTCAACTGGATTGTAAAGAAGAGGTTTGTATATTTCAGGAACCAACCTTATCACGATATTGATCATTGTTGCATGTTGTTCACTCCGTAGCTTTTTACGTATTTACGATATGCTATGATGGTGACAATGAAGTGAACCCCACACCATTAAACATACCCGATGTTACTGCTGTGAATGATCATATTATATTCACATTGCAAGCGACAAAGATTGACATGAGAAACACCATTTCTACCACAATAAAGAATCAGCGTGATGCCACCCACATCAAACGCTTCTACTTTGACCATTACTACGGAATTATATATATTATTCATAATTGAATATTATAGTTGTTGAACCACATATTAATATTTGTTAGCTTAGCTTTGTGTTAGCTGACGTTCTAAGATATGCAGTTTTTAGGCAGCATCTCGTCGCTCAAATATGTTTCATCCTCTAGTGAAATGATAAAGCTACTTACATAATTCCAAGTCAAGAGATGAAAGTGTGGGCATAATGTTGAAATTATAATTTTCCATTACGACAAAACAATTACAAATAAAGTAAATACAAAGTTTTCCCTATTCATGGAAAGTGGTTAGGTTGGGCAAAGTCTTTATTTGATTATCAAATCAATTTTTTCTATGTTTTACTGTAAACATTCGATTCAGTTGCCTTATCCAATGATTATGATCAAACCCCTATTTCATAAAATAGTGTAATTCACTATAATGAGACAAGGTTCAAACTCTATGAACTATTAGAAGGTCATTATTTTATATAATTATTTTGTATCTCATCCTAATTTTTAGGTCATTCAAGTAATGCGTATGCATGTTAAGACTTGGAGTTACTTTTTATTTGTTTTCATAATCTGGTTTAGTTTGCATTTGATTATATATGGTTTGCTATGTTATCATCTTATTTGATTATATTATTATCTCTTATTATTGTATTATGCTAATAAAAGTTATGCATAGTAAAACCCGCATGCCTAAGTTGCTACAAAGGGGTTTTGATTTTCATTGTGGGTTTAAATTAAAGTTGAATATCAGTTAAGCTTTATACATAATAATAAAATGGGTTTTCAATTCAGAACACTTTGATTTGTTTATATTTGACGAAGAAGCCCAGCCACTAATTCTTGGTGGTTTGGTGAAATTGAAAATCATAATATTAGACCTCGATTTGGCAAAGGTGGTGGTTTACCAGTTGGACGATTATTTCTTAAGGGTATTATCATTATTTAGAGAACTCATTTTTTCTTATATGAAAAAATCTTCGTTTACCTGCCTTATATATTAAAAGTTCCCATATTTTTATTTTTTATTTTTCTCGTGCACATATGTACTAGTGGTTGTCTATACTACTAAGTTTCTTAGCTTTTTAAATATCTCTACCTTTTGTAAAGGCCACTTTGTGGTGTATTTTCTCTATTAGAATATATTTATTTTCTCGGTGGTTTTGTCCCTCTTTATTAGAAAAAATATTATCAAGTTTAACAGTGAGTTGACAACTCATCTGCCAAAAAAACATATGCAGCGAGGTGAAAAATCCTCAATGGTCATTTTGGAAAATTAAAAAATTACATGCATAGGTCATTTTGGTAGTAGTGAGGTGATTGTTGGGGATCGATACTATAAAAAAATTAGTTCCCTTAATCTTCGACTGTTCATGTTTCAGAAGAGAAAAATAAAATACTAGATCTGGAATACACATCAAGTGATCGAATTACAATACCTTTACGCCTCTTCTAGGTGATCCGATATAGAGGCAATAAGTTGATGAATGTGATGATATTATTATCGTTATGATGTCTCCATAAACCTTTATAGAATCCACCGAAAGTATCAGATCTTCTAGTGTATGATCCTCCTAAAGAAAACTATGCGTGTGAGCACTATCAAAGATGAATACTTTATGTTTTGAGTGAGATATGACGTTCTCTCTTCACGCGCCTTTATAAAAATGTGGTTAATACTTTTCCTCTCTCTCCCTAATTCAAAATAACGAGTATTCGGCTTAAAACCCTAGCTTAAACTAGTGTATAGCTTTAAATAGTATGCTTTCGATAAACTGGGTTTCCAGGGCATGCTACTTTGGTAAATGGACTATATTAGGGACCCAATAATAAATAATTAAATTGACTTCCAACTAGGTGCTCAGAAATCCCAAATTGCATCCCCATTATTTATTTCCTTTTTTCATATAATCGTAATTAATTTCACTCAATAATCACGATTTCACTCCAATTTAATTATCTACAAATTATTAGAATGATTAGGCCTTGTTTGCAAAGTTGTTATATTACATAATATGATTCATTGCATTAAGTATACATTACCCACTTTATCAAATCAATCCATCGTTAATCGATTTTAACTTATTTGGTACTCTACTGGATATAAATCCACTGTCCAGGTTTACTGGTAAAATTAAAACTTAAAAGTATATCAAGGGGGTATTACAAACCAAGATCTTTATTGGAAGCGTATACCCACAAATTATGATTTTAAACAAACCTACACAATTTTTTTCCTAACTTTCGCATATTTAGATCCAATTAGATTGAATCGTTCCTACTGAAAATGTAAGCATTTGTAATTTTATATTAGTTGGCTTAATTCCATGTGAAATCATTGAGTTGTGAGTCATCCAATATAAATAGGCTTGAATCGCGATGAGACGTTTGAGTAGAGTAAGGCTCATTTATTTAGACTTCATAAATATTTGGGACTTTGAAGATATACAAAGCTTCTCTATTTCATAAGATTTTCGTTGTCGAATTGAAGATATATCATTTTAATGGTTTTGTGATTGAACGTCGTTTGGCTTTGCACACACTTGCACTTTTTTTTTATAAAATGTGTTTTTGATGGTTGAACAAGTGTTTTTCAAATAATGAGATGGGTTTTGTATACCTTAGGAAAAGATTGATTTTGTAAGGGTGCTTTTGTTTTGGAAATTTTCTCAAAATGCTTGAAAATAGTTTTCACGGTCACATTTTGACCCGTGCGCACGACCAGTCACAATTTTAGCCTTGGTTGCATACCTGTTAAAATCATTAGGAATGTGAAAAAAATGTCCAAATCAAAAACTAAATCAAACCGGCCTGAACCGAACATAAATCGACGATTTTTTACCCCGATTTGGCCTACGATTGATAGATTTAGAAGACTAACCATATCGGTTAAATTGACCATTTAGATAAGAAAAAAATGATTTGAACCGAACCGAATGGACATCAATAATTATTTAAAAAAATTAAGTGATTTAAGTTTTTAAATCCAAAAACAATTAACCAACTTCAAAAACTGATCAAAACCAAAAACCGACCAAAATCGAGCCGAACCGATGTGGTCTGAAACTGATGTGGCCCAAAACCAACAATTTTTATCATCCTCGATTCAGTTTTGGGATGATTTCTTCCAAAATCGAAGCAGTCGGTTTGGCTGGAAAAAATGGTCCAAAACTGAACTGATCGACCAATGAACACCCTTCGAAATTGTGAAAATAGTAAAAAGTCGGGCATGCATGATTTTGTCTTAGCTTGCATACAGGCCAAAATCGTGCGCACGATAAAAAGTTAACTATGCACACGCCAGAGCTTATTTTTTAAAAATATCCTATAAATAGGTCTTGTTCCCTCTTCAAAATATTTGAATTCCGTGTTACTCACTTATATCTCAGAGAGTATTTTTGAGGTTGGGAGCTTTTATTTTATCTCTTTATTTTCAAATTCACTTATTCCCTCCAAATTAAGAGAAAAAATAGATATATAGATTGATATATAGCTTGAGAGGAAATTGAGGGTGATTTGATTCAGATGCACATTCCAAAGTTCAATTCAAACTATTCTCCATTTTAATTTGTTGATCAACACTCCTAGATCTAAAAAGGGAGGTGTCTTACTCTAGTGGAGATATCGAAGCATGATGTGATTCTAAGGAGGTGATTTTACTTCGTCATTCACCTTATGGATCTTAAGGTGAATCTCTTATCGTCAATGGGGGAAAGTCTAATGTCCACAGGTAACTACTCATGAGTGAATGAGTGAAAGGTACTTTATTTCAATGTATATAAATTTTCAAGTTGAATAAGAGATTAGAGTGCATTGAGGTTTTTTATCCCTTTTCAACATAAAATCTAAGTTAAGGATTGCTGGTATGTTGTGCTTGCTATTTTGTTCACTTGCATCACACACTATAACTAGATCTCATATAGATCTTGTTTAATCCATAAAAGTTGGTTTAAGAGTTTTGTATTTATTAATTTGGCCTATATTTCCTAAATTGTAATTTAATTTATTGATCCATGCCTAATGTGACTTCACCAAGCTGTTACATGTGCTCGGTTGCTTAAATTTGTGAAGAAAATTAAAATTGTCAAAAATTGGGCAAAATTGCATATAAACCTATTCACCCCCTCTAGCTTTGCTAGAGTAAAGCATTTGTATTGAATACACACATCCTCAATTGTCATTAGAGCGATTACTCTTATTTGCATTCACGTTCTAGGATTTTAAACCCTGATTTTGTTGTGTGTTCATTGTATTCGTTACTCATAAATCTTGTGTGTATGTGAGTAAATACGTTTTGTGATTGTGATGTATCAATATAGGGATAATACCTCCACTAATAGGCCATCTTATTTTGATGGATTGAATTATAGTCATTGGAAGTGTTGATACCAATAATTATCCATGTATGTGGACCAATTAAAAATGGACACATGTTTCCTTATGAGGCAACAGTCTTAGTCATCAATCACTTGATCGACCATCAAGGTAGTTGATAGGCTAGAAGTTTGACCAACCTGAAGAATGCAGACCATCAAGGTAGATAAAAAGACATCACATGGGAAAGAGCCAAAAGTCATCCAGCACGTGCTCAAGACTATCAACCATCATGTTCATTATATACGGGTATAAATGCTTGAATATATAATGGCATTTTAACCCTTGATCTCCAGGTCACTATAAATACATTGTATTACTTTCACAAAAGAAGAAGGGATTCTAGGTTATTCTCAATGTAACAAGAGTACTTAGCTGACGTAGGCTTTTCTTCAAAGCCGAACCACTTAAAACCCTCGTGTCTGATTTACTTCTCTTTTATTATTTATCTATGATCATAAAATTGGCTGACATGGTTAATCTAAAATAATCACCAATTTTAGATATCAACAGATTGGCATCGTTTATGGGAACGTCAGTTTATTACCGTTCTTTATCTTGTACATCATTGTTCGACTATTAACTTCAAGGGAAATGAATGACCCTGAGAGTAGTGCCAAAAACGAAGGAAATATTTCCATCCAATTTGCTCCGCCTAAAGCATCCAACTTAAATTAAATTCTTGCCAATATTGCCAAGGGTCAAGATGCAATTGAGAGCGCTACAACGAAATAAATGCGACTTCTTAAATAAATCAATTTTAATTATGTTCCAACCATACCAGTTTTAATGAAATCCAAGTTTTAATTCAGTCCTAACACATGCATCTAAGTGATATGAAATCATAAAGCAATAAGCATGCAAAGGAAACCAAATAACAGAAAAAATCCCCCACAGGGGAAAAACCATTTATTTCACTATAATTGTAAATCACAACTTATATGGTTATAATGAAATAGATTTTTCACAGACGAATACCCTCAGGTGTCAGTCGGTGTTGTACGCAATGGAACAATCACAGCTACTCCACAAGAACAAGCAGTTCTATCTTCAGCAAAGATCCACACGCAGAGAACCTCAATAACCACAGTCTTCAGTAATGAATCCACGCGCAGCAAATCGATATGGACACGCAATCCAAATATTGATGTAGGTTATCCTCCCTCCAAGAGTAAACTTCAACAAGATTGTATCTTGGGTTCCAAAACAATTCACTAAAGATTGGGATGTTTTGTGAATTGAAAAACAAAAGGTTTAAAGTCCTTAAAGAAGAAGACTAAAATATTCGGCAGAAGTAGTTTCGTCTCTATTTAAAATCGCAGGTCTTCTTATGAAAAACGGAGTTGGAGACTCCTATTTATAAAAAAAAACTTAAGGCGGTGGTCTCTCAAACGAAACAACATGTCGTTTGAATGAAATACATTTTCGTTTGAACGACATGTATACTTCGCGCGACACACTGTCATTTGAATGACATACGGTGTCATTCTAATGACCTATCAAATGAGATTTTAGGCCATGATTATAGATAATTTTGATACGAATCTGTGGCCGCCAGTTTTGTATTTTTTTGATTTTTTTTGAATTAGTTATGATTTTTGCACCGAAAGGTGTTAGAGAACAAAATCTTTAGATAGTATGAATTCAAAAAAAAAATAACAAAAACATTTTAACATCCCAAATACTTTTAAGTGAACTGTAAAGGGATTTAAATACATTCTCACCAAAATTCATCTTGCAGAGGTTTGAATATTGAAGAAGCTTGATATTCGAATCCGTTTTGATGCTTGAATGAACTTGAATAATTCTTCGACGATTGTAGTGGTATACGACATACTCAATTATGAACGGATAATGTAAAATAATGTCCTTACAGCCATGCAGGAAACCATGAGGCAATTGGCTCAATCATTACAAGCCACGTCTCCAGCTCTTTTCAGGAAAAATATGATTCCATCTCTTAGGAGAGAGATGCTACCTCTGCCTCCTAGGAATAACCAACACAGTTATTCCAGGTCTTCATGCGATAGGTCTTATCATCCGGGAGTAAAATCGTCACTTAGGTCCACAGAATTCTATGATGGACATTCTTTTTCTTCTGAAAAGCCAAGCGATTTGGAAAGGTTGAGCAGAGCTTCACCTTTCGATCGTTTGGGGCCACGAGCAAACATGAATCATCACAGGGAGTTCTCCAGACCATATGAACACCAACTGAACATCGTGAAGGCTCAATTAGATCCAGGTTAAGCGTCCAATGATCGGTGCACATCGAGTAGACTACTCATAAAGAGAGCTCATCATAAATGCGTGGTCAAGACGGACGAGATGATTTGAACAGATCTAATGTAGAAAATCATTCATGGAAATGATCGATCCAACGATTAGAAGATCGATTAGGGGAAATAGCCAAGGCAAAGAACCATTATAGTGAAATTTTGTCAAGGGGTCTCCCTTTATCCAAGCAATTGTTGATTTCCCAACTCCATGTAAGTTTAAAACTCTCGTGGCTACCCCTAAATATGATGGTAAAACTGACCCAATTTTACACATTAAGTAGTATCAAGCTGTAGCTGATATATCTTATGTTCCTGATAAAATGGACATCGATATTTTTCAAGCGCCATTACTCACTCAACCCAGATATGGTACAACAACTTGCCCCAAGGAAAAAGTTCCAATTTTAATCAACTTGCCAAGATGTTCATCAGCAACTTATGTTTTGGGTCCAAGCCAGTTAATAGAGTAGCTCATATCCTAAGTTTGAGACAGCGAGCAGGAGAGCCCACTAAAGAATACATCACTCGTTTTAATAACGAGAAATTGTAAGTGGTTGATTATGAAGAGAAGATAGCCATCACCGCTTTAGTGGGTGGATTACTTCCAGAAAAGTTATATTATGCATTAGTAAAAGATCCTCCCAAAACCATGACATATCTCATGGCTAAAGTTGGAAACATCATGAATGTCGAGGAAGCAATGGCTACAAAGCAAAGCCCTGCAACCAAGCCAAAAAAGACGGAGAAAAAATTGAAGAAAGAGGATAAGCCTAAAAAATATGAAGCATACACTCCATTGACGGTCAATATTCACCATATTCTGGAGTAAATTAGGCACAATAAAGATTTGAAGTGGCATGAGAAGCTGAGGGCACCCCCCAACAGGAGAGATAAATCCAAATATTATGAATTTCACAAGGATCATGGACACACGACTGATAATTGTATTGCTTTAAAGAATGAAGTTCAATCCCACATTTATCGAGGAAAGCTGAGAAAATTTGTTGATCGGCTTGAAAGCCGAGAAACAGGAGGAAGGCCAAGCCGACCAATTTAAAAGAATGATTGCTTTTACAACAAAAGGGTCAAGCCGACTAATTTAAAAGAAGGCGACTACATCCTCAAAAAATTCATCTAGAAAGGCAATAAGCTTGAGTCAAATTGGCATGGTCCATATCGTATTTCATCATTAATCTGACTAGGAACTTTTCGACTAGAGACGCTTGATGGGGAAGAATTCAAGAACCCTTGGAACGCCGAGCACCTCCGAAAATACTATCACTGAATAAAAGAATTTTGTATTTCTTTTTGCTTTATGTTCAACTAAACTTTCTTTCAAGTTCAATAAAATATCTTGATTTTAGTTTCCAATTTTTTCAATTTTTTTAGGAGTACAGCGATATACATCCCCAGAAACAATACGCAAACAATGTCTCTTGGTATTTAGCCCTTGTTGATCAACATATGGCAACAGCTTCATAAATCAAATACTTGATCAGGTTGAACTATCAAATTCGAGATGCACTATAGCTTAACACGCAGTAGTGTCTTACCTGACCAAGTTATTACTTCATGTATGACTTCGTTTTAACAAGTCACGAATAAGAAGTCAGTAAATCTCCATGTATCAGCACAAGAAGCTTTAGTCAACCAAGTTAAAAATAGGAATATACACATATAGTATCCAGTGATAACTTACTTCATGTATGACTTCGTCTTTGACAGGTCAAGAATAAGAAGTCAGTAAAACTTCGTGTACAACTCAAGAAATTAAAAACAAGTTTTCCCCGACTAGGTTAAATGCGGGAAGACATGTATACCTTCCTAAATACATGAATACAAACATACATTCCTCCTGAAGTCACCACTGATAACCAATGCTACAACTTGGATCAACAAAACTATTTATAGTTTCATCTAAGTGCATTAGTAGAATATAAGGCCCTACAATCACCGTTTAATAACTCATAATTAAACAAATAGCTTAGTGAACTAACTGATTAACTAATCATAAGTTAACAACAAGTACATATATTTTTATTCAAATACTAAATGTATAACATTCAAGATCAGTCAAGTATAATAACAAAAGAATTATTTAACTGGACGTTTCCCTTGTACTTTGGTCATTTCAGAAGATGTCTGTTGCACTCTCTCCATCCTAGTAGGAGGATCATCCAGGGAATAAGGGGAATTTATGTACACTACACCAAAACTGTCGACTTGTCAAGGTTTAAAACCATGACAAGTCAAACTTGTCAAGGTCTTTGACTGTGACAAGTTTGGGGGTGACAATTGCCTTTGTCACAGACTTATCATAGTCTTTGACATTCACAAGTTTGTTACGGTCAAAGACCGTGACAAGTTTCTTTATCACGGTCTTTAACCATGATAATTTTGGGCAAAATTTAAAAAAAAATTATCGGGAAGTATGGCGACTTCCAATGCTACTGCCAAACATCATATATCCAAATAAAATAGAAATAATGCTCCAAATCATGGCATATATATAATCCATATCCAAATAAAATAGAAATGCGAATATCCAATATCCAAATATCCAAATAAAATACAAATATAATCCAATATACAATTAAAATAGATAGAAATAATGTCATGGCAGAGGGTCTTGAGCAGGTTAGAGGAGGAAGGAAGGCCACACGACATATTCATTAACACACCCATCAACCCGCTGAACGCCGCATTGTTTGTGCAACAACAAAGGTGAGTTCTCTTTTTCGAACACCACATGCGTGATGAGCACCCTTGCCTCAATGTATTGGAGGGGACATCCATGAACCACCATACCCAGGAGGAAGGTCGGGTCCATCAACCCCCTCGTTATCCTCTCCCTATAATATATGTCGAGTAGAAACACGCTTTTCCAAATGATTGTTGATATAGGCCACTCGACAGGATTCAAGATGGGAAATGGATCACATGGCGATGAGTCCATGTGTATCGGCGATGAAGCAGTGACGTCCTCGTCTACCTCTACCTCCTTATCCTTCTCCTTTCCCTTTTCCTTATCCTTCCCCTTCCCCAACGGATGCTTCATGAAGGCGTATATATCTAGTATCGTATCCTCCAACCTTGTTAGCTTATCGTTATGGGTATCCACCTAATGATCCAACCCGGTGTTGCTTGTCTCCATTCCGATGATCCTCGACTTCCCCACTCGCGAGCTCACCCCTAGTCCCCCTCTTGCAATCCGCCCCGAGCACTTGGCTGAGTGCATCCGTAGCTAAAGATGCTTTGTCGGCATCAAACTATGACTCATACACTTCCTTAAGTTTTGCCTGATATGACAAAAAGTACACGATTAGTTAATTGAGTAAATAAAAAAAATTATAACTTAATTAAAAAAATTAAACATTTATAACTTACAATCGTGGCTATGACGCTTGAGGCCACCCCCTTGTCCTTGCCCTTCCTCGTCTGAATTGCCACATAGTCATCAAGCCTATGTGGCCTACCCCCAGGGCCACTCCCCGTCTCCTGAAATAAAATAATGCAGAATTAGTAAATAACTCAAAGTAATTCTAAATTATAATAACATAAAACTAAAATTGAAGAAAAATAAAAACTTACCATCATGTGCTCCACTTCGGCGTAAGACGTCCACCCGGAGTAGTTCACGTCCAACTTTATCCCCCGATTTTCCCTCCCCAATTGGTGAGATGCCAATTGCTGCTCTTCGATCTCATTACCGACAAGCTTTTTGCCACCGTGCCAATGAGATCGGCTCCTTTGAGGAGATGATGTCATGTACTCTCATAATGGACTCTCGGGTCTTCCCAAAGTACCGTGACTGCATATTCTTCGTCCACATCTTATATTGATCCCTCAACTATTCCAATGTGGAGTCGCGGACATGTGGGGGAAGGCCGAATTATAATTTTCAAACAAATACAAACCAAAAAGAAAGTAAGCGTTAGTTGCTTATAAATATAAATCTAAATCTAAATATAAATATAAATATAAATATAAATACACTACATGTAGTGTCCCCCAGATGCCAATCTTGAGCTCATTAGGCATGGCCCTCTAATCAGGGTACCTCGGGCCAACGATCGCCTTCAACAACTCTAAGGATCTAGCCAATAATATCGTCATATTCTCGAAGACGGACCCCAATTTACCCCATTTTTGGGGCCTACTGGATGAGGATCCCTCATCGCCTCCGCTACCGCGCTGGGATGAAGAAATTTTTCTGTAAAAATGTTATTATTAGTACAAACACGTATATGGACTTTGAATTAATGCTTGAATCCGATAATAACAAAACTTATACAAATTTCATTTAATTTAAAGTACGCATAAGAACTAAAACTCATACCAATTTCAATACATATGATACCAATTTCAATTTATACCAATATCAATACCAATTTATATCAATTTAAATTTATACCAATACCCAATACCAAATTCAATTTACCCCCCCCCCCTAACACATACTCCTGGGTCATGGACTTTGAATTAATGTTTAAATTGATTAAAGTCCTAATTAACATATTCACTAACCATAAAATCAATTTTGATTCAAATCCGATAATAACAAAGCACTAGAAGATCACACCCACTGGTTATTACAAGCATTAAAATGATCAAGTTCAAATTAATAAAAAGCATAAATTGTCATCCAATAATAATAAAGGACTAGAATAATACAGTCACTGGTCATTACCAATAATTGGAATAATTATTACAAATCTAAAAATTATTTCAAATTCAGGTTATCATAAAAAATGGATTTATATTCGATAGGAGCAACCAAGTTATCCTCACTATTGTTTAGACTCTTTGGCGCATGTAGGACGATTGACCGCGTCTCGTTGTTGATATGCTTCGAGTAAAACACTTGCTTTACCTTTTAAAAAGCACAAACAAATGGCTCATCGCTCACGTGTCCGTTGCTCTTCAACTTGGACAAGTCAACCATGAACAAATTGGTGCTAGGATCAATTTTACAAGCATTTTTATGCTCAACTCTTACCCAATCACAGTAAAATACAACCTTTTTGAAGCTTACATAGTCCAATTATAATATATTTTGAATTACACCATAGTAAGTCATTTTAGCTTCAACGAGGTTTTTATCTTTTGCGCTCGCTCGAAAGAAAGTAAGAGCCTTGTATGAAATGCCCAAATTCTGTACATTTGTATTTTCCTCGTACACCCTTGCACCGAATACATAACCGTTCAATCTATACTTTTTGTACTCTTGTACCATGAACATGGATCCAGTGGCTAGACGAGCAAGCCTTGATGTCGCATCACCCGTCTTTAAGAACTGGGAATATATATAAATTAATTAGGTTAGTTGTAAAGCTTTCTTGTGGATGTGACATTTAATAACGACCATTTTTCATTATAATTACCTCGTGTGACAACCACAGCCTAAATTCGATGTCTGATTCGGCCATTGTTTTCGTCTTTTATTGTTCTCACGAGTTTCATATTTTCTGCATAGATCGTGACGAACGTATTACAAAATTAATCATGTATAAAAAATAAAATAATGTAATAGTTAAAATAATTTAAACTTACTTTTTCCAATATTTGATACCTTCATGTGTGTCAAATAGATAACTGGATACTTGTTCATGTTGCAAACTCGTTAATTTCACTCGCTTTCCCATCATATGACCACCCTCATCGACGAACTCATCAATGTCATGCACGTTAATCGAGTTAGGCATATATTCTTGAGTGTAGATTGATGACTCCACGGTGATGTATTCTTATGCAATTGATCCTTCAATGTATCTTGTATTCTTGACGTAATCTTTGAAAACTTCCATCAATCTTTTAGACAGATACATGCATCAATATCTAACTGGGCTGCAGAGAAGTGCCTCGTCGTATAGGTGTACCAACAACTCAACACTTATGTCAAAGAATGATGGGGGAAAGTACTTCTCCAACACATAAATCTCTTCGGTCACTGCCAATTTTGCAGCCACTATATGATCTCGATTGACTACCTTCTCACATGAAAGTGAGAAGCAAATACTAATTTGTATAATAACCCTCTGCAAATCCTTGTGCTTGGAGAAACAGTGCTTAAACAATAGAGGAACCAATTACATGATCACATGCCAATCGTGGGACTTACACTTATGTAAATCATGGGTTGCATAATTCACAATCCTTTGCACATTGGACGGAAAATTATATGGAACCTTCAAATTATATATTGTGTCTAAAAGCACCTTCATTTCCTCACTCGTCAAAGTAAACGCACCAGGGTGAATTATTGTCCTTCCCCTACTATATTCTGTAAACCATAGTCATGGCTTATGTTTCAACAATTTATGGTCTTTTCTTGCCTTTTCTTCATCCTTCGAATGACTCCCTCCAAGGCATGTGCCCATAATATGTTCATCGATGTTCTTCTCTACGTGCATCACATCTAATACATGGCTCAATGGGTTATTCTTCTAATAAGGTAAATCAAATAAAATTGACCTCCTAGATAATGCCTTTATTGTCTGAGTTTCATTCCATATTGGGGCCTGCTTATGCTTGACATTCTTAAATTTAGGATTCTTACCTGGCATATTAGGGCCACAATCAGAAGATTTACTTTCAATTTCTGAACCTAATAGTTTTCTCGGCTGTTGCGTCTGTTTAACCCCGCCCGATAGAAAAATGAAACCTTTCTCAAATCTAAAACCATGAGCAGGGGTAAAAACCTCTTATGGCAATGATATACATTTTTAAGCTAGCAGGGAGACAAAGAGATTCAGTCTTCTCTCCATAAATAGACACCCCAAATAACCATGTACTACACAACTCGATAGTGTCCCATAAGCTAGAAAATCATGAATATTCCACATAAACTAGCTTTCAGAGTAAACTCTTCTTTTCTAAAAGAGTCAAATGCTTGCACACCCTCTTCCCACAACTCATTTAATTCTTCTACCAAAGGATCCAGGTAGACATCGATGTCCTCACTTGGTGCCTTTGGCCCAGGTATCAATAAAGATAACATCAAAAATTTAGGTCCCATACACGGTGAAGGAGGGAGTTTGAGTGGGGATAGGATCATTGGCCATACACTCTGATTGGTGCTTAGATTTTCAAATGGATTGAAATCACCCAATGATATTTCCAAACGAATGTTACGCTGTTCTCAAGCAAAATTGGGATACTTAAAACTCATCCTCTTCCAAGTTGTATAATCAATAGGATGACGCATGAGATTATCCCCTGCTTCTTCCCTAGCATGCCAAGTCATTGCCTTCGCTATCTATGGTACTATGAAAAATCACTTTAATCTAGGCCTAAAGGGAAAATATTTCAACACTTTTTGAGGTACTTTGGAGCTTATGACTTCCTTGCCAATAGATTGGACATATCTAGGTTCATCGCATACCGAACACCGATTGAGATTTTTATACTCCTTTCGGTATAGTATGCAATCATACACACAAGCATGAATTGATTTATACTTCATTCACGAACCTTTTAAACTTTTTTTCATAGTTGGATAGCTGTTTGAAAGCGTATTCAGCTTGGGTAGCAAGCCCTTCACCCAATTCAAAATTCCTGTCACGCTATTGCTAGACAAACCATAGTGGGTCTTCAAACTATGCAGACCAACCGTGGCATGTAAAGTTGTTTGATTTTTCTCACAGCCAGAGTATAATGATTGGGTCGCCTTAAATTTAAACTTTGGTAGTCATCGTCAAGGTTTATCCCGATATCTTTATGAGCACATGAACATTGCACATCGTCAGTGACCTCATTCTCTTCCACTTCATTAACTCCATACGCATCATCAACTAAATCCTCTAGCATATTATGATCTACATTGTCATCCTCCCCTTATACATCAATCCTACTTGTTGAAAGTTGTTGTGAAGGTTGCTCGGGGACAAAAGGAACTTTTGATTCCCCGTGAAAAACCCAAAATCGATAACTATATTGCAGACCCCATCCTAATAAATGTAGTTCAATTATTTTCCACTCAAACACCTTACCATTCTTACACTTAGCACATGGACACGAAAACTCTTCATCATTATGACATCTCTTTGCGTATTTCACAAATTCATTAGCACCTCTGGGAAACATATCCCCTAATCTATTTGTCTCACCCATCCGCTCTTTGTATTTAGGATATCCCATCACAACTACTACAAATAATAACTTATTATGGGTAAGAAGCGTATATTCGTGGATTAGTGTAGACAAAAGTGTGAACATTTAGTTCTCGTTAGTATAAACAACAATTAATGCAGGCATGCACCCCCCGAAGCAAGTGTTATATTAGAAGTTGACTTAATGTAAATTTACACATGGGCTATCTATTGTGGTTCCCGTAATTACCCATTACTTGTTGTATAAAATTCATAGTATGTTTCATTTAATTATGTCTTATTTATATTCAATTTTCACATTGTTATGTTTCATTTCACATCATAACCCTAAATGTTAGAAAATACCAAAGGCCAACCAACTCAACGTCCATCTAAGTCTTCAAATTCACTGGTTCACAACAATTCAAGAATTTAAAACAATAGTCTTTTATTAGAAATTCCTAGGGCCAACCACTCAACGGCCACCTAAATGCTCAAATCCACCAGTCAACAACAATTCAAGAACCCCAAACAATTTAACAATCTCTATGTGTATATATATATGTATTTGTATGTGTGTGTGTGTGTGTGTATATATATATATATATATATATATACAGAGAGAGATCTAGAGAGAGAGAGAGAGAGAGATACCAAAATGTGTGTGTGTGTAGAGAGAGAGAGATATATGGCGGCCGTTGCTACAATTAGAAAAAAATAAATTTCAATTTCGTAATTGAATACTAAAAATCAAATAATCACTATATCAAATACCAATTTCAATTTCAATTTCTAATACTAATTTCAATTTCAAATACCAATTTCAATTTCAATTTCAATTTCAATTTCAATTTCAAATTCAAATTCAAATTCAAATTCAAATTCAAATTCAAATTCAAATTCAAATTCAAATTCAAATTCAAATTCAAATTCAAATTCAAATTCAAATTCAAATTCAAATTCAAATTCAAATTCCAATTCAAATTCAAATTCAAATTCAATTTTAATTTGAAATTGAAATTAAAATTAAAAATTCAGTTATAATATTAATTCCTATTTCCACCATCTCCTCTAAAGGGTGAGTGGTCCTATCCCATTCAAGACTACATATTTCTGTAATACACTTAACAGCTAATGCACATTGTTACAATTTGAGAAATATTCAGCAGCATACCCCCATAGTTCTCCAATTACATGACATAGATTGGCACATGTGAGTGTTATTTTAATTGAAATAACACTTAACATCGCATAATCTAGTATGTACCCAGAGAACATTAAGATACAACTGCAGAACTTCCCCCAAACGTAACAAGTTCAAGCCACTAAGAATATTATTATACAAAAACTATGCAGTTCCAAACTGTCCAAATGAGACAACTCGAGAGATCTCATTGCAGGGGTAATGACTCTCGAATGGGTCTAAAGGCTATTAAATGCGTACGCATAAGAACTAGAAGGCTAGTATCTATGTGCACTATACGTAATTTAGAGTATGTTTCATTTAATTATGTCTTATCACAATTCAAGAGATTTCATTTAATTATGTAATTTAAAGTACATTTCGTTTAATTTAAAGTACGCATGAGAACTAAAACTTATACTATACGATATCAATTTCAATTTCAATTTATACCACTACCAACACCAATACCAATTTATATCAATTTCAATTTATACCAATACCAATTTATACCAATACCAATTCAAATTCAATTTCAATTTATACCAATCTGTACTAATATGTACCAATATCAATACCAATTCAAATTCAATTTCAATTTATACCAATACCAATACATACGAATTTCAATTTCAATTCAATTTACACACACACACACAGAGACCCCACCCCAACCACACACATACCCCCCACCCCCAACCCCACTATCCCCACCCCCACACAACCCCCTACCCCACCCCACCCCCCACCCCCACACGCGCACACTCACCCATTTACACACACATACGCAGACCTACACACACATACACAAAGGAAAGAGAGAAAGAAAAAAAATCACCTGAAAACGTAGAGAGAGAGGGAGAGAGAGAGAGTGTGAGAGAAAAAGGAGGGAAAGAAAACGGTGGGAAAAAAGACGCGTCTAGGGTTTTTTGTTAAAAGAGTTGTCACAGACCTATTAAGGTCTTTGACAGTGACAACTTTATAAAGTTGTCATGGTCATTGACCATGACAAGTCTGTGACAACTGTACTTGTCACGGCTTTGTCACGGTCAATGACCGTGATAAGCCTTTGTCACCATCATTGATTGTGACAAAAAACACACGTTTTTGTGTCATGATCAATGATCGTGACAAGGCTGGCCGGCTCAAAGGTGACAATTTAACGTTTTTGGTGTAGTGGTAATTAAAATCTCTCAGCATTTGCCTATTTCTACTGCTCGGCCTGTTGATTAAATTAGGAGGACGAATTATCTCATGCGCCTCGTGAAGGCTGTAATCTCCCAGATATTTGGGGATTAATCATTGGGGAATGGCATCAGGAGGGATCCATGGTATGTCTAACTTAAATGGAGGATTGTCATAATCCAACAAATCATGATCATTCCAATGCCACAACTCACTATTTTGGTCATATTTCAGTATGGTAAGAAAGTTGGTCCATCCTCATCTATAACCCTCACGATGACTTTGTGTAAGATAATCATCTGCATGGATTAGGGCCTCATTATAACCTTCCATCCAAATCTTCCTGGGTTGCTTGTGAAATTGAAAAGTTACTACCTGATATTGGAGTTTCCTCAGAACATAAATCTTGATTTTCAACTGAGCAGCTTGGTCAAAAATAGCTTTATCCTTAGCTTTCAGCTGGACATACAAGTTGGCAATGGCCTGACTCTTTGCTTTTAACTCGGTAGCTTGGTCGGCTAGAGTTTTCCTAGTTCTTTCCTCATCCACAGTTTGTCAGATATCCATCCTTTGCCTGGAAGTTTGTCCAGGTTTGGTCTTTTGCAATGCTTCCAGTTCTTCCTCCAGCCTTGCATTCTCATCTTCCAAGAAAGAGTCACCCTCATCAGCACCAGTGCTAGACGATTTCTTCAAGTCATCTAGCTTATTTTTAGGGCGATTATTTTCCTCTTTAAGTAACTTGCCTACCACCGGAGCTTCTTCTACTTTTCGATTCAACAAGAATTACTTTCGTCTAAACATGGAGGCATACTCTTCAAGTTTTTTCTAAAAGTCCCATCCTTCACTTAAAGCCTTATACGTAGCTTCATAATCAACATGCAGTAAATCTTTGGACTGACTACGATCCTCTTGAAGTTTCTCTATCAATTCATAATAGGCAGCATTGTTAGCTACAACCATTTTCCATAAGTAATTATGGTTAATGTATGATTCTTTGACGTGGTCGGATGCATCTTGGCTGAGCAACCCAACTGAATTCTCTTCAGACATAGGAATATGGCCAGCTTCCAGAAGGTTTTTACTCTGCCTAAGCAAGTCGGATTCAGTAGAAACTATAGACTTTTTCCTAGCATCAAACTGATAATCACAAGTGTAAAAATACAAAGATGGCACACCAGAAGTATAACAAACAAAATGCAATATTTTCCACCAACCTTGCATTCTCCGTTCTTCCAGTTCTTCCACCAACCTTGCATTCTCAGCTTCTAAGAAAGAGGCACCTTTATCAGGACCAGTACTAGACGAGTTCTTCAAGCCATCTAGATCATTTCTAAGGCAATTATTTTCCTCTTCAAGAAATATGCCTACCTCCCTAGCTTCTTCAAATTCTCGTTTCAACAATAATTCCTTTCGTCTATACATGAAGGAATACTCTTCAAGTTTTTTTCTCAAAGCCCCATCCTTCACTTAACGCTTTATACTTAGCTTTATAATCAACATATAGTAAAGCTTTGGACTGACTATGATATTCATGAAGTTTCTATATCATTTTGTAATAGGATGCATTGTTGGCTACAACCCTGTTCCATAAGTAATGAAGGTAAATGTATGATTATGTGACTTGGTCGAAGGCATCTGGGCCGAGCAACCCAGCTAAATCCTCTTCAGATATAGGAATATTGCCAGCTTCCAAAGGTTTTTACTCCACCTAAGTAGGTTAGATTCAACAAAAACTTAGCCTTTTTCCTAGCATCAAACTAAGAATCATAAGTTCTAGAATACAAAGATGACACACTAGAAGTATAACAAACGAAATGCAATTAACCAAAAGAAGATATTTTCATTAATAAAGGAAATGGTTTACAAAGAGGCATTCCTATTACAAAATGGGGAAAAGAATAAGAAATTTTCTAAGAAGCAAGATAAACAACGAAGGAGTTAGACCTTATCCTTATCCTTATCCTAGACATTAACTTCAGATAGCAGCTCGACAAGAAGGACAACTTCAATAATTGGCTCCAGGATAGACCCAATAGGTTGCAGGGAAGATTCAGCTGATCCTTTTTCATTATCAAATTCTTCCTCCAAGTTTAGAGGATTGCCTAAATCATGCCTCTGGAACAGCTCAGAGTCTTCAGCAGTTTCGACCTCCTTGAGAGCTTCTAACCAACTGTCCTTGAATGATTTCTTCCTAACATATTCAATTTATGCAGATGCAGCTATAAATACTTTTTTCAGCCTTTATCAAAGGAAATTTCTTTTATTTTCTTAGTTGTGGCCTTCTCAACAATAAGTTCAATAGTCATATTTATTGACTTTTCCTCGGTTTCTTTGAGAATAGTCTGATTTTTCACCAGTTTATCCTCGACCACCTTAGCCCTATCCTCAGTAGTCTTCATTTTCTCTCCAGTAGAATTAGCCTTGTTATTGGTTACGGTAAAATCATTTTCCTAAGACTTTTTCTTGGATTCCAGTGCTTGTCTTGAAGTTTCTAAATATGCCTTTAAACCTTCTAAAGCCTCTTCAACATATTTTTCAGAAGAACATAGTTGATCGTCCTTCTGCATCATCGGGTTAAAATCTACCAGAAACTGCACAAAGGAAAAATATCAAAACAAAAAAAGAGAAATCATACAATAAAGGCAAGTAATGAGGGAAATGATTACCAGGGCCAAATTCTGGCAAGCTCTTTCTGAAAAACTTAGTTGGGGCATGGGAGCAGCAGTTTCCCTATTAAGTGGAAGGGTCCTAGCCTTAATTAAACTTCTGGACGGACCAAAATTGATAGGTGTAGAGGATGAGCTAGCAACCTCCAAATCAGATTAATATTTTTTTAATAACTCCTATTGGTCAACAACAGTTGTTTAGCCTGTTTGCTAAACAAACCTTTTTTAATCTCTTGTAGTGTGGTGCATCAATATCAATTTCCTCAGTATTGATGACTTGAGGTATTATTTCAGTAACCTTATAAGCCTACTCGATCACTTTAAACTTCTTAGCATCAGTAGCCTTAACAGTTTTCTCTGTAGCCTTTTGATAGTAGGAGACAAGGCTCCAGTCATCAAATTAGGGATTTTTCTCTTTCCCATACCTGCTACAGGTGAAGTAGGGTTAGCATAGATGTCCAACAATTCAAACGTGAAAATGGAATGTGATATCGATTGTATGTGGATTCGCAAATTTCCAATTTTAAACTTATTTAACTAGATGTCAATTTTTTATCCAAATTAATTAAACCCTAACACATTCATCTAGGTGTATAAATCATGCCATCATAAAAAAATATAAATTTCTGATACCCAGATTTCAGGAAAAAATCCCCAGCAAGGGAAAAATATTTATTTCAATAAATGTAACAACACTTACAAAAATTTGCAATGAATATTTCGCAGAACACTCACATGGTTCACAACCTATAATCAGCAATGGATTGAACGCAGCAAACCCACAAGAATCGAATATCTATCTTCAGTAAGAAATACCCTCAAGCATTCCCAATAGACCTCAGTCATCATCAACCAACACCTCTCTCAAGAGATACCAATTCAGCCGTAGAGATTTCGTCTCTATAAGAGAAACTTCACTAAAGTTGTATCTTTAGGTTCCAAAACAATTCACTAAAGCTATTGGGATTATTTGTGAATTAAAAAACAAAGTGAAAAACCCCTAAATGAGAAGATAAAAATTATGCAGTTTCAGTTTACGTAGATTGAAACACTCAGGTCTTCTCAAGCATAATGGACTCATTTAACAGGTATTTATAAACAATTGAGTCGGCGTGGTCTCTCAAAAGAGAAGGACATGTTTTTCGAACGACAACTGATGTCGTTTGAACCAGGCACCACGCGACCTATCAAACGAGGTAAAAATACCAAAACAGTAGCATGTCGTTTGATGAACTGATAAAATGAGCTTCTCGCGAGGTATCAAGCGTGATGAAATGTTGCATGAAGCAGTCGTTTGAACGACTTGCTCCTATCGTTTGAACAACATTGACATTTATTTTGAACGACGTCAACGAAAAATTATTTTCTTTTAAAAATCCTCCTCAGGACTTAGAAAAAATATTTTGACAAAAAATGACGCCTGAGATGTTTAAAAACATTTTTAAAAAATTATCCCAACACTTTAAATGAAACATTAAGGGACTTAAACACAACCTTAACAAAATCTATCTCGTAGAGGCTTGTTTGTTGAAGAATGTTGATATTTGGATATGTCTTGATGCATGATGGGACTTGAACTTTTCTTTGGCGGTTGTAGCGATATACGACATACTCTAATGTAAAAGGACTATGTAAAATATGTCCTTACAAATATCCCCCTATATCTATGCCGGTACAAAATAGAGACATCTGAATTATCAAATCAAATGTCCTGTATAAATATAATACCCTCCCATGAACCCAAAAAGTGACAAGGTACTAAAAATGCAAGTCTTAAACTTTCTTTAAAAATCTTCAAGTTGAAATCTTCAAATCTCCAACTTTTGTTTATCATCATCAGGGTGTGCAAAATAATGATCTTCAAAATTTGTACCTACACACATGAGACAAGAAACAAATACCTTCGTGACGTATCGAGTTTGAAATGAGATAAACATACATAAAAAAAAAAAAATCTCAAATCTCCCTAAAATTTAAACTCCCCCATTAAATCATAATTCTTTCTCCCCCTTTTTATTTGTCCAAAATAGATAAGGAAAAGAATAAACAAAATAAGCATGGAGCATAGCAACTCAACTACAATCATCTAAGGATTAACTTGAAAGAATTCACCAACTATTTTCGATTTTTCAATTTTTTCAACTAAAGAAATTTACAAAAAAATCATACACCATGAATTTACACTAAGATAACCAAATCGTGGAAACGAAATGAATAGGTGTGAACATATTCAATAGGTAAATCAACTCAAACATACATAACAAATGTGCATGATGAATATGGATACTCCTAATGAATGAACTTCACAATCATTTTAGGTGTAAAAATTATTGAATTCAAATGACAACGACTTAATCAAATCAACAAATCAAAGTTTAAGATGATTTCCATACCAATAACGTCGAAAACTATTTAATGATTTTTGAAGACTTTATCAAGACGTGCAAATCCGTTAATTTATTTCCAACCAAACACCCTCATAAATAATAAATCTTTTATTTTTCTTGAGGTGATCTAAATTCAGGTGGTCCCTTTTTGGCATATTTATCTTTTTATAGCCTTAAAAATTTTCTGGGCTCGTTTCAACCTCTTTGAACCTTGGCTACTTTTTACAATGTCACATTTTTTTAGGTCCAATTTAAATGGTGGCTAAATCGCAAAGGGTATTATGATTAACTTTCGTATCCCTTCCCCATTTTTCACACACATATATATATATATATATATATATATATATATATATATATATATAAAACAAATCATCACGGGCAACGATTCTTACATGCACTACTTTCATTGTCAAGTTTGATTGCATTTGGTTAATTTAAAGACAAGATTAAAATGGTAACACTTCAACCAATATGTGATAGACAAGTACAATAAAAAAAACCCGTGAAAGTGTGCATTAAAGGAAATCATGAGTCAAACATGTAGAAAGTAATCTCATATCTCATCTTAATAACTCCAAACATTTTAAAGCACATGGATGAAATGATGTATCGTCTCAAAACACTATCAAATTTTCACACGAATATGGAATGATGTTGTGACTTGGTCATCCTAAATGTCCATCCATAAATGGTGTAAAATGATATACACAACTCTTTTTGTCTTTTTAAAAGAAATTATCAAAATACAATCTTTTTTGCTTTTTCCATTTTTTCTCAAAAATAAATCTTTTTTTATTTTTTCAAAAATTTTCAAACATAAAAATCTTTTTGATTTTTCAAAAAATATATCAAAAAAATGAAAACGATAAATACAAAAGTGATACACACTAGCAATAGGCATAAAATGTCATCATGAAAATCATCCTATGATAGCAAACAAGTCTAAACCTCAACTGTTAGGTGCGGTGGAGTTTTCCAAAGGTGCTGACATCCTATGAAAAACATCCATCAAATCATATGAAGTTTTAACTAAAAACTTAACATGCTCTCGAATATGTGAAAACTCTCTCATATAATCATTCGGAGCATCATGTATGTGTGTGTGTAGGAACACGTGGTAAAACTCTATGCGACACACTACCCAACTTATAGCAAAATCCCCTAAGGTGTCCTTTCTTCTTGCAATGGGTGAAAAGGTACGCGGGCCTAGGAACACCTTTCGTAAATCGTCTAGGACGTACTATCCTATCGAGTAACGGACACCTAGGTGGGTTGGGCGGGAACCACCTCGGGTGCAACATGAGAAGTGGATGCACCGTTATGACCTATTCCTAATCTCTCAACATTACCCAAAGTGGGACCGAGAAGAATATTTCCAAGCTTATTATATGTATCCTCTATAGTGACCTTTACCTCATGGACTTGTTCAATATTTCTCTCTAATTATGACACACGGGCTTCATGTTCGCTCTTTTCTAGACCTACGACGATCAACTGCTCACTTAAAGAAACCTTCACCTTCTCGAGTTGACTCGTCGACGCCTCCAAACCCCTCAAAATCTCAATCTCTCTCTCCAAATCTAGCACCTTAAGACATAACTCTTTATTCAACTTCTTCATCTTTAAGGTCTCAGTGTAAAAATCTCTAAACACAATTTGGAGCTCACTTTCACCCTCATTAGCACACTCACTCTCACATTCATTAAAAACACTCAAATCATCATCGAGGCTCTCACATGCATAAGTATACTCATCGTCATGGGACAAACTAGGTGTGCTCACATGACTAGCTGAAAAGGAAACACACATCCCATGTGAAGCTTCATCCTCGGAATCCTTCACCTCTTCCTCACTATCGCTAAGAGTGGCTGGCATGGCAATCTTTTTACCCTTTCTCTTTAGCCTAGCGGGGCACTCAAACGCCCTATGCCCATTACCCTCACATTCAAAACACATCTCTTCTTCCTCGTTCTCTTTATCTTTCTCGCTGCTCTCTTTGGCCTCTTCTTTTTTTTTTCCTCATAAAATCTTTTGTTGGAAGAATTTTCTTCTGAAAATTTGAGAAACTTTTTGAAATTTTTTGCAAGCATGTCCACATTATAAAATCAAATTCGCCCTCAGACTCGGAATCACAAACGCTCACTTTCCTTTTCTTCTTCTCCTTGGACACTTCCTCACTCTTTCTAGATTGGGCTCTGAGTGTTATCCCTCGATCGTTAGGCTTGACAGTGTCAGGAAACATGTCAGTTTCATATGTCTGGAGGTCTTCTACCTGTTCTTCTAACTTAAGATTGCTCAAACTTGCTTAGGAATTCAATACACTCACTTTCGAAATAAAACGTTTATGCAACGGTCTCATAATCTTTTTAACTACTCGTGCATCAAGAATGTGCTCACCAAGACTGAAACTAGTGTTGACAATATCAGACAAATGTGTATAAAACTCATCAAAACACTCAGAATCAAGCATGACATTAGTTTTAAATTGAGTAGTTAAATTTTGCAATTTAGAATCTTTCACTGCAGTCGTTCCTTCATGGGTAAGTTATAAAACATCCCATGCTTCTTTTGACATGGTGCTCATCATGATGCATCGGAACTCGTCAGGGGTGACAGCTCCAGAAATTGCACTTAGCCCATGAGAATTAAAAGTGCTCAATTTAAAGTCGTCCTCAGTCCAGTCAAACACCGGTTTAAGATTTGTGATATTATTAACGGTGACAATGGGAGGAGTCCATACTCTTTGACCAACAACCCAAGCACGCTCATCGATTGCTTTTAAGGCTGATTTCATGCGGGCTTTCCAATAAGCATAATTAGCCCCGTCAAAAAATCTCAATCGATTGTATAAGTTTTCATTCGAAAAAATTGCGATTTTTCAAAAAAAATCAATACCACAAAATTTTGCAAAAAACAAGAATCACTCGATAAATTGGAGAAACCCGCTCCGATACCCATTTGAAAATGCGGTGTGATATCGATTGTCTGTGGATTCGCAAATTTCCAATTTTAAAATTATTTAACTAGATGTCAGTTTTTTATCCAAATTAATTAAACCCTTAAACATGCATCTAGGTGTATAAATCGTGCCATCACAAATAACATAAATTATTGATACATAAATTTCAGGAAAAATCCACCGCAACGGCAAAACCTTTATTTCAATAAATGTAACAACACTTACAGAAATCTGCAATGAATATTCCGCAGAACACTCACATAGGTTGCAAACTAGGATCAACAATGGATTGATCGCATCAAACCCACGAGAATCGCATCTCTATCTTCATCAAGAAATACCCTCAAGCATTCCCAATTGACCGCATTCTTCATCAGCTAGAACCTCCCTCAAGATCTACTAAGTCAGTCATAAATATTTCGTCTCAAAACAACTAAAGCTATTGGGATGATTTGTGAATTGAAAAACAAAGTTAAAAACCCCTAAATAAAAAGATAAAAATTTTGCAGTTTGCAATTTTCTTAGATTGAAACACTCAGGTATTCTCAAGAAAAATGAACTTATTTAACAAGTATTTATATAAAATTGAGTCGGCGCGTTTGCTCGAACGAGAAGTCCACGTCATTCGAACGACAACTGACGTCGTTTGAACCAGGCATCACGTGACCTATCAAACGAGGTAAAAATACCAAAATAGTAGCATGTCGTTTTATGAACTGGTCAAACAAGCTTCTCGCGAGGTATCAACTGAGATGCAATGTCCCATGAAGCAGTCGTTTAAACAACTTGCTCATGTAATTTGAACGACATTGTCATGTCATTTGAACAACGTCAGCGAAAAATTATTTTCTTTTAAAACTCTGCCTCCGGACTTAAAAAAATATTTTGACAAAAAATGATGCCTCAGATATTTAAAAACATTGTAGAAAAATTATCCCAACACTTTAAATGAAAAACTAAGGGACTTAAACATAACCTTACCAAAATCTATCTCGCAGCGACTTGTTTGTTGAAGAATATTGATAGTCGAATCTGTCTTGATGCATGATTGGAATTGAAATTTTCTTCGACGGTTGTAGCGGTATACGACATACTCTAATGTAAATGGACTATATAAAATATGTCCTTACAAAATGAAGAAGAAGTCCCAAAGTCCTTCTCAACTCCAACAGACTCCTCAGTTGAAGAAGTATGAATTGGTTCCTCTTCCAAATTAATGGGGATTGAAGGTGCTACAGCAGTTGGACTAGTAACAAAAGAAGTAATAAAACTTTTATATTGTAACATGAAGGAGGCTTCTCTAGGATGTTCTTCCCCAATTCTTTGATGAATGCTCCACAAAAATTTAAGCTCTTGAAGATTGATGTCCCCTTCCTTAGGACACTTTTTCTTGCTCTCAACTGCACAAAATAGGATAAGAAATATTAGTCAACATATCATTAAATAGTTGTCCAGTAAGAAAGAAAAAATAAAATATCAAGTTCAGCAACCTATGCTTTGTCCTTTCGAGGATACCTGGGCCCATCATAAACTTCTCCTATTTAAAGAGGAGTGTGTTGCCAGTTCTTCGTTATTACCCCATAGTTAAAGCAGTCCTTGTTGGAATTTGGTAAGTTGACTATAAAGGCTCTGTTGATAAACCAAGTTTTTAGGTAAAAGGTGTTGTCACTAGTAACCCACTTGTAGCAAAACACCAACTCAGGGATACCAATATGGGTTCTATATATTTGGTTAAGCCTATGAATCTCATTTACTATTCTTCATATATTGAGGGCTACCCTAGTAGGGACAACGTCAAAACATTAACTAAACTCCAGAAAGAAATGATTGGGGGGAAAAGTAATACCACACTCAGCTACAAAATAGCGAAGGGATCTAATGTCCCTCTGGTAATGATAAAACATCAACTGCAGGAATAAGCATTTCTAATTATACCCAATTAGGGATATTTCTTTCCCACATAAATTCATCTAAACAGTCCTCATGAGCAATGTACACCATGATTACAGCAAAGAAAGAAATCAAAGGGAAGAGAAAGTTTATAAAGAAAGTAGTGGCAGAAGTAAGGGTGAGAATCGGCGCAAAAAGAAAGCTTAAGGACGAAAGAGAGTACGAAATTTTTAAAATTTGTGCTACAAAAATCAGCTAAAATCTTATCGTTTATAGCTTGCATAGAAAATAGCATAGATAATGATTAATTGTATAGACAATTGACATTCTGATGGCTGCACAGCGCCAAAGACGGTAAATTACTCATACTCCCTTTGGCGATTTGCTGAAATTCAAATTATTCATGAAATTGCCATTACATGATCAAATTTTACAAGTCCAATAGGTCGGCCGCCGACCAAGACAATAAATATTTTTGAGCAACTCTTTTTGAGCAACTCTTTTTGAGCTATACTTCATCCTTTCAGCAAAATATCTAGAATGAAGCATTGGGGGCTTCTGTTGATGCCAAAAATTATCCATTCACGTGGACCAATTAGAAATGGACACCTGTCTTCTTATGTGGCAACGGTCTTAGTCATCAATCACTTGATCGACTAGAAGTGCGACCAACCTGAAGAATGCAGACCATAAGGTAGATATATGGACATCACGTGGGAAAAATCCAAGAGTCATCCCGCACGTGCTCAAGACTATCAACGATCACGTTTATTATATACGGGTATAAATGCTTGAATATATAAAGACATTCTAACCCTTGATCTCCAGCTCACTATAAATACATTATCTTCCTTTCACAAAAGAAGAGGGAGAACGGATTCTAGGTTATTCTCACTGTAACAAGAGTACTTATCTTTCTGTAATCATCAAAATTAATTTTAGTTTAACAAGAAAGGCGTAGGCTTTTCTTCATAGCCAAACCACTTAAAAACCCTCGTGTCTAATTTACTTCTCTTTTATTATTTATCTGTGATCATAAAATTGGCTGATGTGATTAATCTAAAATAACCACCAATTTTAGACATTAACATGAAGGTTAAAATGAGAACTCACTTGAGATCCGAACACGAAAGAGTGTGGATGAGTGTGCATTAATGATTGAACATATCCCATGATTGAAAAGTATGGAGTAAGAGTGAAAACGCTGAGAGTATTAGGGACTGATATGGAGTTTGTGGATTGTAACTACAATTCTATTGCTTTAAACACTTTGTTCACATACGATAGTACTAAAGAATACAATTGTATTCTCAATTGTGAACTTGCTAAGGAGGCTTGGGATATCTTGCATGTGACATATGAGGGAACTTTGAGTGTTAAGTGATATAAGTTTAAAAAGAGTATGACTAAGTTCAAGATGACGAAGATGAGTGAAGAAGAGAAATTCAATGATTATCACATTGGGCTAACTGAAGTAATGAACGCTTCTTTTGACCTTGTTAAAAAAAATCGATAAAACAAAGTCGTCAAAAATTTGCTTAAGACTAAGCTTCTATATTTAATACAAATGTAGATATCCTAAATGAGATTAGGAACACCAACACATGTTCACTTTAAATTTATAGCTAAGAGGAGAGTTTAGGTGTGGTAAAACATAAGAAGGATCTAGATTTTGTGGGAGAATACAAGGAGAATGTGTCATGAAAGAGTGAGGATAAACCTAAAGAAAATTTTGAGATGGACATGGATCTTTTTGTGAAAAGGTTTAGCATATTCTATAAGAACAAAATAAAGTTTTTTTAAAAATGGTAGAAAATTTGAGCTTAAACCATACATGTTCTTTAAACATGTTTTGATGGTGAGAAAAATGATTCCAAGAAGCATAAGGAGAAGGATGATGACCATTGATATGGTTTTAGAGGTGTAGGACACCACATCAATGTGTGCCCAATATATTTAAGAAAGTTATAAAAAGTCAAGGATGTAGACAAGAAGAAAAAGGTATACAAGGGTAGTTTGAGTGATTCTGAGAGTGAATTCGAGGAAAGCACTATTTATGAGGAAATTGAAAGTGAGATAGCTTTCATGGGGAGATAAGATGCGAGTGAGAAGTCTAAGGGTGATAAGATGTCTTGAGGGCATGTGATGAGGAATAATATGATAAAATATTCTAGTTATGGGTCACTTAGTGATTCTTCGTCGTATAATGGCAAGGGTTCACACACCTATATTCCTAGATCACTTAAGGATAGTGATGATGAAGCTAAAAATATCCACGAGGCCTTTGTTGAAATCTATCGAGAGTCTATAAAGCTTAAAAAATCAAACATCAAACTTTTGAATAAAATGAAGACTTTTCAATGTGAACACAATAATAAAGATGAAAATATTAAATGTGTTCAACTAGAATGTTTATAACTTAAATAAAAATTTAATGTGTTGAAAAAGGGATGTGATTCTTTGAAAAATCAAAATGAGATCATTTTTAAAGAAAATGAAGAATTAGAACTTCAAAATGAGCTTTTGAAAAGACGAAACTTGAATTGCAACATGATAAAGAATTGAAAATCAAAATGCTTGATAGAATTTGTGTTCTAAATAACATTATGATGAATCATGCTCAAATCAAGAATGACAAACACGACATTTGTTATGTATAACCAATAAATGAAAAAGGTAAAATTTCAAAATCAAAAGTTCAAGTAACTAAAAATGTAAGAAAAAAATCCTTTGAAGAAAAAGAAGGAAGTTAATCATAAATCCAAGTTTGTGAAAAATGGTGATCATTTCTTATTTTGTGAAAAATCGAATCCCATTGCTCATTTTTGTTTTAAGAGGAAGAAACTTGAAATAGTTGAGATAAGAGATAAGTGAGCTAAGAAAATTTTAAGAAGGAAGATTCCTTATTACACCTTTTGTAAGATGAAATGTTACACCAATCAAGCTTGAAGGTGCTTAAAGGAGAGAAACCATATCATGAACAATAGGATGCAAGTATTCCATAGGGATCCTATTAATGAACATAGAGGTAATATTAGTGAATTGATGAAGATAGTGGATTTCCTAATGAAATTTAGGGCTAAGTCTAGAATGGAGATACCTAGATCTAGATCTCGACCATTTGTTCAAATTCTAAGCAATAAGCATAAGAATCCTATTAGGAATGCGAAATGGATGCCAAAGATTATTAAAGGTATGCCTAGGAAAACTCCAAGGAATAAAATTAAGGTTTGAGTTACTTAAAATAAAGTTGTCAAGAGGGAATTTGTATTCGTTCCTCCATTGATCTATGAGATATTACACTAATCCCTATCTAGGAGATAGTTTTCTTAGGATTCCTAAGGTCTTGTTTCTTATAAGTCCCCTCTAGATATTATTGTTTTGAAGGGTCAAATCTTTGTGGGTGAGTATTTTAAAGTCACTTGGATCATTTTTTAGGTTTTAGATAGGAATTTCATGCATTTGTTCATCTATATGCATTTCTTAATATGCTTTGTTTCTTACTTGACATGTTGTAAATATTGACATCATTCTTTTATAAAAATTCCAAAAAGAATTTCATTTTGCTTCTTTTGTGATTATGTGATTATGTACTTTTATTCATGAGATTTTATGAGTAGACTTAACTTGAATGATGATTGAAATATGGATTTTAAACTATTCTGATTGCAAATGTTGATAATGTCAATGTTAGGTTAGAATTCATTTAAAGAATCGTGATACTAAAAGAATTCATTTAAAGAATCATGATACTAAAATTTGTTAAAATCATTGGTTTTGATTTCACACTACTTTGGAACTTGCATATCACTTGATCTGTATGATTATAGTTATTTGATTTTTCTTTTACTGTTTGACTTAATAATAATCAAATCCCAAGATCTCTTATTGGTTTTAAAATATTTATATGTTCCATGTGTGAAAATTGTTTGTTTCATACTTGATGGAGTTGCAAAAAATGATCATGTATGTGTGTTGATAAAGGCTACCATTAGAGTGATTACACCCAAATTGAATTTGAGTATCACTGGGCAAGTGTCATCTAGGTGTGTGAAAATATAATCAACATCGAAAGCTAATATGTTGGAAAGAGCCACAAGCCACGTGCTTAATCGACAATCAAAACAAGATAGGGCCATTGCTATTTTAGTTTGGCATTGAAAAAAATCAAAACAACACATTCTTGAGGGTGTTTTATGGTTGGAAACTACTATTTAATGAGATATTGAAAGGATATTGATGTAATGATAAACTTAAGCATCATTTCTAATTTCCTATGACTTGCTTATGCGTATTTATATGATTTTGTAAATCTTATTTGTCACGAATTATGACTTGATTTAAATACAAAGTTGATTCAACTGATTTGAAAATAATTTTGAACCTTACATATTGAATTGATTGATGTTTGTGTTGAATGTGTTCTTACTTTATGCATTAATAAAAACTCAAAGGAAATTTGTTGATGAAATCAAGTTTTTCATGTTATGCCTAATCACTATCACACATTTTAATTTTAGAGATTGCATATATTTTACAAGCTTTTGCATCCATTCATAACATATTTTTTTGAGAGATTCAAATTTAGGTTCTTATACTTTATATTTTCTAGATTTGTGTTCCTTGAATAGTATACTGGGTATTTTTGTATGCATGACTAGATTTTGAGTCGTATGCATGGCAGAACATGCCATGTGCGCATAATTTTCGGCCTTTGAAATAAGGGTTTTTCGTTCAATTGCTCATTTCACATTTCAAAATACTCCAGAGCACAAACCCTAGCCAATTTTCACCAAAGATCATATTTTTATCAGTCCTTGATCATTTTTTAAAGAGATTTAGAGATCGTTTAGTGTTTTCTCATATTCGAGCCCTAGTTTTTCAGATTTGCTTGATTTGTTCTAGGTTTTACTTAGGTAAGTCATCATTTTTTGATTTGTTCGTTGATTTTCTTCTTTTTTCATATATATATATATATATATATATATATATATAGGTCGGATTCATGTTTTTAGATATTTAATTTAAGCTTGAGGGTGGTATTTTGGGATTTTAGGTTCACATACCTTAGTTTTCTTTCATACACTGTTTGGATTCGTTGTTATTCTATTTTTGTGGTGTTGTCGATTCCATTTCTGATATTATAATTCAAGATAAGATACATGCATGCAAAAGAGTCTTACCTCAAGTCTAGAATGGTCCTGGGAGAATTCCGATTGGAGAGCATTACTGCCATTAACACCATCTCATACTCGTATATAAGCCTCGAGAGCCTCTATTATTATTCAAACCCTCACCACCGATTCGTCTAGGATTAGCTTCATAAGAGATGCTTCCCCTCTTCATGCTATATTTATGTCCAGAATTATTAGGACCGGGAAAGTGGTTGATTTTGAGTATTTACATCGATGTGAGGAGGGTCACTTTGTAGTCCTGTTCAATGAGAATTTTAATGGAACTAGATTGCTATGGCCACACTCGTCGGTCAATGCCACACTTTTTGTGAGTTCTATGTGAACGTGTTTGTAAACTCTACATCCCCGATTATTTTGACTTCTATTTTTTAGGGATAAAGGTTGTGCTGATTCAGGAGGTTTTAGCTCCTCATCTAGGTGTTGAGGGTGATATTAAAAATCTATATTATGTACTATTCATGGTGCATGGGATTACACATGATCAAATTACATCCTTTCTAGTTGGTCATCTAATGACATGGGTTTGGAATCTTTTTCTTTTGGCTTCTGTGAGGAAGAAGTTATCCATACTTCATTTTCTGGTTATTTATAACCCGTTACCCTTGTCGTCGCTCACATGATTTCCCATTCACTATTGGGAGGTTGATGAATGTTATCACTCACGATAATTCAATTGATGACCCTCATCTCATTATTGAGATTATGTGTGAGCTTTCACTTAAACTAAGTAGGAGGCTTTACTTTATAGTTGTATGATTATTGGTTACATATACTAGTTAGGTGTTCCGAGACTCTACACGAATGATACTGCTACTATTTTAGGTCATATTTCTAGTGTTAGCACATATCGTTCCATTGAATAGACTTATTATTTACCACTATACCCTACACTAGCACCTGCACCATCACTTATATCTACACCATATGCACATAAAGGTACACGTGAGTTCATGAAGGCATGATTTTCTTAGATAAGAGGCCTGTTTGATGTGATGTCTTCTCGGATAATGCGGATGTATGATCACTTCGATCATCAAATTGATAAGTTGATATAGATAAGTCTAGTTTAAGGGTTGATGTTACATTCATTTCTGATTATTTAATGAGGAAGAACTTGTTCCAAACTTTCCAGTTATACTTTTGCACCACCACCCATGTCGGCTTCTACTCCAACTCTAGTTTTTGTAGTTGATGATGATGATGATGATGATGACGACTATGCTTAGGATGATGAGACTGATGATGTTTTCACTGATGAGGATTAGAGATTTCCTATCTTATCTCTATGTTTTGTTATGTTGAGACATTATAGTACCTTTTCTATGGTACTTGGTTGTATGGATATTTGTACATTTTGCTCCTTTCTTAGTTATGGAGTACTTTTATATGGACATTGGTACATTTAGTTGATTATCATGGATTTCTCTTTCTTTTATCCATATTTTGATGCTTATCATTATTATATCCATGCTTTTATTGATATCATTCTAGTTAGGCTGATTTATATCATATTTCCTACTTCACGTACTTACTCGATCGATATTTTATATCTTCTAGTTTCAGTCTTGATATTCATATTGTGTTACACATTTTTGTTGCTCATACTCATGATGATTTCCATTGAGTATACCCTTTTATAATATTGGTTATTTCACAAGATTATCTAGCTTTTTCTATCTAGTTTTGCCTATTCATTGTGACTGTTGTTATATTTGCATATTATATCTGTGATCAGTGTCTTTCTACTTTTCTTTAACTTTTCATTGTCAAAAGGCAGAGAAAAGTCTAAGATACAACATCCGTTTATGGGTTTATGGGGGAAAACATTATTTTGATGAGATGTTTCACTTAGGGGGAACACTTACTTGTCGTACTTGTTGATATTAGATAATCTTATCATTTTTATATGCTTTCATTCTTTATATCATCTATATATATCATTATTTTTTGGAGAATTCCCAAAGTATGGTGAGTTAGTCTTTATGCATGATATTACCTGCATGATCTTTGTATCTTTATTTCGTTTGTTTCAGGTATAGACATGTTGATGTGACTCTTACTCGCTTTTTAAACCCGACTTTGATTTGTCGTTGGTATTTTGGACTCTATGTAAATTACCTCTTACTACTCTCATTACATGGCTAATCTGGAGTTGGTTGGGTAAGAGTAATCAAAAGATTTTTTTAGAGATTTAGGGTTTTTCCATCCAAAGGGTGGGGGAATTGAAAATGTAAATATTTATAATTATATAGTAGTTGGTGATGATGCTAAGATTCAACACCACCAGATACGAGATGATGAGCCCAAACAATGATAACAATGGCAGCAATAGAGTTATGTATGTGTATAAGTACATAGAAGGAGATGAGGATAAGAGGAATGAAGGCAATGATGTATAGTGGTTCAGCCAATCAGGCCAACATCCACTATGAGTGTGTGATCCACTAAATATGGGCACTAATGGTCTTGGATACAATGCACATAAGCCCACTCTCTCTTTACTGTGTGTACAAGCAGAGTTTTAGCTAGGGTTACCAATCTCGATCCTTTTACAAGGTTGAAGATGACAAGTATATATAGGGCTTGGGGGGAGTAGTGTACCCCCAAGCATGCATTGAGAATGTGAATGATGATCTAGCCAATTCCCTCTTGACACCTAATTGTGCCACTTGTGATTAATGATGACATAATATTCCCTCACGTGAGGGAATGATATTGTTATAACGATCAAGTCCACATGCTATATGAGTCCCACGTTCGCTGTGCTACGCGTCTCCCAAATCACGCACCTTGGTGATGTCACCCTCGGCCAATGATGTCAGTCTGAAGCTAAAGTTCATGCTAGAACTGGGTCATGTTGGATGTGGACCTCGTACTGTCGTCCCCTCTTAGGGTCGTCCAACCTATGATGAAGGGTCGGCTCCTTATAGGGTCGTTTGACCTATGGTGTAGGGTCGGCCCCTTATACGGTCGTCTGGCCTGTTATGAAGGGTCGGCCCCTTATAGGTTCGTTTGGCCTATGGTGAAGGGTCGACCCATTTTTGGGGTCTCCCGATCTCTGATAAGACCCCCGGTGTAATAGAGTTGGAGCCTCGTCTTATATGAGGATACCCTCGGCTAGGCCGAGGGTGTAGATTGGTATATCAATCACCCCCTAGCCCTTGGTCATCGATGCTGTTGAGATGGCTGAGGGGTAATGTTGCCTTGAAATGCCAAATGGTGGTCAGGTTGATGAGTGACATTTGTCAAGTTGATTGACATCTTTTCAGGTGTTAATCATCATGTGTGTTTCCCAGATGTGACGATTGTACATTATGCTTGGGACTTTGTGCCCTAATGATGCTTCTCCTCGTGGGTTGCGCACTGCCTTGATTAATGGGCCCACTAATAATAAAGTATTTAAACCATTTTTAAATAATCATTTCTTTCCTTCTTTTTCATGCGCACGCTCTCTCTCTAGCTTCTTAGCAGCTCCAATCGATATTTCTGCCATTTTTCATGTGTTCCAAGCTTCGCTCAGTCTCATTCTTCACCCTAAGGTAATCTTTATGCCCTAAATTTCGTTTTTAATCTTCCATTCTCATTTATTTCTTCCTTTGGTTTCTTTTCCAATTTCTTGATTGTTTATACTTTTCGGCGTGAGAACCCTCCCTCCTGTGGCGGTTGTAGGGATTGATATTAGGCTTTAGGCTTTTCCAAATTCCCCTTCCAACGCCTAGCGGTGGTTCTGCCTTGAGTTTTCGTGCCTTGAGGTTCTCCGGGGAACCTTCGGTTTCCTTCTCCGGTGAGCTTTGTTCTTCCCGTTCTTGAGTGCTCATCAACAAAAACCTTTCATTTTTCTAGGTTTGATCCATAAGTCAACTTGGTCAACTGTTTAATTTGTTTGTAGATCATTTAAAAAAATTTGTGCCAAGTGTAGGGCCTCCCTCTTCATGCTCAAAAGACTTTACGATGTAGCCAAGGAGTTTCCAACTTTGAGGGAGAGGTGCTTTACGGAGATTAGATGAATAGAGGAAGAGGTCGAGCATAGACGAGGGGCCGACCCTGTTTGGGTACAACCCATCTTCCCAATTCTGTTAGCCAAAATTTTACCCTCTGAGCCCTTTGGGTATTCCTGTCGTCCAACCGAGTGTCAAACACAAGAGGGAGAAATGAATGGAAGAACATCGTCACCAATGGGTACTGGGACTTCTTGGAGGGGAGAGACGTCAACACTTAGCCCAAACCAACAGGACGAGGGTACAATTCATTCTGAGGCTGTCCCTATAATAGCCCTGTCCCCTCTTACCTTCCAAGTGGCCTTTCCAGATGGCCTACCGATAGACGACGAGGTTGAGAGATCTGGGGACGAGAGGGTTGAGGGCGATAGTGAGAATTCTGATACTGATCAAGTTGACACTTCTAGTGCCTCGGCCTATGTCTCATTTGTTAGGGATCGTGACCTCTTATTGTGGAGGCACCTCTTCGGTATACAACCAAATGTCAGTATGAGGGTCCCAAATGAGGATGAGAGGGTCTTCCAGGGAATGAAGGGGAAGTTGCTATTTACGAGCAGATGCTCAGAGTAGGCGTTAGGTTCCCTCTGTACCCTGCAGTAGTTGATATACTTTATGCCCTTGGGGTTGCTCCTTCTCAACTTCCTCCTAACTCCTGGAGGACCATCCTCGATTATGTCTCCCTCTGGAAGAACACTTTCACCGACGAGCCCTCGGCCGACTTGTTCATATCCTGCTACACTTTCATCTAGGGGTGAGGAAGTCCGAAAAAAAACTTCTTCATGTAGCACAAACTTCCAACCATGATTGGAAGAAGAGGTTCTTCTTCGTCTCTTGGGATTGAGAATTCCCCACTGGGTTTGAGCCCGTAGAAGACATTCCGAGGGTCCCAAGGGCATGGTCCAACCCCTCAATAAAAGCACGGTCAGACCCCGGACTTATCTTGGATGAGAGGGATATTGTTGAATACCCGAGGGAACAAGGGAAAGAGGGTGGACTTGCCAAATTTAAAGATTTAATGACCCCTCGTTTCCTCAAAGAAGCTAGTCTGAGGGTCGGCCCCCAGACAGAATTATGTGAGTTTCTTTTTGTTCCATTTCTTTCCAAGTGTTTCCTCGTTATTACTACTTGTTTCTGATGTATCGTCTCTTTTTCAGGTCGGCCTGCAAACATGTTTGATCAGCTTTGGTAAATAACTGCTCCCAGTTTGATGTCTGGCCTGGGCAAGAAGAAAGGAGCCTCAGTAGCCTCACAAAAATATAAAGGCCGTGGGGCTGACACAGGTAGAGCCGACCACCGATAATCGCAAATGCAAGGATCCAGAAGTCCCTGTAAGCTCTCGGCCTGACTCGTGGACGAGAACAAGGGTAGAGGTTCCTCAGACATACAATGAGGGGACCAGCTCCTCTTTATTCATGGGCACCTATTAGTCTCAGAATCTAACCTTCTTGAGGGCCGAACCCTCCTCCCTCATAGCCAACTTGAGGGAAGCCAAGGTCTCCATGTTTTTGGCACCCTCGATTACAGACTATGAATTCTTATCCAAGATGCCCCCGGCTAAGGTTTATGACTACGGTCTTCATACCCTAGCTCAGTTATTTCATTCGTCTCTCGGCTTTTGATTTACCAATATTTTATAAACTGTTCCCTCGGCTCTTTAGTATGACCTTTCTTTTGTCTTATACAGTCTTTCTGCCCCTTCACATCTGCCATCAAGTGGATGGCTACAAACCAACAGAAGTTTCATGAGGCCAAGAGAGCTATTCAAAATGAGGCCGACTTGAAGACTGAGTTGGAGACTTCCAGGGCTGAGCTGGAGAGTGCGAGGACCGAGCATGCAAGGGTCCTGGATGAGCTTGTGAAGCAGCATGGGGCCTACCTGAAATCCAAGGATGACCTCATAAAAGCAAAGGAGGAGGACTTGACTAATCAGGGGGTCCAGTTCAAGAGTGAACTTGCTGAGGCAGTGAAGAGGGACGAGATCAATGCTGTGAAGGCTTACAAACGCTCCGACGAGTTCCAGTGCTTCGATCTTGAGTACTTGGAGAGGGGAATCAAGACATCTTGTCGGTGGGTCATCTTGAAATTTGCTGATGCCGTGTCATTTGTTCGCCCCTCTTTTGAAGCAGTAGAGCTGGACGACCCCCTTATTGCTGAGGCTCTAGCCCATGTAGAGTCCCAAGTTCATGTCGAAGGTACCGGTACATTTGAAGATCGGCCCCCTATTTTTGATCATTGAAAAGACTCCTCTTGTTGATGTTGAAGCCCTGCCTTCCGACGTTGCTGAATAGGGTGACCGTCTGTGGCCCATACCCTCTGTTTGTAAAGTTTTCTGTATTTTACTTTCTTTTGGACAAATTTTGTAACACTTGATTTTATAGTGGAATTTCTCTCCTCGTCTTCTATATTTGCCTCTTTTACGATTTGTGCCTTGGCTATGATATTTTTCAATCTTAAGTCCCCCTCGTCTTTTTTGAGAGTGAATGGAGGGTCGTCCCTACCATTCACCCTCATCATAGCCGAGGGTGGTTTCCACCAAACTAATGATGTTTTAAAATATGAGTCCCCCCTCGTCTTTCTTGAGAGTGAATGGAGAGTCGTCGTTACCATTCACCCTCATCCTAGCCAAGGGTAGTTTCCACCAAACTAATGCTATTTTAAAGTATAAGTCCCCCCTCGTCTTTCTTGAGAGTGAATGGAGGGTCCTCCCTACCATTCACCCTCATCCTAGCCGAGGGTGGTTTCCACCAAACTAATGATGTTTTAAAATATAAGTCCCCCCTCGTCTTTCTTGAGAGTGAATGGAGGGTCGTCCCTACCATTAACCCTCATCCTAGATGAGGGTAGTTTCCAACAAACTGTTTTAAAATATAAGTCCCCCCCTCGTATTTCTTGAGAGTGAATGGAGGGTTATCCTTACCATTCACCCTCATCTTAGGCGAGGGTAGTTTCCACAAAACTAATGCTGTTTTAAAATATAAGCCCCCCCCCGTCTTTCTTGAGAGTGAATAGAGGGTATTCCCTATCATTCACCCTCATCCTAGCCGTGCGTGGTTTCCACCAAACTAATGATGTTTTAAAATATAATCCCCCCTCATCTTTCTTGAGAGTGAATGGAGGGTCGTCCCTACCATTCACCCTCATCCTAGCCGAGGGTGGTTTCCACCAAACTAATGATGTTTTAAAATATGATTCTTCCCTCGTCTTTCTTGAGAGCGAATGGAGGGTCGTCCCTACCATTCACCCTCATCCTAACCGAGGGTAGTTTCCACCAAACTAATGATGTTTTAAGATATAAGTCCCCCCTCGTCTTTCTTGAGAGTGAATGGAGGTTTGTACCTACCATTCACCCTCATCCTAGCCGAGGGTGGTTTCCACCAAACTAATGATGTTTTAAAATATGAGTCCCCTCTCGTCTTTCTTGAGAGTGAATGGAGGGTCGTCCCTACCATTTACCCTCATCCTAGCCGAGGGTGGTTTCCACCAAACTAATGATGTTTTAAAATATGATTCCCCCCTCGTCTTTCTTGAGAGTGATTGGAGGGTCATCCCTACCATTCACCCTCATCCTAGCCGAGGGTGGTTTCCACCAAACTAATGATCTTTTAAGATGAATTACCCAAGAAAATGTCTAAACTGACAAACAAAGGATGAAGGGCCAATACAACATTCTCATTAACATTCCAAGTGTTTTATTGGAGCAACACATTCATTACAACTGTGGTCTGATAGGACATTACAACATTATTGATAATATTTCTTCAAATGATCTGCATTCCAAGGGTTTAAAAAGGCTTCCCCTTCAAGGTTCTCTAGTCTATAGGTTCCAGGGACAACTTCATCAATGACCCTATATGGGCCATGCCAATTTGGGTGGAGCTTGTTAGGTTTCTTCCATGTCTTTTTGAGGACTAGATCCCTCACAGCGATTGGCCTTTGCTTCACCCTCTAGTTGTAAAACCTGGCAGTCCTCTGTTGATAGGATGCATGTCTTATCTCAACGTCTTCTCTTCTCTCCTCGGTCAAGTCTAGATCAAGTCTCCGTTCTTCCATATTTCTATGGGGGTCATTCATTTGGACTCTGTGAGTAGGAAACCCAATTTCGGTGGGGATGACGGCTTCTGAGCCATACGCCAACATAAACGGGGTTTCTCCGATAGGAGTCTTTACCGTCATTCTGTAGGCCCACAGTACAGTGTATACCTCCTCAACCCATCTTCCTTTTGCCTCCTTGAGTTTTTTCTTCATCCCGTCTAGGATTGTTCTATTTGTAACCTCAGTTTTCCCATTTTCCCGAGGTCGGCCTGGGGTAGAGAAGAATTGTTTGACACCCACTCTTTTGCAGTATTTCTCCAGGGATGCATTCCTGAATTGAGTCCCGTTATCTGAGATGAGGGTGTTGGGGAGACCATATCTGTATATAATGTTTTTCCAGATGAACTGGAAGGTCTTCTGCTCGGTGATCGTTATCATCGGCTCCGCCTCCACCCATTTTGAGAAATAGTCAATTGCTACGAACAAGTATCGATAGTTATTGACAGCCCTAGGCAAGGGTCCTACTAGATCGATTCCCCATACTGTGAATGGCCATGGGGACGTGATGGAGGTAAGAGGTTGATGGGGCTGGTGGCGAACCTTTGACATTTATCACACTTCTTTACATATGCCGCAACATCCTTTCCCAAGGTCGGCCACCAGTATCCTTGGGTGACTATCCTCTTTGCTAATGACCTGCCCCTAATGTGGATTGAAAAAGACCCCTCGTACACGTATTGCAAGATGTGTGGAACTTTAAACGGGTGCACACATCTAAGCAGAGGGAGAAAACCCTTTTTATAGAAGGTGTCTCCGATGATAGTGAACTTCGCAGCTCTGTATCTCAACTTCTTCCTTTTTTGTTTTTCTTCTGGCATCTCCCCCTCTTTAATGTATTTGACTAGGGGGTCAATCCACGAAGCTTCCCTGTTAATATTTAATCATGATCCAAGTGTTCCCTCTTCCTCTTCAATCGTTGGTCGAAGCAAAATTTCCACTGGGACTGTCCTCCTAATATCTGTCCTAGTTACTGAGGCCAGCCTAGTAAGCGCATTAACTCATCCATTATCAATCCTAGGTATCCTCTTCAACTTACTTCTCTAAAGATCTTCAATAGTGACTTCACTCTTTCAAGATATTTGGCCATTCTCACATCTTTAGCCTCGTATGCTCCTAGTATCTGATTCACTACCAGTCTTGAATCACTATGGACTAAGATCTGGCCAACACTAAGAGACTTAGCCAAGGAGAGGCCTGCTATCAGGGCCTCGTATTCAGACTCGTTGTTGGAGGTTTTAAAGTTGAACCTCAAGGCGTACTCAATGTCTGTGCCATCAGGTGCTGATACTATTAATCCAACCCCACTTCCACTCTCGTAAGAGGACCCGTCAACGAAAAGGTTCCACACAACCTGTTTTGAGAAATTTCCCTCTGTGAGGGATCCCTGTTTAAAGAGATATCTTCCCTCCTCATTTTTGATAACTTTTTCTCTAGAAGTGCTTGTCTCAGCCTTATCTGTAGATGGGTCAACAATTCTGCCTTGTTGGGTACCTATTTTCTCGAGGTTATCATCTTTAGCCTCATCCTCTTCCCAAGTAAATTCAGCCACGAAATGTGCTAATGCTTGCCCCTTATTGGACACCCTAGGTTGTTACATAATGTCGAACTCTCCCAGCTCTATAGCCCAGGCCACTAGCCTCCCTAATTTTTCTGACTTGTGTATGACCTGCCTAAGAGGAGAGTCGGTGAGGATGACTATTGTATGGGACTAGAAGTATGGCTTCATCTTTTTTGATGCATGGATCAGGGCATAGGCTAACTTCTCCATCCTAGGGTATCTTTGCTCTGCCCCTTGGAGAGCCTTACTGTTGAAATACACAGGCTTCTGCACTCCGTCTTTTTCTCTCATAATGGCTGCATTGATGGGTGACTCTGAGACGGCGAGTTACACTTATAATCTTTCGCTTTGCACTGGACGTGACAACAACAAGGTCTTGAAAAGCCTTATCACACTCTTTGTTCTTGAAAAGCCTTTCCATTTCTAACAAAGCCTTTATCTTCTCGGGATTGGCCTCAATGCCTCTTTGATTGACGATGAACCCTAAGAATTTCCCTGCTCCGACCTCGAAGACATATTTAGCTGGGTTGAGCTTCATGTGGTACTTGTCTATCGTGTTAAAGGTCCTCTCAAGGTCGGCCACATGATCCTCGGCCTTCAAACTCTTGGTCAACATGTCATCTACATAAACCTCCATGGACTTCCTAATTTGGTCTTCAAATATTTTATTCACAAGGCGCTGATACGTTGCCCCCACATTCTTTAGGCCAAAGGCCATGATCCTATAACAGTATGTCCCCTTGTCGGTAATGAAAGCCATTTTATCTATGTCTTCAGGGCCCATAAAGATCTGGTTGTAACCTGAATAAGCATTCATAAAGCTCATTAGCTCATGGCCTGCGGTAGCGTCTACCATCTGATCAATGCGAGGGAGAGGGAAACTATCTTTGGGATAAGGTTTGTTGAGATCGGTGAAGTCTACACACATCTTCCATTTCATGTTGGCTTTGGGGACTATGACTGCGTTGGACAACCATTCGGGGTAGATGATCTTCCTGATAAACTCAGCATCTTCTAGCTTCTTGACCTCGTCCCTTATGACTTCATATTTTTCTCGAGAATAAATTCTCCTCTTCTGCTTTACCGGCTTTGCGCCCTCTACCACGTTGAGCTTGTGGCACATGATTTCGGGGTCTATCCCCGACATATCTGCATGACTCCATGCAAATACGTTATGTCTTCTCCTTAGCAGCTTGATGAGGTCTTCTTTTATGTTTGTCTTTAGAGCTTTGCCAACTTGGATGGTTTTTCCGGCTCATCCTCAATGAGGATGATGGATTCTACCTTTTTTCGCAGCTTCTCCTTTCTTCAGTTTTGTCTCATCCCTGGGGTCGAGGGTATTAATATTGTAAGTAGTTGTTGCTTTCTTGAGCGCCTTTATTTTATCGACGGAGTTGAAGTAACATTCCCGTGTCGTTGTTTGGTCTCCCTAAAATTCCCCTACCCCGTAAGGGGTCGAGAATTTTATCGTCTGATGAACCGTGGACGGCAAGGCCTCAAATTCCTTGAGGGCCACTCGCCCCAGTATAATGTTGTAGGCTGAGAAGACATATTTATCCATCACGAAAAAGTTAACCTTCTTGGTAAGCCATCTCGACCACTCGTCCCCCATTTTAACATTGGCCTCATACACTCCTAGAGGATGAACTTTTTCCCCACTGAAACTAATCAAGGGGTGATGGTATGGGACGAGCTTAGCACGGCTGAGACCTAAGGCTTTAAAGCACGGCCAGAACATCACATCTATAGAGCTACCCCCATCTACTAGGATCCTCGGCACCTCGCATTCGTGTGCCCTGGTAGTGATGACGAGAGGGTCATCATGTGGGGCTAAGAGGCCTTTGAAGTCCATTCTTGAGAATCCCACTATCAAAGTATCCATATTATCTTTCTTTCTCTTTTCTGGCTTTGCTTCTATAAAGGTTGAATGCACAGCTTTTATCACTGCCTTGGCTTCAGCTATACGAGCCTTCTTGTCTACGACCTCTGATCCTCCTCCTGCTAATCCCCCGGAGATCATCCCAACACCGAACGAGATTATATTAAGTCTTTTCACAGGGCCGTGGTCGTCTCTCGGTGGGAGGTCAGGGTCATCCTCATCCTCTTAAGGGTAGTCTCTTCTGTTTGGAGGATCCTCTCTGCATGTATCACTTCTCTTTTCCTGGGGTCGTCCCTTTGGCCCCTATTGAAGGCACCTTTGTCCACGTATTTTCTTAACTTCCCTTCTTTTAGAATTTTTTCAATTTCATCTTTTAGAGCAAAACACTTATCGGTCAGATGACCATGGTCTTGGTGAAATTCACACCACACATTTTTCTTCCTCTTGTGAGGAGGTACCCTTAACTTCTCAGGCCATTTCAAGGATTGGTCACTCTTTATCTCATTCAGAATGTGTTCCTAGCTGACTGTCAGAGGGGTGTAATCAGCGAATTTATCATCTGCTAGCCTCTTCTTCCCCTTTTTATTCTTTTTTGGTACTTACCCCCACTAGTGCCTCCTTTTTCATCTTCGTATTTTGCAGCCATCGCCTCTTCGGCGTTCATCACCTTTCTCGCTGTTGCCAGCAATTCAGCCATCGTCTTTGGGGGGGTCTTCAATAAGCTTCCATAATAGCTTCCCCTTCGAGATTCCTCCAATGAGGGCTGTTATGGCTATACTCTCCTCGTAATCTTTGACCTCTAACTTTTCTTTGTTAAATCTGGCTATGTAGTCTCTTAAGATCTCTTTCTTCCCTTGCTTAACATAGAGCAGGTGTGTGGTCTTCTTCTATGGCCTCACTCCGAATTAAAAGTTATGGATAAATCGATCTGCTAACTGCTTAAAGCTTTCAATGGATATCTTTGGAAGAGACATATACCAGATATGTGTGGCCCCAATCAGCATGCCGAAAAAGGAACGACACCTCATCTCATCTGAGATAGAGTATATGTCTTCCACTGATTGGTACATCTCAATATGATGGATAGGGTTGGTACTCTCGTCATACCTTAGGGTGACTACAAGTGACTTAAACTTGGATGGTGTTGGAAAGTTGACTATCTTCGCTACAAAGGGTGAGCCTATGGAGTATCCTCTTTGAAGGGGGTCCCTTCTACTCAGGATATCACCAATCTTATCCTCCAGCCTTTGGATCGATTCGTTCCAGGGCCTCGTAAGGTCGGCTTGACCGATGTTATCCCCTGTCGCCTCTTTGGGGTGAACTGAGGGTTCTGCAGTGGAAGGTCTGTGATGACTATTCACTTCCCCCTGATCATCATCCCGTCCGTGGGGTCGTCCATCTGCTTCCTCCATTCTGTACCTCGCAATACTCCTCGATCTGGATAATTTTTTCCTCAGGTCATTTACTTGGGGACATGGGCGATCATCTGGATTTTCCCCCCAACACTTCCCGTTGCTTTCCTGGATAGGTCATACAGCATTGTTGGAGACCTCATACGGCTCCCACCAATCTATGGGGGTCTCTTCCACCTCCACATCATCATATCTGTCCTCTGGGCAAGGGTTTCTTTGCCTCCCCAGGCGTAGATGCTGGGGGTTAGCAACATCCCTCCACCGTTGTGGAGGTGGAAAGTCTTTACGTGGTGCCTAGGGTGGTCCCCTGGACTCATGTTGCCCTGGAGATGCTACCAGAGTAATCATCTCCGATGAGACTCCAGGTGGTCTCAGTATGTTTTGGCTAAGAGTTGCAAATTGCTCCTGCATAATTTGCTGACTTGCTACTAAGGACTTCAGGGCGACAACCACATCTGCCATCTCAGACTGAGGTGGTATTTGACTGGAAGAAGGTCCTACTCCACTAGCTGGTGGAGGAGGTGGTGGTTGTAACTCCGGTACCATATGTTTGAGATGTGATGATCAAAAGAGCTTGAGAAACTTAATGGGTCTCTTTTAATGGTGAAACAGCTCCACACGAAGGGGGAGAACTGGTTCACCACCAGAGTTTCCAGTGAGGTCAAGCTGTATAAAGGAAGAGATAGCCTCTCGTTCCCACATATGACGCCAAACTGATGATGCTAAGATTCAACACCACCAGATAAGAGATGATGAGCCCAAACAATGATAACAATGGCAGCAATAGAGTTATGTATGTGTATAAGTATATAGAAGGATATGAGTATAAGAGGAATGAAGGTAATGATGCATAGTGGTTCAGCTAATTAGGCTTAGATCCACTATGAGTGTGTGATCCACTAAATATGGGCACTAATAGTCTTGGATACAATGCACATAAGCTCACTCTCTCTTTACTGTGTGTACAAGCAGAGTTTTAGATAGGGTTACCAATCTCGATCCTTTTACAAGGTTGAAGATGAAAAGTATATATAGGTCTTGGGGGGAGTAATTTACCCCCCAAGCATGCATTGAGCATGTGAATGATGATCTAGTCAATTCCCTCTTGACACCTGGCTGTGCCACTTGTGATTAATAATGACATAATATTCCCTCACGTGAGGAAATGATATTGTTATAACGGTCAGGTCCACGTGCTATATGAGTCCCACACGCGTCGTGCCACACATCTCCAAAATCACGCGCCTCGGTGATGTCACCCTTGACCTATGATGTCAGGTCGAGGTTAAAATTCATGCTTGCACTGGGTCCTATTGGATGTGGGCCTCGTGCTGTCATCCCCTCTTAGGGTTGTCCGGCCTATGATGAAGGGTCGGCACCTTATAGGGTCATCTGACCTATGGTGTAGGGTCGGCCCCTTATACGGTCGTCCGACCTATGATGAAGGGTCGGCCCCTTATACGGTCGTCTGGCCTATGGTGAAGGGTCGGCCCATTTTTGGGGTCTCCCAGTCTCTGATAAAATCGCCGGTGTAATAGAGTTAGACCCTCGTCTTACATAAGGATACCCTCAGCTAGGCCGAGGGTGTAAGTTGGTATATCAGTTGGCTAAATCCCATGTCAAGGCATTTAATTGTGAGTTATTCAGGCTACATAGGCATGAGTCGTGGTGAAATGTTTGAGTAAAGTGAGGCCCATTCATTTAGACTTCATGAATATTTGGGACTTTGAAGAAATACAAAGCTTCTATACTTCACAAGATTTTCGTTGTCAAATTGAAAATATATCATTTTACAGGTTTTTCGATTGAACGTCACTTGGCTATTGACACACTTGCACATTTTTTTATAAAAAGAATTTTTAAGGGTTGAACAAGTGTTTTTGAAATCATAAGATATGTTGTGTGTACCTTTAGGAAATGACTGATTTTGTAAAAGGGATTTTATTTGGGATATTTTCTCAAAAATGCTTTAAAACCGTTGACAGTCTCACATTTTGACCCGTGCGTGAGGCTAGGCACAATTTTAGCCTTGGTTGCATATTGGCTAAAATCATGCGCACTGTAAGAGGTAAACTATGCACACGGCCGTGCATGATTTTGGCTTAACTTGCATACTATCCAAAATCTTGCACACCGAAAAAAGTTAATTGTGCGAATGATGGAGCTTATTTATCAAAAATCCTATAAGTAGGCCTTGTTCCTTCCTTTTTAAAATATCATAATTCCTTATTACTCACTTACATCTCAGAGAGTATTTTAGAGGTTGAGAGATTTTACTTTTTCTCTCAATTTTTAAATTCACATGTTCCCTCCAAATTGAGAGAAAAACCTACATTTAAACTTGATGTATGGCTCGAGGGGAAATTAAAATTGATTTGATTCAGATCCACATTGCGAAAGTTTAATTCAAATTATTCTTGATTTAAATCAGTTTATCAACACTCCTAGATCTAGAAAGGAGGTGTCTTAATCTATTGGAGAGATCGAGGCATGATGTGATTCTAAGGAGGAGAGTTCACTTCCTTATTCACCTTATGGAGCTTAAGGTGGATCTTTTATCGTCAATGGGGACTCCAATGTTCATAGGTACCTACTAGTGAATGCATGAGTGAAAGGTACTTTCTTGTACTATATAAAACCTTTTCGAGTTAAATAAAAGATTGGAGTGCGTCGAGATTTTTTACCCCTTGTTTTTTTTTTTTTGGGGGGGGGGGGTCCACATAAAATATGAGTTATTAACTTCTTGTATGTTGTGCTTGCTATTTTGTTCACTTACATCACACACTACACCTAGATATCATATAGATCTTGTTTATTCCATAAATTTGATTTAAGATTTGCATCTAGTAATTTGACCTAGATTTCCTAAATCACAATTTGTTTTATTAATGCATGCTTAATATGACTTCACTTAGTTGTTACATTTTCTAGGTTACTTAAAATTGTGAAGAAAATTAAAATTGCTGAAAATTGGGCAAATTTTCATATAAACCTATTCAACCTCCCCCCTCTATATTTGTTAAAGTATAACGCTCGTATTGAATACACGCATCATCACTCATTACAATCAAAGTAATAATTTTTCCAGTATTTTAATCCTCATAACCCTTGTGCTTAAGAACCTATGCACCCTTTGTAAACCTCTGAGATTGTGAAAGCATAATCAAGTCAGCACCCTAGACATGAATCTTAATCATGGTCCCATTCGATACATTCTTGATGTACCGCTCACCATCCTATTTGAACTATCAAATAAATTCCTAAACCATCAAATAAGTTCCCGTAGTTAAGATATACTACTAGGATTGCACTCACGGCTTTATCGATAGGATGTCAACTCCATATCTAAGATGTGAACTATTTAATTGTACTAGAACTAGAATTTTGATCTTCTATGATCAGGTCGAACTCAATTCACCAAAGTTCCCATTAAGTTCAATCGACTAACATTGCATATAATATATTTTAAAACAAATATAAAGCATTCTCACAAATATGATTATTATTTCAAAATGAACCTCACACACCTTTATTGAAAAATAAATGTCATAAATGGTTTTAATAATAAAGCCCTAATAATCTCCCACTTAGTTTTAAAACCAGCATATGCATCCAACTCTCAACCCATCTACTCAGAAGTCTATAGCCCTAGTTGTAGAAGGATTAACCTGGAGTTATCTTATGAAACATTGTACATAAACTTATCACCTCCCTTAGTTAATCCCTCAAAGTAGTTGTGCTTAACCCTTTTATGGTTTATGGGTTCTCTTTACCTTGCAATCGTTGTGCTATAAACACAATACATTGTAATATCCAATTGCACTAAAGGAACCTTAATCAAGTCACATGGGAAGTTCCCGAGCCATATAGACTCCTTAGTTTCCTTCAAATGCCAATAACTTCGACCCCCATGGTGGAGTCATAAATGCATGATTTTTTCAAACTCCATGGGTAAACATGTATCCCGAGGTAAAAAATTTGGAATGCTTATCTGACTGAAAATTGAGTATTCGTACCTAAATGGTACTAAACTATCAGACTAAAATATGTTGACCATAGTAATGACAAAGCAGATATTCGTTCTAGTACACAAAATAGTATACACGCGGTTACCCACCACCGAAACATAAGGTATATTCCTCATTCTCTCTATTTATTAAGTGTTTTAGGACACTAATCCCTATATAGAGTGATTATACAATTAAAAGGATAAAATACTTTTTTGGAATCTCGAGACTAAAGTTGTGACTTGGGATAATCCCAACATTCTTTTTATCTGATTTTGGAAATCTTGATCATAAGGATGTGGCTGGCTTATCCAAAGTTCATTATATCGAGCTACTTGGACAACCACACTCATATGTAAGACAATATGCTCATCACGTTCCCAATTAGGATAATATTATCCACATATTGTACAAGAAATACCACCATGTTTTAGTCATACTTCTTATACAAACAAGTATTATTCTCTCTTTAATCAAAATAAAAAGATTGATTGCCTAATAAAACCAAATGTTCCAAGACCTTAATCTTAGCTTACATCCATAAATGAATCTCTTATGCTTATAAACTTTTCTTTCCCGACTTCTTACTATGAATCCCTTAGGTGGAATTATAAAGATGCATTTGTTAAGACAATCGTTAAATAACACATTCTTGACGTTAAAAGAATCCTGATAGATTTTATCATGGCTACTGATGAGAAAGTTTTCTCATAGTCAATCCATTTCTTTCTGAGTAAACCATTTTCCCAAAAATCTTTACCTTGAAGGTTTCTATCTTCCCATCTATCCATCTTTTTAACTTCTTGAAGATCCACTTGCACTTGATGGGTATTATTTTATACCCATCAACAAGTCTACAAGTTCTAAAAACTTGATTTAAATACATTTAATCCTTCCTGGTATCTATATTATTAAGTCAAAACTAAACATCCTTGTCTTGGAATGCCACATTTTAGTTTTTTGTACCCGGTTCATTTTACTTGGGATCTCATCAAAATGCTCACCAAAATAGTAACATGTTAGGATGTCTCTTGATTCTCCCACTACAATGTGGAATTAATTTTAATCCATTATAAGTGACATGCTTTAACTAATCATTGGTAATGCTCCCACTAAAGCTAGGTAATACATTATCGATATTAGGTTGTATTTCTTGTTGCACGGGTACTTAAGCAACAACAGTAATATGATGTTCTTTTTTAATCTTTTAAACCTAACTTACTCTTAGGCTTGTGGTTTATTATGTAATCCTCTTTCAAAATCGAGCATTGATTACTCGATTAAATTCAATTTACAAAATAATAAATAAAAATATATTTTCCAAGAAAAATCATAATCTATACAGGTCTCAACATTAGAACCATGTTATCCATAAAATTGGGTGACCCTAAGTAATTAATTAATCCAAACATAATGAAATAATCAATTAAGAGATATAATTATATATAAGCACATGCAAATATATATATATATATATATATATATATATATATATATATATATATAAATATTAAAATGACTGAAAGTCTTTTTTCGTCATAGCCTAAACTTGTTCCTTGAGTTGAGTCCTAAAGGGTCAAAAACCCTTTGATGAAGAGTTCATCACGAAATAGAAAGTGGATATACTAGAATCCAACACAAAACAAATCACTTGCCAAAAATGAATTTGGACCTTGATCTCTCTTTGCAACCCTATGAATGCGTCATTTCAGGGCACGGTCGCGAGATTGATCACCGCGGTCGTACCCCCCGATGCCACGATTACTAGTTTGGTCCGTCACTTCTAGTTTTCTTCCTCATCTGATAGGATTCTTGAATCTTTATCAAAACTATGTCGTTTTGACCCTCCAGCAGCGTTGAAAACTCCATTAATAGACCTCCATTTTTTATTCAAAAATTAATCAGAACCAACAGATCTTCCACCAATATCAAAATCTAATAACAAAAAAGGATCTAAACATCTAATGATTAAATCCCCAAACAAAATCCTCCACATTCATCAATTAAATGCAATGGATAAAAACCCTAATTATTACAACCAAATCGAATCTAGGAGAAACTTTAACTGAGGATAAACCACCATAGAATTCATTCACATAACATACATTCATGTGACCATGATGGAAGTAATAAAAATATTAAAATGTAAATACCCCATGTTTTTGGAAATTAATTAAATAATGATTAATTAATATTTACTCGGGTGAATTAACGAGCAATTTATTGGGTTTGGATTATTAATCTAAATTTCAAATGATAATTTTAAATAAATTGTGAATGACTTGTTAATTAAAATAACTCGTTGGTAATTAATTTGATATTTCAGTTTGGTACGTTTGGATGGGACTCTAGGGGTTTACGGAGGACGGAAATGGTATTTTTAACGTTACAAATTTGGTCACGGGGGTAGGTATACTTTTGGGTCAAATTTTAAGAGTATCCGGTCAGCGATTTGGGCTCATTTGGGGGTCCAAATATGAGACCATAGTAAGCCTGTGGGATTATGTCCTTTAATAGGTTTATTACCCTTATTAAACATCATAACTCGTCATAAGTAAAATTGTAGTTTTAATAGGCAAGCTTTAGCAGAAGAAGAAGAACATTAAAGGGGACCTAATCAAGAATCAAGATTCAAGCTTTCACAAGACAAGAAACACTATCTTGCTTACCGTGTTAATATGTAATAGATTTATGATTTCCATTGTGGTATATTTATATATATATGTAGCCGAGTATATATGTATAAACTCGTGAATGTTTATTAGATGTGAGTGATATATATATATATATATATATATATATATATATATATATATAGTCCAGTTCTGAGGACAATCCATGAATGTTAAATACATGTGCATCGGGATTATGGGTAGTTTAACATATATTGGATATTAGGTATTTCGATGGTTGTGGTTAATTGGTATGGTCATTATATACGTTAATTGGTATACTTGGGAATATATTTTAGCTATAAGGCTAATATAGGATTTCATTACGTTATGAAAACATCATTAATGGAAGTGTAACTAGCTAGTGACATGTTAAAAAACTCTAGGGTTATGTCCTTAGCGATGGATTTTATTAGATTAGTGACACTTTTTGTATGGATTTATATGTTGGGACAGAGTTGGGATTTATATGGAACTATCTTTTGTTATACCATTAATACAGTATGATTCCTAAACCAATCAAAAGAGGACATCTGGACTCATTATCTACCAGAACAATGTCGGCTCATGTAACAATGAGATCAACTCAGATACTAGAAAGGCCTAGGCGTTCTGGTCGGCCTTAGTATTTAAGACAACACACATAACTTCGTTATTTAATATTCAGTTTAACTCTGTCAAAATAGCTCTGTCACAACATGCATGAGTCAGGCAGTGGGTTGATGTTAGCAGTGCACCAACATGCTAGAAACAAACAAATATTCGCTCCCACCATGTGTGCCCATGATAACTTTATAATTATTCCTCTACTATCATGTAAAGTGGGTATTAGTTTAATCGATAAAAATAAGACCCTTGACACACTCTAGTGGACCAGCTGGAACAGTCCATATACATATACACTGCCTATATTTAAGGAGGCGGGAGTAAAGAAGGGAATAAGAACTAAATGAGATTATATACTCTCAATCTACTGAATCAATACTATACACACTTCCACATATGGACATAAGCACCATTCAGGGCTGAACCATATAATTTTGGATTCACTCTCTTTCTCTCATTTCCCTCTATAGCGGGTCTTAGATAAGTATTCCTTTGATTTACATCTATTAATTTGTTATTATTTTCAACTTCTATGCTCTCGCTAAAACCAAATCAATATATCAGTTTTAGGCAATAACATATTGGTGTTGTCTGTGGGAACACGACAAGTCATTCATTTATTTATACAGTTATATTTTTTTTTAACTTGAGAATACCATTTTCTAGTAGACTAGTGAATCACATTCCAATTCATCTGGGTTTTGACGGGTTAAAGTTATTTTCAAACAATTGTTTCTCAAATTTGTTTAATCCTTAAATTTCCATCAAATCTACTCTTTACTACCTTAAAAATCTCTTTTCCAATGGTTTTTGCTATATTAATTGTTATACTCTCCTATGGCATTACGGTTCTTTGTTTTTCTAGAAATACTGCGAATATGGTGAAAAACCCATAAAGCAGTCGAGTCGATGAAGGAATTATTCCCTTAATGCCTATGGGTATGGGTGATCTATAGGGAATATTAATGAGCTTGGCTAGAGGCCAAGAGGCTATGCAAGAGAGCATGAAGCAACTAGCATAAATATTTTCAAATGAACAAAAAAAAAACTTGAATTGAACCCATTCACTCCAACAGGGGGTAAAAATTCTAATAGGGGATGAGATATGCTACCCCCATCACCATAAAAGGATAGGAGGCTAACTCATTACGATAAAGAAATAAAAAATCCTATGATATTGGATTTGGACTCACGAGACGAAAATAGCAGATCTAAGTACTTTGAATCACGCCGGGATGACAAATCCTATCATCCAAAAGAAACCTCCACCACCAGATAATGGGGATATGATGACGGGCAAACCTTTTCCAGGGAATGCCCAAGTATTCTTTTGGGAAGAATAAGCAGGAATTCTACATTTGAACAGTTAGGCCCAATAGCAGCAAGAGAAAATTAATACAAAGAATTAAGAGCATGCAAAAGGGGGCCAAGAAAGTCTGAGACTAGAAGGTCTGAGTGATCGACCATGTCAAGGCCAAGAGTGTGAGGGCCAACAAAGGCCGAACAGACTTTCGAGGAAAAGAGCTCGCTCGAGAACCGAGGCTAAGTAGAGAAAACCATCACATTAAAGGCCAAGAAAGAAGAGCAATCCAGGAAAGATTCTATTCAACAGCTGGAAGACCAACTGGTTGAAATCATCAAAATAAATAAACCTTTGCAGAGGTGCTTTGTACAAGGATCATCATTCACAGTTGCAGTAGTGAGTTATCCAATCCTGTCTAGATTCAAGTCGTCAGTTATCACTCGCAAGTCTAATGGGAAATCAGATTTGATATTCTACATGGAGCAATACCTGGTTTCTCTATATATCTATTTAGTCTAGGATCATATGGGTTGTAGGGATTTTTCTAACACTATCACTCAGTCGACTCAAGTATGGTATAACGGCTTGACAAGAGGGAATATGTTGAATTTTCTGCAGTTATCCGACCTCTTTATCAATAAATTTTATTTCAGTATGAATCGAGGGAAAAGTGTGGCTTAATTGCTAAGCGTTTGTCAGAAGGCGGATGAAACGACAACAGAATTCATCACGCAATTCAACACAAAGAGGCTTAAAGTGATTAATTATGATGAAAAAAATACTATCACCACTATCATGAGCAGTCTATTGCCTAGAAAATTATACAAGGAGCTAGTTAAAGACCTGCCAAGCATGATGGTCGAAATCTTTGCTAAGGCAGGAAAAATTATGAAAACCGAGGAGTTAATGGTAGTAAAGGAATCTAGTCGTGCCAGATTTAAGGCTGGAAAAATATCTATTGAGAAAGATTAGAAGCCAAGGAGATTTGATTAATATACCATACTTTTGAATGCGTGCACCACATCCTCGGTGAAATTCAGGAAATAGTGAACTAAAATGGTCAGGTAAAGTGAAGGTCACACCAAATCGAAGAAATAAGGATAGGAAAGTGAGTTTTACAAAGATTATGGACAAAATACTAACGATTTATTAGCCTTGAAAAATGAGATAAAAGCCTTGATCAGAGGAGGTAAATTTGTGAAGTATATGGAAAAAAGTGGTCAACCAGACATAAGGGACGAGCATAAACCCAGGCGATGATCTAAACCACCTGTAAAAAGTGGACGAGAAGACACATGGTCAAGACAAGAACCCAAATAATAAACGAGATCCAGATCTTCCCAAAAACCCAAGGAGCCAGTGAATGACATCACCATGATTTTTTTTGTCATTTTATAGATGGAGGTGACACCCGTGGCAGAGATGGACCTAATGAGAAGAAAGCCTACCTCAACGAGGCAAAGGCTTATGCTCATATTAAATAGAGCAATTTGGTCGATGATGGGGAGACTTGTCCTTTGAAGGTAAATAAAGACAACCTCATTGTTGGGTTTTCAAAAGATGATTTGTTAGGAGTTATCTATCTCCATGATGACCCTCTAGTGGTCACTATGACAGTGCATGAGATCAGAGTAACAAGAATTTTAGTCGATAATGGCAGCTCTGTAGATGTACTATTTTGTAGTCGCTTTAAGAAGTTGAGGTTAAAAAACGAAAGACTAGAATTATATCATAGACCTCTTATCGATGTTTCAGAGAAGAAGGTGTACCCCTTGAGAATGATCGAACTAGAGGTTATCATCGACACATGGCTTGCCTACTGAACATAAACGATACATTTTTTCGTCCTTGACGAAAATGTCCACTCAACCTATTGATGTCAAAAAATAGATTGGACCCAGATTTATCATCACAGATAAAGTATGATTTACGATATAAATAAACACATAAGAGACAAAGATTTTTAAAGTGGTTCGACTATGAAGAAAGCCTACGTGCATTGTTGGTATTATTTTTTGTGGTTACAATAACATAGTTGGGTGTGCTTGAGAATGATTGAATTGTCCCTTTGAGTTAGGGGAGATCATGTAATTATAGTGGATAGGAGTCCAAGGGATGGAATGCCTTTATATATTCAGGCATTTACATCTGTATTCAATAAAAATAACTGTTGATATTCACGGGTACAATGACTGTTGGTGACCCCACATAAATGGCTTTTGATATTCTTGATGGTTCATATTTTTTAGGTTGGTCGACCACGTAAGTAATTACTATAAAGATCACAATGTAGGAGAATGGGTATCCATTTCTCATTAATTCATATAGGGGAGTAAATTTTACAATCAATAAAAGCCCCCAATGCTCTATGCTTGATGATTTAGTGATAGGATGGAGTATTTATTTTGAAAAGTTGCATTCGTATATGATGAATGAGGTAGTTGGCCTTCTACAACACGTGTGGAGAATTTGTTGATAATTCCCATGCGCATGACCCTTCTTATTCTTAACGATTTACCTTTTGGAGCTGATTGGTTAGTGTGACGACTAATTAGGTCTGGATCTGACCAAGTGTCGATGAAGTGCTGGGATGTCTACTTGGGAGGACAAGTGTCCTGATGTTATTATTTCAGTTGGTATCATTTGATGTCATCAACTCTATTTTCCATAATGTTCCACTTGGAATCTCTTAGCAATATATAACAGATGTTCTCGCATCGTTAATCTATATTGATGATATCAGTTATGGTACCACCAAGTAATATAGTAAGAGCTCCATCCAGGACAACCTTGAGGTGCAACAATGGTGAAAATCAAATACATAATTAAAGAAGGAGGTGAGCCAATGAAGAGAAAGACTATAAAATAAGTGGTTTGACCATCTGGTTTACTCCAATGTGTATGGGTGAATGAATTTCACTATGAAAATGGCTCTAATGGCCTTGTGATACATTCACTTAACCTTTTACCACTGTTGCGATTTCAATAGAGTTCTGGCAAGGGTTTTCAATTATCGATCCTTTATATTGTTGAAGAAGACAAGCTTGTATAGTGCCTGGATGGTGTAATGCACCCCCCAAGTATGTAAGAAGTGTGTACAATATATGTTAGCCAATGAGGTTAAGCCACCTGTCCCTACCACAAGTAGATCATGATGAAGTAAATTTTCCCCCTACGTGCACATGCAATTTGGTTATAACTGTTTATCCATGTGCACTGATTATCCTGAGGTCTGGCATCACACGTAGTGGAGATGTCATCTAGAGGGATCTTGGTTGGGAAGAGTATGAGACCCTCAGAGTCTTGCTCGATAATATGTTGGAGGAGTGTAGTCTCGATTGGGCAGACATCAAGCCGAGACGAGTTTGTAGCAAGATCAATGAGGTCTCGACTGTCAGGTGTGACAAACGAGACGAGATAAGCAGATGGATAGAGTTGTTGGAGAGTCTCGACCTGAGAGGATAGTTGAGACTGAGTTCGTTAGTATCGAATTCCTCATAAAACGCATGGACTGAAGGGTCGGCCAGGCCGAGCAAGTCCTATGTTAGGACGAGGTTACACTTGGGCATATAAATCACCCCTAGCCCTTAGTCTTCGATGTGAATAGCAGGCTAAAAACTAAGAGTGTCTGGGGATATGTATAAGAAAATATATTTTTGACTGACGACTGAGGTGTCCTTTCAATGTCATATCAAAGTTGGTGATGGTCATTGATGTGACACTTGGCAGTTAGTCTACGACTCTGCAGGCTTGAGATGACACATGTCCCTATTTTCATTGGATAGCTTCTCACCCAAGTATAAGCGGCGGCTGAAGTGCTTAGGGTTTAGTGCCCTAATGATGATTCTTTTTGGGACTTGTGCCCAATAATTTGAAGTTTAAACCCCAATTTGGAGACTTTTATCTCTCTTATTTGCAACCATATTCTCCCACCTTTAGCTATGTGTAAATCGCCATTACCATTCTACTAGAAACCTTCGATTCTCGCTGTTCCTCGCATTTTTTGAGTCACTTTCTCCGGCTCCGGATACGAGTCATAAGAGTTTTCCCGGTCATAAGGAGGCATAAGAGAATAGGTATACCGTAAATAAAAAAACATGACTAACAAACATACGCCTTAACTTCTGCTTTGGTTGGCTCCCTTTGAGGGGTCACAAGGGTAAAAGGCTGACCGATGAACCAGGGTCTAACAGGATGCGATTGACGATTGTTAATCTACCCAATCACTTGGGACGATTGTGTTAAGTTGTTTTAGCATGAGGTCATCGTTAGTGAAGGTGACAACAGCCGAAGACTAGGCATACAAGGCCTTTTTCATGTTCACCTCACTAGCTAAACCTAACCCTTTGATATTTGTCAAGATCCACTAGCACATAGACAAATGCAATCCTTCTATCGGATAACGTCATCAAGTCATTATACATGCTGGCGAGGGATGGAGTCTTGTTCAGGCTTTAAAGGTTAGAGCAAGAACATGTACATTTTGAGATATCAATTGGTCTGAGGATTGGTACTGACAAAGTGATCAGAGGGCTCAAGTGTGCAATGTGCTAGACCTGAGACTTTCAACATGAGTAATTAATTTTCCTAATCTTTTGGGAAAACTTTGACTACCAATCCTTCTTTTGGGAAGAGAGTTATTATCTCTGTGACACCCATACTTGAGTATGCCCATTCTTACCATTTAAGTGAGAAGGGGTGGGGGTGGGTGGGGTGAAGGTACTCAATTTTAGTAGTGAAAATTTCCAACACCTTTTTAGATATTTTCAACTAACACTTTTCTCTTCCTCAATGAGCGATTTGATTAAAATCTTTAGTTTCACATGCTTGATGTTACTCAATTTTTGGATGGATACATATCTTTAAAACATCGCTTTGTTTAAAAATATTTTTGCATGTGGCGGATTTCACTCAAGCATTACTAAACGGAATACTATCTCCAATTTCCCAAAGGGAGCATTATCCAATCAAAGTTATAGCCCTAGCCACATCATCTATCATGATTTTTTGATATCGTATCTATATTTTCAACTCCTTCAAATCAATAATAAATCTCACATATACACATTTGAGGATAATGGACTCTCTCTCATAAATATTCTAAGCTTTGAACCGTTTGTAAAAGATTGTACAACTTTGTCATTTCTCATAAAGTGGCATCTATACAATGTGTAGCGTTGTGAAAAGTGAAACAAGATATGATAATGTATACCTAAAGTATATTTTTTCTAAAAATTTATAAAACTAGAAAAAAATTGAATTCATCTCATGAAGCACATGCCATATTCCCAAACAAACGAAAAAAATGATCAAATAAGCTATTTTGATATACAAAAATATAGTCATAGAGTATATGATCTAGAAAAAAAAGGCATAAACAAGATTGTACCATAAATCTATTTAAATTTTTTGATGAAAGATATGTACTACCAAAAAAATCCTGATGTAGGATAAAAAACTATACATTAAGCACATGAACCTAAACATGTCCCAACAAACTCAATTAATCATAAAAATAACTAATGAAGTCCTCAGATAATCAATCTAGAGAAACCTTTAAGGTAAGACTAAGAGAGCATGTAAAGCCTAACTACAAAAATAGGCAAACCAAGCATAATATACATAAGAAATAATTATATATCTAAGGTAAAATGAAAACACTTTTAATATGAATATGAATAAATATACACATATCAATAAAAGATAAACTAGATGTGATAATCATAAACATACTTTCAAAAAATCAAAGAAACATATTTTAAAAAATAAAATCTTTTCAAATTATTCAAGATACGAAGAAAAAATAAATTAAGAAGATAAACAATTCACATATGATTTATCAAAGATTATACAAATGATATACAATTTCATGAATGAATTAAAAGTATATAGCCTAGGATAAGATATATGAAATGAGATGCTAACAAAGGCTATGACTAAAACAAATCAACTATAGTGTTTAGAGGTGGATGGGACTAATTTCAGAATCTTCTTATTATCAGTTTCAATTCCTCCCAAAATGTCCTTCCTTACCCATATATGACTTTCCACGAGGAGCCTCGGGTTTAAATGGGACCTTAGGCATACTTTTCTACAGTTTAACTTTCTTACTATGGTCCTTTTTTTAAAAAACATTTTGATTCATCTTAACCTATATTTTTATTTCAAAGGGTTTAAGTGAAAAATTTCTATAATTAAAGGCTTCTTTTTATCTTTGTTGTTCCTCACAAAAATCTTACCACTCCTATTATAATGCAAAGGTAAGTTTGGTTTGAGTAAAAAATAAAAATCCCTCAAATTACCAATTTTATGACGACGATCACATTTAAAAGTTTTTGGTTAAGGAACAACCTTTTTAAAATATTGAATATTATTCAACTTGTAATTTTTTTTATAAGGTGACCTTCTTATGACAATAAGAACACAAAAAGTCCTTTTTAGGCCTCTCATGTGATTTTTATTAGCACAAAAAGAGGAATACTATTCTTTCCATTCAAATGATTAACAACATATTTTCTTTTATTTTGAGAAATTTTGGGAACATTTTCAATTGGTGTTGCCTCATTTGATGACGAAGTTTTGACAAAAATGATCTCTTCCTAAGGAATGTCTAATTTTCTATAATCTAGGTATTTTTAGAGATGTTAAATACTTTTTAAAAGTTGGACATTGGATTTTTTTAAAAATTTAGTATTCCTTTGCAAATTGTCCAGTGAGATGGTCAAATAATCTAATTCTCTTATAAATGTGGAAAAACAATCATCCAAGACTTTAGGAACCTCCTTTTGGTCTTTTAACTCATCAAGAAAATATAAGAGGCCACTAAATCAACATGAAGGGCTATGATTTTAGAAAAGAGGGCATGTCCATGAGATTCAAAACTTGTAAAATTCAGTTTCTAATAAAATATCCAATATAATATCCCTTTCTATGATCAACCGAGAAGAGGAAATATCATAGAAAAGAGGACATATCCAACAGTAAGCTTATTAGAAATTTTGATTTTCTCATTTTCAAGGATGTTGATCTTTTCTAATAAAATATCCCTTTCAATAGGAACGATCTTCATTCTTCTTAATGTTTTTTCTTTTACAAGTATTTTTATCTAAGAAGATAAAACTATATTGTTTTACAATAATCTTTTGGATTCTATATAAAGTTTGTCGAAAAAAGTTTGGATATCGTCTTCTTCAGTATCACTATCACTACTACTAACACAAACATGTTCAATGTTAGAGATAAAGTGATTTAAAAAATCGAACAGGATTACAAGTCTAGTAAAACACGACAATTAGTTTCACCAATTAAATCACGAATACTATCGCATATGCTAAACTCCATTTTCACACATAATAGATATAACACAAGGTGATTAAACCAAAAAAGTGAGGTCTCGCTCTGATACCAGTTGAGAGTGTTTATGCCCGAAACAAAGATAAATGGAAATACCAAATTAAAACTTCTTCTCCAAGGTAGATAAGATTTTCCTTTAAGTTCTTGCTACGGGTAAACAAACAAACCTAAGGTCTATATGACAAATTATTTATAAAATATATTACAGAAAATTTTATATTTAATATTAGATAATTTAATCTAAATGAAGAAAAATAAATAATATATAACGTCACCAAGGCTAATGAGGAAAAACCCACAACAAGAAAAAACCTCGAGCCGATAAAATGAAAAATGTACTATGGTAGGGTATCACAACTAAAAGACACAGATTTACAATCCACACTATGATATGTCCGAATAGAAATCTTTCCCAGCATATCCTCCGAGGAGAGTGCCAATTACTGAAGAACGCTATACAACCATGATCGATTTTGGGTTGCAACCAATGTCGTTAAGTCTCACGGCAACAAACTTCTTCATTTAAAGTTTGAAGAAAAATTTACATTACAAATTTGGAAAAAAATATGAAAATACAAAAATGTATTTCTTCTCCCCATGATGTGATATTCCTAAAAGTTGATGGAAGTTTTGAAAGTGTTTGGTTAATAAAAAAATAAACTCACAAGTATTTTTGAGATATCAAAAATATTTAAAGTCTCACAAGAATAAATTTTGCGAATGAATTTTCATGTGTTGAGAAAAAGTAATAAAACTTCAAATGACGTTAAATAGAAATAATATCAATAGACATCTCAATAATATTCAAAGAAGCTTGAAGAAAAATTCTAGTTAATCGTGATTTTGAGCATATGTTTTAATATTTAAAAAACCTCAAACTTTCATAAAAACGGCCTTTGTTTTATTTGGAGAAGAAGAGAATATTACGTAAACAAAAATATCTAAATGAACTTGTGAACCTAATATTTCAAATGGTTGGAGGTTTCTTCTCCACGCAAAATAGTTAAGAGAAAATCTACATAAAATATATGGTTGAAAAGTGATTCGCATAAAGTTTGAGGCGAAAAGGTGATTGAAAAATGCATGAGATTTTTGTTAGATTGAATGATGTAATTTTTCAAGGCCTCTGACATGGCAAAGAATAAATTCTTCGCCACAGTGATACACCTGTGATAGAGGTCGTGCCAATGACTACCGATTGAGTTTTTGCACACAACGCAACTAGCGAAGTATAACTTTGCTGCAACAACCCAAAACAAGCTTTAACAGAAGTTTTAAAATGTAAAACAAGTTTTTTAAATATACAATATGCCCTTTTCAATATATGTACACTACATGGCATATGTAAATGGAAAAACTCAAAACATTACCTCTCTCTCTTTCTCTCTCTCTCACACACACACACACACACACACACACACACACAAAAAAAAAAAACATATATTTAACACATTTTTTAGTTTAAGAAAATTCAATTTGTGTAGTGTTAAAACATCTGTGTTTTAAGTCATCGAAGTCCATTTACCTTACACTAAAGTGGCATTCTCATGGACATGGAAGTGAATGATGCCATGATGAAGTTAATGAAGTTCAGTGAATTAGTATTGACTTGAAGCTTTCTAAAACAACCTCTTGGACTAGAGACACAAAGTGAATTTTCGTCATCGGGAATAAGACAATCTAGTCATGTAAATAACTTTGAGCATTATTCATACTCTTATATAATTTATTTGGTACGTGGTAAAGTTTTATGGGATTTAATTTAATATTAAAGAAATTTGGGCTCGAATTGTAATTGTCTTAAGTTAAACTCTAAAATTGGCATGTGAGGTATTTGGGAAAACCCCAAAGGATTTTTGGGTATTTTGAAGATTTCTTGGGAAATATGTTTAGGGTATAGTCGAAAGTAAACATGGGAAAGTAGGAAACCAAAACAATTAGAGAAGTTGGGCTGCCCAAGTGTGTTAGCCATTATAGCAAGCTTAATTAGCTGCTATGGTGGGTAAGGCCGCCTCTATAGCGGGATTAATCACTCCTATAGAAGCCACTTGTTATTCAGCGAGGGGTTTTCCCTCTTATTTATCTTCAGATGCATGAATCTTTCCCTTAACCCTTTACCTCTATACAGTAACTCGACTTTCTCTCTTTAATCCATCAATCAATTAAAACTAAATTACAAAATTAAAACCCTATATTATCATTAAATAATTTAAGCTAAGATTTAAGAATAATAACAACATCAACTCAAATAATTTTAAGAGGATTTAAAAAGGGCTCAAGACTGTTTTTCAAGGATTTTCTAATTCACCAATCTAATTACAATTTAGAACATTTTAGGAAGTTACTATTCTACTCCCCCTCCTTTGATATATATGTTAACTTTAAGTAAATTTAAATTTTAGGTTTAAAATTGAGTAGAAACCTTTAGTGTTTATAATCCCTTATCTATGTTCCTTTATATGACAAACTTTAGTAGTATTCGTATGATTTAGGATATGATTAAAATGTGGTTAGGAGAAAATTATATAAAAATAGACTAATTGATGTTAGACTTACATATTAGGGTTTTTAGGCAATAGTTAAGCATCTTATAATAAATTTGAATTCGTAATTGAGAATTAATATTGATTTGAACTATATTATCATTGAAAATTGGAAATTCTATGTAGGATGATGCTATTTTCTTTGTAGGTTGTACTTTTAGGTAGAAACACCAAATCATTACAGTTTAATGCACGATGACAAGTAATTGATGCTCAGTTTCATATGTAGACATATAATTGACGAATAACCTATGACTATAGATTTGTATTCCATTTATAATATCTTTACACGAATAATTGGTTGGAACTTTAGTTCATTATAAATGAAATTAAACCCTTAAATTTATTTTGATAAATTGTTGGTATTATTAATAGTAAGTAGATGAGTTAGAAGGAGTATATGAGAATATAACATTGACTTACATGGTGGGTTATTGGCTCAGAAGTTGACATTTAATTCAATAAATTTTAATAAAATAACCTTACCTCATTATAAATAATATTATTGTATCGATGAATACCCTATTTATACATTATCATAGGGGGGGTCCTTGTTTGGATTTCATTTATGAGATGTCCCATGATTGGAATCTAGAGAAGGGTAGGAGTGGGGGATTTACGAATATATTCAATAACTCATCCCTTTTAAATTTAAGTCTTAATTATTAAGAAACCTCGTGCTACTTATGATCTTATATGTAGATTGATGCCCCGTATAAGATAATTAGATAATGTAAATTATAAATTAGAGCCCAGTTTGATTTGGTACTACCAATGGGGTAAATTAAGTACGATGATATTATTACATAAGTAATAAGTTAATTAAGAAATGTGTAACGATATTTGGACAATAATAATGATGATTAATTTAAATAAATGAATCGAGATGATTGTAGGAGTGTGTAACGAGAGATGACATCCTTATTTGTTATGTGCCAATGATAGTAGTCAGTTTTGAGAGGATGGAGCATGTTTTTTATGTGTGTGACCTCAGTGAGAACTGGGCCCATGCTAAATAATGGTGGGTCAGGATTCAACGGGATTTTATTTGTGTGTCACATGTCTTTTTTTTATACCACACTACCGAATGGTGGTTCTTGGTTTATGTGATGGGATTTATTTGTGCGTACCACATATTTTTTAGATGGTCAGGGAGAAGGGGTATGTCAAAATATTTTTTATCGTCCGAGAATATATCCTTGACAATCCTAGTGTGTCTAGAGGCTTGATTTTCTTACGCACCAACATTCGTGTCTCCGTCAACTTGTATTAGATCTCTTCATTAGATTCAGAGACTATGAGTGGAATTTTGTTTAACTTTTGGACCTTTTGAAGTGTAATGGAAAATTTTCCATCATTTCCCCTAGCTTCTAAGGCTTGTCCATAAAGTCTAGTTTACTTTAGTATGGCATATCCCGTTACATCAGTCATGGCAATTCAAGTTCGCACATTCAAGAAGACGGGTCCGAATTTCAAGCGACTTCAATATGTTCTACGATTTGACGTAATTTTGGTATGGATTTTGTTTTGTGTTTCGTAGATGTTTTGCTAACTATTGGGATATTTTTCTAAACCAATTTTTGTCAAAACGAGGCATTTTCAAATGATTTTTGAAACAGTGTTTTAAATTTTAAAAATAATTTTATTTTTGACATCTTGTTCAAACGAGATCTTAATCTCGTTAGAATGATATGAGCATGTCATTTGATACATCGTTTGATGGCCTGCATCTCATATGGTTCAAACGAAAGCGTACTATTTTATTTTTTGAAGGTCGTTAGATGGTCGCTTCTAATGAGATTAACATCTCGTTCGAACGACCTGTCTAGCTCGTTTGAATGACATTTTGCCGCCTCAAAATTTATGTATGCCTATAAATACCTTCTTTTGTGGAGAAATTTGTTATTACTTTTGATTTATGAAAATTGCAGACTTATTGCATTTAGTCTTCACTTTATATGAGGCAAAAACACTTTTTTATTCACACAAACTTGTCCATAAACTTTTGTGAATTATCTTTGAAACCTAAGCACTTCTATATTGAAGTTACTCTTGTGAAGGAGTATTCATTGCTGATCTTATAGAGAAGGAGTCAATACTGCTGCTCTTGTGATTCTTATGAGAATCATTGCTGACAATTACGGTCATTGTGGGTTCTCGAGGGAATTCATTGCTGAAGGAAGATTGTGATCTTTATAGTTCTCATGGTAATTATTTCTAAAGAAGAAGACTGTCACCTACGGGAGATTGGTCAAGCAGATTTCTCTAATTGTATTTGTAAGTTGCGATTTACAAAACTATTAGCGAAATAACAAGTTTTTCTTTGTTTTTTTTTCCTGAAATTGTGTTTTATTTTCATGCTTTATTTGAATCACATAGTTGCATGTTTTAGGATTAAGAAGATAAAATTGAGCTAATTAAATTGGTTCACATATTTGGTGCATAACAAAATTAAGATTTTTTAAAAAAAGTTTGTCTTTGCTTAAAGCACATACTCATAGGGGCCTTCTCAAATTGGTATCAGAGCTAGAACACGATTTTACAATGTCCATGATCCCTATGTTTTTAGGTATGAATTTCAAGGGATTTGATGATTTTAGAACACATTTGTTTGAAGGGTCTAATTTGAAAATACGTATGAAGTCTTCACTTAAGACTTTAGTTAAAAATGATGACTCTGAGAGGTGTCTTTATTGTGAGGGGTATGGTCATAGGAAAGCTGAGTGCCCCCCAATATAAGGATATTAATAAATAGATAGCTTGTGTTCCCACCCTTAGTGATAGTGATCTGAAAAAGGAAATATTTTCATCAAATGTGAAAAACCTTACCACCTTCGTGGCTATTCATGTGAGTGATGACGACAAATCTTCCCATGAAGATATTTCTTTACACAACCCTTCCGTGGCCATAGTTAGTAAAGCCCAAGAAAATGAGGGCAATGAGTGTGAGGATGAAGAGGTGGAGGATAGTGAGTTATAAGTTGCCTTTCGTAAATTTTATGTCGAGACTTTAAAGGTGAAAAAGGAAAACTTAAAACTAGAAGCTAAGTTGAAAGAACGTGCGGTAGATAATAATAATACTGATGCTTTGATTGAGGATCTTAGGGCATGTGATAAGACTCTTTGAGAGAAACTAGAATACATTGAGGGTGAGAGAGATAGTCTTCGTGGTTTGATAAAGGCTATGAAAAAGGAGCTTCTGTAGTTTGAGGAGTCTAGGCATTTACTCGAGTCTAGGATTTGTAAGCTTGAGGAGATATTGAGAGATGCGAGTAAGATGAAGTTTGATTTAGAGTTTAAGTTAGAAAAGTTGGATAAGATCTTAGGCACCATCCAAATCAAAGATGATAGGTGTGGAATTAGTTTCGATGATCATGTTGCTCCCATTCCTAAACCCAAGACCATGAATATGAGAGAGCCACCTAAGAACATTAGGAGAGGTCCACCTTTCGGTAAATTCACTGCCATATCTACACTTGCACTCATTGGGGTAGGAAAGGTAACCTTCGGCGTTTTTGTTACAAACTTAAGAATACTCCTAAGAAGTTTAAGAATAGAGTCACTTCAGTTTCCAAAACCCCCATGCATCGTTACACACCTATTTGGGTTAGGAAATCAGACTTAAAAGCTTTAGGAATTATACTTCACGACTCTCGTTTGCTTGCACGTGATTCTCCCCATATTAGATCTTTTGGTTAATCGTGTTAGATTTTTATTGTAAACTAGTTGTGCTTCATGATATATATATTTTCTAGTGTTATGATGTGTATCTTTTGTATTTATAATTTTTCTTTTATTAAGCCATTTTTGAAAAAATACATAAAAAATTTTGGTTTCTTTTTAAAAAAATGAAAAAGTTAAAAAGATTTTATTTTTGATAAATTTTTTGAAACAAATTCAAAAAAAATTTTGTAGTTTGTTTTATACCTTATATGGATAGACATTTAGGATTGCCAAGTCAAAAATCATTCCATTATCCACATGACTTTTTGATAGTATTTTGAGACACAACATCATTTCATTTATGTGCTTTTTAATGTTTGGAGTCATTAAGATGTGATTAGCGATTACTTTCTACATGTTTGACTCATTGTCTCCTTTAATGCACATATACACGAATTTATTTGTGTATTGCACTTGTCTATCACATGTTAATCAAAATATTTTCATCTCAATCCTGCTTTTAAAACGAACAAAATGCGATAAAAACGAGATAATGACAGTAGTGCTTGTAAGAACCATTGACCGGATTAAAAAAATTGATATTTATATCTCTAGTGAATGTGTTTATTTAAATGTAATGGCTCGGGCTACGAACGTAAAAATATCTTTGTGTAAATAGCCATCATTCGCAAAAGAAAAGAGCATAAAAGATTAAAAGTACTCAAAAGAAAAAATTATAAAATGTTATTCCAAATTCAAAGAACATTGATGCTTTGCTACATATGAGCATTAATTTCTTCAAAACAAAAGAGTTGAGAGACATATTCTATATGTGAGCTTTGAGGGAGTTTAGTCAAATATCAATGGGTTTGGACGTTCTGAAAAATTCTCGTAGAAGTATTACATATTTTTGGGAATTGTTGGTGTGAAAATCATTTTAGACTTTGATTTATTGATTATATTGAGTCGATATCATATGAATTCAACATTTTTCCACCTAAGGACGATTTTGAGTTCATTCGTTAGGAGTATTAAAAATTCATCGTGCACACATGTTATGATTGTTTGAGTTGATTTTCCTATTGAATTTGTTCACACCCATTCATTCCATTTCTATGATTTGGTTATTATAGTGTAAGTTCGTGGTTTGTGTTATTTTTGTAAAATTATTTTCTCTTGAAAAAAATTGAAAAAAATCAAAAATAGTTTGTAGAGCCTTTTGAGATTTTCATTGCATGAGCTTATTTGATATATGTTTGTGATGATTTTCTATGCTTGTTGTGACCCACTTCGGTTATTATTTTTTTGATTCTTTTCCTTGTCTATTTTGGACAAAATAAAAATGGGGAGAACGAATTACAAATTATGGGGGAGTGGGAGTTTGAATTATAGGGGAAAATTAAATTGATTTGATTTATGAGATTTATCTTATTTTAAAATCGATACGTCATGAAGATATATTTCTTTGTCTATATAAAGAATTATGAATTATGGGTAACTGAGAGTTTGAATTATGGGGGATAATTAAATTGATTTGATTTATGAGATTTATCTTTTTCCAAACTCGATACATCACGATGGTATATTTCTTTGTCTATTGTGTGTAGGTACACTTTGTTGAAGATTTGAAAAGTATACATTTGACAAAGCTCCCAAAAGAAGATAAAGAGAAAGAAAGAGATTTAAAGGTTTGAAAAGTTGAAGATTTTGAAAGACTTGTACATGATAATTAAATTGATTTGATTTATGAGATTTATCTTATTTCAAACTCGATACATCACGATGGTATATTTATTTGTTTATTGTGTGTAGGTACACTTTATTGAAGATTTGAAAAGTATACATTTGACAAAGCTCCCAAAAGAATATAAAGAGAAAGCAAGAGATTTAAAGGTTTGAAAAGTTGAAGATTTTGAAAGACTTGTACATGTTTAGTATCTTTCCATTTTTGGGTTTCTGAAAGGGTATTAGATTTGTATAGGATTTGTTGGATAATTCGAATTTTGTATTTTATACCGGAATAACCATAGGGGGAGATTTGTAATTGAAATTTTTTCATCATTGCTCCTAGCTTCTAGGACTTGTCAATAGAGTATAGTTTACATTGAGTATGGTGTATCCCATTACATCCGTTATGGCAATTCAAGTTCACAAGTTCAAGACGGATCCGAATTTCAAGGAACTTCAACATGTTCTACGACTTGACGTAATTCTGCTATGGATTTTATTTTGTGTTTCGTAGATTTTTTGCTAATTATTGGGATATTTTTCTAAATAGATCTTTGTCAAAATGAGGAATTTTCAAACAGTTTTCAGAACAGTGTTTTGAACTTCAAAAATAATTTTATTTTTGACATCTCGATTACTCGATATCTTGATCTCGTTAGAACGATATGATAATTTCATTTGATACATCATTTTATGGCTTTCATCTCATATAGTTCAAACAAAAGAGTAGTGTTTTAGTTTTTGAAGGTCATTGATAATACAAAAATATTGCATATTTCATCCGTTAACATTCGCGTTATTAGCCCCCTCAGGTATCTTATTCCCTATATTTATGCTCGTTAACCAGACAACCTGGAATTTCTATGTTAACATGCTTTGCAGGGGTTAATTGAGTTTTATACGTAATTGGATGCTAAGTATGAAGTTTGGACTCATTCCGGTGAAGTTCCGTACGCAATCGCACATTCAAGGGCAATTTAGTCATTTCATAGTTTGGGCACCTAGACCTACATCTACACATAAGTTGTAGACCTCCTTGAGATCTTCGCGTGGCTGCCAACGGTGCGCGATTCCGAGTCCGAACGAAGAAGTTACGGGATTTTTAGCAGAATGGAACCATAAGAAAACCAAAGTAGGGCAGCTTGGCTCACACTTGCTTGATCGATCAATCGATCAAAACCATCGATAGATCGATCCCTTTATGTTTCTGAAATAGTGGGAGACAGTGGGCTGATATTTGATTGATCGATCGATCGATCAAAGGGATCGATCGATCGATCCCCTGTTTTCTGAGATATTTTCCCTTTTATTTTCTTTCTTCTTTATTTTTCTCCCAACTTACTATATAAGGGATTTTTGTTGTAATAAATATAGATTCAGTTTTAATTCGTTTTAGGGTTAGGAAAGCTTAGGGTTTTGGGTTTTGATAGCTCTTTCTTCATTTCTCTTTGGGATGACAACCATTTGGGCTTTGTAAGTTAAACTTTCCATTTCCTCTACCATTAATATAGTTGCTCTTGATTATTTCTTGCTTTGTTAATTAGTTTAATCGTGTTGATTTCTTGCTTTCTTAGTTTAATTGATTTAAAGTAGTTTAATTCATGATGTACCCTTAGATAAATAGGGTCGGGATTTCGTTTCACCATTTATGGGCCTTGAGCTACGAAAATTAGGTTTTGTGCAAAATTGCGTCTAATTGAACTCGCGCGAATTAAAGTCGGATTATTATGCGTTTAACTTTCTCTGTCATGCATCGTTAGTGTTTATAGCGATAATCCAAGTTTAATCCGCGTGCGACCAATTTTTGATTAAATGTTTATTCACGCAACGTTGGCTTAAATTCCTTATTGCGCGAAGTTTATGATTAATTGATAATGCTTGATTAAATTTCTCTCGAGCTGGAATTCTGATTAATAGTTGTTTCGATCCGTATGGTTTGACGCTATCCCGATCCTCGCTTTACTTTTATTTAGACTTAACTTCTCTCTTTTCTTTTATTTACAACCACCCATCACCTTTTACACTTTTATTCTTGAATTAATAAACCGATTATGAGATATACTAACACTCCCTGTGGATTCGATACCCGACTTACCGCTATACTTGTATCGCAAGTGCAGTTGTAACTTAGGTTTTTTTATTGAGTAGGTGAAACAGAAAACAACGATTAGCGTCTTGACATGACACTACCTTTCTCCCTTAATCAGTCATCTCTTAGGTCATTAAATAGTCGCTTCTAATGAGATTAACATCTCGTTGGAATGACCTGTCTAACTCATTCGATTGACCTTCCGTTGCCTCAAAATTTGTGTCCGCCTATAAATACTTGCTTTTGTGGAGAAATTTGTTAAGACTTTTGATTTATGAAAACTGTAGACCTACTCTATTTAGTCTTCACTTTTTATAGGTCAAAAACACTTTTTGATTTACACAAACTTTCCTATATACTTTTGTAAATTATCTTTAAAACCCAAAGCACTTCTATATTGAAGTCACTCTTGTGAAGAAGGACTCTTCACTGCTGACCTTGTAGAGAAGGAGTCTCTACTGCTGCTCATGTGATTCTTACAGGAATGATTACTGACGACTGTGGGTTCTTGAGGGAGTTCATTACTGAAGGAAGATTGCGATCTTTGTAGTTATCGGAAGAACTATTTCTTAAGAATTAGACTGTCACCCGTGGGAGATTGGTCGGGCATATTTCTCTAATTTTATTTGTAAGTTGTGATTTGCAAAACTATTAGTGAAATAAAAAGGTTTTTCCCTTTAGAGTTTTTTTCCTGAAATTATGTTTTATTTACATGCTTGATTTGAATCACATAGTATCATTTTTTAGGATTAGGAAGATAAAATTGAGTTAATTAAATTGGTTCACATAGTTAGTGCATAATAAAATTGAGATTTTTTTTAAAAACGATTTTCTTTGCCTAAAGCATATACTCGTAGGGCCCTTCTCACAGATGTTATATATGATCTTGAAACACTTTAGAGTTTCCTCATTTTTCTCAAAATTTATGCACTTGTTTTTATCCTTAAAATGCTACATTTTCCATAAACAAAATTAGCCTTTCGAGATGCGTGAATATTTAAAGGTGTATATTTTTTCCCCAGAACTAGGCACACAAAATGGATTAAGAGCCGCATGCATGTAATAAATATGCCAACATACGTACGAATCCAATTAGGAGAAGGGTAAAATTAACTTCTAAGCCCATTTTTAAAGGGAGTGCACATGATGTTAGATTATGTTCATGCACATGGCTTGATGGGAATGTGGAGAATAGTTTTTTTACCATAAAATCTATTTTGGCTCCATTTTTTGTTTAGAATTATCATTTTTACTTTACGAAATTTTTAGGTTTGTGATTTTTTGTTTATCTCTGTAACACCCCGTATTTTTGATAATTAATTTAATTAATTTTGGAAATCGGAGAAAAATAAAAATTTGGATTTTTATAAATTTTATAATTTAAAATATTGGTTTTTATATTTGAAAAATAAATTTTCAAACGGAATTAGAATCGGAATTAAAATGGAGTTTTAATTAAATTTTTATTATATAGAAGAGTCCTCCAAACATAAAACACTCTAAGAGTCCTCGAAATATAAAAGTCTCTAGAAAAAAATATTTAAACATATTGAACGGTCCGATCGAGCTGAAATTTTTTCTATAACTTCCTCTCGTCTTCAGCTAATTCTCTGTAAAATTTCATATAATCCCAACGGTCCGATCGTTCGGAATATGATTTTTAGTGTTTGTATCTTATTAGAGTTCTATTAGGATTAGGTTTCTTAATGACTATATAATGACTCTAATTCGTGGGGGGAATTCTCATAATCACTTTTTCTCAAGTTTTTCACCAAAGAACACTTCTAAAAATATTTCCTCTCAACCATACTCATCAACCTCCAACATAATCAAGGTTTTGCCACCAGATTTGAAAGCTTATTTGGGGTTTAATCAAGATTGGTCCAAGAACACTTCTTTGCTAATTTTTTTAGAGGAATCCAGATTTCTAATCAGATTTTTATTACAATCTTAACAGGCATGAATACTCTATTCTTTTCCTTTAGTATTATGCGTTTTAAGTGTCGCCTAAACACTTAATTGCGTGTTTTCTTAAAAATAATTAGTAACTTAATTAGAAAAAGTGGACACTAATTATGGGGTTGTTTTTATAAAATATTTTAATCTGAATAATATTCATGACTGATTTTGAATTTTATTGGTGTAGGTTGCATGTAGAAAACCCTAGTTTTAAAATAAATGAAGTTGGGGGCATATAACTCATGTAGTTTGTGTAGAGATAATGAAATTGGGCTTTTGATATATAAATGATGAAAACTCGGTCTAATTAATTTAAAATAATTAATTGGATGTTTATGATTAGGCGATAATTAAATTAAGATTTAATTCAATTGGACTATCATGCGTAGTTTTATATATTGATTAATTATGCTTGTTTGTGTGACTTGTTGGTATTATTATATTGCCTTTGTGATGACGGGTTGTGGGTAATTTTGCTCTCCCTATATTGTAGGATGCCTTCTAGGTATGGGACTAGTGAGGGTAGATTATTGTGACTTTATTATGTCGGGGGTGGATTGATTTTTGATACTTTATCGTCGTTGCGCTAGCCTAGGCATGAGACTAAGTAGAGATTTAAGTTAGAAATTCATCCTATGCATAGGGTAGGACGTATTAATTACATGGGGACCCTTAGTTATGGGACTAAGGGATATTTTTAGGATCTCACATCAATTAAAAGGGTGGGGTAATTTATAAATTGTGAAATTGAGAAATTGAGAATTAATGCCTAAGATAAAAACGAGTATTAAAATTTGTGGCGACATAATGTGTAGGGGCCGACAGTTTAAACGGGCCAGATGGCAATTTAAGTCGTGTCGTGTGTGGAACCTTGTCATGTGTCTGGGCTAACACTTTAAACGGGTTAGAGGGCGATTGACAAGGAGAAGTGTGACACTTTAATAAAAAGTGAGAACTATAGTAAAAATTGGTTAATTTAATAAATTAACATCGCGGGACTTGGAAATTTTAGAATCATATTGGTGTGCCTTTTAAATGGGAATTCCTACGGGTATTTAGTAATTTATATTTATTGCGTTTAATTATCCCGTCTAATTTAAAATATTCAATTGTGATATTTATTGCGTATAATGCTACTCTCTGGATTCAAGGATCCTTTTTGAGGGGAGTAGTGTGTATTCTTGCTCGGGGCTTTGGCTCTGACCCATGCGTTGACTAATCTTTTTCAGGATTAGAATTGGAGAAGCTGCATAAGTTTATCGGAGTTATCATTTGGAGGTGCAGCTGGAGTTATTCATTTTATGGCATAGTTTAGTTAGACTTTCCTTTTCAATCGTATTTAATTATGAGACTTCATTTGAGTTTTATTGGGCCATTCGATTCCAACGTTGTTTAAAGGATTTCTGTTGGGATTATTCAAATTTTATTTAATCATTATTGGAGATTGGATTTTCGAAGTTAGCATGTGATAGATCTTTTATCGCTTAGTTGTTCATGATCATTTGAGATTGATTTAATTATTTATCTTATGGACTGATTTATTTATGTCTCATATCTGTCTCATGCTAAAAATGGTATTTATTTAGTTCACACTTGGCTTAGTTCGACGGCGGTGGCTGGCCACCCCGTCTGTCGGATTTTGCGGGGTGTGACAGATGGTATCAGAGCATGGTCTTAGGTCTCGTAGGTTATGAGTCCGTTTAACTTTCGCGTTACCGATCTTTGATCCTCTTTGTTGATTTATACTCCTAGAGTTAGTGGGTCTAGCATACATGTTAGATGTGTTTATTGGAGACGTAGAGTATTATGGTAAAGACGTTGTAGGCATCGATATTTTGAATTAGTAAACTTGATGTGAGGATGCTTAGAGTAGATTTTTTGAGACGATATCTATTTGGAAGATCATTAGTATAAATTTTGGGTATATCTTATATCGATGCAGCGATGTGATTTGGTTTGAGGATTTATGTAAGGACATTTATGTCCATTGTCAATATGTATGTCGTATGCCGTTACACTGTTGAAGAAATTCAAGATCGCATCTACATCAACGGATCCGAATATCAAAGCGTCTTCAACATCATAACCTTTGCAAGAATGAACTTGGTAAAGTTTTATTTTTAAGTACCTTAAAGTTTCATACTTAGTATTGGGAAATTTTTATAAAATGATTTAAAAAAAAAATAAGAAGTAAGTTTTTTCAAGCAAAATGAGGTTTTAAAAGGATTTAAATTTTTCTGGATAACCGGACCGGTCCTCTCATATTTTAAACGAACCGATCCGCCTCCATACCGGACCGATCCGCTTTGCCAGAACCAGTAAACCCCGAATCACAGGCAAACCGAAGAAGCCCATTTTAAAAAAGAATCGATCCGAGGTCGGACCGATCTGCCTCCAAAGCGGACCGATCCGCTTCTGATAAATTCGATCAGTTCCGTGAGATGTTTTACCACCAATTCATATTTCCTATAAATATACCTATTTTGGTGGTGTATTTCTAAAGTCTTTGAGAAAACGTTTCTAAAAGTTCAAACACAACAAGAGTTCGATTTTTGATGTGCCAAACATCTTTTTGATTCACACTAAAAAATCCCAATTACTTTTGTGAATCTTTTGGAACCCTAGAACACAAGCTTTTCTATTATTCAACCTTTGTGGGGAGATCTTTGCAACCGAGGGCTGTGTGTCATTCCTGAGGGAGTCTCTACAAAGTGTTATGGCTGCGTGTCATTGAGCAGAGCTGCGGTTCTTCCTTTGTTATTTGGGTTGCGAGTCCTTTGAGGGTGCTGCGTGTATTCTCTTGCTGAGTTCAAGACTGCGTATCTTTATGGATTGGATGCGCGTTGATCCATTGCAGATTTCTCTATGTAATTGTAAGTTGCGATTTATATATTCATAGTGAAATAACGGTTTTACACGAAAGGTTTTTTTTCCTGAAATCTGTGTTTCAGCATATTTACTGTGTTGCATGCTGTATTTTTGATGGGTTGATTTAGACGCATGTTTAGGGGCTGTATTTATTTGATTTAGAAGTAGACTTTAATTAAATAAGGGTTGATTGGAAACTTGTGAATTTAATTTAATCAATTATCACACAGTCGCACTTTTCAAATCATGTGTTATAAAGATTATTGGAGATATAATCGAGTGGTGATTCGCGAGAGCACATGGTACGCCGTTATTTTCATAGTTATGCATATATATAGGCGATATATATTATTTTGTTGTTCGTGGGGTAGATGCATTTAGGATTGGGTATATGGGCGCCCAATTATGGTATTATACTGGTAGGCATATGCGAGTCTTAGATTATTTTGCGTAATTTACGTTTGATGTGTGTGCTTCGTCTAATTTCGAGGACGAAATTCTTTGCTAGTGGGGAAGTATGTAACACCCCGTATTTTTGATAATTAATTTAATTAATTTTGGAAATCAGAGAAAAATGAAAATTTGGATTTTTATAAATTTTATAATTTAAAATGTTGGTTTTTATATTTGAAAAATAAATTTTCAAACGGAATTAGAATCGGAATTAAAATGGAGTTTTAATTGAATTTTTATTATATAGAAGAGTCCTCCAAACATAAAACACTCTAAGAGTCCTCGAAATATAAAACTCTCTAGAAAAAAATATTTAAACATATTGAACGATCCGATCGAGCTGAAATTTTTTCTATAACTTCCTCTCATCTTCAGCTAATTCTCTGTAAAATTTCATCTAATTCCAACGGTCCGATCGTCCGGAATAAAATTTTTAGTGTTTGTATCTTATTAAAGTTCTATTAGGATTAGGTTTCTTAATGACTATATAATGACTCTAATTCGTGGGGGGACTTCTCATAATCACTTTTTCTCAAGTTTTTCACCAGAGAACACTTCTAAAAATATTTCCTCTCAACCATAATCATCAACCTCCAACATATTCAAGGTTTTGCCACCAGATTTAAAAGCTTATTTGGGGTTTAATCAAGATTGGTCCAGGAACACTTCTTTGTTAATTTTTTGAGAGGAATCCAGATTTCTAATCATTTTTTCAACACAATCTTCACAGGCATGAATACTCTATTCTTTTCCTTTAGTATTATGCGTTTTAAGTGTCGTCTAAACACTTAATTACATGTTTTCTTAAAAATAATTAGTAACTTAATTAGAAAAAGTGGACACTAATTATGGGGTTATTTTTATAAAATCTTTTAATCTAAATAATATTCATAACCCTTTGGGTACGTAGGATTCATGAGTGATTTTGGGTTTTATTGGTGTAGGTTGCATGTAGAAAACCCTAGTTTTAAAATAAATGAAGTTGGGGGCTTATAACTCATGTAATTTGTGTAGAGATAATGAAATTTGTCTTTTGATGTATAAATGATGAAAACTCATAATAATTAATTTAAAATAATTAATTGGATGTTTATGATGAGGCGATAATTAAATTAAGATTTAATTGAATTGGACTATCATGCTTAGTTTTATATATTGATTAATTATGCTTGTTTGTGTGACTTGTTGGTATTATTATAATGCCTTTGTGACGACGGGTTGTGGGTAATTTTGCTCTCCCTATATTGTAGGATGCCTTCTAGGTATGGGACTAGTGAGGGTAGATTATTGTGACTTTATTATGTCGGGGGTGGACTGATTTTTGATACTTTATCGTCGTTGCGCTAGCCTAGGCATGAGACTAGGTAGAGATTTAAGTTAAAAATTCATCCTATGTATAGGGTTAGACATATTGATAACATGGGGACCCTTAGTTATTGGACTAAGGGATATTTTGAGGATCTCACATCGATTAATAGAGTGGGATAATTTATAAATTGTGAAATTGAGAATTAATGCCTAAGATAAAAACGGGTATTAAAATTTGTGGCGATATAATGTGTCGGGGATGCAGTTTAAACGGGACAGAGGGAAATTTATGTCGTGTCGTGTGTGGAACCTTGTCATGTGTCGGACCCGACAGTTTAAATGGGTCAGAGGGCGATTGACAAGGGGAAGTGTGACACTTTAATAAAAAGTGAGAACTATAGTAAAAATTGGTTAATTTAATAAATTAACATCGTGGGACTTGGGAATTTTAAAATCATATTGGTGTGCCTTTTAAATGGGGATTCCTACGGGTAGTTAGTAATTTATATTTATCGCGTTTAATTATCCCGTCTAATTTAAAATATTCTATTGTGATATTTATTGCGTATAATGCTACTGTCTGGATTCAAGGATCCTATTTGAGGGGAGTAGTGTGTATTCTTGCTCGGGGCTTTGGCTCTGATCCATGCGCTGACTAATATTTTTAAGGATTAGAAATGGAGAAGCTGCATAATTTTATCGGAGTTATCATTTGGAGGTGCAGTTGGACTTATTCATTTTATGGCATAGTTTAGTTAGACTTTTCTTTTCAGTCGTATTTAATTATGAGACTTCATTTGAGTTTTATTGGGCCATTCAGTTCCAAAGTTGTTTAGAGGATTTCTGTTGGGATTATTCAGATTTTATTTAATCATTATTGGAGATTGGATTTTCAAAGTTAGCATCTGATGGATCTTTTATCGCTTAGTTGTTCATAATCATTTGAGATTGTATCAATTATTTATCTTATGGACTGATTTATTTATGTCTCATATCTGTCTCATGCTAAGAATGGTATTTATTTAGTTCACACCTGGCTTAGTTCGACGGTGGTGGCTGGCCACCCCGTCTATCGGATTTTACAAGGTGTGACAATCTCTTTTGAAACCCTAGATGAAATATACCTTTCCTCACTTTTGATTGAAATATTTTGTTAAAATTTTTAGATTGATTCATCAAATCAACCTGAGGAAATGCATACTTCATTTTTTCCATTTAAGATCTTCAGGTGAGAGGTCAACGAGGAGGAAGATCTAGATAATTCAGTTGAAGTTATTCAAATTGGATGGTGGAAGCTAATTGCAGTGGATTCTTCTCTCATAACAAATGAGTTTTGTTGAGAGCAACTAGATCGGGTGGAGTTTTATGCATTAGAGAATTGTGAGAGATTGTAATTGAACTCACTCCATATCTAATCTCTTGTAATATCTTCATTTTTCTAGTGGATTAGTTGTAGCGTCTTGCGATTTGTTTTCCCGATGAGTTTTTTCCTTGTATAACTTGGTGTTGTGATAAATTTCGTAATTACTCTTATTCATAACATAAAACCTCACATAATTTTATCTAAAATTGATTTAGGTTTCTAGATGTTTAGATATCATACAATTATAATTTAATCAACCTAAATTTGGTAAATCTCACTTAATCACATATTAACTTGAAATTGGATCTAGATATAAAATTTTCATTATGTTTCACTGTAATTGAACTTAAAGGACTTTGAATCTTAATTTTATTTGTTGCATAAAAATTTTCTTAAACTAATAATGGATCTCATCATTTTAAAGGAAAAGCATTTGATAATTTTCTTAAGTGAGTGTGAGTTTGAATTTCATTGTGCAAATCGATTATCACTATCAAAATTCATTTTTAGATTTGTTTTGATATCATAAGTTTTATGTAATACTATTTAAATATATTTTTATAAGTTTGAACAAGTGTTTGGAACAATAATATTTTCACGTGTTTCCTATTCACCCCTTTTAGGATATTATCTCACTGAATTAAACATTTTTAAAGTGTGTACATCTTTATCAGATAAGCTTGGAGTAATAAAATAATCCTACTTGGTCTAACTTCTTATAGATTAATTGGAGTGAAAGTGTGCACATCTCACTTTGTCTATGCCGTAAAAGGTTCACTCGAAGAATATCAAAACATAACATCTCAATTGTCGCCCTATCCATGGGTATAGGCATGGTGCGTCGAACCAAGTAAAACTGGGTTTGAATATCTTACTTTTCTGCAAGTTATTAAGCTAGATCTCAAAATTAAGAAATTTTTTATTATTTGAAATTATTCAAATACCCAATTCACCCTATTCATGGATTATTTTTGGGTCAATACTAATGTTATGCCGAATCCCATTAAAAGAGAATATTACTCTAAGAAAACTTATTTTGATTCTACATTTACACAAAAATGAAACAAATTTTTTAGATTCATATTCAAATTTTAGTTTTCAAACTTCAAAAAAATACTTCAAATTCTGATACATGATAAAGGCCCCTTAATTTGATGTACTAATAGGTTTTAGTAACTTGTTTCAAGGTTAAAATACAATAAGGATCGTAAATGGGCACATATCGAGTCGATTGAATTTTAACTAATCCATTTCATACAAAATAAAAATAACACATGTGCTTAAAATTAGAATATATATATATATATACAAACACATACATACACACTAGGGTATGCCCGTGCCTGAAGACACATTGAAAATTTTCAAAGTAAGTAATCGCAAAACGACAAAATTTTCCAAAGTACGTAATCGTAAAAAGGCAAAAATTTCGTTCCCCAACAAAACATAGTGTAATTTAAAAAAAATTGATCATGATCTAGCATTTATAGTAAATGCAATCAACACTAACAGATTTCCAAGTGTTTTCAGTAGCATTATCAATTTCATAATAATTTAGATTTAATGTCCAAGTTCTGATTTGGCACAATATATGTGCTCTTGCAATATATGATATGACCTATATTTTTTAAGTTATTTCTTCATATGTATTTGAAGTGGAACTTCAAAATAAATGGTAAATGGATATGCTAATAATTTTTGCAAATTTGTACACAGCTGAATATATCAGAACTTTTTTTGGAACATCAAACTTGTTACTCCTCACTTGCAAATTGTATACATGTCAATAAGAACCATATGTGGGAATAGTTCCAATTTATAAACTCCAATTATAACTATATGGGACCCACACATGAAAATACCAAGTCCAGCTGCCCAAAGCACATGACTATGTTGATAATACAATAGGTTGCTAGATATACCCGTTCTATTAACATGTATAACGAATATTAATATTTAATTTTGTCATACACATTTCAATGTTTAGTAATAGTAGGGATATCCTTTTTTCTTATCTTTTTTTGTGACCCTATCGATATGTCAAACATACATTGGGTGCTATTTCATATGTACCCATGTGAATTACAAACACCACCCAATGTATGTTTGACACATCATTCGAGTAACAAAAAAAGGTCATAAAAAGAATCTCCCTAATATTACCCTTTCAATGTCAAGATTATCATCGTATTCAATTGTCTACACGCCATTATAGGGTGAAGTTGTACCTAATTTTAAAAAAGTGATGATTATGTATAAATGTTTTTACAAATAAATTATAAAAAATATCTTAAATAACCCTTTATAATATAATATCGATATTATTAGTACTTATACTTTAATTTATATTTTATAATTATGTTGTAATTAATTGAGGAATTAATAATGTTTAAAACATATGCACATTCACATTTATTCCATCTTATATTAATATATTCGGAAAATCACACCGACACCAAATGGCTATGAGGATGGAATGTTTATATCTTGATATTCAATTTCAATCCATGGAATCGAGATTGCCATACATTCAACAATACAAAAAAAAAAATTGGCCTTACTTTTCCAACACATAAATTGAAAATAATTTGGAAATATATAAAAAGTAATAATTAATTTTATTTATTGAACCACGTTAAATTTTATTTACGACAATAATTTCATTTCATATCATATTTTTAATGTGTATGCTCCCCATTTATGTGCATTTAGGCATATGACGTTTTTATTTAGAGTTTATGTAAGGGAAATATTAGTTCAAGTTATTAATTAGGATTTACAAATTATAAAACTTGCACTTTTTGCATCCACCTTCATCCTAATTTGAGTCCATAGGAATTTAAGTTCATTTAATTTAAACATAATACTCCCTTAGCTGTATCTAAAGAGGTAGCTATCTTTATGATATTTCAATAGGATAAGATCATAAAGTTTCTCTATCTTTACGTGGCACTGGTTTAAAAAGGTATTTAAACATCATAAAGTGTATCTATCTTTAGATGCACCTATCTTTGAAGAGTTAATGCAAGGTGTTGTATTCTTGAGACCAATAAAATTTGTACTTGTATTAACAGTGCATTGAGCAGAACAATTATTACGAAACTACAGTGGGAAAAAACACATCACCATTGGTTCCTATTTGAAAAATAACTATACACAATAATTTTCTTATATCTATAAAATAAATTTTGTGATTTCTTGTTCATGCGAGGACAAATAGTTACAGTTATCTTCATTCTTTAGACTTTCTGTTTGCAACATTCTCAAATTCCAACATTGGAGCTTCAGTTTATTTGAATCCTTGAATTTTAGTACATCCATACGCGTGTTAAGCAACATTCTCTGAACTAAATCTCCATACGTCTCTGAACAGAAAAATATGCATCCAGTGAGTAGGAAAATGAAATTTTTTACTATGTAAAATCACATTATAACAAAGAAAAAAATTTAGAATACACAAATAGATTTGTACGAAAAGAGTACAAAAAATGTCAACATGTAAAACATTAGAAAAAAACTTAATTCCGGTAATCCAAAGTAATGAAGAATTAAAGTAACTAAAGAGAATACCCATTTAAAACAATTAGGTTAGCGTGACTCATAAATTTATACAAACTAAAAAAAATTGCAAATAATAATTGACGCACTAAAAAATCCATATATGATATTGAAAACACACATATGATAGTATCGAAAAGAGATCATGGAATAATACAAAACAAAATTTTGATCAGAAGACCCAGATATTAAAAAAAAATCAATAAAACCCTATACGAATGAAATCATAAAACTCTAGTCATGAGTATAAATTCAAAACCATGAGTATAAATTCAAAACCATGAAAACGCATCCAATCCTCCAACCCCTCCAATCGAACATCACTTACATATGACCTTCAAACCACCATTGTTGCTTTTTTTTTGTCAAAACCCAAATGTGTTTTGCTATTTCCAAGATGTTTACCATTATTGGAGCGGGTTTATACCACTTTTAAAAATTGAGAAACCAAATGAGATAAGTTGATGTTCTAATTAAATCTGTCTCAAGAGATGGATTTTATAAAAACAAATTCACTGCCGAAGGAACTCATACATCTACTATTTGTGTTATCTTCTGAAGGTAGACAAAACTTCACACCGGAGAGGAAATCCATGGATATAGAACTTCACACCGGAAAGAGATGTGTGGTGACGTTATGAAAATCCCATTTGAACTGATGGAGAGGCAAACCTATCTTCGGGTCGTTGGTCGAATTCTATTTTAGGTAGGAGAGAGAGAGAGCTGGTCAGCGTGGCTGAAGAGAAGACCGAAGGGAAATTTTTGTTACTGCAGAATTTTTTGACCTCTTTGTCCATTGTTGCCTTGAGAGGCTAAGAGTTGAACCCCACCATTATATATTACTTTTTCCAAAAAAGATGTGGGTTTTAGACATGGATTACCTTTTTTTAGAGAAAGTAATATTTAATGGTTCACTTCGATCAATGAAACCGTAAGATGGGTTTCTCTGTGAACATAAGGCCATATCCAATGGGCAATCTAAATGTCTACATTTATATTGTTTGGCCTCACAGTGCGGATGGAAATGTGTGCAATCCGGAGAGAGAAAATGTAGCTAAATGTCTACATTTAGATTGTTTAGCCTCACAATGGGGTTGAAAATGTGTACAATCCGGAGAGAGAAAATGTTGAGAGGATGAAAATGTAGATTGTCTCTACACAATGTGTAGTTAGTGGGGCCCACAGCTGGTTGGGCCAGCAACTGTTATCCGCCCAAGACTTTGTAAAAAAAAAATAAGCGTGTAACGGTGACATCTATAACGGTTAAATAATTATCAACGGTAACTTTATTTTTCTATATATACATTACACTCCCCATATATATTTTAACACGAACACTAAAATTTACATCCTTTCACTTCTCAAGTATTGTAATAACAACACAATTTTTCATCAATTCAAATATTTTTTATGGATTCTCCTTCTCAAAGTACTCCACCAAGTTCGAGCCGGCTACCAAATTTCAATCAACACGATGAGGTGTTTCTTTGTGTGGCATACGTTAAATATTATATTGATGGTGCTATGGGGACTAACTAATCAGGTACAACCTTGTGGGAAAAAATTACTAACAAATATAACTCAAGCGAGGGTGTTATTTACAAACGCACCGAGAATGCGTTGCAGGGAAAATTTCAAAAAATTAACATAGAGTGTTTGTTGTATGTGGCGAAGTGTCCCAAGCTTACGGAAGAGAGAAAGATAGCGGCACGACGGAAGTTACGTGGGCAATTATAATTAATTTGAATTTATTTTATTATTTATAATTAATTCATAATTTTACAACACTAATGCGAGAATATTTTTTAATTAGATCCAACGAGGTAGTGATAATTTTCGATGCAAAGCGGGTCATAAATTCAATTAGGACCACTGCTATGAGGTGATCAAGGAGTTGCCAAAGTATTTCATGTCAACCACCCGTTCACAATATACCAATGAAGAAGATAATGAGAGCTCGCTTAATACGAACGACAACGAAATAAGGGAATTTAATAATGCGCTAAAAAGATCGAAAGGACATAAGGATGCGAAATAGAAAGGGGAGAAACGAGCGGCAGCCAACAGTGCGGCTACACACACGGTCCTTTTATAGAAATCTGAAGAATTCAACACACTTTATAACGAAAATTATGTAGAATCCCAAACAATCAAAAGAAATTTAAATGAAAAGATTGATGGTTTAATTTCAATTCACACTAAAGAGTATGAAGCTCAACTCCGACATGATGAAGCTCAACTCTAACGTGACAAAGATCAGATTATTTACATGGATACAAGTAACTTCACTCCCAACAACAAGCCTTTAACGAGATGCGAATGAATGAGATAATGCAACGTTGGTATCAAGCATATCGAAACTTCTCACAATAGATAAATAGATTTATATGGTTATTCAAGTAATGTAAATTTATTAGTTATTAACTTCTGTACCATTGTTTTTCAATGACTATTTTTAGTTAACCAAATTTTATTTTTCATGGAGAAAATTGTGTACATGGATAAGATTGGGTAAATGGATAAAATTGAAATTACAATCAAGATGATGATTCAGCATGACGATTCCAAATGTGTTCCATAAAGTCGTCACGTAACTGGTTATGGAATCCTTGTTCCACGTCTTCGCCTCTGGCACCTGGTACTAATAGTGGCCAGCGAGACTTTGCCTGCTTAAGTAAGGGGGTGGCTTACAAAAGGGAAGGTCAGCTTGCCAAGTCCCGTCCCGTAACTCCTCCTCGACAATCATATTGTGTAATATGACACAAGCCTTCATAATTACACGTAAGTCTTTATATTCCCCCAAAATTATCAAGTTTCTGATAAAGTGGAATTGTTGTTACAAGATGCCAAATGCGCTTTCCACATCCTTTCAGGCTCCTTCTTAAGCTCGTGTGAACACCCTCTGTTTTTGAGTGACTGGTCTTTTGAAACTCTTAATAATAGTTGCAATGGGAGGATAGATACCATCTGCAAGGTAGTACCCCATGTCATACGTGTTTCCATTTAATTCGAAGTGCATAGGGGTATGATTTCCTTTCAGAAGTTCTTGGAAAACGTGAGATTTGGCCAAAACATTGAGATCATTACACGCACCAGCATTCCAAAGAACGCATGACAATTCCAAGTATCATAAGATGCCACTACCTCTAAAATTATAGTGGTAGCATGGCAATGACCTTGATATTGTCCTTTCCATGCATGTGGATAGTTATTCCATTCCCAGTGCATGCAATCAATTCTCTCAATCGTTCAGGGGAAACCACTTCGTTCATTCTTGAGCTGCATGCGGGCTATATCTTTGGCTGTAGGTGTGTGACAATACTCCGGGCTAAACACCTTCACTACAACCCTACAAAAACATTTTAAAGTCTCAATCACTGTTGTCTCGGCTATTTTTAAATATCCATCCTGCAAATCCCCGCATCCACCGTACACCAACATTCGAAGTGCACAAATAATCTTCTGGTGAGAGCTTAATCCCATTCGTCCACATAATTGGCTATCTGGATGAAATATGAATCTTTTTCATAGACTTCTTTCAAAATACGATTAAATCTCTCCTTATTCATCCTGAACCTATGCCTGAACATTTCTTTAGGATAAGTCGGGTTCTCCTGAAAATAGCCTAACCATAAATTGTGATAACCCATCACTCTATCGCAGTGCACCATTCTTCGCTCATGTATTTCCCTACTACTATGCAATAAGGACGATTGATAGATTTCACTTTGTAATATGTTATGGATCGCGGCGGCTTCATTATCTGAGTCGAGATCATAGCTTGGGCGATCAGCGCTAATATCATCTCCTCCAGATTGTTGTTAGACATTTTTATTATGGAAATAAGAAATATTTTATCTTAGGAGTAGTAGTTGTTATGCTCAACATTTATCTAGGTGGTATATTTATTGTACTAAAGCTGTACAATTTACACAATATCTAAGTGACATCTATCTACAAAATATATGTCCTGATATTATAGATGATGTGACCACTTATCCTTATTGGACGGTAAAATAAGTCCCGCTCAACATGTTTTTTGGACCGAAGCTTCACATTCACATCTAAAAAATATCTATCCTGATATTATAGATGATGTGATCAGAGGTAGTTGGACAGTAAAATAAGACCCGACCATTAGTTTTTTGGACTAAAGCTGAATAGAGATCTATCTACAAAATATCTGTCCTGATATTATAGATGATGTGACCACTCATCTTTATTGTCCGGTAAAATAAGTACCTCCTAACATGTATTTCGGACTTAAGCCTCACATTAACATCTAAAAAATATATGTCCTGATATTATAGATGATGTGACCACAGGTAGTTGGATGGTAAAATAAGACCCGACCACTAGTTTTTTGGACTAAAGTTGAACAAAGATCTATCTACAAAAAATCGGTCTTGATATTATAAATGATGTGACCACTCATCTTTATTGGACGGTAAAATAAGTCCCGCCAAACATGTTTGCAGACTTAAATTATGGCCACCCATCTTTGGACGATATATAAATATGACTTAAATGGAAAGTCATTATTCCCACTTATTTTGCGTAATGGATTCACAACCATGGATAATAAATGAAGACTTTCAACTACTTAACTTGATAACCAACTTTGATTTACCTTTCATTCCCTACTATCAAGTACCGACAAAATTTTTTGTAAATGTCGAGCGACGTGGGTTACACCGCTTAACACTAATAGAGGGTGGATAATAAATGAGATCTGTATACATTGGTTCACACACAAAATGAAGTTTGACTTATACGAGAAAGCTATAGGCGTTGCTGGTTGTGGGTGGGATGAAGAAACTTACATGTTGGTCATTTCTGAGGAAGATGGGTGGGAAAGGTTTTATAACTGTTATCCGCGTGGTCGGGAATTTCACAATGAACCTTGTTATCTATTCCATGCCTTCCGATGGATAATTTACAAATAAATAATTTCGGCAATTAATGATTCTAATAAAGGTTCAGAGCAAACTATGAACTGCAGAGCTTGTTCCTTATCAGCATCATAATAAAGTATTGTATGTTTTTGTTGTTCCTTATTAGTATCATAAAATATTAACAAATACTTGTTAAGACGGATCAATATATTATAGATGATATGACCACTCAGAATATTAACCAATACTTGAAAAAGGATATTTTAAAACAAAAAATATTTAATTGATGTGACCACTCGACAGTCGAAAGTACAACATTCCCTCCCAGTAGGTTTGTAGTCTTTTTGACCACTCGGCAGTCGATGTGACCAGTCGTACTTGCACAACAAATTACTTAGAAGGTTGCAAATCAACTATAAATATATCAGAACGTATAATTTGTTATATAACCTTGTTTTATATTTCAAAGATGGCTTCATCTCCCTACAATTCATCCATTTACAATAGATCATACACATATATTACCGGTAACGATTATTGTGGGAAGAAAGTAATTTTCCAAACTTATTTGATTGATACTTCTCGACATTTTCTTAATGACTTTGGTCATATATTCATAATCTCTCCCAGATCGAAACCTAAAGACGGAGTTGAGTACCCTTGGGAACACCTTACTTGGCCAGATAAATATTATGAAAGGTCCGACCTAGAGGTTCTTTGCCATTACCATCACATGCCCATGCCGAAAAATTGGGCTATTGTACTTTGGCCAATATCGTATCTCGAAGAAGAGGAGATGTTTTGTCTTGATTTATTGGAGGAAGATATATGGAAGATGGAGCACTTATAACATTATCATAAAGCAAAACGCGTGATGCTATCAGGGCGTCAGATTCAACAACATTTAATTAACATATATAACGAATCTGTGTTGGCATCAGATAACGACATTTCTGACTTCACCAATTCTGGTTATGATTACTTTTCGGAATGATGGGTAGGAGTACGAACCAAATATATCAAACTATAACAAAGAATATGTTGATTTCGATACGCAACGATCTTACTTACCTAAATGTTTAGTGCGCAATGGGAAACCAATTTGTCGTACTTCTACTAGGTTTGACCTAAGTGTTTGAATAAATAATCCTAGTAATCATTTCTTTCATTTATGAGTGTTTGTACTACTTAAGTCATTATTTCAATAATAAAGGATAAATTTTTTACACCGAAACTCTCAATATCAATTTATTACATTACAAACTAGGAAAAAAATAATGTCACGTCAAACTTTTTTGCAGACTGTGGTTCCATAGTCACATCCAACTATTATCAGACCGAATAATAAATATGATGTGACCATTAAGACTTGGACGGTAAGAGCCCAACAGGTTTTCATAGACGCGTGTGATTCAATAGTGAAAGTATAATACTAGTATAAATTAAACGGTAATGTCATTTCACACACTACCAAATGGCAAGCCATAAACATACCGATGATTATAACCCAAGTAGAGGGCGACTGGATTACTTCAGCCCAAACATGGTTGCCAGGAACAAAGAGCCCTTTAAGTTGAAGAAGAAATCTAAAGCATCAACATCATTTGATGTTGGCTATGTTGAGGAAGTTTCACCCATTTTAACTAACCCAGGAATCTACAAAGATCCCCATGGAGGGAGTTGGTTTGGGGAGAAAAGGGTTTTTGAAAATATTCTTATATGCACACTACATTCTTTAGGTGATGTTGGCCATGTGATGAAATGGTTAACTCCAATAAAAGGTAATATTCCTTGCGATGATCATTTGAAATGGCCTAGGTTATATGATAGATGTTGCGATTTAGAGTGCTTTTGTAATTGGCATGGTTTACCCGTGCCACGAGCAAAATCTACAAAATATTACAAAGATCCAACGTGAGAAATGTATCCATCTAATAAAAAGGGAAACTGAACAGGTGGAAAAAATATTACTTTGCTGGCATTGTAAACATTTGATAAATACGAAACTTGACGATCCAAAGTATGTATCTGATCTAAAACTTCCGAGTTATAAAAGGGACGAGATTTTGTACAACATCTACCAAACATGGTGATGGGTGATGGGAATGCAATATATTGCGATCCCTGGTTGACCAGGAAACCACGAAGTAATTAATATGTAACTTTATTTTGTATGTGTTTAATATATCTACTATGCTCAACCTAAGTGTTGAAACATATAATCCAAGTAATTTTGTCTTTCAGTATGGTGTTTGAACATAAATCTATTATCTTTAATAAATGAAAAAATTATAACATTGCTAACTCTTATAAATAAAGGTGAAAAATATTAATCAATAAAAAATATTTTATTATCACAACAAATTATTACATTACAAGCTTAACTTTACATCGGACCCCTACCAAGATATTGGTCATACGGAAATGCATTGAAAAGTCCAAAAACATCATCGACAAAAGATGGTTGACTAGACGATCCTTCGGGATCTTGTGAGGGTAGATGGGAAATATTAGGAGAGGCAATAGAATATTCATCTCCATATATGTATGGGTGTGTGTGTTGCATAATGGGGTTGTGCTCGGTAGATGAACTTGGTCCAGTGCCTCTCAGAGTTGCAATCTCTTCATCTTTGTGTCGCAGAAGTTCATTGTTCTCTCACACCCACCTTTGTCACATAAGCTCTCGTTCTAACGTTTTTGATTTCATTTTATCGATGTAGTCCTATCTAAAAAAATAGATCACACCATTGTGAGCGTGAGTAAAATTCTCCTGGTGCTAAGTTATTTTGTATGCTTAGCGGATCCAGTTGAATGACTGTTGTGCCATTCAAACTTAAATCTTCAACTTAAAACTCCCTTGACAATGGTATAAAATTTAACGATGAAGATTGTCCCTGTGTGTTGTATATATGGGGAGCCTCCCATCTATCTACCGGTGCAATGGGTACCCGTAAATCAGAGGGTGCAATCGAGGCGAACCCCACCCCGTCATGATTTTTCCACCAAAATAGTGAGGGTAATATTGCTCCCTTACCCACAATCTTCCAGTATGTCAACCATTCCTCCTCAGATGACACTGTGACACGTGCAATTGCAGGTTGCCAATTGCCAATTTATTGCATATATATTTCTTTTGGTATGAATGCTATATGATGCGGTGGGTTTTCTGGAATGTCAATGATACTTGTCATTTGACAGTAGCAGCGGTCTCCGAGATACCAAGTCCCACCTAACTCAGAATTGAAAAGCATGAACCGTCTCTGCGCCAAATCATGAGCAACTCTAATGGCATTAAATTACTTTTCTTCCAATCCCATAAAAGGTTGCCATATAATTGACTCGGGAGAGCGCATTTTCAATTGCTCCTGCATGGCCAAAATTTTGAACCTCATTCGTCCCATTAAAGCCCCACGTTGATTAGTCACCAATCGTAGTATACGCGACCATATTTCCATGACATTATCGTGAAATATGGGAGACATCATGCGAAGGAACTCATAGCCGAAGTACTGCGAGTATAAAGAATAACTCATTATTAATTGCTAGATTCATAAAATAAAAATATTTAAATTTAATCGTCGTGATTAAAATATTCAATTACAGAATACTATACCTATATAAGTTGCCAGAAACTATTTATTATTTTTTGCGCATTTGTAGTGCATGCATCAAGGTCATAGTAAACACGAGCTAAAATGACAGAACCCCAATCCTTAGCAGCCATGTCGTTTAGATATGCCCAAAGTGCACCCTCGTACTCGGAGTCACTAACCTCGGCCTGTCTCACAGCCGAGTCGATAAGAAGCTCCCAATCGCCATCAGAAATGTCATCTTTCGGAAGGTCGGCCCTCATATACCAACCTCGTCTGGCTATCAGTCGAGGTCATCAGAAGTTATGGGATCAAGCTATGCCAACGTCGTACTCTTCCCCAACTGACGTTGCACCATACCTCATGTATAACCTCAACCGATTTTCCAGGTCGAGCCCATAGCGACGATCTACAGGATAAAGCAACACCATCGGACTTCATCAACCTCGTACACGGTGAGGCTGAGGTTACATCAGTCAATGGTACAAGTTCGAGCATATACAAGCAGATGTAAGGTTTGGAACACGTGAGCAAATCAGTTATAACCGAATCATTCCCCTCACATAAGGTAATATTATGGTCATCATTATCTACATAAGATCAGTCAGGTGTCATCATAACTGCATGCTTGGGGGGTACATTACACCCCTCAAGAACTATATATAGGGGTCTTCCTCTACTTGGTAAAGGGATCGATATTTGCAACCCTAGGTAAAACTCTGTTGGTTTACACAGTAGAGAGAGAAATCTTGAGAGATTATTTCTATGGCCGTTAGTTCCTCCATCTAGTGATATTAATCACACACTCACAGTGGACGTAGGCCAGATTGGCTAAACCAATTATATTCTAGTGTTCATCTTCTTCTCGTCACCTCCTACTAGATATTTACTCTTGTGCTACCATTGATATTGCTAGTTTGAGGTTATCAACACCTCATACCGGTGGTACTGTTTCCAGAATCATCATTTTGGCGCCGTCTGTGGGAACTAAAAGATTCATCTCTTACTCTTTTACTGCTTAACCTCACCGGAGACTCTGGTGGTGAACCAGGCCTCACCCCTCGCATGAAGCTGTTTCACCATTGAAAGAGGTTCTTTAAGTTATCAAGCTCTCTAATATTTACATTGCAAGCTCTCTAGTCTTATCAGATGGCACTAGAGTTGCCACCACCTCCTCCGCCATCTGGTGTTGGAAGACCCAGTTCCATCCAGGCACTACCCCAGTCCGATATGGCTGAGGTGGCAGTAGCCTTGAAGTCCTTGGCTACAACTCAGCAAGTGATGAAGGAGAAATTTGCCCAGCTAAGCCAAAACATAATGAGACCACTTGGGGTCTCATCGAAAATGATTACTCCGACAGATGCTCAACCATAGCATGAGGCTAGGCGACCACCCCAGTCACCATGAAAGGACCAACCTACTCCTCAGCAGAGGAGGGATGTTGCTGACCCTAGGCATTTATGCCTGGGGAGGCAAGGAAACCTTTTCCCTGAGGATAGGTATGATGACATCGAGGCAGAGGATTCCCCAACAGATTGTTGGGAGCCATATAAGGTTTCAAACAACACTATATGCCCTATACAATAGGGCAGAGGTTAGTGTGAAAGATGAGACGGTGATGCACAATAAAGAGGGTCTGATTTTGATCTCTTAAGTTGAGGGTTGGCCTTTGAAAGGCTTGACCCAGTTAATGATCTGAGAAGGCTATCCAGGTCAAGAAGCATAGCTGGCTCACAAAGGGAAGATGGTGATCATCAGCCTCGTCATGGCCGAGACTATGGTCAGGGGGAGGTCAACAACTGATGTTGCACAGCAGCTGGGGAACCCTCAGTTCACCCTTTAGAAGTGGCTGGGGACAACCTCGACCAAGACGACGTTGACAAACCATGGAATGACTCTATTCAGAGGTTGGAAGAGAAGATAGTTAACCTCATAAAAAGTTGAGACCCATTACAGAGGGGGTTATCAGAGGGCTCAACATTTGTGGCAAGGACTCTTAACTTCCTAACCCCTGCCAAATTTAAACCTCCGGTGGTGTCTCCCAAGTACGATGGTAGTAATAACCTAGTCCATCACATTGAAATTTACCAATCTGCAGCATACATTTATTCAATCTCTGATGAGATGAGGTGCCAAGCTTTCTCAAGAACTTTGACTGGGGTTGCACATATCTGGTTCATGTCTCTTCCTAAAAATTCAGTTGAAATTTTCAAAGGCTTGGCCCAGCGATTTATTCATAACCTCAGAGGAAGACGACCCACTTGCTAAATGTAAAGCAAGGGAAGAATGAAAGCCTTAGAAACTACATCGCGAGGTTCAACAAGGAAAAATTAGAGGTAGAAGATTATGAAGAGAGCATAGCCATGACAACCCTTATTGGAGGACTTCGGAAGGGAAAGTTACTTTGGAAGCTTGCCGAAGACCCTCCCAAGTCTATGGCCGAGTTGTTAGCAACAGCTGGAAAGGTCATGAACACGAAAGAAGCAATGGCTACAAAGTATGAGGATGAGAATGGAAATAGCAGTGAGAAATTTCAGAGGAAAAAAGATGTAAAGAAGAGGACTGCAGACAATAAGTTTACACACTACACTCCTCTAACTGTGAGCTGCGAACATATCCTCAATGAAATAAAGAATGATAGATCCCTGAGATGGCCGAAGAAGTTGAAGGCTCCTCCACATAAGAGAAACAAGAATCTATGGTACGAGTTCTATCAAGATCACGGCCATTTGACTGATAAATATTTTACCCTAAAGGACAAGATTGAGAAGATGTTGAAGTCTAGAAAGCTCAAAAAGTACGTGGATGGTAGGGCTTGTAATGGGGGAAGAGACGACCCCAAAAAGAAAAGAAATGATAAATGCCAGAAAGATGTCCCTATTAGAAGAGTTGATGACTCAGATTATGATGATGATGACCCTGACCTCCCACCAAAAGATGATAATGCCCCAATAAAGAGGGTCAGTATGATTTCTTTCGGTGTGAACATTATATGTGGGGGAATAGAAGGGGGTGGCTCAGAGGTAGGTGATTGCAAGGCTCATGTGGTAGAGGCCAAGGCAGTGACTAAAGTCGAGATTGTGAACTTGGCATCTACAGAAGTTAAACGTGAGTAGATAAAATGGTAGATATGGACATCCTCATGGTTGGCTTTTAACGGCTTGACTTCAAGGGTATCTTAGCTCCCCATGATGACCCTTTAGTCATCACCACAAGGGTGAATGGGTGTGAAGTTTAGAGGATCCTCATTTTGGCCCTGTTTTAAGAGCTTTGGCCTCAGCAGAGCTAGGCTTGTCCCTTATCATCATCCCTTGATTGTCTTCAGCTGTGAAAAGGTTCATCCATTGGGTATGTATGAAATAGATGTTATGATGGGAGATGAATGGACTAAGAGGTTGACCAGAAAAATCAATTTCTTTGTGATGGATGAAAACGTCTTCTCAGCTTACATCCTCATCATAGGACGAGTAGCCCTCAAGGAATTTGAGGTTGTGCCTTCAACGGTCCACCAAATGCTAAAATTCTCGACTCCTTATGGAGTAGAGAAAGTGAAAGGTGACCAAACATCGGCTCGTGATTTCTACTTCAACTCTGCAGAAGAGAGAGAGAGAGGCTCATAAGAAGGAAACAACTACGTACAACATCGACAAACTTGATCCTAGGGATGAAACAAATCTCAAAAAGGGAGAGGTCACGGAGGAGGTAGAATCCATCGTCCTCAGTAAGGATGAGCCGGAAAAAACCATCTATGTCGGTAAAGCCCTAAGACCTGAGATCAAGGAGGAACTAGTGAAGCTGTTAAAGAAGAGACATGGTATTTTTTCCTGGAGCCATGCAGACATGCCAAGTATTGATCCTGAGGTTATATGCCATAAACTCAATGTTGTAGAATATGCTAAGTCTATCAAGTAGAGGATAAGAGTATACTCAAGGGAAAAGTATGATGTCATCAAAGACAAGGTTAGAAAGCTTGAAGAGGCCAAGTTCATCAGAAAGTTCATATACCCTGAGTGGTTATCTAACACTGTGATAGTACCTAAGAGTAATGGGAAATGGAGGATATGCGTAGACTTCACTGATTTAAACAAATCTTGCCCAAAATATAGTTTCCCCCCACCTCGTATAGATCAGATAGTGGATGCCACAGCAGGACATGAGCTCATGAGCTTCATGGATGCATATTCGGGGTATAATCAGATCTTCATGGACTCAGCAGACTCAGAAAAGACAGCCTTCATTATAGACAAGGGGACCTATTGCTATAAGGTCATGCCCTTTGGCCTGAAAAATGTAGGGGATACTTACCAATGTCTTGTAAATAATATATTCGAAGATTAAATAGGAAAATCCATGGAAGTTTACATGAACGACATGCTGACGAAGAGTCTGAAGGCCGACACTCATGTGATCGACCTTGAAAGAACTTTTGACACCATGGATAAATACAGAATGAAGCTCAACCCGGCCAAATGTATCTTTCGGGTAGGAGCAGGAAAGTTTCTCAGACTCATCACCAACCAAAGGGGAATAGAGGTTAACCCTGAGAAGATCAAGGTTTTATTGGAAATGAAGACACCCAGAACTATAAAAGATGTTCAGAGTAATCAGAAGAGTTACTGCACTTAACAGGTTCGTCTCAAGAGCTACGAATAAGTGTCTTCCTTTTTTCAAAGTTCTTAGAAAGGCCTTCGAATGGAATGAGGAATGTGATATTGCTTTTAAAGAGCTGAAGTCCTACCTCGGGTCTCCCCTACTACTGTCCCGGCCAATTCAGGGGGAAAGGCTATATGTATACTTAGCTGTCTCAGAGTCAGCCATCAGTGTTACGATAGTAAGAGAAGAGGATGGAGTGCAGAGACCAGTGTACTTCAATAGCAAGGCACTCCAAGGGTCTGAGCAGAAGTACCCTCGGATAGTAAAATTAGCCTATGCTTTGATATATGCTTCAAAAAAAATGAAACCATACTTCCTAGCCCACTCCATGGTCGTCCTCACTGACTCCCAACTCAAACAAGTCCTCCATAAGCCTGAGAAGTCAGGTAGGCTAATGACCTGGGCCATTGAGTTGGGGGAATACGATATTATTTATCAACCCAGGGTTTCAATCAAGGGACATGCACTCACAGATTTTATAGCCGAGTTTACCTAGGAAGAGGCTGATGTTGAAGAGAGTCACGGGGCCCCAGATGAACCAAACAAAAACATCCTCCGAGATTCGGACGAGGTTGAGTCAAGCAAAGCCAAATAAAGGAAAGTTGAGAATGAGGAAGAGATGTACCTCTTTAAGAAAGGGACCCTATCAGAGGGAAACTTCTCTTCAAATGCAACCATTTGTAACCTCTTCGTTGATGGATCGTCTCGTGAAAACGGAAGTGGATCAGGGCTGATAGTGTCCGCACCAGATGATACCGATATTGAATATGCATTGAGGTTCAACTTTAAAGATACAAATAACTAGTCAGAGTATGAGGCATTAATAGCAGGACTCTCTTGGGCAAAATCCCTTAGTGTTGATCGACTCCTAGTCCACAATAACTCAAGGTTAGTCGTGAACCAAATCCTGGGGGCGTATGAGGTCAAAGACGAAAGAATGGCCAGATACCTGAAGAGGGTGAGAAAGATGCTAGAGGGCTTCAAGGAAGTTAAGATGAAGAGGATACCTCGACTAGATAATATCCGAGTTGATGCACATGCAAGGTTGGCCTCAGCAACAAGGACAGACATAAGGATAACAGTACTAGTTAAGATTCTGCTCAAGTCGACCATCGAAGAGGAAGAGGTTGCTAGACTTTGCTTAAACTTAAGTATAGGAGCCTCGCGGATGGACCCTATTGTCAGATACATCAAAGATGGAAGGCTTCTAGAATCGAAGTTAGAAAGGAGAAAGGTAAGGTTCAAAGCTGCCAAATTCTCAATTATAGGAGATGTACTGTATAAAAAGGGATTCCTGCTCCCTCTCCTCAGATATGTCTACCTTTCACGAGGGCTCTTGTTCAAGTCACATAGGATGAAGGTTGTTGGCTAAGAGGATAATCACTCAAGGGTACTGGTGGCCGACCTTGGCCAAAGATGTATCCGCGTATGTGAAGAAGTGTGATAAGTGTCAGAGGTTCTCCACCATCCCCCATCAACCACACCAACCTCTTACTTCTATCAGTTCACCTTGGCCATTTTCAATATGGGGCATCAATTTGGTAGGACCCTTGCCAAGAGTTGTAAACAACTATCATTTCTTAATAGTGGCAATTTATTATTTCTCCAAATGGGTAGAGGCTGAGCCAATGATCACAATCATTGAGTAGAAGACCTTCCTGTTCATCTAGAAGAACATCATATGCTGGTATGGTCTTCCAAACACCCTCATATCAGATAATAGAACCCAATTCAAGAACATATCCTCAAAAAAATACTGCGAAAGAGGGGGGATCAAGCAGTTCTTCTCTTCTCCTGGCCGACCCCAGGCAAACGGCCAGACTGAGGTCACGAATCGAACAATCCTTGATGGGATCAAAAAGAGGTTAGAAGAAGATAAAGGAAGATGGATAGAGGAGTTATATACAGTACTTTGGGCCTATAGGACGACAACGAGGACACCAGCGGGAGAAACTCCATTTATGTTAGCCCATGGCTTAGAGGCTATCATCCCAACAGAGGTAGGACTTCCCACTCATAAAGTTCAGACCTATAACCCTCAGAGGAATGGAGAAGAAAGAAGACTTGATCTTAATTTAATTAAAGAAAGAAGAGAGGATGCAGAGATAAGGTAAGCAACCTATCGGTAGAGAACTACGAGATTCTACACTCAAAGGGTGAAGTCAAGGCCTATAGCTGTAGGAGACCTAGGAGAACCTTTCTCTAACCCTTGGAATGCCGATCACTTAAAAAAGTATTACAGATGATGTTGCAGTTGTTCTTATCTTTTTGTAATACATGTACCAGTTTATACAAAGGATGTTAATGAAAAGATAGCAATGTCGTGCTCATACTTTTACTATGTTTTTAACATCATTAAGTTGGTGAAAACCTGAGGTGGAACATCATAATTTGGTGACCTTAGACCTTGGAACATCATTATTTTGTGATATATGAGGTGGAACATCATAATTTGGTGACCTCAGACCTTTAACATCATTATTTAGTGAAATTTAAGAGGTAAAACATCATAATTGGGTGACCTCAAACCTTTAACATCATTATTTGATGAAATTTAAGAGGTAAAACATCAAAATTTGGTGACCTCGGACATTAGACATCATTAAGTTGGTGAAAGTATGAGGAGTAACATCTAAATTTGGTGACCTCAGACCTTTAACATCATTATTTGGTGAAATTTAAGAGGTAAAACATCATAATTTGGTGACCTCAGACCTTTAACATCATTAAGTTAGTGAAATTTATGAGGTAGAACATCATAATTTGGTGACCTCATACCTTAAACATTATTATTTGGTGAAATTTAAGAGGTAAAACATAATAATTTGGTGACCTCAGACCTTTAACATCATTATTTGGTAAAATTTAAGAGGTAAAACATCATAATTTGGTGACCTCAGACCTTAAACATCATTAAGTTGGTGAAAGTATGAGGAGAAACATCAAAATTTGGTGACCTCAGACCTTAAAACATCATGAAGTTGGTGAAATTAAGAGGTGAAACATCATAATTTGGTGACCTCAGACCTTAGAACATCATTAAGTTGGTGAAAGTACGAGGTGAAACATCATTTATTTGGTGACCTCAAATTATTGAACATCATTAGTTGTTAAAATAAAAAAGGTGAAACATCATAATTTGGTGACCTCAGACCTTAAAACACCATTAAGTTGGTGAGAGTATGGAGTGAAACACCATAGTTTGGTGAAAATATTATCTAAAACATCGCAATTATAGGGCAACACCAGCAAAGGAATTTTAAACAAAACATCGTATGAAGCAACATAATCTGAAGAGGTTGAACTACTTATGATTATCATTAGAAAAGATTCAGGGTTACAAGTCATAGTATCAGGAGGCCATCAGAGTTCATAAAAATAAGGATTATAGACAAATTCATTAAAATTACAACTATTGAAAAGCTTCACAAGAAAAGAGCCTAGGTCTCGCTAGGAGCCGACCCATCAACATTTGCAGTCATTTTTTCACGGATGACGTTCGTGACTTTAACTCCATCATCATGATGAGTAGCGTCTTCTATCTCAGTGACCTCGAGAGGAGAAGTCTTGGCTGGAGCAGCATCAACCTCTTCAACTTCCTACAAGGCCTGAGCAAACCGAGGGTCTCTAAAGCCGAGACCAACAAAGTCTGAGGCAGATAAGGCCCCAGACTCACCCTCCTTTATGGATGCCCACTTGCTAGTTACTTTGATACCCCTCTCTAGGTATTCAAAACCAAATCTAACAAATTCATCAGAGAACTTGTAGTCCTCGATGGTCTTCTCAGCAACATCCTCTAAAATAGCCTTGACTGCAGCATCAACTTTAGACTGAAGAACATCATCCCTGGCCTTCAGAGCCTTACTGTGATCTTTCTTGAGCTAAGACAACTGACCGTCCCTCTCCTTAATTACTCCGTTCAGCCTTGCAACCTATACATTCAGAGAGGCCTCAACCTTCTCAGCCTCCTGACCCTTTTCTATAAGGGGCATCTTCTTCAAAGTCCAATCAACAAGATGATGGAAAGACAAGACACCCTGCAGAAGATATCAGACGTATGAACATACAAGTTATAATTTTTAAAAAGCCTATGTTACACTAAAGCAAGCTGACAAACAATTGGTACCTGGATTGACTTGTGGAGAGAAAACTCGGATAGCAAATGGACATCTAACGAGTGGATAAAACTCTTGTCTTCCTCAGTCATTACTACACCTATATCATCGACAGCTTTCAGACTATGGACGATTAAGATATCTGAGATTTTTAGCTGAGATAGACGAGGAGCCAAGGCATCTTTTGTAGAGATGGGGATGGAACGATCCCTGTCCTGGGTCTTACTCGGCCTCGTATGTGCCAATTCAGCCATGAACTTCCTCCTTTTGTTAGCATTGGCCTTGGAGGTGCTGACGTTCTTTTTTAACACCGGTGGTGGTGCACTCTTACCACCTCTATTTTCTATGAGCTTCACCAGACTAGGAGCAGACATCTCCCAAAGCTCATCAGGTATACCTGTTGGACGCTCTGCAAGATAAGTCCCTGAGTCAGTCAGTCAGAGATATAAAATATAAGAGGTATAACTTGGCAAGAAAAATTACAACTTATGAAGCTCTTTCAAGGGACCACCCCCTAAACCTATCTGAGATAGGTATTAGGGGGTCATCAGATGTTCATATTTAATGAGCCGACCCTTCTCGCCCTGACTACGAAGGTCTTTAACATTTTTATAATTATCATGGCTAAGTCCAGGGTCGGCTTTGGCAGCAAGGGAGACCTTCTCCCATCTCAGAGGGGTCCTTGGAACCGACGTTCTAGAAGCCTCATCTGAACTAAATTCCCATGCCCTGGAAAAAAAGAAATAATGAGGTTTCCAATTGTGGTTTGAAGTTTGGGTAACCAAGAGCATTTTCTTCTTTGATTTCCTAGATAAGAAGTGGTGATAGCTAGGGTGGTTTTTGGCAGATGATGGAACATAACAACTAGTGAAAACTCTAACTGGAAGATCTGAGTGGTGGATAGACCTCCAAAGGATGATGTCCCTAATCATAACCCTCCAAGCATTAGGGGAAAGTTGGGAAGGGGCAAGATTTATGTGGGAAAGTATGGCTCTGATGGTTGGGTGAATAGGAAGATGAAAGCCTAACTTAAACATCTGCTCATAAACTCATATTTCTCCATCTCGGTCAGCGAAGGCCCTTTCATCTCTCAGAGGTTTCCTAAGGATGATTGAAGAATGTATGGAATAGAGGTGCCTGAAAGTAAGAAGGTCATACTCATTGATGGTACTCTCATACTCAGCCACCTCAGAGGTGTCAAGATCGCTCCCTTCATCATCATCACCTTACTCAATAACATCGGCCTGGGCAGTTGTAGAGGCACTACCAGGAAATCTCTAAACAAATTCAACCCCGGTGGTAGTCGATAGCGGAATGGCATCAATGGGAGGTGGAATTAATACGCTGGGACCTAAAATTTCAACATCGGAAGACTTATGCAAAGTGCTAACACCTTGGTGAGACGAGTCACGGCTTGAAACCTCATCCTCCTCAGGAACCTCACCTTGCTGAGGAGAATAATCCATAGCCTCTTGAAAAGAGTCTACAGTTTGACCTGCTTTAGACGTTGACATAGGGTCTGAGGAAGAGGACTCAGACATTGGGACAGGATCCTCAGGAACCTCTGCAGGCTCAGTAGGCTCAGGGTATATGACCTTTAGTGGAGGAGGAAAAATTGGTCTTCGGGGAAAGGCCTCAGCCCTACGAGCTTCCTCTTGGGCTAACTCTATCTGCCTAATTTTCTCAAAGGTCTTCTCACGTAGAGATGGGAACTCTTCTATGAATTGGTACAAGGGTCTGAGCATAATGAGGATGACATTACACTTGACTCAAACTGCAAACAGGGAAATAACTTATTCAATCTAAACTAAAGATCAAACTAGGAATCGAAAAGGTTTTCACCAAGAACTTCAAGAACCTTCAAGAACAGTGTCGCCGGAGAAGACGACCGGAGGTTCGTCGGAGACCTAAAAGAAGGAAGTTTGTGGCTAAAGCAACTTCAGAGCAATCTGGAATGGCCCTAGCACCACTCAACCACTACTATCCTACCCCTACAACCACTTAACTGTGGAAGAAACCCTCACCGAAAAAAAGAAAAAGTCGCCAGAAAAGCTTAAACTATGAAATGAAAGTTTAACAAATGAAAATAAAGGTCGAAAGTAGTACCTGACTAATCGCGAGTGAGGGAGGAAGAGGTTAGGAAGCAAAGGAAACCTTGAATCACAGCACAACAATTGAGGGTTTGAGAGAGTGGCAATCGCAGAAAGGCTTAGGCAGGAGAAAATTGGAAGAAAGAGAAAATGAGGAAAAAGGAAAGGATTTAAACCTTTTCAATAATGGGGTACGATTTCCAATGCCCCCATCATTACCTTTGGAAACCTAAAAGGCATAGTCGGAACCATCAATACCTTGGGGAATACGTTAGTCACTTTAGTGAGTGACATGTGTCAAGGAACCACTTCACACCCCAAGGCACTAAAAAAAACTCAACCTCGGCCTGTCATACCCCTACATCACCTATTCACATAGGTGACTAAGGGATAGGGGGTGATTGATGTGCCCAAAGTGCACGCTCGTACTCGGAGTCACTAACCTCGGCCTGTCTCACAGCCAAATCGATAAGAAGCTCCCAATCGCCATTAGAAATGTCGTCTTCCGAAAGGTCGACCCTCATATAACAACCTCGACTGGCTATCAGCCGAGGTCATCAGAAGTCATGGGATCAAGCTATGCCAACATCATTCTCTTCCCCAGCCGACATTGCACCCTACCTCATGTATAACCTCGGTCGGTTTTCCAGGTCGAGCCCATATCGGAGATTTAAAGGATAAAGAAACATCATCGGACTTCATCAACCTCGTACTCGGCCAGGCCAAGGTTACATCAGTCAATGGTATAAGTCCGAGCATATGCAAGCAGAAGTAAGGTTTGAAACATGTGAGCAAATCAGTTATAACCGAATCATTCCTCTCATGTGAGGGAATATTGTGGTTATCATTATCTACATAAGATCATCTGGGTTTCATCATCATTGCATGCTTAGGGGGGTACATTACACCACTCAAGCACTATATATAGGGGTCTTCCTCTACCTAGTAAAGGGATCGATATTTGTAACCCTAGCTAAAACTCTATTGGTTTACACAGTAGAGAGAGAAAGCTTGAGAGATTATATCTATGGTCATTGGTGCCTTCATCTAGTGATATTACTCACACACTCATAGTGGACGTAGGCCAGATTGGCTGAACCACTAATATTCTAGTGTTCATACTATTCTTTTCACCTTCTACTAGATATTTAGTCTTGTGCTGCCATTGTTATTGCTAGTTTGAGCTTATCAACACCTCATACCGATGTTGTTGTTTCTAGCATCATCACATGCATCAAGGTTATAGTAAACATGAGCTAAAATGGCAGAACCCCAATCCTTAGCAGCCATGTCGTTTAGATAGTCTAAATAAGTTGCCCAACCCACAAACACGGAATTATGGATTGTCGGGAAAAAGAATGGAGCTCAACACAAAAAGCTCTAGTGATTTGTTCTGCGCTCGCTAATCTATGCTCTGGATCTTGTTCATGCCAATTCAACATGTACGCTTTTAACGTTCTACAAGAAATATTTCGTCCTTTGTAGTCTGGGAGGCCTATTCCGGGAAAATATAGTTCAAACATTTCCGTCATAGTATAAGGACTAGATGTTGGAAAGCTTGGCAAAATTGGATGGATTCCAATTGGAATTCCTGAAACCAAATAATTTAAGAAGTATTAAATGTGGAAAGTTTCAACAATAATTAATAAAAATAAATATAGTGCGTAAAATTATTATTAAAATATTACCGGAATAATGCACAAAATCATAAGGGGTAATCCCCAACTCCACACCTGGTAGATGGAATGTATGTGTCATCTTCGACCTGTGACACCCCGCCTAATAAAATACCGGGTGATCAGCCCTATATCAAATTAAATAAGAATCTCATTTGGTTTATTCTTAGCTTCACTGTCGAAAACTTTTTTAAAACATACTAACCACCTAGTATTAAAAAAGAAATGGTGCCGAATTTTATCTTTTTATCAAACAACAACAACAACAACATGTAGATGAATATGATTTAAACCTTTCACACAATCACTGAGTCAAACAATACTGAAAATGAATAAATACAATCCTTAGCGAATAAACGACCAACTACAAAACCCAAGTCCAAAATTATAAACCACCAAAATAATAAACTGAGTACATCATCTGATTGAAACAAATGAAATAACTAGGGCGACATGCCCAAATTAAATATTGACTGCAGCCTACTCTAGGAATGAAATAACTGAAGCGGCTAAGTCTAAATCCTGCAACATCCACATATACCGAAACTGCGTAACCCTGGAATAGAAGCAAGTCTAGCGTCCCTGTGGCTGGACACCTAAAAGGTTTTGAAAATATTTTATAGCAAGGGTTAGAACCCAAAATATTTTGAAAATATTTAGCAAGTGATTAAAATGCATGAATGCTCTTCATATTTAAGCTAGTTTCGAACTCCCTCGAGGACCTACTCACCCCTCAACTATTATACACACCTAACACTTTTCTTTATAACCCATGTAGTCATCTACCCTGTAACTGGTCCTTGTTATAACTCCTTCCTGTCACACTACTCTAGCCTGTGTATGTTTAATATATGATTCATAAGCTATTTATCACATTAACTTAACTAATCATTTTCCATTTAAAACCATATAACATTCTCATTAGTTATATATAACAATATAGTTCACTTCATGTATTTTACCCGTATATAATTATTTGCACTATATATACATATTATCATATTACAACATTCACACACATGTCGTAGATATATAACCATCCTCCCGAGTAGACACTCACCGGATGTTCTCTAAAATGCTATCACCCCAGGTATACTCATCCATCCGAACACCCTGACATGGTTAGCTCCCCGAATCAATGAAACAAAATAAACGTAGCAGAGGCGGTCATAGTTCCCTCCGAAAATGAGAACGAATCATACCCAAAACGCCTCAGCCCTAATTACGGATGATATCACCTGGGGACTATACTCGCCCTGCTTCTCAAGCCAAGAGATTCACCCACATCGCGCAACCTCCCAATGATAGCACTAAAGGGGTATGCTTTTACCAAATATCTAGTCACTGATATTTATGAACACGCATATATATATACATTAAATTTATTCCCAGCTATACCGTGCACAATACCCATATCACTAGCCTAAAATATACCCGATTCTATATTTCGACTCCAAATTTAATTAATTATACATTAATTAATTTATATCCTTGGTGTCCCTCAATCAAAAAACCCGGACTCTCTACTTGGTCTGTATTTAAACATTTTATGAATTTGTTTCACTCAATTTATTATTAGGTTCTTTTTTTTTCCACCTTTCTAGGCTTAGATACATCCGCTTATAATCCCTAGGTAAAATAATCTCAGCATCCATACCCGGATTTGATTTCTGACTAAAGATTTCGATCTTGGACACCTTTCCGTAGAAAAATCATAACTAATTAAAAAAATCAGAAAAATACAAGTTCGGCACTTACGCGATCGTAATGAAAAAATCTACAAATTTTATTTTGACAAACAGGAAATCGAACCGGTTCGGCCTCAAAATCGAACGGGTTCGCTGTACTACGAACCATCTTCTTCTCTAACATATTTTTCTCCATTTTTAACCCTCAAACCTCCATGGATTCAACCCAAACATCAACCAAATTAATACCCCACGTTTATTATATCTATAAACAGGTTCTAACACAAATATATATATCATCAATCATCACTGATTCTCATTAAAACTTCTAGCGTTCATGAATTGGATTTTTCTCAAAATTTCTTAAATCACAAATTCAATTCGATTCAATAATCCAAATTCAACAACAATTCCTATTGGGGTTCGATTCTAAATCGTATTCTAATATCATATGATAGTATTCTCACATTAATTAAACATCAATTTCACCTTTAATTCTTAAATCTCCCCAAACCCATATTTCACATAGGTCACCCTCCCAAAACTAATTCTCAATCACACCCACTATGATATGAATTGAAATAATGCAATTTAGATTGACAGAAAGTTTAACCACTTACCTTAAAGGGTTTGTAGGGTCTAAATCTTTTGGTTTAGATGAGTATTTGATGAAGAACACCCACACTTGTTCTTACTTTTGGCTCCCAAGAGTTCTCCAAATTCTCCCTCTTTTCTCCTCTACATATTTAGATTTTCTTAAATGAGTTATGACTGCCACACCCTCTCACTTTTAGGTTTTATTATGCCCATTCCATTTTTAGGCTTGTGGGATTTATTAAAATGGCCCAAACACTCCCGTTAGGGGTGGCAATTCGGGTTAGTCGTGTCATTTTCGGGTCGCGTTGATTTTTATTTGAGTATAAGTTTTGGGTACTCTTAAATCTATATAAGCTAATCATGTCATGTTCGGGTTATTACCGTAAATGGGTTATCGTGTCAAAAATTGCCAACCCTAACTCCAGTGTGAGCCTAGTTATGCCTAAAAATGTCCCGAGACCCATTTATCACCCCATGTACTCTTTTTCGACTATCTCGGCCTATTCGGAATCAACCGTGCACTCAGAATTGTCATCCGAATACTTTTACTAAAAGTTCTTATCTCAACCCAAAATAGTCTATTCCCAAATCCCGATTGGGATAAATCAATGCCACCTCACTATCACTCGTTATGACGTAAATAAATTATTACTATTCACTTAGTAATATAAAGTCCGCAAATATTAACCATTTACTTTTTAAATTAATATTTAAATAAATACTAATACTAATTAATTTAATTAAATTATGAAACACAAGTAATTTAAAATTGGCCGAATTAATTCAATATTAAATGCACAAAAATACGGGGGGTTACACGACCACTTTCTTATAAGCACTCCGGTCATTTGGTTGTATGAGTTAGGAAAAGTTTCACTAAAAAAATGACGGAAACCAAAATTCTCAATGACCTCTCGTACAACCGAAATCTAAAATAATTTGGCATACACGTCTATCAGGCCTTGGACACTATCGCACATGTGAAATTGACTGTCGTTTGGATACGCAGTAGGATCAACAATCGTGTCTCTCGCGTGTGAAAAACTTTCGTCAAACAACCGAAAATAATTTTGATACACAATTGGAAAATTCGGTGGAGGGGGTGGAATAGGAATTGGTTTTGCAGTTTTGCCACACCATTTTCTTTGAATCGCTAATATTTTCAACACAAATAGTATTTACTATATAAAAAATTTGTGTTTGATTTTTGGGATATAAATATACTAGTATTTATTGGAATAATTTTGGGAGTGTGAAAAATAAGAGATAAAAGGAAGTAAGTAGGAATAATTTTGTGAGTGTGTGAAAGAGTGCGCTTCCGTTCAAATAGAGATATTATTTAATTAAACGCAGTTTTTATCAATTGAATCCTAAACATGCAACTATATGTGATTGAGTAAGATGATAACTCATGCAAGAACATTCAAACACACATATGTGAGGAAAAATCCCCCAAAGGGGTAAAATCATTTATTTTCATTATAATATTGTAACATATAATTTCTCGGATTACAATGAAAATACTGTGACACAGAGTTACCCACAGGTGTCGAATCTGTAGTCGACGATTAGAAGTTTCCTTTTTCAGGAGGGCAGCAATGAAGAAGAAGAACGGTCTTCTCCACAAGAGTATGAACAGACACACGGATGTGTACTTGGGTTGCAAACGGATTCACAAAGGTTTGACAAAGTTAGGTGAATCAACACATGAGTCTTGGGACTCAAAAAGGTGAAGACTTGAGATATTTTGACTCTCAAATTTGTCTATAAAAGTCTTGCAAAATAATTCCCCCGAAGTTAGTATTTATAGGGAAACACATGAAGAGTTCCACGTTTTAAAAAAACTGAAATTCTATCCAGCGTACAGGGTACCCGAACCGGTTCGCCCCCCGAATCCGTTCGGCCCTTGGTTCGGAAAAAATCGCTGGTCAAGGGGCTTAAAACACTTAGCATTTTTCTCAAGTCTTTTTCTTGGAAATCTCTCCATTTTCAAAAGGCCATAATTTGTTCACCGTAGCTCGAATTGAGGTGTCGTTTCGTCTAGTATCTTTGTTGCGACAAGCTCTTCAACTTTGCAGTTGACCGGTCCTCCGGACGGTGGCTGTAAAATTACCAAGGTTCCCTTGAACTTCCTTATCGAGCCTTGTTTCACTATTTTGACTTCTCTTGCGTACCACTTGTATTACGAGCCTGAAATCATGGAATGTGAAGTCATTGAGGATGATGAGGTACACATGATGGAGATAATAAATGCTTGATTCCCGAAATTCGAATTGAGTCCGTCGAGTGAGATCTTGAGGTGACGTGACAAATGTAGCGACGTACGACATATACAAATGTAACATGTTGGACATGTGAAAAATGTCCTTACAAATCTCCCCCTATGTCTATGCCGGTATATACATAAAACATCTGAATTATTAAATACGAAATTGCCTATACAAATCTACCCTCCCATGAACCCAAAACTGGAAAAGGTACAAATGAATAGTCACCATCGTTTGTTCTTCAAATCTTCAGGAATCTCAAATCTTTTCTCATCAGGGTGTGTAACGTATGATCATCAATGTAGTACCTACACACATGAGCAAAAGCAAAAAAAATACCAAGTGACGTATCGAGTTTGAAGTGAGATAAACATAGATACTAATAAATGATAAGCATAAGTTAAATCTCAAAAACTCCCCCAAAATTCAAAATCCCCCAAAATAAGATAATTATTTCTCACCCTTTTTATGATGTCCCCAAATAGACAAATAAGAAGAATGAATCAAACAAGCAAAATTGGGGTGTCACGGTATTCAAAATAAAACATCAATCAATATGGCAAATGTGCTCTATCAAGGACATGCTCAACAAATCTTCACAAACTATTTTTTATTTTTCAAATTTTTTCGTACAAAAAAGATACCAATTTGAAAAAAATAAAACATGATACAAAAATCACACCATGGATTTAAACTCCAACAACCAAGTCATGGAAATGGAATGAATGGGTGTGAACACGTTCGATAGGTAAATCAACTCAATCAATCATATGTGCACGATGCATATGTGTACTCCTAACGAATGAGCATCAAAAGTATCCTTAGGTCTAAAAATTTGTTGAATTTAAATGACATCGTCTTATACAAATCAACAAATCAAAGTCAAAGTGATTTCCACACCAATAACGTCCAAAACTATGTAGCGCATTTTCACTATTTTCAAGGACGTGCAAACCTATTTTAAATTCTCCAACCAAACTCCCTCATGTGTATTTTTTTTAGAGGTGAATAGACTAAATTCTCAAACTTTGGAGAATTGGTGCAAAAACCTAAATGACCCATAATTGGCATGAATTTCTTTTTATTACCTTTCAATTTTTTTGGGCTCTTTTAAACCTCTTTGAACCCCAAATAATAAAATTCCTCCATTTTTTAGGTCCAATTTAACGGTGGCTTAGTATTCGCAAAGGCAAAATGAACCTTTCGCAGCCCTTCCCCGTTTTCAAACAAAACACACAAACTCACAAAACGGTTTTTATATGCACAATTTTCTTATCAAAATTTATCGCGCTTGGTTCGTTTGAAGGACAGGATTGAAGTGAAAACACCCAACCAACATGTGAGAAGACAAGCACAATAATCAAATAAATCCGTGCATGTGTGCAAAGGAAACATGAGTCAAACATATAGGAAGTAACACTTAATTACATCTTGATGACTCCAAACATTATAAAGCACAAGGATGAATTGACCTATTGTCACAAAACACTATCAAATAGTCACATGAAAAAAATGGAATGATGTTGTGACTCGGTCATCCTAAGTGTTTATCCATAAACGGTGCCAACAAAAAAACAAAAATCTTTTTGTATTTCTCAAAAAAATTATCAAAAAAAGAATTAATACAAAAACTACATGTCACAACGCGAGCAAAAATATATCAAAAAAACATAACTAGCGTATGACAAACAGGCAAACACAATCATCTATATGATATGGCGAGAGAAGAATCATGTGCAAGCAAACGAGAATCAACTTGTCTAAAATCTAGCGTATCCAAAAGTGATTTCCTAACCCAAATAGAAGTGAAACGTCGTGTAGGGGATTTGGGAACCATGGGAACACTAGACATAAACTTCCTAGGACATTTTCCAAGATCAAAACAAAAACTCCTAAGGTGACCTTTCCTACCACAATATGAACATGTGAAAACGGGTGTAACGACACCTATGGGTTGAACTTTTCTAAAATCCTTGGAATTATTTGACCCTCTAAAACAAATAATGGTTTCGTCTTTAGCATTCGAAGCATGAGAACAAGATGAGCCACTACCATCACTATCAAACCTACTCGAGTCTGCCAAATCATTTTTTAACTTCAAATTTTTTTACTCAAGCACAGAATTAGACTCTTCCAAATTAAGGGACACCTTCTTCAAATTATCAATCAAACCTAGAAGGTTATCTCGCTCCCCCTCAATTAAAGCAAACTTTTTCCTAAGAGTCTCTTCACGTGACACAAACTTATTGACTAAAATATTTTTGTCATCTTTGGCACAAACACAAACCATCGAATTTTTAAGGTCCTCCAATTCTTTTTCTAAAAACAGGACCCTATCATCACTCTCCTTCTTGGACAATTTTAAAGCAACAAAGTCATGGACCCAGGAAACAAATTTTTCACGATAAAAATCTAGTTGATTTTGAACCGTTTGCAAAAGATCCATCGCGGATTTAAAACTTTAATTTTCTTTTTCCAAAACTTTAATTCTTTTGCAAAGTTTCAAATTAAAACTTTTTAAATTTTTAGCACGGTCGTGAATCTTTTCAAAAATAGGCTCCTCATTAAACGGGCGTTCCATTGAAAAATTGCAATTTTTCACAAAATTGATTTTTAAAAAAAAAAATCAGTATCACACAAATTTTGCGGAAAATAAGAATACGCAATAAATTAGCGTAACCCGCTCTGATACCAATTTGAAAGTGTGCGCTTGAGTTCAAATAGAGATATTATTTAATTAAACGCAGTTTTTATCAATTGAATCCTAAACATGCAACTATATGTGATTGAGTAAGATGATAACTCATGCAAGAACATTCAAACACACATATGTGAGGAAAAATCCCCCAAAGGGGAAAAATAATTTATTTTCATTATAATATTGTAACATACAATTTCTCGGATTACAATGAAAATACAGTGACACAGAGTTACCCGCAGGTGTCGGATCTGTAGTCGACGGCTAGAAGTTTCCCTTTCCAGGAGGGCAGCAATGAAGAAGAACGGTCTTCTCCACAAGAGTATGAATAGACACACGGATGTGTACTTGGGTTGCAAACGGATTCACAAAGGGTTGGCAAAGTTGTGTGAATCAACACATGAGTTTTGGGACTCAAAAAGGTGAAGACTTGAGATATTTTGACTCACAAATTCGTCTATAAAAGTCTTGCAAAACAACTCCTCTGAAGTTAGTATTTATAGGGAAACACATGAAGAGTTCCACGTTTTAAAAAAACTGAAATTCTATCCAGCGTATAGGGTACCCGAACCGGTTCTCCCCCCGAATCCGTTCGGCCCTTGGTTCGGAAAAAATCGCTGGTCAAGGGGCTTAAAACACTTAGCATTTGTCTTAAGTCTTTTTCTTGGAAATCTCTCCATTTTCAAAAGGCCATAACTTGTTCACCGTAACTCGGATTGAGGTACCGTTTCTTCCAGTATCTTTGTTGCGGCAAGCTCTTCAACTTTGCAGTTGACCGATCCTTTGGACAGTGGCTGTAAGATTACCAAAGTTCCCTTGAACTTCCTTATCGAGCCTTGTTTCACTGTTTTGACTTCTCTTGCGTACCACTTGTATTACGAGCCTGAAATCATGGAACGTGAAGTCATTGAGGCTGATGAGGGACACATGATGGAGATAATAAATGCTTGATTTCCAAAATTCGGATTGAGTCCGTCGAGTGAGATCTTGAGGTGACGTGGCAAATGTAGCGGCGTACGACATACACAAATGTAACATGTTGGACATGAGAAAAATGTCCTTACAAATCTCCCCCTATGTCTATGCCGGTACATACATAAAACATCTGAATTATCAAATACGAAATTGCCTATACAAATCTACCCTCCCATGAACCCAAAACTGGAAAAGGTACAAATGAATAGTCTCCATCGTTTGTTCTTCAAATCTTCAGGAATCTCAAATCTTTTCTCATCAGGGTGTGTAACGTATGATCATAATTGTAGTACCTACACACATGAGAAAAAGCAAAAAAAATACCAAGTGACGTATCGAGTTTGAAGTGAGATAAACATAGATACCAATAAATGATAAGCATAAGTTAATTCTCAAAAACTCCCCCAAAATTCAAACTCCCCCAAAATAAGATAATTATTTCTCACCCTTTTTATGATGTCCCCAAATAGACAAATAAAAAGAAGGAATCAAACAAGCAAAATTGGGGTGTCACGGTATTCAAAACAAAACATCAATCAATATGGCAAACGTGCTCTAGCAAGGACATGCTCAACAAATCTTCACAAACTATTTTTTATTTTTCAAATTTTTTCGTACAAAAAAGATACCAATTTGAAAAAAATAAAACATGATACAAAAATCACACCATGGATTTAAACTCCAACAACCAAGTCATGGAAATGGAATGAATGGGTGTGAACACATTCGATAGGTAAATCAACTCAATCAATCATATGTGCACGATGCATATGTGTACTCCTAACGAATGAGCATCAAAAGTATCCTTAGGTCTAAAAATTTGTTGAATTTAAATGGCATCGTCTTATACAAATCAACAAATCAAAGTCAAAGTGATTTACACACCAATAACGTCCAAAACTATGTAGCACATTTTCAATATTTTCAAGGACGTGCAAACCGATTTTAAATTCTCCAACCAAAACTCCCTCATGTGTATTTTCTTTTAGAGGTGAATAGACTAAATTCTCAAACTTTGGAGAATTGGTGCAAAAACCTAAATGACCCATAATTGGCATGAATTTCTTTTTATTACCTTTCAATTTTTTCGGGCTCTTTTAAACCTCTTTGAACCCCGGATAATAAAATTCCTCCATTTTTTAGGTCCAATTTAACGGTGGCTTAGTATTCACAAAGGCAAAATGAACCTTTCGCAACCTTTCCCCGTTTTCAAACAAAGCACACAAACTCACAAAACGGTTTTTATATGCACAATTTCCTTATCAAAATTTATCGCGCTTGGTTCGTTTTAAGGACAAGATTGAAGTGAAAACACCCAACAAACATGTGAGAAGACAAGCACAATAATCAAACAAATCCGTGCATGTGTGCAATAAAGGAAACACGAGTCAAACATATAGGAAGTAACACTTAATTACATCTTGATGACTCCAAACATTATAAAGCACAAGGATGAATTGACCTATTGTCGCAAAACACTATCAAATAGTCACATGAAAAAAATGGAATGATGTTGTGACTCGGTCATCCTAAGTGTTTATCCATAAACGGTGCCAAAAAAAAACAAAAATCTTTTTGTATTTCACAAAAAATTTATCAAAAACAAAAATTAATACAAAAACTACATGTCACAATGCTAGCAAAAATACATCAAAAAAACATAACTAGCGTATGACAAACAGGCAAACACAATCATCTATATGATATGGCGAGAGAAGAATCTTGTGCAAGCAAACGAGAATCAACTTTTCTAAAATCTAGCGTATCCAAAAGTGATTTCCTAACCCAAATAGATGTGAAACGTCGTGCAGGGGATTTGGGAACCATGGGAACACTAGACATAAACTTCCTAGGACATTTTCCAAGATCAAAACAAAAACGCCTAAGGTGACCTTTCCTACCACAATATGAACATGTGAAAACGGGTGGAACGACACCTATGGGTTGAACTTTTCTAATATCCTTGGAATTAGTTGACCCTCTAAAACAAATAATGGTTTTGGCTTTAGCATTCGAAGCATGAGAACAAGATGAGCCATTACCATCACTATCAAACTTACTCGAGTCTGTCAAATCATTTTTTAACTTCAAAATTTTTGACTCAAGAAAAGAATTAGTCTCTTTCAAATTAAGGGACACCTTCTTCAAATTATCAATCAAACCTAGAAGGTTATCTCGCTCCCCCTCAATTAAAGCAAACTTTTTCCTAAGAGTCTCTTCACGTGACACAAACTTATTGACTAAAATATTTTTATCATCTTTGGCACAAACACAAACCATCGAATTTTTAAGGTCCTCCAATTCTTTTTCTAAAAATAGGACCCTATCATCACTCTCCTTCTTGGAAAATTTTAAAGCAACAAAGTCATGGACCAAGGGAACAAATTTTTCACGATAAAAATCTAGTTGATTTTGAACCGTTTGCAAAAGATCCATCGCAGATTTAAAACGAGAATTTTCTTCTTCCAAAACTTTAATTCTTTTGCAAAGTTTCAAATTCAAACTTTTTAAATTTTTAGCACGGTCGTGAATCTTTTCAAAAATAGGCTCCTCATTAAACGGGCGTTCCATTGAAAAATTGCGATTTTTCACAAAATTGATTTAAAAAAAATCAATATCACACAAATTTTATGAAAAATAGGAATACGCAATAAATTAGCGTAACCCGCTCTGATACCAATTTGAAAGAGTGCGCTTGCGTTCAAATAGAGATATTATTTAATTAAACACAGTTTTTATCAATTGAATCCTAAACATGCAACTATATGTGATTGAGTAAGATGATAACTCATGCAAGAACATTCAAACACACATATGTGAGGAAAAATCCCCCAAAGGGGAAAAACCATTTATTTTCATTATAATATTGTAACATACAATTTCTCGGATTACAATGAAAATACAGTGGCACAGAGTTACCGCAGGTGTCGGATCTGTAGTCGACGGCTAGAAGATTCCCTTTCCAGGAGGGCAGCAATAAAGAAGAATAACGGTCTTCTCCACAAGAGTATGAACAGACACACAGATGTGTACTTGGGTTGCAAACGGTTCACAAAGGTTTGGCAAAGTTGTGTGAATCAACACATGAGTCTTGGGACTCAAAAAGGTGAAGACTTGAGATATTTTGACTCTCAAATTCATCTATAAAAGTCTTGCAAAACAACTCCCCCGAAGTTAGTATTTATAGGGAAACACATGAAGAGTTCCACGTTTTAAATACACTGAAATTCTATCCAGCGTACAGGGTACCCGAACCGGTTCTCCCCCCGAATCCGTTCGGCCCTTGGTTCGGAAAAAATCGCTGCTCAAGGGGCTTAAAACACTTAGCATTTTTCTTAAGTCTTTTTCTTGGAAATTTCTCCATTTTCAAAAGGCCATAACTTATTCACTGTAGCTTGGATTGAGGTGCCGTTTCTTCCAGTATCTTTGTTGCGGCAAGCTCTTCAACTTTGCAGTTGACCAGTCCTCCGTACGGTGTCTGTAAAATTACCAAAGTTCCCTTGAACTTCCTTATCGAGCCTTGTTTCACTATTTTGACTTCTCTTGCGTACCACTTGTATTACGAGCCTGAAATCATGGAACGTGAAGTCATTGAGGATGATGAGGGACACATGATGGAGATAATAAATGCTTGATTCCCGAAATTCGAATTGAGTCCGTCGAGTGAGATCTTGAGGTGACGTGACAAATGTAGCGGCGCACGACATACACAAATGTAACATGTTGGACATGAGAAAAATATCCTTACAAATTTCCCCCTATGTCTATGCCGGTACATACATAAAACATCCGAATTATGAAATACGAAATTGCCTATACAAATCATCCTCCCATGAACCTAAAACTGGAAAAGGTACAAATGAATAGTCTCCATCGTTTGTTCTTCAAATCTTCAGGAATCTCAAATCTTTTCTCATCAGGGTGTGTAACGTATGATCATCAATGTAGTGCCTACACACATGAGCAAAAGAAAACAAAATACCACGTGACGTATCGAGTTTGAAGTGAGATAAACATAGATACCAATAAATGATAAGCATAAGTTAAATCTCAAAAACTCCCCCAAAATTCAAACTCCCCCAAAATAAGATAATTATTTCTCACCCTTTTTATGATGTCCCCAAATAGACAAATAAGAAGAATGAATCAAACAAGCAAAATTGGGGTTTCACGGTATTCAAAACAAAACATCAGTCAATATGGCAAACGTGCTCTAGCAAGGACATGCTCAACAAATCTTCACAAACTATTTTTTATTTTTCAAATTTTTTCGTACAAAAAAGATACCAATTTGAAAAAAATAAAACATGATACAAAAATCACACCATGGATTTAAACTCCAACAACCAAGTCATGGAAATGGAATGAATGGGTGTGAACACATTCGATAGGTAAATCAACTCAATCAATCATATGTGCACGATGCATATGTGTACTCCTAACGAATGAGCATCAAAAGTATCCTTAGGTCTAAAAATTTGTTGAATTTAAATGACACCGTCTTATACAAATCAACAAATCAAAGTCAAAGTGATTTCCACACCAATAACGTCCAAAACTATGTAGCGCATTTTCAATATTGTCAAGGATGTGTAAACCGATTTTAAATTCTCCAACCAAAACTCCCTCATGTGTATTTTCTTTTAGAGGTGAATAGACTAAATTCTCAAAATTTGGAGAATTGGTGCAAAAACCTAAATGACCCATAATCGGCATTAATTTCTTTTTATTACTGTTGATGTAAAAAATTAGATTTGACCTAATTCTTTTAATCTAAGATAGTAATAATAAAGAAATATTTAGACAATGATTTTTAAAGTGGTTCAGCCTTGTGAGAATGACCTACATCCACTGTTTTTGTATTTATGATTGTTTGCCCAAAATTCTCGATAGTAGTTTTACCAAGAAATTTCGAGTCCCCTGCTAATGAGGAGGTTACAATGTATTTATAGCCTTGAGGATGTACAAATGAAAGAATAACACACAGCTGTCCAATAGGCGTATGTGTCTGTGTGATAATAAACAACATTTAATGCGTAGTATCTCTTGTGATTATCCTGACATTAATGCTCTATCCGAGATACAGCTCGGTCATTAATGCTCTGTATGAGATGCAGCTCGGACCGCCTGAGCTGCTCGGTCTTCATGAGTTGCTCGGTACAGTGAAGTTCCTCGCAGAGCACTTGTTGCTCGGAGTGTCATAGTTGGTCGGGGAGGTCGAGTTCCTCGAAGTCAAGGTGTTCCTCAGAAATATTTGTAGGTGCCATGTAGATTGACACGTGTCTCCACTTAATTGATCCACGTCAGCGGACTAAATTTGGTATCAACAGAAGCCCCCAATATTTCACAGTTCGAGGTTGAGGAGTGTGGAACATTCTTCTTGAAATATAGCGGGATTAAATAGCTATCCTGAATTTTAGGAGTGTTTTCCTTGTATTTAATTTTCCTTTCAAATTCAGACTTTTTGAACTTTTCCCACCGCTTTGGTCTCTGTGCCTTTTTGTCCTTTTAGCCACCGGTAGCGCAAACGTCTTTCTTCGTAATCATTATTTTTACCTATTCCCAAGGTAAGGTATTTAAGCGTTGCAGAAAATCCTATCGTCTCTTGCATTTTCAAATCTGTATCTTTGATCTCTCCATTTTCTTCTCCATCTTATGCGTTCCTCCCTTCCATCGTTCGTTATCAACAGGTCTACCTTTTTTCCTGTAAGCTCTTCTTCCTTCTCTTTTTATTTCTTTTATTCATCATGGTTTACGTCGTTGAGTCTCTTGACAAATTTCGTTCTGAGTTCTCAATTCCTTCTTGGGTCATTTTGGAGGAGCTTTCTGGTCCTCCTGATTATTTTCGTTTGGCTGAGGGACATTGGTTCCCCAGTCTCTTTGTAGCCAAATGTGGCTTTTCTTTTCCTCCAAACCCCTTGTGTTTGGAATTTTATCAGTATTTTGATGTAGTACCTGCAAAAATAGCCCCCAATACATGGAGAATAGTTAATGGAGTCCATAGATTAAACCAGATTCATGGAACCCGTTTAGGAATTCCATAGATTATGTTTTGCTATAGATGGGCTGTTAGTGATAGTACTTTTTATTTGAAGACTAGGTTTTTAAATAGGGCTTTAGTGGTCAATATCCTAGATGCCAATATGGATTACTTCGAGCTTGGTGTTGTTATAAAAAATTGGCAACATGCTCCCCTAACTGGAAACGATGTGTATCAGGGTCCCAGATGCCCTCCCTATGGCAATGGGATAGGTTGTTTTTATTTTACTTTATTTTTGAAATTATGCTTTCTTTGTGTTTGATAAAATGTGTCACTGATATTTTAATTTTGATTTATTTGCAGTTGACAGCAAGAGAAGGTCTCCAAAAGAGACAGAAGTTAATTTAAAGAAACTGAAACTTATCAGGGGTTTGCATCAAACTGTTGCCGACGAACACATCAGATCAGCTTCATACTTGTTTCAGTACAAGAGTTACACCTCGTCTTTTACTGCTCGTCCAGTGATAAGTGACATAGAACCAGTACCAGCTTCTGAAAGTTCTTCAACTGAATCACATATTCCTCTTAGCGAAAGAATGAAGAGAAGAAGAGCTCCTGGCCTCTTCGAAAAATCTGCCTCTACTGCTAGAGAGGCAAAGAAAAGCAAGCAGGATGTCCCAGAAGGGACAAGACAACTTGATGCAGCTCCTCCAGCTGTTACTGTGAAGGTTACTGAGAAGCCCCTTGTGGCTCCGAGCAAGGTTGAAGCTATTTCCTCTCCAAGCGAGGTTATAGTTATATCACCGACCAAGATGACATCCTTGGTCGATAATGTTCCCGTTCCCACGAGGAAGCTGAAGAAGAGCTCCTCGGTTAATTTGGCTGAATCCATCTCTCAGCCCCCGACTACTGGAAGTGGTGTTCCCACTTTTGTTGCTCCGAGCTCTCCCATGAGCTCGGTGAAGTCTTGGATCATCCCCAAGATCCAAGGTATTGAAGAAATTCTTTCCCGGGATAGGGTTACCACTTTGGCAGCTCATCACATTGCCTCAGTAAGTATTGCTAATCTAAACTTTCATTTTTCTATATTAGGTGCTAGCACTGACTTATAATTATTTTCTTTTTCCAGTTGGTAACTTGTTTTAATACAATTCTGAAGAAGGACGAAGCCATCAAGGCGTCCATTTCCTCTGGTGGTGTATAAGAGGCTTTTGTAGGTCTGACGCAGTCTTTAAAAGATTCTCGTCAGAAGTTGTCGATGATAAAGCTGCTTGGGAGAAACATCTTAATTCCACCAAGCAGGAAAGAGATCAGGCTGTTGAAGTCTGCAAGGGGTTGGAGAAAAAAATAAAAGACTTGGAGGAGAAAAAAAAAGAGCTCGAGGGGAAGCTCCAACATGCTGGAGAGTTTTAAAATAAGCTCAAATCTGCCGAGGAAGAGCTGAGTAGACTTCGTGACGTTGTTCGTCAAAAGGAAGAGGTTGAGAATAAGTTGAAGGCTGTCGAGGAGCAACTCAAGGAGAGGACCTCCTCGAAGAGAGAGAAAAGAAGAAAAGCTGTTAATAAATCCTTCAGTGCTGGCTGGGATAAGGGGTGGAATAAAGGTTTGGCTGCCATGGTTTCATAAATGGAATATGGCGGCCTTAAATATTTCAGTGATGGTTGGGTGGCTGCCCTGAAAGAGATGAAGGTCGATGAGAGCTCCAACCTATTTCAGTAACACATTCCTGGATCCCCTCCTAATCCTGGGGAAGAAGAAGAGGATGAAGCTACCTCTGAGGAATCTTCTATGATGGTTGGGGATCAAGTCCTTACTGTTGAACTTCGCTTCGAACAGCCCCAACCAACTATTACTCCTACCGATCAGCTTCAGTCAACCAACATTTCAGCCGAGCAGCTTCCAATACCCACCGATCAACCTTTTATGCCATTCGAGCAACCTTCCTCCTCGTCCCAGCTGCCCGAGAAAGTTTTAGAAGACAAGGAGAAGGTGTAGAGTTGTTTGGACTTTTATCTCTGTTTATTTTTGTCAAATGTAACTCTGAACTATGTACTCCTCCTTTATGATGTAATAAAATTTGAAATTTTTAATTGTTCATACTGTTGATTCTTCTCTTGTTGCTCTGCTTTCATTCTTTTTGTTCTGCCTGCACTTTATTGATTCTTTCTATCTCTTTGCTAGTTTATGGCCAGGATGGAACTCTTGTCAGCTCACGATACTGAGTTGATGAAAAAATGTAATGAATATTTCAAAGCTGTCCATACAAACTTGGATGAAGCACAAATTTTTGGTATCCTGGGATCAGATGCCTCCGAACAAGCAGTGGAGGCGTACCAATATCTGAAGTTTTTGCTCGACCGAGCTGTAGGCAATAATGTGGCTTATTACGAGATGATTGAAGATCTTCAAAGAATTGTTGCAGACCTTCAACAGCAGTATAAGGAGTCCTCTGCCCTTTTGCATCAGGGGTATGAGAAAAAGTATCAGCAACTAAATGCTGACAAAGGATATGATAAGCTCATTGCTTCTTATGATATTAAGGAGAGGACTTTGAAGACAGAGGTTGAAGAGCATAGGCAGATCGCCCAATTATTAGAGGAGGAAAACAATAATCTTCGAGGAGAGATATATCGGCTGAAGTCTGAAGCATCTACTTCGAGCGCTTTGGTCCCTGTCAACGACGAGGGTTTCTCTTTCTTGGAAGTCGAGAATGCCAATTTAAGAGATGAATTGGAGACTTTAAAAAGGACTGGGTCTTCTACTTCTGCTCGAGGACGAGGAAGAGGTTCTCGGGGACGAGCAAGGGCTGCTCAGCTTAGTATTGAAGAGGAAAAACTCAAGCTTCTCTGGAAAATTAAGCAGTCCAGTTGGTTGCGAAGAACAAGGCCCGGACAGAGATGTCCAAGAAAATTCTGAACTTGGGCGAGTAGCTATCTGCACAAAAGTCTGCCTTGGAGAGTAAAGAACTTTTAATAAAGAACCTCCACAAGCAACTGGATAGGTTAACCTATCAATTCCACAAGCAGCCTAGGGAGTTCTGGATGGCTGCTTATAATGAAGCCCTCTACCATCTAGATGATCGGATCCAAAATGCAAATAATAAGGGTTATAAGCAAGGACGGCTGAATACCTTAGGTGTGCTGCAGTTGGAACAGGGTTACTATTTGTGGGATTACCATGACCCTGGGTTGCTCGAGTTGCCAGTGCCACCCTTTAAACTAGATATGAGATGGATTCCTGCTCGGGCTATTCCTTGATGCCTGATTTCGAAGTACCTCGGTGACTACAGTCTTCATTCTAACTTCCAGATATCTCGCCCTGAGCACTTACTTGCTCGGCCATCAGTAATGAACGTCAGGATGCTCAGAGATCTGAATTTTATAAATTCCCCCTATGCTTTAGACGATCTCCCTCTGGTGAAGAACCTATTTCAAAAGCAGAGGGGAAGAAGCCAATATAATAGGTTTCTTGATGTAATAATTTTTCTATGTATTTCATTCTCAATGTATTTCGTTTTGGATTTAATGAAAAACTTCTAATTTTCTTTGTAATCTTGATTGTCATTGTCTTGAAAATATTTTGTAAGACATTTTCTAATGAATGTGCATGTATATCTGTTAAAAAGATAACAATATTTTGTGTTATTTAAATTGTCAACCAACTAGAGTTGGTGAAAATTTATTGTTGACTATCTGAATTGATTGCCTGCCGACCAAGTAGATTTGGTGACATTTTATTTCTCGACCAACTGTGGATATCTGTTAAAAAGATAACAATATTGGTGATATTTTATTTCTCGACCAACTATTTATATCTGTTAAAAAGATAACAATATTGGTGATATTTAAATTGTTGACCAACTAAAGTTGGCGAAAGCTTATTGTTGAATTGTTCCGACGACCAAGCAGAATTGGTGATATTTTTGTTTCTCGATCAAATTCGGTGGTAATCTAAAATGTCATAAGTAAAAAATTTATCACTTTTTAATTTTAAGCCCTGAAATGACTTTCATTTATTTACCCAATTATTTCCGACCAACCGGAGTTGGTGGTTTTTGTTCCCGACCAACCTTAGTCGGTAGATTTTCATTCTCCACCATTTTCCGACCAACCGGAGTTGGTGGTTTTTCTGAAATTTCCGACCAACTTTAGTTGGTGGATTTTCTTCCCATCCAACCGTAGTTGGTATTTCTGGGAAATTTTTATTCCCGACCAACTTATAGTTGGCGGATTTTCTTCCCAACCAATCGTAGTTGGTATTTATGGGAAATTTTTCCCGACCAACATTAGCTGGTGGATTTTCTTCCCAACCAACCTTAGTTGGTATTTCTGGGAAATTTTTATTCTCGACCAACTTATAGTTGGTGGATTTTCTTCCCAACCAACCGTAGTTGGTATTTCGGGGAAATTTTTATTCCTCCCAACCAACCGTAGTTGGTATTTCTGGGAAATTTTTATTCCCGACCAGCATTAGCTAGTGGATTTTCTTCCCAACCAACCTTAGTTGGTATTTCTGGGAAATTTTTATTCCCGACCAGCATTAGCTGGTGGATTTTCTTCCCAACCAACCGTATTTGGTATTTCTGGGCTTGATGCGTAGTGTGTAGCACTAGTACTCCGAAAAAATTTCAACAAAAGGAGAGAATTGGGCAAAATATCCAAGACTTTATTCATATCCAAGAAAGACTGCATTACATGGAGATTAAATTACTGATAATATCTGCACAGATGCTCTGCGTTCCATGCATTCTTAAACTCCTTTCCTTCTAAGGTTTCGATTCTATATGTCCCTGGTCGAACAACTTCTGTCACTCTGTAGGGGCCATGCCAGTTAGTTTCCAATTTGTTGTGCTTTTGAAGTGAAAACACCCAACCAACATGTGAGAAGACAAATACAATAATCAAACAAATCCGTGCATGTGTGCAATAAACGAAACATGAGTCAAACATATAGGAAGTAACACTTAATTACATCTTGATGACTCCAAACATTATAAAGCACAAGGATGAATTGACTTATTGTCACAAAACACTATCAAATAGTCACATGAAAAAAATGGAATGATGTTGTGACTCGGTCATCCCAAGTGTTTATCCATAAACGGTGCCAACAAAAAAATAAAACTCTTTTTGTATTTCTCAAAAAATTTATCAAAAACAAAAATTAATACAAAAACTACATGTCACAACGCTAGCAAAAATATATAAAAAAACATAACTAGCGTATGACAAACAGGCAAACACAATCATCTATATGATATGACGAGAGAAGAATCATGTACAAGCAAACGAGAATCAACTTATCTAAAATCTAGCGTATCCAAAAGTGATTTCCTAACCCAAATAGAAGTGAAACGTCGTGTAGGGGATTTGGGAACCATGGGAACACTAGACATAAACTTCCTAGGACATTTTCCAAGATTAAAACAAAAACGCTTAAGGTGACCGTTCCTACCACAATATGAGCATGTGAAAACGGGTGGAACGACACCTATGGGTTGAACTTTTCTAATATCCTTGGAATTAGTTGACCCTCTAAAACAAATAATGGTTTTGACTTTAGCATTCGAAGCATGAGAACAAGATGAGCCACTACCATCACTATCAAACCTACTCGAGTCTGTCAAATCATTTTTTAACTTCAAAATTTTTGACTCAAGCAAAGAATTAGACTCTTCCAAATTAAGGGACACCTTCTTCAAATTATCAATCAAACCTAGAAGGTTATCTCGCTCCCCCTCAATTAAAGCAAACTTTTTCCTAAGAGTCTCTTCACGTGACACAAACTTATTGACTAAAATATTTTTGTCATCTTTGGCACAAACACAGACCATCGAATTTTTAAGGTCCTCCAATTCTTTTTCTAAAAATAGGACCCTATCATCACTCTTTCTTGGACAATTTTAAAGCAACAAAGTCATGGACCAAGGAAACAAATTTTTCACGATAAAAATCTAGTTGATTTTGAACCGTTTGCAAAAGATCCATCGCGGATTTAAAACGAGAATTTTCTTTTTTCAAAACTTTAATTCTTTTGCAAAGTTTCAAATTCAAACTTTTTAAATTTTTAGCACGATCGTGAATATTTTAAAAAATAGGCTCCTCATTAAACGGGCGTTCCATTGAAAAATTGTGATTTTTCACAAAATTGATTTAAAAAAAAAAATCAATATCACACAAATTTTGCGAAAATTAGGAATACGCAATAAATTAGCATAACCCGCTCTGATACCAATTTGAAAGAGTGCGCTTGCATTCAAATAGAGATATTATTTAATTAAACGCAGTTTTTATCAATTGAATCCTAAACATGCAACTATATGTGATTGAGTAAGATGATAACTCATGCAAGAACATTCAAACACACATATGTGAGGAAAAATCCCCCAAAGGGGAAAAACCATTTATTTTTATTATAATATTGTAACATACAATTTTTTGGATTACAATGAAAATACTGTGACACGGAGTTACCCACAGGTGTCGGATCTGTAATCGACGGCTAGAAGTTTCTCTTTCCAGGAGGGCAGCAATGAAGAAGAAGAACGGTCTTCTCCACAAGAGTATGAGCAGACACACGGATGTGTACTTGGGTTGCAAACGGATTCACAAAGGTTTGGCAAAGTTGTGTGAATCAACACATGAGTCTTGGGACTCAAAAAGGTGAAGACTTGAGATATTTTGACTTTTAAATTCGTCTATAAAAGTCTTGCAAAACAACTCCCCTGAAGTTAGTATTTATAGGGAAACACATGAAGAGTTCCACATTTTAAAAACACTGAAATTCTATCCAGCGTATAGGGTACCCGAACCGGTTCGGCCCCCGAATCCGTTCGGCCCTTGGTTCGGAAAAAATCACTGGTCAAGGGGCTTAAAACATTTAGCATTTTTCTTAAGTCTTTTTCTTGGAAATCTCTCCATTTTCAAAAGGCCATAACTTGTTCACCGTAGCTCGGATTGAGGTACCGTTTCTTCCAATATCTTTGTTGCGGAAAGCTCTTCAACTTTGCAGTTAACCGGTCCTCCGGACGGTGGCTGTAAAATTACCAAAGTTCCCTTGAACTTCCTTATCGAGCCTTGTTTCATTGTTTTGACTTCTCTTGCGTACCACTTGTATTACGAGCCTGAAATCATGGAACGTGAAGTCATTGAGGATGATGAGGGACACATGATGGAGATAATAAATGCTTGATTCTCAAAATTCGGATTGAGTCCGTCGAGTGAGATCTTGAGGTGACGTGACAAATGTAGCGGCGTACGCCATACACAAATGTAACATGTTGGACATGAGAAAAATGTCCTTACAGTGTGAAAAATAGGAGAAGAGGAAGTTGTATTTATATGGGTAAATGTATAAATATGTTAAGGGTTAACAACTATAATGCAACGTCCGGTTGACAGGTGGGAGGCCTGGGCGTGGAAGACTCGTCCGCCCAGGGCGGGCCCCACGCTTCACGGATTAATTTTGCATCGTATCACTATGATTAAAACACCAACAATATAACCCAAACAATGCACATTTACATCTTTTGACGCCATCCCACTGGAGATGGCCTAAGAAAGAAGAACAAAAGAATCTATTAGATAAAATTCTATGAACGAAAGTATGAACTTCACCGTCAGAGAGATGGTGGTTATCCCTTTAACACTGAATGAGAAAACAACATAAAAATCAAACAGGCATTCCGTTAGAGGTTGACTGTGTGATGATTTATTACATAATACTTCAACCTGCATCCAAGAATGTATATTGTCGGTTTTAACACCTCCTCAAACCAAAACATTTGCACTACAACATGGAGAGCCAAATAAACACATAAAGAAATCACAAAGTTTAGTGAGAGTACCTGGGATTTACATTAAACACAAAATAAAATCGCGAAGAAAAGCACAAATGAAATATGGATAGTTAGAGAGAGAAAGAGAGACATAAGATGTGATGGTAAGTATGAGGATGAGAGAATCTTTTGAAATCTTTGGGTGGTTGCAGACCAGTTTCCTAGGTAATGGTGTCGTAAAAGAGTAATACATGGCATATTCAAATTAAAGTTAGGAGCTGATTCGGCAGGACAAACTAAAAAAATCGTATTCAATCACCACCTTTCATTTCCCTTCATTTCTTACCTTGTTGGCTTAAATCTAAACCATTAACTATCTTATCATTTTACGGAACAGTGAAAACACCCTTACTCCTTATATATATATATATATATATATATATATATATATATATATATATATATATATAGAGAGAGAGAGAGAGAGAGGCTCTCTCTTGTAAGGACTCCTTATGGTGCAGGCCCCGATACATACCATTTTTTTAAAATAGTAAAAAAATAATTTTTTGATGAAACTTCATGGATATGATCTTCACGTTGAGAAGATCATCTCTAATTTTTTTCATCAAAAAAATTCAATAAAAAACCCGTTGAGATGAGGTGATATGTAAACAAATGGTCTAAATATGCATTTTCGACTGTTGAAATGTTGACTATCATCTCATCCACTTTTTGATTGATTTTTTTTATGAAATTTCATGGATATGATCTCGATAGTGAGAATATCATATTCATGAAGTTTTATAAAAAATTCAATCAATAAAGCGGTTGGCGCCGATCCAACATTTCAACGGTTGAAAATGCATTTTTATACCATTTTGTTACATATTACCTCATCTCAACGTTTTTTTATTGAATTTTCTGACGAAAAAAATTGGAGATGCTCTTCTCACCCTGAAGATCATGTCCATGAAGTTTCATCAAAAAATTTATTTTTTTATTATTTTAAAAAAATGTTATGTACCGGGGTTTGCACTATAAGGAGTTCTTACATGAGACTTTCTGTATATATATATAGGGAGAGGATCACAAGTGGACCTAAAAAGCGGATTTTTTAATGGACCTTAACAAAAAATACCTAACAACTTATTACTTTTAATTCCTTTGTTATAATTGGTCCGCGCCAGCGGATTTTTTTTTAACTAGTGGTCAGCCATGGTGGGGGGGGGGGGGGGGTTAGGGGGTAAGGGTCACACGCATGTCCGTTGCCGCTGACGCGGACCAATTACAACAAAGGAATTAAAATTAATGGGTTGTTAGGTGTTTTTTGTTAAGGTCCATTAAAAAGTCCGCTTTTTAAGTCCACTTGTGATCCTCTCCCTATATATATATATATATATATATATATATATATATATATATATATATATATATATATATATATATATATATATATATATATATATATATTAATTAATGATGTTTTTTATGCTTTGTACAAGTTGTAAAAGAATGTCGGTAAAATATTTTGTTTTACTTTTACATTACCAACGATTAAAAAATCATCCTTGATTGATGCTTGATTTTTCTTACTAATGGGAAAAAGCTTATTTATTAATTTTTATGATGCTTTTTTACAGACAATAAAAGATAATATAATTTTTTTATTGACAATTTTATTGTTGTTTATTTGTGACATTTTTGCAAGTTTTACATTTTTTGAGTATTTGAGTTGTTCTAAAGAAACTATATATTTATAATTATTCTTATATAATGACTGATTTAATAAATAAAAGTTAAGTTTTATTCTCTTCTTAAAATGACATTTCAGCCCAAATAGGAGCTTTATGCAAAAAAAACCTAAAAATATAAAGCTGAAGAGCATCTTACGCCCATACAAAACTCAGATATCCTTATCCAAGGCCAACAAATTTACTGTATCAATATTTGGTCCAGCTGATTGATGCAACACGTCTTTATTATTAGGCCTTTGTATTTGGGCTTTGTACATATAATGAAATATTATTTCCAGTCGAAATGCGTTTTGGGCCTTGAATACTTCATATTTTAAATATAGGTTAAATTTAATAAATCTTAATTGTCCAATTATATAATATAAAAAAGGTAAATGTCACTATTAGATGTGTCATCATGAGCTATATATAGAAATGTCACACCTATAAAAAAACTATTTTATCAAGTGTGTTTGAAAACAAACATGGAAAATAACTGAAAATTAGTTAATTTTCACATATTTTGGAAAGTGAGCGGAAAAGATAGGAGTATTATGATTTTATTTTTAGTGTTTTCTATGGAAATTAATTCTTTGGGGGTTTAGATAAGAAATGTTTTTCATGAAAATGATAAAACTATGGAACACTTTCCATAGAATGTATTTGAAATCAAGCACAACAAAATAAAAAATGGACAAAAAATACTATTTTCTATTAATATAATTTAATTCCAATCAAACGGACCCTCAGGATAAGACGAATTTCCTTCACAAGATAAACTAGATACTAACACATTTTTCTATTCTCCTTATATTTGATCCCATATCAAGAGGGACCATCAGGGATAAGATTAAAGTTAGGTTAAGAAGCAAAGAGCATAAGCGAATACAAATTTTGTTTATTGAAAATTATAGGATTTAATTATAACTTGACCCGTCAAATTTTTGCTTTCATTCTCACTTTAGCAACCTTACTTTCATTTTTTGTATGTTTTTAGAATTGATCAAATTACCTCCAGACCCTAATGGTACTATGGTCGGATGAAAAAGTGATCATTTTCATGACAAGTGGAGGTATTTTTATAAAAAAAATACCCCCATTTGCTTGGCGCATTTTGTCATAACATTGTTAGAGTTTGGAGGTAAAGTGATGCATTTTGCTTATGCTCATATGCCTAGCCATACCAACTTCTTTCGATACATTCGGTTTCGATACGTTTGATTTTCTTTTTTTTTTTCAAAAATCCTAACCGATACCAAACCGTTTGGTAATTCATTTTTTTTTTATTTTTTTAAAAATAAATTTTTCTTTCAGTAATTTTAATTTTGGGGGTATTTTCAATTTCATTTTCCCTAGTTTTTTTCTCAAATTTATTTTATTTATTAGTTAAAAGTTATTTTTAATTTTTAAATGCAATATATATAAACTAACCCATAAACTAAACATATGTTATACGTCGTACATATAAAATATCAAATAACTTAATTGTAGAACCGGACTACTCACGTTAGAACTCAAAAGAGTTTGTCACGGAGAAAAAAAATGAATAAGTTGCATTCTTAACTTAAAAGACTTCTATACTTTCTAAATATAAAATTACCACCCACTTTGATATTAAATTTTGTGACAGATGGCTTTAACTAATGATATTAATTTAAAAATATAATGTAATATTTGAATTTTGGGCATATTAAATAGATGTTTTGGACGGCAATTTTGTTATTTAATTTTGGTACGATAGTTTTGCTAAATTAATCATGTCCATTTGATAAATATATTGTATGTCACTTGTCTAATAATGTTGGATGACATTTGTATAAATGGTTTGCTTGATGAAACAAAAATTGGTACATCCCGCATTGAAAATAGAAGAGGGAACTTGTCTACATATAAAAAATGGATCGCACCATTATTATGTGCCAAAAGCTTTTAAAGTGAAAAATCTTACATACGGGGATGGTTCATTGGGCATACTCATTGGACCAAGATAGTTAAATTGGGGACAATATTGACACCCTTGATCGAAGGCTGTACGCAATGATGAAAAATTTGTCGTAGGAACGTTTTGATACTAAGGTTAAAATTTAATTCCAATATTTGATCTCATAAAATAGAGAGAATGCTAGTGTGTAAATATTGCAAATACTAGTTTTTTTAATTGACATATTTCAACTTACAGATAAATTGAGATTATTAGCATGTTTCACTTGGACATACAAATAGTGAATTGCAAATTGCACCATAAATTTTTTGGAACTCACTTGTCAAACAAGATCCATATATTACGATGCAAAAACAAGTAAAAGCCAATATATTAAACTCATTACACTTCTAACATGTGCTTGTGTCAGTGCTAAAAAACATATGCTTCTGTCTCATTATCCTTTAATTTATTATAGTACAAAAAAAAGCAGTTTATAATTTTAATATAAAAGCTTACACATAAGTTTTACACTTGAGGTTGTGTTTGTTAAAATTTTCAAGCCAAGTTTGAAACATACTCAACAGCTGAAGCGACAAAAAAACTAAGACATGAGATAGAATGAGCAAATTAACGTGTTTCTTTATGTGTGTTCCAAAATTGATAGAGCCCCCAAACTTTATTAGGCAATATAAAATTGAGGCCACAATCCAATTTGGTGCTATCAAAATTTCTAACGTACAAGATAGTACTGTCAGCCTGAAAATATCGTCCAATTATGATTATGATCAAATATAGGACCACTCTAAGGATCTTGAAAAAGAAAATTGGCTATACTCTATAGGGTGGTCCAAAATTGGTGTAACCATAGTCATAGTAGCTGGCATTTTCCCACAAAAATGGCACACACAAAGTGAAATGAGCAGGTTTGGTTTGGACTAGATGCACTCCACTACACTTATATCCCATTTATCATTTCGAAACAATCAAATTGTGCTTCAAATAATAATTGAGAGATGACCCCACAACATATCATGTTGTGTCATATTAGGGTTTTATAAAAAATAAGTAGTCGTGTTGTGTCATATTAGGGTTTTATAAGGCCACGCAAAATAGGATGGGTTAACTTTGTGAGTTTATGGTGTGAAAAGAGAGCGTGAATTACAATGGAGTTTGGTAAATATTTTCCCGGACGTGGAATATTTTTGTGGCTGGCCTTAGGAAAGTTATAAACGTGGAATTCCACGTTTAGGAGAAACGTGCAAATGTCTAATGTTTATAACCATTTTTGAATTGTTACAAAAGTGTAATAGTTGCACGTTTGAAGGGTCAGACGTCGAACTGTTCCATGTTTGTAACAAAGGTAGAACAGTTCCACGCCTAGACCTCCAGACGCGCAGCTGTTAAACGTGTAACTCCTTATCTCCACACCATGCAAGATCCCTTAATCCTCCCACAAATCTAACGGGTGACTAACGTATTCTCTCCACAATCTATAGGATTTTGTTCCAACTGTGACTCACTTTTACACAATCTAAAGGATCCACAATGGGTTTAGCTCCCCCATTGGGCTAAAATATTGGGTGGTCATGTAGGTCATATTAGTTTTTTTTTTCTTTCAAAAACTGTTCCGTACATAATGGATGTGACAAAATGAGACACGATTTGATAATATGATCTGAACTGACATGAAATTATTTGTTGATGGGGGATTCTTAATGATTTTGAATTCATAAGAGATCTTGTCAATGATTTTGTTCACTTACATGGAACAAAACTTAACATTGCAGGTGTTTTTCAAGTTAATCTATGTTGTAAAATTGTGTTTATTATTAACCAAAAGGACTCCATTTGCATTTCAAGTATTTAGGTCTTCTTTGGTTTGTTAACGGGTTTATTTGTTTACCCTTAAGCATTTTAAAATTATTAATTATCTTAACGAACAATAGGAAGTGAACGTGACACGACATGTTAAGATAGCAAATTACGTTTGAATATAGTTTTTACCCGAAAGAAGTCATCCGTTTAGACGTGAATCCAATAAGACACGAACACGATAAATTCCGAAGCCAATTCGCTAAGATAACTATATAATTTGTGTTGTACCATATAGTATTTTAATCATGTATTTGTTTTATATATCATGTGTTTGTGTGTATGATCAGGTTCGTGTAATGAATCAGCTTAACATTTTTCACATGTCAATCCGTTACGATCCAAAACCGGTAAGGATTGACGCATCAATTGATAATACCCCACAACAATTATATACACATTTACTTTATAATTTTGCAAAGTAATGTACATGGTAGATTTGGACCACACTGTGGTCCAACTCTAGAGTGTTGCTGGAAGAACATATGTACTTTTGTTTGAAGCAAGCAAGAAACTTTTATTAATCCTTCTTATTGTGGTTATTTTTTATATTATTTTCTTCCCAGTACTATTATTGCCTGAACATTTTCTTCAAAGTGTTTGTCAGTTTAATTTTATGGGCGTGCCTATTGCCAAAGGAGGCATTGGGGTTGGGGTGTCAAAACAAATGCTTAAATGAATTATTGTACTTGATGATTTTCTAAAGCTTTTCCTAGAGCATTGTCATTATAATTGTGAATTTAGAAAAATACATTATAATAAGTATTAAAGGTCGTTTATGTAAGAGCACATTGCATGTGCTCCTATGTTTAAAAATTATTATGTTTCAAAAATACGCAATCCAAACCCCAAAACATTGAATTGTAGTGTGTAAATTCTTAAACATTTCCGAATGCAAAAGTGGTTTGCATCTAAAAACATTTTCTTGAATTTATTTGAGACACAAACATGAAACTCTTAAGGAATGAAACATTAGGTTTGCGTGTGAAATAAGGGGCGAGAAAGAGGCTGCCGAAAAAATGCAAAGAGTGTCGCATCAATGTTTACCTAAAAATTTGCTTAGAGTTAAGGGTTAATTAAACACGTCATGCTTAAATTATGGGTTTAGACTTCAAATATAAAAACAAACGCAATCTTTGTGTGGTAAGCAAAAAAAACAGAAATAAAACGATGTCATTATGAATTGAGAAGTCTTATTTTCTTTTCAATGCATAAAGATAATATAATGCCACATACGATTAAAATTTATTTAAGAGACTTGCGTTTGAGATTATTTGAGATATTAAAAAAAATATATGGGACATTCTTCGGGACACCTCCGTAAAAGCCTTGTGTATAGGTTGTGGCCTTTCAACATTTTAAATTTAGAATATTTGGTATTAATTAACATAAATTTATAGTTTATAATTTATGTGAATTCCTGTCTAAACTCTAATATATATAAAATAAAATGAAGCATAGTCAGTACATCTTGACACGTGTTCTACATTTATTATAAAATTAGTAGTTAATACTAATTTTTATTTGTATTCATCCATTAGTATTTAATATTTAATTTTAAAATTTTATGCACTTATAAAAAAATAATTTTAAAATTTTATTAATACTCACCATTTTCTATTTTTTGAATCTTTTATTTATATTCGCCATTTTTTTATTATCTACTACATTTATTACAAATATCTTCTATTCATATTTATCTTCTGGGATCTAATCTTATATATAGTATCTATTTTCAAAAATGAAGATTCATCACTATGTCTTGACACGTGTGCTATGATTATTGTAAAATTAATATGATTCTATTTCTACTACATTTATTAAGAATTATTTTCTAATATTAATGTTTATTCGTATTGTTCATTTGGATTTCTTTTCACCAAATGGTTAGTCAACAATAATTATTATTGACATTATGTGTTTTCCTCCACTATAATAACTAGTTTTATGATATAACCCTATTTTTGAAAACAATTGCAATACACTCCCAATCTGTAAAATCTCCAAATTTTTTAAGTTTGTTTTAAAAAAACTTAATTGAAAAAATAATAAATTTTGGAGGAAAAAAAAATATGAAAACTCCTAATTGATATTTATTAAAAGTTGGAATAATATAAATTCATATATGAAAATTATGTCAATATAAAATCGGAATATTTTCCAAAAAATCCTAGTCAACATATATTAAAACATCTGTATAATAGAATTCTATAAAAATATCATAAATATCAGAAATTATTGGAATTTATTCCAATTCCATAAATATTTGAAATTTTTTCAAATTTAAAAATATTTTTTGAATTAAAAAAAATACTATTCCATTTTTTAATATATGGAAATTAGGGCATTTTAGAAAATTTCTCGATTTCATTATGAAATGTTTTAAAGATTTTTTCTCATTTTGCATGGAATTTTTCATGTTTTCAAAAACTTTATCGATTTTTTTTAAATATATGTTGATTAAGTTTTATTGAATAAAAAGAATTTTTTAAAGAGTTAATAGATTGGGCATGTATTACAAATTTTAAAAAAGTGGAGGTTTACTGCAAATTATAAGTAGGGGGAAAATACAAAATGTCAACCGTAAACATAACCGTTGACTAATGATTTGGATGAACAATAAACAAAATGCGGGAATATTGCGAATTTTGTAAAATTGTGGGAATGTATTGCAAAACTAGTCATGAAAGTGGGGAAAAACTCAAAATAACTCCTTTTTTTTAAAAAAAAACGAGAACTTAACATATGCATGCTATTTTAATCGGAGTTTTTACACCATTACGCGGCATGCTATTAAATTTTTACTAAATTCTCTTTCATTTTGATTATGAAGATTGCAATAGACTAATATTAAAAATGTTTTTCTACAATTTTCCTTATATTTTACGCATTCTACCCTCAATAACGTAAGAAATATGAATGACATATTATAGATAATATAAAATTGGTTTACATTTGAAATTTTGACTAATTTTTTTATTATTATATTTCTTAAAAATCAAATTTGGTACATTTAAAAAGCCTTTGCTTTTGGACCTAACTTAGTTCAAAGAATTTTTATTTTAGATTGCAGGACGTGTTCCTTATTTTTGTAAAATTCTTAGCCGTTAAAATTTATTCATGGGACTATTCACTAAAGTGGAAAAAGTGAATTATCATTAAAGTATGGGGAGCAGGACCAATAGGGCCTGAAACTGAATTGATTTATCTATGTTTACTTACTTTCCTTCAATTTGTAGTGGATAATAAGATGTAACAAAATGAACCATAAGAAGGTAAAAGAAAAAAGGCCACCCCATGTTTCATAACATAGTGGAAATTGTGGGTACCCATTTTAATAAAAACTTCCAGAGAGAAGCAACCATCAAAAGGCCCACTCTACCAGCTTGATCTGTGAAAATTGTCTACACAATACATGCTTGCACACTCAGATTTTCTAATGTGTCTCCACCCTTAGTACCCTTCGGGGGTTGATAATGATAGGTGAGTCTCTATCAAAACACACAAAAATATCAATATCATCAAATCGTTGTAATATATGTGACCACTAGTTTTATGTTTTTATTAGTTGAAAGATAAGCCTATCTCATTAGTCCATATAGTGCATGGCTAGGGTTTGTTTGTTCATATTTAGGGTCTCGAAAATAGATGTTAGATGTAAAAGACACTCCAAAGTCAACTTGACTATATTTGCATGGTTGGCAGCATTTTGTAATGGGATATTCATTGTGTCCACTTAAGCTTTAACTTGTAAAGAAGTGATTAAATTTACATTCTCTTTGCTTTGGTGGAACCACACATGCATAACATCTTTGAAAGAAGTTTGAAAATGCATTAATAGTATGTAAAACATATGTAAGTGTTTGCAACAACTCTCCATTTGAAGAAAGTTCATCAATTTGTATCATGTTTTCTGAAAAATATTGGAAACAATTGTATGAATTAATTACAATTTTATAAAATTGGACGTACAAATGTTGTGTTTATATTATTACCGATACTTACACTAAATTATTTGTGCATAGAATACAAGTATAATTCATACCAAAAATAGGTCGCTTATCTGATCTGGTCAAAGGCAAGCCATCCATGGTGGAATTACGTGATTCATGGGGGCACATTAACTATACCCATGGCGTAGCCCCAAGGAGTTGCCAAGTTTTGAACCTTGGATTTTTAGGGTGAGATCTTGTCTCAAAAACCCCTTGGACAACCTCTTAGGGTTGATTAGATGAGTTAAATGCGCATATTGTACGATAAAAGATTGTGAATTACTCATTCGTGCAATAGACTACTTGTATTTACAACACTGCAAATACTTAGGTAATTTTTACCTGCCTATTTAAGTTATACGTGGTTATGATACTACCCGTGATGGTTTTACCCAAGTTCGTACCCAAAATTTTTGTACACATGTGTTACTTCCTAAATAAAAAAATTTAATATTAACAAAATAATGTTTTAGTTAAAATGCATTGTATGGCTTCAATTTTTTTTTTTTTTTTTTTTTGGGTGGGGGGGGGGGGGAGGGGGTATCCTTAAATTATGCATTGTTTCCAAGGAACCTTCTAAAATATTGGCAGTGCAAATAGTTCAATTGAACTATGGGTTATATAGACTCCATTATGTGGTGGTGGTTGGAGGTTGAGGTGGGGGGTTGGAAAGAGAAATGCACATTTGAGATGGAGTTTTTGCATTGGAAATAAATTAGAGTGTTTATTGCAAAAACAAACATATTTCACATTTTATCCTAAATAATTCTCTTATAGAGTTTTCTTAACTTATAGGACCCAACCCCTTGTTATAAATTCCATATTAATATTATGTAACATCTCTCTCTTTTCCTCTCTAGTTAAATGTTGAATTTTGTATCTCCAACAAAAGATTCCATGACTTTTGAGTATTAAAATGCTTTTATTCAGACTCGAGGTGTTTATCAATCGATTTGGTCGGTATTTGACCTATACCAATGTTGTATCGATATTTTTTTAACAGTTCGATATATGAACTTGGCCATATTTTTGGTGTTGAGAACTGAATAAGATATGTCTTCAAACCACTTGGTGAACGAGTCGATGAGGACTAAGATCAATTTGTGTTTAATGGTGGCCTTATGAGTCACTTTGCCTATGATGTCTACCCCCTATTTGGAGAAAGACCATTTTGAGATCATGAAATATAATTCTTAGGGAAACAAACCTTATTGTGGGGCGTACTAATGGGATTTGAGACACATCGATCCTGATGTAGTTTGTCCAATCTTTCCGCGTTGTTGTCTGAGTTCTTGTCGAATTTTTTTAGCAGTTTGTGAACCTCAAAGATACTTGAGGACCAAGGGTTAGAAATTTTTAACGAGTGCATGGTTTTGTGTTATAAGCCCTGAACATTTTCCAGTGTGAAGGGTTCTTAGACCTCAACTATCCTAGAATTTTTAATCAAATCATGGTATTTGAACCTTGGAAGTAAGCTTAAAATTATTAGAATTCTATGATTTTTTTTATGCAAATGGTGCTTATAACTTAGGATTAAATTTGAGTTAAGGAATAATACCTTAGAACTTAGTTTAAAGTTAATGGTGCTTGGTCATCAAGACTGGTTTTAAGATTATGTATTTTTTTAACTCCATACTTACCATTAGTCGATGGTTTTTGAACCCCAAGACTAGATATGTAATCAATGCTCCATGGATTTCGTTAAGAATAAATTTATAGTAAAATGTGTAAGAGTATCATAATAATCAAAGTGCCACATATGATCGAGTTGTCTTTTCCCATTGACCAAAATACACTTTGTGTCTCTACTCTAAGAGGTGGATTCGAAAAGCTTCATATTAAAACTTATTCATCGGAATTCAACAACTCCACCCCTGCATCATTCACTTTCATATCCATGAGAATGTCACTTTAGGATAAGGTAAATGGACTTAGATAACATATAGAAACACACTTGTTTTGACATAACATAAATAAAATTTTCTTAGATTGAAAAATGTGTTAAAACTCATGTGTGAGTTAGTTCGGACAATTTGAACAAATACACTGTGCAACATACTTTTCGTATAGAAAAAATATGTTCATAAAAATTACATTATTTTGTATGTATTTTAAGTATGTGTTCTTGGTTGAGAACAAATATACTTACATTATTTTGCCAAACTATTTTCAAACTCTTTGAAGGCAAAAAGCTCGTTCAAATTTTTTGGACAAAGGCACGACCTACCTCGCCGTAGGTTCTCCGCAGTGAAAATTTTCCTCATTGCAGCTAAAGCTTGTTTCTAGTACCTTTTGGTCCATGCTCAGATTATCTGAACAATGGCTCTACCTGCCTCGTTGCATTTTTGCCGCATTGATGGTTTCCTTTGTTGCATCAAAAGTTTGTCGTTAGTACTCCCTGTCCATGTCCAAAATTCCCCGACTCTTGGCACGACCTAAATTACTTTTGGTTAATCAAAGTGACATAATGCCTTCTTTCAGCGACACTGCTGTGATAATGTCAAATATGGAGCAAAAAAAATGACCTAAAAGATTACATTGTAAAATGTGGAGATTCTCTTTTGCTTCTATATATTTTGTTAGCACAGGAGAACCACCCATTCTGTGTGGTTAATAATGAGTTAGAAGTTTTAGAATCTTGTCTCCACACGTTTGAAAAATAAAACTCCTATTCAACTCACTCATTCTCATTCACAAAATAAGATTACGATTTTTCAAAAAAGTTTTTTATTGTTTATCAAGCTAAAGAAATCATATTTTCTAAGAGCAAAAACTGTCTTTGCATTTTTGAGATATCCATTATTGTCATTTTAGCTTAAAGTTGTTCTTGGGAAAATTTAAATATTTTTGATATTTTAGAAATACTTTGTGAGTTTGTTTTAATTAGCCAAACACTTATTAAAAAATTTCTTAACCTTTAGGACCCTCATATACTAGGAAGTTAGATATACAAATATATCTCACTTGTTCCTTTTGGAACATAACTCTAAAACAAGATTTTGTTGGCACGAGGACTTGATGACATTGGCTGTAGATAAAAACCAGTTGCGATTGTGTAGCGTTCTCCATTTGTTAGAGCTCTTTATAGAGGATATGGTGGGAAAGAGTGTCTAGCCAATCATTGTGTTGTAAAGGTTTAAGTCTATGTTTTTTAGTACTAAAACTCTACCATAGTACATTTGTCGTTCTATCAGAGGTTTTTTTTCTGTTGTGGGTTTTTCTTCATACACATTGGTGTTCTGCTACATTATTACCGATTCCACATTTAGATTAAAATACCTAATATTGAAGATACAATTTGTAATAACCTATTTGGTAAATAATTTGACACATAGACCTTAGATTTCGTTTTACATATTACAAGAAATTAAAGGAAAACCTTGTCTCTTTTTGACAAGAATTAATTGGACATTCTTCATCCATCTTGGTTTTAAGCACATGCACTCTCAAAATGGTCTTCATATCTCATTAACTTGAATTTATAGTCAATGGTCCTCAGACCTCATTAAGTTTGAATTTATAGTCAATGATCCTTAAACATTATAATTGCATTTAATGTTCCTTAGTCCTTATTAAGACTCAATTTATAGTTTTATAGTAGGATTCATACTCAAGAATGTAGAAAAAAGTGGGATCCTTTCATTTCAATGAATAAAATGTTTAGAAAAAATTAGTTGTCTACATAATCACTAATCCTTCCCTAGAGTAGTAAAGAGCATTCTTCTTTTATTTTTTGAGTTAGGGACACTTGCTGAGGTTCAGGAAGCATTGGTGATGACCTTAGGCTTGTTTATAACTTGGTTTGATGTTTTAATCGATCTTTATGAGGCCATATATTGTATCTATAAGGTCTCAATAAACCTTCTTCTATCTCTCATGGCGACACTGTAATGTTTCTGGGCCTTCTTCTAGTCTCCAAGGATCTCCTCGGCTCTATAAGGGGTGGGTAAGCACATTAAAATTATTCAAATTAAAATGACCGTGTTAAAAATCATTAAGTTAAGTTATTCCTATTAATGACTTATTACACAAGGCTGTACAAACGTTTTAGGCTTTAGTTTTTAGAGGGAGGGTTATTTACCTAGTTAAAAATGTTATTTCCCCATTAAAAACAACAAGTGTGGTCATTATTGCCAAAAGATCCTTCATGGAGGGTATCTTGTACCAAGATCAAAGACCTATAAGTATTTAGGTGGTCGATGGGATCTTTATACCCACAAAACATCTCTATATAAGGCATTTTCCACTTGGGGGAAGGGGATAGTGTTGAAGCTCATTAGACACTGGGGACAAAGTATTTAGTAATAAAATTCTATCAAATTTTGGAGTTTAATCTTGGTATTTATTGATAAAGTTTCCTAATTGGTCTTGCACTTTCTTAATTTTATCCTCCCACAATTTAGAAATATGGAACCTTCATGATAATAGCCTCTTGGATGGGATCCCTCACACACACACATGTGTTTGTTAATTAAGGTTGTGAGAGAACTCTTGGGATTTCTTCATCATGGATTTATCTATATCTATGGGTCCTCCTCTCCTTGGGAGATGAGTGAAAGAATGATGGAACAGGGTCACAGAGCTGAAGGATACAATTAAGACCAATCTTAGGCTTTAACTAAGGTGATATAATAAAGTTTGAGATCTTTGTAGTGATCATATAAATCTATACAACAACTAATATTATTCTCTAAATACTTATTACTCATTTAGAACTTACGAGATAACAAATAAGTTAAGTCACTCGGGTACAATGCCTAAGGTACAACTTGGTATTCGAAAGTAGTCCAAACTCCATATATAAATGCTAAATATAATTCTTAACACTTTGTCTTATTGATGGAATTAATTGTCTTTGATCCTTTGAATCTTTCGTAATAACTCTTTATATAGCCAGTTGTTGGGAGTAGTTTAAAAGTGACAATTGAGGCATGGGCAACCAAATCTGAGCTATCCCCTACTGTAGATAAAGGGTTAGTGGAGGGATTTTCAAGTGTGTGGTGATGGTTGTTGAGTGAATTGAATGGAATTTAATGCACTAGGAAAAAATACAAGTGGTTATTGGGGGTTGGTAGAATAGTGTATGTAATTTCTACCAACCTGCCAGATTGTCTTGTGAGAAAGCTAAGTGCCCTAGGGTTTGAACAAAAAAACACTACCAATTTTTATTTTCACAATTTAAATTAACTCTCACTAATTTTAAAACAATAAATGTCATGTGAAACTATTTATCAATTTTAGTCTTGACCTAATCATACATCTAGGTAAGTATAAGGAAGAATAAAATAAATAAATCACAACATGATGATGTACGAGGAAAACTCACAACAAAAAAAATCTCGAACCACCGATCCATACAAGTTTACTATGATATAAGTAGTTTTACAAGAACAATTTAGACTTACTCACATACTCGACGCCTTCAAGACTTGTCGCACTTTCTTCAGTTTTGTACCTTCTTCGCAGTCACTGATGGACACCTTCTAACATCTACACACTGTAGACACTTTATCGCATCTCGGTATCCCACTGATTTTACTTGTCTCGTGAACAATTTAGTCATCGCTCAGCATAAACTCGATGTCCACCACAGGAAACTTTTATAGTGTGTAGAGAAAATCACTTTAATGCAAGACTCGAGATCTTAAAATAACATATGTATGTATGATTATTGGATCTTAAATATGGGTGCAAACTAGGGTTCTGATTAAGATTTTTCCCAAAAAACATATAAACTTGGAGAGATTTTTAAACACAGTTGGCAACTTAAAAAGAACGGAAAAATATCTCTAAAATTTGCTACTCTGCACTCCTACTTAAATGAGATTTGTTGAAAATGAGATAAGGACGAAAAAACACTTGATAAATCCCGAATAAAATAAAAATTTATGCGCTCATTCGAACGAGATGCATCTCCTACGAACGAAGTATAACATCTCATTCTAACACCAATATAAAGACATTTCCAACGAGTATCTAGAAAATCCAAAGTTTGCCAAAATTGATCAAATTTGAAGTTGTTCTAACAAGGTATCATATCTCATTCGAACAACCTTGCGAAAAACATACTTTTCATCTAAAAAATATTAAAAATGGTAAATTCATTTTTAAAAAATTAAGAACAATTTTATAAAAATTCTAACACCCAAAACAAAATTCAGGGATCAAACATAAACATGTATTCATACTTAATTGAGATCCCTCGAATAATAAAGATGAAACTCGACTCGAAATATGGCGTTGCTTTATCTTTGGCTGCTACTGTTGGAGTGAAAATCCATGGTCTATTGAAAACGCGTATAGATCGAGCTATAAAAAAAAACTACACATAAATGAAATCTACAAGGCAAAGATCTCTTTGATTTGATATCTTTTTATTAGGAATTGAATAGGTGATGGATCGATTCATCTCACGATCTTCTACTGTATTCCTGATATGGACAACTACGAGTAGAGGGTGGGATCCTATTTCGTGACCACCTTCTTATCTCCACTTTCTTCTCTGCTATCTCTCTTTCTCACAAGTATGAACTCGAGTCTTTTGATTATACAAGAGAGACGGATAAGTTAGAAAAGAATGAGACTTAGGTGCATATATATAGGCTACAGTAGGGACCCTAAAGAGAGATAAGGATGTAGCTCCTAATAGACCCGAGAAAACCTAATCCTTCGCGGATCCTAATCTGAGTCCCTTAATTATAATTAATACTACTAAATAATTATAATTGCAACTCCAGTCCTTAGCTCAAAATTATATTTCGCGCTCCTCATTGTTAATTACTTAATTCTCCCCACATTAAGGTTACAAATACCCGTTAATAAACTAAATATGATAATTTATTTGATTAACTTCTTGAAGTCCATGAGCGGTCCAACTTAACTTATTTGTAGTGTCGGATTAACATAATCCACCTGCAGGTTTTGACACATATAAAACTTATAAGTATCTCAAGGGGGTATCACCAGTCTCTATACCGAGACGTGGATTCCATCCATAAAAGACTTTCACCGAACATTGATCACCATTACCCAATTTATCAAGATTATCGATCCAATAATGAATCTCACCCGATAAGTCAAAGTAATAAAAAACTTATGCTTGTGTCCATCAATCATATCCGGATTAAGAGCCTTATGTAAACCTAATAATCACAAGGTGTACATTGTCTTATAAAATTAGTATAAAAATAATGACCTCAAATTGGTCCCGTTCAATATACACAAAGTGTACTAACACAATAAGTTGAAACTATACAGTTTCCTATAATAAAGATAGACCTACTAAAATATTATTCTATAGTCCTATTGATGGTGTGCCCAGTTCCATCCAAGATTATGAACGATAAAGCTTATATTCCACAAGAACAGGTGATCTGATCCTCTGTGTGTAAGTCATGCTCTACACACCAGAACACCTACTGGGCAGAATAAAAGACATTAGCAATTTATAAATTACTATAAACATTATGTCCATACATGATTCTCATTAAAATAGGAATAACTGAATTTATTATAACAATAAATCCATAACTAAAATTATTACCTAAAGCATGGTTTTAGCCTATTTCTCTAATAATCTTCCACTTAGACCCAAAGCCATGATGCAATACATTTCACTCCCATCCCCTCTACGTGACTATCAAAAGTCTTGGCTGGTAAGCTCTTTATGAAAGGGTGTGCCAGGTTGTTCTCTGATGCAATCTTCATAACTGTGACATTACCTTGCCACACAAATTCTCGAATGAGATGATACGTATGCTCAATGTGTTTACCTCTCTTAGGGATCCTGGGTTCCTTTGAGTTAGCAACCGCACTGCTATTATCACAATAAAGTGTAGTAGTCAATTGAACTAAAGGTACCACTCCAAGATCCATTAGGAAGTTTCTAAGACATACTGCTTCCTTGGATGCCCCGGAGGCCGCCATATATTCGGCTTCCATGGTGGAATCAGCAATGCAAGATTTCTTGATACTCCTCTAATTAATGGCTCCACCTCATAAGGTAAACACATATTTGGAGGTAGACTTTTTGAAATCTATATCAGACTGAAAATCTGAGTCGGCGTACCCAATGGGTACTTGACTCTCTGCCTGGTAAACTAGCATATAATCTCGTGTTCATTTTAGGTATTCGAGTATATGCTTTACCGCAATCCAGTGTTCTTGCCCAAGTTTAGACTGATATCTACTAACCATGCCAACAGTAAAGTAGATATCACGTCTAGTGCAAAATATAACATACATAAGGCAATTTCTTTCATCTTTCCCTCACCCACCGGTCGAATCTAAGGGGACTATTCCCCTGGTCAACTACCTACTTCTCTCTCGATTTGGTTGATCGCAAGCAAGCTACCTTAGCGCAGCGCTCACACCTGAATATCTCGTACCGAACTGGCTGAACTGGCTATTACGACCTGAACTAGCTTGGATTGACAGTTCATTCCTGGCAGCATAAGGGATGCTTTTCATCTTCTCTATCTCATCAGGTGTATTAGGACACTGATCCTTGGAGATAGATATTCCATGGATAAAAGGGAGTAACCCTTTCATGGAATCTTTCATGCTAAATCTGGCTAGCATGGAATTGATATAAGTTGTAATGAACCTAACATCCTTTTCTTGCGATCACACATAAGATTGATCTCAAGGATGTGACTAGTGTCTCCTAAGTCTTTATATCGAATTGGCTGGACAACCACACTTTAAATGAAGACAACATTCCAACATTATTTCTAATGAGCAAAAATGTCATCCATATATAATACTAAAAACACCACTACATTTTCTTTGCATTTTTTGTACACACAAGACTCATCTGGACATTGATAAAAACCAAAAGATTTAATTGCCTGATCAAAACAAATGTTCCAAGTTCTAGATGTTTTCTTAAGTCCATAAATGGACTTATTAAGATTACATAATTTATGATGTTGGACTTGGACAATAAAATCGTTTGGATACAACATATGGATACATTCGTTAAGATTCCCATTAAGAAATGCAGTCTTAACGTCCATTTGTCAAATTTCATAATCGAAATGAGCCGCAATGGATAAGAGAATTCAGATGGACTTCATCATAGCTACTGGCAAGAAGGTTTCCTCACAATCGATGCCCTCTTTCTGATTAAACCCTTTCGCAATAATTCGTTCCTTAAAGGTCTCAACCTTCCCGTCCACCCCTCTTTTCCTCTTATATACCCACTTACATCCTATGGGTTTTATCCATTCGGGTGTATCTACAATACTCCAGACTTGATTAGAATACATAGATTCCATCTCACAATTCAGAGCTTTAAGCCAAAGTTCTGCATCTTTAATTTGGATAGCCTCATTATAGTTACAGGGATCGGCTTTGAGTTCATCAAGGACCTTGTCATAAGACTCTCCTAAGAACATAAACCATTCAGGTTGACGTATAACCCTCCCGCTACGATGAGGTAGTCCCTGTGTTGGTGTACTAATGTCAACACGTTGTGTTATTTCATCCTATATTGTTGGTGTTGAAGAATCTTGTTGGTTCCCTCATAATTCTTTAATAACAACTTTACTTCCGGGTTTATGATCCATCATATAATCCTCTACCAAGAATTGGGAATTGGTGCTAATAATGACCTTCTGATCCTCAGGATCATAGAATAAAAAACCCCTGGTTTCCTTAGGATATCCTACAAAGAAACAAACTTCTGATCTTGATTCCAACTTACTAGGATCTCTCTTTAGCACATGTGCTGGACTACCCCAGATCTGAATATGCTTCATATTGGGCTTGCGCCCAATCCACAATTCCTTGGGTGTAGTAGAGATCGCTTTTGAAGGTACCAAGTTCAGTAAATAAGTGGTTGTTTCTAAAGAATGTCCCCAAAACTAATCTAGGAGATCTGTATAACTCAACATGGACCTAATCATATCCAAAAGAGTCCTAGTTCTCCTTTATACTAAACCATTTTGTTGAGGCATACCAGTTGCAGATAATTGGGATAGAGTACTCACCTAAAACAGAGGTTAAAAAATACAGATATTGAGTCTTGGATCATGCGTTAATCTAATAAATATAATACAGGTTTAATTACGTATTTTAAACAAAGTCCAGTTTATATAATATATTATAATCTTATAATAGCTTGTTTTAAAGGTTTACTAAATTTTATTTTCTCAACTTTTAAATTTATTGATCGTAATTGAAGAATTCAATTCATAGTTCTTCCTAATCAGCCAATTCCTAGTAGATATGGTGGGTCACAGGGGCACGACTTAAATACCAACTCTTCTAAAAAGAACATTTTCGGATTCATTCCCACTAGATAAAAATTTCACTGAGCCTGAGTTTTGAATTACTTAATTGGATTCCACAACAACAAAAATAATTTTAAAAGCCCATATACAACTTTAAACAAGTTTAATTTTGGAAATAAGTAAATTCAATCTTAAATGTAATTTATCTATTACGTGTTTAAAAATAAAAAATATTAATTTTCATCACCAAAAAAAATATAAATTCGTTAGTGAAAATCCCTTTTGAAACTCACTGATTCATTTTAAAAGTTATATGTTTTCATTTCATAAAATAATTCAATTTAGAAAACCCTACAATTTTATGTTCACTATAATGGATCTTTAATATTTTTACCAATATTTATACTTAATATGTCTATATAACAATAAATTAAAACTTTAAAGATGCATTATAACATTAGTAGAATATTACCTTAAGATGAGTATCCTTACAAACTTTAAGAACTTCTTCATAAACTTTCCTACACTTTCTCTCACTATTTCTTTCTAAAATTCTCAAGGAATTTATGTGAGTTTTAAATGATCCCAAAGACCCTATTTATAGGTTTTTTTAAAGACATTACGGTGCTGACACGTGTCTACGTAAAAAGGCTTTTAAATTGGTGAATCAACATTGAGGTGTTACGTAACAGAGGGGTCTTGTAGTCTTATTTCAAAAAATGGTGAAATGTGTTTTTGCTTTCTCTATATGGATGACCTGTGCAAGGTGGAGGTGGAAAAATAAATCACTAGGTGTCAAGAACGAGGTAGAAAGGTATTAAACACGAGGTAGAAAGGTAATAAGGGTATAAGGATCATTTTACAAATGAAGGGTATATTCCTAATTTCACACTATATATTTTTAATATTTTTTAGAGGTCCTTGAAAATATTTTATTTATAAAAAGGTCCTTTTTATTTTTTTATTTTGGTGCTTGAAACATTCTTTATTAAAACAGAGTTCCTAAAGTTTCTTAAAATTACGCTTTCTAGCCCAAAACTTATCATTTACATTAGGGTATGTCACAAAACTTCAACTTGAACCACTTTAAAGTGGATTCTTCATATTGAAAAATGGATTTTGTCATATTTATAACATAGGATATCACATTTGTAATAATATAACATTTATAATGTAATAAGTAACACACAATTATGAAATCTAACAATATATAAGCATATAAAAGTCGGTTCATTACAAATACCCTCTCCATATTTGCATTTTTTCCATGATTAAAGTGATGACTTGGGGAGGAGGATCCTTCAGAGGTCCGTATCACGAAAAATCATCAAGGGAATTCCTTTGGGGAATTGGCTTTGGAAATGCACATTGTTGACTTGGATAGCCTCCTATTTCATTGTCTTAAGTTGGGAATTTATGGCGATTGAAGAGGGTCCACCTCTAATAAATCCTCATGAGTTTGTGTTCACATCAATTAGGGGAACGTCATATTTGTTCTTATTTGTGCTGACCTTTTCTAACGTCGTTTGCCAAAAAAATCCTTGAGGTACCCTCTCTTGATTACCCCTCCAATGACTTCCATTAATAAAAAAAATAGTCACTGGTGTTGCAACCATGGTCGTTGTAAAATCGAAAATACTTGGATTTATCCCTCCTGTCCTCCAAAGCTCTCATGGGTTTGGGTATAGGTAATAGTTCTTGAGATTCTATTGCCACAAAGACCTTTTCTATGATAGTGGTGAGAGGAGTGAAGTGTTTAGCCCCTGGAGGTCCATTCTTTTTCCCCCCATTCTTCCGTTTATTAGCCTTAGCTGCCTTAGGGGACTCTATGAGACTAGAGAACATATATTTCCTATTCTTTATTAGGGAGAGGTTATGAAACACCTTGTAATGACCTAATCTCCAGTATAAATATATTTTTGAGCTCTCTCTAAAATCTTTGTCATTGACTGAGGGGATCTTTTATTGAAGAACCTTACCAGATCATCTGGTGTAACTACTAGGATGAAGTCCTCTATATAAATAGTGTAATATATATCATCAACTTGCAAATATTCTTGGTTAAATCTCTTAATATACTATGTAAGAGGGCATAACTGAACCTATCAAGTGTCCTTCAAAATACTTATCCAACTCCATAAAACTTCTAATGGTCCCTGGTTTGATCTAACCAAAACATTACCTAGTCATCCCCATTAATAGGATAGGCTCCTCACATGACCTCATCTGAGGTATCTTGAAGAAGAATGATGGATCTATAAGTCTCCAAGTGATCGATGGGATCCTTGGACATATCAAATGGTTCTATACTAGTAATCTTCCACTTAGAGGGAAGGGCGAATTGTTGAACTTCATTGGAGAATGGAGATAGTGTCGCTGGACACAAATCCCAAAATTTCACTTCATTCAGGAAGGCTCGATGCATTTACAATAGATTTATGGGTGAATGGTAGTTCCCAAAACCTTCATCTCATAAGTACAATTTTGTATTTTTGATGTTTTCAAGATACTCGTGAAGAGAAAAGGTTATCCCAAGCACTAACTAACCAAAGGCTAGTCCAAATTTGAATTTAAACATAACAATCACTTTCAAGAAAGTTTATTCCAACTTAACTTCTGAATATGCAATTTTTCCAGTAGGAAGTTGTACATCATTCACTTATCTTGCCAATAATTATTGTCGTTCCAAAATCAGAGGTCCGAGTCAAACTACATGCTCAAAATACGGAACTGGTGTAAATGTCACGATATCAGAGTAAATGACTAATTAGGCCAATGTGCTTGACTGATCGGTTATGTGCTTATAAAGGATGACTAATTGGTCTGAAACACCCCAAAACTTCACCTATAAATACGGGGAAAGTTTCCCATATCTTTGACACCATCCCTCTCAAATTTAGAGGTGATTTTAGAAAGGGAGAAAGGGCCTATAACTCTCATAATAGAGTTCTAGTGGTGGGGAAATAACTTAAACCTCGCAAGATGTCATAGAGAAACTCTAGAGAACTTATTAAAAGTTATAATTAAGCCTTCCTGAAGATAGAATAAAAGGTTTATCAACACAAAAGGCCAGATTTACCACTCTATAGTGCTATATCTGAGTTAGATCTAGAAGTTGGTGGACAACCATCTTAAAGATGTTGATAAACATTATAGAGCAAAGCTCTACCCACAAAAAAAGTGAGATCTACCGTTCTAAGGTATTTTTCTAAAGTTCTTTATTATAGATCGTTAAAGGATGGTGTTGTGTTTCAACACTACCCAAAATCATCTTCTTCTTCATCTCTTTCTTTTTTGACCTGACATTTCTCTAAAGGTCATGTCCAAACTATATTGACTTTGATTCCGCCTAAGCGGATACATAGGCATAATAGGGGCCCACCCCAAAGCTCAAGTCATATATTATATATATTAAAGTTATAGGGTTATATGAATTCGATTCAATTCAATAAATACACTCCTTTAATCAAATAATTAAATTAGCAACACAAGATACAAATATCAATTAGGTCAACAAGTTCATACTTTTCAAATTTTAGTGTTGATTACTAAAATTTCTACGTGAGCAAGAGAGATATCATATATAACGTAAAAAGAAAGCCTAACTCGTCGATGGCCAGGCCTAGACAAAATCCACTATGAATACGATTTTTATAAGAAGACACACAAAACTTACAGAAATTGACTCTACAAGACTTGCTGATGCCTTCTTCAATACCTCCGTCCATAGAACGTGTAGATCCAACACATTTCACAACACTCTTGTGTCTCAGTATCCACTGAAAGCTAAGCACTGTCTCTAAAAGTAACTTGTGCGATGGTCCATCGCACCTAAACCGGGATGAATGTAATGAGAGGTTTAGTTTGAGGTTTTTGGAAAAATGATCCTAAAGATCACATGAAAAGTTAGAGACCTTTTGTAAAGAGAAAATGTGTTTATTTTGAAATGAAAGGGCTAAAACTACTGAAATTTTTGAGCTCCAGAGTAGTTTAAAAGAAATAAGTAATGGGAAAGGAAGTTAGAGCGAAAAACCATATTTTGCAAAAAATAAACCGCTCCTTTTGAACGACTTAACTGGATCGTTCGAACGACATTACAAGATGTCATTAGAACGGGTCCTTCAAATGACATTTTCGGCAAAATCTATAAGGAAATCATTTGAAGTCGTTCGAATGACTATGGGAGATGGTTCATTTAAACGACCTCTCCAAATTTAAGAAAATTAAATTTAACTTTAAAGGACCAAAAAGTTTGAATTTTTTTTACCAATAAGCATATAACACTTCAAAATTTGTCTCGAACAAAGTAAAAATAATTCGGGTCATATACCTTTCGGGAAAACGAGCAGTCGGATAATGGGGAGAACTTGTTGTATGCTGAACTTTGGGATGCTCAAATTCTTCATCAAGTAGACTTCCAATGGAAATAGCTAATACTAAAAATTGACTATACTAGAAATTTATCTTTATAAATCTTACCCTTTGGCTATTCCAAAAAAAACATAAAAAATAAAAAGACTCAGAATTTGCTAAGCCAGGCCATCAAGCCGATCCTAATGACCATCCTTAAACCCAAAAAAAGACAAACTCGACTCGGCTAACGACAAGGATGCAACCTGAAGTTCTTGTTGGAAAGAATCTAGAATATGAAAAATAGCCTACATAAATGAAACAACAGAGCCATAAAATGCATGGGTAAATAAAGATGAAAAAAATCAAATTACAAGCTCCCCTAAACATGTTCTCCCCTTTTTGGTCCAGAAAAGACAAAGGGACGGAACAAACCTGCAATGTTAGTGTAATAGAACAATTTAATATAGATGATATGATGACACTAACATGATAATACAACCATGATAATATCCATAACGATGAAATGAACATCATCCATAACAATGTGCTATGATAAAATAAAGCAAGAGATTATTCATATTAATCCATAATAATATCCTAAAAGTTGAAATAATATCTAAATCTAAAAAACAAGAAAGGGAAATGGAAACAAATATTTGGTATATATGAGAGTACAAATAAATGAAAAAAAATAAATCTCTCTATCACAAGTACACTAAAGAAAATAGTTACCTAAAATAAGGATCATTGTGCTGGATCATTTGGGGTCTCATACGGAGTTTCATCACCGAAAGAAGACTCGGTTCCCAAAGAACTTGCGCCATGCCGCATCTCAGCATGGCAGAGCTCCTAGAAATACTACATCAAGATTAAGTCTCTACAAGCCTGAGCCTCCACTCTACGGGCATAGGCCTCCTCGTCTAGCCGTCTATCCCTCTGCATGGAGGCAAAGAACTCATGCATCATAACACGGTGTTGAAACTGCTCTTCATGCATTTTCTCAACCTGTAAATGCATTGACCTAAGCTACTCCAACTCTGAGGGTGGATGACGGTGAGAGGTAGAGGGACGAGAATGAGATGAAGTAGATTAGGCGGAAGACTAGTATGACTCTGAGTGAGATGGAGTGGGGAAAGTTGTATCCTTAGGAAGATGACCACGTGACCGACCTATGGATGAACTATCTACAGTCCGATATCAGTTCGAGGGTATATTTGAAGGAATAAAAGGGAAACCTACATCCAAATAGTGACGAGTGACTAGAATCATAAAAGGCAAAGCCTATCGAACCAGCATAGAAAGTGACATACCCAGATATATAAGAACTCCATAAATAAAATTGGGAAGATCATTAGAAATCCCAACACTGATTGCATACATCATATTCACATGGTTCGGTGAAATCTGAGTATTGTTTGTACTGGTAAGGGACATGCACAAATGATCCAATTAAGGATCATAAAATCAGACTTGAGATTTCGATGATACAAGATGGTAGAACCCGACTGAATCGCCTGAAAAATGGTATCTAAAATAAGATCATAAGAAGGTCTATCATCTTTGCGCCAAAGTTAAGTAGGATTGGCGACTCGGGGTAAATCGACAAGATGGGCTATGGAGTCGGCAGTGATAACAACCTCCCTACCACGAAAGACCTCTCTCCGCTAGGAGCATAGAAAATAAAAACTCTCTAATTAGGTCGGGATAGATAGGGTTGCAAAGACTAAACATGGGATCCCAACCACGAGTGACTAATCAAGTGAAAACTAAGGTTGCTGACAAAGAAACTAGATTTATTACCTTTTACTTGACAATAGATATAGTATGGAAACCAATGGTATGAAAGAGTGTGTGGTTTGCATGCATACTCTAACACAAACGAAGATTTGGGATGGCGACATCTTCATTAGAAGAACGATCATCATTCTAAGGGGAGGCATGCCTGGGGCGATGACTTCTAGCCATGAACGAAATGGAATAAATGACTACAACCTACCTAAAATTAACAAACCAAACCACCATAACACCAAAATCCAACAACAACAACAAGAAATTTCATCCTCCATTAGAATATCACAAATAAAACTAATAATGCAAATTGAAAAAAATTCCATGGATTTTTTACAAAAAAAAAATCATAAAAAATGTCAAAACTTCATGATATGTCATTTAATCGGGGCAAACACAAATATTTTTATGAATTTTTTTTGTAGGAAAAGATATGTAGAATATAGACATAGCCCCAAAGAAATATGTTGAGTTTATATGAAATGGGTCAATGCTGAGAAATAAACACCATTACAGTGTTGCATGTGAAAACAAAATGACTCAAAACATATGTACTCAACCAAAATATAAAAATATAGTAGAGAAGGGATGAAAAAGAATAACTAAAAAATAAAGGTTTAGAAATCCACATCAACTCTAGGAGATATAGAAAATGGCTCTAGAAGGTTGAAGTATTTAAATGGGTGAATAGGGAGATAACGGGTTAGGAATATGGAGAGTGTGGGTGAAATAGAGTTGAGTGTTGGAGAGAAATAAGGAAGGAAAACTGTTTTTGGAGAAGAGAGAAAGAGGGAAATGAAATATGAAATGGCTATAAAAAAATCATCGTCTTCAAAGTGGTTTAAAAGATAGAAGTAGTGGGCAAGGGGATTTAGAGGGAAAAATCATATTTTTCAAAAAAAAAAAATCGCTCATTCGAACAACATTGTTGGGTATCGTTAGAACGAGTCCTTCAAATGACATTTCAGGCAAAATCTATAAGGAAGTTGTAGACACAGAATTCTTGGACCCTCCTAAGAATCTCCTTAGGTCCCTAGAACTTCCTCCTTTACCATAAACCCTAAGTACTGATCTAGACCGGGCACTCTGGAGCCCCATTTTGACTTTAGGTCAAGTATCTCACCAGAGAAGAAGCTCAATGAATATTTGAAGGGATCTAAATTTCCCGTACAATGATCCACCTGGTGCACGAATCAACCTTATGGTTTGGACGAACGATCCATTTTACTATTAAAAAATGACCTGGCGGCCACCAGACGCTCTCGAGCCCCATTTTGACCCCAATAAACTTCCTCTCCTAAGAGAAAGCTCAATGAATGTTCAAAGGGACCTGAATTTCCTTTCTTATGTTCCGCCCCAGGTGCGAATTAGCCTTACGGTTTGAATGAATGGACCATTTTCCCTCAAAAATTGATACGGAGGCCACCGGGAGCTCCTCAACTCTATTTGACTTCCGTAAACTCTTTAGCTCGAACGAGACTGAATGCATATTTAAAGGGATCTGAATCTCCTTTCCAACGGTCCACCCCGTGCATGAATCGACCTTACAGTGCGGATGAACGACCAATTTTACTCTAAAGGGACATCAGGTGCTTTTAGGTCCCGTTTGACCGAGGTTAACTTTCCAAACCATGCGAAGCTCTTTGTAACATCGAAGAGCCATGCATAACCTTTCTAATAGTCCACCTCGTGTATGAATCATCCTTACGATTTGGATAAAGGTTCGCTTTCCTCTTGTCTAAAAGACCATCGGGCGCTTTCGAGCCCCATTTGACCATATTCAATTCTTAAACTCGAGAGTGTCCCAGTGGATTCTTAAAGGCCTCTGAATACCCTTTCCAACATTTCATCCCGTGCACGATTTGGACTTACGATTTGCATTTTACGATCATTTTTTCAAAAAATCTACGTGAGGCTGTCAAATGACAAACCCATTTCCTTACCTATCATCAGTGTGTCTAGGGTTTCCTAATAATAGGCATGTTAAGGAAAATGCCTATCGGCACCCCCTTGACCCTATATAAAGGGAGCAGGAGCTCACTTCAAAAGTCACCTTAGAAACATACCTCTCAGTGATCTCAGCAACATTCTCTCGAAGTTAGCGTGGTTTTTATATTGAAACCTCTCCCCACACTCCATTTCCATGTTTCCCTTACCCAATTTGGAAAATTCTCTTCCCTCTCCTCCTACCACCTTCATCCACTTGCGAGAGAAACCCCTTAACAATCAAGATCAACCTTAAAGTTTCCGAGGAGGGTCCAAGCCTTTCACTCTCTCTTTAAATTCTCATATTTTAGTATTAGTTATTTCATTCTTGCTTTGTCATTTCATCTTTATTATATCCCACATACTAATATCCAACTTTTTTATTAGTAGTATTGCACATACTATATTTTCTGTAAAAAAAACTCAAAAATAAGAAAAAGAGGGTTTGCTTGTAAATTCCAAATGAGGATTTCCCATTACATTTTCTCACACTCAAACATCCTTTTATACACACACACACACACACACACACACACATAATAAAGTCCCTGATTAGATTTATGGGATAAACTCCACCCCTATACAAGATGCGAACTATGTGTACTTTGATGGCTTTTTAGGTTATGTATGCGTCTCGGGTAAAATTCGATATTCGAGTCCTCCTTTCCTATTTTCATTCATATATTATTTCCATATGTTATACTTATGATTCATGCTTGGGTTTTGTCCAAACTATACCATCGTCTTTCTACAAATGATCGATGACGCGATAAATGTACAAATTATATTTTTAATTAGTATTTTGGGAACATTCCTATGGATGACCTCACTCCGCCTTTATCTATGACGCGAGTCGAGTGATTATGCTCTCCATTTATATATAAACGCACACACTTCATGAAGTTATTAAGGAGGAGAATAACATATGTCCATGAGAGACCGGCAGGGAGGGATGAGTTCCTAACACCTTCCCATTTCGTAACTTAGCCCCCGAATCCTTGAACTAATTGGTTTCGCAACAATAAGTTCAACGTACAACAAGTTCTCCTCATCATTCGATTGCTTGTTTTCCCGATAGGTATATGACCCGAATTATTTTTACTTTGTTTGAAAAAAAAATTAAAATTTTATATGCTTATTGGTAAAAAAAATTCAAACTCTTTTTATCCTTTAAAGTTAAATTTAATTTTCCAAAATTTGGAGGGGTCATTCAAATGACCCATCTCTCTTAGTTGTTCAAACGAATTCTTTGGCCATCCCTATCTCGATTAGCGAGTGCAGGGGGGGTCTTGATCCCTTTTTGAAGAGCTTCGATCGTTATCAATTGGGGTGATGTATAGAGATAGAGCCTTGAGCCTATTTTGCGCAAAACAGGCAAAAGAGATATTGTCGACTCGAGAGAACGACATTTGAGGAGAACTTGTTGTACGTTGAACTCCGGGATGCTCAAATTATTCACTAAGTAGAGTATCATGACACTAAAGAGCCTAAATTTTTTATCTAATGAAAATATCCAATACTACAAATTGACTCTATTGAAAATTTGTCCTTACATATATTAAAATATTTATACTTTTTATTTCCATAAATACTAAAAAAAAGGCCTCAAAACGAGTAATACTTTCATGTAGGTTAAAGGACCCATAGATCCAAGAATTTTACCTATTATTTTGTTCTTAATGTTGGAAGTCTCAACACTCTTTCTCCATAATAGTGGTTTTACAAGTGAACCCACTTAATCCAAACATCTTTCTTGAATACAAAGTTCATTACATTTTAAGATCTAGACATACTTCACTCTAAAAAAAACTTTGAGACATCAAAGAGATTTCAGATCTCTCGCATCAAAACTTTATAATAAGTATAAATCCTTATTGTCCCTTTGCAAACTACGTGGGCTTTGAATCGCTCCATGCGTGTAACTAGGATAACACAAACTATCGTCCGAGTGAATAGGCCCAGCTTTGTACTTGTTTATGTCGATACTAATTCATTTGATAAGTATTAAAAAACCTAAACAAAAGTCTTTAAAATCATAAAATACCAAAATTAGTAGATTAGAGGATTACTTGATGTGGGGTCCTACCAAATATTTCAATTTTAATGTACGATGTATTAACTCCCTCTTTTCATCAAAATAGTTTCATTTATCAAACCCATTTACACCAATCTGTTCCAACTATATGCAAACATTTTCCATACATTTTCAAATATAAACCATTTTCTTTTTAAAACTATTTTAAGATATTAATGGGAGTTTACATATCCTATATCAAGTCAAAGTAAGAGGTAGAATCCCTTTAGGCCAGTTTGCAAACTACGTGTATTTTGAATCTCCATATGGGATTATAGAGGCTTGCTCAGAGTGTCGCTCAAGTGAAAAAGTTTGACATTGTACATATTTATCCTCTGTCTATGTAATCTACACATACATCCTATACTACACTGCACAATCTAGGTACATATTAAATATTTTGCTTCACATCTACATTTGAGACCAAAAGGGAGGATTGGGGGCCTAATACCTTCCCTAACTCATAATCTAATTCTCGAACCTTCGAATCTCTGGTTAAATATGCAAACCAGTTGCCATCATGAGGTCACAACATAGACCTACCCTTTTTTTGTCTATTTTGGGTAAAATAGACTTGCTACTCCATTTTCATTTCAAAGAAAATAAGAAGATGACCGCCAAAGACCCTTGACCTTCATATTCTGTCCGGAAAGGATCCATATGCGCACGAGGGCAGGAGAGAGGTGCATCGCCTCGGGTTCGATTTCTCAAAGTGGCGACTCTGCTGTGGAATTTTTTTAACTAAGAGGACTGAACTTAACTTAATGTATATTTGTATTCATTTCAATATGTTATTCCTTTACATTCTTACACATTATGTTCATTGTGATTTATTTGTATTCCTTATAGATACCTGGCCATCATCTTTGCCTAGTTAGGCACACTCTTTCCTTCATAGGCTCATAAAATCTTGCCTTCATAGCCATCCTCTCTTCTTCATAAGACAAAAAACTTTGCCTGTGTAGGCTCATCAAACTTTGCCTCCATAGGCATACTTTAACCTTCCATATCCAACAACCTTGCCTCCGTAAGGACACTCTCGCTTTCACATTCCCATTATCTTTGGCTTCATAGGAACATTCTTACTTTCATAATCTCATCAAAACTCACCTCCATCGGCTCGTCAAATCATTCCTCCATAGGCTCACCAAAGTTTTCCCTCCATAAGCATATCCTCACCTTCATAGGTCTATCAACCTTTCCTTCATAGGAACACTCTCACTTTCACAGGTCCATCGACCTTGCCTCCATAGGCACAATCTCTCCTTCATTGTCTGATTGGAGTTGCCTCTATAGGAAACCCTCATTTTCACAGGTTCATAAATCTTATCTTAATTGGCATAATCTATCCTTCATAGGACAATCAAACTTGCCTTTATTGGCACACTCTCGCCTTAACATGCCCATATGTTATGTCTCCGTAAGAATATTCGTAGCCTCCTCTCTCCTCCATAAACCAATAAACTTTGCCTCTATAGGCACATCCTCACTTTCATAAGCTCATCAAAACCTGCCTCAATAGGCATATTCCCCTTCATAGGCTTACCAAAAGTTTCCTCTATAGGCTTACTCTTGCCTTCATAGGGAATTATCTTTGCCAACATAGGAACATTATCTCTTTCATAATCTCATCAAGCTTTGCCTCCATAGGCTCGTTAAATTTTGCCTCCATAGGCACGTTCTCATCTTCACAAACTCATCAGCATTTCCTCCATAGGCACACTCTCACATTAATAACTCCATCAACCTTTCCTCCATAAGCACAATCTCGCCTTCATGGGACCATCATTCTTTCCTCTATAGGCACACTCTTACCTTCACAAGCCCATTAACTTTGCCTCCATAGGCACATTCTCACTTTCATAAGCTTATCAAGATTTGTCTTCATAGGTACATTCTCACCATCATAATCTCATCATACTCTCACCTTTATAGTTACTTGAACCTTGCCCCCCCATAGGCACACTCTCCCTTAGAGGCGTGTCAATCTTGTGTATATACCAATTGGAGAACTCATTGGCTCATTGTAATATAATTTAGATCGGTGAGAAAAAAACACATGAAAAATCTTTGTAAAGAAGAAAGAAGTTTCTTTTTCGAGTCGAGTCACTTCCTTAAAACCTAATTATGTTGACAAATAAAATGGTTTTTATGTTTCCTTAAATTGATTTGTATTATTTCGATGCATTTAATTTGAATGAAAAAGCACAATCAAAAGAAAAAAAAAATACCCTTTTCCACTAAAAATAAAGATCACCTTTTTCCAAGCCTATTTTCCCAATAATTTCACTTAAATCTCGCCATACCTGTCCTACAAATAAAGCTCACCCGAGCTTACTTCCCCACCTATTCTCTTACAAACATGATTAACCCTTTTAAATACTCGTCGAACCCTCCATATGTGTTGCAGGGGGTTAATTGCTCGGAAAAAAACATATGAACAAAAATAAGATCCCTCTCGGCTTAAAACCCTGAGAAGGGTATCATAGGAAAAACATAGGGAAAGAAAAATTGATAAATGAGATCACCGATGACAATTTTTTTTCCGATTCAATTTATCTTATGGTCCTTTTCCCTCATTTGAGGTAAAACACATTGTCTGAGACGTCCTTCAATAGTGTGTCTTTATCACTTGGCTCAAATGGTCAATTCAATAACTTTTGTCAAATGATAGAGGGACAGATTTTGGAGACACAAGACAGGTAACCTTGTATTAATTTGAACACATGAGTGGAGTGTGTCCCCCTTAAGAGTGTTTACTAATCTCCCTCTCTCTCTCTCTACACACACACACACACACACACACACCGCATGTGTATGTGTACACGCGTGTACATGTGCACTGTATATATATATATATATATATATATATATATATATATATATATATATATATATATATATATATATTGTATTAATTTGGACACATGAGTGGAGTGTGTCCCCCTTAAGAGTGTTTACTAATCTATCTATCTATCTATCTCTACACACACACCGCATGTGTATGTGTACACGTGCACTGTATATATATATATATATATATATATATATATATACACACACACACACACACACACACACACCCCTCAACACTAGCCTTACCCATGCACCATCGAACTCACCAGCTCAACAACACCCCATGAAAAACCACCCAACACACACAACTCACCAAATAGAAACCCATGCCACCCAGTTGTATTATCCCACATAGGGGTGTTAATTATTTTTGAACTTTCGAATTTTTCGATTTTTTATCCGATTTTTTTCAAATTTGGCACCATTTTAATTTTTTCGATCCGTATTTTTTCGATTTCCATTTTTTTTGAAAAAAATTGGAATGGAATTGAAAATAAAATATGAAATTTAAATTTTCAAAATAATAATATGTTTATTTATTTTAATACTTTTTTACTTGTCATTTTTACGACCCTTATATATATAAAGTTTATTATTTATTAGATTAATAAGGATCCTCCATTTAAAACAATCTTTGCCATTAAGGGATAGTATTAAGAAAAAACAATAACTTTTTACCTTAATCCAAATACTGATTAATATATATGACCAAAATAGTGCATCCTTACATTTGGGCTTACGAGCTAGTGTACAACTGAGGCATAAAATACTTAAACCCAAGTAAACCTTTAGAACACCATTTCTTTAAAACCCGTTGTATAAGTAAACTTTGTAGACATATGTAAATTCTCCACACTTAGTTATATAAATGCTTTCTACAAGGTTGGTTGTTTTCCTTGATTATAACCTACTCTAATCATTATGGTTTAAAAATTTTGACACATTTATTAATTTTGAAATTTTCAGTACCATTACGATCAAACTGCAGTTCATACACAAAGGCTCAGTACCATTTCAAACTAAGTCAATCTCTAAAGGACTCAAAATTAACAACATAATACGAAAAATTTGATAGCGTCATGAGATGTTTTATGAAATTTTATCGAATTGTAAATCCGAGTTTTTTTGATATTTTTCCAAATAATAAAATTTCTAAAATTTCCAAACATTTCGAATTCCAAATCAGCCAAATTAGAAAAAATGAGTTTTCAATTTTTTTTTTGCTGATTTGGAAAGGATTTTAAGATTTAAAAAATTTTGAATTTTTTTCGAGCACCCCTATTTCGATCCGATCCGGCAGAAACATACCCCTAATCCCACCAAAGCAAACCAATCTCACATACCCCAAACATACCACACAAATTTATTTTGTCCCCCTACCTTCTATATTTATACACACTCAAAAGGCATTAAGATAAAAATAAAGGAGAGACATATTGTAAAAGATGTGTGATATTGATTAAAGCAAATCCGCAAATTCTAATTTTAAACTTATTTAATTAGAGTCAATTTTTATCCAAATTAATTAAACCCTAACACATGCATCTAAATTGGTAAATTAAGCTGTCACAAATAAATTGTTGACAAGCATATTTCAAGAAAAAAAAACCTTTCGGGTAAAACCTTTTTATTTTACTATGAAAAGGTAAATTGCAACTTACATACACAATAAAATCTGCAATGAATATTTGCAAACACTCACAAAGACCTCATCCTAGAGTTGTCAATGGGTTAACGACAATGAACCCATAAGAACACACAGCTACAAATCAATCAGGAACACCCGCAAGCACTCCCAATAGCATGCAGTCGTCAGCCATAGAATTACACTCTCTACAAGAGAAACTTCAACATGATCGTATCTTGGGTTCCAAAATAATTCACTAAACTATTGGGATTTTTGTGATTTGAATAACAAATGTTGAAACCCTTAAAGACAAAGACAAAATAATTCTGCAGTTTTTAGTTTTCGTGTATGGAAAAAAACTCAGGTATTCTTGAAGAAAACAGACTCATTTAATCATCAATTATTAAAAAATATGAGTTGGTGACTTCACTCGAACGAGATTGACATGCCACTCGAACGACTTTAAATGTCATTAAATCCCTCTTCGTTGGACATAGCAAGTGACGTATTAAAACGAAAATAGTAAGGTGTCGCTTGATGAAATGCTTCAGGAAAGACTTTAAGCGACATGCAATGTCGCTTGAAGACTTCGTTCGCTCAACTTTGTCTTTTCATTTGAACGACATAGACATGTCATTTGAACGACATCAGCAAAAAATAAAGTTCATTAAAACTCCGCCCCAACACTTAGAAAAAAATTCTTTTGACGAAAAATGACGCCTCAGATGTTTAAAAACATTTTAGAAAAATTATCCCAACACTTTAAATGAACCATTAAGGGACTTAAACACAACCTTACTAGAATCTATCTTGCAGAGTATTGATTGTTGAAGAACGTCGATATTCGGATCCGTCTTGATGCATGATTGGACTTGAACTTTTCTTCGACGGTTGTAGAGGTATACGACATACTCTAATATAAACAAGACTATGTAAAATATATCCTTATAAATCTCCTCCTCCCTCCTATAAAGGTACTAAAAATGCAAGTCTTAGAACTTTCTTTAAAAATCTTCAACTTCAAATCTTCAATACAACATTTTCTTTGTCATCGTTAGGGTGTGCAAAGTAATGATCATCAAACTTTGTATTTACACATATGAGATAAGAAAAAATATCTTTGTGATGTATCGAGTTTGAAATGAGATAAACATAAATCAAAACAAATATCAATCTCAAATCTCCCCCATAATTGAAACTCCCCCATTAAATCATAATTCGTTCTCCCCCTTTTTATTTGTCCGAAATAGACAAGAAAAAGAAGAAATAAAATTAAACATGGAGTGTCAGGACAAGCAAAGCAAACAAGTACGATCATCAAGGATATACTTGAAAGCATTCACCAACTATTTTTTATTTTCAAAAATTTTCCAAACAAAAATGCAAAAATAATTTACAAAAAAATCACGCACCATGAATTCACACTAAGATAACAATATTATGGGAGTGGAATTGAATGGGTGTGAACAAATTCGATAGGAAAATCAATGCAATCAAACTTAATGTATGTGAACGATGAATATGGATACTCCTAACGAATGAACTTAAAATCGTCCTTAGGTGTCAAAATATTGAATTTAAATGACATCGACGCAATCTAATCAACACATCAAAGTCTAAAATGATGTCCACACCAATAACGTTTAAAACTATGCAATGCTTTTTCAAGACTTCGTGAGGACGTGCAAACTCGCTGTTTAAATTTCCAACCAAACACCCTCACAAATAATATTTCTTTTATTTTTCTAGTGAGATGATCTATTTTTCTTAACTTAGAGAAATCCTATTTTCCCTCTTTTTGGCATTTTATTCTTTTATGGCCTTATTTTTTTTCAGGCTCTTTTCAAATGGTGGCTTTCGCGATGTGATTATTACATACTCGCAGCCCTTTCTCGTGTTCACTCATCATTTTTTCAAATTTTAAACAAATCCTCTCGGGTAACGGTTCTTACATGCATAACTTTCATTGTAAAATTTTATCGCATTTGGTTCGTTTTAAAGACATGATTGAGATGGAAACACTTCGGCCAACATGTAATAGATAAGTACAATAATCAAACAAATTCGTACAAGTGTGCATTAAATGAGACTAAGACTCAAACATGTAGACAGTAATCTCAAATTACATCTTAATGACTACAAACATTATAAAGAACAAAATGAAATGATGAAGCATATTAAAACACTATCAAATATTCACATGGATATGGAATGTTGTTGTCACTGGGTTATCCTAAATGTCCATTCATAAATGGTGTAAACGAAATACAAAACTCTTTTTGTCTTTTTCCAAAAAGTTTATCAAAATAAAATATGTTTGGCTTTTTCAATTTTTCTAAAAAAATAGATTTTTTTTTTGTATTTTTCAAAAATAAAAATCTTTTTGGTTTTTCAAAAAAATATATCAAAAATAGAAAATATAAATACAAAAATGATACACACTATAAATAAGCATAAAATATCATCATGAAAATCAACATATGCTAGGAAACAAGTCTTAACCTCAACTGTTAGGTGCGGTGGATTTTTTCAAAGGTGGTGAAACTCTATGAAAAACATCCATCAAATCCGGTGAAGTTTTGATAAGAAAACTTTACTTGCTCCCTAATATGTGAAAAATCTCTCACGTAATCATCCGGAGCATCAAGTGTTGGTTCATGTGTAGAAACACATGGAAAAACTCTATGTGACACACTACCTAATTTAAAGCAAAATTTCCTAAGGTGTCCTCGTCTCTTACAATGTGTGCAAACATACACGGGCCTAGGAACACCTCTCAGAGCATCTGCGTCGTACTCTCCTATCCACAACGGGACGCCTAGGTGGATTGGGTTGAGAGCCATACGAATCTATCATAAACTTGGGAACCAGCTCGGGTGCAACGTGAGAAGTGGACGTATTGTCGTGACCTATTCCTAGTCTCTCAATATTACCCAAAGAGGGACCGAGGAACATATTTTCTACCTTTTTAGATGTGTCCTCTAAAGTAACCTTTACCTCCCAAAAACGTTCAAGATCTCTCTCTAATTGTAACACACTGGCTATAAGTTCACTCTTTTCCTGACCTACGACGATCAACTGCTCACTCAAAGTAATTTTCACCTTCTCGAGTTGACTCGCCGATGGATCAAAACCTCTTAAACTCTCTATCCCACTCTCCAGATCTAGCATCTTAAGACCTAATTCCTTATTTAACTTCTTCGTCTTTAAGCTCTCGATATACAAATCTCTAAATGCAATTTAGATCTCACTTTCACCTTCACTAGCGCACTCACTTTCACACTCGCTAGAAACACTCAAATCATCCACGGGGGTGTCACGTGCACAATTATCCTCATCATTGTGGGATAAACTAGGTGTGCTGTCGTGACTAGCTAAAAAGGATACACATCCCATGTGAAGATTCATCTCCGGAATCCTTCACTTCTTCCACAGTATCGCCAAGAGTGGCTGGCATGGGAATCTTCTTGCCCATTCTCTTTAGCCTAGTAGGACACTCAAACGCCTTATGTCCCTTACCCTCACATTCAAAACATATCAACTCCTCATATTTATATTTTTATTTCACTTTTTCACCCCTCTCTTTGGCCTCATCTTTCTTTTTATTTTTCACAACAAATATTTTAATGAAAGATTTTTCTTTAGAAAATTTGAGAAACTTTTTAAAAATTTTAGCAAGCATGGTCACATCATCAAAATTAAACTCGCCCTCAGACTCGGAGTCACAAACTTTCACTTTCTTTTTCTTCTCTCTCTTAGAAACTTCGTATCTTTTCCTAAACTAGTCTCTAAGTGCTATCCCTCTATCATTAGGCTTGACAGTGTCAGGAAACATGTCAATGTCGTATGTCTGGAGGTCTTCTACTAGTTCTTCTAACTTTAGATTGCTCAAATTTCCTCAGGAATTCAAAACAGTCACTTTTGGGATAAAATGTTTAAGCAACGATCTCAAAATCTTTTTAACTACTCGTGCATTAGGAATGTGCTCATCAAGATTGAAACTAGTGTTGAGAATATCAAAAAATGCACATAAAAGTCATCAAAACACTCAGATTCAAGTATGGTTACCATTTCAAATTGAGTAGTTAAATTTTATAATTTAGACTCTTTGACCGCTTCCGTGCCTTCATGGGTAAGTTGTAAAACATCCCATTCTTCTTTTGACGTAGTGCACGTCATGATACGTCAAAACTCGTTAGGGGTGATTGCTCCTAATATTGCACTTAGCCCACGAGAATTAAAAGTGATCCATTTAAATTAATCCTTAGTCCAGTCATTCATCGATTTAAGATTAATGACATTATTAGCGGTGACAGTGGGAGGAGTCCACCCTCTTTCACAAATAACCCAAACTCTCTCTTTAATGGCCTTTAAATGAGATTTCATACAGGTTTTTCAATAGGCATAATTAGACCCGTAAAAAATTGGCAACTGATTATATAAGTTTTTATTCAGAAACATTGTGAAATCTTAAAATCATATTTTTCAAAAGAACATCAATATCACAAAATTTTTGCAAAAAAACGATCACTCGAAAAATTAGAGAAACCCGCTCTGATACCAATTTGTAAAAGATGTGTGATATTGATTAAAGAAAATTTTAAAATTCTAATTTTAAACTTATTTAATTTGAGTCAATCCAAATTAATCAAACCCTAATGTATGCATCTAAGTGGGTAAATCAAACCATCACAAATAAATTGCTGACACACAAATTTCAGGAAAAAAAAAACCTTTCGGATAAAACCTTTTTATTTCACTATGCAAAGGTAAAACGCAACTTACATACACAATGAAATTTGGAATTAATATCCGCCGACACTCACATAGACCTCAGCCTAGAGTGAAAAATGGATTAACCGCAATGAATCCACAAGAACTCGTAGCTCCAAATCAGTTAGGAACACCAGCAAACACTCCCATTGACACGCAGTCATCAACCGTAGATTTGCCCTCTCTAAAAGAGAAACTTCAACAAGATTGTATCTTGGGTTTCAAAACAATTCACTAAACTATTGAGATTTTTATGAATTGAAAAACAAATGTTTAAACCCTTAAAGAAGAAGACAAAATAATTCTGTACTTTCAGTTATTTATAATAAATATGAGTTAGTGACTTCGCTCGAATAAGATTGACCCGTCGCTCGAACGACTTTAAATGTCATTAGATCCCTCTTTACGCGACATATCAAACGACTTATTAAAATCAAAATAGTAAGGTGTCGCTTGATGAAATGCTTTAAACGAGACTTCACGCGACATGCAATGTCGCTTGAAGACTTCGTTCGTGCAACTTTGTCCCGTCATTTGAAGGACATAGACACGTCGTTTGAATGACATCAACGAAAAATAAAGTTCATTAAAACTCTGCCTCAATATTTAGAAAAAAATATTTTAACGAAAAATGATGCCTCAGCTGTTTAAAAACATTTTAGAAAAATTATCCCAACACTTTAAATGAACCATTAAGGGACTTAAACACAACCTTATCAAAATCTATCCCGCAGAGGCTTGATTGTTGAAAAACGTTGATATTCAGATCCGTCTTGATGCATGATTGGACTTTAACTTTTCTTCGATGATTGTAGCAGTATACGACATACTCTGATGTAAACAGCACTATGTAAAAAATGTCCTTACACATATAGAAAATGGGGTGATGAAAAAAATGGGTGTAAGTTTTGTCAAGAGAATATATCTTTAGAAAGTATCCTTATGGAGGAGTTTATCTTTGAAAAGAGGAGCAACACTGATTTGCTAAGAAAACATTTGTTTACTTGGACATAAAAAATTTCAAGTAAGGGGATTGGACACACCACGACTCAAATTTTAGAGAAAAGAAACATATAAAGAGTTAAATTTTTAGGAGTAGCAAAAATATTATACCCTCTATTTTATTTTGGAGTGTTTGTGAGTTAATTGTTGTAAAAGTTTGGGATGAACTTTTGTATTGACATCAAAATATTAGGACTCCAATTAAATAAGTTATATATTAATAAGAGTTATTTTTTTATCTTGGAATTTTTATGTTTTAAATACTATGCTAGCTTAATTTAATTTCTAGAATTATTTGTAATTTATCATGATTACTTAATGTATGTTTGAATTAGTTTAATTCTCTTAAATTCCATACTTATTCTAAAATATTTTAAATAATTCATTATTCATTAAAATAGTAGCGAGAGTGATAATTTAAAATTTTGGAACTAATTGTTTTATTTACATTCTTTGATTTTATGTACTTACGTTTGATAGATTATACTCATGTTAAATTATTTGATAGTCCATTCTTATATTTCACATAAAATACTTAGAAATGATAAATTTAATTCATCTCCTATAATTATTTTTACTTAGGTTTGATGGATTATTCTTATGTTAAATTAATTCATAGTCCATGATTATGTTTGACATTTAATGTTTATGAATGATATTTTTAAGATAATACGAATTTTTGGCATTTAAAAAGATATTTAAAAATATATTTGTTAAACTTTCATGTTTTCATAATCTTATATAAAATAATCCTATAGTGTTTTTTTGTTTTAATATTTGTTTACATTTTTTTCTCTCGTGTACTACAACGTTAGTACACATGTTTCATTATTATTATTTTATATTTTTGTGATGAACTTTACACTCGGTGTAGTTGTTTTTATATTTTTTTTCAATATGAAATCCATTCAAAAAATTACAAATAAGAAGAAAAATTCAAAAAGGTGAAAAAGAGACTAAAAATCCGATAAAAGCAAGCAACGATGTGAGAGTGCTAATGATACCTGTGCAATATAGTCACGCATACAAGGAATTTTTAGAGACGAATGAAACGTATGTGACATTTTCCTCTGATCAAATTCAAATAAATATTCGGCCCGACGTAAACACGTTATCGTAAAAAGTTCATGTCGGAGTTGCATTTTGTGTGCTCCTTATGTGGATTTTATTTTTGCATATATTTAGCACGTTGCATAATTTGACTTAAGGGCAGAAACCCAATTGAAAGATAAGGTGGGAATTAATCATCCTTCATTGACCCGAAAATTATTAAATTAACAAAGAAATTGCATAACTCGAGCCGTCACTTTTAAATTAAAATTAATTAGACATTGACCCTAGGGTATTACATAGCTAGTAGAAAAAATCTTTACAAGACTAGAATTAAAAGCTACTATAATGCGGACTTTTCAAATCGGTTACACTTTCTAGAATTGGTGTTTTTTAATGAGTCTTCGTGCCGACCATCTACCTGGAGGTAAAATTGAGATTTAGGATGATAACCATAATTCTCCGTCTTTTAAATTCTCCCTTGTCAAAGACTACGGTCTGTTTAATTGGGAAGATTAATTTGGAAACTCCCGTTATCGTTGAGTAATCTTGGAAAAACTAATTTTAGAATTAGACTTTCCCTCGCTTAAATTAGACAATTCAAATTGCTTTGTGTTAGTTTAGGAATTATGTAGCTTTGAGTCAAATTATTTATTTCTTTTTTATTTTGAAAAAATAAAAATAAAATTAAAGAATCAAGTGAAGCAAGTCGTGTATGCATAATGAATTTTGAGATAATGCCGGTAGATTGAGTGTGAGGAATCTATCGATTTTCTAATCACCTTTATTGAAAGAGTCTCGATTTTTCTAAAAGGGAAGATAAAATAGCACTCGAGCACTTAAAGACTATCTATACACCAATAGGTTTAGACAATAAATGTGTATCATTCTTCCCCCATATAATGCTAATAATTTTAAATTTGACTCGAAAACTATCCAAATGTTACAGTTGTTTAGGAATACGGAGAAAGAGGATCCTTATTTGCACATACGTGAATTTTATGAGATATTTAGGATAACGAAATACCAACAACTCTCTGATGGTTTTATTCGACTAAAATTATTCCCATTCTCTTTGAAAGAGAGTGCGAGAGCTAGTTCTACTCACTCGAACTCCTATCCATGACTAGTTGGTACCAAATCAGTATAATATTTCTCCAAAATTCACCCCAAACCAGAAGAAGGGGTCGGTACATCATGCCTTAAACATATTTTGCCAATGGGATGCAAAATCAATGTCTATGTAATTAAAATAATTCAAGGACTTTCTACAACAATTTCCACATCATTGAATCTAGTTAGGATGCCAAGTCCAAGTCATTAACAAAGAATTTGATTTAATACCCGAGCGATGCTGGAATCAATATGCAATGTAGATTTTATAAAAAAAGTGAAACTTTTGGGTGAATTTTTTTAAAAGTCATAGCCCAAAACCCCAATATTAGGAACCCCATTGAGAATTTTGGTCAAGCCCAATTAACATAGGTACCATGCACTAAATGGACCATAATTTTGATGTGAGAGCTAAAATGGTAACCTGGGTCCGCAAATTAGAATCACTTGAAATGAATAAAATGGGAACCCATGTCGCACCAATCGCCATCCAACATATAAACATCCCCATGTATCTATGTTATGATGCATTTGATCACTTGATTAAAGATTTCCCCACATTCCCGGCTAACAAGGCTTTGGACAATCAAGTGAATGCCCTATATGAAAATAGGCCTAGTTACAACATGTATTCGTGCTTCCACAACTCAAGGTGGAAAGATCAACCGAATCTTTTATGGTCTAAGGGTTAGTACTAAAGAGGTCAGTCTTTCGTAACCGTCTCTTGGGTTTCCAAATGACTCCACCCACCCCATCGTATCCCTTGTCCCAAAATATCCAAACATAGAGGATAGGATAAATTTGCTTCCTCAAAATACCCTCCAATTCCATCAATCGACACAAAGTGCCCTCCAATCCACCCAATAGAGCTTGAGCCACTACACCAAAACATGTCGTTTGTGACGGTAAAAAATATTGACAAATAGACCTTGTCACGAATAAAGACCGAAACATAATTGGGGGTGACAAAAAATTTGTCACAGGAATCTTGTGCTCAAAGTCCGTGAAAAGTTTTTCTTTGTCACGAATTCATCATGGTTTAAAACCTTGACAATTAAAGCTAGTATCGAACTTTGACCGTGATAAGTCCGTAACAAGGAAAACTTGTCACGGACCTTGACCGTGAAATGTCCGTGACAATTATTAACTTATCTCGAATATGTCACCATCAAGGTCTGTGATAAGTTTTCCTTGTAAGTGACTTTTGAGGTTAAAGTCCGTGACAATTGTAGGTAGTAGTATGGCCACTTACACTATCACTTCCTAAAAGTATATTATCACCTATAACAATAATATATTATATAGTTTCTCAATAATTAAAAGCAACCAACATTCAATATTCACAATAACCAAACACTAAATAAATATAAATAAGAAACGCGATATATAAACCCAAATTTGAATGTTTAATACAAATTATTATCAACTTAGAGAAGTGTAAGGACAAAATTTCCAATTCAGTCCACTGTAGTATTTGACTTATTCCTATAACAAAACATGCTTTTGAGTCATAGATAGATTTTTTACTGTCACAATCCCACACAATCTATGACATAAAGTTTATTGAAGATGTTGCGACCAAGCTTCAAGGACAAATCATGCCTAAATTAATTTGGTACACATTTCACGTCTTCATTGCATTCTGAGATCTCTCAGGTATGAATGCGTAATGTTTATGAGACTTAAAAAATGTTTTTAGGATGTGATTTTATATAAAAGTGTTTTTAAAATGTTAAAATGTGTTTTAAAATGTTTAAACTTCATTTATTCTGAGGTAAAGATCGTTTAAAGTTGTGTTTAAAACAAACTCTTATATTTAGATGTTCAAATAACATTGCAGGTCGTTCAAGAGAGATGAACATGTCGTTCGAGTGACATGGCCATTTTGTTCGAGCGAGATGGCCATTTCGTTCGAGCGACATGTTGTTCTGGTTCGAACGATGTGCCTACTCAAGTTTATTATTTAAGGCGTGTTTCTCTCAAAATTTTGTAAGTCACAGAATCTGAAAAATAGTTTACATAAAGTACATTTTATGTACAAGTTTTCTAAGGTTTTCAAAGTCTAAAAACATCCTTGGAGTTTTAAAGATTCGAGCTTTCATTCACATATCCGATAGTTATATTTGTTTGCACTAATTGAAGTTTGTTATACACTTTGAATGTTGGGTTTTGCGGTGAAGAAGCGAAGGAGTTTGTGTTTGTATTCCGTAGACATTACTAAGCTACATCGGAGGACATTGAGCCATTCGTGGATGCATGTGCTATGGAGAGGTATTGCAGAAGGACATCTGCATAGGCATTGTGTAAGAGTGGTTAAAGGATCAAATAAGCTTCAAGACTTATGGGGGATCGAGTCATTAAGTAAGTCTGTCATCTGTACTTTGTAATACCACATCATAGTGATTGTCTGGCTTGAGTCGTCTGAGGTTTTTTCCTTTTGTAGTTTCTTCGTACATCCGGCGTTGCTTTTGTGAACATATTTATTTTACTTGCTTTAATAACCTAGATGCATGTTTAGTATTAAACAAGATAAAATTAGACTTAACTAAAATTGGTTCACACACTCGGTGCGTTTAAAATTTGCAAAAAAAATTTTCAAAAGGAAAGTTGGTTTTAGCATCCTTAAAATACATTTGTAAGAAAAAGGGTCCTAAAAATTGGTATTAGAACTAGAAACATATTTTTTATTGTGTTGATCCATGGTGTTTTAAAGGATGAATTTCGGAAATTTTCAAAGTTTTAGAGATCCTATTTTTTATGGCACTAATTATGCTTACTGAAAAATGTGAATGAGAAGTGCTTTGAAATCAATTGATGAGCCTGTGTGGTTAGCAGTCGAAAAGGATTGGACTACACCAGTTACACGAGAGGGTGAGGCCACTACTTTAAAACTCGTTGAGTCATGTACGAAATCCGAACATAGACTTTCACTTTATAACTATAAATGTCTGCACGTTATTTCCTCACATCTCACACCGAAAGAGTATAATAGAATCATGATGTGTGAAAATCTGAAAAAGGCTTAGGATGTTCTTGCGCTTACTCGCGAGTGTAGTAGAACGGTTAGGGTGTTTAAACTTTAAAACCTCACTACATAGTTTTAGACGATTAAGATGTTAGAAAGTGAGTCATTTAATGAGTTTTATGCCAGGTTGTCCAATATTTTCAACTCGTCGTTCAACTTGAATGAGAAGATACATGACAACCGAGTTAGAAAGAAAAACTTAAGATCATTGCCGAGTAGGTTTGATGCAAAAGTGACCGTTTTGAACTCCTTAGATATGCTTGAATTCACGAAACTTGAAGAGATTTTTGGTGACCTATAAACCTATGAACTCGATATGTTTACCTCCAAGCAAGTGGCAGAGAAAGAAAATGGTATTGCTTTGAAAGCCCGGAGGGAGGAGACTAAAGTTTAAGATTATGATTTTGCGGATGCAACTTCTTGGCAAAGAAGTTCAAGAAATTTCTTAAGTTTAAAAAGCAATCGAAAGATGCCAAAAGACTTGATAAATTCAAGAACAAAAAGGTAGATCCCGCCCCTAAGGATAAGAATGAGAAAGTTAAGAGGGATGAGTCGAATAGGTGTTTTGGGTGTGAGGGGTATGGTCACAAGGTTACCGAGTGTCCCACTAGACTTAAGAAGGAGGGCAAGAAACTTATAGATTATAATTCCACCTTAAGTGATAATGATCCAGAAGAGGGAGAGAGTTCCCCCATTGAGCGAAACTTTGTAGCGTTCATGGCACGTCATGTGAGCGATGACGATAAACATTCCCATAAAGATTCTCATGTGCATAACACTTTCGAGTCCGTTGAGTGTAAATCCCAAGTGAGTGAGGGTGAAGCTAATGAGGATGATGAGATCGATGTAGGATAGTTGCAAGTTGCCTTTAGTGGGTTGTATCTGGAAGCGATAAAGGTGAAAACGGAAAACTTGAAGTTGCAAGCTAAGTTGAATGAGCGTGCCGTAGAGAATAATGATTCTTTGATTGAGGATCTTAGGGCACAAGAGAAGACTCTTAAGGAGAAGCTAGATTACATTGAGAAAGAGACAGATAGTCTTCGTGGTTTGATGGAGGCTTTAAAGAAGAGGTTCTTGAGTTTGAGGAGTCTAGACGTGTGCCTGAGTCAAGGATTAGTGAGTTAGAGGAGACATTGAAAGACTCAAGTAAGATGAAGTTTGATTTGGAGGCAAGGTCGGAGAAGTTAGATATAATGTTAGGCACCGTCCAAGTAAAGGTAAATAGGTTTAGTATAGGCTATGATGATAGAGTCGTCCCCATTCCTAAAGTCAATACCAATCGTGTCAAAGAGCTCACTAAGAACATAAGGAGATGTCAATATTTTAGTAATCATTACTGTCATGTTTACACTTGTACTCATTGTGGTAGGAAAGGCCACCTTAGAAGTTTTTGTTACGACCTTAGGATTGCTCCTAGGAATTTAAGGAATAAAGTCGTTTCGGTTCCCAAAACCCTCTTGCGTAATTTCACACCTACTTGGGTTAGGGACTTAGAGGCTTTAGGAATTAAACTTCATGATTCTTGTTTGGTTTCACTTGAATCTTCCCATGCTAGATATAAAGGATGATTGTGTTGCCATGTTTGTCATACGCTTAGTCTTTGCATCATGATTAATATTTTGCTCGTTTTATGACATGTGTATCTTTTGTATTATATTTTATTTATTTATTGAGTCTTATTTAAAAATAATATTTTTGATAAAATATTTCAAAAAATTACAAAAATATTTTTGGTTTTAAATATTTTTGAGAAAATTACAAAAAGATTTTATTTTTGAGTCAAAAATATTTTTAGAAAAACACAAAAAGATTTTCGGTTTACTTTTTTGTCGTGATTTTTTCATGTTTGATATGGCATATTGGTGTGCTTGGACCCCCGTCATTTCGTTATCCATGTGGATAGGGAATTTAGTCATGAGTATTGATGCGTTAAATGATCTTAACCATTATCTATATGAGGTTGTTCCGAAGTTGATATGCATTTGAATTCGACTTTGTATATATGTCATCTTTTCACACATGCACGAGTTTATATAAATGTTTGGCATCTCATGCATATTTGAGTTTGGTGAGACGTTCTTATCTCAATCTTGTCATCTATGTGTAAGTAGACTTAGGATGAGGTGTGCATGTAAGAACTATTTACCATGATGATTATAATTGCATATATTGAAAAAATGATGAGTGTCCAGGGGAAAGGGCCATCAGAGTACAATCAACTCGTCATGAAAGACACCGTTTAAAAGAGCACAAAAGAAAAAAAAGGCAATAAAAAGAATCATATGCCAAAAGAGGACCAATGGAATTTCTCTAAGTTGAGAAAAATAGAGACCTCAAAAGATCTTGAAAAAGAAACATATATATTTGAGGGTGTTTGATTGAAAAATTTAAACGGGTTTACACCACGAATCCTAGTATTGAAACATCGCATCATGACGCTATTGTATGTATAATTGTCAATATTTCGGATTTTTGTGTATGTTGATTGTTTAGTTCATTTAGCTCAATATATTAATTATCACACATGGCTAAAACTTAGTTTGTTGACATCTTGCTATTAATTAGAGCTTTTTGAACGTTTCAATATGTTGGAGTTATGATTTATTTTTTGTAGTTCACACACATTCACTCCATATCCATGTTTGACATACTATGTTGGCATAAAACTCACATTGTTTAAATTATTTTATTTTTCTAGTTTGAGTCTGTTTTGTTGATGTTTTCTCTTTCTAGTTGATTTTTTCAGGAAATTTTTTCACTTGATGAAACTTCATCAAATTTAGAACTAGAATTGACAAAGTTTATTGTCGTTCAAATAACAACTGGGTTTCAATCGAGTGACAACTCAATGTCGTGACATGTTTTGTACACCCGAGGTTCAGACGATAGAATGCAAAGTGTTAGGTATGGGTCACTTGAAGGGTCTCGCGAAGGTCGCTTGATAGGTTGATCGTACGAGAGCTTACTATTTTGATATTTTTGATGTTGTTTGAAGACCTTGTTTAAGCGACATGAAAAGTTGTTCTAACGACTAAGCATTGTCGTTTGAGAAACCCCTAGAATATTTTTTAGGATTCCTCTGTTTCAGTATCCGATTCTTATTAATACATATTTTTGGTTTTGCTGGGTTACTTCTGGACAGTTTATATGCAGTTTTTCTTGATCATCCCTGCTTATTTGCTAATACTACATTATTTAATTAGTCACATCATTAATGATTTTGATTATTCCTTCATGTGATTACTATTTTCTAGCTACGAGTTAGTACATTGTGATTATTATTAGCTGGCAGTTCATGTTTATCTAGATATGCATAATTGATTATCACTTTATAGATATGATATTTGTTTATAAGTTTCACTTATGTTCTATTCGAGAAAAAAATGGGGAGAGATTTATGTGATGCACGGGGTGTTTTGGTTGTTTGACGAGCACATAATTTTTGCACAAATTGATATCATGATTGTTCGATGTTTATTTTCACAATTGGTATCAAAACAAGTTGCTCACGTGTATAACAAATGTTGGAATGCAAGGACCTCCAATTTTAATTTAATAAAAATGAATTTCCTTTAATGCGGAATAAAGATGGTTCAATACACTCAATTGACAAATTTTAATTTCTTAAAACAAATTAAAATTAAACACAACAAAGTGAATTAAAGTAAACTCACACGCACTTTAAATTCACTCAAACCAAATTAATTTAATTTTCAAGTTTAAATAAATTAGGCAAGACTATTATGTGACAACCCGTGATCCGAGATAAGGGGTGGCCAGCCTGATACTCAAACGTAACGGGGATCATGGATGGATATCATTCTCAGCATCACAATAAATAAACTGAGTATACGGGAAAACCACCCAATAAATCAGAAAACGGGTTGCCAAAAAGTTTAGAATTTAAAACCAGTTAGGAAAATTAAATTTAACAACCCTATCTGACAAGCAAGTGGAATTTCAAAAGAGTATATATCATACAACTAAAACGAATGTACACAAAAGGACCGAATAGGCTGTCGGTCCACAACTACATACAAAGTATTACAATCAATTAATATCTAGATAATACATTCATTAATCAAATACAAAAGTTTGGTCCACCCGCCCGAGTTAAGACACCATCATATCTAGAATACAAGGATGAAAGCGTCTACGTCCTGTAATAATCCGCAAAATCTTACAGCTCGTCAAAAGTAAAGGAATAGAAATATCAAAACGGGCGTCCTTGCGGTAGAGCACCTGTGCGGGTACAATCATATAACAACAAGGAAAATGAATCGGTCAGGGCCGGGTTTTATATGATCACCAGAAGAACAACAAGCATGATAGGAATGAACAGTTATGCATAAATGATAAGGATGAAAATCTAGCATGTTAAACTAAAATTACGAATTAAAATATTTTAACTAATTATGAAATGTAACCCAATTACAAAAGAGAATTAAAAGTAACATCTTTAATTTAAAACCTTTTCTCATTAATTCAATTACCATTTTCTTCCTACATTCCTCATTAGGAATAAAACCATTTATTCGGTTTAATCAAGAAGATATAATTTCCCTTAATTAATTAAGACTTCCATCTTTAATCATCATTTCCATTTTTATCTTTCCATTCCTTAATAAGGATACAAGTTCTATCAAGTGCTCTATATGGCATATATCTCAATCACATGCTCTTTATGGCACGTATCCATGCTCTTTATGGCATTAATATCCATCAAGTCCCACTTGATGCAGAAAAGTTATATTCTCATACATATAACGATTCTAAGACCGCCCCTCCGAGTTTCCCCACTGGGCACGCCTCTAAATAACTATCATCTTCCAGGGCCTATCACATATAAGACAACCTGGGCTCATAACGCAATGTCGGGAAGCGGCCATATGCCTGCAGGGTAGTCAAGACCACACCCAGAATCTCCTACCCATCACAGAAAAATACATATATATAACAACGCTCATATGGCCTAGGACTATATCCGCCATGCGTTTATTTGTCAGGGGGCATCACCTTGCGCGCGAACTTCCCTTATGATAGTATTTAGATAGGTGTGTATCCGTAAATTAACATTTACCATTTTAAATCTCATTTTCATTTTCAATTTTCATTACCAATTTTCATTTCCATTATCCACGTGTTTGGTTCATTTTATTCGAACCTATCCTCATTGAATAGTTTGGTTCATTTTATTCGAACCTATCCTTATTGAATAGTTTGGTTCATTTTATTCGAACCTATCATCTTTAAATAGTTGGGTTCATTTTATTCGAACCTATTCCCATCGAATATTATCATTAATATTCCTTAAATTACCAGTCCCGACCTAGTCTCCAACATAATCATTATGATTCTAAAATTCCCCAAAGTTCATATAACTCCGATGAGCCCCTAAAGTCTCCAAGCATGGGCATTTAACTCTCAAACTCCTAAAAGTTTGAATAAAATAAGTAATGCCTTAACATTACTTTAAACATCCCCAGAATAAACCCCAGATGACCCAATTCTAGACTAGGGTGACGACCAAACTCAACTAAAACTCTAGGACTCTAAGTTTACTTCATTAAAGAAGGTTCCTAGGTCCTAATCCTAAAGAAGAATGGTTAAAATTAGAAAATAAAAACAAAAGGAAAATGCAGGATTTCCGAATCGATTCTTCCAGGAAATATGGGATTCTGCATAATTGCCGAATCGATTCGGACCATCCGAATCGATTCGGTCAGGGAAATTGGGTTTCTGCATAAAATGCCGAATCGATTCGGATCACCTAAACCTGGAAACTGTCCCCATGCGAATTGATTCAGCCTGGCCGAATCGATTCGCCCCTGTGAATTTGCCAAGTTTGGTTATGGAGTTCTAAACTCCAAATTTTCCTCAAACCCAAAACCAACCAAACAAAGATCATTTATCACCACCAATACATAATAAATATATCTAACTAACATCATTTACAACATTAGTCATCCAAATCACTCCCAAAGGTTTTATACCCATAAATCCACAAAAGCCCTAACTAAAATAAATCATAACTAATCCACAACTATCAATGCTAATTAATCAATTCAAATCATATAGTAGCAAGTAGATAACTTTCCTTGATCTTCCAAATTCATATTTGATTTGGTGTAGACAACAATCCAAGATCCAATCTCTCTTTTCGCCAAAGTTGTCTTCCTCTCTCTAGGGCAGAAATGTGTAAATGGAAGAATAGAATTTGGGTAGGGGAAATAAAACGTGGCTTAAATCTAAAAAGCCCATTTAAGCGATCAATACGCGATATAATTACCCGCAACTACACATTTAAACTATAACCAGTCAAAAGTGCCCGAAATACCAAAATACAATATGACACTTATTTTGACTGTCTCGCACCTACCGGGACTAACTACACCCTCCAAATTATCATTTGGGAATTTTATAACTCATTTTAAGTTCCGGTTTCATATTAACCAAAAATGTCATTTTAAATCTTATGACACCATAAATCACAACATGGATATTTTTACCTCCTTACAGGATAATTATACAACAATTCAGTAAATATTAACCTTTTCCACATTAAATTAATATTTACTCTACATTTCAGCATTTTATATAATTATGTCACATAGTAAATAAATATAAATAGGCTCTCAAAAGTGAGGGTTGTTACATATTAATCAGTTAATTTAGTTCCAACTCGAATTAAATTAACTTGAACAAAATTTACCCAAATAATTAAACATACACCATTTTAATGAAGATTGCGAATTAAATCCAATTTTATCTTTTTATCCTAAGCATGATTTCTAGGTGATTTTTACAAAAGATAAAATAAATTCACAGTCCCACAACACGACGATGTACGAGGAGAAACCCAAATCGAGAAAAAAACCTCGGACGACCCTAGCCTAATAAATTCACTAAGTACGGTATGAATTTTACAAAGACTCGACAAGAGGACTTACACAACTGACTCGACTCCCTTCAAGCCTTGATGCTCTCATTCTAACTTCAACCTCCGCCTAGCGAATAATCTCGGAGTCCACTGGAACCTTGGATTCCACCAATTGAGACCAAGCAACCATCAACTACATATGGTGCCTTTCACCATGTGAGAATGCCGCAGCAAAACAAAAGCTTATTATTCTTTGAGGGATTTAGAAGCAAACCCAAACTTCTCCTTCTTGTGGTAGAGATGAACCGATGGTGCCAAACAACTCCACGAAAGATATATATATTTAAGAACATGGAATCAACATAAACTGATTTTATGGGTGAAAACACATGTGTATAAGGGAATTTTCTTATTAATTTTGACACATGAAAATAGGGACTTTTGTTTCGAAATATTTTCTCTCAAAAGCTCTTAAATATGTTGCAAAAGTCCTTATCAAAAGTCTATCCCGAAATTGGTTTAAAACTGTCAAAAGATAGTGGGACAAAGTAATGGAAAATGAGATAAAACTGCCAAACTGTTCCCACCCACAAATCTTGTTCGAACGACCCAACTAACGATAGACCAGTGTAAAATTTGTAAAGTCATTAGTAAACTCGTCAGAATTCTCGTTCGAACGACATTCTCGTTCGAAAGACAATTCGAACGATATTCCAGTGGCCAAAAGGGAACTCGTTGGCAAAACCTCGTTCGAACAAAATTCTTGTTCGAACGACATTCTCATTCGAACGACAATTTTGAACGAAATCCCAGATTTGAATATTTCATTTTAAGCCCAAAATATTTCTGAAAATTATTTTAACAACGAAAATTACACCCTTAAACTTATTCCAAGTCTCCTACAAATATACATAGATTGCATTCATACCTTAGGAGAGATTGGAACTAATTTGATGATGTGAAACGAGGCACATGTAAACCGATAATAATGTTCTCTTAATAAGTAGTCCGCAACATCTTCAACTTTAACATATCATAGGCTTGAAGGATACACAAGAGCACTATCCTATGACTCAAACGTTTTTGTCCGGAATTGAGCTAACACTACATTAAGACTCAATCGGAGACTTGTGTCCTTACAACAAATGATTTGATTTTAATTTTACAAATTGGTATTGATCATGTTGATATCATAATGTTTTATATCTTTTGTACCTGCATACTTCACTGGGTATTTGTCTATTTCATGTGTGTAGGTATGCTTAAGACATTCCAGATTTCAAGTCGACATCACATTCAGACAGCTCATGCTTGCTAGACATCATTTACTGATCTTTTCCTCTAATTTTGATTTTAGGTTTTATGGGATGGAATTTAGGCATCATATGATTAGACATCCCAGCTTAGGCATTTCACTCTTTGAGTTTTTTCGAGAATAGTCAAAGGGGTATATTTATAAGGACAAAATTTTCAATTGAGTCCATTGTAGTATTTGACTTATTACCGGAACAAAACATATTTTTGAGTCATAGATAGATTTGTTATTGTTAGGATCCCACACAGTCGATGACATAAAGTTTATTGAAGATGTTGTGGCCAAGCTTCAAGGATAAATCATGTCGAAATTAATTTGGTGCACATTTCAGATCTTCATTGCATTCCAAGATCGCTCAGGTATGAATGTTTTATGTTTATGAGACTCATAAAATATTTTTAAGATTTTATTTTATTAAAAAGTGTTTTTAATACGTTAAAATGTGTTTTAAAAAGTTTAACTTCATTTATTCTGAGATAAAGATCGTTTAGAGTTGTGTTTAAACAAACTCTTATGTTTAGTGGCTCAAACAACATTGTAGGTCATTCAAGTGAGATGAACAAGTCATTCGAGCGACATGTCCATTTCATTCGAGCGATGTGCTGACTCAAGTTTATTATTTAAGGCATGTTTTTCTCATAATTTCATAAGTTGCAGAACCTGAAAATAGTTAACATACAGTACATTTTCTTCTCAAATTTTCTAAGTTTTTCAAAGTTTAAAAACATCCTTAGAGTTTCAAAGATCCAAGATTTCATTCACATATACGATAATGATCTTTGTTTGCACCAATTGGAGTTTGTTCTACACTTTTAATGTTGGGTTTTACGGTGAAAAAGCGAAGGAGTTCGTGTTTAGAATTCATAGACGTCGCTAAGCTACATCGGTGGACACCGACCCATTCGTGGACGCGTGTGCTGTGGACAAGTGTCACTGAAAGACATCTGCGTGGGCACTGTGGAGTAATGGTTGAAGGATGAGAGAAGCTTTAAGACTTGTGGGGGATCGAGTCATTGAGTAAGTCTTTCATCTGTACTTTGTAATACCATATCATAGTGATTGTCTGGATTGGGCCATCTAAGGTTTTTTCCTTGGTGGTTTCCTCGTACATCCGGCGTCGCTTTTGTGAACATATTTATTTTACTTACATTAATCACCTAGATGCATGTTTAGGATTAAACAGGATAAAATTGGACTTAACTAAAATTGGTTCACACACTTGGTGCGTTCAAAGTTTAGAAAAAAGGTTTTTTTCGAAAAGAAAGTTGGTTTTAGCATCCTTAAAATACATTCCTATGAAAAAGGAGCCTACAAAGAGAAAGCTAGGCCATATAATATATGAATCTACATAGACACAATATTTCGTATGCCACATTGTTCATTCATCCACACGACTTCATTCTCTTTTCCCACCAATACTTCAGTGATGTGGACCCCGAGCCTCCTGAGTCTGCAACGGACGATTATGCACCAAGGAACCTGGGCGTATATTTCGGTCCCTTAACCCCTTAAGACTCTATCCCAACCAATTTTAAATGGATTCTGGACAGTTAAGACTGGGTTGGGTTGGCAAATAGGTCATATGGAGATGAGGGGGGGGGGGTATTGGTGGGGGTGAGGGTGCGGGTGATGTAGCAGTGGTCCCCTCATCCACTACTTTCTCATTGCTCTTACTTGTGTTGGACCCAACTCGGCCTTGAAGAGCTTGATTGACAAACGAAAACATTTTATTTAATTTTTTTCAGGTTGCCTACCTTTTCAGCGTTGTTGGTCTGTATTTCGTTAACCTTGCGTTCCAGTCCAATGTTGCTCGATGCAATCCCGATGAGCCTCCACCTTCCCATTCGAGAGATGACATCCCGAGTACGACCTTTATGATCCCACTCGAGCACTTGGCTAAGTGTATCCATACTCAAAGATGCCTTGTCAGCATCACTGTGTGAGCGGTGGACGTCTTTCAATTTTTCTGAAATCAACAAAAAAATACACGATTAAATGAAATAATAAAAAAGTATGTGATTATAAATGTTGATTTAATAATATAATTAAAATAATAACTTACAATATTGGCTGCCACGGTCAGATTGACCTCCTTATCCTTCCCCTTCTTTATTCAAATTGCCACATAGTCATTTAGTGTATGTGGCTTACCCCCAAGACTAATCCCTGCCTCTTGAAATAAAATAATGCAAAATTAGTGAATTAGTATATAATTATCACTAAATAGAAAAAAATAAAACTAAAATGAAATAAAATTCAAAACTTACCATCCCATGCTCCACCTCGGTGTAAGATGTACGCCCGGAGTAGTGCACGTCGATCTTTTTGTCCTGGTTTTCCCTCCCCAATTTACGAGAGGATAAATGCATATCTGATATCTCATTATCGATAAACTATTGCCAGTTTTCCAATGAGATGAGTTCCTTCTCGGGTACCGTGCCCTTACATCATAAGATGAACTCTCGGTCTCGACCAAAATATCATGCACGCATATTTTTCTTCCATAGTTTCCATTGATCTCTTAGTTGTTCCAGCATGGAGTCATGTGCTTGTTGGGGCAAGTTGAATTATTCCTATCAAACAAATAATAAACAAAAAGAAAGTGAGTCAGTATTTAAATTATAAAATACAATATAAATATTATTCAGTCAAGCAAGTACCAGCAATACCCCCCAAAGGCCATCTTAAGCTGATAGGGCACCTTCCTCCAATCAGTGTACCTGAGGCCAATAATTATTTTGAGAAATTCCAAGACCCTAGCATGGAAGTTCGTCTTGTTCTCTACTAACATCCCAAGCTTGCCCCACTTTAGGGGCCTAGTGTTAGACAAATCTTCCTCGCTTCCTGACGCCCTAATAAAGACATATCCTAGAAAAATTGTTATTAGTAAAAACAGATATATAAGAAGATGATTTAGAAATATAAATAATGAATTGGTCTAAACCTTACCCAATCACAGTCAAGACATATTTCCTAAGCCAAACTAATGACATTACAAGAATACAAATCCTGTCATAAACCAAACTAAGAATTGTTTCAAATAATTGGAATACATATAATCTAAGAATGCTTTCATATTCGGGTTATTTCAAGGACTTTGAAATAATGCTTAAAATGATTAAAGTCCAAATTAATATATTCACTAACTAACCACAAAGATTGATTCAAATCCCCAAAAACTGATGAAATCCAAATGAATAAAGTATTTACCTGTCATCCGATAATAATAAAGCACTAGAAGAATATAAATTAATGACATTAGAAGAATACAAATCCATATCATAAACCAAACTAAGAATTGTTTCAAATAATTAGAATACTTATAATCTAAGAATTACTTCATATTCGGGTTATGTCAGGGACTTTGAAATAATGCTTAAACTGATTAAAATTTAAATTAACATATTTACTAACTAACTAATAAAAATTGATTCAAATCCAAAAAAATTGATCAAATACAAATGAATAAAGCATTAAACTATCATTTGATAATAATAAAGAAGTAAAATAATACAAATCAACGACATTAGAAGAATACAAATCCTTATCATAAACGAAACTAAGAATTGTTTCAAATAATTGGAATACTTATAATCTAAGAATTATTTCATATTCGAGTTATGTCACGGACTTTGAAATAATGCCTAAACTAATTAAAATCCAAATTAACATATTCACTAACTAACCAACAAAGTCTGATTCAAATCCCCAAAAACTGATCAAATTCAAATGAATAAAGCATCAAACTATCATCCGATAACAATAAAGCACTAGAAGAATGCAAATTAACAACATAATAAGAATACAAATCCATATCATAGACGAAACTAAGAATTGTTACAAATAATGGAAATACTTATAATCTAAGAATTATTTCATATTTGGGTTATGTCACAGATTTTGAAATAATGCTTAACTGATTAAAATCCAAATTAATATATTCACTAACTAACCAACAAAGACTGATTGAAATCCCCCAAAACTCAAATTAACGACATTAGAAGAATACAAATCCATATCATGAACGAAACTAAGAATATTTCAAATAATTGAAATAGTTATTACAAATCTCAAAATTATTTCAAATTCAGCTTTTCATCCAAAATGGATTGATATTCGACAGGATCAGCCAAGACATTCACGCTATTATTTATATGCTTTGGCGTGTATAGGACGATTGATCACAAATCTTTGTTGATATACTCTGAGTAAATTACTTTCTTGACCTTTTAAAAAGAACAAACGAATGGCTCATCGGTCACATGCTCGTTGCTCTTCATCTTGGAGCAGGATCAACTTTACAAGCATTTTTATCCTCAAATCTTACCCAATCACAGTAAAGCACAACCTCTTTGAAGCTTATATAGTCCAATTGAAATATATTCAAAATGAAACCATAGTAATTCATTTCAACTTCAATGAGGTTTTTATCTTTCGCACTCGATCGAAAAAGTAAGAGCCTTATATGAAATGCCCGAGTTCTGTACATTTATTTTTTTCTTGTACACCCTTGTACCGAATACATAACCGTTTAATTGATACTTTTATACTCATGTGCCATGACATGAACAAAGTTCAATTTTTTAGACGAGCAAGCCTCTATGTTGCATCACTCATCTTTAAGAGTTGTGATTATAGATAAATTAATTAAGCTAGTTTTAAAGATTTCTTATAATATTTCATTTAATAAGAGGCATTTTCATTATAATTACCTCGTGTGACACCCATAACCTAAATTTGTTGCCTAATTATGCCACCATTCTTGATCTTTCATTATTCCCACGTGCATCATATTTCCTAATTGATTTTTATGAACATATTACGAAGTTGATCATGCATAAAAGTTAAATTAGTATCAAAAGACATCATAAACTCACTTTTTCAATTCTTCAACGTCTTCATGAGTTTTAAATAGATAACGAGACTTGTATATGCTGTAAAATTTTTAATTTCACTCGCGTGCCCATCACATGACCACCCTCATTAAGGAACTCATAACTATTATTTGCATTGCTTGGGTCAATCATATATTCCAGAGCAAATATTGATGACTCCACGGTGATGTATTCCTGTGTAATTGATCCTTCAATGTATCGTGTACTCTTGGCATAATCTTTGAACACTTTCATTAACCTTTTAAATGGGTACATCCATCAATATCAAACTGGGCCACAAAGAAGTTCTTCATCGCATATGTCTACCAATAAGTGAATACTTATGTAAAAAAATCATGGGGAAAAATACATCTCCAACGCACAAATCGCTTTAGCTATAGCTACTTTTGCGGCCACTATGTGCTTTCGATGACTAACTTTTCACAAAAAATTGTGAAGCAGATGCTAATTTTCATAATGACCCTCCGCAAATCCTTATGCTTAGCGAAACAGTGCTTAAACAACAAAAGAACCAATTGCATGATCGCATTCCAATGGTGAGACTTGCACTTATGTAAATCGTGGGTAGCGTAATTAACAATCCTTTTCAAGTTGGATGAAAAATTAAAGGGAACTTTCAAATTCTATATTGTGTGTAAAATCAATTTTCTTTCCTCACTCGTCAAAGTAATTGCACCAGGGGGGAACTATTTTCCTTCCACTATTATCTTCTTTTACCTATAGTTGTGGCTTAAATTTCAACGATTTAAGGTATTTTCGTGCATTTTATCCATCCTTCGAATGACTACCCCAAAATATGTGCCCATAATATGTTTGGTATTTTTCTTCTCTACATGCATTACATCCAATAGATGATGCACCAGGTTACCCTTCCAATAATCCAAGTCAAATAAAGTTGTTTTCTTAGACCATGCCTTTCTTTTCTCAGTTTGATTCCCAATTAGGGTCTTCTTATGCTTAACATTCTTCAATTTAGGATTCTTACCTGTCATAGCAGATCCAAAATTAAAAGATTTACTCTCAATTTTTTAACCTGAAAGTTTTCTCGGAGGTAACCTATGTTCAACCCTGTCCGATAAAAAATTGGAACCTTTCTCAAATCTAAAATTATGATCGGGGGTAAAAACCTCTTATGGGAATGATATATAATTTTTTCACTAGCACTGACGCGTTGAGATTCAGACTCCTCTCCGCAAATAGGGCACCTAAAATAACCATTTACTACATAACCAGATAATATTCCATAATCTGGGAAATACTGAATTGCCCAAATTAACATAGCTTTCAGCGTAAACTCTTCTTTTTTACACGAGTCAAATGCTTTCACTCCCTATTCCCACAATTTATATAGTTCTTCTACTAAAGGATATAAATAGACATCGATGTCTTCACTTGGTGCCTTTGGCCTAGGTATCAACAATGATACCATTGAAAATTCTGGTCTCATACACTCTAAAAAAGGGATGCTAAGTGGTTTTAGGATCACTAGCCATACACTCTGATTGGTGCTTAGATTTCCAAATGGATTGAATCAATAGGATGATGCACAAGATTATCCCCTACTTCTGCCCTAGCATGCTAAGTCATTGCCTCTTTTATTCATGGAACTGTGAAAAACTATTTCAATACTTTTTGAGGCACTTTTGAGATTATACCTTCCTTACTAGTAGATTGTACATATTTAAGTTGCTCGTATAACGGGCACCAATTAAGATTTTCATACTCCTTTCGGTATAGTATGCAATCATACATACAAACATGAATTAATTTATACTTCAATCTCAGACTTTTTAAACTGTTCTTCATACTAGTATAGCTATTTGGAGGCATATTCTTCTTGGGTAGTAATCCCTTTACCCAATTCAGAATTCCTGTCATGCTACCAAACCAACCATGGCATGAAAAAATGTTTGATCTTTATTAGAACTAGGTGGGTGGCCTTAAATTTTAATCTTTGATAGTCATCGCCTTCCTGAGCATTTGGACCTTCTATATAGTCAATGACCTCATTTTTTTCACTTTATGAACTCAAAAAGCATCATCAACTAAATCCTCTATCATATTATGATCTACATTATCCTCCTGGCCTTGTACATTTATCCTGCTTGATGATTGTTATGAAGGTTACTCGGGGATAAAGGGAACATGCAATTCCCAATGAAAAACTCGCAACCGATAACTATCTTCCATACCCCATCTTAATAGATGTAGTTCAATTGTTTTCCACTCAAACACCTAACCATTCTACACCACGAACACGGACACTGTAACTCATCATCATTAAGACATCTCTTTGCAAAATTTATAAATTCATTAGCACCTCTGCGATACTTATCACCTAGTTTGTTTGTCTCACCCATCCACTTTTTGTATAGAGAATACCCCATCACGGCTACTACAAAGAATCACCTATTATGGGTAAGAAGCATATATTCATAGATTAGTATCAACAAAAGTGTGAAAATTCAAGAACCCTATTTTGGGTAACAAATATAAAATTGAAATTAAGACAACATATTAGTGGATTTTTCTCTTTTTCATACGCATACCTATTCAAAAGGTGATGATTTTTACATTAATACACATGAATGTTTCACATATTACACGCATTTGCATTAAGTTACACACATCTTTATCCTTTTAGTACGTTTATATATTAAATGTAATATATATATTTTTATTAATAAACGCTAATGGTTCATGTAGTTCATGTACTTGCATTGAGGTTGACGCATATTTCCTCTTTGGTACACGTAAATATTCAATAGTACACGTGAAACCATATAGAGTAAACTTGCTTCATGTATAGTACACTCAAATTAAATTCTAGTATACATAATTATTATTATTATTTAACACCTTACCTACCTCAACCGACATAAAGGGATCTACAAAAATTACTCAAATGTACTTACAACCAACTAAAACTATAGTTTTTCTTCACCCTAAGATCAATAAACCAAAATCCCAAGAAAAAAAAATATAAACCTAAAAGAGGACATGGGATGGATCAAATAAATAATAACAAAAACAACAACAACAACAACAACAACAACAACAACAACAACAACAACAACAACATTAATTTGATGAACCATAATATGTATACTTTTTTAAAGGAGAGAGAATTGTGAAACGTAGTAAAGAGAGGTTCCGAAACGTGGCTGAGAGAGAGGCAGTGGCAGTGGTACGACAGCGGTGAGAAGAGGAGAGGAGAGCATAGGTAGTGGCCTAAACTTTATAATCCTACACGCAATAAATAAATAGGATTCACTAGAAATGTCAAATATATAATTAGAGCATTCTCCTGATCTTATAATGGAACAATTTTCATCTAAATAACAAAATCAAGAAATCAGATGGGAATTAACCAGAATAGTTTGCTTTTTTTTAAGTACTCTATGCAACCCAATATTTTACATCCACTTGGGGTTTAATTTGGGTATTCAACTAATTATCATCCACGTGGAAGTTACATAGACAGAATATCAACAACCTAAGGGCTTCTAATTTTCTTTCCCTTTTTCAATATATCCATTCCCTGTCAGTACATAATGTAAACCTAGACAATTCATATCCATTACCATCAAATAAATGAACTCACATAATTTCCACTTCTAATTAGATAAAGCCAAAGATCTACAAAATTGGACTCCATACATATCAGGACAACAAATAACCAAAAACATTATAATTAACAAACTGAACATACATTCATGAGCAATAACACTAATTTTACTAATGACCCTCTCTCTGCAAATCTAAAATCACCAAGCCAAATAGTAAAAGGCAATTAACATTTCATATGAAGCATAAAATAGTAAAATATAAAACCACCAAACCAAACACTAATTTCCATTTCATATAAAACCTAAAATAGTAAAAGCTATAATGTAAAATCACCAAATAGAAGCAAAGAAAAGTAACAATGATTACATCAATTAATTAGATCTAAAATCATTAATTCTACATGTAAGGAACCATTAATCTCGAGAGAATATTCGTATGAATTGTTTTTATATTTGTATAACATCAAGAAAGCCACTAAAAATATATTAGGGCTTTACAACTGAAATAAAATACTCATGTTCATGATAATCACTTCTCCAATGAAAACCCTTATACCCAAAATGTGCAATCACAACAATCCACTAGAAATAATCGATTTAGTACAAGCACAAGCATTAATCGAGCCCAAACCTAATCATACTCATAGTTTTAGAAAGACTTATTCAAATTAAAGATTTCTGGGTTCATATATATAAAAGATAAAACTAGGAACTGTTTTGGATATATACCCTTGGGATAAAATGAGGCTCGATCTGACTTCACTAGCAAGAGGGAACTTTGATGAGTTTATATGGATCGATTTAGCATCCTAATTATTTTTTATGGTGGCAGAGGAGGATGAGAGAGATGTTGGTAGGGGAGGAGGAAATAGGAGGAGAAGTCAAGAGAGAGAGAACCCATAAATTATTTTTATATATATAGAGAGAGAAGTGATATTATGAAACAACGGCTGAGGAAGGTTAGGTAATATTTAATTTTGGTATGTTGTTATGGTCATGTCAGGATCAAAGATTGTGATAACAAACAAATGTTATCACAGTCTTTAACCATGACGGGACCGGGACAATATCCTTATCAAGGTCTTTGACTATGGGACACCCGTGATAACATGTTGTCATGGTCATGTTAAGGTCAAAGACCGTGACAAGGCCTCCGCATGTTTCTATTAAGGTTTTTGACTGGAATAACTCTTTGCTGGTGAAAGCTGAAAAAAAACCTTTGTTGGTTTAGTGCATGTGGAAACTCAATCAATAGATAAACTGGTGGTTTAACCCATACAACTCATATCCTTAACGAGAGAGAGAAAGGTAAGTTCTCGAGTCAGCTCAAATTAAACCCAAAGAATCATAATCCTATTACCCAATTTTCCATGCAACATGTTGCTAGTTAATCCCAAACTCGAGAAGATATCAATTCCATAATCACTCTTAAGTCCGGTAAAGAAGTGGGCAGTGAAGTCTATGAGTCGATCGAAAATGAAATTGAATAAGTTGAGGAGAAGTAAGACCCCCTACTAAACAAAGAAAATGGTCGAGGTCAAGTCACTCTCATGTCTTCTGAGCTATCTCTAGCGACCTAGGTCCCTAAATCTCTATTTCCCTAATGTTTTTGGATGAAAAGAAGAAGGCAGAAGCAAACAAGATACTGGAGCTATTAAAGAAAGTGAAAATTAATATCCCATTACTTAATGCTAGACAACAAGTTTAGTCTTATGCAAAAAATTTAAATGACCTTTGTACCTTTAAGAGGACCATAAAAATTCTAGAGAAATCTTATCTCGTCGAAGATGCTAGCTCGATTATCTCGTATAAAACCCCCATAAAGTATAAGGATCATTGGATGCTGACAATCTATATCATTATAGGAAAGTACACTATGTAGAAAACTCTCTTAGATTTAGGGGAAAGCATGAACCTACTATCGTACATCATATACGATAAACTTAGTTTGGGGGACTTGAAGCCCAATAAGATGAACTTATCTTTAGTCGAGTAATCCATTAAGGTTCCAAGAGTTATTGTAAATGATGTTTTTATTAAGGTAGGTGAGTTTGTCTTTCCTGTAGACTTTTTCGTCTTGGATACTCAACACATACTAAATTCATCTACTTAAATTCCTTTCATCCTTGGTTGGCCCTTTTTGGCCACTTCTGATGCTTTCATTCGATGTCATAATGGCTAACTGAGCCTCTTATTTAGAAACATAACCATGGTCTTGAATGTTTTCAATTTAGAGAATCCATCATCGGATGATGAAAATAAAGTCAAGTACATTCATGAAGTGTATGATGCCATTACCTCATATGATAATGAAACCATCGATCTAATTGTTTAACCACATGATGTATCTATAGATATAAATCTCAAAGAATTTGAGGAATAATTTGGGTTTATTAATGAAAATATTTATATTGAAGTCCAATGTTTATTGGAATAATTTGGTAACATAGAGGAGAGTTTTTGAATGATAAGCTAAATCAATTCCTTCTTTGTGAACCAAAACCCTGACGAGCCTTTAGAGAGTTTGCTTACACGTGATGTTTTATCTATTAATGACGGGGTGGTCGATACAATCGTTCAAGAATTTTCGTCTAGTGACAAATCTTTAACCATGTCGCATTACCTCTTTTCACCCTACCCATCACCCACAGTATATGAGTACGAGATGAAGGATATGGTTGGTATTTCATCCCATTTAGAGCCCGATATTTCCATTCTCAATTTTGAGGGTGAATTAGGCTTAAAGCATCATTCGGAAGTTCACTATGGCATTATATTTATGCGTGAATATTTATGCCATATTGTTATTGTGCATCACCATTATTACACTCACTGTATTCATTGTGTGCTTTCATGCGTATATATTGTCTATTGGGTCAACTCCGAATTGTTTTGGCTTTTAGTTTATGATGAAAGGCATGTGAGCTCAGTGTGAAGTTGGTAGCACAAATGGATTTCTTGAGTAGTATCATCATTTTACTTCTTTATTTTTTTTACTCTATCCATATTTCTATTTAAAAATATATCTAGGATAATATAAAATTTAGGTTTGGGGGTAAGGATGGTATTTGAAAAAAATGAAAGAAATTTTTTAAAAATCCAAAAATATTTTAAATATAATTGAGTTTGAAATAATTTCTTAATTAGAATAATTTCACATATCTCTCCTTATAATAAATTTTACACGTTGTCATGTACTATGATGGAAATGGAAATTAAGGCGAAAGTTAAAGAACTTAACGAATAACTACGGAGATTTTAACTTAGTGAGATTTTTGTAGCGCCCGTCAATTCTGAGAGAATTACATCAATCTGAGTTAAAATAACTAAACTTTATTTTATTTTATTACAGAAACAAATGTCAAAATGTGAATCTTAAGAACTAGAAGTCTTGGTAAGTCTTCTTGATACATATACTAACTTAACAAAACTTAAAAAGTGATATTAGTCCTTCATTTTGAAAGACCCAAATTTAAGCCTAAACCAACCTTTTTACATCATTCTGTTACAAGCCCATTTGTACCAAAAAGAAAAATAAGCCTTTCCCGCGAAATGACCTAATCGATTTCAAGTGTAGTTAGTTATAGTGTAGAGAAAACATGAATAAGATCTATGGTATGATTCAAAGTTTTTAAAATTAATTCATTTTCCATTCATGAGATCATAATCATCCATTATAACATGTCCGTTTTTCATTTATGTATATGTGAAAGTTTATCAATAAATTTACTCATTTGTTCACGTATATCAAGAGAAATTATCCATTTTTGAATTTTCGATTGTGATTGCATCTCGTGCAAATTTGAATCAAAATAAACTTTCGAATAAGTAACGTAATGATCAAACCTTTTGAAATAGACGGTTATATTGGCTATGCACATAGACACAATAAGTTGAGATTGAAGAGTGAAGTTTTACTATATTTGTGAAATTTTCATTCAAGACTTAATTATATTATCTTTGTGTCTTTTGTAAATTGAGTCATGTTCTTAAATTTTGTGATTATATTCACTGCAAACCCTCACGAGATAAAACTAGCCCACTAGGGCAATCTAGGGGTTTAACAACTTATTACACATGCTAAGTCTAATCATGATTCCTAAGAAAGTGAGTTAGATTTTAAAATTTTAGTTTTGCTCGAGGACTAGCAAAGTTTAGATTTGGTGATATTTGACGAGTGCTTTATTTTGTATAGTTTCTACCTAAATCTAGGCCTTTTAGTCCCGTTGTATCATAAATAAAGAGATTTTAAAGTCGTTTTTCTTATTTAGAAGAAAAATGTAAGGTTGAAAATTATTCAAGTTAACAATGCAATTTTAACAATCCCGAAGGGTATATTTATACCCTAAATAAATAAAGTCATTTTTAATTTTTAGTTCTTATTAATACTGACCCTATTGTGTAATTTATTTATCTTGTAGGCCAATGCACATTTCGATTTCAAAATGCTTAATTCAAGACAATTATTGCACGAATGCGGTCAAATGCATAAAAGTCAAATTTCATGTGATCCGAGACACAAGTTCCTAAACAAATTTCATATCCCATATCCTTTATGCATATGTGTGTGTATTATATTTTATTTTTTGTGTGTGTTTTATTATTATTATATTCATTTTATTCATTGGTTAGTGTCATTTTATTAATATGTACACATGTTGTGTATTTATATATATATATATATATATATATATATATATATATATATATATATGCACGTGTTTTTACTTATATGTATCTGTCGTAAATCTTTTTATTATTAAATATTTTACTAATTGTTTTATACTTACTAGTATGTATTTATGTTTATTTTTTAATATTAATAATATTTTGTGTGTTATGTGTATGGATGACACTTTTAGAAATAATATGACACATTAACTACTGTATTGTTAATGAAAAATAGTTTTTGTCATGTCGTGCCTAAATAGTGTTTGTCATGTTCTAGATGCCCTTTATATATGTTCCATATTAAGATTAATATTACTTACACACACACAATCTCTCTCTCTCTCTCTCTCTCTATATATATATATATATATATATATATATATATATATGGGTAGTGCTAGGGAGACACATATAGGGGACATGATTTAAGGAAAAAATACATGTCACTGAGTCATTAGTAAACATACTTAAGCGGGACTCTGTCCCTAAATCGTGTCCCCTAGATGTGTCTCCCTAGAACTACATATACATATATATATACACGCGACGTGCTACTACGATAAAACTAAACTAAAACCATCAATAACGAGTATAGAGCATCTAAATTTCCACAATTTAATTACAACAAATCCACAATTCTTCTATTTCCACAATAATCATTGCAATAATGTTTCTCAAATAATAAAATTCCAACTAAAATTACACCACTAAATTATACATCAAAATACAACTTCCAATCCAAGCTCTAAAATAATTCTCCAAAATAGTCCATAGCATTTCAATCTATGCTAACCTTACACTAAAAGAAAATACGGGGAAGTACACAATATGACAGGAATAGGTCGATGAATAAATCGCAACATAACGAATCGCATATAAAAATCAAATACAATACTCAAGCATTATATCAATATTAATTTCTCAACAATACATCAATGAGTCACCAGGCCTCACCTCACTTCTCCTAGGCATCTCAAAGCCATATACTGATTTGTGGGACTATTGACGGGTGTCAGTTCTCCATGCGCTATTAAAATCTCATAACACGATGCTTAAATCTCAATATAATATATCACAATATTATAGATACCAACAATTATTCAGATTTCAAATGAATATCATAATTCAATTATGAGTTCAGTCGACACAGAAAATAAACGGAATACTCTCGAGAGAATTTATGAGCATATTATGTAAGTTTCGTACCTCAAAATCATCACATGAATCGTCACATAAATTCAGCCTCAAAATCTTATCGCACCAACACGTTCATCTCGCAAAAATATTCAAATCACATTCTATCCCCAACACAAGATAACCCCATATATGCCTTCAAATCTAAGGTTCACCATTGAATAAAATAGAGGCTAGAGTTTTTATAAAGAGGGAGAGGAAATATAAAGGCTACTGCATTTTTGATATGATAAAAAGTTGGTTTAAAACTCCTACCCACGACCTTTATTCATAAGGGGAGAAAGGAATATGTAAATGCTCCAACTCTTCAAAATAGATCTGCCGACTCAAATCTGGGCATAGTCGATCGATCGACTCCCTGGGTCAATTTGTCGACCCTTTAGCAATTTTTTTTTTCCGGCGTGTTAAAATGAAAAGTCTATCACTAAAACCTCTTTAAAAACTTCATTTTAAATCCAAATTCAAAAACGATTGAAATTCCAGTTTTCAAAAATAAAACTCAACATATTTAATTATTAAAAATAATTAAATCCAAAAATTTATTTTCCTCAAATTTTCCAAAATTCATTTAAAAATACCCATTTAAAAATCCAGGTTGTTACACTATATATATATATATATATATGTGTGTGTGTGTGTGTGTGTGTGTGTGTGGAGAGAGGTTTGGAACAAACCTATTTTTCTAAAATATTAAAAAAATTGTCTTTAAGTTGAATTTTTATGTGGTATTTAAACATTTTAAGGGACCCATATAAGAAAACAGCTCAAAATATTTTTTTTTATATATTTTAAAAAAGTAGGTAAAACTTTTACGCCTTTTGAAGTGCTTTAAAATGTGTGAAAGTTTTAAATGATTTTTTAAAATAGCAAAAAATATTATTTTGAACTGATTTTTTTATATGGGTCCCTTGAAATGTTTAAATATCACCAAAAAAATTCAACTTGAAAATAAATTTTTTACAATTTTAAAACAATTGGTATGTATACTTGGAATGTACTAAAGTCCGTCTGTGTGTGTGTGTGTGTGTGCATATGTATGTGTATGTGTGTGTGTATGTGTGTCTGTGTATACAAACCCCACCATACACACAGAGATCAACACCACCCACATACGTACCAATCCAACTCACCAGCCCAACACCACCCCTTGCAAAATCAACCAACACACACAACTCACCAAACATAAACCCATGTCACCCAGTTGTATTATTCCACCAAACTAAACCAACCTCACATATTCCACACACACCACACAAATTCATTTTGTCCCCTCACCTTGTATTTGTATATACACTCAAAAAGCATGGAGATAAAAATAAAGGAGAGAGAGACAAATAATAAGGTGATGAAAAAACGGATGTAAGTTTAATTAAGAAAATATATCTTTATAAAGTGTCATAATTGAGGAGGTTATCTTTAAAAAGAGGAGAAACACCCATTTGGAATGGAACTTTTTTTTTCTCGGATGTAAATAATTTCAAGAAGGAAGGTTGGACACACCACAACTCAAATTTTAGGGATAAGAAAAATTTAAAGAGTTAAATTGTTAAGAGCACCAAAAATATTATACCCTGTATTTTATTTTTGAGTGTTTGTGAGTTAATTTTCATGCAAGTTTGGAAGAAACTTTTTTATTGACATCCAAATATTAGGACTCCAAATTTTTATATTTTTTATTTATGAAAATTATTATTTCATCTTGCAACTTTTATGTTTTAATTATCATACTAGCTAAATTTAATTACTAGGATTATGTGAAATTTACCAAGATTACTTAGGGTCCATTTGGATGCACGTAATTTAATTACTAGGATTATGTGAAATTTAATTGTTTGTTTCAAGTATATAATTCTTCTGGAATTCTAGTAGAATTCTAAATCCCTTGTTTAGATCAATTATAGATTTTTTTTTTGGAATTTTAGCTGTTTTGTGAAATATAAATAATTAAAAAAATAATGCTTTTAAAAAGATTTTAATTAAAAAACAGAATAAAATCAAATCACATCACACTTTAACAAGAATTAATAATTGAAGTAGCATTGGTAAAATGAGATTTATAGAAGTTCATTGAAACTTAAGAGTGTATAGAACTAGAATTAGTTTCTAAGCACCATAACCATAATGAAAAAGTCCACTTGAAACATAAGAAGTCAATACATGTTAGAATAATAAACTTTATAATCATCACTAGCCAAGATGCACCAGAATCCATTACCTCTTCAACTTATCTGGAAGAGTAGAGAAAGTATCAAATTTCCTTTAGTCATCCATCAAAAGAGCCACTGCTTTTAAAACTTGTGTTTCTTCTAAATCATGAACCTTTAAGACCTCATCCAATACCATTGAGTTATAGCGTTGGAAGGTTCATAATTTAAAAAGCAATCAAGGGACTCTTCCATGTGCCCAAAGACATTCAAAACTGCTTCATAACCGAAATTTTTTCTCTTTTTTGTGCAAGAAATAAATGAAGATGATGCATTGGACTTCCCTTGTACATTTCAGACTTGAGATGTATGCATGGCATCGAAACCTTTTAGTTCTCTCATACATCCCCAATGTATCTTCAAAGTTATTATAATCTTCATTATTTATCATCTTCCAATGTTGTTCGAGCACCATCTCCATTAGCACGATCTTGAGCAAAAATAGCACATAAAATATCACAATTGTCGATTGTAATTTTCTTTCGATATAGGGAAACTTTAGGATGAGCCTAAAAAATAATTCAATTTTAAATATTAAAATTAAAGAAATCATAAAAATAACCACAACATGTACTGAATTATCACCAAGTGTAGGACTTGAAAAATAAGGAAACAAATCCAAAGTAATGGTTATGTTAAAATAAGATTTACAGGCACATATGCGTTCCACACTCTTTCTTCAACATCAACTCTACCCTTATCATAGTTCTAAGAAAACCATATTGATAGCATTTGACTTATAGCATCATAGTGCTTCTTCCAAGTCTTGAGGCATGATTGGATATTTTGATTTGTCACAAAAATGTAATGTACATCCATCATGGTATTTATAGCACTAGTCCATGCCATCGGTTTCCATGCAAATTTTTCATCCAATATGTTCGCTTAATTAATTCCTTTATAGCAATCAAATTTCAAATAAATAAATAACTAGTTCCAAGCATAATAAATACATATGAATGCAATATTCTAAAACCATGAACATTAATATAGTAATATAAAAATCAAGTATTCTAAAACCATACATTTTAATTAAGTAACCGAAAAACATACGCATTAATCAAGTAATCTAAAACCATACGCATTAATCAAGTAATCTAAAACCATATGCATTATTTAAAAAAAAATATAAAACTATACACATTAATCAATAAATTAAAAAAAACTATCAAATAATCTAAAATCATACACATTAATCACATAATCTAAAACCAAGTACATGACTAGAAAACTAAGCCAAATGAGAAATTTATCCCCGACGCTACCTAATTATGTACTAAGAAATATTGCTTGTGCTAATGCATATCGTTTTTACGTGTCTAATACGATTTTTATTGGCTGCACCATGGTTACCCATCACATCCTCCTCATCTATGCAATCTTCATCACTTTCTTCTGGCACTTCATTACGTAAATCCTCCTCTACCATACACAATAATAGATCAATTAGTTGCTCCATTCTTATAAGATTGTCAAGGATGGCAAAAGCATTTATAATTATCACATGAGTTTTCACCTCAAAGAAAGAAGCATATCGGAGAATAGTCCATCATTTCTTAGGAAGTCCAGAGGTTCTTTCAATTACATTTTCAATAATTGAATGGCGAAGATTAAATAGCTCCTTGTATGTTTGCAGATTATTTTACACTTTTGACCACTCAGTAAAATGATAACGCGTGCCTTTATATGGTTATAAAAAGACCAGGTTCATTTGTATATCCAGTATTAATAAGGTAATATTTACCTACATTACAAGATAATCTATTTTTAAACCATTGAACAAATTAGAAAAAAAAATGAAAAAGTATTACAAATTATTTTAAAATAGAATATGATGTGCACCATTTAAAATAATTAATGGATTTTTTTCTTGCTAATACATCTTGTAAAACTCTACCATCCGCAGCAGGCCTTCCCACCTAGGTAAAACATAAGTGAATTTCAAACCACGAGAACAAACACCTAACACATTTGTCGCATTAAAACTCTTCTTATATTGATATATCACTTCATCCTATAAAGGAACTGTTATGGGAACGTATGCCCCATCCAAAGATCCAAAGAAATTCAAAAACAATTCCCACTTTTTATTTTTATAATCTTCATTTCTTTTTCGGATTGGACCAAATACTCTATCCTTAAATTAATTATTGCATGCGAAATCGCATTAAAATATTAACTAAATATTTCCCCTGAGTAGATGAATTGGAACTTGGCAGCACGATTCTTTAGGTTATGTCCAAGCATATATAAAAATACAGCCACAACTTCTAATATCCAAATATGAGTCGTTTCTCGTAATAATGTTTTGTTGCATAACTTATTACATAGAATGTTAAACGCATGTATGCCAAGACGCAATTGCTATCTACAAGTTGTATCACTTTCATAATAAAGTCTTATTAAATATTTATCTCTTGCATTTCTAACATCTTTGGAAGGCCCCTTCAATAAATGTGTTTTATGCCACCACACAACAATTGTTGGCGAAATAACCATATGATATCCTACAATTATTTTTCTTTTTTTTTTCTCTAACATCATTTTTATTTTTAACCAAGTTGTGAATCTCCAATAAACAATGATCCATTTTCTGGAACAGTTTTACGCATTTAATCATATTACCAATGCATACATTAAAAAATTATATAACAATACATACTTATAAAAAATTATATAAAAATACATGCATAAAAAAATTGTTAAAAAATCTAATCATATTTAATGAATTATATGTTAAAAAAACATATTTGTAATCGAAATGTTAAAAAAATTGACTAATATAGCCAATGTATACCCAAACTTATCATTGAGGATATATATATATATATATATATATATATATATATATATATATATATATAGAGAGAGAGAGAGAGAGAGAGACCCTCCTGTAAGGACTCCTTATGGTGCAGACCTCAATACATACCATTTTTTAAAACAGTAAAAAATAATTTTTTTAATGAAACTTCATAGATATGATTTTCACTGTGAGAAGATCCTCTTAATTTTTTTTCTTCAAAAAATTCAATAAGAAAACCATTAAGATGAGGTGATATGTAAAATATGGTATAAATATGCATTTCCAACCATTAAAATTTTGATGATCATCTCATCCATTTTTTATTGAATTTTTTTATAAAACTTTATGGATATGATCTCGACAGTCGGAAGATGATATCCACGAAGTTTTATTAGAAAATTCAATCAATCAAGTGGTTGGGGCCGACCCAAACTTTCAACGATCGAAAATGAATAATTATACCCTTTTTTGACATATCACCTCATCTCAACATTTTTTATTGATTTTTTTGCTGAAATGTTTTTGGAGATAATCTTCTCACCGTGGATATCATATCCATGAAGTTTCATAAAAAAATTCGTAGTTTTCTCACCATGGTTATCATTTCCTTAGGACGTAGTCTTCTATCTGAAACTTCCTCGGATTAACCCTTTTGTTGTACTACTTCACAATTTATTACTGGTATGAGGCCAAATTAATCATGGCTTTCTCTCATTTTTCGTCCACCAGTTCAAGTTCAGTGCCTAAAGCGTTGTCATTTAGACCTTGGTCAACCAAGTTGGTTCTCATGGTAGGGAGGTTAGCTTTAAGTGGGATGATAGCTTTCATTCCATATGTGAGTGCAAAGGGTGTTTTCTTGATCGATCTTCAAAGCATAGTATCGTAGGCCCATAGGATATGGGAAGCTCGTCCATCTAAGCACCCTTTGCTCTTTCCAGCCTTTTTTTAGGCTATCGAGCATCATTTTGTTTGAAGTCTCTGTTTGACATTTGCTCTACGGATACACTATTGACCTAAAGTGATGCTTGATTCTATGATCTTTACAAAAATTTTGGAAAAAACACTTTTGAAGTCTGTGTCGTTGTTGGTGATAATGGATCTTGGTACCCCAAAGCGTGTCATGACGTTCTTCCAGATGAACACTGTCATGTCAGCGTCTCTAATGTTGTCTAGTGGTTTTGTCTCTGCCCACTTGGTGAAGTAATCTGTGCCGACCAATAAATACTTGCACTTTCCAGGTGAGGTTGGTAGTGATCCCACGATATCCAACCCCCATTGTGCGATTGGCCAAGGACTAGTAAAAGATTTCATATCATTAGCTGGTTAATGAACCATAGGCGAGAACTTCTGGAATTTCTCACACTTTCGAACATATATACTAGAATCTTTCTACATATATGGCCAATAGTAGACTTCCTTGATTGCTTGGAATGCTAGAGATCTTCCTCCTGCATGACTCCCACAAATACCATCATGAAGCTCATGGAGAACTTGCTCAGTGTCTTGTGGATGGACGCACTAGAGGTAAGGACCTGTAAATGACCTTTTTTAGATCTTCCCTATGATATCAAGATAGAAGAGAGTGGCCTTTAGCCTCACTTGGTGATCCAATTTCTTACCATCTAGCAGTGCCTCATTTTACAGGTAGGCAGTAATCGAATCCATAGAGTTAGGAAATTTTTCTATGGTGAGAATATCTATGGTGACCACTGTCTTATCAATACTGGGTTGGGTGGGTAACTCAACTCAAAATTTTCTTCTAAGGTTAGAGTCCAATGCTGAGCTTAGGGCTTCTAAAGCATCAACATGACTATTTTTCCCCTTGGGGAACTATTGGATGTGGACTTCTTCGAGTTCTACCATGAGCTTGCGAACCATAGCAAGGTAGGTTGTCATCCTCTCACCCTTCGCATTGAAATCTCCAATCACTTTGTAAGGACATAATTTTATAAATGTCCGGGGTAGATTCTAGGAAAAAAAATTTTCTCCTAGATCACAGTTCATATGTCTGATACCGCTACATTCAGCACGTCAACACGATCATCCTCGACGGCCTTTATCCTAATTCAATGCATCCACTTTCTTCACGTGCATCATGCTACATGCAACGTGCTGCTCAACTCATTTCCACTACTCCACTACGCTCTATCATTAATATGTTTTGGTGGAGCTTTAAATATTTGCATAAATATTTGGGAAATGTTTTTGAAAATTATTTTTGAAGTCTGGTTTTATTTTTTATCAAAAGCAGAATTTTTCTAAGTGTAGAAGCGGATTGCCTCGATCGACGAGATCGCTCAAACGACTTTGAAAGTCATTCGCGCGAGATAGGCATGTCGTGCGATATCGTTCGAACGACTTCTGTCCTTCGTTCGAGCGACATGTCTATCTCGTTCGAACGAGCCACTGCCTCAATTTTTGTATAAATATCTGATCTCCTTCTACACGTTTTTCAAGTCTTTCTGCAATCTCAAAATTCTGCGAAAATAACCCAGAATGAGACTTCACTTTTTAAGGTTTTCTAAACCTTTTTGATTCACAAAACCATTCCCATATATGTGTGTGAATATTTAAACCTTCAAGAGGATCATTTACTCATCTGGAGTAATTTGTGAGGAAGACGCTCTCTTCTTCACTAGCTGCCCTACTGGAAATGGATAGTTCCAGCCATCGACAATAGAACCGACATCCGAGGATATTTCTGTGTCATATATTTTCATTGTAATCCGTGTAAGCCGTACTCTTACAAAATCATTGTGAAAATAAAGGGTTTTGCCCCTTTGAGGAATTTTTCCTTATATATGTGTTCTTGCATGTTTCATCATCGTATTTAATCACATATAGATGCATGTTTAGGACTTGAGTGGTAAAAACTGTGTTTAATTAAATAACTTCCTTATTTGAATGCAAGCGCACTCTTCTCAAATTGGTATCAGGTCCAGTTACACAAATTTACCGTGTAGTTTTCCGCAAATATTTTCTAAGATATCAATTTTCTGAAAAATTGACCTTTGAAAATGAGTGTGTTCATAATGGAGAAGTTATATAATAAAATGCCAGCTTTTGACGGGATAAACTATGCATATTGGAAATCCCGCATGAGATCTGCATTAAAAGCCATTGATGAACGAGTCTGGATTTTGGTTGAAAGAGGGTGGACACCTCCCTCCGTCACTGTTGATAATGTGATCAATTTAAAACCTATCACTTCTTGGACTGAAGAAGAATTTAAATGGTCATCATTCAATTCTAAGGGTCTAAGTGCTATTTCTGGGTCTGTCACACCTGATGAGTTTAAACGCATAATGACGTGCACCACGTCAAAAGAGGCTTGGGATATTTTACAACTCACCCATGAAGGAACTAATGCTGTGAAAGAGTCTAAATTGCAAAATTTGACAACTCAATTTGAAACCATCACTATGCATGAGACTGAATGTTTTGATGATTTTTATGCTAGAGTTTCTGACATTGTTAATACTAGCTTTAATCTTGGTGAACATATTCCTAATGCTAGAGTTGTTAAAAAGATTATTCGTTCTCTGCCTATGCGTTTTATCCCTAAAGTCACTGTGCTAAATTCTATGGGTAATTTAAATACGCTAAAATTGGAAGAACTTGTAGGAGACTTGAAAACATATGAAATTGATATGTTCCCTAAAACTGCTAGGTCTAAAGAAAAGGGAATTGTACTTAATGCCGAAGAGAGAAAGAGTGAGGGGTCATCTAGAAAGAGGGGAGAGTCAACTAGAAAAAGAGAGTCAGATTCGTTTGATTCTGAGTGTGATTTTGATTTAGATGATTTGGCTCTTTTTGCAAAAAATTCAAGAGGATTCTCAAATTCAAGAAAAATGGTAATTTTAGAGATAAAAAGAAATTTGAGAAAAATAAGTTTGAAAAGAAAAATGAAAAAGATTTTAAATATCCTCCTAAGAAAGAAAGTGAGATATGCTTTGAGTGCGATGGTAGGGGTCATAGAGCTTTTGAGTGTGCTACTAGGCTGAACAGAGAAAATGGCAAAGTTGTCCTTAATGCTACCCTTAGTGACGACAGTGAGGTCGAGTCGGTGGATTCTGGAGTCGAGTCACTGTATGAGTGTAACTTCACCGCATTCATGACTAGTCATGTGATCACTTCTAGTTCTCCTTATGACCATGAGGATGATGCATCACAGGGGCACCTCGACAGTGAGGGCGATGTGAGTGAGGGGTAGGATGACACAAGTGAGAGCGAGAGTGATATTCAACGCGCCTACGCTGAGTTATATTCTGAGTCATTTAAAACTAAAAAGCGTAACAAAGCATTAGTTCTTAAGATCACGGGCTTAGAGGAAGATTTAAGAAAAGCGATAGAGAGAGAGAAAGTCCTCCACCTGCACCACCCTGAGAGAGAGAGAGTCTGCCCGTGTTGAGAAAGAAAGTATGTTTAAAGAGAGAGAGAGTTGTTTTGAGAAAGAGAGAGGGGACTTGAATAAACAAGTGGCTAGTCTTACAAGTGAGATTCATTCCTCCATGGAGACTCGAAAGAAACTTGAAGCCCTTGTTGCCCAGCTTACTCATGATCTGGAGAGAGCACGGGAAGTCAAGGTACAAATCGAGGATAGATCTGGGAAAATGGGAAAGATGCTTCTCGACCCCGCTTTAGGTTTTGGTGATAGGCAGGGAATAGGTTATGATGGTGCCTCCACGTCCCAAATTTCACCCGGACCACTTCCTGAGTTTACTACGACTCCTTATGGCCATCGTCAAAAACCTCGAAGGAGAGTTCGATCAAGAAAAGAAAACCAAGGTCTGCCTTTGACTGTTTCTTTTGTACTTATTGCAAAAGAAAAGGCCACCTCAGGGAGTTTTGCTATAGTATGGGTCGGACACGACGTACTACTGCTCCACCTCAACATACTGATGATTTTACCAGTCTGAGAGAGCGAGTTGAGTTTTTAGCTGCCACGTCTCAGTGTTTGATAAAGGAATTCCGACGGATGTCTTTGTCGTCAGTGAATGCTTCTCACATTTCAGCTAAAACCAACAAAAACAAAGGCAAACAAAAGGTCACCACTTCTTGGGTACCTAAGAAAGATAAAAAGGCCTTTGTTGTTCATGTCTCTCTCAAAGCACATAATACCTCACAGTGGTATTTTGACAGTGGGTGCTCCAGACATATGACAGGTGATGCCTCATTTTTTACATCTCTTGAGGATTATCAGGATGGAAGATTCACCTTTGGAGATGGGAGCAAGTCTAGCATTAGAGGACGTGGTACTATCGAGTTACCTGGATTTCCTAAGCTAGAAAATGTTTTGTACGTCAAAGGTTTGAAAGCAAACCTTCTCAGCATTAGCAAGCTGTGCGACGCTGACTTTGCCATAAAGTTTGATCGGGATGCTTGTAAGGTCTATAATCAAGCCGGTAAACTTTTAGTGCAAGGGGTGAGGACAAAGGATAATTGCTATGGGACTGAGCCGACATCCTCACTTGTCTACAACAGCGCCACAATCACTCCTATGGATCTATGTCACCAACATCTAGGTCACGTAAATATTAAAGATCTAACTCGCTTAGCTAAAAAGGACCTAGTACGTGGCTTACCATCTCTTGGAAGGCCAACTTCGACGGTTTGTGGACCTTGTCAGTTGGGAAAACAAATTCGTAGTCCCCATAGGAAGTTGCATTCCATTGCCACCTCTCGTGTTCTTGAGCTTATTCACATGGATCTTATGGGTCCCACTCGTACCGATAGTCTGGGTGGTAAGAGGTATATCCTCGTGATGGTGGATGATTTCTCCAGATACTCCATTGTAGGTTTTCTGAGAGGGAAATTCGATGATGTAGAGTTTTTAAGGACCAAGTGTCGTGTCCTGCAAAATCAACACGGAGTCACTATTAATAGGATACGTAGTGACAACGACACTGAATTTAAGGAAGCAAAGGTAGATTCTTATTGTGATAGCCTTGGGATCAAACATCAATTTTCTGCTGTGAAGACTCCTCAGAAAAATGGGATTGTTGAGAGAAAGAATAGAACGATCCAGGAGATGTCTAGATCTATGCTTCTAGGTCGTAAAGTTTCTAGGAGATTTTGGGCGGAGGCAGTGTCTACTGCATGCCACACGGTGAATAGGGTTTATCTGCGTGCACACACAATTCAGACTCCTTATGAGTTGTGGACTGGCAAGAAGCCCAACCTTGCATATTTCTGTGTTTTGGGGAGTAAATGCTACATCCTACGGGATAGAGAGCAATTAGGAAAGTTTGACTCCCGAAGCGACGAGGGAATACTGCTGGGATATTCATCGAATAGTAGAGCGTATTGGGTTTTCAACCTGAAGAGCTCTAAGGTTATGGAGTCAATAAACGTCACCGTGCAAGATGACGAACCTTTGGCATTTATTGACTCTAAACTTCAGTGTGAGGTTGAGGATATTTCTAGCAGTGATTTACTTGTACCTCACCCACACTACGTGGACCCTACTCATGTGTTAGGGGACACACCCGCTTGGGTTCGCAAGAGTCATGACCCTTCTGCCATTGTTTGTGATCCCACTCTAGGGGTCAAGACTCGTGCTCAGCTAGAAAACGTTGTCATCCATTTTTGCTACACATCCAAAGTCGAGCCCAAGAATCATAAAGAAGAACTCAAGGATGAACACTGGATATCTGCTATGCAGGATGAGTTGATTCAGTTTAAAAAGAATAATGTCTGGGAACTTGTCCCCCGACCTAGTGAGACAAATGTGAGAGGTACCAGATGGATCTTTAAGAATAAACTCGATGAAAATGGTACCATAATCAGAAACAAGGCTAGGTTGGTCGCTCAAGGCTACACACAGATAGAAGGTGTAGACTTTGGGGAGACATTTTCTCCTGTTGCTAGGCTCGAGTCCGTCCGCTTACTACTCGCCATCGCATGTCATCTTTGCTTCAAGTTATATCAGATGGATGTCAAGAGTGCCTTTCTGAATGGCATTCTACAGGAGGAGGTTTACGTGGAACAACAAAAAGGGTTTGAAGACCCTCAGCACTCAGAGCACGTCTACTATCTGAGGAAAGCCTTGTATGGTTTGAAGTAAGCACCCCGTGCTTGGTACGAGAGGCTTACTTCCTATCTCTTAGCCCGTGGCTTCAAGAGAGGGGGAGTTGATATGACGTTATTTGTCAGGAGAGATGACAGTGCAATTTTTGTTGCCCAAGTCTATGTGGACGACATAGTCTTTGGATCCATGTGCTCTCAACATGCTCATCACTTTGAAAAGGAGATGAAAAATGAGTTTGAGATGGGCATGGTTGGTGAGCTTACTTTCTTCCTTGGTCTCCAAGTTCGTCATCTATAGGATGGGATGTTCATCTCCCAATCCAAGTATGCTAGAGACCTAGTGAAGAAATTTGGGTTAGACTCCGCTAAGCATGCACGTACACCTATGAGTACCACTACCAAGCTTAGTAAGGACACTTCAGGCAAGGACGTAGAGCAAACCTTATATCGGAGTATGATAGGTAGTCTTCTCTACTAGACTGCCAGTCATCCCGATATAACCTTTAGTGTTGGAGTCTGTGCGCGATATCAGGCGTCCCCAAAAGAGTCACATTTACTTGCTCTAAAACGTATTATTAAATATGTGAGTGGGACTCTCTCATACGGTATTTGGTATTCCTTTGATACTGATAATCGTTTGTCCGCCTATTCAGATGCCGATTGGGCCGGGGATATAGATGGTTGTAGGAGCACTTCTGGTGGGTGTTTCTATTTTGGTTCTTCTCCTGTCTCCTGGCTGAGCAAGAAGCAAAATTCCATCTCTTTGTCCATTGCGGAGGCTGAGTACATAGTCGCCGGGAGTTGTTGCACGCAACTCTTGTGGATGAAGCAAATGCTGGAGGATTATGGGATTTCACAGGACACCATGACCATTTCATGTGATAATACGAGTGCGATACACATATCACGTAATCCAATCCAGCATTCGCGCATGAAGCACATCAGGATACGCGAGCATTTCATACAACAGTTAGTTGAGGAGAAAGTCGTATCCCTGAGTTTTGTTCCCACCGACCGTCAGTTAGCCGATATTTTCACGAAACCTTTAGATGCCCTTAGATTTGAGAGTCTTAGGAAGTCTTTGGGGATTTGCACAGTTGACTGAGGGGTTGGTCTATGTCTAGGATATGATGCTTTTTCATGTTCATATCATATGATTCCTATTGCTAGTTTATTTTATATATATTTTTGCTTTGTTGTACAGCTATTTATTTATTCTTTTGAAAAATCCAATTTTTTTTTATATAAAATTTTTAGAAAAGCCTAAAAAGATTTTTGTATTTTTTATGCACATTTTATGGATGAACATTTAAGATAGCCAAGTCACAATTTCATTCCATCTTTTCATGTGACTGTTTGATAGAGATTTGAGACACTACATCATTTCATCCATGTGCTTTACACTGCTTGGAGTCTTTGAGATGTGATTCGTGATATCTTGTCTACATGTTTGACTCTTATCTCCTTTATTGCACACATTCACGGCTTTATTTGATTATTGTACTTGTCTATCTCATGTTGGCTTGAGTGTTTCCATCTTAATTCTGTCTATACAACTAACAATATGTGATAAAACTTGACAAGATTGGAATGCATGTAAAAATCATTTTTGTGAGACTAAATGTTTGTTTAAGAACGGGGAGGGGTTGTGAAAGGTAATTATCTATTCTTTCGCAAAAGCCACCGTTCAAAAGGACCTAAAAAATGGAGGAATTTTATTATCCGAGGTCCAAAGAGGTTAAAAGAGCCTCGAAAAAATGTAAAGACAATAAAAAACAATTCATGCGAAATATGGGCCATTAGGTTTCACCATCAATTTTCCAAAGTTTGAGAATTTAGAAAGCCTCTATCAAAATTAAAATATGAGGGAGTTTGGTTGGAGAATATAAACAGGTTTGCACTTCCTTGAAAGTCCTGAAAAAGCATGAAATAGTTTTGGACGTTATTAGTGTGGAAATCACTTTGAGCTTTGATTTGTTGATTTGATTGAGTCAATGTCTCATATTACCACATTTTTTACACCAAAGGAAGACTTTGAGTTCATTCGTTAGGAGTATTCGATATTCATCGTGCATATATGTCATGTTTGTATGCATTGATTCTCCTATCGAATTTGATCACACCCCTTCATTTTCGCTATCATTGACTTGGTTGTTTTTGTGATCTTTCATGGTGTGATTCTTTATTGTATACTATGTGTGAAAAATTTTGAAAAATAAAAAAATAGTAGTTTATTCCCGTGTGTAATTCTCCATGCGCATTCATTTCTTCTTCTCATATCTGTCTATTTGGGGACATCATAAAAAAAGGGGAGAAGAATTATGGGGGAGAATTGTTTTGGTGTTTGGTTGCTGCATGAATGACTTGCTTAAGCTTAATTGATCATCAATTTTTTCATATCATTATATTTCAATCTGTTGCTTGTCACGGGTATTTGCTTTATCTCATGTGTGTAGGTACATCATTGCTCATTATTTGATTACACACCATGATGAGAAAAGCTTTGGAAGGTACCGGGGAGCTGAAGTTTTGGAAGACATGTCATTTAGTATTCTCAGTTTAAGGGTTTAATGGGGATATTATCTTGTATGTCATTTGATTGCATAATTCGGATTTTTTATGTATGTACCGGCATAGACATAGGGGGAGATTTGTAAGGACATAATTTTATAAATGTCCGGGGTAGATTCTAGGAAATTTCTATTTTCTCCTAGATTACAGTTCATATGTCTGATACCGCTACATTCGGCATGTCAACACGATCATCCTCGACGGCCTTTATCCGAATTCAATGCATCCACTTTCTTCATATGCATCATGCTACATGCAACGTGCTGCTCAGCTCATTTCCACTACTCCACTACGCTCTATCAGTAATATGTTTTGGTGGAGCTTTAAATATTTGCATAAATATTTGGGAAATATTTTTGAAAATTATTTTTGAAGTCTGGTTTTATTTTTTATCAAAAGCAGAATTTTTCTAAGTGTAGAAGCGGATTGCCTCGATCGACGAGATCGCTCAAACGACTTTGAAAGTCATTCGCGTGAGATAGGCATGTCGTGCGATATCGTTCGAACGACTTCTGTCCTTCATTCGAGCGACATGGCTATCTCGTTCGAACGAGCCACCGCCTCAATTTTTGTATAAATATCTGATCTCCTTCTACACGTTTTTCAAGTCTTTCTGCAATCTCAAAATTCTGCGAAAATAACCCAGAATGCGACTTCACTTTTTAAGGTTTTCTAAACCTTTTTGATTCACAAAACCATTCCCATATATGTGTGTGAATCTTTAAACCTTCAAGAGGATCATTTACTTATCTGAAGTAATTTGTGAGGAAGTCGCTCTCTTCTTCACTACTGCCCTACTAGAAAGGGATAGTTTCATCCGCTGACAACAGAACCGACACCCGAGGGTATTTCTGTGTCATATATTTTCATTGTAATCCGTGTAAGCCGTACTCTTACAAAATTATTATGAAAATAAAAGGTTTTTCCCCTTTGGGGGATTTTTCCTCATATATGTGTTCTTGCATGTTTCATCATCGTATTTAATCACATACAGATGCATGTTTAGGACTTGAGTGGTAAAAACTCTGTTTAATTAAATAACTTCCTTATTTGAATGCAAGCTCACTCTTCTCACACTTGGTTAGATACCAACTTTAAATCGTCGAACATGTTGAGTCCCTTTTCCCGAGCAGTTGGGCCTTGCGTAGTCTACCTATTAGTTCTTCGTATTCATATTTTTTATTAGATAATCCAAATCCTAACCTGATTCCTTACTCGATGGTAGTGTCCTTTGGTGTGACGAGGAAAATCCCCACTCATGATCCCTTAGAATTAGAGGCTCTATCAATTTATAGGGTCCAGTCCTTAGGTTGTACTTCCTTAATCTATGGTTGCTTTGTAAGTTGCTAATGAGTTGGACCGTCTCCTATGAATTCGATAATAAAATTGGCCAAGATCTGTCCCTTAATCGTTGCTCTTAGCTGGAAGTGAATATTGAACCTTCCGAGTTTGACTGACCATTTCGAAATCGTTCGGAGAAGTCGACTTTTTGAAGTACAACTTTGAGGGGGAATGAGGTGATATTGGTCATTGAGCAGGCTTCGAAATAATGCTCGAGCTTTATTGAGGCAATCACTAGAGTGTAAGTTAACTTCTCTAATAGTAAGTAACGCTTCTCGACATCCCGAAGCGTCTTACTAGTGTAATAAATGGGACACTGTCTTCCTTCCTTCTCGCACACTAAGGTCGGGCTGACTGCGTGAGTTGATACTATGAGGTAGAGGTATAATGTATCTCCATCATCAGGGATTGCCAACAAGGGTGGTTTGCTAAGATAAGACTTGATCTCATCTAGGACTTTTGGATAACCATCATTCTAGGTAAGGCCCTTATCCTTCTTAAATAGCTGAAAGAATGGTCGATAGTGCTCCGATGACTTGAAGATGAAGAGGTTGAGTGTTATGATAATCCGACTAAGCTTCTAAATATCCCACAATGTCTTTAGTGGATGGAACATGTTAATAGCATCAATTTCGTCCAAATTGGCCTCAATTCCTCTCTTGCTGATAGATAACCCATAAACATTCCTGACTAGACCGAATGAGCATTTTCTCGCATTAAGCTTCATTCAAAATTTTTTGAGGATTTCAAAGGTGTTGGCCAGGTCTCTGAGGTAGTCTCCCTTATGTTTGCTCTTGATTAACATGTCGTCGATACAGACCTCTATAGTATCTCCCATCTGATGCTTGAATATTTTGGTGATCAGCCTCTAGAAAGTGGCCCCTGCTTTCTTAAGCCCAAAAGACATGACCTTGCACTAATATAGCCCTACTGGGTGATGAATGACGTCTTTTCCCGATTTAGGCCGAACAACAAGATCTGGCAGTACCCTGAATAGGCGTCCAAAATCTCATTCGTTCATGTGTTGTTGTGGTGTCCACCAGCTGATCAATCTTTGACAGAGGGTTTGAGGCATGCTCTGTTGAGGTTGGTTAAGTCGATTCAAACTCTACAACAACTATTGCTCTTTCTCACCCCCACTGGATTTGAGAGCCACTTAGGGAATTAAACTTCTGTGATAGACCTGACATTCAGGAGCTTCCTTACTTCATTCTTATCGCTTTAGCCTTCTCTGGGGCTGTTCATCACACCTTTTAAGTGACTGACTTGAAGGTTGGGTCCATGTGAAGGTGGTGGCAAGCTACTTTAGGATCGATCCCTAGCAGGTCATAGGGATCCTAAGAGAATATGTCCACATTACTTTTCAGAAAGGTGATTAACTCCTTCTTTTTGTGATCGATAAGTGTTATCCCAATCAGAAACCTTTTCTGCTGTAGTTTGGCATCAAATGCAACCTCCTCTAGCTTTTCAATGACCCTGTCAGTGGGGTGGACCTTGGTCTCCTCCACCCCTGGTCGGTCGTGTCATATTACTATTTGAAAGGGGTAGTTTCATTTTGTGGTCTTTTCGGGATAACTTTTTTTTCCTTCTTACTTTCTTTTCAGGACCGGATGATGGCGATGAAGCACTTTCTGGCAATGGCTTTGTCTCCATGAATCTCCACTACTCCCCGATCAGTAACACATTTGAACTTTTGCTGGTAGGTCGATGGCATAATTTTCATAGAGTGAAACCACCCTCTTCCCATAATGGTATGGTAGGGAGAATCAATATCAACCATCAAGAACTCAATAATCTTTGAAAGATTTCCTTACCTCATTGGCATGATTATCTTCCCCAACATCATTGTGATCTTCCCCAGGAATTCGACTAACGGAACAGTTGCCTCCTTTAGGTCGACTAGGTTAAGTTTCAACTTATGCAAGAGCTCCAGGTATATTGCCATGAACGAAATCCCTTAATATACAAGAAGCTTGTCTACATCCCAATTTGTAATCCTACAAGTGATTATGAGGGCATTTTTATGAGTGGTCCTTACCCTAATCAGGTCTTCCTTTGCGAAGATAATGTTCTTGTTGCAGTCGACATCCACTGGTCATCAACGCTTCCCAGCCTGGCTCTTTATAGATTCAATCTGAAAGGCCTTCATGACTATCGTTACCTTCTTCAACTCCATATGAACAGCGTTTCCTTCGATCTTCTTGAGGTCGGAGGCCCCATGAATCACCGGAAACTCTTGTTCCATGTCGTCATCAAGGACATTATCTGGCTTTTGGTCACTATTAGCTTTGACCTTATTAGCCTTTCTATCTATATACTCATCCAGGTTCCCATCTTAGGCAAGCTCCTCCAAGTGCGGCTTCACTTCTTTGCAATTCTTTATTCTACGACCACTTTCTTTGTGGAACACGCATCGCAATATGTTATTCCTCTTCGTCGGGTCACCACTCATCTTCTTGGACCACTTCACAAACGGATAGTCTTTGATTTTTTTGAGGATCTTATAGATCGGCTCTTTGAATATTATATTGATAGCGTGGAAGGCTTTTGAGGGATTTGCCTTTCTCCCGTTCTTTGAACCATTATTTTCCCTATTTGTATTCCCATTTGATTTTTCCAAGGATCTTATAGTTCGTCTCTTTGAAGATTGTATTGATAACGTGGAAGGCTTTTGAGGGATCTGCCTTGCTACCGTTCTTTGAACCATTCTTTCCCCCGTTTGTATTGCCCTTCTTGGTATTTTCAAACTTGTCTCCTCCCTTACCTGCTTTGGGGTGACCATTATCCCCAGGACTATCATGAACCACGTCGGGTATTTCTCAATACGCACCATGAGGTCATCGATGGCATTAGCTTTCTTTTTGGTGAGGGACTGGTGCAACATGGATATGGTCGGCAAACCAATCTTGAAAGATGACATGGCCACCTGCTCCGTGCAATCTTCCTCTTTGTTAAAAATCTCCCAATACCTCTTAGCATACTCGCGAAGAGTCTCATGAGACTTCTTCTTTATCGTAGGCAGTGACTACATCCTCTTCGGATGGAAACTGCTTATTATGAAGCGAGCAGTGAAGACCTCATCGAAGGCCTTGGAGCTCCTGATGGACTTGTGTGGTAGTTTTTCAAACCACTTTTGAGCTACATCGCATGGGCTAAATGGAAATATACAACACATGAGGGAATTATTATGGTTCCACATAGTCATTACTTGTCTGTACTGCCTGGCATGGTCTATAGGATCGATTTTATCCTTGTAGATTTTGAACCTGGGAACAACAAACTTCTTTGGGGGCTCTTCTTCTTTGATCTCCCTTGAAAAAGGGGATTTCATCTATGTTTTGAGAGCTCCCCTAGCCAGCTCTTTATTAGACCTGGCCCCTCGGTTGACTGGGTTTTGATCCATCTCTCTCTGGACCAATCTCCTAATATTATCTCTCTGATGATCAGTCTTTGTGGCGCCTCTCTGACTGATTACGTTCTGAGTGATCTTGATCCCGCCTGGAGCTCCTCCCTCAGCAGTGAGTCTTGCTCGCCTAAGAACTAGGAGTTCGTTCGGGACAATTCCGATTGTCTCCACGAAGACCTCTCCCCATCTCTTTAAGTCTCCCCTGGAGGCGAGCATATATATATATATATATATATATATATATATATATATATATATATATATATATATATATATATATATATGAAATTTCTCACTACTATTTCTCACAACAAAATGTTACCTCCAAAAAACTCGTCGGAAATTTTATTGCGAAATTTCAAACTTCAAATTTAATTTTAAAGTTTGTACGAAAATAGACAAAATAAGGATAAGTGGCAAATCTGTCCAGATAAAATACTATAAATACGTACAGGGACTTATACTAAACATGTTTATGATCGGGCCAATTCTTGTACACGTTTGTTTTTAGGGGTATCAATTAATTGCATTTTTTTGTTATCAAAATCGTATTTAGAGCCATAACTCTCCCACACTCTAGCTCTTGTTTCTCACCTTGTGCACCATTGTGCCACGCCATCAAACTTTGCACCATATTGGAGAACCATAATCTCTCCTCTTGCTTTGTCACATTTTTGTTTAATTTGTAACAATTTTTTCCGAAACCATATAAACCTTCTTCAAACTACAAATTTTTCCAAAAATCTATTTTTAACACATCTATATGTTTCTAACACATCTATAATTTTTTTAGAATTTCCCCGTTATTCTCTTTCTTTATATATTTATGTTGTATTTCTATCAATATATAAGCATAGTATTTTACATAAATTTAATAATAGGAAATTCAGATCATAGGTTTCCAATTAGCAATAAAGAAACCAAGGACCATCTAATTGTTCTATTATGGATGCGTGGATATACAAAAAACATGATTAAAAAAATGTATATATGAGGATACAATCAATCAAATCATGGTTAAGAACTGCATATATAGCATTAACTTATTTGATTATATCTCATCATACAATCAATCAAATCGTGGGGTTTGGGAATATGATAAACTAAGCAATTAGTTGAAGAGTTCATTATTTGTCGGCCACCAGAACATATGAATAAAAGGAGCTTGTTTAAATGTACATATAAATCCAACCGAAACATTGCCACCATATTGTAGTTTATTCAAGTTAGGTCGGCTACATATTTATGGAGTCAATCAAGGAATCATCATGTGGACATTACAACCCATACGTAATGCATGAGCTGGTCCATATTATACACACAAATTCACTCATGCAAGGAATCAGAATTTTGCGTAATGCTTTTACCTAGGCAAAGAAGTCACATAAAAAGCTACACAAATTAGGTACCAATGCAATTAGGTACTGTACATCAATCATTCCATAACAGTATGAAATCAATATATGTTATTTTTTTTATGTATTTCATTGTGTACATAGTTTTTTTCCTAAATTTTTTGTGAGCAGCTATCAATGTTGTTACAGCATCCACGGAGGTGGAGCAAATGGATAACAAAAGTGTTAAAGTTGTAAACTGAGTAATTTACCGTGGTGAATAAAAGCGTACAAAATTCGTAGAGAAAATGATAGAGAATTGCTAAATTTTAAGGTTGCTTTCAGCTTTTTCCACAAAAAGTTTATTCATATAATCAATCAAAATGCTTAAAAGTATTTTGACTTTACCCATTATTTACTTATCATTATTTGAATTATTCATTATTTTATTTTTCTTTATATTTTACCATCATTTTGATATTTAGTGGCGGAAAAAGCATTGCAAAAATTGAAACAAAATGAGGAGTAAAGTCAAATATTGATAACCACATAGTGGATAAAATCAAAATACCCCAAATACTTAATTAATAGAAATTAATTACATAATATAATTGAGATTCTGATTGATAGATCAAATAAATTCCAATTTAAATTCATAAAAGTAACAAACAAGCCTCCATTCCAAACAATCATGAAAAAAAATGCATAATTAAAACTATGATATTAATAATACATGGGAAAAAGACAAAATTTAGCTTCTATGGCCGAGAAAAAAGGTATGGAAAGCCTATATAAAAGTAATGGGTGATATAATTAAAGTAATATTAACACTTACATTTTTATATAAGCAACAAACAAGCCCCCATTCGGAATCATCATAAGAAAATAAAATGCATATTTGAAACTAAAATATTTATAATAGATGGGAAAAAGACAAAATTTGGCTTCTATGGCAGTGGAAAAGGTATGGAAAGCCTATACAAAAATTAAAGTGTGATATAACTAAAATAATATTATTAAATATTAACCCTTACATTTTTATATAATCTTGTATTCATCCCTCAATCTATCTATTTTTAAATTTGGTTGGGGCTTGAGCCCCACATGGCTCCATTCGTGCATTCCTATATATATATATATATATATATATATATATAGAGAGAGAGAGAGAGAGAGAGAGAGAGAGAGAGAGAGAGAGAGAGAGAGATTCATCCTCTCTTCACCAACCTAACTTCTTTTTTTTATCCTTTTTTGGTGGATGAGGATCATGCATGGAGGATAAGTGCTTTTAGGGTAAGGTGAAAAGTTGTTGAGAGAACAAAAATATTGTATTTGGGACCTTACCATCTTAAAACTTGTGATGATGCAATGTCAAACAATATAAATATATACATACATATAAATAGTCAACTGTTAGTAGAATCTGGTGCTGTTTTAGAATCAAGAACAAACTCCATGCAATCTATGAAATGTGGTTGGACATGTATGGAATCCGTGGGTGAGAGGAGACTGTGGGTTCCTCTAGAGAATGGTTTGTTTCCTATGAAACAGCGAAACCCTCTGAATATAATATATGTAGTACATTACCTTGCAAGTAATGTCTGTTTTGTATTTACAGGTTAGTGCACGTTATTAAAGACGTGGTCATTTGTTGAATGCAAAAACACTATTGATTGAAACTAAGTATGCAATTAAATCGGTGTTCATTTATAAATTGATTTATTAATTGTGTTTAGTTTTATTAATAAAATGATTAATTAATTACTCATTTTTAGTTCATGTATAAAAATTGAAATTGAATTATTTCACAAAAAATTTGATATGCATCCATTTGAAATGGAATTATAGGACACATGTCATTCTCTGGGGAGAAAGAAATGCGGTTAAGAGAGGTCTTGAGCGGTTATGGAGACTAAATACAATTTAAAAAATACATGGAAGGGGAACCTAAAAAGAACTTTGGGCATGAGACTAAACCCAAAAATACTAATTTGAAATGGGAGGCACATAAAGTGCATGTTTCTGTCCCTCTTCCCTCCATTCCCCCCCCCCCCCCCCCTTTTCCTCTCCTCTCTTAATTTGTTTTTATTATTTTTTTTTCTCATAGAACCATAACATCAATTTTAGATTACAAAACATCGCGTAGAATTGAATTTCAACTCATTTTAAATCCAATCATTTACAATTAACTAATTCACGATGAACCAAATTGCATAATCAAACAATTTGTGCAACCAAACAGGGCCATAAGGTTTTTTTTATGTTATAACAAGTGACGTGAAAAAATATTTTTGCTATCGTAGAAAATATGTCGTGAATATTTAGGCCATGTATGAATAGTATCTACGAAGAAAATTTTATTTTAACAAGATTAACAAGGAAATGTCTAATGTAAAAATTGCTTATTTGTCAAGAGAGAGGGAGAGAGGGGGAGAGAGAGGGGGCTTAGTCCCATAACACACTGACATAATCAATTTACACAAATAACATTGTCATTTTACTACATCATTACAACATAATTTAAAAAACAACATAGCAATATCAACATTTTTTAAAGTCATTTTAGAAGAAAAGAAAACCCAGTTTAACAATTTGCATGGCTATTTTAACATAAAAAGATTATTATTTTAATAGAGTTACTTTCAACAAAATAAAGTTATTTTACACATAGTCTATCATTACATATAGATACATTAAAAATTTCCCAATTGAAACAGGGTAATGATGGAGATCATACAAAGAAAAAAAGGAAAATTAAGTTAGAGAGAGAATAACTTAGGTTAACAAACCAAGTTTCAGCAAAAGCCATGAGCACTGTTGTGATACTGCATATCTTTAATAAATTAAATGAAAAGATTTTTAGTAATTGAATTAAATTTTCTCATTCTGTAATTTATCATAATTATTGATTTTTTATTATAATTAATTTAATATGGAGAAATTAAATAAATGCGCGTGACTCATAAATAAATAATAATGTTGTGTTTTATTTGTATATTGTGAGTTATTGTTGTTGGACTGGACTCTATGGAGATACAGAGAACAAAAGAGTTGTTTGGGGGGAAATTCAAAGAAAAACAGACTCAATTATTAACTCCGAAGTGGCAACATATTCAGCTTCCATCGTCAAATCATAAATACATGATTATTTGATACTCCTTTGACCTATGGCTCCACCTCTTAAGGTAAACACATATTCTGAGATTGATCTCCTAGAATCCCCATCTGACTAAAAATTTGAGTTCATGTACCCAGTGGGTACTAGATTATCTCCTGAGTAAACCAACATAAAGTCTCTATTCTTTTTCGTGTACTTGAGAATGTTCTTAACAATAATTCAGTTATCCTTACATGGGTTCGATAGGAATTTGTTAACCATACCAATGGAAAAGAAGATATTCGGTCTTGTACACATCTTAACATACATGAGGTTTTCTATTGGGAAGCATAAGATATATTCCTCATACTCTTTATCTACTCAAGTATCTTAAGACAATGATTCTTAAATAAAGAAATCACATGCTTGAAAGAGAGAACCCTTTTTTTTAGAATCTTGCATGCTAAACCTTAAGAGCACATCGTTAATAAAAGTGGATTGGATAAGCCTAACATCCTGTTTTTTCGATCAAGCATAAGCTTGATCCCAAGGATGTAACTGGATACTCTTAAGTCATTCATAACAAATTGACTAAACAACCAAACTCTTATACTAGACAATACATCCACACCATTCCGGACTAAGAGAATATCATTCATGTATAGTACTATAAATGCCATCACATTTCCATCATTCATAGTATACACAGAAGTTTCATCCCGACATTTATCAAAATCAAAAGATTTGATTTCCTAATCAAACGGATGTTCCAATACCTTGACATATACTTAAGTCTATAAATGGATCTCTTAAGCTTCACGCGTTTGTTTCTTGGACATTTGCTATGAATACCTTAGGTTGCATCATATAAATGCACTCGTGAAGACTAACATTCAAAGGGCGCAATCTTAATGTCAATATGCCAAATCTCGATATCGTGATGAGCCCAAATAGACAAAAAATTAGGATAGACTTTAGCATGGTTGTCGGGGAGAAGTTTTCCTTATAGTAGATCCCATATTTCTAAGCCAACCCTTTTGTTACAAACCTTTTCTCAAAGGTTTCCACCTTCCCATTCACCGCTCTATTCTTCTTATAGATCCACTAGCATCCTATGGGTTTTATAATATCCATTAAGTCTAAAAGTTTCCAAACTTGATTTGAATACATCGAATCCATCTCAGTATTCATATCATTTAGCCAAAACTTGAAGTTCTTATCTTACGGTTCTTTGTTGTAATTATCAGGATCTTATTCATGATCCTTTAGGATGTCACTGAAGTATTCACCCTAATACACTAACCTATCAGACTGGTGGATGGCCTTTCCATTACGATGTGCCTCCACATGTGGTTCAATATAAGTGACATATGTATCTTCATCATCAGTACTACTCCCACTACCACTAGGCAGCGTATTATTGATATCAAGTTGTATTCTTCATGTATAGGTTGTTCACAAATAATTACTTGGTCTTAATCCTTCTCTTGGGCGTCTTGTCTATCATATAATATTCCTTTAAGTCCAGAGAATTTGTGCTAATCAATACTCTTTTGTCCTTATGGTCATAAAATTATCAACCCTTGGTTCTTTTTGGGTAATCTACTAATATACATACAGTTGTACTTGATTCCAACCACCCCAAATCCTTCCTCATCATGTATGTTGGGCAACCTCATATCTGAACATTAACTAGACTAGGTTTTCATACAGTTCGTACTTCTCGTGGGAGTCATTGAGATCGATTTAGAAGAAACTAAGTTCAGTAAGTTTGAGGCCATTTCTAATGCAAAACTCCAAAAAGAATTTGGCCGATCAGAATAATGTCTATTTTGAATTCAGCTGAGTCCCATGTTATTAAAGACGTGTTCAGTTTCTCAATGCAAAAACACTATTGATTGAAACTAAGTATGAAATTAAATAGGTTGTATAGGGTCATTTGTTTGTCTTAAAATTATAAATTAATCCATTTATAAATTAGTCAATTTACAAATTGATCCATTAATTGTGTTTGATTTCACTAATTACTCAATTTTAATTCAGGTGTAAAAACTAAAATTGAATTATTTCATAAAAAAATTTAAATGCATCCATTTGAAATGGAATTATAAGACACATGTCATTCTCTGTGGGGAGAAAGAAAGACGATTAAAAGTGGTTAAGGGGGGTTTTCAGCTGTTATGAGACGAAATATAATTTAAAAAATACATGGGAGGGGAACATAAAAAGAACTTTGGGCATGGGAGTAAACCCCAAAATACTAATTTGAAATGGGAGGCACATAAAGTGCATGCTTCTTATAAGGACATATTTTCCATAGTTCGTATTTTATAATAGAGTACATTGTATACCGCTACACCGTCAAAGAAGTTTAAGCCATTCATTTATGAAGAAGAATTCGAATTTTAAGCATCTTCAACATTTGCAAGACACGAGGTATAAATTTCATAGAATGTGTTTAAGTTTTGTAAAATGATTTACTTGAAGTGTTGCGATATTTTCAAAACTGTTTTTAAAGCTAAGGCAATTTGTTCTAAGTCAAAAAATAATTTTTCAACGCCCGTATACGAAATTTTAAAAGAATTTTTTGCTCCATTCATTCAAACGACAAGCCACTATCATTTAAACGACACGCCAAAGTCGTTAAAATGAGTTCATCTAACAACATGAGATGTCGAAGGGTCGTTTGATGAGTGGTTTATTTCATGCTTTAAATGACTGCATACAATTTTGGTTTTCCTATGGGCATTCCTTCCTAGATCTAACGACAATAGATTTCGTTTAAATGACCTACACATGTCATCCAAATGACTTGCAGATGTCGTTCAGACGTCCTACCGACTTAAGGATTTTATAAATACCTATTTCAGAATCCTTTTTCATTAAGTCTTTTTGATACACGAAAAACTACTTTCTGCAGAACGTTAAATCTTCACTTTTGAAAGATTTTATGTGTTTTAATTCACCAAAATCAATCCCAATTCGTTGTGAATATTTTATGGAACCCAAAATACTTCTGTTGAAGTTTAATCTTGTGGAGTGCCATCTCTACTGCTGTATTGGTATCTCTTGAGGGAGTTGTTAATTGATGATTGCAATCACTTGGGAAGACTTGAGGGTATTCCTTGCTAAAGAGAGCTACGATTCTTGTGGAGTCTTGCAGGGTTCCATTTTTGGTTACTAGGCTGGGGTCTATGTGAGTTTGCTACGGTAAATTCATTGCGGATTTCATTCTGTATTTTGTAAGTTACAACTTACTATTCATAGTGAAATAAAAGGTTTTGCCCTTTTGGGGGATTTTTCCAGAAATCTGTGTTTCCACCATTTAGTGATTATTTGTGATGGCATAGATGATGTGTTAGGATTTAATTAATTTGGATAAAAAATTGACATCTAATTAAATAAGTATTAAATTGGAAATTTGCGAATTAAATTAATAATCGATATCGCACAACACTCTTAAATTGGTATCAGAGTGGGTTTCACTAAATTGTCGCGAGATCCTTTTTTCACAAAAGTTTTGTGATATCGATTGTTTTCAAAAAAATGATTTTGAAAATTTCTCAATTTTTTTATAAATAACTTATATAATCGGTTGCCAATATTTGATGGGACGAATTATGCCTATTGGAAAGTCCACATGAAATCTAGTTTATAAGCAATTGGTTAACGTGTTTGGGTATCTTGTGAAAGAGGGTGGACTCTTGCCACTGTTACCGTTAATAATTCTCATCGACTAAGTGCATTGTTTGGAGCTGTCACCCCCGACGAGTTTTGACGTATCACGATGTTCACCATGTCAAAATAAGCATGGGATGTTCTACAACTTACCCATGAAGGCACAAATGCAGTGAAAGTGTCTAAATTGAAAATTTTAATTACTCAATTTGAAATAATTACCATGCTTGAATTTAAGTGTTTTGATGAGTTTTATGCACGTTTGTCTGATATTGTCAATACTAGTTTCAATCTTGGTGAACATATTCCCGATCCACGAATAGTTAAAAATATTTTGAGATCGTTGCCTAAACGTTTTATCCCGAAAGTCACTGTGTTAAATTTCTTAGGAAATTTGAGCAATCTTAAGTTAGAAGAACAAGTAGAAGACCTCCTGATGTATGAAATTGACATATTTACTGACACTGATAAACCTAAGGATAAAGGGATAGAACTTAGTTCCCAATCTAGAAAAAGTGAGGAAGTGTCCAAGAGAGAGAAGAAAAAGAAAGTGAATGTTTATGAGTTCAAGTCTGAGGGCGAGTCTTATTTTGATAATGTGGACATGCTTGCTAAAAAAATTTAAACATTTCTCAAATTTTCAAAAGAAAATTCTTCCAATAAAAAGATTTTTGAGAAAAATAAAAAGTAAGGAGAGGCCAAAGAAAGCGGTGAGAAAGAAAAAGAGGAAGATGATGTTTTGAGTGCGAGGAAAAAGGGCACAAAGCATTTGAATGTCCCACTATGCTTAAGAGAAAGGGCAAGAAAATTTCTATGCCAGTCACTCTTAGCGATAGTGATGAAGAGGTGAAAGATTTTGGGGATGAGTCAGCACATGGTATGTGTGTCGTTTTTATGTCAAGTCACATGAGCACACCTAATTTTTCCCACGACGATGAGGATACTTATGCACGTGAGAGCCCCGATGATGATTTGAGTGTTTCAAGTGAGTGTCAGAGCCAGGTACGAAGTGAGGGTTAAAGTGAACTCCAAAGAGCGTTTAAAGATTTATACACCGAAACCATAAAGATTAAAAAGGTGAATAAAGATGTAACTCTTAAGGTGTTATATCTAGAGAGATATAGAGATTTTGAGGGGATTTGAGACGTCGGTGAGTCAACTCGAGAAGGTGAAAGTTACTTTGATCGAGAAGTTGATCATTTTAGATCGGGAAAAGAGTGAACTTGAATCCCGTGTGTCCCAACTCGAGAGAGATCTCAAATGTGCTCGGGAGGTCAAAGTTAATATAGAGGGTAAATCTAAGAAGGTAGGAAAGATACTCCTTAGTACAACTTTGGGTAATGTTGAGAGACTAGGAATAGGTCATGACGGTGTGTCTACTTCCCATGTTGTACCATAGACGGTTCTCGAGTTTGTTATAGATCCTTATGGATCTCAACCTAACCCACCTAGGCATCCCATTCGAGATAGGAGAGTGAATCCTAGAAGTTTTGAGAAACGTGTTCCTAGGCCTGTGTATGTTTGTTCCTATTATAAGAAGAGAGGACACCTTAGGGAATTATGTTTTAAGTTATGTGTCACATAGAGTTTTTCCATGTGTTTTCACATACGCTCCCACACGTGATACTTTTGATTCTTCTGGAGATTACATGAGAGAGTTTGCACATATTCGAGAGCAAGTTAAGTTTTTGATTAAAACTTCACATGATTTGATGAATGTTTCTCATACGATGTCACCACCTTTGGAAAACTCCTCCGTACCTAACGATTGAGATTTAGACTTGTTTGCTAGCAAAAGATGGTTTTCATGATGATATATTATTCCTATTGCTAATGTGTACCACTTTTGTATTTATTATTTTCCATTTTAATATATTTTTCAAAAAACCCCAAAAGATTTTGTATTTTTTTAGAAAAATTTGAAAAGCCAAAAAGATTTTATTTTGATAAATTTTTTAGAAAAAGACAAAAAGGTTTTTGTATTTTATTTTTCACCGTTTATGGATGGACATTTAGGATGATCGAGTCACAACATCATTTCATATCCATGTGACTATTCGATAGTGTTTTGAGATGATACATCATTTCATCCATGTGCTTTATAATGTTTGGAGTCATTAAGATGAGATTTGAGATTACTTTCTACACGTTTGACTCATGATTTCCTTTAATGCACACTTGCATGGATTTGTTTGATTATTGTACTTTTCTATCATATGTTGGTCTCAATGATGTCTTTAAAACAAACCAAATGCGATAAAACTTGACAATAAAAGTAGTGCATGTAAGAACCATTGCACGTGAGGAGTTTATTTCAATATATGTGTGAAAATGGGGAAGGGCTATGAAAGATAATTATAGTATCCTTTGCGATTAAGCCACCGTTAAAATCGGGTCAAAAAGTATGGTATTGAAAAAAGTATCCAAGGCCCAAATAATTTAAAAGAGCCAAAAAAGTGTGGCATTGCAAAAAGTAGCCAATGCCAAACTAGTTTATGTTGATATGATCATTCAAAAGAAGAGCAATGAATATAGAAATATGATCATTATCTTATATTTGAGGGAGTTTTATTGGAAATATATTAATGGGTTTGCATGTCCTTATAAAGTCTTGAAAAATCATTAAATAGTTTTAGACGTTATTGGTGAAGAAATCATTTTAGACTTTGATTTGTTGATTTGAGTAAGTCGATGTCATTTAGATTCATTAATCTTTACACCTAAGGATAATTGTGAAGTTCATTCGTTAGGATATCCATATTCATCGTGCACATTTGTTATGTATGTTTGAGTTGATTTACCTATTGAATATGCTCACATTATTTGGTTATCTTAGTGTAAATTCATGGAGTGTGATTTATTTTGTAAATCATTTTTTTCTTGAAAAAATTAAAAATTAAAATAGTTAGTGGATGCTTTTGAGTATTTCCTTGCATGAGCGCATTTGATCCATATTTGCTATGATTGTCGTGACACTCTATGATTATTTTTTATTCTTTTCCTTGTCTATTTCGGACAAATAAAAAGGGGAAGAATGAATTATGAATTACGAGCGAGAGTTTAATTTATGGGAGAGATTTGATTTCATTGGATCATTGATTGACTTCTTGATATGATTTATGTTTATCTCGTTTCAAACTCGACATGTCACGAAGGTATTTGTTTCTTGTCTCATGTGTGTAGGTAAAAATTTTCAGGATCACTATATTGTACACCTTGATGATGACAAAGAAACGTTAGAGATTTGAAAATGTTAAAGTTGAAGAATTTGAAGACTTGCATTTTTAGTACCTTTTCACTGTTGGGTTCATTGGAGGGTATTAGATTCTTATAGGATTTTTTTTATAATTAGAATTTCTTTTAGTTTGTACGGGCATAGACATAGGGGGCAGATTTGTAAGGACATATTTTTCATATTCCGTACTTTACAATAAAGTATGTTGTATACCTCTACCCCGTCAAAGAAGTTCAAGTCATTCATTCATGAAGATGGATCCTAATTTCAAGTATCTTCAACATTTGTAAGACATGAGGTATAAATTTCATAGAACGTGTTTAAGTTTCATAAAATGATTTACTCTAAGTGTGGGGATATTTTCGAAATTGTTTCTAAAGCTAAGGCAATTTTTTCTAAGTCAAAAATAAATTTTCAAGACTTGTAGGTGGAGTTTTAAAAGAAATTTTTTGTCACTCCACTCGTTTAAATGACAAGGCACAATCTTTCAAACGACATGCCAAAGTTATTTAAACGACCTCATCTAGTGGCATGAGATGCCGTTTGAAGGGTTTGATGGGTTGTTTCTTTCATGCTTCGAACGACTGCATAATGTTTTGGTTTTCCTATGCTCGCTCCTTCCTGGATCTAATGACAACAAATGTCGTTCAAACGACCTGCATATGTCGTTCAAACGACCTGCCTACTTAAGGATTTTATAAATACATGTTTCAGAATCCTTTTTCATTTAGACTTTTTTATACACGAAAAACTGCTTTCTACAGAATTTTAAGTCTTCCCTTTTGAAAGATTTTTATGTGTTTTGATTCACCAAAATCAATACCAATCCTTTGTGAATCTTTTGTGGAACCCAAAATACTTCTGTTGAAGTTTGATCTTGTGGAGTGCCATCGCTACTGATGTATTGGTATCTCTTGAGGGAGTTGTTGGTTGACAATTGCGATCACTTGGGAAGACTTGGGGGTATTCCTCATTGTAGAGAGTTGCGGTTCTTATGGAGTCTTATGGGAGTCCATTGCTGAATACTAGGTTGTGGGCTATGTGAGTTTGTTGCGGTAAATTCATTGCGGATTTCATAGTGTATATTCTAAGTTGCGATTTACTATTCATAGTGAAATAAAAGGTTTTGCCCTTTAGGGGGATTTTTTCGAAAATTTGTGTTTCCAGCTTTTAGTGATTGTTTATGATGGCATAGATGAATATGTTAGAGTTTAATTAATTTGGATAAAAAATTGACATCTAATTAAATAAGTATTAAATTAGAAATTTGAGAATTAAAATAATAATCGATATTGCACAGCATTCTCACCTCTCTCTCTCTCTCTCTCTCTCTCTCTCTCTCTCTCCATTCTAACCCTTCGCCCTCCCCATCTCTCTCTCTCCCTTTTCCTCTCTCTTAATTTGTTTTTATCTTTTTTTTCATCATAGAACCTTAACATCAATTTTAGATTACCAAACATTGCGTAAAATTGGATTTAAACGCTTTTCAAATCCAGTCATTTACAATTCAGTAATTCACGATAAATTAATTTGCATAATCAAATAATTTGTGCAACCAAACAGAGCCATAGGGTTTTTTCTGTTATAACAAGTGACGTGGAAAAATATTTTTGCTATCTTAGAAAATATGTTGTGAATATTTAATCCATGTATGAATAGAATCTACAAAGAAAAAATTATTTTGACAAGATTAAAGAAAAAATGACTTATTTGTCAAAGAGAGGGAGAGAGAGGGGGCTTAGTCCCATAACACAATGACACAATCAATTTACACAAATAACATTGTCATTTTACTACATCATTACAACATAATTTTAAAAAATAACATAGTTATATCAACATTTTTTATGTTATTTTAACAAATTATATAGTCATTTTAGCATTGAATGTAATCATTTTGTTAAAAATGAATATTGATTTCTCACAAATATAAAATCATTTTACATCCATAGAGTATCATTTTAGACAAAAAAATATAGTCACTTTAACAGATTAAAATATCATTTTAACATGAAAATAAAGGTATTTGGCACAAACACGTGTAATTTACACAATCGTAACAAAATAATTTTACAAAAGAATAAAGTAATTTTAGAAAAAGGGAAAAGTCAGTTTAACAGTTCGCATGGCTATTTCAACATAAAAATCTTATCTTTTTAATAGAGTTACTTTCAATAAAAAAAAGTTATTTTTCACATAGTCTGTCATTATATACACGTACATTTAAAATTTCCCAATTGAAATAGGGAAAGGAGAGGTAATGATGGAATTCGTACAATGAAAAAAAGGAAAAGAAAATTATGTTAGAGAGAGAATAACATGGGTTAACAAACCAAGTTCCAGCAACATCTACGAGCACTGATGTGATACCGCATAGTTTTAATAAATTAAATGAAAAGTTTTTTAATAATTAAATTAAATTTACTCCTTCGATAATTTATCATAATTATTGATTTTTTATTTTAATTAATTTAACACTGAGAAATTAAATATATGTCTGGTACTCGTAAATAAATAATAATGATGTGTTTTATTTGTATGTCGTGAGTTATTGTTGTTGGACTGGACTCTATGGGGATACAAAGAATAGAAGTGTTATTTTTAGGAAATTCAGAAGCATAACAGACCCAATTGCTGACTCCGAAGTGGTAACATATTCAACTTCAATATTTGAATCATAAATACATGATTATTTGATACTCCTCACTGCACCAAAATGCTCTATTGGTAACGAACTATTTTTTTAATTACTAACAGTATTATACCATTACAATTTCTCACAATAAATTACCTTTATCCGTTATTAATTTTACTTTACTACAAATTTAATTGAAAAAAAAGAGAATTCCCTCCCAACAAAAAGAAATCTCCGCCTCTTTCCCACTCAATCCCAAATCCCCAACACCTCACACTTAGGGTTTCTCGTACATACCCAAAATGAAAACGAAAATCTGCCATGATTAGGAAAATCCCCACAAACACAAGGCCTTCTATGGAGGCCACGATTGGGAAAACTCGAGTGTCTGTTAGAGAGAGATCAGATCACCCATGGTGTTATGTTAAACACTTGTATTGATCATGAGTAAATTGATTCGGAATTAATTTTTTTATATGAATAATTAGATTTATTTATCTTGGTTTTGTAAATCATGGATGGATGTCCTCGAGCTTATTATCAGTGAACCATGGTTGTTGGTTACCTAGTTTGAAAGAAACTATGTCTAGCATTTTCATTTATAAATATTTCTTTTAATATCGTTTGGCAATATTGTGGCCAAGTATAGCATTGACTAAGAGCAATACCCACGCTTAGGGGGACTCAATAATTTCTTATTTTCTTGTTTCTCTCTCCCTTTGTTTTTTTTGAATGAACTTGCGATTAATTGTAAGTTTCATAAGACTTGCATGTGAAAATCATGTATATAATCTTATCTTTATAAAGTCAAGCAACCCAAAACTGGATGGATGCATTTTCACCAATTTTTTTTTGTTTGAACCTGTTTGTTCATTGTTGGGTTTCAGGATTTTTTGTTTTGTTTTGTTTTATGTGGGTTGGATGCAAGAGGAACCCTTGAGATAGAGACTATCATCTATTTGTTTACACATCACGTGTTTGACAGAAATCCTGCACCATATGAGTGTGGTTTAAAATCCCAGCCAAGAATAGCGTTCCTTTCTTGATAAGAAACTAAATTTAAAATGAGCAACCAATCTATAAGGAATGGAGAAAGAAAATAGTTTTGAATGGTTGAGCTTACTGTGAACCAATTTAGTGTTGGTTTGAGTTATTGTATGATCATTAAGTATTCGAGTAAGTCATCGACGATTTTTGTTCTAGCAAGTTGAGCGTAAGTTTTTTGTACCAGCAAGCTGCAATCACTTTTAAGTCAAGAAAGTCACTAGATTTATTGGGTCGAGCAAGTTGCGAGATATTTTTTTTCAAACAATTTGTGAAACATTTTAGGTCGATAACCGAGTAACTTGTGAATCATTTCATACTATCCGAGTGAGAAGCATGATAATTATATGTGAGTATTTAGGTGAACGAGAAGGGTGTTTTGCTTGCATGAAAGGTTAAAAGGACAAGGCTTGGGTTACTTATTTATTTTTCTACTACTCGCCATTCATTTTTTAAGATACTCAATAATGATTAATTTTGTGGGTACATGAACTCTTCCTGAAACTGCAACTATCATTGATTTTGTTTTGACATTAATAAGTGAAGCTCGAGTGATGCCTCAATTGTGCTAAAAGAAGAGGATGAAGTTGAGAACCCAACCTGAAAAGATATTGAAGGAATAGCAAGAACAAGGAAGGTATATGATGTAATAATCACTTTAATTTTTTTAATAGCTTTTATATTGTGCTGTTAAAGCATGTGTTTTTTTCAGTTGAATATTCTTGGTATATATTCTACCGAATATGATTTCTAACAATCTAACGTTTGAATTGTGTTATTGGAGTAATAAAACTACATAAACTGACAATATATTTCAGTGTTTCATGCAAGGGAGATTTTGTTGTCAGGTTTATGACTAAATTGGACATTCAAATTGAGGAAGGAGGCTAATGTCAAGAGCAACTAAAATAGTAGATGTAGCATAATAAACCACTTGGCTTTTAGTTAGTTACACTTTTCTTTTCCTTTTTGAAGCTATATACTGGATATATGTACTTAATACTCTTATAAGGGGTAAGATGTCCACGACTCCTCTTATTCTTAATTATAATCCATATTCCTTACCGTTCCTGAATTTGTGAAGGAAACTATTATGTTTGTCGATGACTCTTAGATACTCTGCTTCAATTATTAGGTTATAATTTATCTCGTTCTGATGCTATTGCCTCTCTCAGAAAACTGTCCTTGTTGCACACTATATTACTGTGTTCTAATTATTATCATCTTCGAGGGCTTCAATCCATACACTCCTTAGCAGGAAATCATGGTACATCAAAACTGTAGGTAGTGTCACGAATAAATATTAGGGATTATAGATTCTAACTTTAATAAAGTGTCAGATTGGACAAGGTTATGGATTGCACCTAGTCTTAGTAAGAAATATTCAAATCCATGAATTTTTGAAATTTATTTGGCTACTTTTAATTTCTCTAAAAGTAAAAATATAGTTTTTATTTAGTTATTTGTTTTGGGTGGAACAACTATGCATTTATTTAGTTAACATATGTTAAGCTCTCCCCTTAATTTTAGCCTTGCATTTACTTTGTTCCAAAATAATCCAAGACTCATAGTATAAGCTAGATTCAGATTTGATGGTATGTTGATCATAACTTATTTATTGACTGCAACTTTCCTATAATCGAAAATCAGTTTTTATTGTTGATGTTGAATTGACGGGTTTTAATATTCGTGAATAGATTAAAAAGGCTCATAATGTCGAAGTTTATTGTGTTGACTGGAATCGTCACGATGAAAACTTCATTTTAAAAGGGTGTGTTCTCAGTTCTTGTTTACCACATATATACACAGTATTGTCCTTTGTTTTATGTGTAAATTAATTGAATTATTAAACTTAGAAGTATATTTGTTGTAACTTAGGTGACAATGTTCAATTTTGAAATAAACGTTTAATTAAAGTTATATGTGATATTACTTATGTTGTACTTTGACATGACTTCAGGTCTGCAGATCATGCAATCTGAATATTTGACCGTAGAAATTTCAGTTCTAGTGGCGCTGGGTTTCTAATTTATAAATTTGAAGATCACAAAGCAACATTTCTTTGTGTTTAGGTAATAAAGTTGTTTTTTGTCTCGTTCAATTTACTTTGAAATAGAGATATAACAAGTATACATACTAAACAATTTAAAGCTCTCGATTCATTTTTTAGTGGTCCCCACACAAGTATACAGATATAAAATCATTTCTTGATTATAGCATTTGTTTACTATTTTTATTAGTTCAACATAACTACTTGGGTTAATGGATTTACTATTTTGTTTTCCTGTGTTGGGAATGTTTTGAGAAATTGGTAAAAATGATATCTCATAAAAAACTGTGTTATAATATCTATGGCATCAATAATGTAAATCAACGTTAATGCAGTTGTAAGTGTTGATTACAGGGACGAGAGACACCATACATATCCGTTACATGTTGCTTCCATATTTCTACACATTATTCCGTGAGGCAAACAAGAGCGGTATTCTAGTTGTTCGTTATCTTTCAGATGTTAAAGATATCTAATCCCTCAAGGTGACTTTATATATAAGAGAGAATAGTATATTTTCCCATATTCTTTAGTTAAAATTTTCTTATGCCACCCTGTTGCAATTATCTTTAACATTTGATGATGGTAATAGATGGAGGTCGAGGTGTAGGCAAAGCAATATGATTGTTATCCATTGATGAAGATTTAAAGATGGAGTTGATGGACCACTTTTTTATATTTCATTTGTTGGTTGTAATTTTAAAACATCTTATTTCAGGATGATTGTATTAGGATGTTATATTGGATATACTTATGAAAATATTGTAACTTTTGGGGTGATTATATTTGGATGTTTCATTTTCTTAGTTTAAATTTCTTTTGTAAATAAAGATTGGATGCTTATATAAAATGTAATTGTTGAATATAATGCCCTTGTTTATGTGAACTATTTTTGTAAATGCTCTTATGATTTGAATACTGTGGTAAGAATAATTTAATTTGTTTAAATTCAGGATGTTAAATCTTGAAAAGTATTATTTTAAATATGTATTAATATTACTAACAGACTTTTACCGTTACAAAATCAGACAAAAGTGTTATAAAAGGTTGTTTAATAAGGTTAAAATAGTAACACAAATATCCGTTACTAAATCAGAATTAGTAACGGTAAAATACTGTTGGTAAATTTAAAATTAGTAGTAGAGTTTTACGGTTAAGAATTGTAATGGTAAAATTTTTGTTACTAATTTTGTGACCCACGCATTTTTTCTAACGAAAAAATTTCGTTACTATTTTTTTTAATAACGGTAAAATACCATTATTAAAGGCGCATTTTGGTGTAATGCCTTTAACTTATGGCTCCACCTCCTTGGGTAAGCACATATCCTAAGATCGATCTCCTAGAATCCCTATCCGACTAAAAATTTGAGTATGTGTACCCAATGGGTACTAGACTATCTCTTGAGTAAATCGACACACCATCTCTATTCTTTTTCGTGTACTTGAGAATTTTCTTAACAACAATTCAGTGCTCCTTACATAGGTTCGACTGGAATTTGTCAACCATACCAATGGAAAAGAAGATATCCAGTCTTGTACACATCTTAACATATATGAGTTTTCTATTTCTAAAGCATAAGGTATATTCCTCATCCTCTTTATCTGCTTAAGTGTCTTAGGACAATGATTCTTAGATAAAGAAATCAAATGCCTGAAAGAGAGAAATACTTTCTTAGAATCTTGCATGCTAAACCTTAAGAGCACATCGTCGATAAAAGTGGATTGGGATAAGCCCAACATCCTATTTTTTCGATCATGTATAAGCTTGATCCCAAGGATGTGACTATATACTCTTAAGTCATTCATAACGAATCGAGTAGACAACCAAACTCTTATACTAGATAATACATCCACATCATTCCCGATTAGGAGAATATCATTCACACAGAGTACTCGAAATACCATGACATTTCCATCATTCATATTATACACACAAGTTTCATCCCGACATTGAACAAAATCAAAAAAAATTAATTACCTGATCAAAAGGATATTCCAAGACATTGACACTTACTTATCTATATAAATGGATCTCTTAAGCTTGCACACATAAATTTCATGGAAATTTTTCCATGAATCCCTTAGGTTTCATCATATAAGCGCACTAGTCAAGACTAACATTCAAAGGGCGCAATCTTAATATAAATATGCCAAATCTCGAGATCGTGATGAGCCACAATAGATAAAATAATTATGATAGACTTTAGCATGGTTGTCGAAGATAAGGTTTGCTTATAGTCGATCCCATATTTGTAAGTAAACCCTTTTGTTACAAACCTTGCCTCTAAGGTTTTCACCTTCCCATCCACCCCTCTTTTCTTATTATAGATCCACTGGCATCCGATGGGTTTTATTATATTCATAAAGTCTACAAGTTTCCAAACTAGATTTAAATACATTGAATCCATCTCGGCATTCATATCTTTTAGCCAAAACGGAGTTATTATCTTAAGGTGCTTCGTTGTAGTTATCGGGATGTTGTTCATGATCCCTTAGGATGTCACTGAAGTATTCACCTAAATACACTAGCATATCATACTGGTGCCTGGCCTTCCCATTACGATGTGGATCCACATATGGTTCAGTATAAGTGACACATGTCTTTTCATTATTAATACTACTCCCACTACCACTAGGCAGTATACTATCGATATTACGTTGTATTTCTTCCTATACAGGTTGTTCGTAAACAATTACTTAGTCTTTCCATCTTATCTCTTGCAGGATAATCTTTGTCTTGGGCCTCTAGTCTATCATATAATATTCCATTAAGTACTGAGAATTTGTGCTAACAAATATTCTTTGGTCCTTATGGTCATAGAATTATCTAACGTTGGTTCTTTTTAGGTAATCTTCTCAGATATATACATTCATCCTTGATTCCAACTACCCCGAATCCTTACTCATCTTGTATATTGGGAAACCCATACCCGAATATTAACTAGACTGGGTTTGCATACAATTCATAGTTCTCGTGGGACTCACTGAGATTGATTTAAAAGGAACTAAGTTCAGTAAACATGAGGTCATTTGTAATGCAAAACTCCTAAAATAATTTGGCCGACCTAAACAATACGTTGTGGATATAATAATGCCTAAAGGAGCCATATTCGCTCTTTTCGCTATACAATTTTGTTGTGGGGTGACCGATGCAAAAAATTGGGATATAATACACACTTCTAATAAGATATTCCTAAACTCTCCTAGGAGGTATTTTCTTCCATTATTAGAGTTTGGATTAGTTATCATGCCTACGCTTCACCTTACCCTTGTACACTTTGAACTTATCAAAGGCTTCAAACTTGTGATGCATAAAGTAAGCATATACAAACCTTGATAGTCATTAGTAAATTGTTGAAGTACTCATAGACAAATCTTGCTTGGATAATCATAGGCCACAGAAATCAGAATGAACCCGTTTCAACCCATTGTTGGCACTATAGCCCTTAGCTGTGAAAGTCCTCTTTGTCATTTTACCTTATAAGCTTGATTACAAGATTGAAAGTGCCTCCACTTCCAATTAACTTAATTGATAATTTGAAACCAGTATGTGAATTATTTTTAAATTAACATGATCTAAGAATAAGTGTCACTAATATATTTGGTTCAACTTACAAGGTCTATTTATTTTTAGTTCTTTTTCCGTTAAGTTACTCATTTTAATACTTAGCATTAATGGAGAGACGTGTCTTATAATGTAAATATCATTTTCCAATAAGCGATAACAGATAAAAGATTTTCCATTTTTTACAAAAACACCTTAATTAAAATAAACTAAATATCCATTCAAAACTATTTTAAAAATAGAAATAAAATTTCTTCAAATGCTAAAACAAAAAAACAATCCACTGATATTAAGTTATTGCCTTCACTAAAATTTAAAACTAAATTTTCTATTGTTGAAATTATTTCCTTGTTGTGATCGCCCATAAATAGAAACATTTATCCCTCATTTATCTCCCTAGGAGCTTGTAAAGAATTCCAAAAATGATTAGTGGTTGCTGAATCTAGACATCAGGTCTCGGTAGATTGCACCACAAAGTATATCTTAATGACTAACGAGAAATTACCGGTTCTATTTGTCCTTGCTTAGAATACGAATCACTACTTTTTCATATTTCCTCATAGTTTATGGATATAAAATTTTCTTTTCGACTTCTCACCCACTACCCGAGCCTTAAAAGAAGTTTTAACAACTATAGGTTGTTCCTGAGACTTTCCTTTCTTCTTTTTACCTTCCAAGACTAAAGAAGATGGAAATTTTTTAGCAAAATGAACCACACTCTTATGCTTGGTGATATTCATCATAACTTGGAGTTCTTTAGCCAGTTTCTCCATAGAGTAATCAAACATTTTCATAGAATAGTTTATGTGAAATTGTTTAAAGGGCTCCAATGGTAATTGGAGTACAAAATCAACTTAGGTTTCCCCCATAGATTTCAAATCTAATAAATTCTTGTTCTCCCATGATGGACATCATTTTAAGTACATGCTCACATATGGGAGTACAATCTAGCATTTTAGTGTCAACCAACCATGCCATAATATCCAATCTTGTGGCACGATTTTGATCATCAAATATGTCTAGTGCTGCAGCACATTGGTCATAGCAGCCAATATGTAAAAATAAACCATTTGATCTGCCTTTTCCACCTCTAATAAGCTTGGACATCACGATAAAATGCCTTCTCATTTGGCTTGCAACGCAAGTTAAATATAAACCAAAGTTAGGACAATTTATAGGTTTCTTGTCCAGTAAATATAGCTTATGCCATTTAACTTGTTTTCCTTTAATGTTAAGACTATTTTCAAATCTAAGAATCACAATTTCTTAAAAAGAAATTAAGTTCAAAATAAACATGTGAAAATGAACTTTGATTAAGTTTTAATATTGCATCCCTCTACCATCAATAAGTAAAATATAATTTTGTCGGCATCCTAGTTCCCTTATGAAGTGAAATTTCTCGTTAGGATTTTTAAGCACCTCACCTTAAACTAGGCAGACATTTTTCTTTTAAGTAAATTCTCCGGGAATTGTAGGAATAATTATCCTACATTATTGAATAGTCGGCGTTTTTTTTCTCCTAAAATTAACGATAGTGACTCTGTTGTGAAGGATATTACTAACTACCTTTAAGTGTATACCATTAGTTCATTCCTTGAATTTGAACCTGCTCGTGAAGAACTTCCCTTTCGGAGGCGATTGAACTCACCACATTCTAATTTTAAGTATTATCACTTAAGAGTTTTAAGATTAGAGGATTCCGGTATTTAATTTTATTCGTTAGGTGGCAGACAAGCTGACACGAGAAATTAATCACATCATATTCTTAAAACAACAATGGAGACCCCCAGATTTATGATGAAATCCCTCTCCTCCTTGATATTTTAAAACTTGAGTTTTTTTTAAAAATAATTTAGTCAATTCTAAATACCCCAATTTGAATCCTTGGTAATTTCCAATTTACTTTGAAAAAGTGGTGATCGCTTAAAAAAGCTCTGATACCAATTTGTAAAACGTGTAAATTCGGTGTGTGATACCGATTTAAAATTAATTCACAAGTTTCCAATTAAACCTTATTTAATTAGAGTCTAGTTTTAAACAAACTCAATTCATCCCCTAAACTTGCAACAACGTGTGTGCGTGTGTCAACCCATAAATAAATAAAGCATGTGACACAAATATTCAGGAAAAATCCCCTCAGGGCAAAACCTTTTATTTCTAGAACTTTGAAGAATTTACAAGACCATTGACTTACATACAACCTGATAATCGTCCACAAGTGTAACGCACGGTGTCTTCATCAAACCTTCAAAGCAATGGCTAGAAATCTGTAGTGGTTCATGCGTAGCTATACCACAAGGACCGCATTCCAATAAACTCCGTAGAGAATCCCTCCACAATAGCACACAGCTCTCCGGTTGTAGAGTTCTCCCCACAAAGGTAAACAACAGCAAAATTTGTGTTTTTGAACACCAAAGCAATTCACTAAAGCATATGGGAGTTTCGTGAATTGTAAACAAAAAGAGGGATTAAACCCTAAAAGGAAGAAGCCAAAAGAATTCTGCTTTCGCAGTTTTTTTGTTATGTAAAACGCTGAGACTTCTTAATGAAAACGAAACCATTTACTGAGTATTTATAATAAAAATTCGTCGCCTAGAAATACGAGCTCGTTCGAACGAGATAAGGGTCTCGCGCGAACGAAGGATAAATGTCGTTTGAACGATATCGCGCGACATTGGCATGTTGTTCAAATGACGTACAGATGCCGTTTGAACGACTGCTGCGTCAAAAAATTAATATTTTAATGTTCGCTCTAATACTTAGAAAAAATACTCATTCTCAAATTTTGACGAAAAAGTCCGCTCCAACACTTAGAAAATATTTTATAAAAATATCCCAAAAGCTCTAAGTGGAAAGTTAAGGTATTTAAAATATAACCTTACCAAAGTAAACTTCGCGGATTCTTTTTGATGAAGAACTTGATTAATTCAGATCCGTCTTGATGTAGATGGCTCTTGAATGCTCTTCGACGGTGTAGCGGTATATGACATAATAAATTGATAATGGACTTATAAAAATATGTCCTTACAAATCCCCCCAATGTCTATGCCGGTACATACATAAAAAATCCGAATTATCAAAAACCAAAATGCCTATACAAATCTACCCTCCCATTGAATAAATTTTCAAGATCTCAAACTGTTCTTCAAACATCTTCGTCAATTCTCAAAGCTTTTCTCATCAGGGTGTGCAACGTCATGATCTTCAATTTTTGTACCTACACACATGAGATAAAGCAAAAACCTTCGTGATGCATCGAGTTTGAAATGATATAAGAATAAATCATATAAAATCAAATCTCCCCCATCATGCAAAAACTCCCCCATAACATGATAGTTCTTTCTCCCTCTTTTTAAGATGTCCCCAAATAGACAGATAAGAAGAAACACTTAAAACATGGAGTGTCACGATAAAATGAATAGCAAACATGGATCAAGCCACGTGCATGCAAAGGAATATCTCAAAATATTTCACAAACTATTTTTGATTTTTTCAAATTTTTCATACAAAAATAAGATACCAAAAATCACACCATGGATTTAAACTCAAACAACCAAGTCATGAAAATGGAATGAATGGGTGTGAACACATTCGATAGGTAAACAAACTCAATCAATCATATGTGCACGATGTATAGTGTACCCCTAACGAATGAACATCAAAAGTATTCTTAAGTGAAAAAATTGTTGAATTTAGATGACATCGTCTTATGCAAATCAACAAATCAAAGTCAAAGTGATTTCCACACCAATAACGTCCAAAACTATGTAGCACTTTTTCAAGACCTTCAAGGACGTGCAAAACCGTTATAAAATCTCCAACCGAACTCCCTCATATATATTTTCTTTTAGAGGTGTATAAACTAAACTCTCAAACTTTGGATAATTGGTGCAAAAATCTAAATGGCCCTTAATTGGCATGGATTTCTTTTTATTACCTTTAAATTTTTTCGGGCTCTTTTAAATCTCTTTGGACCCCAAATAATAAAATTCCTCAATTTTTAGGTCCAAATAAACGGCGGCTTAATCGCAAAGGATAAATGATAAACTTTCGTAGCCCTTCACCATTTTCAAACAAAACACACAAATCCTCACAAACGTCTCTTACATGCACAACTTTCTAATCAAGTTTTATCGTGCTTGGTTCGTTTTAAGGACATGATTGAAGTGAAAATACCCAACCAACATGTGATAAGACAAGCACAATAATCAAACAAATTCATGCATGTGTGCAATAAAGAAAATCATGAGTCAAACATGTAGGAAGCAACACTTAATTACATCTCAATGACTCCAAACATTATAAAGCACATGGATGAATTGACATATTGTCTCAAAACACTATCAAATAGTCACATGAGTAAATGGAATGAAATTGTAACTCGGTCATCCTAAGTGTTCATCCATAAAAGGTGCAAACAAAATACAAAAATCTTTTTGGATTTTTCAAAATTTAATCAAAATAAAATCTTTTTGTATTTTTCAAAAAAAAAATTTAAAACAAAACATACAAAAATGATACATACTAGCAATAGGAAAATAATGTCATCATGAAAAACATCCTATGCTAGTAAACAATTCAAATCTCAATCGTTAGGTGTGGAGGGGTTTTCCAAGGGTGGTGCCAACTTATGAAAAACCTCCATTAAATCTTGTGAAGTTTTGATCAAAAACTTAACTTGCTCACCTAAATGTGCGAACTCTCTCATGTAGTCTCCGGGAGCATGTAAAGTATCATGTGTGGGTGCATGTGTGGCAGAAACACGTGTAGTAGCAAAACGTGACACATAACCTAACTTAAAGCAAAATTCCCTAAGGTGTCCTCTCTTTTTGCAATGGGAACAAACATATATAGGCCTAGGGGCACCTTTCTCAAAAACTCCAGGACGCGCTCTCCTAATAGGAATGGGACGCCTAGGTGGGTTAGGGTGAGACTCATGTGAATCTAACACCAAAGTGGCAACCAACTCAGGTGCTAATTGGGGAGTAGAAGCACCGTCATGACTTATTCCTAACTTCTCACCTTTACCCTTAAGAACCACCTTTTCAGCCTTCTTACATGCGTTCTCAAAATTGACTTTGACCTCCCTGGCACGTTCGAGATTACTCTCGAGTTGGGATACACGTGTCGTCAGACTAGACAACGTGTTGGTCAAATCACATTTCTCCTTTCTTAAAACCTCCTTCTCTCTCTCCAAATTTAAAACCCGATGACCTAAATCTCTATTATACTTCTTTGTTTTAAAGGTCTCAGTGTACAAATCTCTAAAGGCTTTCTGGAGCTCACTTTCATCTCCAATCTCAAACTCTCTCTCATCTCCACTAGATATACTCGAGTGATCACAGGTGCTCTCATGACCTCTATCAACGTGAGACAAAGTGGGTGTGCTCACACGACTTGAAAAAACTATAAACTTCTCACCACTAGTCTCATCACCCTCACCTTCACTACTATCACTAAGTGTGGTGGGCATGGCTACTTTCTTTCCTTTCTTTTTAAGCTACGTAGGACACTCAAATAACTTATGCCCCTTACCCCCAGATTCAAAACAAGTCACGTTCTCAAACTCCTCATCTGAGTCATTCTCTTTTTCCCTCTCACCGCTTTCTTTGGCCTTTCCTTTCTTTTTACTTTTCTCAAAAAATCTCTTTTTATTGGAAGAATTATTTTTGTTCATGTTGAGAAATTTTTTAAAATTTTTCGCAAACAAGGCCATATCATTAAAATCAAAATCTCCCTTAAAATCGGACTCACAAACTTTTTCTTTCTTTTTATTAAAATGAGTCTTTAAAGCAACGTATCTATCCTTAGTCTTAATGGTTGGGGAAACATGTCTATCTCATAGGTTTGAAGGTCTCCTATAAGTTCTTCCAACTTAAGCGATTTCAAATTTTTCAAAGAGTTCAAAACAGTGACTTTAAGAATAAAACGTTTTTGGAGAGATCTCAAAATATTTTTAACGACACGCGTGTTATCAATCACCTCACCCAAATTAAAACTGGTGTTAACAATGTCCGACAAACGAGCATAAAAATCATCAAAGCATTCAGATTCAGACATGGTGATAGTCTCAAATTGGGTGGCCAAATTTTGTAACTTTGATTATTTAACCGCGTTTGTATCCTCATGTGTCAATTTCAAAACATCTCATACCTCTTTAGACGTGGTGCACGTCATAATTTGGCGAAACTCATCAGGAGTGACGGCTCCAAAAATAGCACTCAGATCTCGGGAATTAAAATTAGACATTTTATAATCATCTTCAGTCCAGGCCGACACGGGTTTTAAAGATATGATATTATCAACGATGACCGTGGGAGGAGTTCACCCATTTTTACAAAGCAGCCAAACATGTTCGTCAATAGATTTTAAAATAGATTTCATTCGAGCTTTCCAGTAGGCATGACGTGCGAGATAAGGGTCTCGCGCGAACGGAGGACAGATGTCGTTTGAACGACATCGCACGACATTGGCATGTCATTCGAATGATGTACATATGTCGTTTGAACGACTGTTGCGTCAAAAAATTAATATTTTAATGTTCGCTCCAATACTTAGAAAAAATACTCATTCTCAAATTTAGACGAAAAAGTCCGCTCCAACACTTAGAAAATATTTTATAAAAATATCCCAAAAACTCTAAGTGGAAAGTAAAGGTATTTAAAACATAACCTTACCAAAGTAAACTTCGCGGATTCTTTTGATGAAGAACTTGATTAATTCGGATCCGTCTTGAAGTAGATGGATCTTGAATGCTCTTCGAGTGTGTAGCGGTATATGACATAATAAATTTATAACGGATTTATAAAAATATGTCCTTACATACTTGTACAGTTAAAAAATTTCAATCTCACGATTTTAATTTTTCAAAAACAAAAACATTTAGAAATTAAAATTGTAAGGGCATATTTTTCAAAGTCCTAGTTTATATTGTGTATGTTGTATACCGCTACAACCGTCGAAGGAAGATCACGATCATTTATTCAAGACGATAAATTTGAATATCAAGTATCTTAAACAACAGTCAAACAACTCCTTCTGATGACATCACATGTCATTCGATAGGTCGCGAGATAGGTCGTTCCTTTACTGCTTCAAATGACCACGTAATGTTTTACATTTTAATAGGTCATTTTTAGAGTCGTTCAAACGACATCTAATGTCTTTTAAATGACAGGGAAATGTCGTTCGAACGACATCCACTACCTCAAGAAGTTTATTTTGATGTAAATACCAATTTTGGAAGTCTTTTTCATTAAAACTTTTGCTAAACGAAAATCTCTGCAGACTTTTAGTCTTCACATTTTAGGGCCTTTTTAAGTGTTTGATTCACACAAAACATTCCATATACGTTTGAATGATATGTTAATGTCATTTGAATGATATGTTTATTTCATTTCAGAACTCGATACGTTACAAAGGTATTTTCTTTGTCATTTAATATTGGAAATTTGCGAATTCCATAAATAATCGATATCACGCCCATTGATCTTGATTAAACATTCACAAATTGTGTTTGGATGTTTAATTTATTCATATATATGCATTTTTAGAGTTTAATTAATTTGGATTGAAGATTGACTCTAATTAAATTAGTTTTAATATTAGAAATTTGCGAATTCCATAAATAATCGATATCACCCCCATTCACAAAAATATAATTCTAAGATGTCAAATTTTTACTAGTAAATTTGTTACTCGGTTATATTAAATTAGAAAAGAATAAATAAAATGAATTTTCAAAAAGGTAAAAAAGGTGATCTAGGTCCATCACAATAAATATCCACATTTACTATAATAATGTGGTATTATAATTAGTTAATTAATTTTCACACAAAATTATCAACGTGCAAGATGGTAGAATCATAATTCTAGTTGGAAACTACTTCCTTCCCTATCATGGGCTATAATTCTTCTTGAAGTAAAACTCTTCAATATCAAAAATACTTTTTTTAAGTTGTCTTCTTTTTTAAGTAGAGTCCTACTCAAAGTAGACTTCATTAAAAACTGGATAGCTATACGTTTTGGGTTTCTGCAAAAAAGTACTTTATCCTCCGCGAATGATCAGGATGAATACACAATGTTAAAATAGCAAAAAATAGCAGAAAACAACAAAATTTTGCATATTGTCAAGGTCAGATTGATTTGGATTAGGGAAGGATCGATTCATTTTGGGATCAGATCGATCCAAAATTATCTCGGATCAATTTGGTGCTGTAGATCAGCAATTTCATCTCGAGTTCACTATTGCCACGCAAAAACCTCCATAACTTTCCTGTATCATCAAAAATTTTCATGAAACTTATCGAGCTCCATAACCCAAGAAACTTCATGAATCTTTATCCCAAATCTAGGTAGATGTGTGAGAACCATTTGAGATGAAAACCTTAGGTTTTGAGTAAGATATGGATCCTATCTCTAAGACTCCTCATAAAAAAGGGAATAGTGTTTTCTCTCCCTACACTGTAACCCTAAAAAATGAGTATTCTTGTTAAGATTCCATCTTACACTGATATATATAAGAATAAGTTGTGGACTTGAGCTAAATTGGTTGTCACGGTCAAAGTCCGTGACAGAAGGAAAAATTGTCATGGACTTTGATAGTGAAAAGTACGTGACAATTTTTCTTTGTCATGTCCCTACAAAAACAACCCTAGAAAACCCTGGAAAAAAACCCTAGAAAACCCTAGAAAAAAACCCTAGAAAACCCCCAAAAAATACTACCCACACACGACACACACAGATACACCTGTGACACCCCGCCTAATTAAATACCGGGTGATCAGTCCTTTATTAAATTATAACCAAGGTGAACGGTTGGTTCACTCTTAGCATCACTGTCGCAAAAATAAATTTTCCAATTAAACACCCTAAATAATTAAGCTAAGTGACAAAACCATTTTTAAATTTAAATTTCCAAATTCAATTTAAAACCAATATTAAAAACCTTACATAATGCATGGTTTAAAAATCACACAACAATCTGACTGGAAAATATAATCCAAGCAATTTAAACATTCAACTAAATAAGTCCAACATTAAAACTTAAAGGAAAAACATACTGACAATAACCATTCCAAAATGTAAATGCTGGAACTAAACAAATAACAATCTCTGATAAAAACAACTGAATAATGGAAAAGGGCTACATATGCCCAAATGGATAAAATAGAACGAGAAGTGGAATCAATAATGAGGTCGTCTAAACAAGAGGCCTGCAACTCCCACCTAAGCTGCAGCACGTTCCATCCAAAGGACCCTACGCAAGACGCCCCAGTGGCTAGGCACCTGTGATATATACATATATATATAAGAGAGAAGAGTAAATAGGAAACGGGACAGAGCCCGATTATAAAACAGTTTAAAATTCAGTTTAGCAAGTATTTAAAATGCTTACCGGCTAATGCAACAATCATATTAGTGCGGCACTCCCTTGAGAAATTCTCACCTCTATTCTAATGTGCACACTTATCTCACTAATACTCCAAACAGTTTAACTTATCTTAAATTACTCATAAGATTTCATGCCGACAATTTCTAATGTGGAGAAAGTTAATTTTATTTAAAAGCAAAGTTCTCACATAACCCTCATTTGATTATAAAGTTTCCCAGTAACGTAATCATACTTTTCAAACACTAAATCCTAAGTTGAAATAATTATTCATTTCTTACTTACCATAGTCGCAGTAGATAGTTCCCAAATTCCAAGTTTAAATATTTATATCAAATACTCATATAATATATATATATTCTATGACACCCCACATAAATTTATGGTGCGGGCATAATCTACTATCCAGTCCCCATATCACTCGTACTAAGGGGAAATACTAGTTCGGAATCGCTCTCGAACTGTATTAGCACAAAACACATACAAATTGAGGCGAAGCATAGATCCAAGTCACTAAGAGGTCAGCACACACCCTCACGTCTCTTAGGACCATCTGACTATCGATCTGGTAGCCTGTACCAAGGATTCCTATGTTCTAGGGTACGAGTCAATATCCCCCATATAGGTACCATCGAGATAAGACTGTCCCATCGCGATAACCTCAGGGATAGCAAGTAGCGCCGGCATGATTTTTACACGTATATAGTATATACACAAACACAATGATATATGTATACTACTATTCCCATTTCAAATTTAGGTACACCCACAACCCATACTTATGATAATTATTCTCATTGCACAATACTAGATTATCCCGTATAACGGTTTGTCTCTTTTATTCTTATTTATGGGATTATTCCAACTTACTACGTAACATTCGTGAATTCCTATCCGCACAAGTGTAATTTCAGTAGGTACTTATTTATTTTACAACGTAACTTCCTCACGAGTCTCACCCTTTAAACACACGTTCCCATTGTTTCTTAAGTGTAAAATACCTTTGTTAAGGGTTAAATATCGTCTTAGATTAAGGGTTCCATTTTTATAAAGTCCTACTGGTCTTCTTTACCTCCCAAAATATTTTAACAATAATGTCCAAGAATTTCCATTAATTTACATTGGGACCACCTATTTAAAAAGGGAAATTTTAGTTTTCCAGGAGGGGTCGATCAATCGATGTCAGGTGCTCGATCGATCGATCAAGCAGGTATGGCAAATCTGCAGAATTTCCAGTTACGGGTTTCCTCTTCCAAAATCATCCAAAATAATATATTTGACTTCCAAACTCCCAAAAATTTATAATACCAGTGTTATATTCTCAAATAAAGGGTTATCTACGTAAGGCATGCGGATTTTCATCATGAACAATGAATTAAATGGGGAATAATCCATAAAAATATCAAGAACCCTAATATTTTCTTTGTTTAGTTTCTTCCCATTCTTTTACTAGATTTCATACTCCTAATTTACTGTAATTTTCGTGGTTCAATCTCTACATGTGAGTTTGATTTCCAGAATACATCTATTACCCATATATCATGCAATTCAAGTCTCTAAATAGGTTTTCTTTCACAAAAACTAGTCCTAAACAATCGTAGGCTAATATTATTGAAGCATTAACTGAAATAGAGCAAGATAGATACTTGCCCAGGGAATTCTTGGTTCAGATTTGTGGAGAGATTGGTGTAGTTTTGATCCTCGTTGCGCGATCTAAAGTTTGGCGGCGACGGCGGTGCAAACGGCGGAGTTCTTGGCCTAGAACTCCTTGGAAAGCTTCTCCTCTTCCTTTCCAATGGCCGTCTTTAGTTTACGGATGTTCTAACCCTACAAGATGAATCCTACCATTTGATATACTCTTATAAATTTCGTGGGTTTTCATGCCCAAAAATGTAAAATGTCCAAAACGCCCTCTCGGGATGTTAATTAGGCCTAAAAATACCCCGAGACCCAAATTAAACCCTCGGGTACAATATTGCGACTATCTCGACCCTTCCAGACACATTGACGCACTCAAAATGACCATACGGGTGACTTATAATTTATTCACTTTTAATAGTCCAAATTTAATCCCGACACGACACAAGCGCGTCCCAATAAATTTCCAAAATTATCAATTTAAATTCTCGTGATAATTTTACTAAATTTAAATACACCTCTTACTTTACTCATAAAGTAACTTACAATAAAATTCTAATAATTACTAACTCTCATCACGCTAGTAAGTATTTAAATGATTTTCCGGATTAATATTAAATTAATATCTCTAATTAAATTTAATAAATCCCCAAAATTAAAAGTCATAAAAATACGGGGTATTACAACACCCTTGAATGATGTAAGGAGAAGATTTCCAATTGAGTCCGTTGTATAGTTTTGACTTATTCTCGGAAAAAAACACGTTTGATTCATAGGTCATATTTTTATAGTCACGATCCCACACTAACTACGACATGCTGAAATTGAAAATGTTGCGACAAAGCTTCAAGTAATTATTTATGCCGAATGTTTAATTGGTGCAAGTTTATTCTTCTTCAAGTTTTATTGCATTTTTAGATCACTCAGGTATGAATGCATAATTTTAATGGGACTCAGAATTTATTTTAAAATGTTTAAGACGTTATTTTATTAAGAAAATATTTTTAAAATGTTTTTATAGTGTTTGAATCGGTTTACACTTTGATTTAATCTGATACGGGCGGATCAGAGTTCAGTTTAAGTGGTACTCTAACGTGTAGACATGTCGCTCGAGCGAGATATGTATCTCGTTTGAGTGACATGTCTATGTCTCCACCGTTTTAGGAAAAATATTTAAAGGTGTTTTCCAATCAGATTTCGTAAGTGTACATTCTGGAAAAAACTGTTTACGAACATGTACGTTTATGCACATAGTTTTCTAAGGTTTTCCAAAGCTAAACATATCCTTAGAGTTTACAAGATCCGAGCTTTCATTACTATATGAAATAATGATCTTGTTTTCAGTAAAGAGGAGTTGCTATACTTTGAACGTTGCTGGGTTTTGCAGTGAAGAAGCGGAACAGTCATGTTCAACATCGTAGACGTTACAAGCCATATCGGTGGACACCGAGACGTACGTGGACGCGTGTATTGTGGAAAAGTGTCGTGGAAGAAGGACTTTCTACATGGGCACTATGAGAAGAGTGGTTGAAGATTATAAGAGCATCAAGTCTCGTGGGGATCGAGTCGTTGGGTTCAAATAAATAATCAGAAATCCTAAATTACATTCCCATCATTTATTTCCTTTCTTTATTTAATTTTAATTAATTCCATTAAATAATTATGATAGCACTCCAATTTAATTATCTCAAAATTACTCAGAATAATGAGGTCTTATTTGCAATGTTAATTTGGTAAATAATGTGAATCCCCGCATTAGGTTTCCAATATCCATAGGGTCAAATAAATTTATTGCTAGTTGATTTTAACCAGCACATAATATATTCCTTTATTCTAGAATTTAACTCATTTTTCCACTCCAACGGATTATAAAATAATACATTAATCGGGTTTACTAATGAAATAAAATATTATTTGTCTATAAAGGTGTATTATAATCCAAGATCTTTCCTGGACGTGGATTCCTTAAAATTATGATCTCAGACCAACTCACACAACTATTGCAAGCTTTCAGAGATCTAATGACTCGATCTAAATTGAATCTCACCCATAGCATTCAAAGAAATAATTATTCAAGCATTACAAGCCTTATAATTCTTGGGATTAAGAATCTATGCACCCTTTGCAAATGATGTGATATTACCAAAGTTTAATCAAAACAACTTTTATACTTAGATCTCATGAGTGGACTTCTTTAATATATTCTTTAATGTACCTGTCACAACATTCTTTTAAACTATCATGAAAGTTCTTGAAATAAGATACCGGTTCCAATAGTTTGAGATAAATTACTAGGATTTAAACACATCCATACCGATGGAACATCAACTCTCTATCTAGGTTATGAGCTATTCAGTTGTGGCTTTAAAGGAGGTTTGGCTCTGGGACTTCCTAAATGATTTGGGTGTGGTTCCATTAGATTGATCTTCTATTACATTTTATTATGAAAATAACGGTGCATTATCTAACTCGAAAGAACTAGCGAATCATTAAAGGTTAAAGCCCATTAAGAATAAATATTACTTAATACAGGAGATCATGCAGAGAGGCAGCGTCATCGTGATCGAAATTACATCATGGGACAACGTAGTGGATCATTTCATAAAGAGCTTACTAACTAAGACTTTATAAAGTCATGTAGATGGAATGGGGGTTACACGCATAGAAAAAGTTGGAGTTTATTGGGGTTTTATTCGTAAAACCATATATGACGTTAATTTTTAATCAAGACTTGTTAGGTTCTTTTTAATTCAGAAACATGTTTGTGAAATACTCTATATTTGTATTTAAATATATTTTAAGAAATGTCGATCAACTTCACTTAGTAGTAATTTCGGTAATTTGGGTTCAACCTGATCACGAAAGATCAAAATTTATGTTGTAATACAATTGAACATTTCATGACCCAGATAGGAAGTTGATATCCTATCGGTAATGCTACAAGTTCAATCCAAGTAGTTCATCTTAAACCATGGGAACCTCTCTGATGGTCCAGGTACTAGTATGATAGTTCAAAGATTGAATAAGACCACTGGGGAGATGGTAGTTTGGTGATTGGATAGAATATACTTGCACAATCTAACAAGTTTGCAAAGGGTGCATAAGCTCATAATCTCAAGGGTTACGCGGATCATAATGCCTTCATAATTTTTTCTTTTATTCTTATGGTTGTAATTCAATCGTATTGGATCTAATCTTTTCAAGTTAGACAATTGTTGTGTGAGTTGGTCTGACATCATAATTCAAAGGATCCGTGTCCAAGAACGATCTTGAATTTTTGTTCCCTCTTGAGAGGCGTACAAGTATTGATTCTAACAGTAAATCGGATAACTGGATCATTTTATAATTCAGCAAGGTATCAAATAAATTAAGTCTTAGACCAAGCAATAAATAAGAAGTTGGTTAAAATTTATTATAGGCTAAATAATTTGACCAATCGGGTATTGTATACATAACATGGGAAATAATATTATTTACTATAGCAACTTTGAAAATAAGACCTCATCATTCGAGTAATTTTGAGATAGTTAAATCGGAGTGCGGTCGTGATTATTTAATGGGATTAATTATGATTAAGTGGAGAAATGAAATAAATTACGAATATATAATTTGGTAATTTTGAGTAGCTTTTTGAAATTTAGTTCAAATCTTTAGTTTTGGGCCCCTGGTATAGTCCATTTACCCAAGTAACAGGGTCAGACTCTCAAGAAATAATTTTTTCCTAAGACCACTACTTATACCTATATATATTGGTGTAAGCTAAGGTTTTAAATGTCATAATCATTATTGAGGGATTCAAAAAGTAATATCCACATTTTTGGGAAGGGGTGTAGAGAGATAAGGCCATATCTCACTCAAACTCCAAGTATTTATATCTAAGAGGGCCAAAACAGATAGTCTACTTTGGGGGGATAATATACTAGAAGATCTGAAGCTTTCTATGGTAATTTTTAAGATTTTTGGAGAACTTGAAAGGGAAGAGAGATCAACATCTTCATTAGGTTATTTCCTTGATATCGTATCACCTACAAGATCCGCAAATGTATTGTGATTTTATCCCCCGGTCTATGTTTAAGATCATGCCTTTTTTTAGAAAGTGATATGTCAAAGATTAAGGGGCAACAAAGTTTTTTATAATGTGAATCCCTAACACATTTATCATAGGATCAAACATTATCTTTATGAATATTTAGATTTGTTATGACTTTGCCATTTTGTATTTTTTCCAAATCCCTAATAAAAGGCACAAATGGATTTTTGCCTTTTTAAGAGTTGTTTATTAATTTATATGGAAAAATCTAAATCAGGGGATCATTTATTTATTTTTAAAAATAAAATGTGTCGCGAATATAAACAGAGTCTGGTCTTGAGTTAATGTGTTGGACAGTTCTCAGGTGGTGATGCTAAGCCCAATATTATTTAGTAAAATCATTTATCATAAAACGCCACAAAAGAAATAGTACTATCATAACACCGAGTAAAATAATTTTTTGATATTTTAGCATACAAAAGAGATGATTTCATAATATACCAAGAAATAATGACAATATACCCAAAATATGAGGATATTGTTGTAAGTTCAATCCTAAAATCTACCCAAAATATGAGGATATTCTTGTAAATTAAAGGCTATAATTTTTAACAATGTCAATAAGATCGAATATGTAAGAGAGTAGTTAAGGTTAAGAGAAATTGTATGGGCTTTTCGGGAAGATTTAGGTGTGACCTATTAGTCACACTAGTTAACACATACGGTAAGAAATGCTTATAAATGGGAACGGTTTAGACCTTTGCCCGATTCGTTAAGGACCCAACCCGAAATCCCTCTCTCTCTCTCTCTCTCTCTCTCTCTCTCTCTCTATCTATATATATATATATATATATATATATATATATATATATATATATATATATATTTGTTTATATTGGATTTTTTGGTCCATTTTTTAGTTTCAGCTATTCGGTCGAGTTCTCGGGTCCTTAACGGGTTTGGGTCTAGACAGATTTTTTAGACCTGACGAATAATCAGATAAGACCCGATTCATAAAAAAATTGCCCGGATCGAATATGAATATAGGTAGACCCAACCTAAACCCGATCCGTTTACATGCCAAGGGTAAGATACACATCAGTCTGAGAAAGGTTCCTTTTGAAATTATGGAAGAGGGTGAGAAATTATCAATATTATAATGGTAGTACATCGCTTTAAAAGCATTGATACCAATTTGAGAAAGCGGTGTGACATTGATTATTAATGGATTCACAAATTCCCAAATAAATATTTATTTAATCCGAGTCAATCTTTAAACCAAATTAATTAAACCTAACACATGCATCTAGGTGGGAAAAATCAAACCATAATAAATAAATATTGCTGACACACAAATTTTAGGAAATAAAATAAATGGGAAAAACCTTTTTATTTCACTATAAAATAAATCGCAACTTACATACATAATAAAATTTGCAATGAATATCACGCAGATAATCATATAGACACGCAGTCTAGAGTCAACAATGGATCAAGCACGGTAGCCCATAAGAACACGCAGTTCTGAATCAGTAAGGAACACCCACGAGTACTCCCAAATGACACGTAGTCTTGAGTCGTAGATTTATCCTCTCTACATGAGAAACTTGAATAAGATCATATCTCCGGTTCCGAAATAATTCACTAAACTATTGGGATTTTTATGAATTGAAAAACGAAATTTTGATCCCTAAATTGAAGAAGACAAAAGCATTCTTAAGTTTGCAGTTACTGTGTATCGAAAAACGTCAGGTCTTCTTCACGAAAAAGGTCTCATTTAGCATGCTATTTATTAAAAAAAAAAATAGTGTCATCGCTCGAACGATATCTCGATATCGCTTGAACAACTTCATGCAACATAGATATGTCATTTGAACAACACTGTGAAGTCGTTTGAACGATCTGAATGTCAAAATAAAACTTTGCCTCAACACTTAGAAAAAAATCATTTGACAAAAAAGACACCGCCTCAAGTGATTAAAAATAGTTTAGAAATTTTTTCCCAACACGTGAAAAAATTATCCCAACATTTAAAATGAATCGTAAAGGTACTAAAACACAATCTTACCAAAATCTATCTCGTAGAGGCTTTTCTATTGAAGAATTTTGATATTCAGATCCGTCTTGATGAATGTTTAATCTTGAATAAATCTTCGACGGTTGTAGCGGTATACGACATACACTAACGTAAATAGACAATGTAAAATATGTCCTTACAAATCTCTCCCTCTGTTTATGCCGATACAAAATAAAAACATCTGAATTATCACATCAAATGTCCTATACAAATCTAATACCCTCATATGAACCCAAAATAGAAAACGTACTGAAGATGCAAGTCTTTAAACTTTCTTCGAAAATCTTCAACTTGAAATCTTAAAATCTCCATCTTTTCTTTGTCATCATCAAGGTGTGTAAAATAATGATCTTCAAAATTTTGAACCTACACACAAAAGACAAGAAACAAATACCTTCATGGCGTATCGAGTTTGAAATGATATAAATGGAAATCAAAACAAATATCAAATCTCAAATCTACCCCATAATTTAAACTACCCAATTAAATCATAATTGGTTCTCCCCATTTTTATTTGTCAGAAATAAAAAATGAAAAGAATAAACAAAATAAACATGGAATGTCATGACCAGCAAATCAAATCATAAAAAATCAATTAGGATCATCAAGGATAAATGCGAAATCATTTACCAATTATTTATAATTATTTAATTTTTTTTACCAAAATCAAATTCTACAAAAAAAATCACACTCCATGAATTTACACTAAGATAGCTAAATCGTGGATATGGAATTAATGGGTGTTAACAAATTCGATAGGAAAATCAAGGCAATCAAACATAGCATATGTGCACGATGAATATGGATATTACTAATGAATGAACTCAAAATCGTCCTTAGGTGTCAAAATGTGAATTTATATGACACTGACTCAATCTAATCGACACATCAAAGTCTAAAATAATTTCCACACCAAAAACTGTGACATCCCTTCAAAACAATACCGGGTGATCAGTCCTATATTAAATTAAATAGAAATCTCATCTGGTTCATTCTTAGCATCACTGTTGAAAACTTTTAAAACTTACTAACCACCTAGTATTTAAAAGACATGGTACCAAATTGTATCTCTTTATTTAAGCCCAAACTAATAATGCAATACGATTTCAAATAACCAACACATAAAGAGAAACTAATCATACCACAAGTCTACTAGAAGTATTGGTCGAATAACATCGACTACAAGCAAACCAACAACGTCAAAAGTATAAAAGAGAATACTGATACATGCCAAATTGAATATAAATGTACAAGCCCAACGGTAAAACTGAAATGTCCATATCTAGAGAGAATGGGATATGCGTCTAAGAAAATATCCCGCAGCATCCTCATATACTATAGTAGCGTAACCCTGGAATAGAACAATTCTGACGTCCCTATAGCTGGAAACCTAAAAGGTTTTGAAGATATTTTATAGCAAGGGTTAGAACCCAAAACATTGAAAATGTTTAGCAAGTGAGTTTAAATGCAGGAAATTAAAATGCATGAATGCTCTTCATAAATAAGTTAATGTCATGCAGTCTCTTGAGGACACCTCACCCCTCCACTAATGTGCACGCCTAACATTCTATACATGACCCACCTAGCTAACCACCCCTTAACTAGTCTTGCCACATATATCCCACGATTTCCCACTACTCTAACCCTAGTGGGTTTAGTATACTTTATAAGTTATTAATCTCATTAACTTATTTAAGTCATTTCCCATTTAATGCATATAACATTCTCACGAGTTATACCACTTAACATTTCACATCATGTATATGAGTTTTTAAGTTATTATTTACACTAAGTTATTTAAATCAATTCCAATTTGATACCATATAACCGTTTCACAAGTTATATTAATTATACATTTACACCATGTATATATATATATATATCTCTCTGTGTGTGTGTGTATGATTTTACACTATATATACGTATTCTCAATATTGACACGCATGTCGGATATAAATGCTATCACCCAACACGTAGGAGGCGGTCATAGTTCCCCCCGTAAGTGCCCGATCCATACCATAACGGACCACCCCTATAAACAGACGTTATGACCTGGGGATTATACTCACCCTATATTCACTAGCCAGGGGACTCACCCACGTCGCGCAACCTCGTAAAATAGCATTAATTTTGGTATGCTTTACTATAAATATTATTCACACAAATATTTAAAAATCATATATATACTACATATCCCCATATATATATGTTGAATCCAGGCTACCGGTGTACTAGGTCCGCACACAAGCCTTATGCTTTACTATAAATAATATTCACACAAATATTTATATATCATATATATGCTACACATAACCGTATATATATATATATATATATATATAGAGAGAGAGAGAGAGAGAGATAAATCTAGGCTACTGGTGTACTATGCCGATACACAAGCCTAAAACATGCAAGTCTATGGTCCGATTGCATTTCAATTAATCATACACTAATTAAATGTAAGGACATTGTCCGTCATAATTATTTATATCTTATACCGATACAAGTCGTCAAAGGATTGATAAAGTCACATCTACACAAGACAATACGAATTTCAAGAAGACTTCAACATTCAAGCCCAACAAGGATGAATTTGATAAAATATGTTTAAGTTCCATTTATGTTTTATATTAAAAGTGTTGGGATATTTTTGTGAAAGATAAAATATTTCTCTATTTATGAAAAATATATATTTTTTAATTTTTTTAAAAGTTTTTTTTTTCAAAAACATTTTCTCATAAAAGTTTTGGATAAACTTTTTGTGATCCCGTGAACAATTTTAATTTTTGAAGTTTCCAAGTTATTTAAAAGACTGAAAGTTTTTTTGTAACAAAGCGTTCTCGTTGAAACGAGAACGTGTCTCGCTCGAACGATGTCGTATCTCAATCGAACTACAGGAGTTTTATATTAACACGTCATCGCCTCATTTGTTCTATATGTTGGGTGTCAGACTACTCGATTTTGGTGCGGAGAAACACTGATTTTAAACAGAATACGTTTTTGAGTATTTTGGTTTATTCTCCAACCATTTTTAGGGTTCAATATTTTGTTTTACAATTCAAAAATCCCAATTGCTTTTGTGTGATTTATTTTGTGGAACTCAAATCATAGTTTGCTATGGTTCAATCTCTGTGGAGAAGGCATCTCCATATTTCATCGGTGGATACCGAGCATAGATATTCTGCATGTGGATGAGGCAAAGATGATGAACCGACACCTAGAGGGTATTTCACTATCTCTCCTAGCTTTGAAGGTTTAACGAAAACACCTTGCGTTACACTTGTGGGTGATTATCAGGTTGTATGTAAGTCAATGGTGTTGTAAACTTTTCAAAGTGTTAAAAGGATTTTACCTGAAAGGATTTTTTTTCCTGAATCTGTCATCTTTGTTTTATATGCATGATTTGAATGCTTTATGACACTTAGATGCGTGCCTAGGGGATGAATTAAAATCTAAATTTGGTTTGTTCAAATTTAGACACCTAATTAAATAAGTGTGTTTGATTCTATTGGAGATTTGTAAACTCGATTGATATTGCACACATCATTTTACAAATTGGTATCAGAGCAGGTTACGCTAATTTATCGCGTGATCCTGATTTTTTTAATGCACTTTGGTATTAGAGCATGTTGCACTAATTACTGTGTAGATCCTGTAGTGCAAATTTTTTTGTGGTTATTTGTGTTCCTCTCATGATTTATTTTCTCAATGGATTCTCATACTGTTGAAGTTGTTAGTCGATATGAGTTTGATAATGTTCACGACCGTGCGGAAAAATTAACTCTTTTGAATTTGAAACTTTGCAAAAGAATTAAAATTTTGGAAGAAGAAAATTCTCTTTTTAAGAATAAGTTTGAATATTTGCAAACATTTAAAAATCAAAGAGATATTTATCGTGAGCACTTTGGTAATTTGTATATTGACTTTGATTCTTTAAAAGTTGTCAAAAAGGAGAGTAATGATAGAGTCCTATTTTTAGAAAAAAGAATTAAAGGACATAAAGAATTCTAAGGTTCCCGCTTGTGACGTTGAGGATAAAAAATTAATCGATAATTTTACGGATGCGAAAAGCCACTTAAGGATAAATTTATTTTAATTGGGGGGGGGGGGGGGAGGGGGGGGGGGAGGGGGGGGAGATAATATTTTAGAATTGATTGAAAATTTAAAAAATGAATCCTTAAAATTGGAAGAGTCTAATTATTGCTTGAGTAAAAAAATTTGGAGTTGAAAAATGATTTAAAAAACTCGAGTAGTTTTGTTGTAGTGGTAATGGCTCGTCGTGTTCAAATACTTCCGTTGCAAAAGCCCGAACCATTATTTGTTTTAGAGGGTCAACCGTTCCTAAGGACGTTAGAAAAGGTCAACCCATAGGTGTCGTTCCACCCGTTTACATTTGTTCACATTGTGGTAGGAAAGGTCATCTTAGGCGTTTCTGTTTTGATCTTCAAAAAGGTCCTACGAATTTTATGTCTAGTGTTCCCGTGATTCTCAAAAACCCCACACGATGTTTCACATCTATTTGGATTAGGAAATCACTTTTAGAGGCACTAAATTTTAGACAAATTGATTCCTGTTTGCTTGCACATGATTCTTCTATGCCATATCATATAGATGATTGTGTTTGCATGATTGTCATACTCTAGTTGTGCTTCTTGATATATTCTTGATAGTGTTATGACATGTGTACATTTTGAATTAGTTTTTTATTTTTAAAATTTTTTAGAAAATATAAAAAGATTTTATTTTGATAAAATTTAAAAAATCCAAAAAGAGTTTTGTATTTTGTTTGCACCGTTTATGAATTGACTTTTAGGATGACCAAGTCACAACATCATTCCATATCCATGTGAGTATTTGATAGTGTTTTGAGACAATATGTTGTGTCATTCTTGTGATTTATAAAATTTGGAGTCTTTGAGATGATATAGTGTTGCTACCTACATAGTTGACTCATTTTTCCTTTATTGCACACATGAACAGATTTGATTGACTTTTGTGCTTGTCTATCACATGTTAGTTGAGTGTTTCCATCTCAATTATGTCTTACAACGCACCAAATGCGATACAACTTGACAAGAAAATAGTTCATGTTATAAACCGTTTGTAAGTTTGTGCGTTTTTTTAAAACGAAAAAGGGTTGCAAAAGGTATTTCATTTTTTCCTTTGCGATAAATCCACCATTTAAATGGACCTAAAAAAGTGGGGAATTGAAAATTATCCAGGGTCCAATGAGGTTTAAAAGAGCCCCCAAAAAATTGAAAGGCAATAAAAAGAAATATATGCCAACATGGACCAATAGGTTTTTAGTTTCATCACCTAAAAAAAATCATTATCTTTTAATGAGGGAGCTTGGATGGAATTCAATACGGTTTGCACATCCTTCAAAGACATGAAAAAGCATTACATAGTTTTGGACGTTATTGGTATAAAAATCATTTATACTTTGATTTGTTGATACGATTAAGACGAGGTCATCTAAATTCAATAATTTTTACACCTAAGGACTATTTTGATGTTCATTCGTTAGGAATACACTTATGATCATGCACACATGTCATGATTGAGTCGACTTTCCTATCGAATCTGTTTACACCCATTCATTCCATTTTCATGATTTGGTTATCTTAGTGTAATTTCATTGTGTGTGATTTTTGTAACATCATTTTTGCATGTTTGTATGAAAAATCTGAAAAATCAAAAATAGTTTGTTTGCCTTGATTTACCGTGACATCCGATTCGTTTTATGTGATTTATTCTTTTCCTTGTCTATTTCAGACAAATAAAAAGGGGGAGAATGAATTATGATATTATGGGGGAGTGTTTATATCATTTCAAACTCGATACGTCACGAGGTATTAGCTTTGTCTCATGTGTGTAGGTACAATTGAAGATTTTTGGATTGCACACCCTGATGAGAAAAGCTTGAAGTTTTGAAGAGTTGATTGTTGAAGCCGAAGTTTGAAAAGTTTGAAGACTTGTAAGTTTATCTTTCAACTTTTGAGTTTATGGGAGGGTATATTTGTATAGGTCATTTTTAAGTTGATAATTCGGATATTTTTATTTTGTACCGGCATAGACATTTTTAAGTCATCAAAGGATTGAGAAAGTCACATCTACATAAGACGATCCGAATTTCAAGAAGACTTCAACATTCAAGCTCAACAAGGATGAATTTGGTAAAATATGTTTAATTTCCATTTACATTTTACATTAAAAGTGTTGGGATATTTTTGTAAAAGATAAAATATTTTTCTAAATTTTTTATAAATGGTTTTTATTTTTCAAAAACATTTTCTCATAAAAGTTTTGGATAAACTTTTTGTGATCCCGTGAACAGTTTTAATTTTTGAAGTTTCCAAGTTATTTAAAAGACTGAAAGTTTTTTGTAAAAAGGGATCAGAGACTATCATTCAAATGGCATCGTTCTCGTTCAAACAAGAACCTGTGTCACTCGAACAATGATGTATCTCGTTCGAACGACATGAGTTTTGTACTGACACATCACCGCCTAATTTGTTCTATATATTGGGTGTCAGGCTACTCGATTTTGGTGTGGAGAAACACAGGTTTTAAACAGAATACGTTTTTCAGTGTTTTGGTTTATTCTCCAACCATTTTTAGGGTTCAATCTTTTGTTTTACAATTAACAAATCCCAATTGCTTTTGTATGAGTTATTTTGTGGAATCCAAAGCATAGTTTGCTATTGTTCAACCTCTATGGAGAAGGCATCTCCATATTTGGTCAGTGGATACCGAGCGTAGATATTTTGCGTGTGGACGAGCTAAGGCGACGAACCGACTTGTGGAGGGTATTTCGTTGTCTCTTGTAGCTTTGAAGGTTTGACGAAGCCACCGTGTGTTAAACTTGTGGGCAATTATCAGGTTATATGTAAGCCACTGTTCTTGTAAACCTTTCAAAGTATTCAAAGGTTTTTACCCGAAAGGGTTTTTTTTCCTGAATCTGTTGTCTTTGTTTTATATGCATGATTCGAATGCCTTATGACAATTTTATTCAATTAAGCCAACCCACTTAATTAACAAGGTTTCAAATCACTCAATGGTGAACCTTAATTCTCAAATTGGATTTATCCGCTACTAAATCCAAGGGTGATTTTTCACAAATTAAAATCCTAAATTAAAATTTACCCCACGAATCTGCCCATATTTTAAAATGTCATTTTGGGGCATTTTGGAGCCGTTTCTGGAGAAAACGCATTAGAGAATCAAATGTAAAAAAAACGTGATTTTCTACAGGGCAACGCAGACGGAATCGCCACTAAACCTTTAAAACTTCACTTTCTGCCCAAATTTTCCCCCACAAAACCCTCCTAAACTTGTTCTAAATTCACCCATTTGATAATGTCAATTTAACTACATCATCTACACAAATTGGAGCATGAAAACCACATGATTTTATCATCTGGTCAGATTTATAAATCCCAAATATAAAATCCCCAAATTAAGATGTAGAACAAACCCTAACATATTAATTAATTCACACCTTCTTTAATATGAATAAGAAAAATGCAATTTAATAAATGCAAGTTAAACCACTTGCCTTAGATTTGTAGAACCAAGTCCTTTAATGAAGATGATGGATTGGAATCAAGGATCTCCTCCTGTTCTTGAAGCAATCTTCCAAATTCCCAAATTCTCTTATAAGGGTTCTCCTCTTAAGCTCTCCCCAATTTATTCTTCTAAAATGACTTTAAGTTGCCTTAGCCTTTCACAATTAGAGTTAAAAACTCAAATCCCGTTTTTGGGCCTATGGGCTTAATAAAAAGGGCCCAAACTCTTAATTTGGAGCACAATTATGTCTCATTAAGTCCCGAAACCCAATATATACATATGGCCACTCATTTTGGACTATTTCGACCCTACCGGACTCAACTGTGCTCTCAAAATCGACATCCAGATTAATTTATAATATCTTCCAATTTTAAGACCTCAAAATATGACATAAAATAATCCAAAATAATTAATCCTCACTTCGCCAAATTAATAAATTCCTCAATTTAAAACATTTCTCAAATCATGAATTTAATTCTCCAAATAAAATAAATTCTTTTCCCCCCAAAATATTATTTAATTAAAGGTCCTTGAATTTATGGGGTGTTACATACTTCCCCCCTTACAACGAAATTTCGTCCTCGAAATTTGAATGAGCCTAGTACTGCTAGTGTCAACTAGCCCCAGAATCACTTACCATTAGCATTGCTACACAAAGTTATTGAGCGAATGTAATTAACAAGAGCGCCCATACACCCTGTACCCGTGCTTAACCGCACTAAATGAACACACGACATTTACTTGCCCTAAATCCGTAATATAACGTCAATCCCAGAGTTATAACATTCCAAATACCCTCCTCTCGGCATGCAAGTATATGAAAAGGCGTAGCTTTACTAAATCAATGCTCTGATACCACTTGTTGAAAAAGTGGAAGGCCTCCCGATTTTAAATTCTCTACACTTCAAAAAGTAGTAATTTTCTTTTTAGATGCGGAAGCGAAGATGATGGTTCAATTAAAACAAAATATAAATTTTAATTTCTATTTAAATTAAAATTAAACAAAGTGAAATATGATGAAACACACACATAATTTTAATTTCATTTAAACCAACATAACTCAACCCAAGTCCTAGAAATTTGCCTAAGTCATGTTTTCTATTTTACCAAATTAGGTCAAACCAATTTTATCAAATTAAATTAATGACTTGAATTAAGTTAGCATTTACCCAAATAATTATGTACCACCAAATTAAACAAAAGTAGTGATTAAACCAAATTTTATGCGTCCTAGGTGATATAGAAAGATAAAATTAAACAATGAATCACTACGCCGCGATGTACGAGGAAAATCCACAACGGGAAAAAACCTCGGACGACCGTAGCCTTAAGTCCACTAAGTATGATTTTACAAATTACAAGACAAATGACTTACTTCCTCGACTCGACCCCTTTCAGGCCTTGATGCGTCTTCTTGTAAATACCTCCGCCTAATAGAAAACCCCGGAGCTCCACCGCGATCTCGAAATCCAGCGATGAGACAATAGGTACACCGTCAACCACACATGGTGCCTTTCACCATGTGAGAATGCCGCAGAAAAACAAACTTCTTCTTCTTTGTGGGATTTAGAAGGAAACCCAAACCTCTCTTCAAACGGATGTAGAGATAAATTGGTGCCAAACACTCCAAGCCAAGTATATATATATATGGAACTTGGATAAACTAAACTTTGGGTGAAAACTAGAGTGTTAAATGATCTTTTTCTTGAAAAATTAGACACTCAAAACATGAACTTTTTCCTTTTGGAATTATGCTCTCAAACTCTCTCTCGGAGATGGAAAGATGTGAAAAGGTTAATTGGAAAAAGTTAGTTCCCGCACATATTAAGTTTGTCAAAAATGTTAGTGGGGATAACAAGTGGGAGAAGTGGGAAAACTGTCAAAAACTGCCCAAAAAACTGTTCCCGCCAAATCTCGTTCGAACGAGCCTTCTAACGAAGTTATAGTGTGAAATCGTTAGAAATCTCGTTGGAACATCATTTTTCTTTCGAATGACATTCCAGTGGCCAATGTGGGAACTCGTTGGCAAACTCTTTCGAACGACATTATTGTTCGAACGAAAAACTCGTTCGAACGACAATTCGTACGAACTTCCAGAAAGTATAAATTTCTAATTTTAGCCCAGAAACTTTATATATTATATTTTAAAGTTTTAATAAAATCTTTCTAAAAATTAACAACAGTTTTAAATAAACTATACCCAATATAAAATGTGCCAAGCTCCTATATATATATATATATATATATATATATATATATATATATATATATATATATATATATATATATATATATTCAAAATGCATTCATACCTTAGGAGTAAACGGAACATTGTTGATGATGTAGAAACGAGGCACAATAAACTTGGCATTTTGATGAAGCTTTAAACTTGGTCGCTACGTCTTCAACTTTAGTATGTCATAGGCTTGAAGGATGGTCAATAACTCTATCCTATGACTCAAACGTTTTTGTCCGGAATTGAGCCAAAACTACAAAGGACTCAATTGGGAATTTGTGTCCTTACAGTATACATATCCACTCTTATGTAAAAAAGACAACATATACTATCGCGCCCTCACTATCACTAGTTTTCTTGCACCCGAGATATATCTTCCCGCTCGGCAATAAGTCCAACCACTCTGAATCACATCAGAAATGTCCCTACCCCCGGGATTTAAATTTAACAATATTAGTACATTAACATGCAACACATTTTAACATACATTACCGTATATATACGCTAGACCCTATCTCAGGTGAAACCTAGCAACGATAATTCATACCCTGGTACCGTGAACACCCAATCTTTCTATAGCTGTCCATTATAGCCCCAAACTATAGCTACACAGTTAAAACTTGAAAAAATATCCACACTACTACCATAATCCTCGAAAGTAGAAATCTCTAGCATAATGCAACCATCCTCTTAGTGTAACCCCCCACTCTCACATGGTCAACACTAAAGAACCCCTATATATATATATATATATTATGGATATTACGGCTAATACATCTACTAATATCCGTCTCACTCAGAATCCTAGTGATAGCAAATCATAGGTTGTGACACACTCACTGTCACTTTCAAACACGTCCATGCTTAATCATTCCATAATTCGGGGGACAACTTATTCCCATTCCTCCGAAATATACCCAAAATCATGGCCTTTTCATCTTCTCCCCAAATCTTCTATGTATCTGCACAATAGAGGCTCTGGCTCCTCCCAGGGTGCCCATACACCCTATATCTCGTGCATAATTGCATAAACCTCCGATCATCACTTACATAACCATATTTGTCTCAATTTCGTCCATCGCATTCTCGACGTGGCTATATCCTCCAAATATTTTCGATGACTTTACTCATCACTATTAAATCCTTCCCAATATTACCTCACCTATCAACTTTTGGTGCAAAGCTTCGCAATGTTTCTTTCACAACACTTTTCAGCTCCATTATCCCTATCTATTAGTGGCTCTCCGCTCAACGTATTTTCCCCACACATTCACTAATTATCATTAAATCCGATGACCTAGAATCCAATGACGTCTCCACACTTTCGACATTTTATTAAGTCTTATGCGTATAACACTTCCCAGCACAGCCCAAAAGAACTTTTCCTAATGCACTATTCCTCAGCATTTTCGGTCCTTGATTTCCACATAACCCAAAGCATATTCCCGGGACTATCAAACCTTACCCCTATACTCACAAGTATATCATGGACTCCCGTGTCCCTAAAGGAGTCATATATTACAGCGCTCGTGCAATCACTAAGCCCTCAGCACTAAATATTAATAACGAGTTAAATCTCTCCGCTCCACGGCAACCCTACATCCCTTGAATCTCATCAGTAAAAGTCCTCGCACCGGGATCTAATATAACTAGACAACTTCACTCTATGAATCCTACTTCACACAATATTACCGCTATAATCTTACTCAACCCTCTTCCAAGTGAGACACCTCAAGGAAATATACATCTGGCACTGAAACAACGAACACGATATCCTTGCTATGATCGCCCACCATTACGAACCGATCCGTACCCAAGATAAAACCATACCTCAATTATCACCTTTCTAAGGATCTAGTCCTCAAGAAATACATCGTCTCAATGTACCCACCCATTCCTTTCAGGTGGAACCGAAGAGTAGCCCGCTACTCCATGGTAAAAATACACATACTAGTGATATTAATGATACTTCAACTAAATCCATTTCTCATGTGAATCTAGTACTAATACATTATTGTGACACGCTTACATCACACAAAACATACCCCAATCATCTCAGAATCAAAACTTGTAATTTCAGTTGCCCACAACACTGCCGGCTCAACGGTTATTAGGCATAACACCCGCGTCCTATACAAACAAAAAAAACTTCTCCAATAAATGCCCCTACTAGGCATCTAGCTCCCGTCCCCTGGCTTTTCATGGATAAGATCCATCCATGTGTTTTTACTTTTTTACACATAAGACACCTTTTTGTGTCATTCCCCTTTCTCCTTTCTCTGGACCCACCGTATATGTTGGGGTTATCCTTCTCATAGACCTGGTAGTCTTGACCCTGATTGTTACCCTAACTGTCCCTTTGGATCCACTGATCGAGTAGACTGGTTGCTGGATTTGACGGATCTAACTGAACCCACCGTCACTTGGTAGAAATTCTATTAATCTCAATCATTAATCTGGGTCCCCTACTGGGTAATCCTTCCCTTGGAACCTTACTAGCACTAAAAATCCAATCTTACTCTTCTAATAGATTTTTTAACTCCCTTAGCTCCCCTCTCTCGAGAGCATTGATACTAATGTAAATGTACAACCTTGATGACAATGACACCAATTATCTTAGCCAGATCTCCTATCCATGTTGGTACATTCTACTCACGGGTCTATTATTAACTTATAACCCTACTTGATTCTCCGTATCCCTCTCATCAGTTATGAAGTTTGCGAAATTCCGCCAACTTTCCTTCCATCCGGCCACTGTCCAACCCTTTTGGAAGATTACCAAAATTTTCCTTGCCTCTCTATTTAACCTCGAGTGAGAGGATTCATAATAATATGCACCCCAAATTCCACGTTATTCATAGTATCTCCCTTGAATGTGGTGATTGGATCCTAGCACCCCATACTGCTTCTAAGAGCAAACAACTTTGCCCAAAATTTTGAATTGAGTGTCACTACACTCCTCCACATGTGACCCCAATTAGATGTTCTCTACCCATTGGTAAATCACCTTTACTCACCTTCCTAGAATCCTAGTGGATTGTTCTTCAAAAATCAAATCTTCTTCAACCCTTACCCCGTGTCATCTACACTTGGGGTATTCACCTTGTACCACCATCCTTCACGACGATTTTTGGGCAACTACTGTTCCCCAACGGTTTCTCCAACATCAATTTTTAAAACAATATGGCGTCTCCTATCGCGTCACTGTTTCTAGGATACTCCATGGATTTTATTGAGTCCTCCCTCCTGCAATCCTTCTATGTCCCATGCTTATCATCTATGATGTTTGATCTGCTACGCTCGACCAAAACTGTATATGAGTCACACGAACTATACCCTATAGTAGGAGAATGTAAATCGCATACGTGAGTGAATACAACAACCCTAAAATAAGGCTCTATATCAAAGAATGCTACGCTGAAATGTAAAAAGTCGCACAGATCCTAAAGACACTAAAACCTGATGCTCTGATACCATCTGTCACACCCCGCCTAATAAAATACCGGGTGATCAATTATATATCAAATTAAAAAGGAATCTCATATGGTTCATTCTTAGCATCACTGTCAAAAACTTTTTAAAACTTACTAATCACCTAGTATTTAAAAGACATGGAGCCAAATTTTATCTTTTTATTTAAGCCCAAACCAATAATGCAATACAATTTCAAATAACCAACACATAAAGAGAAACTAATCATACCACAAGTCTACTAGAAGTATCAGCCGAATAACATCGACTACAAGCAAACCAATAAAGTCCAAAGTATAAAGACAATACTAATATATGCCAAACTAAATATAAATGTACAAGCCCAACGGTACAACTGAAATGTCCCTATCTAGAGAGAATGAGATAGGCGTCTAAGAAAATATCCCGCAGCATCCACATATATTGCAGCTGTGTAATCCTAGAATAGAACAATTCTGGCGTCCTTGTGGCTGGACACCTAAAAGGTTTTGAAAATATTTTATTGCAAGGGTTAGAACCCAAAACATTTGAAAATATATAGCAAGTGAGTTTAAATGCAGGAAATTAAAATGCTTGAATGCTCTTCATATTTAAGTTAGTGTCATACACTCTCTTGAGGACACCTCACCCATCCACTAATGTGCACACCTAACATTCTATACATAATCCACCTAGCTAACCACCCCTTAACTAGTCTTGTCATATATATCCCACGATTTCTCACTCTCTAACCCTAGTGGGTTTAGTATACTTTATAAGTTATTAATCTTGTTAACTTAACATTCTCACGAGTTATACCACTTATACATTTCACATCACTTATAAGAGTTTATAAGTTATTATTCACACTAACTTATTTAAGTAAATTCCCATTTGATACCATATAATCATTTCAGAAGTTATATTAATTATACATTTACACCATGTATATATATCCGTATATAATTCTGCACTATATATTTGTATAACTATATCTCAATATTCACACGCATGTTGTATATAAATGCTATCACCCAACGCGTAGGAGGCGATCATAGTTCCCCCTGTAAGTGCCCGTTCCATACCATAACGACCCACCCCTATAAATAAATGATATGACCTGAGGATTATAGTCACCCTGCATTCACTACCTAGGGGATTCACCCACGTCACGCAATCTCCTAAGATAGCATTAATATTGGTATGCTTTACTATAAATATTATTCACACATATATTCATAAATCATATATATGCTACACGTCACCGTATATATATGTGGAATCCAGGCTACCGGTGTACTAGGTGATATGCCTAAAGTGTACCCTCGAACTTGGGGTCAACAACCTCGGCCAACCATGCGATCGAGTCCTTGAGAGGCTCACAATAGCCATCAGAAAGGTCATCTTTTACAAGGTTGTCTATCAATGATCATTCTCGGCTGGTCGGTAGTAGAGGTCGGCAACACCTCATGGGCTCAACCATGGTCACTCTCATACTCTGCTCTAGCCGATATTGCAACCAGGCCCAAATATACAACCTCAGATCATCTATATGGCTGAGGTCATACTTATGATTGGCAGACAACTCAACCCTTGGACTTACCAATATAGTATTCGGCTGGGCTGAGGTTCTAGTGGATGACATCATAGATCCGAGCATACGCAAGCACATGGGAGACTAGGAACACGTGGACTAAATCGTTATAACCCACTCATTCCCCTCACAAAGGAATATTTGTCATCATTATCTGCATGCGGCACAGGCAGGTGTCCACATGAAATTAGTTTGATCACCACACACATGCTCATGGCATGCTTGGGGGGTACACTACACCCCCCAAGCACTATATATACATGTCTTCTTCTACCTTGAAAAAAGATCTCATTATTCACAACCCTAGCAGAACTCTGTCAAAATATACAGAAGAGAGAGAAAAGCTTGAGCGTTGTATTTAGAGGCCATTAGTGCCATACTTATAGTGAAAACCACCATTCACACCGCATAGTGGACGTAGGCTCCGGTCGAACCACTTACATTTGGTATCATCTTCTTCTTTACCTCATCTACTTCTGTCTATACATTTATATCTTTTGTACACCATTGTTGTCTAGTTTGAGCTTATATACATCTTGACCTGGTAATACCATTTCTGGTATCATCAGTTTGGCGCCGTCTATGGGAATGAGAGGCTATATCTCTTCCTTCTTGAAGCTTGGCCTCATTGGAGACTCTGGTGGTGAACCAATCATCCCCCCTTTGTGTGGAGTTATTTTACCATTAAAAGATATCCATTGAGATTTTCAAGCTCACTAGTCTCTTAATCACAGCTCAAACATATGGCACCAGAGTTACCACCACCTCCTTCTCTAGTTAGTGGTGGAGGGTCTAGTTCCAGCCAAGCACCACCACAGTCCGAGAAGGCCGAGGTGGCTGCTGCCTTGAAGTCCTTGGTGGTTAGTCAATAAGAAATGAAGGAAAAATTTGCCCAGTTCAGCCAAAACATAATGATGAGGCCACCAGGAATCTTGATGGAGATGATCACTCAAGCAGCTATACAAGAACAACACCAGGAGCCCAAGGAACCACCCCAGGCACCCCACAGAGATCTGCCTCCTCCCCAACGATGGAGGGATGTTGCTAACCCTAGGCATTTACGTATGGGGAGACAAGGACCCACTTGCCCTAAGGATCAGTACGACGATATGGAGGCCGATGATGCTCCAGTGGAATGCTGGGAACCTTATGAGATTTTTAAAAATACTCTACGACCTGTTCATCACAACCGAGGTCTGTGTGGTAGATGAGATTCTGATGCTTGCCCAAGAGGCTCAGCATTTGATCGATTAAGCATAGGGTTAGCTTTTGAAAGGATCGACCTAGTTAATGACCTGAGGGAAAGGTTATCAAGCTCAAGAAGTCTTGCTAGCTCTAGAAGAGAAGGGGGAGATTATTGGCCCCAATATGATCGACCCCCACACGGTCGAGATGGAGGCCGGGGGAGGTCAACAATCGACATCACACTGCAGTAGGGGAACCCCCAGTTAAACCCTCGGAGATAACAGGGGACAACCTCGGCCAGACCAACATTTCTAAGCCATGGAATGACTCAATTCAAAGGCTTGAAGATAAGATTCGGGATATCCTAAAAAGGCGAGACCCATTGCATAGGGGGTACTCAAAGGGTTCACCCTTCGTGGAAAAGATTGTTAGCTTTCCAACCCCGACCAAGTTTAAGCCTCCTGTAGTGTCTCCTAAGTACGATGGAAGCACCAACCCTATCCATTATATAGAAATGTACTAGTCAATAGCAGATACCTACTCCATCTCTAATGAGTTGAGGTGCCAATCTTTCTCAAGCACTCTGATTGGGGCTGCACATGTATGGTTCACATCCCTTCCAAATAATTCCATAGAGAACTTTAAAATATTGGCCGAGAGATTTATCCATAACTTCTATTTTATGGTGAGACCACAAAAAAAGATGACCCATCTGCTTTATGTCAAGCAAGGGAAAAATGAGAGCCTGGGAGACTATATCGCAAGATTCAATAAGGAAAAGTTAGAAGTAGAGGACTATGAAGAAACTATAGCTATGACAGCCCTCATAGGAGGCCTCCAAAAGGAAAAGTTGTTATGGAAGCTTGCTGAAGACCCTCCCAAGTCAATGGCCGAGTTGCTAGAAATAGATGGGAAGGTCATGAATGCAGAGGAAGCAATGGTTGTTAGGTATGAGGATGAGAAAGGAAACAATAGTTGAGGCAAGTTTTAGAAAAAGAACAAAGATGGGATGAAAAGTTCGGCTGACGATAAGTTTGTAGACTACACTCCGTTGACTTTAAGTTGTGAACACATCCTGAATGAGATAAAGAGCGATCGGTCTTTAAGATGGACAGAAAAGCTAAAGGATCCTCCTCATAATAGGAACAAAAATTTGTGGTGTGAGTTCCACCAAGACCACGGTCATCTGACTAACAAGTGTTTCGTCTTGAAAGATGAGATTGAGAAGATGTTGTAGTCTGGGAAGCTAAGGAAGTATGTGGATACCAGAGCCTCATAGGGTGGCCGAGCCGACCATAGAAAGAGAAGGAATGATAAATGCCGAGAAGTTATCCCTGCCCAACGTGATGATCCCTCAGACGATGATGATAATGATCCGAACCTCCCACCAAAGGACGACGTTGTCCTTGTAAAGAGGTTAAACATGATCTCCTTTGATTACGGTATGATCTGTGGGGGAATAGTAGGAGGATGCTCTAAGATAGCCGATAGAAAAGATCACATCGCAGAGGAAAAGGCAATGACAATGGCGCAAAGGTTGTATACTCGGCTTCAATTAATACGAAGCCTGAGAAAAAGAAGAAAGTGGACATAGACACCCTAATAGTTAGCTTCTCAAGACTAGCTTTTAAGGGTATTTGAGCCCCACATGATGACCCTCTCGTCATCACAACTAGAGTGCGTGGGTGTGGGGTTTCAAGGATCTTAGTTGATGGGGGATCTTGGCAGATGTCATGTTCTGACCTTATTTTAAGGTGTTGGGGATTAGTCGGGCAAGGCTCGTCCCCTACCACTATCCACTAATCGGCTTTAGCGGAGAGAAAGTTAACCCATTGGGGATGTATGAGATGGATATAAGAATACGGGATGAATGTCTAAAATGACTAACTAGAAAAATTAACTTTTTTTTATCATGGATGAGAATGTATTCTCAGCATATAAACTCATACTTGGACGAGTGGACCTGAAAGAGTTTGAGGCCGTACCTTCAATGGTCCACCAAATGATAAAATTACCAACTTCTTATGAAGAAGGGGAAGTTCAGGGTGACCAAACATTGGCACGTGAATGCTACTTTAACTCTGCAGAGGAAAGAGAGGCATATAAAAAGAAACCACTACTTACAACATTATTGACACTCTTGATCCGAGAGATGAGACAAAGCTCAAAAAGGGAGAGGCTATGGAAGAGGTAGAATCCATCATCCTCAAGGAAGACGAGCCAAAAAAACATTCAGGTATGTAAAACCCTAAAGCCTGAGATCAAAGAAGAGATGATCAAGATACTGAAGAGAAGACGAAGCATCTTTTCCTAGAGTCATGCAGACATGTCAGGTATTGACCCTAAGATCATGTGTCATAAGCTTAATGTGGTAGAATATGCTAAGACTATTAAGAAGAGGAGGAGGATTTACTACCGTGAAAAGTATGATGTTATCAGAGACGAGGTGAAGAAGCTTGAAGAAGCTGAGTTCATTAGAGAAGTCATCTACCCGGAATGGCTGTCCAATACTGTCATAGTGCCAAAAGTCAATAGAAAGTGGAGGATGTGCATGGACTTCACTGATCTGAACAAGTCTTATCCCAAGTTTCCTCTGCCTCGTATTAATCGGATGTTTGACACCATAATAGGTCATGAGCTGATGAGCTTTATGGATGCATATTCTGGATACAACCAAATCTTCATGGACCCAATTAACTCAAAGAAGATAACCTTCATTACAACAAGGGTACGTATTTCTACAAAGTGATGCCCTTCGTCTTAAAGAATGTTGGGTCTACATATTAGCGTCTAGTGAATAAGATGTTTGAGGATCAAGTTGGAAATTCCATGGAGGTCTATGTAGAAGACATGTTGATGAAGAGTCTGAAGGCCGACACTCATGTAGCCGACCTTAAAAATACCTTTGATGCCATGGATAAGTACATGATGAAGCTCAACCCTGCCAAACGCGTCTTTGCGGTTGGAGATGGAAAGTTTTTAGGCTTCATTGTCAACTAAAGGGGACTAGAGGCTAATCCAGAGAAGATAAAAGCTTTGATTGAAATGAAGACACCTGAGACTATCAAAGATGTTCAGAGACTTACTAGCCGAGTGGCTTCCCTCAACATGTTTGTTTCTAGAGCTACTGACAAATATCTTCCATTTTTTAAAATCCTCAGAAAAGATTTTGAATGGAATGAGGAATGTGATAAAGATTTTAAAGATCTTAAGTCCTACCTCGTCTCCCCCTTACTTCTATCCCGACCAATCCAAGGAGAAACGTTGTATGTGTACTTAGCCGTCTCAGAGTCGGCAATTAGCTTAACTATAGTAAGAGAAGAGGATGGGATATAGAAACCAGTGTATTTCAATAGCAAAGTCCTCCAAGGATCTGAGCAGAGATATCCAAGGATGGAGAAGTTGGATTTTGCTTTAATTCATGCTGCTAGAAAGATAAAACCATACTTCCAAGCTTACTCCATAGTCATCCTCACTGACTCATCGCCCAGACAGGTCATCCATAATCCTGAGAAATCAGGGAGGCTAATGGCTTGGGCAATTGAGCTGGGAGAGTTTGACATTGTCTACCAGCCAAGGGTGGAAATCAAAGGGTAGTCACTAGCTAATTTTTTGGCCGAGTTCACTTGGGATGAGGCCAAGGTTAAAAAAGAAAAATGTGAGATTGCAGAAAGCCAGCCAAAAAGAAGTGTCGGCTCTTCCATGGATGGGGCTGAGACAAGTACAGTTAGAAGAAAGACAGCAAAAAATGAAGAGGGAAGGTATCTCTTCAAACAAGGATCCCTGACAGAGGGAAACTTTTATGAGTTCGACGATGTATGGAGCCTCTTTGTTGATGGGTCATCCTACAAAATTGGAAGTGGTGCCGAAGTAATAGTGTTAGCACCAGACAACACAGATATAGAGTACGCTCTGAGGTTTAATTTCAATGCCTCCAATAATGAATCTAAATATGAATCTTTAGTATTAGGTCTCTCTCTAGCTCTAGCTCTTAATATCGGTCGAATCCTAGTCCATAGTGACTCAAGACGGATAGTAAATCAAATCTTGGGAGTATATGAAGCAAAGGAAGAGAGAATGGCTAAATATCTGAAAAGAGTAGGATTGACGTTGGAAAGTTTCAAAGAGGTAAAGCTGAAGAGAATACCTCTGCTAGACAACGGTCGAGCCGACGCACTTTCAAAGTTGGCCTCAACTAATAGAAATGACATCAGAAGAACAATGTCGGTAGAGGTCTTGCTTAGGCCATCTATTGAAGAGGAAGATGACACATTCAAGCCTTGTCTAAATCTACACACAGAAGATTCATGGATGGATCCTTTTATAAGATACATCAGAGAGGGGGATATACCATCATCAAAAGCTGAGAGAAGAAACCTGAGGTACAAAGATGCCAAATTCTCCGTTATAGGAGACACTTTGTACAAAAAAGGTTTTTTGCTCCCTTTACTCAGATGTGTTCCTCCATCTGGGGTATCGAATATCCTAAAGGATATACATGAGGGTTCCTACTCTAGATATATTGGAGTAAGATCATTATCTAAAAGGATCATAACTCAGGGGTACTGGTGGCCGACCCTAGAAAAAGATGCAGTAGCATATGTAAAGAAATGTGACAAGTGCCAGAGATTTGCTACCATTCCCCATCAGCCTCACCAACCTCTGACCTCCATTAAATCTCCCTGGCCATTCGCAGTATGGGGAATCAATTTGGTAGGACCCTTGTCAAGAGCTGTGAATAACTATCAGTACTTGATTGTTACGATAGATTACTTTTCCAAGTGGGTAGAGGTCAAGTCGATAATCACCATCACAGAACAAAAGACATTTCAGTTCATCTGGAAAAACATGATCTGCAGGTATGGCCTCCCAAATACCCTAATCTCGGACAATGGGACTCAGTTTAAGAATGTCTCTTTGGAGAAATATTGTGAAAGAGTTGGAGTCAAATAATTCTTCTCCTCTCCCGGGCGACCCCAGGCAAATGGGCAGATAGAGGTGACAAATAGGATGATCCTTGATGGGATTAAAAAGAAGCTAGAAGAGGAAAAGGGAAGATGGATTGAAAAAGTATATGTTGTGCTATGGGCCTACAGGACGACAGTCAAGACTCCTATAGGGGAGACCCTATTCATGTTGGCCTACGGCTCAGAGGCTATCATCCCTATCGATATTAGCCTTCCTACTCATAGAGTTCAGATGTATGACCATCAGGGAAATGCCATAAAGAGAAGACTTGATCTTGATTTGATTAAAGAGAGAAGAGAAGATGCCGAGGTTAGGCAAGCAGCCTACCAGCAGAGGATGGCCAAATTTTATAATCAAAGGCTAAAAGAGAGGCCGATAGACGTAGGAGACCTGGTTTTGAAGAAAACATGGCAAAATCCCAACAAGCTTCATCCAAATTGGTATAGCCCCTATAGGGTAACTGATGAAGTCATCCCAGGCACATACCGATTGGAAACTCTAGAAGGAGAGCCCTTCTCAAATCCTTGGAATGCATATCATTTGAAGAAATATTACTTATGTTGTTGTAGTTGCCTTATTTTTTTCCATGTATCAACTTATGAAGTAAAGGAGAAATATCAATGTTCAGTCAACATATTTGTATTAGTGTATATATTTTAGTATCATTAATTTGGTGAAATTATGAGGTTAAACATAATTAATTTGGTGACCTCAGACCTTAAACATCATTAATTTGGTGAAATTATGCGATTAAACATCATTAATTTGGTGATCTTAGACCTTAAACATCATTAGTTTGGTGAAATTATGATGTTAGACATCATAATTTGGTGACCTCGGGCATTTAACATCATTAATTTGGTGAAATTATGAGGTTAGACATCACTAATTTGGTGACCTCGGACCTTAAACATCATTAATTTGGTGAAATTATGAGGTTAAACATCATTAATTTGGTGACCTCAAACCTTAAACATCATTTATTTGGTGAAATTATGAGGTTAGACATCATTAATTTGGTGACCCCGGACCTTAAACATCATTAATTTGGTGAAATTATGAGGTTAGACATCATTAATTTGGTGACCTCAGACCTTAAACATCATTAATTTGGTGAAATTATGAGGTTAAACATCATTAATTTGGTGACCTCGGGCATTTAACATCATTTACTTGGTGAAATTATGAGGTTAAACATCATTAATTTGGTGACCTCAGACCTTAAACATCATTAATTTGGTGAAATTATGAGGTCATACACCATAATTTGGTGACCTCGGGCATTTAACATCATTTACTTGGTGAAATTATGAGGTTAAACATCATTAATTTGGTGACCTCAGACATTAAACATCATTTATTTGGTGAAATTATGATGTTAGACATCATTAATTTGGTGACCTCAGACCTTAAACATCATTAATTTGGTGAAATTATGAGGATAGACATCATTAATTTGGTGACCTCAGACCTTAAACATCATTAATTTGGTGAAATTATGAGGTTAGACATCATAATTTGGTGACCTCAGGCATTTAACATCATTTATTTGGTGAAATTACGAGGATAAACATTATAATTGGATGACCTCTCAGACCTTTAACTTGGTGACCTCAGACTCTTAACATATTTATTATATTTCTCTTCTTATGGTGAAATTTGTGGTGAGTATGTGGAACATCACAATTATGGAACAACAAAACATCATAGAAGAGAAATAGAAGTAGAGAGAGTGAATCTGCTTTCATTCGTAACATGAAGAGGTTACAGAGTTACATTCAAAATATCAAAAAACTATAACCAAAGTTCTTCAAAATAAGAATTGCACAAAGCTTCACAAAAATTTCTTCAAAGAAGGATACACGCTCAGAGCTCAGCTTGACCCTTGGCAGGAGCCGGCTGGTCAACAACTGGATTGGTGGGGTCAAGGTCGGGATTCGTAACTTCCACCTCATCATCATGATGAGCACCATCGCCAGTCTCCGTGACCTCCAGAGGAGACGTCTCGATCGGGGCAGCATCACTTTCTTCTACTTCCTTTAAAGCTTGGGCGAATCAAGGTTCTGCAAAGTCGAGACCAATAAAGTCCTCAACCGACAACCACCCAGACTCACCCTGCTTAAGATCCTCCCATCGGCTGGTTGCTTTGATGCCCCTCTCTAAATACTCAAAGCCAAAGCTGATAAACTCATCATAAACTTTGTAGTCCTCAATGGTTTTCTCTGTAGCATCGATCAGAGTAGCCTTGACAGCAACATCGACCTTCGATTGAAGACACTGATCCTTTGCCTTCAGGGCCTTGTTATGATATTCCTTCAGTTTAGTGATAGCTATGTCTTTATCTTTTAGATTCCCTTTTAACCTCTCCACCTCAGCCTTCAGATCGACTTCGATTTTCTCAGCATCTTTGCCCTTTTGTATAAGGGGCAACCTCTTCAAGGTCCAGTCAACAAGGTGGTGAAAAGATACCACACTCTACAGAAAAAGGTCATACATATGAGTAATAACTTTTAAAAGTGCAGAGACAGCACTTGGGAGAAAATTTTGATACCTGAACTGCCATGTGAATGGCAAACTAGGCCAGCAGAGGGACATCTATCGCCTGAAGAAAATGCTTGTCGTCCTCAGTCATGATGGTGCCAATAGCATCGACAGCTTGTAAGCTATGGCCGATGATGCTTTGTTTTATTTCAATCTATGATAGACGAGCAACCAAAGCATTATCGGTGGAAATGGGGATGGCACGATCCTTAGCAGCCTTGCTCGACCTAGTATTAGATGGTTCAGTGGGTGCTTTCCTTTTCTTGCTAGCATCAACCTTTGAAGTTCTGACAGTATTTTTTGTTTGGATAGGAGAGGGTACAATCTTACCACCACATTTTTCCATGAGCTTGGTATGGCTGGGGGCCGACATCTCCCAGAAGTCATCAGAAATGCCTATTGGTCGTTCTGTAGAAAGGTAAGTCTCTGAGTTAGCAAGTCAGACAGATAAAAGGTACCAGACATCACTTGGTACGCAAATTTTGGAAACTTATGGAGTTCTACCAGAGGACCACACCCCAAACCTGTCTGAGAAAGGTAATAGGGGGTCATCAGATGTTCATACTTAACAAGACGACCATTCACGACTTGGTTTCCAAGGTCCTTTATGTTTTAGTAGTTATCCTGGCTAAGGTCAGTGTCATCTTTAGCCGCATGGGATACTTTGGCCCATTTCAGAGGGGTCCTTGGCACCGACGTCCCACAAGCGTCATTTGGGCCAAACTCCCTGGCCCCAAAAATAAAGAAATACCGAGGTTTCCAATTATGGTTGGAAGTCTGGGTAACAAAGAGCATCTTCTTCTTGTAATTCCTAACTACGAAGTGGTCATAGCCGCGGTGATTTTTGGCAGACGAGGGAATATAGCAAGCAGTAAAAACTCTAACTCGAAGGTCTTTATGATGAACAGCCTTCCAAAGGACGATAGCCCCAATCATAACCCTCCAAGCATTCGGGGACAGTTGGGAAGGGGAAAGGTTTATAGAAGAGAGTATGGCTCTGATAGTTGGGTGGATGGGAAGACGAAAACCTAACTTGAACATCTGCTCATAAATGCAGATTACACCCTCTCGGCCATCGAATGCCCTTTCGTCCTTCAAAGGTTTCCTCAAGATGATCGAGGAATCAATGGAATATAGGTGTTTGAAGACCAAAAGATCGTACTCATTTACGGTACTCTTTTACTCTGTATCTACAGAGTTATCGAGGTCACTTCCTTCATTATTGTTTTCCTCAGCAACCTCACCTCGAGCCTCAGTGGGGACACCACCGGGGAATCTCTCTACAAACTCTGCACCAGTATACCCTGATAAAGAAACGGCCTCAAAGGGAGGAGGATAGGATACACTAGGTCCTAATATTTATATGGAAGGAGATCTATGTGAAGTGTTAGCATCTCTGTGGGACGAGGCACGATTTGAAACTTCTTCATTCTCAGAAACTCCACTTTGCCTAGGAGAGTAATCCATAGCCTCTTGGAATGAGTCTACGGACTCGACCGCCTCAGATGTTGACATTGGGTTTGAAGCATCGTCCTCAGACATGGGATCAGAAACCTTGGCCGATTCAGGGAATATGACAGCTAATGGTGGAGGATAAATTGGTATGAGGGGAAAAGCCTCGGCCTCACGAGCCTCGGCTTAGGCTAACTCTATCTGTCTGATCTTGTTGAAACACTCCTCGTGCAGAGTTGAAAACTCTTCAGCAAGTCTATATAGGGGTCGTAGCATCCGATAAACGATGATACACTTGGAGAGTTCAAGCTAAAAAGTCAAACAGGTAAACAACTTATAGTACCCAAACTAAAGATCAAAACTTGGAATCCAATAGGTTTTCACCAAGAACACCAAGAACAGTCAAAGGTTGGGTCACCGAAGAAGATGATCATAGGGCCAGCGGAAAGCCTAAAAGTGGGAGTCTTTGGCTAAAAAAACTGCGGAGCGGCCTAGTATGGGTCCAAAGTCACTTAACCACTGCAAACCTAACCTTATAACCACCCAACAGCGGCAAAAAACCTCACCAAGAAAAGGAAAAGTTCACCGAAAAGTCAAAAGTGTAAATTAATGCCCAGAAATGAAAAAGGAAAGGTTGAAGAACAGTACCTGACTGAGTTTGATTGAGGGAAGAAGAAATTAAGAGCAAGGAACCTTGAATCACAGCAGAGCTTTGGAGGTTTTTGAGGAGAAAGTTGCAGAAAGGGCTCTAAGTGGGAAAACTGAAGAAGAAAAAAGAGAAATGAAAGGGCGAAATGGTTTAAATACCACTGTAATGATGATGCGCGAATATAAAGGCCCTCATTATTGCACCTAGAAACCCTAAAAAGGCGACGTCAGGTCATCATTATCATGGGGCAGACGCGACCCACTTCAACGGGTGTCATGTGTCCAATAGATAACTCCACATCCCAAGGTGCAGAAACGTCCCTCCACCTGCTTGACCTTTATACCCCTCATCCATATACTCACATAGAAGACTGAGGGATAGCAGGTGATTGATATTCCTAAAGTGTACCCTCGTACTAGGGGTCAACAACCTCGGCCAACCTTGCAGCCGAGTCATCGGGAGGCTCACAAGAGCCATCAGAAAGGTTGTCTTTCCCAAGGTCAACTATCAATGATCAATCTCGACTGGTCGGATGCCGAGGTCGGAAACACCTCATGGGCTCAACCATGGTCACTCTCATACTCTGCTCTAGCTGACAGTGCAACCAGGCCCCAATATAAAACCTCGACTCATTTACATGGCCGAGGTCATACTTATGATTGGCAGATAACTCAACTCTCGGACTTACCAATATCGCACTCGGCTGGGCCGAGGTTCCAGTGGATGACATCGCAGGTCCGAGCATATGTAAGTACATGGGATACTTGCAACACGTGGACTAAACCGTTATAACCAACTCATTCCCCTCACGTGAGGGAATATTTTGTCATCATTATCTAGATGTGTCAAAGCTAGGTTTCTACATGAGATTGGTTTGATCACCACACACATGCTCATGTCATTCTTGGGGGTACACTACACCCCCCCCCCCCAAACACTATATATACATGTCTTCTTCTATCATGAAAAAGGATCTCATTATTCACAACCCTAGCAGAACTCTATCAAAATATACAAAAGAGAGAGAAAATCTTGAGTGTTGTATTTGCAGGCCATTAGTCCCATACTTATAGTGAAAACCACCACTCACACTGCACAGTGGACGTAGGCTCCGGCCGAACCACTTACATTTGGTATCATCTTCTTCTTTACCTCATCTCCTTATCTCTATACATTTATATCTTCTGTACACCATTGTTGTCTAGTTTGAGCTTACATACATCTTGATCCGGTGATACCATTTCTGGTATCTTCACTAGGTTCGGACACAGGCCTTATGCTTTACTATAAATATTATTCCCACAAATATTTATATATCATATATATACTACACATCACCGTATATATATATATATATATATATATATATATATATAAATCTAGGCTACCGATGAACTATGTCCACACACAAGCCTAAAACATGCAAGTCTATGGTCCGACTTCATTTCAATTAATTATACACTAATTAATTTTCATTATTTTTGTGTCACCCTACCAATTATACTCGAACACTCTCTCTCAGTTCAAAATTCAATATTTCCAACCCACCATTCAATTTCATTCAATTAAAAGACTATCCACTTAATTAACAAGGTTTCAAATCACTCAATCATGAACATTACTTCTCAAAATGGATTTATCCTCTACTAAATCCAACAGTGATTTTTCAAAAATTCAAACCCTAAATTAAAACCCTAATTTAAAATTTGTCCCATGAATCTGCGCAAATTTTTAAATTCCCGTTTTGGAGCATTTTGGAACCGTTTTTGGAGAAAACGCATCAAAGAACAAAATGTAGAAAACGTGATTTTCTACAGGGCAACGAAGACAGAATCGCCATTAAACCTTTAAAACTTCACTTTCTGCCCAGATTTTTACCCACAAAGCCCTCTTAAACTTGTTCTAAATTCACCCATTTGATTTTCTCAATTTAACTACATCATCTACACAAATTGGGGCATGAAAACCACATGATTTTATCATCTCTTCAGATTTATAAATCCCAAATATAAAATCCCAAAATTAAGATGTAGAACAAACCCTAACATATTAATTAATTCACACCTTCTTTAATATGAATAGGAAAAATACAATTTAATAAATGCAAGTTAAACCACTTGCCTTAGATTTGTAGAACCAAGTCCTTTGATGAAGATGATGGATTGGAATCAAGGATCTCCTCTTGTTCTTGATGCAATCTTCCAAAATCCTCAAATTCTCAACTAAGGGTTCTCCTCTTAAGCTCTCCCTAATTTTAGTCTTTTAAAATGACTTCAAGTTGCCTTATCCTTTCACAATTAGGGTTAAAAATTCAAATCCCGTTTTTGGGCCTATGGGCTTTATAATAAGGGCCTAAACTCTTAATTTGGAGCTCAATTATGTCTAATTAAGTCCCGAAACCCAATATATACATATGGCCACTCATTTTGGACTATTTCGATCCTACCGGACTCAACCGTGCTCTCAAAATCGACATCTAGATTAATTTATAACATCTTCCAAATTTAAAACCTCAAAATAGGACATAAAATAATCCAAAATAATTAATCCTCAATTCGCCAAATTAATAAATTCCTCAATTTAAAAATTTCTCAAATCATGAATTTAATTCTCCAAATAAAATAATCTTTTCCTCCCAAAATATTATTTAATTAAAGGTCCTAAAATTTTCGGTGTGTTATAATAACGTCTAAAACTATATAATACTTTTTCAAGATTTTGTCAGGACGTGCAAACCCATTTTTTACATTTCCAACCAATCTCCCTCATAAATAATATATCTTTTATTATTCTTTAGGTGATTTATTTTTTTCTCCTTAGAGAAATCCTATGGGACCATTTTTGGCATATTTATCTTTTTATTGCCTTAATTTTTTCTCAGGCTCTTCTAAACGATGGCTTTCATGATGTAATTATTATTCACTCGCAGCCTTTCCCATGAACATTCATCATTTTTCAGTTATACATATTAAATCATCACGGTTACCGGTTCTTACATGCACTACTTTCATTGTCAAGATTTATCGCATTTGGTTCATTTTAAAGACATGACTGAGATGGAAACATGATAGAAAGAACTTTTGCGTTTATAATTTCGTCGTTGCTTGAAAAGTCCTTCTACTCAAAACCTCACATACCTACAAAATATAACAACTCAAGTGTAGCAGTAAATAAGGGTATCAATCCACTTTCAAGGGAGTAAGCTAGAGACAAATTCAATTGTAATTCATTTTTTATTTTCTTTTTGTGCTTTTTCACTTTTCTAATTTTTTTAGCTTTTTCAATGTTAAAACAATAGGGCGAGGTGAGGTTTTAAACTAAACTAAATTAAGATGAAAATAACTAACTAGAAAGTGACTAAAATAAAAAATAAAGTCCAACACTAAAAATAAGAGATAAAGAGAGGTAAATAATTGTGAGAACAATCGAGGAGTGGGATTACACCACAAATTTTAGCTATTCTAATTAATTAATTTAATTATTTGAATTCTCCCAAATTAATATTAAAATTACAAACCAACTCTCGTTGCACGTGTAATTATAATAGTAATCTTTTAGAAAATTAAGTTTAACACCCCACAACTCTAGAAAAATAGATCTACACTCTTTTTAATTAATCACCCGCAAGGATCGATCGATTAAAATTCATGTAAATCTAAGAAAATAATTTTAGAGTTGAAATTCAAGTTATAATACCTCACTTAAGAAACCCCTATCTCTAGTTCTAATCTAAAATGGGTATTATAATTATAATTTTGATTTTCTCTCGAAAATCACTACCCTCTCTCGAGGCGTAAATTTAATGGTGAGGGATCAAAATTAACATTTAAAGGGACTTTTCAAGTAATTAAAATAAAATAACAGCAAATAAGGGTTTTACCCCATCCCTTGAAAGGGTATTTAGCCTAACATGATATGAAATATTACAAATTAATAATCAAAGGCATAAAATAAATGAGAAGAGAAGAGAACAATCAAACCACAATATCTTGAAGTGAAATTGAACTTCTATTCTTTGAAATTAAGCACAATCCATCTGTTGATACCAAAATTAATGTGCTGATGTGGACGAATAAGATGAAGACACGTGTCAATCTACATGGCACAATAGCAGCGAGGAAGATCATTTCCCGACCAGCCATGCTTCTTTCCGAGCAACGAGAATACGCCGAGGAACTCTATCATACCGAGGAACTTTAACACACCGAGGAACTCTATAGCACCGAGGTACTCTAATGTTCCGAGGAACTCTTGATCAACAAGCAACTAAGGCGGTCCGAACTGCATCTCGGCCGTATCATTAATTACCAGACGGACAACTGTTCAACTATTCATTATATTCTTGACGCACACGCTGCATTAAATGTATTACCCTTTCATATGTATATCATTTAATGTATTGGACCTTTCATGTACAGCCTAAAGGCTATAAATACCTTGTATCATCCTCATTCAAGGGGACCGGAATTTCTTGAGAGAACTTGTAATCAAGAATTCCACAAACACTCAGCAATAATATAACAGTGGACGTAGGCTTTATTCCTAGCCGAACCACTTTAAAAATCTCTGTCTTATTTATTTATCTGTGATTGAAAAATTAGAGTGATCTAGTTTTTTACATCAACAGATTGGCGCCGTTTGTGGGAAACGACTGTAATTATCGTTTTTCATAAAAATCATTTATCACCAATGGCAGATAATCCAGAATCCAGTAATCGAAATGTTGGAAATACTGGAAATCTTCCAAATCCATCTGCATCCCCAGATCTGGCTGGAATTATGACGAATCTGGCTCAAGGACAAACCGCCATGCAAGAATCTATGAGGCAACTCATTCAAACTCTTCAGGGCGGTGCACCTACCTATTCAGGGCAAAGGAGTGATCATAGGCAATCGCAATCTAGACGTACCGGGTCATATCGCAATGAAGAGTCTAATGATTCTTCTTATCAACCTGGGCGAACTTCATCGATACGGGCTACGGATACAGATCAACGTATTACTCTTTCTCCGGAACGAACTAGCGCTTTGGAAAGATTAAGCAGGGTGTCTCCTTTCAGTCGATTAGGTCCAAGGAGGAACATGAGTCCACCCAGGGCTCCATCAAGAAGTTTTCGACCACCACCAGGTTTGAGAGAAGGATCTGCACAATCGCGACCAACTACTCGTCGGGATAAATCTCAGGAAGCTACGTCAGAGCAGTCAGTTGCTCGAACTAAGCGGCCCGAGGAAGGGAATGAAGCATGGAAAGGTTCCATTCAACGGTTGGAAGATAGACTGGGAGAAATGGCTAAGGCGAGGAACCCCTTACAGAGAACTTTTGTTCAAGGAACACCTTTTGTGCAAGCCATTGTGGATTTCCCTACACCGTCGAAATTCAAAGCACCCGTAGTGACTCCCAAGTACGATGGAAAGACAGATCCCGTACTTCATATAGAACAATACCAAGCTGCTGCAGATATCTACGCTGTCCCCGACGAGATGAGGTGTAGAGCATTCTCGGGAACTCTTACCGGATCTGCACAGATATGGTACAATAATCTTCCTCGGGGTAAGATTTCAACCTTTGTTCAGTTAGCCGAATTGTTTATTGGCAATTTTTGTTTTGGAGCAAAGCCGGTAAAGCGAGTAGCACACTTGCTAAGTGTTAGACAAAAATCAGGTGAAAGTACTAGAGATTACATAACTCGTTTCAATAACGAGAAGTTGGAAGTCATAGATTATGAAGAAAAGACAGCAATCACTGCTCTGATGAGTGGTTTGCTGCCTAACAAGATGTACTACACTTTGGCCAAAGATCCACCTAAAAATATGTCGGAGTTGATGGCAAAGGCGGCCAAAATCATGAATGCCGAGGAGGCTATGGCTGCGAAGAAGAATATGGATGAAGAAGTTAAAGTGGAGGTCGACAACTCTAAGAAGAAAGATCAGAAAGGTAATGGTGGTGATAAACATTCCAGGAATAACAGGATGAAGTTGGAAGTCCTAAAGAAGTATGATAATTATACTCCATTGAAAATGGGTATTAATCATGTTTTGGAAGAAATCAGGAATAACGAGGAAATCAAGTGGCCAGAGAAACTGAAGACAAATCCCGACCTGAGGAATAAAGACAAATATTGCGAGTTTCACAAAGATCATGGCCATATGACCAAAAAATGTATAGCCCTTCAGAACGAGATTGAAACACTCATCCGAAGAGGAAAATTATCAAAGTATGTAGATCGCAGAGGTGAAAGGAAGAATGATGATAGAACTAGAGAGAGATCTAGATCTCCTCGTCGTGCAGAGGATAAAAAGAAAAGGGACCATGAAGAGGATCTAGATGATGACCCCGATCTTCCCAAGAAACCAAGGAAACCTGAACGAGAGGTATTTTCCATACGTTTTGGATCACTTGATTGTAATGTTATTACAGGAGGAGATGCAGGAGGAGGAGACCTTACTGCAGAAAGAAAAGCTTACCTCGGAGAAGCTCAAGCTTGTTCATACATTCAGCGAATAAACCTGGCCGAGGATGATCGTCCGAGGAAGGTAAACAAAGAGAAGCTAGTGATTGGTTTTTCAAAAAATGACCTGGCAGGTGTTCTTTACCCTCATGATGATCCTTTGCTAATAAAAATGAGGATGAAGGATGTGATCATTTCAAGGGTGTTAGTAGACAATGGTAGTTCGGCAGACATCATGTACTATTCATGCTTTGATAGCTTGAATTTAAAATTATCTCAATTGGAACCTTATCACAGACCCCTTCTGGGTTTTGCTGGCGAGAAAGTTTTTCCACTTGGGACGATCAAGTTGGATATACTCATTGGAACTTGGCCTGCTTGTCGAACAGAAAGAATACGCTTCTTTGTGATGGATAAGAATGTGCAGTCCGCCTACAACATCATCATGGGAAGAGTTGGATTGAAGAAGTTCGAAGCAGTTCCATCTACAGTACATCAATGTTTGAAATTTCCAACGAATTTTGGAGTAGGAATTATGAAAGGTGATCAAAAAGTAGCTCGGGAATGCTATTATTCGTCTGCCGAGCAAGAAGAAATTGAAGAATCAAGGAAAAAGACTACTACTTATCAAGTGGAGGAGAGCACAGAAATTGAAACTCTTGACCCTAGGGATGAATCTCAACTCGTAAAAGGGCAGGTTGTGGAATCTACAGAAATTGTTATCCTGGATGACGAGCATCCTGAACGAGTAACTCAGATAGGATCGTCGTTGGATGTTTCAATAAAACAAGATTTGATAACTTTCTTGAGAAATAGGAAGAATACTTTTGCTTGGAGTCATGAAGACATGCCAGGTATAGATCCAAACTTTTTATGTCATGAGCTCAACGTGAATAAGGAGATCAAGCCTATGAAGCAAAGAAGAAGAGTGTTTAGTCCCGAGAAGAACCAGGCCATACAAGAGGAGGTCGAGAAACTCCAGAAAGCCCAATTCATTGAAGATGTGAAATATCCAGATTGGTTGGCAAATGTGGTGATGGTAAAGAAAAAGAACAACAAATGGAGAATGTGTGTTGATTTTACTGATCTTAACAGGGCATGTCCAAAAGATCATTTTCCATTGCCCAGAATTGATCAACTAGTGGATGCTACCTCGGGACATGAGCTACTCAGCTTTATGGATGCATATTCTGGCTACAACCAGATCAAAATGAAACCTGAAGACAGGGAAAGTACTTCTTTTATTACCCCAAGGGGAACTTATTGTTATAATGTTATGCCTTTTGGTTTAAAAAATACAGGTGCAACATATCAGCGGTTGATGAACAAGGTTTTTACCAAACAAATCAGCCGCAATATGGAGGTCTATGTCGACGACATGCTCACCAAAAGCAAGAGAGCTGCAGATCATTTGGTTGACTTGAGTCAAACTTTTGATCAACTGGATAAATACCAGATGAAGCTCAACCCGACGAAGTGTACCTTTGGAGTACGAGAAGGAATGTTCCTCGGATACATCGTCAACCAGCGAGGTATTGAGGCAAATCCAGAAAAGATCAAGGCTCTTTTAGGGCTGCGATCTCCGACGACGAAGAAAGAAGTGCAGAGTCTTACCGGACGGGTTGCAGCACTCAACAGATTTGTATCCAAAGCAACTGATAAATGCCTCCCATTCTTCAAAACACTGCGAAAAAGTTTTGAGTGGACTGATGAATGTGAGAAAGCCTTTCAAGATTTGAAGAAGTATTTGGGAGCCCCACCATTGTTGTCTAGGCCAATAACTGGAGAGACGCTGTACTTGTATTTGGCAGTATCAGAAAATGCAGTTAGCTCGGCATTGATCAGATTAGAGAATGGAGTCCAGAAGCCAATTTATTACATAAGCAAGGCCTTCCGAGGTGCGGAAATCAGATACCCAAAGCTGGAAAAATTGGCACTGGCATTAATTGAAGCAAGTAGAAGAATGAGGCCATACTTCCAGGCCCATACCATCATTGTGTATACCGACATGCCGTTAAGACAAGCCCTTCACAAGCCAGAAAAATCAGGAAGATTGATGTACTGGGCAGTAGAGCTCGGTGAATATGATATTGTGTATGAACCCAGATCATCGTTGAAGGGGCAAGCCGTGGCAGATTTTATAGCAGAATTCACATACCCTGATACCCCCGAGGAGCAAAAGGTGCTTGCTGACCTACCTGTGGACGATACAGGATCAACAGACACAGATCCAGACCAACCAAGGTTGGTAAAAGGACTTGTGGATGTAGAAAAATCATCATGTTCAAACCCCGACCAACTACGGTTGGTAGAAGGGCGCGAACAAATGATCAACGAGGAACGAAAGATACCCGGGGATGATGAAAGAAAGCAGATGATATTTCACCGAGGAAGTCTAACAGATAAGAAATTTGAAGACGAGTTACATACATGGAGATTATATGTAGATGGATCATCTTGCACGGCTGGTTGTGGATCAGGGATTGTTTTAAACTCTCCAGATGATATTGACATGGAGTATGCCTTGAGATTCCAATTCAAAGCTTCCAATAATGAGGCTGAATATGAGGCTATGATAGCAGGTTTTTATTTGGCGAAAGTTATGGAGGCACGTCAAGTAATTGTTTTCAGTGATTCTCAATTAATTGTGAATCAAATGATGGGAATATATGCAGTGAAGGGAGAGTTAATGGTGAAGTACCATGCAAAAGTGATGGAGTTATTGAAAGAATTTGATGCTATTCAATTGGTGAGGATATCGAGAATGGAGAATGCTAGAGCAGACGCATTGGCCCGACTAGCGTCAGCTACGCGCACCGAGCTGCGAAGAACAATACCAATTGAAGTACTAGAAAGTCGGAGCATAGAAGAAGATCTGACGGTGAAGATTATTACCCTTGATTTAGGACCATCTTGGATGGATCCTATCAGAGCATACATTGAAGAAGGAGTGCTACCGGAGGACAAACTAGCTGCCAAGAAATTGAAGTATAAAGTTGCTCGGTATGTGTTAACTAATGGTGTTTTGTATAGACGAGGAATTATGGCAGGTTTCCAGAGATGTGTGCATCCATCAGAAGTCAAAGAATTGATTGAAGAAATCCATGAAGGATCTTGTGGAGCTCATGTAGCAGGTCGGACTCTTCTGCAAAGGGTGATGACACAGGGATACTACTGGCCGACGATGAGGGCTGATTGTATAGCCTATGCTAAGAAGTGTGACAAGTGCCAACGTTTTTCCTCCATCCGAAGAACTCCACAGGCATTGTTGACACCCATAACATCACCTTGGCCATTTTCCATGTGGGGGATTGATCTGGTTGGACCACTGCCGACGACCCGAGGAAGGTTCAAGTATCTCGTCGTGGCAGTAGACTATTTTACTAAGTGGGTGGAAGCTGAACCACTAATTGATATGACGTACGAGAAGGTGTATCAGTTCATATGGAAGAATATCATTTGTCGATATGGTCTCCCCCACGCTTTCATCACAGACCATGGAACGCAATTTGATAATGAAGAATTTGCTGCCTATTGTCATCAGTCAAACGTCTTGAAGTTTCATTCAGCACCAGGCCATCCTCAAAGCAATGGACAGACTGAAGTGACGAACAGAACATTACTAAATGGATTGAAGAAGAGGTTAAGTGAGGCTAAAGCAAATTGGATTAATGAGCTACAGTCAGTTTTGTGGGCTTACCGAACAACTCCCCGAGCAGCAACAGGAGAATCACCATATATGCTAGCATTTGGAAGTGAGGCTGTGATACCTGCCGAGTTGGGCCTACCAACACACAGGGTGTTAAATTTCAATTCTCCGATCAGTGATCTGATGAGAAGGATGGATTTGGATATGCTCGAGGAAGTCAGAGAAGATGCAGCCATTAGGAATGCTGCTTATCAACAACGAACAGCTCTGTTTTACAACAAAAGGGTAAAGAAATGTGATCTAAAAGAGGGGGATTATGTGCTAAAGAAGGTCATTCAGAAACAGAATAAACTGGAAGCATACTGGCATGGACCTTACCGAGTTACAGAGGTTGTTCGACCAGGAACTTACAGAATAGCAACTCTAGAAGGAGAGGAATTTAAGAACGCATGGAATGCTGAACACCTGCGCAAGTATTATCAATGATGTCAAATGTAAAGCATTTCTTTCATTATGAATAAAACGAGGATGTTTCGCCATTTTCTTTCTGGTTGAAAATTTTTCGGGGAATACTAGTGTAATACACTACACAACAAAAGTGCTCTAAGGAGCCAACCTCCTTTGGTTAGGAGGACAGCTCTACGGAGCAAAAGTGCTATAAGTAGCCAATCATAGCTCTACGGAGCAAAAGTGCTATAAGTAGCCAACCTCAGCTCTACGGAGCAAAAGTGCTATAAGTAGCCAACCTCCTTTGGTTAGGAGGACAGCTCTACGGAGCAAAAGTGCTATAAGTAGCCAGCCTCCTTTGGTTAGGAGGACAGCTCTACGGAGCAAAAGTGCTATAAGTAGCCAACCTCCTTTGGTTAGGAGGACATGCTCTAAGGAGCCAAAAAATGCTCTAAGGAGCCAAAAGCTTTAAGGAGCCAGAAACTGTACACCAGCATGATCAACTACGGTTGGTAAGATAAAAATATACTCTCATATTACAACTTATGTTGGTCGGGAGGTAATATTATTACAATGAGTTCTTTGAAGAACAAAATGTTCAAAAGATACACCAAGTATAGTTGGTCGGGGATAAAAACCCAATAACTGTAGTTGGTCGGCAAGGACAAATTATTAATCTTAGTTGGTCGGACGCAATTTTATAATCAAACCAAGTATAGCTGGTCGGGGATAAAAAACCCATCAGCTGTAATTGGTCGACAAACATTATTCATCCACCTTGGTTGGTTGGAAACAGTTTGAATATTTTTACTCATTACTTTATTATTAAGTGATCGAGAAACATTACTAATACTTGTAACTTTTTATTAAGTTGCTTAATGAACAATATTATTGTTATCTTTTTAACAGATACATATGTACAAATATAAATGTGTTTGATAAACACAAGACTAACAAAATTGGCAAACGAAAAATGAAAATCTTTTCATTAATCTAGAATAAATTACAAATTACAAGAAGGTACTAAATTGTTACATGAATATTATTATTCTATTGGTTTTTTGCCCTGTGCTTTAGAGACAGGTTCCTCGCCGGCAGGAGGGTCTTCTAGGCAAAGGGGAGAATTGATGAAATTAACATCTCTGAGCATTCTGACGTTCATAACAGAAGGTGTATCCAAAAGATGCTCAGGACGAGATAATTCAACTTGGGAATGAAGGCTATAATCACCAAGGTATTTTGAAATTAGGCTGCGAGGAATGGAACGAGCTGGAATCCATGCCATATCCAATTTGAAAGGTGGTACAGGCAAGTCTAATAATGATGGAGCATGATAGTCCCATAAAAAATGCCCTTGCTCCAACTTTAACACACCCAATGCATTTAACCATCCTTGCTTGTAACCTTCATTATTAGCATGTTCAATGCGAGCGTCCAGATGAACGAGAGCTTCATTATATCGTGCCATCCAGAATTCCCTTGGCTGTTTATGGAATTGGAAGGTTAATCTATCCAATTGTTCATGAAGGCTTTTGGCAAAGATATCCTTGTTATGCAAGGCAGATTTCGTTGATGCCAGCTGATCTTCCAGAGACAGATTTTTATTGGACATTTCAGTCAGAGCACGGTCTTTTACTTTCAACTGGAATGCTTGAGTTTCCAGAGTAGACTGAGTGCGAGCCTCTTCAACATTTTGGCTGACTCTTCCTCGCCCCCGAGAACCTCTTCCTCATCCCCGAGCAGTTCCAGAAATGGCAGATCTTCTTAAGTCCTCTAGCTCTTGCCTCAGTTTGGCATTTTCGACCTCTAAGAACGAGAAGCCTTCATCAGTAACTGGTATTAATGCAGTAGAAGATGAAGCAGCAGATTCATATTGAGCTAATTTTTTCTGTAAATTATTATTTTCTTGTTCCAGGATCTCGGCAATTTGTCTACAGGCTTCAACTTCACCTTTTAGGGTCCTCTCCCTAACGTCGTACCCAGCAATGATCTTCTTGTGGCCTGTTTCTGAAGAGAGCTGCTGGTATCTATTTTCATAATCCTTATGCAACGAAGCCATTGATTCGTTGTGTTGATTTTGAAGATCCTCTAAGGAACCATGAAGCTCTTCAATCAACTCATAGTAAGCGACATTGTTGGCCACTGCTCGGTCAAGTAAAGCTTTCAAGTACTGATAAGCTTCAATAGCCTGCTCTGAAGCACCATGACCAAGGATATCAGCAATTTCCGATGTACTAAGATCTGTATGACCAGCCTTATAGTATTGATGACATTGCTGCATCAGCTCGGTATCATGAGAAGAGATCAAGTCCATTCTTGCAACAAACTAATGACAAGAAAAAGACAACAATCAACAAAAACAAGTTATCAACAACAGAGATAAGCAAAGATATATTTTATTAGATCATCAAAAAGTTACATTGTTCGATTACAAGGAAATACATAAATGCTACCGAACAACTTCACACCTTTTCCTTGTCTCCCAAGACTTTCTCGGGACGCTGGGACGAGGAGCTCGGTTGCTCGGTGGTAACTACAGCTTGATCGGTAGGAATCTTCTCGGGAGGAGGAGGCATGGAGGAAACGTCCTCGGTGGCAGAGGGTTGAGAGGCAGAAACTTGATCGCCCATAGCCATGGAAGACTCATCTGAAGCAGGTTCATCTTCTTCTTCTTCCACAATTGGTGGAGGAGGACCAGGGAGATGCCGTTGGAATAGCTCAGAATCGTCTTGGACTTTTAGCTCTTGTAGAGCAGCTACCCAACCATCATGAAAGTATTTCAACTCCCCATATTGGACTTGGGACGTCATTGCAGCTATCCCTCTCTCCCATCCTTTCTCCCAACCAACGCTGAAATGTTTCTTGATTGCAACTTTTCTCCTCGACTTCTCCGAGGAGAGCTTCACCTCCAATTCCTCTTTCTTAACCTTGATATCTCGCAGAGTAGATAATTCTTCTTCTGCCTTCTTCAATTTATCATCAGATTCCTGATGCTTAACCTCCAAAACTTTAACTTTCTCCTCCAAATTCTTGGAGGCTTCAGCCATCCTCATCTTCTCAGCCTCAGCCACAGCCAGCTTTTTCTCCCAAACAGTTTTCTCCTTGATGTACTGTTGGCGAGATTCCTTCACAGATTGGGTTAAACCCAACAAAGCATCGTCAACATCGGACGAGGAAGTGGAAGCTTTAATAACTTGATCTTTCTTCACGATGGTATTGAAGCAGTTCACCAGCTGAAAGATAAGAAAAACAATAGAGTCAACACAAATATAAGAATTCAAGAAAAAGAAAGAAAGACCAAAGGTATGAGAAATTTACTGAAGAAAGATGGCGAGCAGCTAGGGATGTCAGTGTATCCCTAGGAATTTTTTCATCAACCCCGAGAACCTCGGGTATAACTGAGCTCGTTGAAGAACTCGGAAGAATGATTTTTGAGACACTACTACCACCAGCGGGTAGAGAAGATGCAGTTCCAGCAAGATTAACTGAGGATGATTTCCTCAATCTCTTCAAAGGATGGTCAGCAGCATCAACCAAGGAAGAAGTCTTGGTCGGAGAGATGGAAATTACATCAGCAGGAGCTTCTTTCTTGCTTGGGGCCACTGGGGGCTTCTCGGCAACTTTGGAGGAACCAGCATCTACTTTTTTAGTCCCCTCTGGGACATCAATTTTGCCTTTCTGGGCTCCAACAGCAGAAGAAGTTTCACCAAATAGAGCAGGAGGAGCTCTTTTCTTGCCCATTCTCTGAGATAGGGAGATATGAGAATCTGAAGATGAACTTTCTGGTGTTGAAGCTGGTTCAACAGGACGAGCAGTATAAGAGGTTGTGTAACTCTTATACTGTAGTAAATATGAAGCAGATCTAATATGCTCGTCAGCAATGGTCTTATGCAAATTCCAGATAAGTTTCAAATGCTTGATATTCACTTCTGACTCTTTTAGAGTTTTTCTTTTGCTATCAACTGCGAATAAATACATGTCGAGATATCAGTCATACATTTTGTCAAACATGATGAAAGCATAATTTCATAAGTAAAATAAAATGAAAAATAAACCTATCCCATTGCCGTATGGGGGGCATCTGGGACCGTTGTATACTTCATTCCCAGATAAAGGCGCATGTTGCCAATTTTTTATGACCAACCCATGCTCAAAATAATCCCTATTTGAGTCAGGGAGATTAACTACAAGAGCCCTATTCAAATACCTAGTTTTTAAATAATAAATATTATCTAGAACAACCCATTTATAACAAAACATAATTTCAGGGATCCCAATACGAGTCCCATGAGTTAGATTTAATTTGTGCACCCCGTTAATTATTCTCCATGAATTGGGGGATATTTTTGCAGGAACAAGATCAAAATATTGACAAAACTCAAGACATAATGGGTTTGGTGGAAAGGAAAAACCGCATTCAGCAACAAAAAGACTGGGGAACCAATGTCCCTCAGCCAATCGAAAATAATCTAAAGGCTCAGAAAGAACCTCTAGAGTTACCCACGAAGGAATGGAAAAATCAGAACGGAATTTCTCAATAGACTCCACAATATAAACCATATTGAATAAAAGAGATACAGAAGAAAGAAAGAAGATCTTACAGAAAGAAAGGAGATGTGTTGACAACGAACGGAAACAAGGATGAACGCACAAGAGAAGAAGAGAAGAGAAAGCTTGAATGCAGAGAATGAAAAACGTAGACGACGGTATGATTACCAAAGAAGTTTAAATACTTTACATTGGGAAGTGGCGAAAGAAATGATTACCAAAAAGAAACTACTAAACTTCCGGCGGCTAAAAGGACAAAATTTGCACAAATATCAAAGCGCTTATCAAAAAGGCAGAAACTGCAAAATAAGAAGGAAATTTGAATACAATGTTCCTGAAACCCGGGAAGTACATTTAATATTGCCATATACCGAGAAAGAATGTTCCATACTCTTCAAAGTTCAAAATATGAAACATTGGGGGCTTCTGTTGATACCAAAATTAATGTGCTGATGTGGACGAATAAGATGAAGACACGTGTCAATCTACATGGCACAATAGCAGCGAGGAAGATCATTTCCCGACCAGCCATGCTTCTTTCCGAGCAACGAGAATACGCCGAGGAACTCTATCATACCGAGGAACTTTAACACACCGAGGAACTCTATAGCACCGAGGTACTCTAATGTTCCGAGGAACTCTTGATCAACAAGCAACTAAGGCGGTCCGAACTGCATCTCGGCCGTATCATTAATTACCAGACGGACAACTGTTCAACTATTCATTATATTCTTGACGCACACGCTGCATTAAATGTATTACCCTTTCATATGTATATCATTTAATGTATTGGACCTTTCATGTACAGCCTAAAGGCTATAAATACCTTGTATCATCCTCATTCAAGGGGACCGGAATTTCTTGAGAGAACTTGTAATCAAGAATTCCACAAACACTCAGCAATAATATAACAGTGGATGTAGGCTTTATTCCTAGCCGAACCACTTTAAAAATCTCTGTCTTATTTATTTATCTGTGATTGAAAAATTAGAGTGATCTAGTTTTTTACATCAACACCATCCAATAGGAGAATCCAACAATAATCAACTCAATAATCAACTCAACTGAATTTCACACATTTATCACTCACAAATATCTAAAAAAAATAAAAATAAAACTATTTACAAATATTTCTACCTAATTTATTCTAACCTAACTCTCTACTTTTCTCTAGAATTTTCTCTCTCTATTTGACGATGAGTCCCATTCAAATGGGGTCTTGAGTCTTCTTTTATAGTAGATGCATGGCACACATGGGGCTAAGGGGTATTTTGGGTAAATGGCTAAGGGGTGCATGTGGATATGGTGTGAGGTCATGTGAATGAGGGGTGAGGGAATAAAAAATCTGATATGGTTAATGGGGGTGTTTTGGGAAAAAGGGGATAAGTAGGTAATTGGGGGTAATTTGGGGAAATGGGTTTAAAGTTAGTTTAAAAGGTTAAATGGGTAAAAGGGTTTTTTGACATGTGGGATTTGGTTTGGGTTTTTTTGGCATTTGTTTTTGCAGGTCACGATTTGGTTTGGGAGAAACATGGAAATGGGTTTGGGTTTGAAATGGAAGTTAGGAATGGGTTGATGTCGCGAGTTAAAAGTTTCGGATCCGAAGTTGATAGACGGAGCATGGGGAGGATCGAGGAGAGAGTGGGATGGGGCAGGTGCGGGTTGCACAGGGGATAGGTCATCCGGGTTCGGTTGAAGAGCAAGGGAGACAAGATTGGGGTCAAAACGGGCGCTGGCGGACTAAGGGTTGCTTTCGTCGGAGTTGCGAGGGGAGGAGGCGGTGGTTTGGAGGACATCGCTGGGGTGTCGCCGCGGGCAGGGGGTTAAGGTAGCGCCGCCGGCGTCGGCAGTAGTTAGCGCTGGAGGTGAAGGAGGGGTGGGGCAGGGGTGTCGCCGTCGGAGCTGCAGCGAGGTGGGTATTAGGGTCGATCCGGTGGGTTTGACATGGGTTAAAAATGGTAGATGTGTTGGGTTTGGAGGTGTATGGTATGGTGGTAGGAGAGAGAAGATGGGTTGTTTTAGTGGAGAAGAAGAAGAAGAGGGAGGTTAGAGTGTGGCGAGGGTGTGTGTTAGTAGAATGAGGGTGAGGGTTGGTGTTGTGTGTAGTGTGGTGTATAGAAGTAGGGTGTGTGTGTTTGAACCCTTAAAATAAAATTAAAACTAACTAATAAAAATAAAATTATAAAATAAAATGAAAACCTAAAAAAATAAAATCCTATTCTAAAATAAAACAAAGACTCAAATAAAAAAAAATAAAAATAAAAATAAAATCTAATATAACTTAAAATTAAAATCCTAAAAAGAAAATGCAAAATCTAATAAAAATTAAAGTACATGAAATCTTAAAAATTCTAATCCTAATAAAATAAAATAAAACTAAAACTAAAAACTAATAGAATAAAAATCAAAATACTAAATAAAAGGAAATATAAAAATTGGAAAATAAATCCTAGAAATTCTAAATAAATCTAAAATAAATCCTAAAAATAAAAATGACTCAAACTAAAAATCTAAAAAATAATAAAAAGACACAAACAAAATACACACAGGGTTTAGGATAGGTTTAGGTTAGGGTAAGGTTACGGGATTGGTAATTAGCTCCATTTTAACTGCAAATTGCCTGAAAATATAGCTTTTGACACCGCAACTGCAATTAAGCCTGCATATTGAACAATTAAGCGCATAAGACCCATATTGTCGAGAATTAGCAACTAAAGTACGTCTATTCGGGGTATAAAATGTACAGTTTTGGGTGCTTATCCCCCCCCCCCCCCCCCCGGAAACAGAGCGTTGCTAGTCCTCGAGCAATAAGATAGAGAGAAAGAGAAAGATAAGGAACCAAAAGTATACCACTTTCGCGGGCACTTGCGATTGCACTTAGCATATACAACAAGCCTTTAAGCCTATAGGTTGCCCTACAGGACGAGTTGTGTCTCGTGAGGGTTTGCAGGGAATATACCCACAAAATTCTTTATTTGCAAAAATTTATTTAAAGGCAGTCAATATCTTATTAGACGTAGAATGATCGCACAATCCATCATGAGATAAATGATTTCAGAAATACAAGCTAGATTTTGTAAAAAGATTAAGCTAAGTAAATACACAAGGCAAATCCTTCCTAGAACTGAATATGTGTAGTGTGAATCAGTCACAACGGTTCGAGTATCAGAAGAGTAATTCCTAGATTGCCTCTTCAGAATCAACGCTTCAACTTCAAATCTCACTAGATATAACTCTCTCAAACGAACTCTCGAGATATGGGTTAGTGTATCTCTCTTGTGTGTGAGGAGGTGAGTAAATGTAAGCAAGTTCAAACGTCTCACATACACATAAGAAAGAATGAACAATTAGAAAAAAAATGATCTCATGAAAGAATGCTAATCACTATAGTGAGAACGTCGAGTTATTCACTACGTTGACTTTCATTTGTCCGAACACCTAGAGAAAATATGGATGATAATGGGTGAGGGGAAAATGAGATGGAAAGGATATGATGATATGAGGATGAGTAATGAGTGATGGATGTGTAATGCGATGGGAAATGGATGGATATGCTAAAGTTATGATAGGTAGGATGGATGGGATAAGGTAGGTAGGATAGTGATATGATGGATAGATGATCAATATATGATGGATGAGCGATAAGAGTGTATACAATTTAGGTACAAATTTCTTTATTTTACAACTAACTACTAACTACAAACTCTTTTTCTTTTATTTTCTCACTTTTTTTTGTTTTTTTTTTCGATTTTTCTTTTCCTTTTCTCGATTTTTCTTTTCTTTTTGCTATTTTTATGTTTTTCTTTTTGTTTTTTCTTTTTCTCTCACTTTTCAAACCAACACTTAAGACATTTAATATTTGAAATCACATTCTTTTTCTCAATATGATGGATGATGTGTGAGTGGAAAGATAAATGGATGGTGTGGGGAATGTATATCGATGGAAAAAATATGGAAAGATAATGGGTGAGTGAATGGAAATATGATATGGAAAAGTGGTAAGTGTATGGATGAAAATTTAGTGTTCAGGACAAATTTGAAGACAGGTGTTTCTTACGACTCGAAAAAGATGTCATTCGCAGTGATCAAGATAAATTTTAATGAATGATAATGAGATAATACAACAATTTAGTACGGACCCAAAAAGAAGTTGAATCAACTTGTGACTCGGAGATTGCGTAAGACACTTGAAAAGGGTGAAAGGCACAAATCTCACAGGCTAAAGTCTCTACTAGTGATCCTTAAGGTTCTCTTTAGAATTGTAGTATTCCTCAACTCTAAATCGTAGAGACTTGATAAGTGCGCAAATTTTGTTGAGTCTAGAAATTCATGGTGCAACATGCCTTGCTATGTATTACATAAACTATTTAGAAAAAAATATAAATCCTCTAGCTTGATTCCTAGACTTAGAAAGATGGATGATTGAAAATTCACATCAATGAATGAGATGAAAGAAACTGCACGAAATTTAAAAAAATCAGGTTTAAAACTCAAAATTTTTCAAAAGAGGTACGATTTTGATAAAATTCCCCACCCCAAACAAAAAGGAACATCGTCCTCAATGTTAAGTAAAATGATTTTTAAAATGAGAGCATAAGGTAGGAAATAGATTACCAGAATGAACCGCTAATGAAGTGGACAGATATCGCCAATAATAAACCTGAATAAATGATAAGAGAAAAAAGGTGTACAAGTCTATAAGCATGATAAAGCATAGGGTGATTTGAAACACCACCCCCAAACAGGATGAGACTTATACAAGAAACGCGGGCTGCCTCCCGGTAGCGCTAAGTTTAATGTCTTCAGCCAGACCGAACCATTCTCACCCTAAAGATAAGAACGATGAAAGCACGGGGTGGAAGAAAAATTAGGGTGATGAGAATCACCCCCAAACAAGACTGAAGCATCATTCTAGTTGGATAAATTGACAAAGGTGAGGGTGAAGAAACACCGATCACATCCTTATTTTTTATTTTCAAGATTTTCTCTTTTTTTTTGGTTTTTGAATAATTTGAAAAAGAAAGGAAATATTTTTGGGATTTTTAGAGAATGAAAGGAAGAAAATATTTTTGGATTTTTTGGAAGAAAATAGTGGGAAAAAAAATTTGGATTTTTTTTTCATAAGGAAAGAAAATATTTTTGTATTTTTCTAAAAAAAAAGGAAGAAAATGTTTTTGGGGTTTTGTAAAAAATAAAGGAAGAAAATATTTTTGGATTTTTTGGAAGAAAAGGTGGGGAAAAATATGGACTCTTTGAATGGACGAACTCACTAAAATTCAACTACCGAAAAATGAATTGGACCCACACACAAGTCAAGAAATTTTTCTAACTAGCACATAGCCAATTTTTATCTTTGAATTTAGTGAAAGGGTAGTCAAATTTTAATTAAGTCCGCGGGCGAAAAATATCACGAATATATCTTAGTGATCGCCTTTGTAAAATTTTCTCCTATTGGGCTACCTAGTTGATTGATTTTAAATTTAATGATGGCTAGGGTAGCACACAATTGGTAAGCGAGTGAGTCGGGTGATGAAATCCCTTCTCGTGAGTGAGCGGGTGTAGGTCTTAATTAATTAATTAATTCATCACACCATTCAAAAATAAATGCGAGAATAAAATCAAATAAGAGCACACTAGAGCACACAAAAGAATTAACTCGCTAACAGGAGAGGCGCGAGTGTTCAAGAAATGTACCTCTCATGATTTTTAGGCTGTGGGGTGCCGAAAAATTTGAGTCGACCGGTGGGAGATCACGCCTATCTCAGTCGTCACCGGGAGTCCTACCGACCCAAGGTAGAGAGGCTTCTAAATCTTCGCCTTTGGACGCCCTCTCTCTACCTTGTCCGGTTTCCCTATCACGCTTGTCTTCGATTATTACAATTTTTAAAATGAAAAATAAAATAAAGGTGTCTCTATGCACCGCAATACAAGCCAAGGATAAAATAATCTTAAATACAAGCCTTTTAAAATAAAGAAAAATGGTACTAAAAATGAAAAAAAAATGCAATACAAGTGAATCACAAAATTGAATCCGCTCCGAGTGCTTCATGCTCCCAAGAATGGAAATGACGCCATTTGATAACTAGAAAAAATTGAGTGATCTATTAATGTATTTTCGTCGTTGTGCAACTTCTTCTATCCATCAAAAAATTCTTCACCAACCTATAAAAGTATAACAAAACTAGAATATAGCGGTAAGTGAGGGAAATGGAACAAAATTGATAACGTGACTTTTGCGTATGTCGTTGTTGAAAGCCAAGTTAGTCAAAACCTTAAAATACCTACAAAATATAACATCTCAAGTGTAGCGGTAAATAAGGGTATCAATCCACTTTCAAGGTTGTAAAGTAAATGGAACAAAATTGAAATTCACTTTTTATTCTCTTTTTGTGCTTTTTCACTTTTCTACTTCTTTTTTTGCTTTTTCAAATATTAAAACAATTGGGTGAGGTGATGTTAAATAAGACTAAACTAAATTATGAGATGAAAATAACTAACTATAAAGTGACTAAAATGAAAAATAAAGTCTAACACTAAAAATAAGAGATAAAGTGAGGTAAATAATTGTGAGAACAATCAAGGAGTGGGATTACACCACAAATTTTAGCTATTCTAATTAATTAATTTAATTATTTGAATTCTCCCAAATTAATATTAAAATTACAAACCAACTCTCGTTCCAAGTGTAATTATAATATTAATCTTTTAGAAAATTAAGTTTAACACCCCACAACTCTAGAAAAATAGATCTACACTCTTTTTAATTAATCACTCACTAGGATCGATCGATTAAAATTCATGTAAATCTAAGAAAATAATTTTAGAGTTGAAATTCAAGTTATAATACCCCACTTAAGAAACCCCTATCTCTAGTTCGAATCTAAAATGGGTATTATAATTAGAATTTTGATTTTCTCTCGAAAATTATTTACCCTCTCTCGAGGCGTAAATTTAAGGGTGAGGGATCAAAATTAACATTCAAAGGGAGTTTTCAAGTAATTAAACTAATTAAAATAAAATAACATCAAATAAGGGTTTTACCCCACCCCTTGAAAGGGGATTTAGCCTAACATGATATGAAATATGACAAATTAATATTCAAAGGCATAAAATAAATGAGAAGAGAAGAGAACAATCAAACCACAATCTCTTGAAGTGAAATTGAACTTCTATTCTTTGAAATTAAGCACAATCCATCTAATAGGGGAATCCAACAATAATCAACTCAATAATCAACTCAACTGAATTTCACACATTTATCACTCACAAATATGTAAAAAAAATTGAAAATAAAACTATTTACAAATATTTCTACCTAATTTATTCTAACCTAACTCTCTACTTTTTTCTAGAATTTTCTCTCTCTCTTTGATGACGAGTCCCATTCAAATGGGGTCCTGAGTCTTCTTTTATAGTAAATACATGGCACACATGGGGCTAAGGGATATTTTGAGTAAATGGCTAAGGGTAGCATGTGGATATGGTGTGAAGTCATATGAATGAGGGGTGAGGGAATAAAAAATCTGATATGGTTAATGGGGGTGTTTTGGGAAAAAGGGGATAAGTAGGTAGTTGGGGGTAATTTGGGGAAATGGGTTTAAAGTTAGTTTAAAAGGTTAAATGGGTAAAAGGCTTTTTTGACATGTGGGATTTGGTTTGGGTTTTGTTGGCATTTGTTTTTGAAGGTCACGATTTGGTTTGGGAGAAACATGGAAATGGGTTGGGGTTTGAAATGGAAGTTGGGAATGGGTTGATGTCGCGGGTTAAAGGTTTCGGATCCGAAGTTGATAGACGGAGCAGGGGGCGGATCGAGGAGAGAGAGGGATGGGGCAGGTGCGGGTTGCACAGGGGGTAGTCGTCCGGGTTCGGCGGGTTCGGTTGAAGAGCAGGGGCGATGAGATTGGGGTCGAAAGGGGCGCCGACGGACTAAGGGGGGTGTCGCCGGAGTCGCGAGGGGAGGAGGCGGTGGTTTGGAGGACAGCGCTGGGGTGTCGCCACGGGCAGGGGGTTAAGGTAGCGTCGCCGGCGTCGGCAGTAGTTAGAGCCGGAGGTGAAGGAGGGACGGGGCAGGGGTGTCACCGCCGGAGCTGCAGCGAGGTGGGTATTAGTGTCGATCCGGCGGGTTTGACATGGGTTAAAAACGGTAGATGTGTTGGGTTTGGAGGTGTATGGTTATGGTGGTAGGAGAGAGAAGATGGGTTGTTTTAGTGGAGAAGAAGAAGAAGAAGAGGGGGGTTAGAGTGTGGTGAGGGTGTGTGTTAGTAGAATGAGGGTGAGAGTGTGTGTTGTGTGTAGTGTGGTGTATAGAAGTAGGGTGTGTGTTTGAACCCTTAAAATAAAATTTAAACTAACTAATAAAAATAAAATGAAAACCTAAAAAAATAAAATCATCTTCTAAAATAAAACAAAGACTGAAATAAAAATAAAAATAAAAATAAAAATTTAAAATTAAAAATAAAAAAATAATTAAATCTAATAAAACTTAAAATTAAAATCCTAAAAAGAAAATGCAAAATCTAATAAAACTAAAAATACATGAAATCCTAAAAATTCTAATCCTAATAAAATAAAACTAAAAAGTAATAGAATAAAAATCAAAATACTAAATAAAAGGAAATATAAAAATTGGAAAATAAATCCTAGAAATTCTAAATAAATCTAAAATAAATCCTAAAAATAAAAATGACTCAAACTAAAAATCTAAAAATATTAAAAAGACACAAACAAAACACACACAGGGTTTAGGGCAGGTTTAGGCTAGGGTAAGGTTACGGGGTTGGTAATTAGCTCCATTTTAACTGCAAATTGCCTGGAAATATAGCTTTTGACACAACAACTGCAATTAAGCCTGCATATTGAATAATTAAGCGCATAAGACCCATATTACCGAGAATTAGCAACTAAAGTACGTCTATTCGGGGTATAAAATGTACAGTTTTTGGTACTTATCAAAACACTTTGACTAACATGTGATAGACTAGTACAATAATCAAACAAATCCGTGTAAGTGTGCATTAAAGGAGACTAAGAGTCAAACATTTAGAAAGTAATCTCAAATTACATCTTAAAGACTCCAAACATTATAAAGCAAAAAAAGGAATTGAAGACGCATTTCAAAACAATATTAAATAGTCACGTGGATATGGAATGAAATTTTGACTTGGTCATCCTAAATGTCCATTCATAAACGGTGTAAACAAAATACACAAATCTATTTGTGTTTTTCCAAAATTAAATCATTTCGGCTTTTCAAATTTTTCTCAAAAAATAGAATTTTATTTTTGTATTTTTCAAAAACCAAAATCTCTTTTGTTTTTCGAAAACTAGATCAAAATTGGAAAATATATCTAGAAAAGTGATACACACTAGCAATAGACAATAAATATCATCATGAAAATCATCCTATGCTAGCAAACAAGTCTAAACCCCAACCGTTAGGTGCTGTGGAGTTTTTCAAAGGTGGTACATCCTATAAAAAAACATCCATCAATTCATGTGAAGTTTTGAACAAAAATTTTACTAACTCTCTAATATGTGCAAACTCTCTCGTGTAATCATTCAGAGCATCATGTGTGGGTGCATGTGTGGTAACACGTGGAACAACTTTATGTGAGACACTACCCAACTTAAAGAAAAAATTCCTAAGGTGACCTCTTTTCTTGCAATGGGTGCAAACATATACAGTCCTAGGAACGCCTCTCTCAAAACGTCTACGGAGCACTCTCCTCTCCTGAATGGGATGCCTAGGTGGATTGGGTTGATATCCATATGGATTAATCACAAACTCGGGAACCAGCTCAGGTGCAACATGGGAAGTAGACGCACCGTCATGACCTATTTCAAGTCTCTCAACATTACCCAAAGCGGGACCGAGGAACATATTTCTACCTACTTAGATGTTTCCTCTAAAGTTACATTTAGCTCTCGAACACGTTCAAGATCTCTCTCTGATTGTGACACACGATCTATATGTTCACTTTTCTCTCGATTTACGACGATCAACTACTTACTTAAATTAATATTCACCTTCTTGCGTTGACTCGTCGACGGCTCAAATCCCCTCAAACTCCCTAACTCTTTCTCCAAAATTATCAACCAGGACCTAATTCCTTATTCAATTTCTTCACCTTTAAGGTCTCGGTGAACAAATCTCTAAATCCAATTTGCAACTCACTTTCACCCTCACTAGCGCATTCACTCTCACTCTCATTAGAAATACTCAAACCTTCCTCAGGGGTCTAACATGTACAAGTAGCCTCATTATCATGGGAAAAACTTGGTGTGCTCATGTGACTAGATATAAAGGCTACACATATCCCATGTGAAGATTCATCCCCGAAATCCTTCACCTTTTCCTCACTATCGCTAAGAGTGGTTGGCATGGCAATCTTTTTGCCCTTTCTCTTTAGCCTAGTGGGATACTCAAATGCCTTAAGCCCCTAACCTTCACATTCAAAACATCTTTCTTCTTCTTCTTCTTCTTCTTCTTCTTCTTCTTCTTCTTCTTCTTCTTCTTCTTCTTCTTCTTCTTTCTCATCGCTCTCTTTGGCCTCATCTTTCTTTTAATTTTCTCAAAAAAAAATTATAAGAAGAATTTTCTTTGGAAAATTTGAGAATCTGTTTGAAAAAATTTGCAAGCATGGCCATATCAAAATTAAACTCGCCCTCAGATTCAGACTCCTAAACTTTCACTTTTTTCTCTTTTCTCTCTTGAAAACTTGCTCTCCCTTCCAAGACTGGGTTTTAAGTGCTACCCGTCTATCCTTAGGCTTGACAGTGTTAAGAAACATGCCAATTTCATGTCTGGAGGTCTCCTACCAGTTTTGCTAACTTTAAATTGCTCAAATTTTCTAAGGAATTCAAAACAGTCACTTTTGGGGTAAAACGTTTAGGCAATGATCTTAAAATCTTTTTAACCACTCGTGCATCAGGAATGTGCTCACCAAAATAGAAACTAGGGTTGACAATATCAGAAAAACGTGCATAAAACTCATCAAAACACTCAGATTCAGGCATGATTATCGTTTCAAATTGGGTAGTTAAATTTTGTAATTTAGACTCTTTGATCGCATTAGTTCCTTCATGGATGAGTTGTAAAACGTTACATGCCTCTTCTGATATAGTGCACGTCATAATATGTCAGAACTCTTCAGGAGTGACGGCACCAAAAATTGCACTTAGCCCACGAGAATTAAAAGTGCTCCATTTAAACTCATCCTCAGTTCATCCCATCACGAGTTTAAGATTAGTAACATTATTTGCAATGATTGTGGGAGGAGTCCACCCTCTTTGATAAACAACCCAAACTCGCTCATCGATTTCTTTTAAATGTGATTTCATGCGGGCTTTCCAATAGTCATAATTAGACACGTCAAAAGTTGGCAACCGATTATATAAGTTTTCGTTTGGAAACATTGCGAAACAAATTCAAAATCAGATTTTTCAAAAAAATCAATACCATAAAATTTTCTGAAAACAGAATCACTCGATAAATTAGAAAAAATTGCTCTGATACCAATTTGTAATGGTGGTACGACCTCTTTAAAAGATTTGATACCAATTTGAGAAAATGGTGTGATATTGAGTATTATCGAATTTGCAAACTCCCAATCAAACACTTATTTAATCAGAGTCAATTTTTAAGCCAAATTAATTAAATCTAACACATGCATCTAGGTGGGTCAAATCAAACCATCAAATATAAATATTATTGACACATAGATTTCAGGAAAAAATCCAAAAGGGAAACCCCTTTTTATATCACTATGTAAAATAAATCATAACTTAAATATACAATGAAATCTGCCATGAATACTACGCATATACTTACATAGACACACAACCTAGAGTTAGCAATGGATCAACCGCATCAGCCCACAAGAACAAGAACAAGAATAAGAACAGAAGGTTCTAAATTAGTAAGGAACACCCACGAGTAGTCATAAATGACACGCAGTCTTCAGATATAGATTTATCCTCTCTACATGAGAAACTTGAACAAGATCGCATCTCGGGTTCCAAAAAAATTCACTAAACTATTGGGATATTTGTGAATTGAAAAATAAAATTTTGAACCCTAAATTGAAGAATACAAAAGAATTTTGTAGTTTGCAGTTTCTATGTATCGAAAAATGTCAGGTATTCTGCACAAAAAATGACTCATTTAACACGCTATTTATAAAAAAAATTGAGTCGGTGACGTCGCTCGAACGAGATTACATGCCACTCAAACGACTTCGCGCGACATAGCTATGCTGTTTGAACAACATTGTGATGTCCTCTGTACGACCTGAATGTAAAAATAAAACTTCGCCTCGATACTTAGAAAAAAATAATTTAATGAAAAAACAATGCCTCAACTGATTAAAAATAGTTTTGAAAATTTTTCCCAACACCTCGGAAAATTGTCCTAACATTTTAAATGAATCGTAAAGAGACATAAACAAAATCTTACCGAAGTTTATCTCGTAGAGGGTTTTTGAATAATGTTGATATTCGAATCCATCTTGATGCATGTTTGATCTTAAATAAATCTTCGACAATTGTAGCGGTATATGACATACTCAAATGTAAAGGGACTATGTAAAATATGTCCTTACAAATATGAGTAACAATATGGAGAGGGAAAACTAACACCAGAGTCGCCAAGCGTTACTAGTGAATGTGGGTTGAGTTCAAGTCTAATGAGGGACATTAAATATTTGAAAAATAACTCATAATGTATTTGATAAATATTAATAGTGAGAAAAAATCTGTAGAGAATGTTATCCTAGGTTATTGCTTATGTGTGGTAATTGTTCTATTTTTAGTGCTTGCGGTGTTAAATGATTTTTCTCTTTATTTAATCTCTATGTCGTTATATTAATAAGGGAGATGACTAGCTTGAAGACATTTGAGAAGTGCTTGCTGGTCCTATTTTTTAGGGGGTGATAAACATCATATGTCATCTATCGGTCTTCAAATAAAGACTTGGGGTGTACTTGTGATGTGATGTGTCAAAATGAAAGTGATAGGTAAAACTATCACTTTCCTTCCAAATTATATGATAGACCTGGTTACTCAGGACTACTGAAATGAATTTGTTAAAGTGGCCCTAGAGGTGTTGCTGGAAGTTACTTATAAAGTCTAGGTTTCTGACTTATCTCACATCTGATACTCTAATCCAATGCCCCAAGATGTCCCTTATGGTTACTCGTGGAACACTCAGTTCATTTAGAACTACCATGCTTATGATAGAGTCCCCCCAGCATGCGAAAGAAACTCGTTCCTATAAAGAGTGAATCATACCTGCACTCTCTAGTTATGTGAGTGAGATGGACTCCTCATATTGAATTATAATATAAATCAAAATATTATGCTTGTGAACATCGAGAACGGTTTAATAATATTAATGCATTATTGCGCAACATTAATATACAAAATTGAATGTGTATGTGTCTTGAAGTGTAAATATTAAATAAATTATAAAAATGTGATCAATACTTAAATAAGAATAATGACCAAGTCAATATGGATCAACTATGATGTACATAAGTTTGGCCTCATCCTAAGGGGCTACTAAGGAAGAGTCCCCATCTCGACATATCTTCAAATAGATCCATCATCCTCGAGAAGACCTTTCCCTCAGTCTCATCATAAGTGGTCTCAACCTCAGAGACCGCTCCAAATGACCAGTCAGAGCAGTTGCCTCAATCAGCAACAACCAATATCGGTCGTTGTTAGTGTTGGCCTCAAAAAACACTAAAATGACAATTTAGTAGCACATCTATACCCATCTAAGATGGTTAATTGATCTTATCTCGGCCTAACCGAAGTTGTATAAAAATCCATGAGACTAGAATAGTTGAGACCCACTACCTCAGATATCTTGTTCATCTATCGAGATAATGATAACGGTATTACTAACATAGCCAACTAAAAGAGTTTAGGGTGATCAACTAACACATGAGGAGATATCCTTCATTATGAATTCGACACCTTTATCTATAGGTTTCAGGCGCTCATTGTCCCTTCTCGCATTCACACATAGAGTGCATGCTTGGGGGGTGACATTGCATACCCCCATACCTATAAAAGACACCTTGTGTCTTCTCCCTCTCGGATCAAAGTTAAGAAACCCTATTGTTATTATGTGCATTTCTAGAGGGAGAGAGAGAATCTTTTATACTCCATCAATGGCTATTTACGCATCTTTATAGTGAGTCACTCCCATACTTCGTGGAGTGGATGTGGGCTAAGGCTGAACCACTTAAATACTTATGTTTATCTTTTTTCACTCATCTCGTCTACTATTGTACTTCTATCTATTATTTATTCCATTATTGTGTAAGCTCTAAACTAGGTTAAACCCTAAAGGATGATTTCACATCATAATTTTGGCACCGTCTGTGGGAAGAGATTGTGTTTTCTTCCTCAACTCAGCTTGAAATCTCAAATTCCTATCTCTGGTGGTAATCCAAATCCACCACTGTCAGGACTGAATCACTATTAAAGGAGCTCAAGTTGGGAGGTTCATTAGCTTCATTAGTTCATTCTGTTTCTGGGTTTCTTGCTTTCTTCCTCGCCCATTTACTGATTGATGGCATTTAGTTAGAGATGGCCACCAATTCAGTATCAAACACCAGGGCTAGTTCCAGTTATATGCCTCAATAATCTGAAATGGTTGATGTGGCGATAGCTATCAGGTCCCTTATGTCCAGCAATAGTTCTTGGCCTTCATCTAATATACTATGAGCAGTATCCCTGAGAATCACACCATCAATCTCAATACTCTGATCATAAAAGAATCCTTGCAACTGATCGTCGGGGGACCACCCTCAACTCTTGCAAAGAAGTCCAACACCACCTCAAGTGCAGAATTTTTTTTGACCCGTGGTGTTTCCACCTCGGTAAGGGAGTTTAAAAGTATTCGGAGGACATAGAATATGAAGAGGAGAATTTTTTTAAAGAGGTACGAGGCCTGGGATACCTCCTACTGTCCACAGACTACCTCAGCTCCAACTTATCGAGGGAGGAGTGTTCATCATACCACTCGGGGTCATCATAAAGGTTCTTTATTTAATAATCTAAGCAGGGAGTTATCCTTCGATCCTCTCGGCCAAGAGGCGATGGGGAGCTAAGACAATATCCCCCACAGTGTTGGTGTTATATGGGCAACTAATCATCCTGACGGTGACAGTCCGACATGAGATGGGGAGAGGGGGTGGCATAGAGAAGTTAATTGCAGGCATAGAAATTTAAGCCACTACACCAAAATGGGAGATTTGTGAGTGATGATAGCACTCACAAATGACCTTTATAACTGCTATTTACCGTTATAATTTAGGGGGTGGCAAAATAAAATTTATAACTCCTAACAGCAGTCACAAATTTTTATAACCCCTATAGGGTTATGACTGGTGACCCCAATTTGTAACTGCTATTCGTAACTGCTCTCAGCAATTACGAATCATATATTTGTGACTGTTGTTAGCAGTTACAAAATTGATAGTAGTGACGAATTTGTGACTGCTATTAGCAGTTACAAAATTGAATTTGTTAAATGTGGTAAAAGCTATTACAAATATCTTTATATTTTCACAAAATGATGAAATAATGAAAGTAAAATAAATATCATGATAACAAGTCTAAAAATTTTGACAACATTTCATTTATATTTCTCATATTCCAAATATCCAGTACACATAAAACTTGTTTAAAATTTATTTAACATCAAACAACCCCTAAGTGGGGCCAAGTACAAAATGAACATAGAATAAATAATAAACTAAAAAAAATAACGACACAACATTTCGATGTCATGGAATGTCATGAACATGTAACAAATCATTCTAAATCTAGACCAGGAGTCACCACGTAGTGGATACGATTCGTGAAGTCTAGGTATATCAGCCGTGGGGGCTATTGATGCAGTGACATCCTCCCTCATGTACTCGGAGTATGCCTGTTGAGCAAGTTCAATGGACTCAAATTTTTTGAATACGGCGCCTCAGTATTCCATTAACTTGTGCTTGTCTTGCTTTCCACGAAGTGTAAACACCTGGATTTAAGCCTTTGAATACTACGTATGCCGGGTATGCCATGTGTATGCCTGCAAATAATCAAATCTAACTATGTTAGTTACAATAAATAATGTGGGGCACAATATCAAAACATAATATCAATATAAATAAAGTGTAAGCACTTCAGGATCATCTAGTTGACCAACATCAAAATTGGGACCTATATATTGAGAATGGTAGCTCTCATTTTCATCATTTTTCATGGTGTTTTTCATCAGTTTTCATCATTTTTTAGTACCGGGACTAAATTTATAAAATTATATGGAGTGTCCTATTTTTATACACTTTAAGCATTATGAGGACCTTTTCCCAAAACCCCCTTAATTAAAACTAAAATTGCCAATTATGGAAATAAACTTCTTCATTAAGTAGTAGGAGTTTTCGACAGTGGACAAAGTTCGAAACTATAGATAAACATAAGTGGGACAACCGCATCTAATACAATAAAAAATTATTGAAAGAGACTTTAGATAATGTGACAACCCGAATATAATTTTGATAAATTATATTTAAATCATGTTTATATTATGTGATATGAATAATTTATTATTAGTATATCTAATATTAAGTTCTTATGTTTAGTCTAATCCTACTTTCATAAATCATGAAATGTCGAGTTATGTACGAACACAAGATTTGGTTATTTTCGATAGAAATGTTCCTGTTTAAGACTAGTTTTGACCATTGTAACATTACAATTGACTTGTTGTGAAAACTACATAGTTGTAGACATGTGAGTTAGGGTCGTAACACAGCAAACGGTGCATCAAACGGATGCTCGAGGAAGAAGTTAGGTCGAAATTACGAGAAGGGGCAAATATGTCAATTCCCTTAAGTGGTAAATTGTCTTTTATTAAACCAAATGGTTTAATTTGATTGGTTGGCTTGGGAGGCAGCCTTGGCCGACCTTATACCCTTGAAATATCCTTATCCTTCAGCCAAAACCATCCATGAAAGGGTTTTATGCTTAGGGAAAGAGAAAGTAGAAGTTAAGGAAGAAAAGTAAGGAGAAAAAGTGTAGAAAAATCCGTAGAAATTACGTAAAAAGCCCTGAAGGTAATCCTAATTGTAATTCTTGTTATTTATCTTATATTAATGATTTATATGATATAAGTCATCATAAGTTTACGAAAGTTTCAGCCCTTTATATATATGTATGGTTAGATGCAAGCTTATGTTAAGTTGAGTGTAGAAACCCTTAAAATTGCTTTGTGTTGAAACCCCTTGTATTCAAATCTGCATATCTCTTTGTGTGATTACTGGAATCGAGAAATTCCAATTGGAAATGAAATTATACTCATATATTCATATAATATCTGAAAATTAGAATTTATCTCCTTGTGGTTAGGCCGTAATGATGATTTCAAGTTGGTACATAGTTGCTGTTTGTATACTTGATTTCGGTATGCCCTGAGTTTGGTCAAGATTTTGAGATAGAAAATGAAGTCCAAATATTATGAAACTTTAATTCTGTAATATTCAGTATGTATACTGAAAGTGTGTTGAAAATCATGGAAGGTTATGCTGTATATAAATTATGAAAATTCTGGGAATTCGAAGGATCAATAGAGGAGCTTGTAGGGCAGATTTCTTGTGTTGTAGAGAAATGGTCATAACTTGCCCTAGGAAGCTTGAAAAATTACACCGTCACTTGTACTGGATAATATATTCATATATTTTTTTATATTTATAAGTTTGGACCCCTGAATTTATACAATTTAGAAATATAGGATGGTTAAGTATGTATGACAATAATTTCAGGCCATATTGGATACCCCTTGAATGAATGTTTGTATTTCGTCCTTACGAAGGGTACTTTGAGTACATGTTTCATGTGTATATACATTGACAAGTATAATTTCATATTTAATTGACTTTGGTTATAAATTACTTATAAGGTATTTCTTATGGTGGAATGTCCGTAACTTTATCAACATGTATATCATTGTTTTGCCTTTACCTATGTTTTATGGAATGTGACTTAATTGGAATTATATTGTTGATGTATAGTCATGGAAAGTTACATAATTATGTTAGGATAATATTTATGATTGAGGTTCAGTACTGATCTAGTTGGATTGACAGGTGTAAGGTCTAATAAACCCAGTTCAGCTCCACAAGAAGGAAACCTGGATACGTAGTTGACAACCCAAGGTGAGTGTACTCACTGGAATGATGTATTTGTATACTGTTACGAATGTGATCATAATGTTATGAATATAAAATTGTTCATTTCGGTTTACCGAAATGAGGGGTTACTCCTCGACCAGGAATGGGGGAGATTTGTCTATTAATGACAAAGGGTTACTCCTCGACCAGGAATGGGGGAGAATTGTCTATTTAGACAGGATATGTGAATCATGATTCGGAAAAGTTGGTCACTCATTATGAATGAGCCGGATAAGTTAATACATAATTATATGGATATGATTTATTGCATTTAAATTCATGCAATAGTATAGTAGTGATACATTCACTGGGCTATTTTGCTCATGATTCCTATGTTCACATTTTTCAGGAAACGCGATGTCACTGCCAAATCTAGGATATCGGGTTGGGTTAGTCAGGAATGGGAGAAACAATGATTTTGTGTAAATGTAAATGATGTAATTAAGTTAACTTATCCTTTAAGAAAGTTTTATGGACATGATTACTCTGATGTTGTAAAAAGGTTATCAGTTATATGGATTTACAATGATGACTCTGAAATCAAAACTCGTGTTTATGGTTTGGTTAGATTAATTATGGTTTGACTCACTTTGACTTCCAGACTTAATTATAAGTAATTGGGTTGGGGTGTGTTAGCTTTTGGTATCAGAGCCTAGGTTTTAGAGGTTCTGGAGTGAGAAGAGTCTAGATTTGGCAGTGAATGTCAGAAATATATTTTATTTGATACTAACGATCATGTTAGGAAAGATTTGTATATCTACATGTTGTTATATCTTTGATTCATTTCAGATATAAGAGAATGGAACGAGGGAATGTTAATGAGAGAATAGAATATGAGGCTTCAAATATGGCAGCGGAAGCAGAGGTTGAACAACCTGTTCATGGATTTGTAGAACCCGAACCGGAACAATTGACAGACATGCAAAAATTGGCACGTGCTATGACTTTAATGGAAGAGCAGCAAGCTAGATTTATGGCTCAGATGAAAGCACAAAAGGCCAGGCAACTGGAGGCACAAGCATTGGCCAAGGCTCAGGAGGTTATACACCGGGAATAAAGGAGTACTTCACATGAGAAATTTATTAAAATGAATCCACCTTCATTTGAAGGAGCAGTTGATCCAGCAGAGGCAGAAGTCTGGGTTAAAGAGATTGAAATTATTTTTGGGGTAATGAGAATGCCGGACAATCAACGAGTGACCTTGGCGACGTATATGCTAAGAGGAGAAGCTAAGTACTGGTGGGATGCCACAAAACATTTGTTGATTACTCCAGGAGGTGGGAATGTGATCTCATGGGATGCTTTTGTTAAAGCCTTGTATGATAAGTATTTTCCTCCGATGTATCAAAAACAAAAGGAGAAAGAATATTTCCTGTTGAATCAGGTGAGTATGACAGTTAGAGAATACGAAGCTAAACTTAAAGCTTTATCTCGATTTGCTTCGAGGTTTATACGGAATGAGGAAGATATGTGCAGTCGATTTCTCGATGGGCTTGAGTTAGTCATTAAATCACGGTTGTCGGCTTTAGAGACTGTTAATTATTCAGCCTTGGTGAACAAAGCCATGTTGGTAGAAAGGGACGTGAATGAAGCTAGAGGGAATCGAGAACGAGGTGTAAAGAGAAGCAGATTTGATCCAAATTATCAAAAGAGTAGTGGTACAGAATATTCGAGGTTTGGAGGGAAGAAATTCCAACAGGGTAGAGGTGGAAGTAGTTTGCAAAGGGGTGGGGCTAGTGGTGGAAGAGGTTCAGGAGTTTCAGCACAAGGAGATGCTAATGTTTGCTTCTTTTGTGGGTCATGGGGTCATATAAAGAGAAATTGCCCAAAGTTACTGAATATAGAATGTTTCAACTGTCACCAAAAGGGTCATCTGAGAAAGAATTGTCCTATGTGGGTAAGAACAGTTTCAGTCAGTAGTGTGGGGCCTCATAAAGGATCTTCTCCAGGCAGTGCCACCAGGGGGAGAGGTACAGGACAAGCAACTGGATCGAGGGCAGGATGAAGTGTGTTTGCGATGACGCTACAAGATGCCCATGCTACCCCGATGGAAAGTGTGATTCTGGTTGAGCATGTTTATAAAAATTGTGTCTTACGAATGGGTGAGCGAGATTTCTATATTGATTTGATACCGTTGGCCATTCGAGATTTTGATATTATATTGGGGATGGATTGGTTATCATCATACCATGCTTTCATTGATTGTTTTCGCAAAGAAGTTACATTTCATTTGGCTGGTGAACCCGAGTTCCAATTTACAGGGGAAGGGATATTGTCCCTACTTGTCTCATCTCAGAATTAAGATCAGAAAGTTATTGAGTAAGGGTTGTACAGGGTATTTAGCGTATGTGGTTGATGTTAGTAAGGAAGCACTTAAAGTTGAATATATACCAGTGGTTAGAGAGTTTTCTGATGTCTTCCCAGAGGAATTGCCAGGATTGCCACCCGATAGGGAAGTAGAGTTTTCTATTGAATTAACTCCAGGTATAGGTCCAATTTCTCTTTCTCCATATAGAATGGCACCAGCGGAGTTGAAAGAATTAAAAGTGCAATTACAAGATCTGATAAGTAGAGGTTTCATTCGGCCTAGTGTTTCGCCATGGGGAGCACCAGTGTTATTTGTGAAAAAGAAAGATGGGACAATGCGATTATGTATTGATTATCGGCAGTTGAATAAGGTGACCATTAGAAATAAGTACTCTCTACCTCGTATCGATGACTTGTTTGACCAATTACAGGGGGCACTGTATTTTTGAAGATTGATTTGAGATCGGGTTACCACCAACTGAAAGTGAAGGATTGTGATATTTCCAAAACAGCTTTTCGGACTCGATATGGGCACTATGAGTTTTTGGTGATGCCTTTTGGATTGACTAATGCTCCGGAAGTTTTTATGGATTTGATGAACCGGGTATTCCACCCTTTCATTGATTCATTTGTGATAGTATTCATAGATGATGTGTTGATTTACTCGCGTAGCATGGAGGACATGAGAAACATTTGAGACTTGTATTGCAGATTTTGAGAGAGATGAAATTGTTTGCTAAATTCAGCAAGTGTGAGTTTTGGTTGAATGAAATTGTGTTTTTAGGGCACGTTGTCTCAGGAGATGGGATATATGTTGATCCAAGGAAGGTGGAAGCAATTGTTGAATGGGAAAGTCCTAAGAATGTGACAAAAATTAGGAGTTTACTAGGATTGACAGGTTACTATCGCAGATTCATTAAGGGATTTTCATCAATAGCATTACCATTGACAAAGTTGACCCGTAAAGAAGTGAAGTTTGTGTGGGATGAAGAATGAGAAAGGAGTTTTAAAGAATTAAAGAAGCGGTTGGTTTCAGCCCCTATACTTGCTATTCCATGTGGGAATGAGTCTTTTGTGATCTATACAGACGCTTCATGTCAGGGGTTAGGATGTGTTCTTATGCAAAATGGGAAGGTAATAGCATATGCTTCCAGACAATTAAAGACGCATGAACGAAACTACCCTACACACGATCTGGAGCTAGCAGCCATTGTTTTTGCTTTAAAGTTATGGCGACATTACTTGTATGGAGAAACTTGTGAGATATTTACAGATCATCAAAGTTTGAAATACTTGTTTACACAGAAAGAACTGAATTTGAGACAGAGGCGTTGGATAGAGCTGATTAAAGACTATGACTGTACCATTCATCATCATCCTGGGAAGGCAAATGTAGTAGCAGATGCTTTGAGTCGAAAATCATCAGGGATTCTCGGTTGCATACGGTGTGCTCATGTTGGAAATATTCTTGACTTGGCATTGATGGGGATTGAATTGAAGTTTTCAAAAAGTGGAGGATTATTAGCACATGTCACAGTGAGACCTTTATTGGCCGAACGCATACAAAATTTGCAGACCAGTGATCCATTCCTTGAGAAGAAGAAACAAGAAGTTCGGGATGGTAGAGAGAGTGACTTTGAGATTAAGAATGATGAATCATTGTGTTATAAAAATAGAATTTGTGTACCAAATGACCCACCCTTAAAGAAGGATATATTAGAAGAGGCACAAAGTTCTATTTACTCTATGCATCCGGGAGCTACCAAAATGTACAGAGATTTGATGGAGTATTATTGGTGGAACAATATGAAGCGTGAGATTGCAGAATTCGTAGCTAAATGTTTAGTATGCCAGCAAGTAAAAGCAGAGCATCAGAAGCCGGAAGGATTATTGCAGTCTTTGCCTATTCCGGAATGGAAGTGGGAGCATATAACGATGGATTTTGTTACGGGATTACCACAGTCACCAAAGGGGCATGATTCTATTTGGGTGATTGTAGACCGATTGACGAAGTCAGCTCATTTTCTTCCAGTTAAGACCACCTACATTGTTGACAAGTATGCACATATATATGTTGATGAGATTATCCGTTTACATGGGGCACCAGTGTCAATTGTATCAGATAGAGATCCAACGTTCACTTCTAAGTTTTGGCCTCGTTTACAGAATGCCATGGGCACAAGTTTGAAGTTCAGCACTGCATTTCATCCACAAACTGATGGGCAATCAGAAAGGACGATTCAAATATTAGAAGACATGTTACGAGCCTGTGTATTTGACTTCAAAGGTAGTTGGGATGATCATTTGCCATTGATGGAATTTTCATATAATAATAGTTATCAGTCGACTATTGGTATGGCTCCTTATGAAGCTTTATATGGGAGGATATGTAGAACGCCTTTGTGTTGGGATGAAGTGGGTGAAAGGAAAATGTTGGGTCCGGAATTGATAGATATGACAACTGAAAAGATCAAAATGATTCGGGAATGGATAAAGACAGCGCAAAGCAGGCAGAAATTTTATGCAGATAAGAGGAAGCATCCATTGGAATTTCAGAAGGGAGATTTTGTATTCCTGCGTATTTCACCCTGGAAAGGCATTATGAGATTTGGCAAAAAGGGGAAACTAAGTCCAAGATACATTGGACCATATGAAGTGTTGGAAATAATTGGGCCCCTGGCTTATAGATTAGCATTACCTCCAGATTTATCCCATTTATATGATGTGTTTCATGTATCGATGCTTCGTAAGTATTTGGCGGATCCATCTCATCAGTTGAAAACTCAACCAATTGAACTGAAGGAAGACTTGTCGTACATCGAGGAACCATTGGAAATTATTGATCGTAAGGAGCAGGTATTGAGGAATAAATTTATTCACTTAGTTAAAGTTATGTGGATGATCCATGGAGTTAAATAAGCAACTTGGGAAACGGAGGATAGCATGAGGAAACAGTATCCCCATTTGTTTGGTAAGTGACCTTTATATTAAATTTCGGGGACGAAATTTTCTAGGGGGGGGGGGGGAAGTTGTGACAACCCGAATATAATTTTGATAAATTATATTTAAATCATGTTTATATTATGTGATATGAATAATTTATTATTAGTATATCTAATATTAAGTGCTTATGTTTAGTCTAATCCTACTTTCATAAATCATGAAATGTCGAGTTATGTACGAACACAAGATTTGGTTATTTTCGATAGAAATGTTCCTGTTTAAGACTTGTTTTGACCATTGTAACATTACAATTGACTTGAGGTGAAAACTACATAGTTGTAGACATGTGAGTTAGGGTCGTAACACAACAAACGGTGCATCAAACGGATGCTCGAGGAAGAAGTTAGGTCAAAATTACGAGAAGGGGCAAATATGTCAATTCCCTTAAGTGGTAAATTGTCTTTTATTAAACCAAATGGTTTAATTTGATTGGTTGGCTTGGGAGGCAGCCTTGACCTACCTTATACCCTTGAAATATCCTTATCCTTCAGCCAAAACCATCCATGAAAGGGTTTTATGCTTAGGGAAAGAGAAAGTAGAAGTTAAGGAAGAAAAGTAAGGAGAAAAAGTGTAGAAAAATCCGTAGAAATTACGTAAAAAGCCCTGAAGGTAATCCTAATTGTAATTCTTGTTATTTATCTTATATTACTGATTTATATGATATAAGTCATCATAAGTTTACGAAAGTTTCAGCCCTTTATATATATGTATGGTTAGATGCAAGCTTATGTTAAGTTGAGTGTAGAAACCCTTAAAATTGCTTTGTGTTGAAACCCCTTGTATTCAAATCTGCATATCTCTTTGTGTGATTACTGGAATAGAGAAATTCCAATTGGAAATGAAATTATACTCATATATGCATATAATATCTGAAAATTAGAATTTATCTCCTTGTGGTTAGGCCGTAATGATGATTTCAAGTTGGTACATAGTTGCTGTTTGTATACTTGATTTCGGTATGCCCTGAGTTTGGTCAAGATTTTGAGATAGAAAATGAAGTCCAAATATTATGAAACTTTAATTCTGTAATATTCAGTATGTCTACTGAAAGTTTGTTGAAAATCATGGAAGGTTATGCTGTATAAAAATTATGAAAATTCTGGGAATTCGAAGGATCAATAGAGGAGCTTGTAGGGCAGATTTCTTGTGTTGTAGAGAAATGGTCATAACTTGCCCTAGGAAGCTTGAAAATTTACACCGTCACTTGTACTGGATAATATATTCATATATGTTTTCATATTTATAAGTTTGGACCCCTGAATTTATACAATTTAGAAATATAGGATACCCCTTGAATGAATGTTTGTATTTCGTCCTTACGAAGGGTACTTTGAGTACATGTTTCATGTGTATATACATTGACAAGTATAATTTCATATTTAATTGAATTTGGTTATAAATTACTTATAAGGTATTTCTTGCGGTGGAATGTCCGTAACTTTATCAACATGTATATCATTGTTTTGCCTTTACCTATGTTTTATGGAATGTGACTTAATTGGAATTATATTGTTGATGTATAGTCATGGAAAGTTACATAATTATGTTAGGATAATATTTATGATTGAGGTTCAGTACTGATCTAGTTGTATTGATAGGTGTAAGGTCTAATAAACCCAGTTCAGCTCCACCAGAAGGAAACCTGGATACGTAGTTGACAACCCAAGGTGAGTGTACTCACTGGAATGATGTATTTGTATACTGTTACGAATGTGATCATAATGTTATGAATATAAAATTGTTCATTTCGGTTTACCGAAATGAGGGGTTACTCCTCGACCAGGAATGGGGGAGATTTGTCTATTAATGACAAGGGGTTACTCCTCGACCAGGAATGGGGGAGAATTGTCTATTTAGACAGGATAGGTGAATCATGATTCGGAAAAGTTGGTCACTCATTATGAATGAGCCGGATAAGTTAATACATAATTATATGGATATGATTTATTGCATTTAAATTCATGCAATAGTATAGTAGCGATACATTCACTGGGCTATTTTGCTCATGATTCATATGTTCACATTTTTCAGGAAACGCGATGTCACTGCCAAATCTAGGATATCGGGTTGGGTTAGTCAGGAATGGGAGAAACAATGATTTTGTGTAAATGTAAATGATGTAATTAAGTTAACTTATCCTTTAATAAAGTTTTATGGACATGATTACTCTGATGTTGTAAAAAGGTTTTCAGTTATATGGATTTACAATGATGACTCTGAAATCAAAACTCGTGTTTATGGTTTGGTTAGATTAATTATGGTTTGACTCACTTTGACTTCCAGACTTAATTATAAGTAATTGGGTTGGGGTGTGTCAGATAACATATTCTGTGAAAATTTATCCACAATATATAAGCAGTGTTCTCACCATTTAATGATCAAAATGCCTAGCTGATGCACAATTCAACCGGAAGATAATTCCATTCATCCTCAAATGGATTATAAATATGTATGTAATTGAGTCAAAGATATACGCGATCAAAATGAACACACCCTATGGGTAGTGGATCAATTTAATCAACATTTAATGTTACGTATCTGGGTACAACCCCAACAGAACACCCCTTTTCTCCTCTCATAACTAATCAGGCTTTGTCGAAGATCTAAGACCTAAGACCTCTGTCATTAAACTTGAATTGTGATCAACATTTAATGTTGCTTATCAGGGTACATTTAAGAGCTAAGACCTCTGTCATTAAACTTGAGTTGTGACCAATGAATTCATGAAAAGATGAGACAAAACACCCAGAGAAAAGAACTCTAAACTATTGTCTGCATGTGGGAGATTTATTCTTATTAAGCATGTTTTGCAGTCATCAATAGGAAAACAATTGTTTTATGCAATCATCAATAGGAACACAAACTAGAACGTAGACTTATTCCCACATCTTTTATGCAAGCATCAATAGGAACACAATTGTTTAATAGCTTTTAATTGAGAATAGAACAATTTTTTAGGATATGAGCATCCCAAATCTGATCAAACACTCAAGATGAAGGAAAATGCTATTTAGAAATGGAATAGGTAGATAAAAAGTTGAAATCACCTAAAGCATTAGGTTTCCAGATCTATTGACCATCTATCTCCTCCATATTTTCTAAGCATGTATCTTTAACTGTCAACATTCTCTTCCAAGTCTGGGAAGCACCTGAAGAAGCTGCATTATAATTTTGTAGTTATTGAGCATAAAAGAGGACCACAAAGAATTTTTTGTTTTGAGCTTCCAGAATAATTTCATAGAAGATGATTTAGAGATAAGATTGAAGTCTTTAAATCCCATTTCACCTTCTTCAGTGTCTCTGCATAAGAACTCCCATTTTTTCCACTGAAATTTCCAGCCTTACTCAATATTTCCACCTCAGAAGAATTTGTTGAAAAGAGAGTTAATTCTATGGATTATTGTTTTTGGAGTAGATATAGAATCTAATAAGAATTAAATAATGGATGACAAAACATGCTTAATACGAATTAATCTCCCACATGGAGACAATAGTTTAGAGTTCTAACCAGCTAGCTTAGATCTTAAAGATTGCAAAAGGCTTTCATAGTATTAGAGCAACTGGAGGGATTGGTATGAGAAGATACTGAATAGAATTGAAGATAGGAATAACTTCAACCTGAGAAAAGAACTGAGACCAAATCTTCTAAGCCAGAGGACTATCAAAGAATAGATGTTAAACTATTTGTACCTGATTGAGACAGCATTGACACCTGGAAACAATTGGGATCCTAATTCTTTGGATTTGATCATAAAGGGGAATGGTATTGTAAAGAAGTTTCCATATTAAAATAGATACTTTGGGAGGACTAACTGGGGACCAAATGAATTTCCATAAAGCACTTGCAGCAATACAAGTTCTACAAAATTGATAGGCAGACTTAAAAGTAAAATCTCCAAAACATAAAGTCATCCAAATAGCTTATTGACCACTGATAATAGTGTTTTTTAGAACCTCAAACTGAGCAGCTCTAATTTTTTTGATAACATTTGAACTAGAAGATCCAAAACTCAATGAGTTCTTATACTTATTCTGCATGAATCTAGCCCATATGCCTTTAGAACTATTGACTTTCCAACCTAACTTTAAGCTAAAAGTAGCAAAAAAATATCAAACAAAGCTCTACCCCCAAGCCCTCCTTCATTGGTAGGCCTGCAGATTCTTTGGCAATTTATCTAAGCATATATATCTCATCTTTTCACATCTGAACCACAGAAAAAACTTACTAAAGATATTATGAATTCTATTAATAATAGCTTTAGGAGGTTTTAAAGAGGCCACAGTGTAAATTGGGATATAACATAACACATGTTTGATAAGGACTACTCTGCCAGCCGCTGAAAGATACCTACTTTTCCAACCATTGAATTTCCCTCTGATTTGATGCAATAACTTTGTGGTAGATGAATTTTCTCCTACCTTTGAATAGGGGACAACCAAGATACTTAATTGGGATTTTTTGAAAGGAAACCCCAAAATAGAGCCTATAGTAGATCTCCTCTCAATAAGAATAGAAGAATCAACCGAGAGGCTGCTTTTGGACTTATTTACAATTAGCTAGAAAATAGATATTAATATTCAATCCAACATCAAACACTACTAATATTGAAAACAGATAGACATTGGATACATTCAAAACAGATTACTAATTGATTCAAAACAGATTACTAATATTCAAAATAGAGTTCAAACACTACTAATTGTTCACTTTGACAATTTGTTCAAATTTCTCAAGACAAATTACTTTGGATCACTTAAGGATAAGACAAAGCAACGGCAAAACCACCCAAGATTTCTCGACATCCTTAATAGTGTCCGCCCCATGACTTCGACGATAAAAAGGATGATTCTCTTCTCCTGGCTCAACACTACTAACGTAAACCTTACGTTCAAATATCAGCAATTGATGGCCATGCACCACCGTTCCAGTAGCAGCTGAAGCAACAACTTGTCCACTTGCAATCCTTCTCTAATTTGAAAAATCTAATAAATCGACATATGGATCATATGGAGGATCAGTTAAATCTCCAAAGTTTGGCTCAGTTGACGGGGGGTAGGAATGTAATCGTGGGGACTTGAACGCGGAACTGGAGTGTAATTACGAGGACTTGGATGTGGGACAGGAGTATAATTGCGAGGACTTGGATGCGAGACAGGAGTTTAATTGTGAGGACTTGGATTTGGCATTTTCAATCCATTCGATTCAAAAGCACTTAAAAGCATGGTAACAGATGATTTGAGAAATGCCATATCCTCATCATGTTTTTCTTCTCATGTCTTTGCTCTAGTCAACTGCCTTAAGTTTACTTTTGGACATGGGTCCAACACCACGAGTCACCCCTAGTATCTTTTCCTCTAAAGGCAGTCAATGCATCTGTATCAATACTATTTTGGCTTGAAGAACCTTGACTACTTCTCAGCTCACTCAATTTTTGCTGCAAAATTATTTATGAATAGATTAAAACCATTGAATGAAAAAACTTGAAGGAATTTAATTATTACAGCTGAGATTACGAAACTCACCATATCATCAGCTACCCTTGGGTGAAACTCCTCAGTTTTTCACCTACGACTTTCGAGATACACTTTCGAACGATCAATAGGTCGTTTATTATTCAGCACATATAAATTAAATTTCCATTAACTATTTAAGCAAGACATATAATATATATACACATTAAAATAAGAAATGGTGTATACCATCTCCTCGGTTTTCTCAGCATATGACATCCGACCAAGATAATGGACGTTAGTCTTTTTAGCCCTGTTCACCCGGCCTTGGTGTCGTTGTTTCAGTTGTGCCTCAGATGCTTCGCGCGAGACGAATTCATTCCACTCACGGACAGGGATATGCTCTTTCTCCGGTACTTGATCCTTCAGGGCCTTTATCCCATCACTGTCAAATCCCTTAAAATAAGTCGAGCGGAGGTAATTTCTAAATGTCTTCAATTAAATACCAATGGCTTTCATGGACCCCTTCTTCTGGTCGGCCGAAAGATTGAACTCTTTTATGAGCATATCGCACAAGTCGTCCTTTTTTACTTGCTCAACCGTATCCCAACTCTCATATTTTAAGTCAATACAAGATTTTAACAAAGATAAGGCTCGAGCTTTAAAAGGATTCTTGCCACCTATTGGCAAACCAAATAGGTTAAGGGAAATGTCAGCACGAGAATCAATGGTAGAATGTTCATCATGACTTGAACTTTCTGGCCTGGATGATGAAATTGTATTCTCAAACGCCATTTTCTGCATTTATATATTTATGCATCAGTTCATATGTTAGTACAAGAGTAAGGAAATAATATAAAAAAAATATAATATAAGTTATACCTTTTCAACATATTCTAAAAGTTTTGATAATTCAACCATATCATAAGTTTCATACTTCATCATTGCACGTAAAGTTTGTATTGGCCATGTCTGCGAAAGTGTGTTGATAATTGCATTTCTGACACTAAACATATAGGACATATGCCTTCTCTCCTAAGCCGATAATAGATGGTAACTTTGTTATGCATATGTTTTCTCATAATAGTGTCTGAACGCATCCTTATCCTCTTCAGTTCTGTCCACAAAGGATGAATTTTTCTTTATTCGAGTTCTAAAAACTCTACTAACTGCATCGCATTACTTGGATTGTGTTTTATGAAAACCCTTTCAACTGCTTCATCCTAACTTTGAGGTAGTGTGTGTAGAATTGATTGAAATAAATATGCTTCAGGTATGTTCCACCCATGATCTCGCAAGTAATTGCATTGTTTGATTTTTTGATAGCCATGCCGATAAATTGACGTGTTCTCTATAAGAGACCTGTTTTGAAAATCGTTGCATGTATATACAATATATGACATCCTGAAAAAAGTAATAATAAACTTGTGAACAAAAGTCACTATGAATACATGCTACAAAATAATTGAAACATGCTATTATACATAATTTTCAAGTCAACATTTAAAACAACATAACATGCCACAATTAAAAATCTACTCCTCTAATGCGTTTAATAATTTCTTTAATTATGGGTTGTCATCCAGAATAGACTGAATCTCGATAGGTGCCTCTATATCGTCTACCGATGTAGTCAAGCGCTGAGGAGAATGTAAAACAACAGACCATGGATCATTTTTGGGGCTCTTTGCATAAAACACTTGCTTTAAGTTTTGGAATGCACAAACGAATGGCTCATCATTAACATTGTCTTTACTCTTCAACTTGGCCAAATCAACCTTCACCATGTGGGTGTCAGGGTTGAATATACATGCATTCTTGTCCTCCACTCTCACCCAATCACAGTAAAATAAAGGTATGCTGAAAGATATATAATTTAATAGGATAATTTGTTTTATAATCCCATAATACATCATCTCAGCTTCTATCAAGTTTTTATCTTTCTCACTTGCCCTGAAATGAGTTAATGCTTTATATGAAATGCCGCTTTTTTGTTTCCCAATGAGTTTTAACTTGTGTGTGCTTGAAGAGAACACAAAACCATTGACACGATATTTTCCAAACTCCTTAGCCACAAAACTAGGCCCATTCACTAGACGTGCAAGCCTCGTCGATACTTCACCAGCTTTCAATAACTGAAACTAAGAAAGTATTTGCATTGTGAATATGTTGCAAAGACAATAAATAAAAGTGAGGTATTATTGTAGTCACCTCGGAAGCTACCCAATGCCTAAAGTCATTGTCTGCGCTCGCGCCTCCCTTCCTCCTCTTGGCATGCCCACACTCATTATATTTCCTTGGTTAAAACACTAAAAATATTAATTTCTAATGAATATAACATCGAACATATTACATTATTTTACAAAACACTTTAAATAAAGTCACTTTTTCCATTTATATATGTCTTCATGCGTCTCGAATACATATCGAGCCACCTGGTTATATTGTGTACTTGTTAGCTTCACTACCTTACCTTTCCCCAGGGCCTTCTCATCAACAAACTCTTCTAATTCATCAATAAAGTGTTCATGACCTCCAACGTTTGGGTTAGGCATATATTCCTTTGCATATAAGGAAGCCTCTTCCATAATGTACTCCTCAGCAATGGACCCCTCAACGTACCGTGTATTCTTAACGTAATCTTTAAAAGTTTTCATTAATCGTTCGAACGGATACATCCATCGGTACCTTACTGGTCCACATAAAAGTGCTTCATCGCGCAAATGCACCAAAAGGTGGATGCTTATGTCAAAGAATGAGGGGGTAAAGTGCTTCTCCAAAACACATATAGCCTCAGCAAAGTTTCTTTCGCTGCCATTACGTGCATCCTATTGACAACTTTCTCACACAATAGGGAGAAACATAAGCTAATTTGTAGAATGGAACTTCGAAGATCCTTGTGTTCCGAAAAACAGTGTACGAACAACAAAGGGATAAGTTGCATTATCACATGCCAATCGTGGGACTTGCACTTTTTAAAATCTTTTGTTGCGTCGCAGACAATCCTGTGTAAGTTGGATGAGAAATTAGAAGGGACCTTCAAGCCCTTTAATGTTTCTAAGAACATGTTTCTTCCTTCAATGCTCAAAGTATAAGATGAAACTGGAATATGCTTTTTTCCAGTGTTTGTATCTTCTTTCAACCATAATGATCTTTTAATCTTCAAATCACGAAGATCTTCACAGGCTTTTTCTCCATCCTTAGAATGAGAACCACCAATGCATGTGCTTACGAGATGCTCAATAATATTTTTCTCAGCGTGCATTATGTCTATCACATGTCGCACAGAATGTTCCTTCCCGTATGGTAAATCAAACATTATTGATCTCCTCGACCACGCTGTTTTCACATCAACATCCTTTATTTTACGCTTTTGGGCTAAAATTATGGGGTGTTTCCCCCTCAACTTTTGATGAGACATTAATGACCTTTCTTCAATTTCCAAATCAGAAAGTCTCGGTGGAGGTGGTCGCGTCTCAGTGCCTTCTGGGAGAAAATTGCTTCGTATTGACCTGAATTTGTGACTTTGGGGCAGAAATCTCCGATGACTATGATAAACAACTTTACCACTTTTCTTAAGCTAGCTGGCTTCAGTCTCCTCTCCACATATAAGACAACCTAGGTAACCATGTACATTGCTTCCAGATAAGGTCCCATAAGTAGGAAAATCATGAATTGTCCATATCAACATAGCTCTCAAAATGAATTCCTCCTTTTTGTACGAGTCGAACGCTCTCACACCTTCAACCCATAACTCATTTAATTCATCTATTAGTCGCGCTAAGAAAACATCAATGTCACTACCCGGTGCTTTTGGACCTGGTATCAACAATGACAAAATTGAAAACTCCTTTCTCATGCACAATGACGGGGGCAAATTTAAAGGCGCCGTAAACGCAGGCCATATACTCTTATCTATGCTCAATTTGCCAAACGGGTTTAACCCATCGGTTGATATTCCGAGGTGAATGTTGCAAATTTCTGTAGCAAAGTCCGTGTATCGCTGATTTGCAGATTTCCAAACAGATGAATCAATCGGATGTCGCATGAGATTCTCACCCACCTCCGCTCTACCATGCCAAGTTATTGCCTCTGCTATCCAAGGTATAGTGAAGTCTCTTCAATCGAGGACCTAAAGGGAAATACTTTAACAACTTCTTAGGTATTTTTGTATCTACTTTCGACAAACGTTTATTATGTACTATCATCTTTTGTTCATATCTAGGTTCCTTACATACAGGACAAGCCCGTTTGTCCTTGTGCTCCTTATAGTATAAAATGCAGTCATAGTTGCAGCAATGAATTGATTTGTATTACATACCAAAACCTTTCAAATTACCCTTCATGATTGGATAATTGACTGGTAGTGTATTTTCTTTGGGGAGCAAATCTTTTGCCCAGAGGAGTATTGCCGTCACACTTTTTCCCGACAAGCCAAATTTGCTCTTTAAGTTGTACAACCCAACCATGGCATATAACTTTATGTGGTCGGGGTTGGAGTTATGGTATAATGGTGTTGCGGCTGCTGCTTTTAACCGTATATAATCCTTAACTTGGTCCGTATCGTTGCCAATATGATCCTCACATCCTAAATCATTCCCTCTACTATCTTGCTTTTCTTGTTCTGCGTGCACTTCATATGTATCATTTATGAGATCGTTTAACCTAGCATGTACTAACGGGTCATCATTTGTGTGAACGGTTTCATTGACAAGTATTTCTTCTGGAATATACTTAAATTCCCTCTCCCAATGGAAATGCCAAAACGTGTAGTCAGCTTGCATACCCCAATGAAACAAATGTACTTTTACATCTACCCCTTTCAAGCGTTTACAATTTTTACAACGATTGCACGAGCATGGGATAATATCAGTTTCGAGATTCTTCGTTGCATAATTCACAAAGTCTTTAACCCCATTAACGTATACTTGCCCCACTTTACAACTTTCACCCATCCACTCTTTATATTGTGGAAACCCCATTAATTCTACAATACAAACAAATAGAAACTCAGTAAATTATAAAACTAAATGAAGTTTGAGCTGATATTTAGAACATAATCTCTGGCTTATCATTGCATTAATACTATCATTGCATTAAAACTCACAGGAAAACCCGACCAAGCACAAAACGTCAAAACTTCAACGAGCACAAAAAAATGGTTATTTAATTATTTAATAGATAAAATAAATATGAATAGTATAAAATGATTATTAAAAAAAATATAACATATTCCCAAACAAGATAATATTCAAAAAATGAAAGAGGTTAAACGATGTGTAGATATACTCACAACAAAACAATCAGATTTGATTATATTTTGTCTAGAGAACGTTGATCACAAAGCTCGAGCAAAACTCGTAATATTAAAAATCCATTTGATTATATTTTGTCAAAAAAATATAATGTCTAGAATTTTTGAATAATGTTTTGTCAAAAAAATAACCTCAATACAATTTCTAGGGCTTATTATCATAAAATACAATTTGTATATAGATACACTCATAAACATATATATGAACAGAAATCTATACATACACATGCATACACACATATGTAAACATAAATCTATACATACACACACATATAAACAGAAATCTTTACATACACACAAACATTCACACATACCCACACATAATAAGAATCGAAATGCGCACACACACAATGAGAACTGAAATTAGGGCTTTAGACAGAAATTAGGGCTTTAGACCAACCTATATAGCAAAAATACACAAAAATATAGCTTCACAGCTAAGAAAAAGTCTTTAATTATGGGTTTGATTCACCGATCTCGGGTTTTAGAATCGCAAATTCTTCTTCACAGCTAAGAAAAATTTATATATACACATCAAAGGCTTCTTCACATAAACCTTATAACAAAAGTACAAATAGAGGTTTTGGCAAATGAAAGAGAGAGAAGAGGGCGGGAGCTCTTCACGTACAGATAGAGGGAAATTAAAGTAGGTGAAAAATTTTGTGACCGCTAATAGTAGTCACAAATTGAGTCTAAGATCAAAATTTGTGACTGCTGGGAGCAGTTACAAATTTATGACTGCCAATAGAAGTTACAAATTAAGTCTTAGACCAAAATTTGTGACCGCTAATAGTAGTTACAAATTTGTGACCGCTAATAGTGGTCATAAATTAAGTCTAAGACTAAAATTTGTGACTCCTCGTAGCAGTTATAATTTCGTGACTGCTCATAAGAGTCATAACTTATGTCTACTAATAAACTTGTGACTGCTTGTGACAGTTATAAATTTGTAACTGCTTATAGGAGTCACAAATTAATTATATGGTAACATTTATGACTCCCATTAGCGGTAACAAACTAATTGACTCAAAATTTTTTTAACCAATTAATTTTATCACCCCTAATGGCAGTCACAAATAATTTTGTGACTACTCCCGGGAGTGACTAGTTTGTCACCCATATTGGCAGTCACAAAAAGGCAGTCACAAAATTAACATTTTGGTGTTGTGAGCATGAGGTTGGGCATCAAAATCACTGCTGAAGTGGAAGGATCGGGTGACAATATTGTTTTAGAGGAAAAACCTAAAAATTTCTCAATTAAACGGTTAGAGGAGAAGATTGGCACTCTCATTAAAAGTCGAGATCTGACCCATAAGGAATACATATAGGGATATCCTTTTGTGCCAAGAATAGTCAGTTATACAACCCCGAGGAAGTTTAAACCTCCAATATTGATGCCTAGGTATGATAGTAGTACTAATCCCATTTATCACATAGAAATATAGACATTACAGAAGCCCACAAATTTAAATTCTTTAAATTTCCAAGTGCAGAAAGGATGGTTCAACACACACACACACACTTTTAAACTACAATTTATTTTTCAAATTCACAATTAAAATAGATCAAATTTTAATTTCTCCAAATTAAACTTAAACAAAGTCAATTATTCATTTGATGCAAACAAAAATGAAAAGAATAAAATACAAAAGATAAACAGGTCATAAATCTAGCACAACATATATAATGAAGCATGGACTAGAAAATGACAAACAAACATACAACTAGCATGGATATATAACATGTAGCACAAAAGATAGTGTATGTAAAACATGCAAGAAATTACTCATAAGATATAGCAAGTGAAGAGTCGTGTGCAAGCATGCGATAACCATAAAAAACTGGAAATTTCGAAAAAGGCATATTTTCCATTTTAAAAACTCAAAAGGATCTTAAATGCAATAATTTAACGATCCTTGCTCTGATACCAATTTGACATCACGGAAGCCCCAAAATTTAAATTCTTTAAATTTCCAAGTGCGGAAAGGATTGTTTAACACACACACTTTTAAACTACAATTTCTTTTTCAAATTCACAATTAAAATAGATCAAATTTTAAGTTTTTACAAATTAAAATTAAACTAACTCAAATATGTGAATTTTAAATTTAACACAAAGTTAACTTAATCCAAGTCTTGATAGTAGCCTAACAATGATTTATTCAAATTTTTAATATTGGCCAAACCCAGTTTTATCAAATTAAATTCTGGACTTGAATTAAATCAAACTAAACTATTACCCAAATTAATTAGCAGCAAATTAAACTAAAGTCTGATTAAACCCAATTTTATCTTGATTTACCTAAGCATGCATCTAAGTGTATTTTTTCAAGATAAAATAAACAATATCACACTATGCCATGATGTACAAGGAAAACCCAAATGGAAAAAACCTCAGATTGCCCTGCCTAATAAATCCACTAGGTATGGTGTGTTTACAAAGACAACGATAAAAAGACTTACAACACTCGACTCGACTCCTTCAAGCCCCGACGCTTCCTTCTCTCTTCAACCTCTGCATTGTAGATAACTTCGGAGTCTACAAATTGAGGCACAACAATCGTCAACCACACATGGTGTCTTTCACCATGTGAGAATGTCGCGGCAAAAAAATTTCTTCTCCTTTATGGGGTAGAGAATAGACCCAAACTATCTTCTTGTTGGTGTAAAGAAAACTCGGTGACAAACAAACTCTCCAAGAAAATATATACATGAAAGAACTTGGATTTAAATAAAAACAATATTTTGGGTGTAAAACACTTGGTTTTGTTCTAAAGGTTAAGCATTTTTACCAAAAACCAAGGAGACTTTTTCTTGGAATAATTAATCTCTCAAAATTATATAAGAGAAGGAAAAAGTTCTAAGGAAAAACTTGTTCCCGCACTTCTTAAAATATGGCAAAACAAAGTGGGGAAGTGGGTGGTTGAAAAACAAAACTGGCGAAAAACTGACGAAACTAAAATCTCGTTCAGAGTTCGTTCGACCTAGTTCGTTGGAACGAGTTCATTCAAACGAATCTTCTAAAAAGAAAGTTTTCTGAAATATCATTAGAAGTTCATACTCACGAGGTTGTTTGAACGACCATTCTAACGAGATTTCAAGCCATAACTCTAGATAATTTCGATACGAACGCGTGGTCGTTAGTTTTGTATTTTTCTGATTTTTTTAATTTGATATGATTTTTCTACGGAAAAGTGTCCGAGAACAAAATCTTTAGGTACTATGAACTCAAAAAAACTTAACAAAAAATAATAACACCGAAAAGTATTTTCCAAGATCCTATATATATTAGTGCATTCAAACCTTTGGACACTTTGGAAAATCAAATGTTGATGCCGTATACACTTGGAACGAAAACCGACAAGGATTCACTTTTTAAATTATTGGCAGTTACGTCTTCAATTGTTCAAATGTCATAGGATTTGATAGAGGTACAAACTTTTATCCTATGACACAAATATTTTTGTACGGAATTAAGCCAACACTACAAATTGACTCGATTAGAAATTTGTCCTTACAAATTGTGGCACCCCGCCTAATTAAATATCGAGCGATCAATCCTTTATTAAATTAAAATCAAGGTGAACAGTTGGTTCATTCTTAGCATCACTGTCGCAAAATTAAAATTTCCCAATTTAAACACCCTAAATAATTAAGCTAAGTGTCAAAATAATTTAAAACTTCATTTCCATTTTTATTAAATTCCAATTTGAAAACCTTTTAAATAACAAACAATTTAAGAATCACATAAGTACTACGGATAGCAATCAACACAAAAGAATTAATCCATCTAGATTAACCAAACCAAATTTCAACTACAAATAAAATCATCTAGACAAGAGTTAATACTCAAAGAGTACCGAATACTGAAAATAAATGAACATACATCTCTGACAAATCTATACTGAATGGGGAAATGGGCAACACATGCCCTAACTATGAAGAGCTATAATAAGAACCGAATCAATGAAGAGGTCGTCTCCAATAAGGACCTGCAACTCCCACATAAGCTACAGTGCGTCCAATCCAAAGAACCTATGCATGACGCCCATGTGGCTGGGCACCTGTAATATATACATATATATACAAAAGAGAAGAGATAATAGAAAACGGGTCAGAGCCCGATTGTAAAACAATTTAAAAATAGTTTAGCAAGTATTTAAAATGCTTACCTGCTAATGCAACAACCATGCTAGTATGCGACACTCTTTTGAGAATTCTCACCTCTCGCCTAGTGTGCACGCCTACCGTACTAACGAATCTCATAAGTCTCTCTAACTTATTCTCCATAAGGTTTTATCACTTGAAAATAAGGTTATGATGTTCACTTTAGAAAATCAATCTCTTCAGGATTTATTACGTTATTTAGAATAACCCCGTACCGTCATAAAGTTTCTGAATACTTATAGTGAAGTTAAAAATTTATACATTATTTAACTACTATTATGCACGGTAGAAAGTTCTCATATAGATATACGTATATATATTAGTTACACGTATAATATATATACTAACGGCACCCCACATAAAATCTATGGTGCTAGGTTTCCATATGTAAGTATATATATATACCAATCACTCATTTAATATATATATACTATCTGCACCCCACATAAAATCTATGGTGCTGGCATACTCTGCTATCAAGTCCCTGTATCACACATATGTAGGGAAATGCTAGTTCGAAATCACTCTCGAACTGCATTAACATAAAACACATACAAATGGAGGCGAAGCATAGTTCCAAGTCACTAAGAGGTCAGCACATACCCTCACGTCTCTTAGGACCATATGACTATCCATCAGAAAGCCCGTACCAAGGAATCCTATGTTCTAGGGTACGAGTCAATATCCCCTATAAAGGTCCCATCGAGATAAGACCGTCCCGGTGCGGAAACCCCTGTGATAACAAGTAGCCCGAGTATGATTTTCATACAAATATAATATATGCACAATCACACAATCATATATATATATATATATATATATACACATCCACATTTCTAAATTAGGTGCGCTCACCACCCATAATTATAATTATCCGTCAATACACATTTTACTCGATTATTTCGTATAACGGACTCGTTATTTTTATTCTCATTTATTGTTCACTTCATACTCACTTCTCTTCTCTCGAAGTATTCTAAGTATAGTTTCAGTAAGCATTCACTCACTTAAGTTCCGGTCTAACTCCATTACGAGTCCCGATCTTTTTATTAAATATACGCATTATTTCTTATACACATAAATCGTTCCTCGTTAACCCAAAATCTTATCCTACACTAAAATGTTACTCAACGGGCTCTACCTAGGCCCTACTGGTCTTCTCTATATCCCATTATATTCGAACAACAACAATCAAGGGTTCCCATACGTCTTAATCAGATTAAAACTAACGAATGAGAAATACGCAGTTTTTCCAGGAGGGGTAGATCGATCGAAGAAAAGGGGTCGATCGATCGATCAGTCGATCGATCGATCAAGCAGTTCTTGCCATGAAACTGCAAATTAAACCTACGGGTTACATCTTCCAATTTCTCCAAAAATGTCATTAACAAATCTAGAATCCTCAAATAACGGTACTACAAGTTCTATATACATATATACAAGATTTCCTACGTGAAACATGTATAAATTCATCCACGATATCGGATTTATGGGGTAAAATTAACATAATCTTCAAGAACCCTAATTTTGAAAGAAATATACATTCCTCTAATTATTTCCAAGATTTCTTGTTTCTAAACTCATAAGAATTCGCTGGTAATCCTCTACATATGATGGGTATATCCAAAATATATGAAATCTCTCTAAACATGCGATTTAAAGTCTCTAAAATAATAATTTCTTTCATGGGATAAGTCATAAAAAACCCTAGACTAACATGATTGAGACATTAACTAAAAATAAATCAAGATAGATTCTTGCCTGAAATTCAAGGTTCTGATTTCGTGGATGAAATGGTATGGTTGCGTTCCTCGTCGCATGATCTACGTTTTGGTGGTGGTGGCGGTGAAAACGGTTGAGTCTTTGGCCTTGAATTTCTTGAAAATCTTGCCAAATTCTTCTCTAATGGTCGTCCTTTGATTTTGTGTTTGATAACCCTAGAAGAAAACTCTTAAAGGCTGATATATCCTTAGGAAATTCGTGGGTTTAATTTCCCAAAAATATAAAATGTCTAAAACACCCTCCCGGGATGTCAATTAGGCCTAAAACTCCCCCAAGACCCAAACTAAATCCCCGGGTACACTTTTCTGATTATCTCGACCCTTCGGGACACTTTGGCTCACTCAAAACGACCATACGAGCAACTTATAATTTATTCACTTTATATAATATTAATTTAGTCCTGACATGACACAGGTGCGTCCCGACTTAAATTTCCATAATTACCATTTTATTCACTCGTGACAATTCTTAACAAAATCAATTCTACATATTACTTCACTCAATAAGTAATATCTAACGAATCAACAACTTTTAATAATTACTAACTCTCGTCACGCTAGTAAATATTTAAAACAACTTTCAGGATTAAAATTAAATTAATTTATCTCAATTAAATTTAATAAATCCCTAAATTTAAAAGCCTTAAAAATACGGGTATTACATACTTCCCCCTAATAACAGAATTTCGTCCCGAAATTCGGGAAGTAAGGCCTACCTGGTAAAACACATTTTGGATACCTTAACAGTACGCAACCTATCCACATAGTAAGGTGCTCAATCACTATAGCCCCCGCCTCACAGCAAGCTTGTTTAACACTCTACATTAAAGATACTTCACATTGTGCTCCTATCCGACAACATTCTCATAACACGCGCATAATACACTATTAATTCCCATTATTTCAATATCATTAGGAGGACGCACCTCACTACATGACAACTACTAGGATTTATCTAGACACAAAGCTCCCATTCTGAGAGAAACCATATGAACATCTGACCACTCTTGTTCGCCTAAAATAGTCGTGGAATTCCACTATAGTCATCGGATTATTCTTGAGCGATCCAAAATTCTGATTATCCGTTCACCTCTAAACATACGCACAGGGAGAATAGTTAAGGTTTTTCCACACCAAAACTTCAATAAGCACCTCATTCATGACAAACAGGTACGAGTTCTTTCACGGAACTCTACCATTAGGTAATATCCTCCCCCAATTACCGTACTGCTCCACTTGTTAGCTATAACCGTTGTGGAAATGAAATGATCACCAAGATTCTAAAATCACCTTCACGTGTCTCCACTACTCGTTAATCACCGTGCGCCTCAGAAAATGAAACGTTATCTCCGCTGTTTCCTGAAATTTTCATATTGAAGTTGGGATTCACAAATTTCATCCTGATTCAGAAAATAATACCGTGTAGGAACACGTACCGGCGCGATCCCTTCCTTTCAAAGGAAGACTGGGGAACACTAGTTAATATTGTAAATAACCCCAAAGGAATGTCAATCACTTTCTTCTTGGGCGACTTACCCTCCGTGTTCGGACGAACCCTTGAATCTTACCTTGAAGATGGCAACCCATCCAAGGAACTTTATTGACTTTACCGCCCTCTTCCGTTACAGGAATGGTTGATACCCACAAAATTCTCTAGTTGAGCCCCTTATTCCAACCGATCTCTATGAGTGGTGCCCGCGGAGACTACTCACTATGTCCCGCTCAGCATCGACTTTCCTTGAAATGTCTCACATTAAGTGACACTTAATACTCCCCTTCCTTCCATGGTGTATATCGAAAGTTTCATCCCGTGCACTTTTATCCACGATGCGCACTTTCGGATCTTTTATACCATACAAACATTATCACTCTTTGTATGCACAACTCGCTCTCAAAATTTGACTAATTACAACTTTGTCCCGAATTTTCTCCATATAGTTAAATTCTACCCTTCTCAAGGAATACCCCTTTGTAAACGACTTCCCACAGCCTTCCAACCAGATTCAGTGTGCTACTCTAATTGCACCCGTATAAATGGATTTATCATCTTTCACACTGTGTCTAATTCACTCTACCACTTTTACTTCGTTATGTTAGTCCCACAAACATATATTCCACACGTCTATTCCCACGTCCCTTCAACTCGGACTATTTTTAACATCAACTAACCCGGATGTCTACACACCCTATAGCCGTGCATACTAGCGTAAGCATCCCACACGCTTCACACCTAATAACCAATTCTTTATTTTCCTAGTGTTCACAACATGATTGTAACATTTGGGTAATCTCACTCACCTTAGAAATCGAAATTCTAAATCCTCCTTATCATTGTTCCACCCCTCAACTCGTGGTGGTAAAATAAGACTTTCAATGCTTTCTTACCACGCAACCGGCTCCACTGACCTTAAATCATATTTCAACTACCAACCTACAGATATAATTATCTTCTCCTATTACGACCGAGGTACTGAACACATGGACTAATGACTAAACATCTCCTTATTCCCAACCTTACACTAAGTTTCATGCGTGGGATGTCTCGCAAAGTGAAATCCAAATAAGGACCCCCCAATACACTACTACCTAGCATTGTCGGTTATCGAAATCCGTTAGGACCTCCGTCCACAATATGTACCCCTTTACTCCGTCTCTTGACAAAAAAGTTACATCTCCTCCCGAAATTACACTTAACAAAGAACATTTCGCCAATTGCACTATCGTACAGTATTGGTGGTAATTGCATTCCATAAACCTCGGATACATATAATCGGGATTCTCGAAATCCCTTTCCCCAATCAGAGGGGTATAAATCTTAACTCCCACATCTCTAAAGGATAGATATAACAATGCACTCTTTCCATCACCAAGTCCTGAGCGCTAAAAATAATGCTGAGTTAAATCTTTTCGCTCACTCGTAAACCCGATACATGTTGGATCATAACAACAAAGTCCCTACACACACTGGTATCGAATATCTCGAGCCCACTATCCCCTCTGAAGTCTCTACGATAGATAATATAAGTGCGAGTCCAACCCTCTTGCGGTGAGGCCTCGCCAGAACAAAACATGCTGCACTAATGCAACCACTCTGATAGCCTTGCAATAACTGCCTACTATCGTACTGACCATTTCAATAAAGTTGTAATCAATACAATATTATACACGTATATCACATCACTAAAACGAGTGACCTCAATAAAGTATATAACACTATTAATATACTCATTCATCCTCCGTGGATAGCACTAAGGAAAATCCCACTACACTAGGGAAAAATACTCACATAATAATATCGTTTGTAGTTATACGCATTAAACTCGTCTCACATGCTAATCTATCAATGAAAAAAATATAATAACTCGCTCGTGTCACAAAAAAATGCCTCATCCTCTGAGGATAAAAAACTTATACTTCTACCTTGCCAATTGTCTTGACTGCACAAATGGTCTCCGGACGTAACACGCCTGCCCAAACCAAAACAAAAACTACTTTAATTGTTGTCTTTTACTAGGCACCATACTCTTATCCCTTTACTCACTTCGGGAAAATATTAACGTGTGCGATTTCACTCTCCACAAAATACCTCTACCCATAATACACTTATCACCTGTCATACCAACCATATTAGGATTGTCCTTCTCTCGGACTTTGGTAGGCTCAATTCATGTTGGCTACCCCCCGTTGTTCCCTTAGCCTTGTTGGCCCTAAGGAACAGGCTACGGGATACAATAATCCTTACTGAATTCACCATCGCTTTGGTAAGAATTTAGCTATTCGAATCATTTAAATGGGTCCCCTGACGTGTATTCCCACCCCCTTGTGGTGCTACACTACCATTGTTGCATCCAATCTTATTCTTGACTAACTTCTTCGATTCTTTTAGCTTCCCACACAAGGAAGCATTATCATCTTCATTGTCAAAGCACGACATTGCCAACCTCTAAATCGATCGTCCAGCAGAATTCCCTTATAAGTGTTATTAACTATATTTACGAGTCGATATCCCACTTGGAGTCCTTTCCTCCATTTGTATCTACATCTTCCGATACAAAATTCGCTAACGGTTTAGATTCATATTCACAAATGGACCTCTATCAGGTCCTCCTGTGATGAGTTCAGAACTATGTTCACTTCTTATCCTGAACATCTGATGAAGGAACATGCGGCCACACTGTACCTAAGATTCTTTTCTAGGCATAGCATTCCATTTCTAAAAGTAGTGGCTGACTCCCACCATGATAACTTTGTTCCGACATGTCAAGAAGATTTATTTCCAACTTTTCTCTTCAAGTTAGCCACACTCTGTCCTATGTCCAAGCCTTTGGATACTTTACCTCCTTGGGCTAACACACACAATTTTTGCATTTCTATAATTTCCACTCACAATTCTCTACAAGGCTTCGTCTGACTCTTTTTCGTCATGCCACGTTGGGTAAGTCTACTCTTGCACCTCTTTTGACTATAGCAGCACATGAAAATCATAGGTTGCGCCCTAGCCGTCTTTGCAGTCATGGCTTCCCGTGCCATAATAGGGGTGACCTTGACTACGTTCATCATCCTAGAATATACTTTACAACCTCAACGAAGCCTTGCCTCCTATTGTCCGCCCAATGGCCCTTGCCTTCCATATTTAATTGTTCAAACACGTCAGAACGCAATTTAGATTCACTAAGGTATATACGTTATAGCAGGAGAACGAAATCTCACCATAGAAAACAACAATCCTAAACATAGGGCTCTATATTAAACAAAGTAACGCTGGAAGCATAATAAGCCGCACATATCCTAAGGACACTAGAACCTGAGGCTCTGATACCACATGTGGCACCCCGCCTAATTAAATATCGGGCAATCAATCCTTTATTAAATTAAAATCAAGGTGAACAGTTGGTTCATTCTTAACATCACTGTCGCAAAATTAAAATTTCCCAATTTAAACATCCTAAATAGTTAAGCTAAGTGCCAAAATAATTTAAAACTTTATTTCCATTTTTATTAAATTCCAATTTGAAAACCTTTTAAATAACCAACAGTTTAAGAATCACATAAGTACTACGGATAGCAATCAACACAAAAGAATTAATCCATCTAGATTAACCAAACCAAATTTAAACTACAAATGAAATCATATTGACATGAGTTAATACTCAAAGAGTACCGAATGCTGAAAATAAATGAACATACATCTCTGAAAAATCTGTACTGAATGGGAAAATGGGCTTCACATGCCCTAACTATGAAGAACTATAATAAGAACTGAATCAATGAAGAGGTCGTCTACAACAAGGACCTGCAACTCCCACATAAGCTACACCGTGTCCACTCCAAAGAACCTATGCATGACGCCCCTATGGCTGGGCACCTATAATATATACATATATATACAAAAGAGAAGAGATAACAGAAAACGGGTCAGAGACCGATTGTAAAACAGTTAAAAATAGTTTAGCAAGTATTTAAAATGCTTACCTGCTAATGCAATAACCATGCTAGTATGCGACACTCTCTTGAGAATTCTCACCTCTCGCCTAGTGTGCACGCCTATCGTACTAACGAATCTCGTAAGTCTCTCTAACTTATTCTCCATAAGGTTTTATCACTTGAAAATAAGGTTATGATGTTCACTTTAGAAAATCAATCTCTTCAGGATTTATTATGTTATTTAGAATAACCCCGTTCCGTCATAAAGTTTCTGAATACTTATAGTGAAGTTGAAAATTTATACATTATTGAACTACTATTACGCACGGTAGAAAGTTCTCATATAGATATACGTATTATATTAGTTACATGTATAATATATATACTAATGGCACCCGACATAAAATCTATGGTGTTAGGTTTCCATATATAAGTATATATATACCAATCACTCATTTAATATATATATATATACTATCTGCACCCCACATAAAATCTATGGTGCTGGCATACTCTGCTATCAAGTCCCTGTATCACACATATGTAGGGAAATGCTACTTCGGAATCACTCTCGAACTGCATTAACATAAAACACATACAAATGGAGTCGAAGCATAGTTCCAAGTCACTAAGAGGTCAGCACATACCCTCACGACTCTTAGGACCGTTTGACTATCAATCAGATAGCCTGTACCAAGGAATCCTATGTTCTAGGGTACGAGTCAATATCTCCCATAAAGGTCCCATCGAGATAACACCGTCCCGACGCAGAAACCCCCGTGATAGCAAGTATCCCGAGTATGATTTTCATACAGATATAATATATGCACAATCACACAGTCATATATATATATATATATATATATATATATATATATATATATATATATATATATATATATATATATATATACACACACATCCACATTTCTAAATTAGGTGCGCTCACGACCCATAATTATAATTATCCGTTATTACACATTTTACTCGATTATTTCGTATAACGGACTCGTTATTTGTATTCTCACTTATTGTTCACTTCATACTCACTTCTCTTATCTCGAAGTATTCTATGTATAATTTCAGTAGGCATTCACTCACTTAAGTTCCGTTCTAACTCCCTTACGAGTCCCGATCTTTTTATTAAATATACGCATGATTTCTTATACACATAAATCATTCCTCGTTAACCCAAAATCTTATCCTATACTAAAATGTTACTCAACGGGGTCTACCAAGGCCCTACTGGTCATCTTTATATCCCATTATATCCCAACAACAACAATCAAGGGTTCCCATACATCTTAATCGGATTAAAACTAACGAATGAGAAATACGCAGTTTTTCCAGGAGGGGTAGATCGATTGAAGAAAAGGGGTCGATCGATCGATCAGTCGATCGATCGATGCTCTGGGATCGATCGATCGATCAGTCGATCGATCGATGCTCTGGGATCGATCGATCGATCAAGCAGTTCTTGCCCAGAAACTGCAAATTAAACCTATGGGTTACATCTTCAAATTTCTCCAAAAATGTCATTAACAACTCTAGAAACCTCAAATAACGGTACTACAAGTTCTATATACATATATACAAGATTTCCTACGCGAAACATGTATAAATTCATCCACGATATCGGATTTATGGGGTAAAATTGACATAATCTTCAAGAACCCTAATTTTGAAAGAAATATACATTCCTCTAATTATTTCCCAGATTTCTTGTTTCTAAACTCACAAGAATTCGCTGGTAATCCTCTACATATGATGGGTATATCCAGAATATATGAAATCTCTCTAAACATGCGATTTAAAGTCTCTAAATTAACAATTTCTTGCATGGGATTAGTCCTAAACAACCCTAGACTAACATGATTGAGACATTAACTAAAAATAAAGCAAGATAGATACTTGCCTGAAATTCAAGGTTCTGATTTCGTGGATGAAATGTTATGGTTGCATTCCTCGTCGCGCGATCTATGTTTTGGTGGTGGTGGCGGTGAAAACGGTTGAGTCTTTGGCCTTGAATTTCTTGAAAAGCTTGCCAACTTCTTCTCTAATGGTCGTCCTTTGATTTTGTGTTTGTTAACCCTAGAAGATAACTCTTAAAGGCTGATATATCCTTAGAAAACTCCTAGGTTTAATTCCCCAAAAATATAAAATGTCTAAAATACCCTTCCGGGATGTCAATTAGTCCTAAAATTGCCCCGAGACCCAAACTAAACCCCCGAGTACACTTTTCTGACTATCTCGACCCTTCCGGACACTTTGGCTCACTCAAAACGACCATACAAGCAACTTATAATTTATTCACTTTATATAATAATAATTTAGTCCTGACACGACACAGGCACGTCCCGACTTAAATTTCCATAATTGCCATTTTATTCACTCGTGACAATTCTTAACAAAATCAATTCTACATATTACTTTACTCAATAAGTAATATCTAACGAATCTACAACTTTCAATAATTACTAACTCTCGTCACGCTAGTAAATATTTAAAACAACTTTCAGGATTAAAATTAAATTAATTTATCTCAATTAAATTTAATAAATTCCTAAATTTAAAAGCCATAAAAATACGGGGTAGTACAAAAATCTCCCCTTTTGTCTATTCCAGGACAAAACCAAACCAAAAAATCCTAAGGGTCGTCAAGTTCATCTTGACACAACATCCCACCCAAAAAATAAAATAAAATTATAGACGATTTGACTCGACCCAAAGAAGCTTTGTCGCTTTATCAAATTTGTCGCTAAAATGAATTCCTACACACATAAGAAAAACCATCGAACGCATAGGGAATATAATAATATAAAGTGCGAAACACAAATACTCCCCCTCAATTAATTATCCCCCTTTATCTAACATGATCTACCTAAATAAGGTCGCGAGTCTCCCTAAGTTAAATGTCCCCAAATTTAAAAGGATTAGACACCATTTCTCTCCCTTTTTGTTCAGGAATAGACAAAGGATAGATGACTAAAATTAACTTATTTCTCCTTCAATGAAAGTAAATGCCATTTTTCCCTTTAAAAGTCTAATCAAGGCATATGTATAAGGAAAAAAAATAAGTTAAACATGTAATGATGATGATAAGAACAATTAAGCATATGGGCAACAATGAAGTACAACTAGTTCACAACAATAGCAAAAGATATTGTCTATGATGCGATGACAAAAATGATACCAACTAAGATGATTTGAACATAATCATGAGATATCAACCAAAATTCGCAACAAGTTAGATACCAATTTGAATTAAAAGTATATATGGACTCGCAACCAAGGCAAAGACTCCAAACAAACAAAATATCATATATGTGTACACAAGAGATACCAATGATGTACAAGCACACATATATAGATATAAACACACAAATAACACAAAATAACTTAAGTTTTCCACACTCTTATGACATAAATTTGTCATATGGAAATGGAAGTGAAGGGGCGTCAACTAGAAACCAAAGAAGCTTTGTCTCTTTATCAAATTTGTCACTAAAATGAATTTCTACACACCTAAGAAAAACCATCAAATGCATAGGGAATATAATAATATAAAGTGCGAAACACATATACTCCCCCTTAATTAATTATCCCCCTTTATCTAACATGATCTACCTAAAGAAGGTCGCGAGTCCCCCTAAGTTAAATCTCCCCAAATTTAAAAGGATTAAACACCATTTCTCTCCCTTTTTATTCAGGAATAGACAAAGGATAGATGACTAAAATTAACTTATTTCTCCTTCAATTAAAGTAAATACCATTTCTCCCCTTAAAAGTCTAAGCAAGGAATATGTATAAGGAAAAAAACAAGTTAAACATGTAATGATGACTAAGGTGATAAGAACAATTAAGCATATGGGCAACAATGAAGTACAACTAGTCCACAACAAAAGAAAAAGATACTGTCTATGATGCGATGATAAAAATGATACACAAGAGATACCAATTTGAATTAAAAGTATATATAGACTAGCAACCAAGTAAAAGACTCGAAACAAACAAAATATCATATATGTATACACAAGAGATACCAATTATGTACAAACACACATATATAGATATAAACACACAAATGACACAAAATAACTTAAGTTTTCCACACTCTTATGACATAAATTTTTCATATGGAAACGGAAGTGAAGGGGCGTGAACTAGAAACCAAAGAATTAAGACCCAATCACTTAAACATGTTCACGGAGTTCTTATTTCATTGCAAAACTTTATCAACTAAGATTTAGCCTTATGTAATAAGACAAAGTGAACTCTATGAACAGACAAGCACAATGCATACAAGCCTAGCATATTAATGATTCTACAAACCAATAGAGTCATGACAAGATAACGCAACTAGCATACAAAGTCATTGTGAAAAATCGTTGATAATCCATCCAAACTCCCTCAAATATAATATTATTCTTGTCTTTTGAATAAATATATAAATCTAAACATAATAGGCCTTGGCTATATTTTTCTTTTATAATGTCGCATTTATTTTTGGCCTTTGGACCACGTAATTCTTTTAGGACCATTGCAAACGGTGACTTACTCGTAAAGGATAATTTTCCCTTTCGGAGTCCTCCCCCGTGCACTATCATATAAACATTTTATCACATAAAAATCTCACACGCAACGGATCTAACATACACAAAACCTCTTGAGTCACAAAATATGTAGATGACTCGATTGGTAGGAGAATACCTCACAAAGCTCAAATATACATGTGAAGTTAAAAGTTCAAAAGAGCTCATGCATGTGTGTGAGAAGGCATATAAAAAGTGAATCCATTAAGAAAGTCAAATTCAGACTACTCCATGTAACCATGACAAAGACCACTTTAAGGATCGAAATTCTTAACCAAAAGTTCTAGCCACATGGAAGCGGAACGATATGATTCAAACATAAACATATGTTACCAAAGGTGTGTAAAACCAAAATACACACTCAAAAATAAAATCTTTTTTAGCTCTTCCAAATTTTTAACCAACACAAAAAGAATTATTCAAAAGATAAATAAAAATCATTTGTATTTTTCATTAAGCTCAAATAACTCATAAAAGTAGAATAGAAATAATAAACAAAATCTTTTTGTATTTTTCATTTGATGCCAACAAAAATGAAAAGAATAAAATACAAAAGATAGACCGGTTATGAATCTAGCAAAGCATATATAATGAAGCATGGTCTAGAAAATGACAAACAAACATACAACTAGCATGAATATATAGCATGTAGCACAAAAACTAGTGTATGTAAAACATGCAAGCAATTAATTATAAGATATAGCAAGTGAAGAGTCGTGTGCAAGCACGCGAGAACCATCAAAAAGTAGAAATTTCGAAAAAGGCATATTTTTCATTTTAAAAACTCAAAAGGATCTTAAACGCAATAATTTAGCGATCCTTGCTCTGATACCAATTTGACATCATGGAAGCCCCCAAATTTAAATTCTTTAAATTTCCAAGTGCGGAAATGATGGTTCAACACACACACTTTTAAACTACAATTTCTTTTTCAAATTCACAATTAAAATAGATCAAATTTTAATTTCTCCAAATTAAAATTAAACTAGTAAAAATATTTGAATTTTACATTTAGCACAAAGTTAACTTAATCCAGGTCTTGAAAGTACCCTAACAATGATTTATTCAAAATTTTAATATAAGCCAAACCAAATTTTATCAAATTAAATTCTGGACTTGAATTAAATTAAACTAAACTATCACCCAAATTAATTAGCACCAAATTAAACTAAAGTGTGATTAAACCCAATTTATCTTGATTTACCTAAGTATGCATCTAAGTGTATTTTTGCAAGATAAAATAAACAATATCACACTACGCCACGATTTACGAGAAAAACTCAAATGGGGAAAACCTCGGACGAACCTGCCTAACAAATTGACTAGGTACGGCAAGAAGACTTATAACACTCAACTCGACTCCTTTGATACCCGATGCTTACTTCGCTCTCCAACCTCTTCCTTGTAGATAACTCAGGAGTCCACCAGAATATTGGAGTTCATCAATGGAGGCACATCAACCGTTAACCACACATGGTGCCTTTCACCATGTGAGAATTTCGCATAAGACAAATTTATCTCCTTTATAGGGCAGAGAATAGACCCAAAATCTCTTCTTGTTGGTGTAGAGAAAACTCAGTGCCAAAAAAACTCTACAAGAAAAATATATATATGAAAGAACTTGAATTTAAACAAAACAAATATTATGGGTGTAAAACACTTGGTTTTGTTCTACAGGTTAAGCATTTTTAACAAAAAGCAATGAGACTTTTTCCATGAAGAATTAAGATCCCAAAACTCTTTAAGAGATAGAAAAAGTTCTGAGGAAAAACTTGTTCCTGCACTTGTAAAAATATGGAAAAACAAAGTGGGGAACTGGGTGGTTGAAAAACAAAACTCGTGAAAAACTGACGAAACTGAAATTTCGTTCGAAGTTCGTTTGAAAGAGTTTGTTCGAACAAATCTTCACGAGAAAGTTTTCTAAAATCTTGTTAGAGGTTCATTTGAACGAGGTCATTTGAACGACCTTTCTAACAAGATTTTTGGCCATGACTCCAGATAATTTCAAAACGAACACGTGGCCGCCAGTTTCATATTTTTCTAATTTTTTTTAATTTGATATAATTTTTCTACGGAAAGGTGTCCGGGAACAAAATTTTTAGGTACTATGAATTCAAAAAAAATTAACAAAAAATGCTAACACCCAAAAATATTTTCAAAGCTCCTATATATATATATTAGTGCATTCATACCTTTGGAGACTTTGGAAAATCAAATGTTGATGAAGTATACACTTGGCACGAAAATCGACAAGGATGCAATCTTTAAATTCTTGGTAGTTACGTCTTAAATTCTTCAAACGTCATAGGCTTTGATAGATTTTATCCTATGACATAAATAGTTTTGTTCAGAATTGAGCCAACACTAGAAATTGACTCGATTAGAAATTTTTCCTAACAAATTTATCTATCGTCTACTGACATTTATTCCACCTCGAACGAGATAAGGTGTTGGTCTTTCTCTGGTATGATTACTAGTGCTGCTTATGTATGGTACATCGGCCTAACGAAACTATCCATTGAAAGTTTTAAAGAGCTATCAGAGATGTTTATCCATAATTTTTATTTTGGCATGAAATCGAACAAGCATGTTACTCATTTTCTAAACATCAGATAAAGGAAGAGTGGGTCTTTGAAGGATTATATATCTCAGTCTGATAAAGAAAAGCCGGAGGTAGAGGACTGATATGCCCAAAGTGTACCTGCCTGCTCGGAGGCACCAACCTCGGCAAGAATGACGGCCGAGGTAATAAGGGCTCAAGACTGACGATCAGCAATCTCGTCCAGTATAAGGTCGGTCATGACCGACGTTACTAGTTACCCATCAACTAGGCAACATCCGAGGTCTGCATGACTCATGGGGTTAGTTATCCATCTGGTCATCCACAGCCGACATCACATCTACCTCATACATCAACCTCGGCTGGGCATCGGCTGAGGCCAGCAAGTACTCTTGGGTTCAAACACCATTCAACATCATAATCGTCCCTAGCCAATGTTGCAAGCGCCACACGAGAATCAGTAAAGCCTCTTAGGCTCAATGAACAATCCCATCATCGGCTTAACTCGAAGTTACAGGTTTCACCTAGAATCAGCAGCCCTGCAGGCTCAACATCAAGTGTCAGGTCAACATCGGCCCTGGCCGACATTCCACATATCTAACCTCGGCTGACATCCTAGCCAAGGTCATCATATAACTCCCAGCTAAGGCAGGGGTCGTACCTCACCAACCTCGTACTCACTCAGGCTCAGGTTGGTGCCAAGCAAAGATAACAGATATTCTGCGCATACATGTATGGCTTGGAGCACATGGACAAATCTGTTATAACTGAATCATTTCCTCTATGTGAGGGAATATTGAAGTTATCATTACTTAGTTGAGGGTCAGCCAGGTGTCATCCTTTCACTGGCTGGATCTCCATGCACATGCACATGGCATGCTTAGGGGGTACATTACACCCCCGGGCACTATATATTGAGGTCTTCCTCAACATTGTGGAGGATCGAGAATTACAACCCTAGCTGAAACTCTGTCAAATTACAAAATAGAGAGAGAAAGCTTGAGATATTGTATCCATGGCTGTTAGTGCCCTATTTTAGTGACCTTACTCACTCGCTTGCACAATAGACGTAGGCCTGATTAGCTGAACCACTTATATATTGGTGTTCATCCTCTTCTCCTCATCTCAATCTCTTATATTTAGCATATAGTTGTGATGCCATTGTTATCACTAGTTTGAGCTTACAAACACCTTGACTGGTGGTCCTATTTCCAGCATCATCATTTTAGTGTCGTCTATGGGAACACGAGAAGCTGTTTCTTCCTCTTTTTCTGCTTAACCTCACCGGAGACTCTGGTGGTGAACCAGGCCTCACCCCTTGCATGGAGCTGTTTCACTATTGAAAGAGGTCCTTTAAGGTATTAAGCTCATTTCCTCACAAGCTCTTTTATTTTAACATATGGAACCAGAGTTACCACCACCTCCTACACCATCTGGTGTTGGAGGACCTAGTTCCATCCAAGAACCACTCCAGTTTGAAATGGCTGAGGTGGCGGCGGCCTTGAAGTCCATGGCTACAACGCAGCAAGCGATAAAGGAGCATTTTTCACAGCTCAGTCAAAATATGATGAGGCCACCTGGGGTCTCACCGGAGATGATTACTCCAGCATCTATTCAACCCCATCCTGAAGCCAGGCGAGAAAAGACCAATCTACTCATCAACAGAGGAGGGACGTTGCTGACCCTAGGTGTTTACGCCTGGGGAGGCAAGGACACCCTTGCCCTGAGGATAGGTATGATGATATGGAGGCAGAAGATGCTCCAGAGGGCTGCTGGGAGTCGTACGAGGTTTCGAACAACACTGTACGTCCTATCCAACAAAGCTGAGGTTGTGGGGGCAGAAGAGATGGTGGTGCCAAACAAAGAGGATCATCTTTTGATCGCTTAAGCAGAGGTTCGACCTTTGAAAGGATCGACCCAGTCAATGACCTGAGGCAGAGGTTATCTAGGTCAAGAAGTGTAGAAGGCTCACAAAGGGAAGAGGGGAACATCGACCTCATCATTGCCGACCCCATCATGGCTGACCCCAGTAAGGCCGAGACAGGGATCAAGAGGAGGTCAATAGACGATGTTGTGCAACGAATGGAGGACCCTCAGTCCACCCCTTGGAGGTGGCTGGGGATAACCTCGGCCAGGTCGAAGTTGCAAAGCCATGGAATGACTCCATTCAACGTCTTGAGGAGAAGATAGGGGACCTCATCAAAATTCTAGAGCCACTACAAAGAGGTTTCTCAGAGGGTTTCCCATTCGTGGCCAGGATAGTGAGCTTCCCAACCCCTGCCAAGTTCAAGCCACCTACTGTGTCTCCTAAGTATGATGGTAGTACCAACCCTGTCCATTATATTGAGATATACCAGTCTGTAGTGGATATTTATTCAATCCCATATGAGATGAAATGTCGGGCCTTCTCTGGGACTTTGATTGGATTTGCACACATCTGGTTCACCTCTCTTCCGAAGAACTCTATCGAGAACTTTAAGGGATTGGCTGAACGGTTCATTCACAATTTAATTTTTGGCGTAAGACCTCAAAAGAATTCCACTCATCTGCTGTACGTCAAACAAGGCAAGAACGAGAGCTTAAGAGACTATATTTTTAGATTCAATAAAGAAAAATTAAAGGTTGAAGATTATGAAGAGAATATAGCTATGACTGCCCTCATCGGAGGACTCCAGAAAGGGAAGTTATTGTGGAAGCTTATGAAAGAGCCTCCTAAGTCCATGGTAGAGCTATTGGAAACTGCAGGAAAGGTCATGAACGCCGAAGAGGTTATGGCCGAAAAGTATGAGGATGAGAGCGGAAGTGGCAGCGGGAAGTTCCAAAGAAGGAAAGACATAAAAAAATGTCTGTCGATGAAAAGTTTGCACACTACACTCCTCTAACTGTGAGCTGCGAACACATCCTCAGCGAGATAAAGAATGACCGGTCCCTGAGATGGCCAGAGAAGCTGAAGGCTCCTCCGCATAAGAGGAATAAGAACCTATGGTGTGAGTTCCACCAAGACCACGGGCATGTGACAGACAAGTGCTTCACCTTAAAGGATGAAATAGGAAGATGTTGAATTATAAAAAGTTAAGGAATTATGTCGACGGTAAAGCTCCTAAGAGGGGAAGAGATGACCCTAAAAAGAAGAGAAACGACAGGTATCGAGATGAAACCCTAGCGAAAAGAGACGAGAACTCAGATGGTGATATCCTTCGGTGTTAACACCATATGTGGAGGACTAGAAGGGGGTGGCTTTGAAGTAGCCGGCCGTAAAGCTCATGTGTCAGAGGCTAAGTCAGTAGCCAAAGTAGAGGCTGTGAATCTGGCATCTTCAAAGGCCAAGTAGAAGAGAAAGAAGGTGGATATGGATACTTTTATAGTTGGGTTCTCCCGACTCGACTTTAAAGGTATCTTGGCTCCGTATGATGACCCTTTGGTAATTACAATAAGAGTGCATGGATGTGAGGTACAGATAATCCTCGTAGATGGAGGAAGTTCAGCAGATGTGATGTTCTGGCCCTGTTTTAAGAGCCTAGGCCTCAGCAGAGCAAGGTTGGTACCCTATCATCATCTGTTGATGGGCTTCAGCGGTGAAAAGGTCCATCCATTGGGCATGTATGAGATGGATGTATGAATGGGAGACAAGTGGCCTAAGAGGTTAACCTGGAAGATCAATTTTTTTCGTTATGGATGAAAATGTCTTCTCGGCATACAACCTCATCATAGGACGAGTATCCCTTAAGGAGTTCGAGTACATGTCGTCAACGGTCCACCAAATGCTAAAATTCCTGACCCCCTCTGGGGTAGGGAAGTGCAGGGTGACCAGACCTCGGCACGGGAATGCTACTTCAACTCGGTCGAAGAGAGAGAGGCCCATAATAGGGAAACTACCACATATAAAATTAACACACTTGATCCTAGGGACGAAACAAAATTGAAGAAAGGAGAGGCCGTAGAAAAGGTAGAATCCATCGTCCTCAATGAGGATGAACCGGAAAAAGCCGTCCAAATTGGTAAGGCCCTAAAACCTGAGATCAAAAAAGAGATAATAAGATTTTTGAAAAAGAGGCAGAGTATCTTCACTTAGAGCCACGCAGACATGCCTGGCATCAACCCGGAGGTTATGTGCCACAAACTCAATGTGGCAGAAGATGCTAAGCCAATCAAATAAAGATGAAAAGTTTTCTCTAGGGAAAAGTATGATATCATCAGAGAAGAGGTTAGAAAGTTGGAAGAGGCAGAATTCATCAGGGAGGTCATATACCCAGAGTGGTTATCAAACGCCGTCATTGTGCCCAAAGACAATGAAAAATGGAGGATGTGCGTAGACTTCACTGACCTGAACAAGTCTTGCTCGAAGGACAGCTATCCCTTACCTCAGATTGAGCAGATGGTAGATGCCACAGCAGGGCATGAACTTATGAGCTTCATAGATACATATTCAGGCTACAATCAGATCTTCATGGATGCTGAAAACTCAGAGAAGACAACATTCATCATAGACAAGGGGACCTATTGCTATAAGGCTATACCCTTCGGCTTGAAAAATACAGGGGCCACGTATCAACATCTTGTAAATAAGATGTTTGAAGATCAGATCGCAAGACCGTGGAGGTATATATAGATGACATGTTTATAAAAATCTTAAAGGCCTGCACTCACATAGCCGACCTGGAGAGAACTTTTGACACCATGGACTTATACAGGATGAAGCTCAATCCTGTCAAGTGTGTCTTCGGAGTAAGAGCTAGAAAGTTTCTTGGATTCATAGTCAATTAGATGGGAATAGAGGCCAACCCCGAGAAAATTAAGTCTTTGCTTGATATGAAGACACCAAGAAGTATAAAAGACGTTCAGAGGCTCACTGAAAGAGTCATTGTGCTCAACAGATTTGTTTTCAGAGCTACGGACAAGTGTCTTTCATTTTTCAAGGTGCTTAGGAAGGCCTTCGAATGGGACGAAGAGTGTGACAAGGCCTTTAAATAGCTCAAGTCCTACCTCGAATCCCCCCTGCTCTTATCTCGACCAATTCTGGGGGAGAAGTTGTATGTTTATGTAGCAGTCTCAGAGTCAGCTATAAGTGCAGCCATAGTATGGGAAGATGTTGGGGTACAAAGGCCTGTATACTTCAATAGTAAGGCCTTTCAAGGGTCTGAACAGAACTATCCTGGGATGGAGAAATTGTCCCACGCTTTGATACACGCTTCTAGGAAGATGAAACCCTATTTCTAAGCCCACTCTATGGTCATCCTCACTGACTCCTCACTAAGGCAAGTCTTCCACATGCCTGAGAAGTCAGGCAGATTGATGAGCCAAGTGTGTCTTCGGATTGGGAGCTGGAAAGTTTCTTGGATTCATAGTCAATCAGAGGGGAATAGAGTCCAACCACGAGAAAATCAAGGCTTTTCTTGATATGAAGACACTAAGAAGTATAAAAGACGTTCAGAGGCTCATTGGAAGAGTTGATGCACTCAACAGATTTGTTTCTAGAGCTACGAACAAGTGTCTTTCATTTCTCAAGGTTCTTAGAAAGGCTTTTGAATGGGACGAAAAGTCTGACAAGGCCTTTAAACAGATCAAGTCCTACCTCGAATCCCCCCTGCTCTTATCTCGGCCCATTCTGGGGGAGAAGTTATATGTTTATCTAGCAGTCTCATAGTTAGCTATAAGTGCAGCCATAGTACGGGAAGACATTGGGGTACAAAGGCATGTATACTTCAATAGTAAGGCCCTTCAAGGGTCTGAACAGAACTATCCTCGGATGGAGAAGTTAGCCTACGCTTTTATACACGCTTCCAGGAAGATTAAACCCTATTTCCAAGCCCACTATATGGCCATCCTCAATCACTCCCCACTAAGGCAAGTCTTCCACAAGCTTGAGAAGCCAGGCAGATTGATGAGCCAAGTGTGTCTTTGAAGTGGGATATGGAGAGTTTCTTGGATTCATAGTCAATCAGAGGGGAATAGAGTCCAACCCCGAGAAAATCAAGGCTTTGATTGATATGAAGACACCAAGAAGTATAAAGACATTCAGAGGCTCATTGGAAGAGTCACTGCACTCAACAAATTTATTTCCAGAATTACGGACAAGTGTCTTTCGTTTTTCAAGGTGCTTAGAAAGGCCTTAAAATGGGAAGAAGAGTGTGACAAGGCCTTTAAACAGCTCAAGTCCTACCTCGGATCCCCCCTGCTATTATCTCAGCCCATTTTAGGGGAGAAGTTATATGTTTATCTAGCAGTCTTAGAGTCGGCTATAAGTGCAGCCATAGTACGGGAAGACGTTGGGTTACAAAGGCTTGTATACTTCAATAGTAAGGCCCTTAAAGGGTCTGAACAGAACTATCTTCGAATGAACAAGTTGTCCTACACTTTTATACACGCTTTCAGGAAGATGAAACCCTATTTCCAAGCCCACTCTATGGTCATCCTCACTGGCTCCCCACTAAGGCAAGTCCTCCACAAGCCTGAGAAGTCAGGCAGATTGATGACCTGGGCCATAAAGTTGGGAGAGTATGACCTTATTTATCAACCCAGGGTGGACATTAAAGGGAAGGCACACATAAACTTTGTTACTGAGTTCACATGGGAAGAGGTCAAGTTTAAGAATAATCCAGAGATTACAAAGGGGTCAAACAGTAACGTCTTCCGAGACCCGAAAGAGATTGTGTCCAACAGAGCCAGAAAAGGAGTAGCTGAGAATGAGGAAGACAGGTAAATTTTCAAGCAAGGAACCCTATCAGAGGGAAACTTCTCTTCAAATGAAGATGTTTAGAACCTCTTCGTTGACGGGTCTTCCTACGAAAGTGGAAGCGGTGCAGGGCTGATACTATCAGCTCCGGATAGTATCGGCGTTGAATAAGTGCTAAGGTTCAACTTCAAAGCATCGAACAAAGAGTCAGAATATGAGGCCTTGATAGTAAGCCTCTCCTTGGAAAAAGCACTTAGAATTGGACGACTCTTACTTCAAAGTGACTCGAGGTTGGTCGTCAACCAAGTACTTAGAGTATATGAGGCCAAGGATGAAAGGATGGCCAAATACCTAAAGAGGGTAAGAATGATGCTAGAAGGCTTCGAAGAGGTGAAGATGAAGAGGCTACCTCGACAAAACAACAGTCGTGCAGATGCACTATCAAGGTTGGCTTCAGCAATAAGGATAGGAATCAGAAGGACAATACCAATCGAGATCCTGCTCAAACCGACCATTGAGGAGGAGGAGGTTGCTAGCTCTTGCATCAACTTGAACCTAGAAGATTCATGGATGGACCTCCTTATCAGATATATCAGAGAGGGAGAACTACCGAAATCGAAGCTAGAAAGGAGGAAATTGAGGTACAGAGCTGCTAAGTTCTTAATAATAGGAGATGTCCTGTATAAAAAAGGATTTATACTACCTCTCCTCATATATGTCCATCCCACAGAAGTCCCCCACGTCCTGCAGGACGTACACGAAGGTTCTTGCTCCAGTCACATAGGAGGAAGACCTTTAGCCAAGAGAATAATTATGCAGGGATACTGGTGGCCGACCTTGGAAAAAGATGTTGGTGCCTACGTGAAAAGGTGTGACAAGTGCCAGAGATTATCCACTATCCCTCATCAACCTATGACGTCAATAAGTTATCCTTGGTCATTCGCAGTATGGGAGATTAACTTGGTGGGACCATTGCCAAGAGCTGCGAACAATTATCGATTCCTGATAATAGCAATTGATTACTTCTGAAAGTGGGTAGAGGCTGAGCCGATGATCATGATTACAGAGCAGAAGACCTTCCAGTTCATCTAGAAGAGCATTATATGAAGACATGGTCTTCCAAACACCCTCATCTCATACAATGGAACCCAGTTCAAGAATTCTTCCTTAAAAAAATATTGTGAAAGAGTGGGGATAAAGCAGTTCTTCTCCTATCCTAGTCGACCCCAGGAAAATGGGCAGACTGAGGTTACGAACCGAATGATCCTCCATGGGATTAAGAAGAGGTTGGAAGAAGCTAAGGGGGGATGGACAGAAGAGGTTTATGCAGTGTTATGGGCCTATAGAACAATGGTAAGGGCACCGACGGGGGAGACCCCATTTATGTTAGCACATGGCTCAGAAGCCGTCATACCTATAGAAGTGGGACTCCCGACTCACAGAGTTTAGACCTATGACCCTGAGAAGAATAGGGAAGAGAGAATACTTGATCTAGATTTCATCGAGGAAAGAAGGGAAGACGCTGAGATCAGACAGGAAGACTACCAGCAGAGAACAATAAAGTTCTATAATCAAAGGGTGAAATCAAGACTTATAGCTGTAGGAGACCTAGTGCTGAAGAAGACATTGCAGAAGACAAACAAGCTTCACCCGAACTGGCATGGTCCTTATAAAGTAGTCGATGAGGCTGTACTCGGTACCTATAGACTAGAAAATCTCGAAGGGAAACCTTTCTCCAATCCATGGAATGCTGATCACCTGAAGAATTATTACATATGATGTTGCAGTTATTTTCTGTATTATATGTATCATTTTATGAAGAGAATGTTAATGAAAGGAGCGGTTCCGATGTCAATACTTTATTTTATCATGCATTATGAGGGAAACATCTTAGTACGATGACCTCAGACCTTAAACATCATAATTTGGTGACAAGGTCTGAGGTGAAACATCATAATTGGATGACCTCAAACCTTAAACATCATTAATTTGGTGAAATCTATGAGGGTAACATCTTAGTATGATGACCTCAGACCTTAAACATCATAATTTTGTGACAAGGTCTGAGGTGAAACATCATAGTTGGATGACCTCAGACCTTAACCATCATTAGTTTGGTGAAATCTATGAGGGAAACATCTTAGTATGATGTTTCACCTCAGACCTTAAACATCATAATTTGGTGACAATGTCTGAGGTGAAACATCATAATTGGATGACCTCAAACCTTAAACATCATATTTTGGTGATAAGGTCTGAGGTGAAACATCATAGTTGGATGACCTCAGACCTTAACCATCATTAATTTGGTGAAATCTATGAGGGAAACATCTTAGTATGATGAACTTAGACCTTAAAGATCATAATTTGGTGGGCCTGAGGTGAAACATCATAATTGGATGACCTCAGACCTTAAACATCATTAATTTGGTGAAATTTATGAGGTGTAACATCTTGGTTTGATGACCTCAGACCTTAAACATGATAATTTGGTGAAATTTATGAGGGCAACATCTTAGTTTGATGACTTCAGACCTTAAACATCATTAATTTGGTGAAATTTATGAGGGTAACATCTCAGTATGATTACCTCAGACCTTAAACATCATAATTTAGTGACAAGGTCTGAGATGGAACATCATAATTGGATGATTTCAGACCTTAAACATCATTAATTTGGTGAAATTTATGAGGGTAACATCTTAGTTTGATGACCTCAGACCTTAAACATCATAATTTGGTGACCTCGGACCTTAAACAGTGGTGAAATTAAGGTAGACACCATTATGTTAAGACTTCAGACCTCAGTATAAACAAGATAAGACTATTCAGAGGAGCATTCATCAAAAGAAGCAAAATCCTCTAAAGAGGATGATATAAGATGAAGTAGTCAGAGTTACAAATATCAGAGTTTACAAAATTACAGATGAGAAGAAAAAAATTACAAGTGTAAGGCTTCATAAATTAAAGTTTAAGGGTCTGTAGCAACAAGGGTATCCTCTTGGCCGACATTGGTAACCTCGGCCCCATCATCTTGAGGGTTGACATCCTCAGTCTCGGAAGATTCCAGTTGTGATTCTCCTTCCTCCTCAACCTCTTGCAAGGCCTGAGCAAACTGAGGGTTACCAAAGCCGAGACCAATGAAGTCTAAGGCTATTAAGCTCCCTGATTCTTTTTCCTTAATGGTCGCCCATTTACCAGTAGATTTAACACCTCTTTCAAGGTATTCAAAGTTGAAGCTTATAAATTGGTCAGAGACCTTGTAGTCGGCTAAAATCTTCTCAAGGGCAGCTTTCACAGTAGAATTAACCTTTTGTTGAAGAACGTCATCCTTGGCCTTCAGGGCAGAGGCGTGGTCCTTCTGGAGCTTATCTATGTACCTGTCCCTCTGCTTCACCTTATTCTCAGACCCCTCCAAAGCGATCTTCAGACGTTAAACCTCAGTATTTAGAGAGGCCTCCACCTTCTGGGCCACTTTTCCCTTTTCAATAAGGGGCAATTTCCTCAAGGTACAGTCAATGAACTGGTGCATGGACATGATGCCCTGTAATACAAAGTCAGATAATCAAGGATGAGGTTACACTTGGAGATAAAAAAGAAAAAATCTCTACCTGGATAGACCTGTGAAGGTAAAACTCGGCCAACAGAGGGGACTCTATAAAGCGTAAGAAGCGCTTATCAGCATCGGTCATTGCAGAGCCAATGGCATCCATCGCCTTCAGACCATGACCTATCAGGCTGTCACTGATTCATCGGACGAGATGGGGATGGCACGATCAACCTTTGGGGCTTTGCTGTGTCTTTGATCCTCTGAGGTAGAAGTGGTGGATTTCCTCTTTTTTATCGCGTCGGCCTTAGAGGTGTCGACGTTCTGCTTAGGTGGTGGAGGAGGAGGTGCATTGAACCCATCTTTCTTCACCAACTTGATAAGGCTTGGTGCAGACATCTCCCACAGGTCGTCTGAGATACCTTCTGGACATTCTGTAAAAAATATATCTGAGTCAGTACATCAGAGACATTAAAAAATCCGAGGTACAACTTTGCAAAATAAGCATTTATGAAGCTCGGCTAAAGGACTTCCCCCCAGGCCAGCTTTATAGAGGTAATAGGGGGTCATCAGGTGCTCGTACTTGACTAGCCAACCAAGCTCCCCCTGATCTTGAAGATCTTTGACCTTTTGTAGGTTATCCTGGCTTAACCCAGGGTCGTCTTTGGCAGCTAATGACAATTTTCCCCACCTCAGAGGGATCCTCATCTCTAGTGATGAAGAGGGAGGGAGCACAAGTACCAAATTACCATGCCCCTCAAACGAAGAAGTACTATGGTTTCCAGTTATGATTTGAGGTCTAGGTGACCAACAACATCTTCTTATCAGACTTCCTAGCTAAGAAGTGGTAGTAGCTCGAGTGGTTTCTGGCAGAGGATGGCACGTAGAACCCTGTGAAGACCCTGAAAGGAAGGTCTGAGTGATGAACGGCCCTCTAAAGGACGATAGCTCCAATCATCACCCTCCAAGCATTGGGGGATAATTGGGAGGGGGATAGGTTAATATGGGACAATATGGCTCTAATTATTAGATGAATGGGGAGACGAAATCTTAACTTAAACATCTTCTCATACACACAGATCTCCCCATCTCGGCCATCAAAGGCCCTCTCATACCTCAGAAGTCTCCTAAGCTTGATAGAAGGGCCTACGGAATAAAGGTTCCTAAAGGCTAACAGGTCGTACTCAGTGACAGTACTCTCTATCTCGGCTACCTCCGAGGTGTCAATGTCACTCTCATGACCATCATCCTCATCCTTGGTAACATCGGCCTGGGCAGGCGTAAGAACACCTCCAGGGAACCTCTGAGCGAACTCAACCCATATGGCGGCCGACAGGGGAATAGCATTAATGGGTGGAGGAATGGCCACACTTGGCCCCATAACTCCAACATCGGAAGAAGTTCGTAAAGTGCTACCATCATTGTGAGACGAGGCATGACTTTGAACCTCAGACTGATTAGGGACCTGATCTTGCCTAATCGAGAAGTCCATAGCCTCTTGGAAAGAATCAGTAGACATAGGGTCTCAGGTAGAGGACTCAAACTCAGATATGGGAGAGGGGTCTATCGGAACCTCTGCTGGCTCAACAGGCTCGGCAGGCTCAGGGTATATCACCTTCAGAGGTGGAGGGAAGATAGGCCTGAGAGGGAAGGCCTCAGCCCTACGAGCTTCCTCTTGGGCTAATTCTACCTGCCTAATTTTGGCAAAGGTCTTCTCTCTAGGAGAGGGGAAATCTTCTACGAGTTTATACAGAGGTCTGAGCATAAGTCAGATGAACTTCCACTTAAAACCCTAAACCAAAAACAACTTGGCGAACTCAACTAAAGGATCAACTTGGTTTTTGAAAAATTTCGAGCCAAGAACAGTCAAGAATAAGTTCACCAGAAAACTCAAAGGGTCACCAGAAAATTCAAACTATCATCGAAAATTGCAAGAAATGGAAAAATAAGGCTGAAAAATGGCAAAAGAAGGGCAATAAGCAATACCTGATAAAATATGAGGTGGAGAATGAGGGGTTAGACAAGATAAATCCACAAGACAACCTCGATCAAGCTCGTGATGAGAGAGAGAATGCAGAAAACTCAGGCGGGAAAAAGTAAGAGAAATGAAGACGAAAGAGAGAGAGAAGGGATTTAAACCCTTAAATATGATTGCACATGTCCCAAGGCTCATCATTTCCTTGGGAGCCCAAAAGGCAATCAACATTATAACACTTGTAAAGCACACTACCTTCTTCAGAAGTTGACACTTGTTAAGAAAATATTAGCACATAAAGAAATACAACCTCGGACATACATACGCCTTAGTCACCTATTCACATAGGTAACTAAGGGCTAGGGGTGATTGATATGCCCAAAGTGTACTTTCCAGCTCGGAGGCACCTACCACGGCCAGAATGACGACTGAGGTAACAAGGTTTCAAGACTGATGATCAGCAATCTCGTACAGCATAAGGTGGGCCACGATCGACGTTACTAGTTACCCCTCAACTAGGCAATAACCGAGGTTTGCATGACTCATGGGGTCAGTTATCCATCTGGTCATTCACAGCCGACATCACATCTACCTCATATATCAACCTCGGTTGGGCATCAGCCGAGGCCAGCAAGGACTCATGGGTTCAAACACCCTTCAAAATCATAATCGGCCCCAGCCGACGTTGCAAGCGCCACATGAGAAATAACAAAGCCTCTTAGGCTCAATGAATAATCCTATCATCGACTTTAGCCGAAGTTACAGGTTTCACCTAGAATCAGCAGCCCTGTAGGCTCAGCATCAAGTGTTACGTCAACATCTTCCCTGGACGACATTCCACACATCTATCCTCGGTTGACATCCCAGCCAAGGTCATCATATAACTCCCAGCTAAGGCAGGGGTCGTACCTCACCAACCTCATACTCACTCGGGTCGAGGTTGGTGCAAAGAACAGATAGCAGAGCTTCTACGCATACATGTATGGCTTGGAGCACGTGGACAAATCCATTATAACTGAATCATTCCCTCCATGTGAGGGAATATTGAAGTCATTATTACTTAGTTGAAGGTCATCCAGGTGTCATCCTTTCACTGGCTGGATCTCCATGCACATGCACATGGCATGCTTGGGGGGTACATTACACCCCTCGGGCACTATATATTGAGGTCTTCCTCAACATTGTGGAGGATCGAGAATTACAACCCTAGCTGAAACTCTGTCAAATTACACAGTAGAGAGAGAAAGCTTGAGAGATTGTATCCATGGTCGTTAGTGCCCTATTTTAGTGACCTTACTCACTCGCTTGCACAGTGGACGTAGGCCTGATTGGCTGAACCACTTATATATTGGTGTTCATCCTCTTCTCCTCATCTCAATCTCTTATATTTAGCATATATTTGTGTTGTCATTGTTATCACTGGTTTGAGCTTACAAACACCTTGACTGGTGGTGCTATTTCCAACATCATCAAGGATTATGAAGAGAGCATTAAGATAATAGCTCTCATAAGTGGACTTCAGCCAAGAAAACTTTATTAGATTATTTATAAAGATCCTCCAATTTCTATGATAACACTTTTGGCCGAGGTCGATATGATCAAGAATGTGAAGGAGGTCATGGAGGTCAAGAGATGAAACCAAAATGAGGTCAGCCAAAGCCAAGATAAAGAAAAAGAAAAAGAAGGAAAGAAAAGGTTTAATGATGAAAAATTTGATAAGTACACTCCTCTAATAGTTAGTCTATATATGATTCAAAATGAGATAAAGGACGACAAAGAGCTCCATTGGCCAGACAAATTGAGAGAACCTCCTCATAAGAGTGATAAAAAATATATTATGAGTCCCATCAAGATCACAACCACATGATTAACCAATGCTTCGCTCTCAAATACGACAGTACGCTGAGAAGAAAAGAAGTCGGGACAACAACAGAAAGAGATACGCTTCATCAAAAGGAACTAGGCCCAAAGAAAAGGTACAAGTAAATAAAAATGACCCAGAGTCAGATGACTATGATGAATACAAACAAAATCATCTTGCCAAATCTCCTGTAATTAAAGGTAACCTTAATATGACCCCAATAGATGTGTAGATGCCCAAAAAGGGAGATCCTATAGAAGAGGTAGAATCCATCGTCCTCAATGATATAATGGACATTGGCCGTGAGGTTATTTGTCATTGGCTTAACAGAGCCCATATAATGAAACTAGTACAACAATAAAGAAGTATCTTTGTCAGAGATAGATATGAAGTTATATAAGATGAAGTGAAGAAAATGCAGACTAAAGACTTCATCAAAAAACTACAACACCTAAAGTGGCTATCCAACATTGTCATAGCCCCTAAGCAGAATGGGAAATAGAGGCTTTGTGTGGACTACATTGACCTTTACAAAGCTTGATCAAAAGATATCTTTCCTTTACTATTAATCGACTAAATGGTGGATTCCACAACCAGCCATGAACGAATGAGTTTTATGGATGCTTACTCTCGATAAATTCAAATCTCCATGCATGAAGGGGATGCCAAGAAACTTTTCTTCACCAAGGACAAAGGAACATACTACAATGAAGTTATGTCGTTTGGCTTAAAAAATGCATGGATACCTACCAGAGGTTAGTTAACAAAATATTTAAGGACCATATAGGAAAGATAATGGAGATCTTGATTAGGCGTAAATACATCCCAATTTATCCCTTAATTTAGCTACTTTTAGCACCTCGAACAACGTAATCGATTTGACTTTATCTCATAAGCTTTCTACTGACTTATCCTAACGAGTACACCGAGTTTCTGGTATTTTGTATTGCTTTTACAAGTATTTGAGGTCAAGAAACGAAAGAAAGAGACCGGAAGAATAAAGAAAGAAAAAAGGAAAGTTAAAAGGGCAAAAGCGAGATTTTTACCCAGAATTCGGATGAGGTACTTAAAGAGAAGTTGAAGATATCACTTTCTTGAACACATAGGAAGAAACGACACCTCAATCGGAGTCCCAGAACAAAAGATATGAGCAGTCAAAGTTGAGAAAAAAAGTCAAATAGGCAGACCGGTCCGCCCCTACCCCGGACCGGTCCGCTGTGCCATACTCCAGAAGACCTCGAATCGAAAGAAAACCGAAGAAGGGTGAAAAATAAAATAACTGGTCCGCCCCGAACTGGTCCACCAGAAAATAAAAGGAACCGATCCGCATGGGAGGCAAACCGGTCCGCCTAAGGCCCGAATCGGTCCGGCCATCAAGATTCTGAAATCTTATCTTCTCCTAAAAAGAGTCCTAGTGAAGCTGAAACTCCTGAATTGTTGTAGGGTATAAAAAATCATTTTATTATCATTATTTACACGGAGAATTTTAGCTAATTTTCCATTCTTTTCCAGAAACCCTAGTTTAGATACAATTTACAGTTTTAATTCCAATAGTTGAAGATTATTCAGAAATTTATTTATTACAAGTTTTATTAATTGCTGCTGTTACTACTTTGGTGAGATTAGTGAGTTATTTCTTCTTTTCAATTTTGTTCTACATCAATTAACAAGTTTTCCTTAGATTAATCATAGTTTTCTGCACATCAAACGCTGTTTTCATTACTTTCAGCATGCTAGGCTAGATTTTCTAGGGCCGGGATACATGAACCCAGCCTGATGTGTTAGTTGCATGTGTATAACATTAACCTTCTGAATTTAGTGTTTGATTACGACCGTATTGCGTAGGAACACAACAATTGTAGATCTATATATCTCGTTTGCCTCTGGGTAATCGGGATGATTTAGAATGCAATTCTAGTGTCACTATCGCGATACCGATTTACTCGTCCTCAAATTAAGTATGACGCGGGCTTGAACCTCGTATACGTAATGCTTAGGAGTACTAAATTCTGGGTCAAATTAATCAGTGAAATTTACGATTAGTATTATAAATGCAATACACTAATGTTGGGGGATTGTATTCCCGTCCTGTTTTTATCATACATAGTTTAAAGTTTTAAATCAGTTTTCATTAGCAGTTTAGGTAATTTAGTATAATTTCATCTTTTCATAATTTCACAATTGCATCTAGTTTAATCATTCCCAAAACCAAATCATTTTCTCTTTTTCTTTTTTTTTTAGAGTCAAAGTTAGGATTCCTTCATCTTTTCCTGTCGTTACAACTTCGTTATCCTATTTCCCTGAGGATCGATACCCGACTTACCGGGTTTATTACTAACGCGACAGGCTTGCACTTGAGCCTAGAGCGAACGCACATTAGAGACACTTTCTGAGTCGCGTCAAGTTTTTGGCGCCGTTGCCGGGAAATTAGGTAGACTTAGGATTAGATCGAGTCAATCTAAAGCTTTGACCAAAAATTTCCAAAAAACATAAAAAAAATTCAAAAAAAAGCACAAAAAGATTCACCACCATCACTCATAAGCTTTTAATGAAAAATTCTGAACTCACTCCCACACCCCAAAATACTCCAACCAGTATTCACGAAAATCCAATAGTCGAGTATAACCCCGATAGCCCCCACACTCCTAACGCCCCACAGTTCTGGATTCCACCTCTCACACCGTCACACTCAATCTCAAACAACACTCCGTTTTTCTTCTTAGGACACACCTCCGAGAACACTTAGAGCAAACCAAGTGAGAGCACCGAGTCGTTAAGTGAGAGAGAGATGTCCCAACACAGTAATGCACTTGTCGGTGAGGAAGAGGCCCTGTACTGCCCGCTGAGAGAATTTTTATATCTCGAGCGCACTGTCACTCTGGGATGCATTATACTCCCTTATAATGCCGAGCAATTTCGCTTTATAAATGGGATGATCCAGATGTTACCCCATTACCATAATATGGATTCTGAAAAGCCACGCCTTCACATTAGGGAATTTGAGGGTGTGTGCGATACTCTCAACGATCAAACTTGCACACAAGAGGTGATTCGCCTCAAACTCTTCCCCTTATTGCTCAAAGATAAAGCTAAGACCTGGCTATGGTCTTTACCTCCAAGCTCGATTCCATCTTGGAACGAGTTGCAATCGAGATTTCTCAAGAAATTCTTCCCACCACATCGAACAATCTCCATAAAGGCTCAAATTCAAGTGTTCAGACAATCTAAAAATGAGCCATTTCATCGATGTTACGAGCGTTTCAATGAGTTAGTTACTTAATGCCCCATCATGGATTTTATTCAACGCAAATCATTCCTTTTCTCTATAATGGGCTGAACCTTAACTCCAAGCAACTCGTTGAAACCATGGGAAGTGGTCCCTTTGTCGACTTAGACGCCCACGATGCTGATCTTCACCTGAGGTATGTTGCCAAGACTACCCAATCCTGGGATACATCTGACCCTAATGCTCAAAATCGAAATCGTCAAGTGACCACCACTCCGTCAGCGTCCGACCTATTTCATGTAGAAAAGAGTTCTATAGCGGACAGTCGGATCGATATGCTTGAGAAAGAAGTGCGAGACCTACGTGGGATATGTGGAAGAGGACCAACTGGATCCCTACCAAAACCCGTTGAAAAGGTGTATGCAATTTGTGAGGCGGGTCATTTAACTGAGGAATGCTCTACTATACCCGCCTACAAAGTGATGCTTCAGGAGCATGTTAGTGGTATAGGAGATTTTAAATATAATTTCAGTGCACCACACGAGAACTCTTACAACCCTTCATGGAAAAACCATCTTAGTTTTAGCTGTGGGAAACAACATGCTGCGATGAACACTACTTCCCATGTTGCCCCTCCTCCAACACAACACTTTCAACAAGCCCCATACATGCAAGGACATGTGCAAGCACCACCAGTTCAAGGATCTTATATCCCGCCACCGCGGAGAACTCTCGAGGATACCATGAATCAATTTATCATAATCCAGACTGCAACCAATGCTAAATATGATCGTCTGATTAGCGACATAAATACAAGGCTGTCAAAGATACAATCCTCGTTGAGTGTTCAAGAGAAGAGCAAGTTTCCTTCCTAAGGCCAAAGACCTCCACAAGGTTAAACTACTGTTAGCTCCACTTCTACTGAACATCAGGAGCAATGTCAAGCTGTGACCACTCTTCGTAGTGGGAGAGTCGTTGATTTATCACCTCCCCCACACGACACAACGAAAGATAAGGAGATTTCGCCCGGCACGAAAGAGGCCGAAGATGTCCCCTTAAATGAGAGTGACAAAGAAGACGCTAGTGAGCCCGAGGTAGTTGTGAAACCACCCTCTGCGGCACCGTTTACTCAAAGGTTGATTCCTTCCCATAAAGGAAACCCACATGAAGACGTGCTAGAAGTGCTCAAACAAGTAAAGCTGAATTTACCTTTCCTTGATGCCATTAATCAAATTCCAGCTTATGCTAAAGTAATCAAAGACTTTTTGACGGTAAAGAGAAAGATTAAGGTAAAGAAGAATGTCTTTCTATCCCAGAACGTGAGCTCCATTCTACTTAACGATCTCCCGCCTAAATTCAAAGATCCCGGTGCACCCACCATTTCCTGCATCAATGGAGAAAATTAAATCGAAAAGGCCTTACTTAATTTGGGAGCAAGCGTAAATATCCTCCCTTACTCCATATATAGGCAACTTGATTTGGGAGACCTCAAGCCCACAAAGGTCACTCTCCAATTAGCGGATCGAACAGTGAAGATCCCAAGAGGTATAGTCGAGGATGTGATCTTTCAAGTTGACACTTACTACTTCCCAGTAGATTTTGTCATTTGGGACACGGAGCCCTCCTTCAACTCGATCAACCATGTTCCCATCATCCTTGGGAGCCCTTTCTTATCTACGGATAACGCAATCATTAATACTCGGAATGGTTGAATGCAACTCACCTTTGGGAACATGACCTTGGAAAACAACATGTTCCACATAGCCCAACATACGTCGGAAGAAGATGATCTTCATGCGGTGAGCTTCATAGATGAAATAGTAGAGGAGTACTTTGAGGAGAATTATTATGGAGATGCCTTAGGGTCCTGTCTAGTGTCGAGCCACGAGAGTGAGGGGACATACACCGACTTCGAGAGGGAGGTTGGGGAGTTGAGAGAGTTACTCGATGAGAGAGTGTCGGACAAGGACGCAAGAGATGTAAGTTGGGTTTCTAGATTCGAGGAGTTACCACCGAGGGATACACGCATGGTTACCTCCAGCAAAAAATTTCCAACCCTCGAATTGAAGAAACTCCCCTCCCATATTAAATATGCATACCTAGGAGAGGATGAGACATTTCATGTTGTTGTCTCCTTTAGCCTAGACGACAAGCAGGAGGGTAAACTGTTAAAAATTCTAAGGAAGCACCAAAGTGCTTTTGGTTGGTGTATTGCTGATTTAAAGGGGATAAGTCCTTTGATTTGCGCTCACAAGAACCATCTCTAAGAGGATGTCAAGCCCTCAAGAGAAATGCAAAGAAGGCTAAATCCCAACATGAAAGAAGTAGTGAGAATCGAGATTATCAAGTTATTGGTTGCTGGGATTATCTACCCAATCTCAGATAGCAAGTGGGTGAGCCCCATTCAAACCGTCCCGAAGAAGTCGGGCATGACAGTGATTGAGAATGCTAAGGCAGATCTAGTTCGCCAACGTACCACCACCGGGTGGCGCATTTGCATTGATTATCGGAAACTCAATGCGGGAACTAGGAAGGACCATTTCCCCTTACCATTTATTGATCAAATGCTTGAGAGAGTAGCGGGCCACCCTTACTATTGCTTCCTTGATGGTTATTTTGGATATAACCAGATTGAGGTAGATGTACTTGACCAGGAGAAAACGACTTTCACTTTCCCTTTAGGTACGTTTTGCCTACAAACGTATGCCATTCGGCTTGTGTAATGCACCCGCGACCTTTCAAAGGTGTATGTTGAGCCTATTTAGCGATATGGTCGAGAGAGGACTCTAAGTGTTTATGGACGATTTCAGCGTTTTTGGCACCTCTTTCGATCATTGTCTAGAAAAACTAGAACAAGTACTTGCCGGGTGTGTGGAAAAGAACTTAGTGCTGAATTGGGAGAACTGTCATTTCATGGTCACCGAGGGAATAGTTCTTGGCCACATAGTATCATCCAAGGGAATAGAAGTTGATAGGGCGAAAATAGATGTCATAGTTGATCTTCCCCCATAAAAATCGCTTAAGGACGTGCGCTCTTTCTTGGGCCATGCGGGGTTTTATCGAAGGTTCATTAAGGACTTTAGCGAAATCGCTAGACCCTTAAGCAACCTACTCATGAAGGACACCCCATTCGAGTGGATGGAAGCATGCCAAAACTCTTTTGAAAAACTAAAAACCATGCTTGTGTCCGCTCTCATCATGCAAGTTCCGGATTGGTCTTTGCCATTCGAACTTATGTGTGATGCTAGTGATTATGCAATAGGGGCTATTTTGGGCCAAAGAATAGATAATCAAGCTCATGTCATCTACTACGCTAGCCGAACTCTTACCGAACCATAACTCAATTACTTAACCACGGAGAAAGAGTTGCTAGCGGTAGTCTTTGCCCTTGATAAATTCTGGTCATATCATATCGGTTCTCCCATTACTTGCTTCACCGACCACGCGGCATTGAAATACTTACTTGCAAAGAAAGATGCCAAGCCGCGACTCATAAGGTGGATCCTACTCCTACAAGAGTTCAATCTCTCCATTAAAGATAAGAAAGGAGTAGAAAACATTGTTGCCGACCACTTATCACGGCTTTCGTCCGACGTACCTAGTGATCCCATACCCATAGACGAATATTTTGTGGATGAGATCTTTTTGCTGCCTCTTCTTTGCCCTGGTTTGCGAATATAGTGAATACCTTGTTACGGGAGCCGTCCCTCCCGATTGGACACCGCAAGATAAGAAGAGGTTTATTACTTGGTCGCGCATGTTCTTCTATGAAGATCCGTTCCTTTTTAAATATTGCGCCGACCAAATCATCCGACAATGTGTACCGAATGACGAGATCCCAAAAGTCATCCAGTTTTGTCATTTGGAAGCTTGTGGAGACCACTTTTCGTTGACAAAGACGGCCGCTAAAATTCTGCAATGCGGCCTCTATTGGCCCACAATATTTTGGGATGTAAACGATGCTTTCAAATATTGCAATAGGTGCTAACGGATGGGAGCCATTACTCGATGAGACATGATGCCTCTTACCCCCGTACTCATCACTGAGATCTTCGACTATTGGGGTATTAACTTCATGGGTCCCTTCCCCCCGTCCTTTGGTTTCCTATACATCCTTGTCGCGGTAGATTACGTTTCTAAATGGGTGGAAGCTATAGATACCAAGACGAATGACAACAAAGTGGTGATAAAGTTCCTGCAGGAACACATACTTTCCCGCTTCGGTGCTCCGAAAGCGATAATCAGTGATAATGGCAAGCACTTTTGTAATAGGCCATTCGCGAAGCTTATGAGAAAGTATGATGTCGTTCACAAGGTTGGAATGACTTATCACCCACAAACGAAAGGGTAGGCCAAACTAGAAAATCGGGAAATCAAGAACATTCTTGAAAAGACCGTCAATCCTACCCGGAAAGATTGGTCACTTAGATTGAACGATTGGCTATGGGCCTATCGCACCGCATATAAAAATCAACTCGGCATGTCCCCTTTCCACTTTGTGTATGGAAAACCTTGCCATCTTCCCGTGGAATTAGAGCACAAGGCATATTGGGCGATTAAACAATTGAATTATGCCATGGATAAGGCCGGTGAAGCCCACAAGCTTCAATTGAATGAGTTAGAAGAACTACGCAATGATGCGTATGAGAATGCTAAAATTTACAAATAAAGGATGAAACTCGCACACGATAACATCATTCGACGCAAAGAGTTTCTTCCCGGGCAAAAAGTTCTTCTCTATAACTCTCGGCTTCATCTTTTTTCGGACAAGTTGTGGTCACGATGGTCTGGCCCGTTCGTTGTGAAGAATGTTTTCCCCCACGGAGCTATTGAATTAGATGATTTAAAAGGGGGAAATACATTCAAAGTGAATGGACAACGCCTAAACCCATATCTAGAGGCGTGTGTGGAAGAAGTCGACACCAACTGGTTGTCGGACCCCGTTTATGGGGTAGAGTGAGCTGTTACAGTGATGTCGTCGCACCCCCGACGCGTATGGGGTGAGAGTCGTGTGTGTAGTGAGCATCGATAGGATTAGGTTACATTCGGGCAAGAGCATTCGCATGTTCGGGAATATTGAGTCAAGTCGTGTCAAGTTTTTTTCATTGACCATTGGTATCGAGAGGTTTTAATCAAAAATTGATCGGGAGTATGTTGTGAAAGTGAAAATTTTCGGAGAAGAGCGATCGAAACCAAGTTAGGGGGAAAATCCAGCTCAAAAACCCTGGGCCGGACCAGTTCCTTTATTTTAGGGCCGGACCGGTCCGCTCCGGACCGGTTCCTTTAATTTGAAAGCGGACCGATTCGCTAGTCGGATTTGCCTGAATTTTAAAGGATCGGATCGGTCCGCCCCTACCAAGGACCGGTCCGCCTTCTGCAGATCTATTTTTAACCCTTCCAAAGGTTCACCCCCTTCTCCCCAATCCTCTTCATTCCCTCCAATTCGTCTCCCCAACTCCCAAGCATACCTTTTCCCTCCCAAATTCACCCCCTTTCCCCTCCAAATCTAACCCCTACCCCCACCCCTTCACTTTTAAATTCACACCCATACCCTCCCTTTCCCTCCACACATTCAACCAAACTCCTCTCTTCTCCCTCCCTAATTTTCCAAGCAAAAATCTCTCTTATTCTCATGGCCCAATGCGCTTCCCCCACCAAGTACGACTCCACCGACATCCTCCCCTCCGGTCATGGCAAATTCCGCTCCCACCAAGAGGAGCGATGGTGCCATCGATTCTTCGGTCTGGATCACAAACTCCATATGGAGCGCACTGTCCAATGGATCGGGCTGCCCAACTCTGTTACATCCCTATTCATGGCTAGGGGTTGGTGCCGATTCCTCAACGAACCCTATGAAGCGGTTTGGGCAACCGAAGTCCGATCCTTTTATGGAACCCTTGTTCGAACGGGCCAATTCGAGGCCCAAGCTTACGTGGATGGGAATGTCATCCCATTTTCATTGGCTCTTCTCGTGGCCAAGTTGTCCGAGTACGATGTTCCGGACGTTCAGGACTTCACCTATCCATGAAACGTCCCTCCGGTCGCCAAAGGCGTGATCATGGAACGCATTGCCCTGAATGTTTCATGGACGGGGCAAACTGTCGTCGTTGGATGCCTTAACGAGAAGGCACGCCTCACTTTTCAGATTGTGTGCGCCAACATATTGCAAACGTCCAACGATTCCTCCATGCGGCCCCGGCAGGCCACTTTGACCTACCAACTTTTTGACCCACACACTTTCATCCACCTGGCCCGCACTTTATACGCTGATATCATCAACGCGTCCTTGGATGAGAAAGGTGTTGCCTCATTGCCCTATGCCCGTTTGATAACTTCTATCCTCAAAGATACTGGCATAGCGGCGTCGCTCGATCACACTCGCATTGCCGGTCCTTTTGGACAGGGAACCCGCACAAAGAGCGCCAAACAGCTTGCTGTCCTACGGGCACGACGGGGAAGTGATAGTGAAGAGGAGGCTGCCTCGAGCGAGAGCGACGAAGAGGAGGAAGAGGCAGCCGGTGCAGATGTCGAAATGGGGGATGTCGATCTGGATGAAGAGTCGGCAGACGAAGAGGACGATCCTGATTTTGAGTGGGCGGGTAGCGACCTCACCAACCGAATGGAGGCACTGAGACGAACTTCGACAACTTTTTGACCGATTACCGTCGTGATACGAGCTTGATACTTCGTTTCCAAGCGGACATATATCGACGCCAAGGGGATCCTAATGAGCCACTACCACCCTATTTCTATGACCCCTATGGCCCCGATGCGCCCAGTTCCTCACAACCCATGCCCCAGTGAATCTTGACGTGGTTATGACAGTTTTTATTTATTTTTCCTGTTCACATGTTTGTATGCCTTTCCTTGTAATCGTACCACAATCTTGTTTGCTATAAAATCTGCATTTTTCACCATTTGTTTGTTTTATTTATCACACTTATTATTTTGCCTTATTTAGATTTTAGTCCTTTTTGCTTGAGGACAATGCAAAAGTCTAAGTTAGGGGTGGTCACAAGTGTGTATTTCTAAAACTTCACAAATTTTCAAAAATGCCCAGAAATTTCCAAAAAATCATAAAATTTTGAAAACCCCAAAAATATTTTTGTTCAAAATAAACAAAAATTGGAATTCAAAATTTTCAAAAATATCATCAAAAGTCGGTTTAAAGTCTCGAGTTGTAAAATTCAACATACACAAAGACGAAATTGACTAAAGATGGAAATTGAGCGAAAATTGGCGAGTTAACGAATAAGTGTGGAGATTAACAACCCCGGTGAGATTCGAGCCTATCACTTTTTGTGAATTTTTAAATCAATCTGAGTTAATTGTTAACTCAAAGTTCTTTTCAGTGCCTAAAAAGTAGTCGAGGATCTCAACCCTTTCATTTTGATCGGTTATGAAAAATGTGTGTGATATTGCTTTGAAAAACGTGCCAAAAGTGATCTCTAAACTTAAATTCATCTCGAAATGCATATAGTAACGCAATTGGCATTTTGGCCAATGAAGTAGGCCCTCGTTTGTTACCCAAAAATATTGGACAAAAAAAGTAGCGAAAAATCACCCCTTTTGCAACCCAAATTGAGCCAAATAGATTTTTCCTTTCGTTTGACAACCCGAAAAATCCAAATAACCCGGAGTTGCGAAAAATGGAAAAAAAAAATAAGAATTTAGTCCAAAAAGTGCATAAAAAGGGGAAAGAAAAAAAAATTATATGCTCAACAAAAATAGAAATAAAAGAAAAGAAGTGAAAAACAGAAAAAATAGAAAAAGAAAAAAAGAGCAATAGCCCGGAAAAAGCACAAATGGACATCACAAATGACTTTTCCAATACCAATCTTCCCTAGCATTTTCATTTTACCCCATATACCTTATAACCCGAAAAAGTCCTAACCGAGTCTAAATTGCGAAATTGGTTACCGCGTGGAGAGCTAATACACCAAAAGATAATGAAGGAGATTAAATGCGCGGAAAAAGAGGCAATGTTCCCATTTTTGAAACCGTAATCCGTTGATGAGATCCTTTTACTATAAAATTTCCGTCTTTCTTATTGTATGCGTGACTTTGCATCCATTACACTTACTCTTTTATCACGCATACCAAGAGAATAGCCACATTCCGAGTGATTCATTTGAGAGAGCATTCCATGAGAATTTGAAATCAAAATGAATTTTCGGGCAAGTAACGTAATGATCAATCAGTGGAAATTGGCAGTTATATTTCCGGCTTCACACACACGCACTATGATTTGAGACTATTGAACATGACTTGATGATGACTATTTTCTGGGAAAGTTTGATTTATACAATTTTTAGGTATTTTGATTTTTCTTTGAGTCGAATTTTGTGGGTATATTCACTGCAAACCCTCACGAGACACAACTCGTCCTACTAGGGTGACCTAGGGGTTTAAAGGCTTATTGCATACGCTAAATGCAATCGCTTGCCCGCGAAAAAGGTATTCTATCTTAATAAAATGTTTTTCAACGGCTAAGCCTCGCTAGGATTCCTTTACATTGCTCGGGACGCGCAAAGTTCTAAGTTAGGGGGATTTGATTAGGCATAAATTCTTCCCAATTTATCCCTTAATTTAGCTACTTTTAGCACCTCGAACAATATAATCGATTTGACTTTATCTCATAAGCTTGCTACTGACTTATCCTAACGAGTACACCGAGTTTCAAGTATTTCGTATTTCTTTTATAGGTATTTGAGGTCAAGAAACGAAAGAAAGACACCGGAAGAATAAAGAAAGAAAAGAAGGAAAGTCAAAAGGGAAAAAGCGTGATTTTTACCCGGAATTCGGTTGAGGTACCTAAAGAGGAGTTGAAGATATCACTTTCTTGAACACATAGGAAGAAACGGCACCTCAATTGGAGTCCCGGAACAAAAGATATAAGTAGTCAAAATTGAGAAAAAAAAGTCAAATAGGCAGACCGGTCTGCCCCTACCCCAGACCGGTCCGCTGTGCCATACTCCAGAAAACCTCGGATCGAAAGAAAACCGAAGAAAGGTGAAAAATAAAAGAACCGGTCTACCAGAAAATAAAAGGAACCGATCCGCATGGGAGGCAGATCGATCCGCCTAAGGCCCGGACCGGTCCGGCCATCGAGATTCTGAAATCTTATCTTCTCCTAAAAAGTGTCCTAGTGCAGCTGAAACTCCTGAATTGTTGTAGGGTATAAAAACCCATTTTATTATCATCATTTACACGGAGAATTTTAGCTAATTTTCCATTCTTTTCCAGAAACCCTAGTTTAGATACAATTTACAGTTTTAATTCCAATAGTTGAAGATTATTCAGAAATTCTTTGATTACAAGTTTTATTAATTACTGTTGTTACTGCTTTGGTGAGATTAGTGAGTTATTTCTTCTTTTCAATTCTGTTCTACATCAATTCACAAGTTTTCCTTAGATTAATCATGGTTTTCTGCACATCAAACACGGTTTTCATTACTTTCAGCATGCTAGGCTAGATTTTCTAAGGCCGGGATACATGAACCCAGCCTGATGTGTTAGTTGCATGTGTATAACATTAACCCTTTGAATTTAGTGATTGATTACGACCGTATTGCGTAGGAACACAACAATTGTAGATCTTTATATCTCGTTTGCCTCTGGGTAACCGAGATGATTTAGAATGCAATTCGAGTGTCACTATCGCGATAACGATTTACTCGTCCTCAGATTAAGTATGACGCGGGCTTGAACCTCGTATACGTAATGCTAGGGACTACTAAATTCTGGGTCAAATTAATCAGTTAAATTTACGATTAGTATTATAACTGCAATACACTAGGGTTGGGGGATTATATTCCCTTCCTGTTTTTATCATACATAGTTTAAAGTTTTAAATCAGTTTTCATTAGCAGTTTAGGTAATTTAGTATAATTTCATCTTTTCATAATTTCACAATTGCATATAGTTTAATCATTCCCAAAACCAAATCATTTTCTCTTTTTCTTTTTTTTAGAGTCAAAGTTAGGATTCTTTCGTCTTTTCCCGTCGTTACAACTTCGTTATCCTATTTCCCTGAGGATCGATACCCGACTTACCAGGTTTATTACTAACGCGACAGGCTTGCACCTGATCCTAGAGTGAACGCACATTAGAGACCAATTCTGAGTCGCGTCAGGTCCATATGAATGATATGCTCATAAATATTTTGAAAGGCGAGAGTCACATGGCTAAATAAGAAAGAACGTTTGACATAACGGATTAGATTAAAATGAAATTGGATCTAATGAAATGTGCATTTGGCGTTGGACTTCATCGTCAATTAGAGGTCCACTGAAGTGAATACTGGCAAGATAAAATCATTGATTTACATGAAAACGCCGAATATGATTAAAGATATTCAAAGACAGACGGGTCAAGTTACCACGTTGAACAAATTTATGTATAGGGAAACAAACTAGTGTTTGTCAATTATAGATTTGGAGGAAAGTATTTGTTTGGACGAGGACAGTGAAAAAGTATTTCATAAGTTAAAGGCCTATCTCGTCCCACCCATACTCCTCTCTCAATCGATCCAAGGAGAAAATTTATACCTATATTTGGCCGTCTCAGAGTCAGCCATTAGTGGGGCCATTTTTTCGAGATAATAATGGAGTCCAAAAACTTGTTTCCTTTAAAAGTAAGGCACTCCAAGGAGCAAAGTTAAGATATCCAAAGATGAAAATCTTGCATACGATTTAATCCATTCTTCCAAAAAAATGAAGTCATATTTTCAAGCTCATATGATAGTAGTGGTCAATGATACTCCCCTCCGACAAGTCATTCATAAACCTCAAAAATCGGGTAGGTTAGTGGATCGATCAGTTGAGCTATGTGAGTTTAATGTCATCTATCTCTAGAGAAGTGCGATTAAATGGCAGGCATGGCCGAGTTTGAATAGGTATCTGTGGATGACTTGAAAGAGGACTACCAGTTGAAGTTTTGGAGGTCGTCTAAATATTAAAGTAAATTAGAGACAAAGGAACGTCGAGTGACACCACAGATAACGCGCTAAAGAGAGATTTGCTATTGAAAAATAGTGCCTTAGTCGAAGGTCCCTTTACACGATGTCACCGATATGGAGTTTATTTCTTCACGACTTGTCCTGTGAAAAAGGCAAAAAGGAAAGATTGATATTATAAGCGCCAGATAGGATTGATATTGAATACGCCATTTGTGGTAGCAAATAACGAGTCAGAGTATGAAGCCCTGTTGGCAGGACTTTTATTTACAAAAACATTGAATGTTGTCCAATTAGTTACCCACAGTGATTCCCATCTGGTTATTTACCAAATTTTAGGGATTTATGAAGAAAAGAATGAGGAAATGGCTAAGTACTTAGCTAGGGTAAAAAAAATGCTAATTTTTTTTTGAGAAGTCAAGATCAAAAGGATACCCAAAGTTTAAAATAGAAGAGCATATGCACTAACAAAGATCTTGTGGGATTTCAGAACAGAGATCTACCGATCGGTGACTGTAGAGATCCTTTTGAAGCCATGCACAGAGACTGATGAAGCAGATATTGAATTTTGTATGAGTTTGAATTTGGAACCATCCTAGATGGACCCGATCATAAATTACTAAGAGATGGAAAGCTACTGAAAGCTAAAGCCGATGGCACAAAATTATGATAACGAGAAACTAATTTCACCCTTATTGGAAATGTGCTTTATAAAAGAGATTTTGTGTTTCCCTTCTTAAGATGTGTGCATCCGTCTGAGATAATTTACGTACTCATCTCTACATGAGGGATCTTGTTCAAGCCACATTGGTGGATGATCCTTAGCTAAAAGTATCGTAACCCAAGGTTACTATGGGGAGAATCTTGCTAAGGACTCGACATAATATGTTAGACTAAGGCCAACATTTTACAAACATACCCCCATCAACCCCACATTCCTTTTTCTCCAATATCACCCCTTGGACTTTTGTAATGTGGGGAATTGACTTGGTCAGACCCCACCCAGAGAAAAGGAGAATTTTTGTTTTCTGATTATCACGATGGACTATTTTTCCAAACTGATAGAAGTTGAGGCTGTAGTAACTATCCCTGAGAAGAAATGCTTCAAATTTATTTGGAGGAACATTGTTAGACATTATGAACTCCCCAATGCTTTGATATCCGACAATAGAAAACATTTCAAGAGCAAACCTTTGAAACCTAGTATAAAAGGGTCAACATAAAATAGTTCTACAATGCATCGAGCCGACCACAAGCTAATGGGCAGAACGAGGTACTGAGTAGAATGATATTAGTTGGAAAAAAACTAGAAGACACCGAGGGCATATGGGATAACGAGTTATATAGAGTTCTATGGGAATATATGACGATCGAAAGAACCCCAACAGGAGAAGTATCATTAATGATGGTCCATGGGTTAGAAGTTGTAATTTCGATTAAAATGGGGTTGCCAAGCCATAGGATTCAAACCTATGACTGAGGAAAATATGGAGGAATGGAGATTAGATTTAGACCTTATCGAAGAAATTAAATAAGATGTGACCATTAGGCACTTAGCCTATTAATAAAGAACCACTAAATTCTATAACAAGAGGTTAAATCTCGACCTATCATAGTGGGAGACCTTGTACTGAAAAAGGTTATCCATAAACCAATAAGCTCCATCCTAATTGGCATGGGCCCTATAGAGTCACTGAGGTGGTCGTCCCAGGAACATATCGACTAGAAAATCTTGAGGAGAAATGTTATCCAACCCTTGGAATGCGAATCATTTGAAAAAATATTACTAGTAGTCGGTTCATTTGTTGTAACCGAAAGGAAATTTCTATTATGATGGGATACTGTATGAAGAAAAATTGAAGAGAAAAACATGATAAAGTGTTTCTCATATCTATGGAAGTTTCATTTTCTAGAATCACATGGTCATTAAATATCATTTTATAATGAATAACTAAATCTATCTTCTGGAAGTATGAGAATGCCCTTGGAGTCTCGGTTCCAAGGCATTATTATGAATAAACCCTGAAAGGTTGTAAGTCCTTAACATTCATATGGTGAAATTATTAAACATCATTTAAGTATGGTGAAATTATGAAACACCATTTTATAGAGAATAATCAAATCTCTCTCTCGGTGGTATGACAATGCCTTTGGAGTCTCGACTCCAAGGAATCACTCTGAATAAACCCCTCAGAGGTAGGAAGTCCTTAACATCATTTGAGCCTGGTGATACCCATTGACATCATTTAATTTTGGTAAAATTATGAAACGTCATTTCATGGTGAATAATTAATCTCTCTCCTAGCGGTATGAGAATGCCTTTAGAGTTCTGACTCCAAGGCATCACTCGGAGTAAACCCCTGAGAGGTGGGAAGTCATTAACATCATTTGAGTATGGTGAGACCCTCAAATATTAAATAAATAATGGTGAAATTATGAAACATCATTTCATGGTGAATAACTAAGTCTCCCTCAATAGTATGAAAATGCTTTTGGAGTCTCAGCTCCAAGGCGCCACTCTATATAAGCACTGAGAGGTGAAAATTCTTAACATCATTTTAGCATGGTGAAATTCTTAAACATCATTCTAGAATGATGAAATTATTAAACATCATTTTTAGTATGGTGAAATTATATAAAAGGGAAAGGTCTGCACTATGAATTTTTTGTGGTTAAAACAGTAAATTAGACACTATGCTTATAAAGGATATCTCTCTCTCTCTCTCTCCCCCTCACACACACACATAAACCCTATTTATGGTGTGCATGGCATCTTTTAACTCCCTTAATGTCAACCCTAAACCCCCAGACATCAAGAATTCCTGGAACAAATCATTTGCATCTATTGTTGCTGCCTCGACCTTATAAGACAAAGAGCAATCATTGAAATAACCTTCCTTTTATATGGGGCAACCAACAGTGATTTTCTCCATGGAATAAATAAACAGCCCTGCCAAACCATTCAAATATGCTCTAGTAGGTAAGTTCTCACATGTTAGGCTTTCTATGGAGATTATAAGGAAAGTTTTTCAAAAACATCTCTGAAAACATCATATACGATTGGCCTCTTACATCAAAAGCATGTTTTCATTTGATTAAACTGTGAAGAAGATTATGCAAGATTATGGATGTCTGATTCTTAGTATATTAGTAGATATCCAGTGCATACGTTTAAATGGACGCCTAATTTTAGAGAAGATATATAGAGTAGCATATCTCCATTGTGTATTTCTTTTCCTCAACTCCCCATTCGTTTTACCTCGAAATTCTCTATATATTCCATAGCCCAACTGATTGGAAAACCTTAAAGGGTTGATGCATCAACTGCATAGATTAATAGGCCAAGCCTAGCTAGGATTTATATAGAAGTTGATTTAACTAAAAATATCCCTAAAAGGGTTTCGATTGGATGTGGTAATAGTGGTTTTTTACGAGAATTTTGTATGCAAGATTTGCCAAAATATTGCACCATTTGCTCAAAGAAAATCATAATTTATGTTTGTTTAAGCCTTGAAGCAATGACTCTCATCCAAATAAAGACAAAGTAAACATACACATAAAGGTGGTTTTCAATCCACCAAAGCAAGATTAGATGGCATTGCCAAATAAAACAATAGTAGTTTGTTTGAACAGTAACAAAAAAATGGAGGATTTTAAACATTCCCACGAAAATAATTTAGGCCATGATATTAAAGTTAAGAACCTAGAGGAAGGGGAATGGCAACCCCTAACCATATTATTCATCCCAATATTGATCAAGATAAAGATCCAAAAGATAAACAGATTAGATAATGGCTGATCAAAAAGAATATCCAACAAATTCACAATCAAGAAATTAAATTCCAAGATGCATTAATTATAGGACAGTACTCTTTTTCCCCAAGATCTACTGGTTTACCTCCTTATGATCACCACTATGCTACTAACCATATGTATGCAACTGATGGGGATTTTGAAGATGACATGAGTGTCCCTCAAATTGAAGAATTATAATTGTTTGTCTAGAGAATTGGAAGGAATATATATAAGTACAAGGAGATAAAAGGGGCGATACTTAAAGAAATGAAGACTCAGATTCAAGAATCAAAGCCTGTAGGCAATCCTAAGATATAAGATAGTCTCTTCAGAAGAGTCACTAAATCTAAAGCCAAAGGTAACAAAATATCCAATTCTCATATTCCTCAATGATTAATCTGGTTGTTTAGAACATTAGAATAGTGGAAATGAAATCCTCATCTAAAAGATTGAAAAAATTGCTCAAAATTCACAAACTCGCGGTAGTTCCCCTTATGGAGCCAAAAGTAAATAAGCAGAGATTGGATAAATTCAAGTTCATATATGGTTTTGAAGGTGGTTATAGCAATATTTGTGGGAAAATATGGATTTTTTATAGGTATGAAGCTCAGTGCCAGGTTGTGTTTGATATTGATCAACAACTAATAGTGAAAACTTTTCGTCAAACCTTCAATAAAGAAAATTTCATATCAATTGCATATGATAAATGTACAAAAGAGGAAAGAGGTGTTATTTAGGACCAATTCATTGACATTTCCCAAACATTTAATTCAAAACCTAATTTGGTAATTAGTGACTTTAATGTAGTGGCCTACTCTAGTGAAAAATTAGGTGGCAATGAAATTGATATGCAAGTAGTGAGAGATTTCAACCAAGTAGTGGATGATTGAGGATTAATTGATTTAGGTTATAAGGAAACCAGGTATACCTAGTGCAATAATAGAGTTGAAGATGGGGTCATTATGGCTAGTTAGACATGGGGTTTATTAATCTTCCTTGGTCCCAATTCTATAACACCTCCATTCAGCACTTGAATCGATCCTCTTCTAATCATGACACTCTTTTATTTATTGTGAAATCATCTCTGGACCTTTTCCCTAAAGCCTTTAAGTTCCAAAAAATATAGAGCACACATGTGAATTTTGAGGATACCATTATATCTTTATAGAATAAGGAGACTAATTCTCATAGGATGAGAAACTTTTATATTAAATTGCAAAGGCTGAAATGGGTTCTTAAAAAAGGAATCAGGAGACATTCAAAGACATTTTTCAAGCTGTTAAGGACTTGAAAGATGAAGTGATTCAATTAGAAGTGGAGTATGAAAGTGATAGGAAGGAGAACACTGGAATTTCTCTTAGTAAAGTGAGAGAAAAATTATTTGAAGCCTTAAAAAGGGAAGAGATCTTCTAGAAACAAAAATCATCTATAAAATGGTTAAAGGCTGGTACTCTAATACCAAGTATTTTCACTACACAATTAAGGCTAAACACAAAAAAACATGATCAATAGTATTAAAGGAAATCATGGATTAGTTATTGAAGATTATCAAGAGTTGTGCATCCATATAGTGAGTCATTTCTAGTCTTTATTAACTGTTGATCCTAATATCAATAATGACGACAAATATTAATGATATACTAGAGATGTTTGCTTCTGGAAAGGAGGTTTACCAAGCAGTGGATGATCTTAATACAGACTCAGCACGAAGTTCGAATGGATTTGGGGGTTGTTCTTACAAAACTTGTTAGAGCATTATAAAGTGTGATCTTATGTCTGCTATTAATAGTTTTTTTGCAAGTCATGATCTCCCAAAGAGCTGGAAAGTACTTCTATTGGTATTATCCCTAAAGTTAAAAGCCAATGAAGTGTGAGGACTACAGACATATCAACTTATGCAATTTATCATATAAAATCATTTCTAAAATCCTCGCTACTAGGCTGGTTAAGGTCCTTCCTTGGTTAGTTTCTCCCAATCATAGTGGATTTATCAAAGGTAGATCCATTCAAGACAATGCTCAGCTAGCTTAAGAAATGGTGCACAACTAAGGAAGGAAAATTCATGGTGGTAATGTCATCATTAAAATTAACATAGAATATTCTTATGGTAGATTCCATTAGGGTTGTTTAATCAACGTGCTGAGAGATTTGGGATTTGGGCAAAATGGATTAACTTTGTTCGGAGACGCATATCCAATAATTTGTTTTCAATAATTATAAATGGACAATATAGGGGCTACTTCCACGCATCTAAAGGTTTAAGAAAAGGTGACTCCATGTCCCCAAGTCTATTCACATTGGCAGTTGAGTACCTGTATAGGGGATTGGATAAACGGATGTCTAAAGGCTTCTCAAAACCTTAGTATCATCTAAGTGGCAGCCCTCCCATTTTATATTCATGATTTACTGATGACATTGTGATTTTATAAAGATAAGGTAAAAAGAGCTTAAAGGCCTTAATTAAATTCCTTGACAAGTATTCATTAATATATGGGAATAATATAAATTTTAATAAAATTAGCTTTACCACTGATGATAAACATGCAGTGAGAAGAATAAATCATATAACTTAATGAACAGGACCAAAATTTAAGGCTATTCCCCTCAAATAACTAAGATACCTTTTATTTAAAGTGCAGAACAAAATAAACTCATATTGTAACTTGATTGTTTCTTTAAGAACTGGAATAGCATGTTGGTAGGCAAAAATCTTATTTAGTAGAGGTAAATACATCCATGTTAAGCATGTGTTATCTTTTACCCCTCATATTTTTTGCCTTGTATTCAACCTCTAAAATAGTAATTAAAAGGTTTCACTCTATTTTTAATAAATTCTTTTGGCGTGGCAATGAAATCCATGGATTGAAATATCAATGGAAAATTTGGGAAGCTCCATGCACTCCATGAAGAGACGAATGTAAGGGAGGCCTTGGATTCTCTATGGGTGAAATACATGAGGAGATTATACAAATCATTTAATAACATCTCAAATGATGGATCTTTATCTTAGAGAATAATGATTGCAATCAATGAGACCTATCTTAACCAAATGGAAAATTATGGAGATGAGTGGATTTGGAAAGCTCCATAAACAGGTTCTTTCACTTTTCATTCAGATGTTGAAATTGGTAAAAAAATATTGCACTTATTCTAAAATTATGTCTAACATATGGGATCCTTATATTCCTAAAAAAACTCTCTATCAATATTAGGAGAATTCTAAATAATAGTCTGCCCCTTGATGAAAACATTAAAAAGCTTAGAATAAGGCTAGTAACTAGATATAAAGCACGTCATAATCAAATTGAGTCTGTTGTGCACCCATTTTTACAATGTAAAGATACAAGGCCTATGCAGGACTATTTCTCTATTCTAATAGGATTCAAAATAAATAGAAATTATATCTCTTCTGTGCTTATGAGCTAGTGGTACAAAGAAGCCTCAAAAGATTCTTGAGATTCCTTGGGAAAATTATTTCAATTGTGATTTGTTGGGAAATATGGAAAGTAGGAGCATGGATTTTTATGATGCTAAAAAGTTCAACAATCATGATATTATATCTCAAGAAATATCCCTGATCTCTAACATTTGAAATGTTTGATTGAAATACCTATCCAAATCTTTGATGATAAAATAAAAGATGTGTTTGATTTGAATATATCCCCAAGACAGAAGATAGTGAAAATGATTCAATGGATTCCTCCTTGACATAATTGGTTAAAACTAAATCAATATGGTTCTTCTAATGGACATCCAAGGCCTAATCGATATGGTGATATAATCAGAGATTCTAGAGGCCATTTAGTTATTGCTTTTGATAATTCTAATGGTATATCTACTAACACGTAGTGGAGCTTATGGGACTGAATATGAGTCTTAAGGTTTGCTTAAAGTACAAAACCAACTATATTAAAATTGAATCTAACTGATTAACAGTGATAAAAAATATATGTATTGGAAACCTCCATAGAGATACAAAGAAAGCATAGAAGAAATTCAAGCTAATCTCAATCATTTAAATTTTACTTTGAATTATTTCTTTAAAGAATCTAATATGGTGGTTGATTTCTTGCCTAACATTGGTATTGATATGTCCTCCATTAAGATATTTCAGAATTCATGGGAACTTCCTAAATTGTTCTCCAAAGTTTATTTTATGCTTTTCTTCCTTTTGGTCATTAGCTCCCCAAAATGATCTAGGTTTTCATGAGCTTGTATTTGCTACCTATAGGAGAGATTTTTCTCCTTTATTATAAATAAAATTTGTGGGGTTATGTCTATCACAACATATATATTCATTATAAAATAATAATTTTATAGAAGTTCAAACAAAAATAGGAGGCAGATTATAAAAATATGGGCCTCAGAGACCATAGATGGTCACCTAGAAAGGGTATTGATCTAAGTTTTGGGTGCTATTGATTCATCCGTTGCCTACTTAGGAGTCGTATTCCCCTCAAGGTTGATGGTGGCACCATTAAGGTTGATGGTGGTTCCTTATTGGTAACCAACAGATTTTGTCCCCTTTTCTTAAGCCATGAATGTTATCTCGTCCTCGACTATAATAGGAGTAGCAACATCAGCCTCTCCCTGAACTTCCTACAGAGCAGTGATACGGGCAGGATCAGAAAAACTGAAGGACTTAACAATCTCAGCCAAAGAGTATTGTTGGTAACAATATCGTCACATTCATTGGTCATCTGTCGACGAACAGTACTGGTTCCCTTCTTCGTGTAGTGAATAGTAATGCCACAGAATTCTTCGATATCCTTAAAGTCAGTAACAACATTTTTAGAGGCCTCCTTCACCCTCTCATCCTTGGCATCATTTTGAACCTTTAGCTCTTCCTGTCTAACTGTAGTAAGGCACTCCTTTTACCGATACTAGAGCTCCTGAACTTGACTTTCAAAGTTGGCCTTCCACTCATTCAGCTTTTATTTTAGCTCAGATAGCTGAGATTTGGCCTAATCGGTCGCTTTGGCTTTTGACTTAGCCTCCACACCCACTACTGGATGTTTTGTGTAATACCCCGTAATTTGAAATGATTTTAAAATGGGATTAATTCGGATTAATATCTTTAATAATTTTGAAATGGGATTAATTAGGATTAATTGTGAGATATTTAAAATTAATCCGGATTTAAATATTACTCGAGAGTGAAGTAATATGTGATATAAGTTGACTATTACTTAGTGGTTAAAAGTAATATATGATTATGACTTTGCATGATTTCATAAAAATTATCGCGAGTGATGAATACGATAATTTCGAAAATTAAGTCGGGACGTGCGTATGAGACGTGTCGGGACTAAAATTAAATGAATTCAAAGTAAAAATATTTTTATGTCATTTAAATGGTCGTTTTGACTGTACCAAAGTGTTCGGAAGCGATTAAGTAGTCGAAAATGTCTACTTGGGGGTTTGATTTGGGTGTCGGTGCACTTTGGAGTTGAATAGACACCCCAGAGAGGCATTTGGGTCAATTTGCATGGGATGTGAATAGTAACCACGAAATGCATGATTATTTATAAGTCTAAGGAGGGTAAGGATGCATGTTCATTCCACCAAAACTTTAGAGTGTGACACTCAGAGGAGAGTAAGAGTTTTTCTGGAAAGGGAAGGGCCAACCCTAGGAAACCAAGGGACAAGGTCATCCACCACCACCACTACCACCGAAAGTTGGCTGGAAGAAAGGAGGACCACTAGTAGCCTATCATCTTCAAAGGTTCAAACCTACATGTTTGAGGCAAGTGATTAATTCTTACAATCCTTATCATGTATTGTCTTCATGTTAATGTAGAAATAAAATTTAGATAGTTCCATAAAACATAGATGGATTTTGATGATTTACGATGAACCCTTGAAAGGAAAACCATGTAGAATTGATCTCTTTTTATTTATAGAATCAATCACCACGAAATTTGGGTTGTAAACTGGTAAAGAAATATGAGTTCATGATGGTTCTTGAATAACGGGGAAATGAATAAGTTTTCTAAATTATATGGAAATAACATGATTAATTTAGAATTCCTTGATGTATTGGTAATATTTAGAGATTAGAAATCATTCCTATATCATTATATATCATTTGGGATGAATTAGGGAAAGTTTTATATTAGTTAATATTATTTTTAAGGATTAAAATGATGAAAACCCATAGCCTAGAAAATGCAGAAGTTCACAGACCTATAGTGGGCGAACCGGTTCGGATCCTGGCCAAACCGGTTCGGTTGCCCAGAATTGATCAAATTTTTATTATTAATTATTTTTATGGAATCATTTGGGATTTGATTGTGGAAAATAAATTCTCAAAATAATGGATGTATAGAGATATATCAGTAGGCCATTTTAATGTATGGCCTTAACCTTACGAGAGGGAATAAAGGGCTAAATGGATTAGGGAAACTTAATTCACAAAAATTCGGGGATGATAATGATTTGGACCAGTAGGGAGTAGATGTTCACATACTGATTTTTGTATAAGGAATAAGTTATACACTTCGAGTATTGAGATAAACTCGGGAGGTACTTAATGAAATAAAGTCATAATCTATAAATATGTAGGATATTCGAGATAGAAATATACTAAGTAAGGGAATTGTTATGGGTTGTGTGTATACCCAATTCATATATATATATATATATATATATATATATATATATATATATGTATATATATATATATATGTATATATATATATATATGTATATATATATATATATATATGTATATATGTATATGTATGTATATATGTATATGTATGTATATATTGGTGGGATAAATACCTATATTATGATTTATTTTGTGTATGACATACCTACGCTACTTGCTATCAGGGTGGAGGTTTCGCGTTGTGACCGGTCTTATCCTGATTGGACCCATTTGGGGAGATTTTGATTTGTACACTGAGCATAGGACCTTGGACACGTGATATCGGTGTGAATGATAGTTTCGACGGTCGAACTGGAATGTAGGTATGTGCGTGACTCATTGGGATGGGGAGTATGCTCACCTCCAATAATTATGTTAAGAGAGTTATGGTTCGTGAGAGACGCCGAACCAATTGTCCGTTATGCAGTGAGTGATGTACCAGGACATGATAGAAGAGTACGCATGCACTGCAGCTGTGTTTGGGGGGTGCTTTATTAGTATACATATATATATATATATATATATATATATATATATATATATATATTATGATTTAATCTACTGCGTGACTTTTAGTAGATATGAGAGATTAATGAAATCTGAATTTAGTTAAGTAAGTGAATACTTAATCACAAAGCCTTGAAAAGCTTTGTTCATATTAAAGAGAAATGAAAATGAGTAATTATCATATGTATTGCGTGAAAAACACAGGGAGATGAGATAAGGTAGAATCATAGCAACTCCTATACTAAACTAGTGAATGGGAACTTCACTAATAAGATTTTGAGGTACGTCAGGTGTGCACTCTAGATGACGAGTGAGAGTCTCAAAGTGAGAGCCGAAAAACTAATATGAAGATAATATTGTCTTAAATTGTAATTATTAAGCACTTTTTATTTTTAAAAAAAATTACGATCGGGATCTGACCCGTTTACTTGCATATTTTCTTCTCTACTATATCTATATTACTAGGTGCCCAGCATCAGGGACGCCGGACTTAGAGGATGGATATTTTGACGAGTTTCTGGGGTAGCAGCGTTGGATTAGACACATTCGTTTTCTTGATTCCTATCTTTATAGTATTTGGCTCATATAGGGCATGTCACCCAGGATTTAGTTATCTAATTTTAGTTCCGGATATTGTATTTGTTTTATATTGATACTATTATTATCATTTTATTTTGGATGGTGACATTGAGATGTTTCAACTGGAGAGTTTATTCCAGTTACATCTATACTAGTTGAATTTTAATTTAGTTGTGTTGGGGTGATGCATATTTTATTCCAATATGTTCGTATGGATTTCATTAAATTAAAATTTGGAAATTTTTTTGACAATTAGATTAATTAATTATTAGGTGAATTAATAAGATATGGTTTTGTGACAATGATGCTAAGAATGAACCAACTGGATATTCTGATTTAATTTAATAAAGAACTGATCATCCGGTATTTAATTAGGTGGGGTGTCACTGGTGGTATCAGATCATCAACTTCTAGTGTCCTTAGGATATATACAGTTTACTATGTTTTTTGTTGAACATCCCTTGATATATAGCCCTATCATTAGGATTGTTGTATTCATAATTGCGGATTTACGACTTTAGCTATTTTTGCGATATTTTAAATGTTGATAAAATATTTCTCCCTCATTTCATATGCCTCTAGACGTGAATGATGAGCCCCCAGAGCGGCACAGTCAGCCCCACAACCCACTCTAGCCCAAGGTACTATGAATGAAGCAGAAGTTGCTGCCATTATTGTTCAAGCTGTTAATGTTGCCTTAGCGGTTGTCCAGCAAGCCACACCACCGGAACAGGCAGTGCCACTAAGACCCACGCCGGCATTTCCCACTGCTTGGTAGCATGTCAGGGATGCTTCCAAAAGGCACACCCAGAAGAATTTTAAGGGGGTTCCGATGTTGTGATTGTGAGCCAATGGAAGAAAAACATCCAGTGGCATTTGCGTATGTATAAGTGTATGGAGGTTCAAAAATAGATCTTGGCGACATTTAGATTGGTTGGAGAAGGTCTACAGTGGTAGGACTCCACAACTACAGCAAAGAAGAGGAATACGATGACTATTCAGGACTTCTGGGTGCGGTTTGACCGTAAATTATTTCCTTCAGCTGTTCAGATCGAAATTAGGAGGAAAATTTTAGACCTCACTCAGGAGGGAAAATCAGTTTTTGAGTATGAAGAAGAATTCACTAGGCTAACCAATTTGGTGCCAAGATAGGTACCCACTGAAGAGACGAGAATTCATATGTTCGTGGATGGTCTTAATTGGAGGATTCTCCAACATCTTTTGGGTAATATTTCATTACAAACCTATGGAAATGTATTGAATGCAGTGTTGCTTCACTTCTAGGATCACCGCCTTCATTCTAAGGGAAGAAAGCGGAGGATTGAGTCCAGTCGGCAAGGTAAGAATAGGGGAGGTAGTGGCAGTGAAACATCATCATTCCAAGGTCAGCAGAGGCAGGGAGAGTAGAATTTCCAACTGAGGGATTATGCTAAGAAACTTAGATCGGGAGGCTTTCGATTTAGGCAAGGCCACCAGGGCAATCATGAGAAGCAGGGACACCAAGGCCAATAGCACATTCACCAGAGCCAGCAGGGCTAAGGCATAGGTGGAAATAGTCAGCAGGGCAGAGGTTGATAGGGCCATAATGGGGGAAATATTACCGGTAGATGTTTCACATGTAGCAAGACTGGCCACAGGAAGCAGGATTGCCCATATAAGGGCATGATACCCCATCAGCAGGGTGCTCATCAGGATCCGCAGAGGGGTATGTTTTTAGTTGCCCTTTCAGCACCAGCATAGGTACCAGCCTTACCTGCCATTTCTCCTGCCGCCACACCACAACAGGGGCAGTTATAGTATGGGCATGTATACAATGTGCATTAGGCAGCAGTTCAGCAGCCACCACCCACAGTTGAGGGTATGTTTTCTATCTCTGGGCTATGGGACATATTTTGTTTGATACAGGGGCTTCACATTCTTTCATAGCCACTAGATTTGCACGGGTCACGGGATTATTAGACACGGCCAGCAGTACTATTACTTATATAGACTCACCAATGGGTAGTGGGATGCCTATTTTCTTTATATGTCAGGGTGTGAGTATAGAGATTAGGAGTTTGATTTAACCAGCTAATATGCTTGTGTTAGACATGTCCGTATATGATGCTATTATTGGGATAGATTGGTTTGTTTCTCATAGAGCCACGATTTATTGCCTTGGTAAGAGCATTATATTTGCTATCTTGGGTTAGGTTATGTTTATAGTGGCGATGACTCATCCCGATGGAGGATCGTCCACTCATTTGTATTACATAGAGGAGGAGACCTCTACTGGAGTTATGATTCCGTTTGATTTGATTTCTGTTGTTAGGGAATTCACTAATGTGTTTTAGGATATACTAGGGCTACCACCGAGTAGGGAGATTAAGTTTATGATTGACTTAGCACCAGACACTCAACCGATAGCATGTGCCCCCTACCTCATGGCTCCTGCAGAGATAAGGGAGTTGAGGGATCGGATTCAGCAGTTGCTGGGATTGGGTTTCATTCATAGGAGTACCTCACTTTGGGTTGCCCCAGTCCTATTTTTGAAGAAGAAGGATGGATCCCTACATTTGTGCATGGATTATGGGGAACTTAATAAAGTCACGATCTGGAATAAGTATCCATTACCCCTCATCGATGATTTTCTTGATCAGCTGAGAGGAGTAGCATACTTCTCAAATATAGACTTAAGGTCTGGATACCACCAGTTGCGAATCAGGGAGAAGGATGTGTCAAAGACTGCTTTCTGATAAGATATGGATCTTATGAGTTGCTGGTTATGGAATTCGGGTTGACCAATACGTCGACTGTATTTATAGACTTAAAGAATAGGGTGTTAAAAGAGTTCCTAGATCAGTTTGTCATTATTTTGACATCCTGGTTTATTCTCATACCGAAGAGGAACATGTCTAACATTTGTGAAGGGTCCTACAGACACTATGGGAGCATCAATTGTATGCCAAGTATGAAAAGTGTGGATTTTGGCTCCAGGAGGTGAAATTTCTGGGGCATATAGTGTCAGAAAGGGGTTTAGCAGTGGATCTTAGCAAAGTATCAGCAGTGAGGGAGTGGGGACAACCCACGACACCGACCGAAGTCCGTAGTTTCTTAGTATTAGCTGGATACTACAGACGGTTTATCAAAGACTTTTCAAAGATTGCAGGTCCGATGATAAATCTAACCCATAAGGGCATAAATGTTTTTTGGAATGATGCGTGTCAGTTGGCATTTGATGAATTGAAGGATAAGCTAACTTCAACACCCATACTAGCACTGCCTAGGCCAGGAGTGGAGTGCTTGGTATACACTAACGCATCGCTATAGGGACTTGGTGGGGTGCTACAACAGGAAGATGAGGCTATAGCTTATGCCTCTAGGAAGCTTAAGCCTCATGAGAAGAACTACCCTACCCACGGCTTGGAGCTAGCAGCAGTCATATTTACCCTTCGAATTTGGAGACATTATTTGTTAGGTTAAAATTTTTGCCTATTCACAGATCACAAGTCATTACAGTATTTGTTCACTCGGAGAGAGTTGAAAAGGTGACAGCGGAGGTGGCTAAAATTCATGAAAGATTATCAATTAGAGATAAACTATCACCCAGGGAAGGCTAATGTGGTAACATACGCGTTGAGACGCAGGCTTGAGAGTGAACTAGCCGCGGTGTGGAAGGCTAAATGGAATGAACCGGGCCATCAGGATGCCAATGCTAGGTTATAAATATCAGTTATGACCGTTACTCCTTAGATTGTGATGTGGGTAGTACAAGCTCAGGCAGCGAATCTGTTTTGTCAAAAGAAAATTCGATAACTTTTGGCCGAGAGAGCAGAGCCTTACTCACTGAGTTCAGAGGGAGGCTTGCACTTTAATGGTAGATTGATTATTCCGAAAGGGGAAGAGTTACAGCACGTAGTGATGTTAGAGTTGCATGGATCCCAATTTGCAGTACATATTGGTGGGTAAAAGATGCACCAAGACAAGCGATGATAGTATTGGTGGAGTGGGATGAAGAGAGACATTTCTGAGTTCGTCTCTAAGTGTACTACCTGTCAGTTAGTGAATGTGGATCATCAGAAGCCAAACGAGTTTCTTCATCCACTAGAGATTCCAATGTGGAAATGGGAGAGCATTTCCATGGATTTTATCACTGGGTTGCCTACTACTCATAGGGGTCACGATTCCATATGGGTGATTGTGGATCATTTGATTAAGTAGCTCATTTCTTGTCAGTTCGGACTAATTATACGACGGGGCAGTATTCATTGATCTTTATAGTCAAGATATTGAGGTTACATAGGGTACCGCTTAATATTGTGTTCGATCTGGACAAGATCTTTGTCTCTAAATTTTGGGAGAGTTTTCACAAGGCCATGGGTACCGAGGGGTGATTGAGCTCGGCCTATCACCCGCATACAGATGGGAAGATTGAGCGTACTAACCAGATGCTAGAGGATATGTTATGCATGTGTATTCTGGATTTTGGAGGGAGTTGGGAGCAGTATCTTCCACTGGTGGAATTTGCCTATAATAATTCTTATCAGTTCACCAATTGTATAGCCCCATTTGAGGCGTTATATGGTAAACCTTGTCACTCTCATGCGTGTTGGTTGGAGGTGGGGGACAACAAGTTACTTGGGTCGAAAGTGATTCAGGACACGTCTACTAGGATTGAAATGATCATGAGTCGCATTCGAGTGGCCCAAGATGAACAAAAGTGCTACGTTGATGCCAAGCAGTTCTTCAGGGAGTTTAATGTGGGGGAACATGTGTTATTGTACGTGTCTCTTACGAAAGGAATAATGATATTCGAGAAGAAAGGGAAATTGGCTCTCAGATATGTAGGACCATATCCTATTATTGGAGGGTCGGACCTATCGCATACCGACTTGGACTGTCGGAGCACTGGCCTCATATACATGATGTGTTCCATATTTTTTCACTGAGGTGGTATCTCCAAGATGAGTTGGCACACACTCATATTGTGTAGGAGGAAGTTGATTTGCATCCAGATAGTTCTTACGAGGAGAGACCAATGGCGATCTCAGACCACAGTGAGAAAAGTTTGCGATTGAAAGTAGTTCCTCTTGTGCGTGTTCAATGGGCACACCATAATGTGGAGGAGACTACTTGGGAGCGTGAGGATGATATGCGTGATAGATACCCGGAGTTGTTTCTACCTGGTAAGCCTTTTTTCGAATTTTGGGACGAAATTTCGTTATTAGGGGGGAAGTATGTAATACCCCGTAATTTGTAAAGATTTTAAAATAGGATTAATCCGGATTAATATTTTTAATGATTTTAAAAATGGGATTAATTAGGATTAATTAGGAGATATTTAAAATTAATCTGAATTTAAGTATTACTCGAGATTAAAGTTATATGTGATATAAGTTGACTATTACTTAGTGGTTAAAAGTAATATATGATTATGACTTTACATGATTTAATAAAAATTATCGTGAGTGATGAATACGACAATTTTGGGAATTAAGTCGGGACGTGTGTATGAGACGTGTCGGGACTAAAATTAAATGAATTCAAAGTGCAAATATTTTTATGTCATCAAAATGGTCATTTTGACTGTATGACAGTGTCCGGAAGCATTTAAATAGTCGAAAATATCTACTTGGGGTTTGATTTGGGTCTCGGGGCACTTTGGAGTCGAATATACACTCCGGAGGGCTATTTTGGTCAATTTGCATGGTAGGTGAATAGTATCCATGAAAATGAATGATTATTTATAAGTCTAAGGCTGGTAAGGATGCATTTTCATTTCACCAAAACTTTAGAGTGGGAGACTTAGAGGAGAGTAAGAGTTTTTTCTGGAAAGGGAAGGACCAGCCCTAGGAAACCAAGGGACAAGGTCATCTGCCACCGCCACCACCGTCAAAAGTTGGCTGGAAACGAGGAGGACCCCAAGTAGCCTATCATCTTCAAAGGTTCAGACCTACATATTAGAGGTAAGTGATTAATTCTTTCAATCCTTAGCATGTATTGTGTTTATGTTAGTGTAGAAATAAAATTTAGAAAGTTGCATCAAACATAGATGGATTTTGATGATTTAAGATGCACCCTTGAAAGGAAAACCATGTAATCATCACGAAATTTGGGTTGTAAAATGGTAAAGAAATATAAGTTCATGATAGTTCTTGAATAAAAGGGAAATGAATAAGTTTTCTGAATTATATGGAAATAACATGATTAATTTAGAATTATTTTATGTATTGGTAATATTTAGAGATTATAAATCATTCATATATCTTTTGGGATGAATTAGAGAAAGTTTGGTATCAATTGATATTGGTTTTGAGGATTAAAATGATGAAAACCTGTAGCCTAGAAAATCCAGAAGTTCGCAAACCTGTAGGGGCGAATCGGTACGGAACCTAGCCACACATGTTCGGCTGCCCAGAATTGATCAAATTTTTATTTTTAATGATTTTTATAGAATCATTTGGGATTTGATTGTGAAAAATAAATTCTCAAAATAATGGATTTATAGAGATATACCAGTAGGCCATGTTAATGTATGGGCTTAACCTTACGAGAGGAAATAAAGGGCTAAATGGATTAGGGAGTGTCGAGGAATAAACACAATTCAATGATAAACTTAATTCATAGAAATTCGGGGATGATAATGATATGGACCAGTAGTGAGTAGATGTTCACCTTCGGATTTTTTTATGAGGAATAAGTTATACACTTCGAGTATTGAGATAAACTCGAGAAATACTTAATGAAATAAAGTCATAATCTATAAATACGTAGGATATTGGAGATATAAATATACTATGTAAGGGAATTTTTATTGGTTGTGCGTATGCCCTATTGATATATATATATATATATATAGGTGTGACAAATACCTATATTATGATTTATTTTATGTATGACATACCTACGCTACTTGCTATCAGGGTGGAGGTTTCTTGTTGTGCACGGTCTTATCCTGATTGGACCCATTTAGGGGATTTTGATTCATACACTCAGCATAGGACCTTGGACACGTGCTATCGGTGTGAATGATAGTTTTGACGGTCGAATGGGAGCATATGTATGTGCGTGACCCATTGGACTGGGGATTATGCTCGCCTCCGATAGTTATGTTATGAGCCTTATGGTTTGTGAGAGACGCCAAACCAATTATCTGTTATGCAGCGAGTGATGCATCAGGACATGATAGCAGAGTATGCATGCATCGCAGTTGTGTCTGGGGGTGCTTTATTAGTATAAATATAATGTGTGATGAAATATATATATATATTATTTAATCTACTTTATGACTTTTAGTAGATATGAGAAATAAATAAAATCTGAATTTAGTTAAGTAAGTGAATACTTAATCTTAAAGCCTTGAAAAGCTTAGTTCATATTAAAGAGAACTGAACATGTGTAATTATCATATGTATTGCGTGAGAAATACGGGAAAATGAGATAAGGTAGAATCATAGTAACACCTATACTAAACTTGTAAATGGGAACTTTACTAGGAAGATTTTGAAGTACGTTAGTTGTGCACTCTAGATGAGGGGTGAGATTCTCAAAGTAAGAGCCGAAAGACTAATATGAAGATAATACTGGATTAAATTGTGATTATTAAGCATTTCCTATTTTTAAAAAAATATTTTGCAATCGAGCTCTGACCCATTTACTTGCATATTTTCTTCTTTACTATATCTATATTACCAGGTGCCCAGCATCAGGGACGTTCGACTTAGAGTATGGATATTTTTACGAGTTTCTGGAGATGAAGCGTCGGATTAGATGCATTCATTTTCTTGATTCCTATCTTTATAGTATTTGGCTCATGTAGGTCATGTCGTCTAGGATTTAGTTATCTCATTTAAGTTCCTAATATTGTATTTGTTTTATATCGATACTGTTATTATCATTTTCTTTTGGATGGTGACATTGAGATCTTTCAACTGGAGAGTTTATTCCAGTTACTTTTATACTAGTGGAATTTTAATTCAGTTGTGTTGGGGTGATGCCTATTTTATTCTAGTATGTTTGTATGGATTTAATTAAATTAAGAGTTGGAAAATTTGTTGACACTTGTCTTAATTAATTATTAGGTGAATTAATAAGATATGGTTTTGCGACAGTAATGCTCAAAATGAACCAACAGGATATTGTCATTTAATTTATTAAAGGACTGATCACCCAGTATTTAATTAGGCGGGGTGTCACATTTTGGAGGGCAGTGACATGCTGCAATCATAAGATAAAGATTACTATGCGCCAGGCAAAGAAAATCTGAACAATTAATCCAGATATCATCTTTACCTAAGTCACCCTGTAAAGGGAGAAATTGAAGACACTTGAAGGATCGTGGGAATCAAATTACTGATTGTCAGAATATGAGAAAATCGAGCTGATCACTTCTCTAGCCCTTAGCTGAATCCCAAGATGAGAGTCAGTATTAGCCCCAAGTTGGGCTAATCGAGCAGTAGTTAACATGACGTCGGTAACAGAAGAAGAGGCTCAGATGTACGCCCGAGATGATCTTCCTTCCTTTTATTTTTCTATTGAGCAAGGTTCGAGGGTTTCGCAAAAGTTTCCTTCCATATTTAGAACCCAAAAAATATGAGGGACAACTGTTGTGGACTTCTAGCAGGTCTGAGCAGGTGGTCCAGCCCTCCCTTATAAATGAGTAAGAAAGATGGTTAACATAGGTGCAACCATTTACCAGGTACGATCAAACATACCCCTTGGAGGACCTGCAAAAGAAAAAAGTAATCATATCTATTTTATCCATATTTCAGTCACAAAATTTTGAAGATGATACCAAAGTTTAAAAAAGGAGAAATAGAAGAATTTTATTACACAGTGTCTCTAGTGGATCCACCCCCATGCTTGATTAATGGAGGAGTCTAGGGATCATCAAGTCCTTAAAGACTATCAGAATTTGCCCCCTAAAATTATTAATGTTATATCTTATTTCGAAGCTAAGAATCGGGTAACCTCTAGCCGAGACCAAGACACGATCTAACTAATAAAGAACTCTTGGCTTATCAGGACCTGTCGAATCACCCTACAAAACTCCCAATCACCAGAAACAAAGAAATAACATGATTTCCAGTCATCGTTAAAATTTTAATTTATGTGGAGAAGTTTACTGTCAGGAAAACGGGCCACGAGCTGGTAATATGAAGGGTGGGGTTTAGTAGTAATAGCCTTATAACAAACCCAAAAAATTTCAGTTGAAAGATGCTCACCATAGGTGACCCTCCAAGGATGGGCCGACCTAAAAAGTATCCTCCAGCATTCGGAGTTAGCTGGGTAGGAGCATCGCCGATAGAGGATAAATTATACCTAATAGAATAGTGGAAGGGAAGGAAAAATCCGATCTTAAACATTTGTTCATAGAAAACAACTTCACCCTTATTTATACGATCATAGGCACGTTCATCTGTAGTCGATAATCTCATGTCGATTGAAGGTCTGACCTCATAGATATGCCTCCAGACAAATAGATCAGTTTCATAGACATCACTAGGTATGGACGAGGCCACACTAATATCAAGAGCATAATGATATTTATCACCCTCTTCCTTAATGTCAGGAGCCGTGCCAAGAGGGTCATTATATTGAAACTCGATTGAAGTCATATTTCACAGAGGCATAGGAGCTTAAAAGGGTAGAAAAGCATTAACATCCACCCCATTCCTATACTCTTCATCTGATACATCATATACTTAATGCTTAGATCGTTCAGCTAACGAGAGGAATAACTGGGACAACCCCTATTATTGGATTCAGCAAAGTCATCCATCTCGCCATTGTCGAGATAAGCAATGATAACTCTCATGTCCTTATCGAAGGAATTGGCCTCTGAAATCACTCGGTCATCTTAAAGGCCTAAACGCTCATAAGGTTTATAAACCTCTAAAGATTACATAGTGTCATTACTCAGGGTGATTATCTCAAAAGGTTTCCAAACTATGGTCCCGGCTAAAGAAGGGTAAGTCAACATTAAAATAGGCTTTTCTACAGCTAAATAGGTAATAGCCAATGGAATATAAGGCCTATGTCAGTGTGACTCGGCCTCGGCCTTTCTTATCTCTCGTCTTATCCGTTCGCACAGATGAGGAAACTCATAACCAAGATTGTATAACCTATTAATACATGAACAAACAACAAAGCTAACCTAGATGGAAATTTCTAAGGATCAAACTAAAGTGACTAAATGGGTTTTTGAATAATTATCCTCAAGAACTCTAAGAACACCTTAGGTAACTCTCATGGGAGAAGACGTCGAAAAATGCAAACAGTCAACCTAAAGACTCCAAAAACCTTGCCAATTCGACTTAAAATTGGTTCCTAATACGTTGGGAAAAATGGTGGCCATAGCAAATAGAAAAGTACATCGAGAAAAATTAAAGTGTAGAAAACTTGAGTAAAATAAAGGAAATAAATAGAAAGGATGAAGAAAGTACTTAGAAATGAATGAGAAGGAATTGGAATGTAGGAAAAACATTAAAAATAGGAAATGTGGGTGACCGAAAAATCTAAAGAGATATGGAAAGGATTTTTCTCTGGAAATGAGGTTTATAGAAATGAAGAGAAATGAATACCCAAGGGAAATTTACCTCCTAAAACACACTCGCACGCTTCCCAAAAAGGTACATCATTAGGGAACCCCTCCCAAAATAAATGAGACATTTAACTATGTGCATGACTTAGAGGGTATTGCCAACACTGATCAAGCCACTTAAGTATGAATAATTGATGTATCACTTCTCTTAAGGGGGATGTGACATCTCTGTCGAAACCCAATATGACTATTGTATCGCCATTAGATATCCTCAGATAAAGACTAAGAAACACAGGGCCAGGATGAGATGAGATAGTACAAGTGTTTAAACATCAGCCTCCCATCGACATTGAAGACTAAAGTCTAGGGGTGATTTATGTACATAACTTTGGTCTCATCCCATGATCCTATTAAAGAAGAGTCCCCCTCCAGACATGTCTTCAAATAGATCCATCATCCTATAGAAGACCTTACCCTCAGTCTCATCCTAAGTGGTCTTGACCTCATAGCCCACTCCAGATGACTAGTTAGAATAGTGCCTTATTGAGTGACAACTGATCTCGACCATTGTAAGTGTCAGCCTCAGATAGCACCAAAAGGCTGACTTAGCAGAACCATTTGTACCTATTTAAGATGGTCAATCGATCCCATCTTGTCCAAACCAGAGTGGTATAAAACTCCAAGCAGACTCAGTTAACTGAGACCTTTTACCTTAAACATCGTGTCTATATGGAAATCATTACAAGGGTATTGCTGATATTCCCGACTAAAATTGTTATGGAATATAAACTAACTCGTCAAGAGAATATTCTTCATTATGTCTTCTACACCCTTTTCTACAAGTGTCACACGCTCATTGGTCCTTCTCTCATTCACGTATGGAGTGCATGCTTCGGGGTAATATTGCACACCCCCAGGCCTATAAAAGGAACCTTTTGTATTCTTCCTCAAGGATTGAGATATAGAAACCCTACAATTATTATGTGAATTTGTAAAGAGAGAGAGAGAGAGAGAGAGAGAGAGAGAGAGAGAGAGAGGCTTCTATACTCCATCCATGGCTATTTGCCCATCTTTATAGTGGATACACTCCCATACTTTGTGCAGTGGACTTACGCTAAGTCCTAACCACTTAAATACTTATGTTCATCTAATTTCTCTTATCTTTTATTATATTCTACTTATGTTCATTATTTTACCCATTGTTGTGTAAGCTCTAAATCAGTTTGAACCCTAAAGGATGATTTTCATCATCATCAAACTACATCAAAGATATTACCAAGAATCAAATATAATAACGAAGTAAAAAAATATAATGCCAATCGAATGATCAAATATATTATCCAAAATCAAGAAAATAATAAAGATAAAGATAAAGATAAAGTGAATAAAGCAAATACAAAGAGAAAATGACTTTTTATCAAAACCCTAAAATAAAGAAACTCACCAAGGTATATAGAAGTATCTTAAATGAAAAAAACAAATCAATCATGTTAGCTCAAAAAATATTTAAAAGGTCACAAAGACATATAAAAGCCATGATCCTTACCTCTACCAATATCTTGTCAAAATTCAAAGAAGACTTGAAGATTTTAAGTGAGGTATCTTTAAAGCATAAAGCCTATCTCCATCAAAGCTTAAGTCAAAGACAAAGGATAATTGAAAAAATAAATAATGATCCATTAGTTATAATGTTAATTTTACTTAAAAGTAATTTGAACTTAACAATTGGTTATGATAATACATATTAGGCACAATTTCATAAACGAGAAAATGGTCATTTTAATCATGAAAACGTTTGATCATGGAAAATATCTCAAAAATATTAAATCTACTTGAAAATATTCTTGTCACATTATTATGGATTTTTGTGAAGTATCAAAAATTCCTCAGGATGGACAAAAGTAAAGAAATACAAAAACCAACATGATTATAAGCGTAAAACCACATATAAGATGACTATTTTTTAAAAGGAAATGAGAAAGAATGGGTTATACGGATAAATTTATATCTTAGGCCAAATACATAAATTCACTTGTTACCAAATTTTATCTTGATTGAATTTAATTGAATATGCAATAAAATTATAAAGCCAAAATCCAAATAAAATAAGAAATAGAAGAATTAAAGGAAAAATCCTATTCGCAAAAAACCTTTAATTCAACATTGTATCAAATTGACAGACACTTAACGACTTACAGACTACTTAGAGATCCACTAAGTATAATGTGGTAGAGTCTTCAAATCATCAACAAAAAATGATGTAGTCCCGCACCACCCACAATAAGTTGATCTTGCCTTGGTATCTACCGATCAGCCTTAGGAATTTCAATTTCTTTCTTCATCAGCAGTAGAGCCTCGACTCCAGAAATTTGTAGTAGAGATCTCTACAAGGTTTTTGAATTTTTAGTTCTTCTTGATTTAGAAAAGTGATTCTTAGAGATCCAAGGGGTTTGGATGAAAAATTATAGGAGTTTGATCACATAAAGAACATTAAAAATGTCTTAAAGAAAAGTCCAATCCCGTATCTTATGTATAGGGAAAGTTTTTGCAAATATATAGGGATTACAGATTTATCTCAAAGAACAAAACACATGTAATCATTCAAATGAACTGGCATCTTATTCGAACGAAGTACCCATTCTCATTCGAATGACCTTCTAGAGCGTACCCAAAAGGCGACGTTCTAGATCTCATTTGAACGAAGGAACCTCATTCTAATGATTGTACAAAACTCTTGAATGACATGTCAATCTCATTCTAACGAGTTAGTGAGTTTTTTAAAGTCTTTAACAAACCACCTAATAACTCTTCTTAGGTAAAGCTGTGATGAATGATCTTCAATCTTGAAAATGTCACCAACGAATTATTTTCTTTGAAGACTTTAGAACATTCACGAATATGCAACGGCGTATAATGGGATAAGCCAAATAAAAATAAATTGAGAAATTATAAATTTTACTCTTACAAATCTTTCCCTTTGGCTATTCTGAGACAAAACACAAACCGAAGCCAAATTTACCCCTAAAACTAATACAAATAATGCCCTCTCAAATCAAGAAATGGAAATGCATAAATATACAATTATTTAACTAAAACCCTTTTTCTTGTGTGGTCCATGAAATCATCGTTAAAAAGGAAGAGGCCTACACACGAGACAAATGAAATACTGTGATGTGTATGAGTTTACAAAAATAAAATCCCCCTCAATTTGTTCTCCCCTTTTTTGTCTGTAATAGACAAGGGGTTAGAAACTAATCTTGTAATGTTAGCATCACACAAATCAACAAGAAATAACACCACAAAGATAATCAATGAAGCACATGCGATGAATTTCAAAGAACAATACCAACTATTTTTTCAATTTTCTAAAAAAAAAAAGTATATGTATAAAAGGTACATATAAGTACAAAATACATCACATTATGGAATAATACTAAAATATTCAAATCATAGAAGTTGAATGTAATTGTGTGAACATTTCCATAGGCATTCAGAACATATGTGCACTAAGTCAATGAGATACTTCAAAAGAAAGAACTCAATTTAAACCTTAGGTGTAAGAATGTTAAACAAAATGAGATTGACTCAACTTATGCAACATGTCATGAATTCAAATGCTTCTCAAATTAATAGCGTCAAACTATTTAGTGCTTTTCAAGATAGTACGTTGTGCAAACCCATTGATCTATCTACTTTATAACACCCTCAAGATCTCACATATTTAAGAATTTAATCCCAATTTTTTTGTCTAAACATACCTTGATCCTTCCATAAACCCTAATTAAGGTTTGCATGGAATTAACTAATCCCCCTCATGTCGAACCCAAGCCTCCTGACATTAAGCATCTATGAACTCGATCTTTTGATTTTGTTGTAGCTAAATCATCTTCTCACAACCATGATCTTTCTCTAAAACTGCCAACAACCTTTAAAGGAGAATCAATCGTCCCCTTCACTCATGAATATATTAAAATACGACTGAAACCATTCAAGCATGCCCTGGTTGGAAAGTTTTCACATGAAAGACCATTTATGGAAGTCACACGTAAGGTATTTCAAACATTCTCATTAAAAATAACTTTTACTATTGGATTGATCGATCATAAACATATTCTTATTCGTTTGAATTTCGAAGAGGATTATTCAAGGATGTGGATGAGAGATACTTGGTTTGTTGGTTGATTTCCAATGAGAAATTTTAAGTGGACACCTGATTTCAAGCTAGAAGTTGGAAGTAATATTGCGCTTATATAAATTTCATTACCTAATTTGCCTAATCACTTTTATCAAAATCTTCTCTTTATTCAATTTCTCAACTCATAGGAAAGCCTTTGAAATTAGATGTGCTTATAGTTGAGAGTAATTGACTGAGTTTATCTCATGTATGAGTGGAAATTTATTTAACAAAAACTATACCCAAAAGAGTTTGGATTGTTTGTGGGTTGAAAGGGTTTTGGCAAGAAGTTAAGATTGATGATCTTCCTAAATACTGCAAGCACTGTTGTGAAAAAGGGCATGATGAAGATTCTTGTATGCTCCTAGGCTTAAATAAATAAGTGAATACCAAGAAGAATGATCCAATGCCAAAATTTATATGGAAGAATAATATTGGTGTTGTTAATGGTGTAGAGAATTCTAAAGAATATGATCTGATAATTGAAGTAACTGATCAAGAAGATAAGGCGTAAAGAGAATGGAAGACCTCTGAAGAGGTAGAAGCCACAAATAATTAGAACTCCCTAAATCCCACCCTAAACCATAATCAAACAATCCATTCAAAACCTTCCAATATACTGCCAAACATTTCACAAAACCAAATCCAAATCCTCAAAAAGAATGAACCTTATCAAGTCAAAAATACTTTATTTAGATAGAAGACCCAAAGCTTTGATCTTGAAGTAGTTATTCATCAAGAAGTTAATGTAAATCCAGTTATCTAAGCCAATACCTTATCCAATATACCCACCAACCAAATTCAAGCTTTCAGTGATAAAATCCACCAATATGAGTAACCTCAAAAGAAGCATAAGCGGTAGATAAATAATATGTTATCCCCAATAGCATCAGATCTTCCTAATTATGACTGCCATGTGGCCAATAATAAAGGATATATGTCAAATATGGAGAAGAAAAAGGAGAAGTTGAAATATACAACTATAATGACTGAAGAACTGATCATCTTTGCACCAATGTTTGATAGAAAGTGGAATATGATCAAGACTAAGAAGTAAACTTTCAACAAAAAGAAGCTAGAAATCACAGACATTCAATCAAAGTCTAACACCAAATCACTAAGTCAGTGCTCCAAACTGCCTGCAGGCCCTCTTTTCAGAAGAATCATAAGATCCTCTACGAAGGTGAACTCTAAATCTATTCGCCCATTTTCTAAATGAAAAATTTCATTATTTGGAATTCTAAAAGAATAACGAACTCACCCACTTATCTAAGAATTATAAATCCCTCAAAGAAATTTAATTTCCTTGCAATGTCAATTCTTGAGCTTAAGACTAAGAGAACTAAACTTTAGTAGTGTCTCTTTAAGAGGAATTATAATAATGGTATAAGCAATTGCTTAAATAAAATATAGTTTGTATGGCGACATGGCATCCAAGTTAAGGCTATCAAAGATGGAGAGCAAAGTTTATCAATGAAAGTTATTCATACAGGCCTATCTAATGAGATTTTAGTAAGTCTTATCTATGCCATATACATAAGGCAAGAGAGAGTTGAGCTTTAGAGGGATCTAGATCAATTGTCTCACATTCATGACATTCCTCACATGTTCATTGGTGATTATAATGTTGTTTCTAATCAAGAGTAGAAGATTGGAGGTAATTTATTGATCACCTTTTAGTGGAAGAATTCAATTATTCTATCAATCGATGTTGCCTTATTGACTTGGAATATAATGGCTCCAGATTCACCTGGACTAACTTTTGAATTGAAGATGGTTCTATCATTGCTAGACTTGATAGAGGTTTGTGTAATCTCACTTAAAAATCAATCTTTCCTAAAACCAAAATTTCTCATATTTTTAAAAATTGTAGTGATAATGCACCTCTTCTTCTTTCCTTAAAATCAGCCAATGATGATTTTCCAAAACCTTTCAAATTCTAGCAAATATGCATTTCTCATAAGTCTTTCATAGAGACGGTTACAAATTGTTGGCCATCAAATTACCAAGCCTCCCCTATGAGAAAAATCTCAGTTCAATTCAAAAACATTAAAGAAATGTTGAAGAAGTGGAACAAATCTACATTTAAAAACATCTTCCAAAATGTTATTGACTTTGAGGATGTAGTACTTAAAATGGAATATGAGTTTGAACTTGATCCTTTTGTTGATAAAAAGATGGAGTTGCAGCAGTACAAAGTCAAGCTTGGCCAAGCTTGTGATGTGGAAATGACTTATTTAAAGTAGAAATCCAATTGAAATGGCTTCAAGAGGGAGATGGCGATACTAAGTTTTTTTATTTATCTGTTAAATCCAAGGTATCTGCTATAGTTGTTCAAAATATTAGAGATGAGGATGATAATTGGAAAACTGTGAAGCAGACACTGAAGAAACCTCTCCAGACCACTTTAAAGATAGGTCGGAGGCTGTCAATACTTCAGGTCAAGAGGATATTTTAGATGTCATCCTAAAGCTTGTTATTGATAATATGAGTCATCACCTTAGTAGAGTTCCTAAAGAGGATGAATTATTCAATGCAGTAGTCAATTTGAATAGAGATAGTAGCCTAAGTCCTGATGGTTTTGGAGGAATTTTCTATGTGAAGTGTTGGGAGATTATTAAAAGTGAACTCTGCCAAGCTATCTAACCCTTTTTTCTTGGGGCCCAAATTCTAAAAAGTTGGTCTAGCACTTCAATTGTGTTGATTACAAAAGTTTTTAACCCTTTCGTTTGTTCTCAATTCAGGCCTATAAGTCTCACTAATTTTAATGTGAAAATCATTCCAAAAATTCTGAATGATTGGATTTCTAATTATCTTCTCATCCTACCTTCTCCAACCCAAACTGGATTCATTACGGGCAAGAATATTCAGGATAATATATTTCTTGCTCATACGATGACTTGTATGATCAATAAGAAGGCTTATGGTTCTAATGTTCTGATCAAATTGGACATAGAACAAGCTTATGACGGGGTGGATTGGATGTTTCTCCTTAAATTCCTGAGAAGATTTAGCTTTTGTGAAGTCGTAATAGACTACATTTGGATAATTATTTCATCAAATCGGTTCTCAACTATTATCAATGGTAGAGTTAATGGATTCTTTCCTTCTCATAGAGGATTAAAATAAGGAGATCCCATTTCTCCATCTTTATTTGTTTTTATAGTAGAGGTCCTAAGTAGAGGGTTACAAAATCTTACTTTGACCAAGAAAGTTATCCTTTTCTCTCACCCCTCAAATTCTCTTCTTGTTACTAATCTTTGTTTTGCAGATGATAGTATCATTTTCATTAACGGAGGAAAAAGAAGCCTGAATGCGCTTATGGAATTCTTGAGTTCATATGAAAAATCCTCTAGTCAACTTATAAATAGGAGAAAATGTGCTTTCTCTATCAATCCTAAAGCCTCTCTTCACAGAAGAACAACTCTTACTCAATGTCTTGGTCTCAACTAAAAAGCCCTGAAAATTAAATACCTAGGATGTCCTTATAACATTAAATCCAAGCTTAAAAGGTGGAGAGTAAGATTCTCATCAAAAGTTGGAAGATTAATTTTGATTAAGCATAAAGCCAAGCTTAAAAGGTGGAGAGTAAGATTCTCATCAAAAGTTGGAATATTAATTTTGATCAAGCATGTCCTTGCCTCTATTCCTTTATATGCTCTAGCTTTATTAAAACCTCATAAAGCTATTTTTCAAAAGATCAATCAGATATTTTGTAGATTCTTTTGGGGGTGAAATGATCAAGGGGGTGCTAAACATGCTTGGGTTAACTGAGAAACCATTTGCAGACCTACTGATGAGGGTGGTTTAAGTATTTGAGATCTAAACTTTGTTAATAAGGCTTTTGGGCTAAAAATGTAATGGAGATATCATTATTCAAAAGGTATTTGGGCCTCCTTTATAAGGAACAAATACAAGATTTTATCTACAACAAATAGCTCAGTGATTTATAAGAGAATAAAGCATCCAGAAGAAACGTTTCAAGAAAACCCAATTGTCATTGATAATGACCTGATTTAGAAGCCTTGAAGCTCTAGTGAATTTACTCTAAAGTCTGTTGTGCGTATTTCCTCTCCTTTTTAATTTAAAAGCTATATTATTTTTAAATATCTGGTCTGATCAAGCACCTCCAAAGATATGTATATTCTCTTAGATATTACTTTATAATGTTCTTCCCCTGAATCCAAATTTAAAAGCTCTATATATCCCCACTGTTTCTAAATGTTATTTTTGCCTTAAACAGGAAGAATATCTCAATCATTTGTTCCTTCAAGGTCCAATTGTTAAGGAATTTTGGAAGTATTTAACCAATACTTTTGATATCATTCTTCCTGTTTCTTCCATTCATTCTCTTCTTATGTCCTGGTGGATTATTAAATCAAATAAAGACTATCTTAAATTCTTCCTTAAAATATTGCCATGACAGTATTGTGAAAATTGTGGAAAGCTAGATGTAAGGCCTGCTTTGAAGACACTACTATGGTTTGTAAAGCGATAATCAAAAATATTATTTACTAACTAAGAAGGCTACCTTATTAAAGTTTATCATTCGAGTAATTCTTATGATTCTAGATTTCTTAATCAGCAGATGGATTGCCCCGCCACTTGATACAATTAAACTCAATGATGATGGTTCAAGTACAAGTTATCCAGGGTATAGTGGTATAGGGATTATCATCAGAGGATCTAATGATTGTTTGATTCAAGCTCAACATGTGTACATTGACCATTCAATAAGTTTAGAAGTAGAATTGAAAGCTATTCTTAGAGACATTAAAGCTTTCTTGGGAATTGGTCTTAATTTACTTCTTATTGAAACATATTCTTTAGCATATTTAAAGAGGATTCAAGGTAGATGGAAGGTTCCTTTATTCTACAGAAGACATATTCAGGAGATTAACTTCCTTTTAAATACTAATCAAATCCAAATTCAGCATATCTGGAGGCATAATAATTCGACTGCTGATGGCCTAGGATCCATTACTTCAAAGTCCAAATCTTATAAGATTTTCATGACTTTTCTTAACTTGCCAAAGATGATCAAAGGTTTTATTGACTTAGATAGAAATGGTTTCATATTGTAATACCCCAAAATTTCTGTGTATTTTTATTCAATAAATTTGAGGAACTAATTGAGGGAAAAAAAGTTTTAATCAAATTACGCGAGTGAAGTAATTTAAAATTATTAAATGGTAAATGTGTTTAATTGGATATTAATCGTAAGTGAAATACGTATTAATATTAGATGATAATATTTACTAAGTGCAAATAATAAATAATTGTTAATTATGGTGATACTGCATAGCGAGTGATAGGCGCGTATTTTTACTTTATCTCACCAGAAGTCATGCGTGTAGACTATTTTGTGGTGAGAAATGAGAAATATATTTGAAGTAACTCGGATGATAATTTATAGGTTAGAGATGGTTTCGTATGTGTCAAAATAGTGTACCTGGGGGTATAGTTTTAGTTCCGGATCAATTTTGGACCAAACCAGCACGTATCGAGGGTGTTTTGATCATTTTTATAAAGTGGGTTAAATGACCTACTAAATTTAGAGCCTTAGATATGATATTTGTAGATTGGGAATTAGGGTTCATAACACAAAAATTATTAAAGAGACCAATAGAGATAAGGGAGAGCTAATTCTCAAAGCTTAAGGAGAAATTCTAAAGGTGAGGAAGAGTTCTTGTACATCAAGCCAAATTGGAAGGTAAGATTGGAGAAGAAACAATCAACCCTCAATAATAAATCGCAAAATAAGATTTACAAATTCAATTCAAGTGTTTATTGAAAATCAAATTCAAATTATAATACCCATGTGTAGGGAGTTTTAAGAATTGGTTGATTCTTTTGAGAAACCTTAAATTAAATGTATGAATTGATCACATGTTTGGGTAGGATTCCATGTAGAATGAATCCCTATGTAAATATCAAATGAAATTTGAATAGATTTTATTATTAACATGTAATCTTTATGGGTTCTTGGTTGAAGAACATGAATCTTGAATGACTTAGGGTTTAATTGATGAACACAAGATGTAAATTTGCCAGAATTTTTGGCTTAATATTAAACATAAGACATTTGTATTGTACTTTGAATTAGAGTGTTAACTATACATTATTGGAAATATCTATCTCTTAGATATCCAATTAACTTGGAATCAGGTCAATCGAAGTTCTGTAGAGGGAGTAATCGACATATTACTACAGGGTGTTTAATCTGCCAACATAGTAATCTGCCAGAATTTTAGCCTGACTTTAAACGTGTACGATTTGAATTGTACTTCAAATTAGATTATGAATCATATATGTATGGAAATTTCTATCTCTTATCTTTCCAATGAACTTGGAATCAGGTCAATCGGAGTTCTGTAGATGGAGAAATCAAAAAATTTCTAGAGGGTGTTTAATTTGCCAAAAAATTTATGATTCGATTCGGCTGCCAGAAAATGTGAGATTTTTCTTTTTAAACCTTAAATGCTTAAAATTTTATTGGGGAAGTGTTTGTAAGCTTTATGAAATATATTTCTGGAATAATTATATGGCAGTAGGTCTATGATTGAGTGTTGGACTTTAATTTTGCCTGAGAATTAAAGTAGAGATTCATAGGCTTGATTATGATGTATTCTAATTCGAGATGATAAGAATATAATTACGAAAAAGCATGAGCGAGCTTAAATTTGCTGGGTCAGTAGGTTAACAAGGGTAATTAGTGAATTGATATAACAAAGGGTAACTAGGACCCTTAGATTTGTGTGAATACTCGAATTAATACGACAGTGAGATAAATCGTAAAATAAAATGTTCGGTGAGTATTTGATAGAAATATACTACGTACAAGTATGAATGATTACTAGGTTGTGTGTATACCTACTGAATTGTATAGAAACTTAGGTGGAGTGAATACCTAAAGTACAGTAGATTATAGTAGGGTCGAGGTAGGATTCCGAACTAGTATCATCTAAAGAGTACGGTGAATATTGGAGATAAATATTACGTACGAGCACGATTATTAGGTTGTGTGTATACCTACTGGATTATATTAATATTTAGGTGGAGAGAATACCTAAATTATATTTTCCTATATTAGGTTCGAGGTAGGATTACGAACTAATAGATGGAAATAATGATTTGGGGTCATGATGAAAGAGTTCTGAACCAATATATATATATATAAATTCATTAGTGGGGTCGAGGTAATTTTGCCGATCCACTACTTGAAATGAACTTGGGGTTGAGGTGACATTTTGAACCAAACTCTCACTTGGTGTTGATTGACCATTCCGAACAAAGAGTCCTTGATGTGTGTTAAGAGGACATATTAGTAATGAATGAATTTATAAGTATATATTGTCTGCAAAATGTATACTGTATTAATAATTTACTTATGCGAGTTAGGAGATAATGAGATTCCGTGATTACATCTAAAAGAAAATTAAGTAGGAAAACTTAATTATAAATTGGTTAAAGATAAAAAAGCGTGAACAGTTATCTAAGTATCTAAATCATGAGACATGGTTATCATTACATACTAAGTGGGAAGTATAGGAACTTAGTCGCGTAGATACGTTCAATTGGATACTGTAGTCTAGTTAGCTTGGGTAGTATAGCTAAGTGGGATAAATACTGGATGTTAGGTGTGCACTAGATGAGGGGTGATGTAACTCAAGAGAGTGTGCGTAAATCTTATCATGTGTAATCAATAACTCATTTTACTATGATAAACACTTGCTAAATATTTTTAAAATGTATTAAGTACTAACTTTTGCTATCAAAATATTTTCAAAACCCTTTTAGGTGTCCAGCCACAGGGATGCCTGACTTAAGGATTTAATCCAGGAACTCCCAGCTTATAGATTTGTGGAGGCTAGTAGGACTTCGCATAGACGACTCATTTATTCAGCTCTAGCGTAGGATCTTTTTTTTAGTACTCTCTATTAGGGCATGTTGTACACTGTCCTTATTTTCAGTTATTCAGTATTGGTTTATTTAGCAGTTGCTGAGTGTTGACTCGGGAAGACTTTATTTATTATATATTGTGAGATGGTTTGAATTCTAGTATATTGTGAGTGTTTAATTATTATTTTCTGCATGAGTTATCTTATCGAGTTAATGGAAGATAAAATATGACATCGGTCTAATTTCACTTAAGTGCTAGTAATTAAAAAGTTTTTGACATTGATGCTAAGAATGAACCAACTAAAGAACATATTTTAATTTAATTTAGGACTGATCACCTGGGATTTAATTAGGCGGGGTGTCATAGATGGTATCAGAGCATCGGATTCTAGTATCCATAGGATCTGTATGGCTTACTGGGTTTACAGCGTATCGTTCAATTGATATAGAGCCCTATGATAAAGATTGTTGATTCCTATTATGAGATTTCTTCCTCCTACTATTGTTTATAATTATAGTGCATTTTATACACATTTGGGTGTGTTTCGTATGTCGAACAACGAAGGATGACCGGTGAAGGCCGTTTGGAGAACAGCAGGAGGCGGGGATCAGTTGGTGTTGTAAAATATATTTTGGGGACAATGATCGTAGTCGAGGTCACCTATATTGTCTTTAAGCAATTGATGCTTCTACGTGAAGGGAGCTAAAATAATTTGAGAAATTAGTGAGGGTGTAACACTGGAAGTAAAGGTTCTAGTGAAACACCACGGGGAGAGACCCATGAGGGGGACCCATTTAAATGATGTAGATAATTGAATTATGACTGAGTGATGGTGAATTCAGTCAGGGCTGGTAAGGCCAGTAGTGTGTTCCCTGGGGCCAGTGGAGCTAAAGGAACAATGGGGGTCCAGCGTGGCCACAAATATAGGGGGTTTTATCAAGAGATGTTTTTATGTGGAGAGTGAGACCACACGTATTGATTTTTCCCAAAGAAAGTAAAGGGACATGAGTATGGTTCCTAGCATGGCAATGATTAAGATATTTTTGGGGTTCGGTTCGGACAAGGTGTTATGTCCGGGAACCGTTTGAGCAGCTGGGGAGATTGGCAAGGTAGAAATATGAGTTGTATCCTCGAGCGAATGAGGTATATTTTGTGTGACCGAGCGAGTCATGATATTTTGATTAACGCTAGATTCATGTGTGAGACAAGTTTAGTGGATATATCGATATATTATTATGTGTACATATTATACCGTTGTGTAGCGGGGTTATCATTGACTTCATCCGCAGGGGAGAGGGTGTGGACTTAGTGGGGAATATATTAGAGCTACTCGTTTTAGTGATGTGTTTTACGAGTATGATATTCTCCTGGATATAGACTGTTCAGTAATGGTTAGAGCGATAGTGGGCCATTAGTTCAAGGCTATCGTGTTCGCTATTCCAGGGCAAGAGGTGCCATTTGGCGATTCCTCACTTGAAAGAGGGTTATGCTTGCACTTATGATACATTTTATTGAGGACTTTGGAGAGCATAGAGGTCTCGTTACAGGTAATCCCAGTGTATAGGGACTATGTTGATATGATTCAGGGTATACTGGGTTATAGCCGAGCGGAGAGATTGAGCTCGTTATTTTGTTTAGCGCTCAGTACTTAGTGATAGAAAGAGCGCATTGTTATATCACTCCTTTAGAGACGTGGGAGTTGATAGATGTGTTGGATGCTAGCGCAAGGACTGACACTGTAGTTGTTACTCGTTTTACGTGTGGAGAGACGTTGAACTAAGAGATATTACGCAAATCAGGCATGTGAAGCCTGTAGTGTCTTGAAAAAGCACTGGAAATTTTCCTCTTACCACAAGTTAAAAGGTGAGATGATGTCGAGGAAAATTATATTATGATTAGTGGGGTGATTTAGAATACTCATGTTTTTTGGGCATAGATGATATGCACATATATGCACGGATTATATTATGGTTGTGGAGATATGCACGGATGATAAGGTGTATGGGCACTCTGGTTAGTTAATTCCAAAGATTTCCAAGATAGAAGGACGTGAAAATGAATGTGTAGAATATATGCCTAAGGGGCATCTATAAACAAGGTTAAAATGGTATGATGGATTGAATGTCGTGTGAGAAAGACGATAATTCAAGCATATATGTGCAACGAGAGCTAGCACACCCGAGATGGGTTGAAAGGCTGTGGAAACCCATTTAAAAGGTACCTCTTGATAAAGAGGATACCAAATTGTTGTGAGAAAGTAGAGCGAAACCTTACTCGAACGAGTGTTGAAGAGTGGCTTGCGCGTGACTATAATGTTAGTATACTCCAAGGAAAGAAGGGGTGTATGTAGTACCACTTAATGTGAGATATTATAAGTGGAAGGTGGTGTTGGGTGAGACAAAGTGAGATTGTCTCCGGGTGCACCACTCGTAGATGAGAAAAAGTTGATGCAAAATGATCAAGCTAGAAATTGTGTATTAAGCCGAAGATTCCAGTGACGGAATGGGTAGTCAGGATGATAAATTTCATTGATGGGTTGCCAACATCAGGACAAGGTCACGATTTCCTTCGAGTGTGTGGAATGGTTTGACTGAGGTGGAGAAATTTTTATTTACCTGGGGTGAGTTACACTATTAGGTGCTACCCACTACTGTTGCGTATCAGGATGAGATCCTTGAACCCCACCTCCGAGAGGGATTTTAAGGAGGCATTGTAGGATTATTTTTTTTTGTGAGCAAGTCATGTCACTTATGGCCTGATGAGTAAACAGGAGGTGAATGACGACTAGTAAAGTTGTAATAATGCGACTCCAGAGTCACTGTGAATAGTCTACTTATGTAATGGACCTAGCTCAAAATTGGCGTAGAGCATTGTACGGTAATTAGTGAGGAAATTACCGATTGGTATAGTTGTGTGTAATTACTCATGCATGTTTGTTATGGACGAGGTGACTTTTGAGGTTTGGTATGGAAAGCCTTGTCGTTTTCCCTCTGGTTAATCCGAAGTGAGCGGATAACTAGATTTTTGGACTGGACGTGATTTGAAGTCCATTGTTAAGAGTGGAGTGAACCATAAAGTATTTTAAGTGGCTTTTAAATTTCGTATGAGTGATATCGCCACGAATCGATGTTTTGAGAGCTGACATGAGTGGTCAGATGTTTGTGTGATTTCTCTCAGAATGGGATTTTTGTTTTAGGTGTGGATATGGGAAGATGGCACTCAGTGATATGCGTCCTTCCATTAGTATTTGAGGCGATAGATCCAATTTGGAGATCACATAACTAATGGAGTGAATTTATACGTAGTGAATCCAATAAACTTGGGCTATAATGATTAAGCCTTTGATATGTGAGTACCACAAGCGAGGGTATAGTGCAGTGACCCTTATGTTAATATGATTCGAATTTGGGTACTAGAGGTTGTCGTGATGTTAAAGACCCTAAGTTTTACTACCAGTCTTCTCCTAATTTCGAGAATGAAATTACTTTGTAAGGGGGGAGTATGTAACACCCTGAATTTCTATGTAATTTTATTTAATTAATTTGAGGAATTAATTGAGAAAAAAACATTTTCATCAAATTACGCGAGTGAAGTAATTTAAAATGATTAAATGGTAAATGTGTTTAATTGGATATTAATCGACGGTTAAATACATATTAATATTACATGATAATATTTACTGAATGTAAATAGTAAATAATTGATAATTATGGTGATACGGCATAGCGAGTGATATGTGCATATTTTTACTTTATCTCATCAGGAGTCGTGCGTGTAGATTATTTTGTGGTGAGAAATAAGAAATATATTTTAAGTGACTCGGATGATAATTTAGAGTTCACGGATGGTTTTGTATGGGTCGAAATAGTCGAAATAGTGTACCGGGTATAGTTTGAGTCCCGGATCAATTTTAGACCAAACCGACACTTATCGAGGGTGTTTCGGTGTTTCGGTCATTTTAGTTCTGATATTTGGAGATTGGGGAGTAGGATTCATAACACAAAAACTGCTAGAGAGACCATTAGAGAGAAGGGAGAGCTAGTTCTCAAAGCTTAAGGAGAAATTCTAAAGGCGGTGAAGAGTTCTTGCACAACAAGCCAAATTAGAAGGGAAGATTGGAGAAAAAACAATCAACCCTCAATCAAGAACCACAAAATTAGATTTACTAATTCAAGTAAAGTGTTTATTGCAAATAAAATTCAAGTTATAATACCCATGTGTAGGGAGTTTTAAGAATTGGTTGATTCTATTAAAAAACCTTGAATTAAATGTATGAATTGATCACATGTTTAGCTAGGATTTCATGTAGAATGAATCCCTATGTAAATATAAAATGAAATTTGAATATATTTGATGATTAACATGGAATTTTTATGGGTTCTTGGTTGATGAACATGAATCTTCAATGACTAAGGGTTTAATTGATGAACACAAGATGTCAATCTGCCAGAATTTTTGACGTAATTTTAAATGGATGCCATTTGAATTGTACTTAGAGTTAGAGTGTCAACCATACATTCTTGGAAATTTCTATCTCTTAGCAATCCAATGAAATTGTAATCAGATCAATCGGAGTTCTGTAGAGGGAGTAATTGACATATTACTACAGGGTGTTTGATCTTCCAGCATAGTAATCTGCCAGAATTTTGACGTGACTTGAAACGTGTACGATTTGAATTTTACTTCAAATTAGAGTGTGAATCATATATGTATGGAAATTTATATCTCTTATCTTTCCAATGAACTTGGAATCAGGTCAATCGGAGTTCTGTAGAGGGAGAAATTGAAATTTTACTAGAGGGTGTTTAATCTGCCAGAAAATTTATAATTCAATTCGGCTGCCATAAAATGTGAGATTTTTCTTTTTAAGCCTCAAATGCCTAAAAATTTTATCGGGGAAGTGTTTGGGACCTTGATGAAATATACTGCTGGAATAAGGATATGGCGGTAGGTCTATTATTGAGTGTTGGACTTTAATTTTGTGAGAGAATTAAAGTGGAGATTCATAAGCTTGATTGTGACGTATTCTAATTCGAGATATTAACAATATAATTACGAAAAAGTGTGAGAGAGCTTAAATTTGTTAGGCCAGTAGGTAAACAAGGGTAACTACTGAATTTATATAACTATGGGAAACTAGGACCCTTAGAGTTGTGTGAATACTCGAATTAATACGATAGTGAGATAAATCGTAAAATAAAATGTACGATGAGTATTTGAGAGAAATATACTACGTACAAGTATGAATGATTATTAGGTTGTGTGTATACCTACTAAATTATATAGAAACTTAGGTGGAGTGAATAACTAAAGTACATTTGATTATACTAGGGTCGAGGTAGGATTCCAAACTAGTATGATCTAAAGAGTACGGTGAATATTTGAGATAAATAGTACGTACAAGCACGATTATTAGGTTGTGTGTATACCTACTGAATTATATAGATATTTAGGTGGAGAGAATACCTAAATTATATTTTCCTATATTAGGGTCGAGGTAGGATTCCGAACTAATATATGGAAATAATGATTTGGGGTCGTGATGAAAGAGTTTTGAACTAATCTATATTTTCGAACCACTACATTAAATGAACTTGGTGACATTCCGAACCAAACTCTTACTTGGTGTCGATGGACTATTCCGAACCAAGAGTCCTTGATGTGTGTTAAGAGGACATATTAGTAATGAATGAATTTATAAGTATTTATTGTGTGCGAAATGTATACTGTATTAATAATCTACTTATGTGAGTTAGTAGATAATGATATACCGTGATTACATCTAAAAGTAAATTAAGTAGGAAAACTTAATTATAAATTGGTTAAAGATAACAAAGTGTGAATAGTTATCTAAGTATCTAAATCATGAGACATGGTTATTATTACATAATAAGTGGGCAGTATAGGAACTTAGTCACGTAGATAAGTTCAGTTGGATACTATAGTCCAGTTAGCTTAGGTAGTATAGCTAGGTGGGATAAATACAGTACGTTATGTGTGCACTAGATGAGGGGTGATGTAACTCAAGAGAGTATGCGCAAATCTTAACATCTGTAATCAATAACTCATTTTACTGTGATAAAAACTTGCTAAATATTTTCAAAATATTTTGAGTACTAACTCTTCCTATCAAAATATCTTCAAAACCCTTTTAGGTGTCCAGCCATAGGGATGCCAGACTTGAGGATTCAGTCCAGGGACTCGCAGCTGCAGCTTTGTGGAGGCTAGCAGGACTTTGCATAGACGACTTATTTATTCAGATCTAGTGTAGGATCTTCTTTTTAGTACTCTCTATTGGGTCATGTTGTCCCTTGTTATTATTTTCATTTATTCAGTATTGAATTATATTGGTTTATTTAACAGTTGTTGATTATTAGCCGAATGTTGACTCGGCAAGACTTTATTCATTATATATTGTGAGATGGTTTGAATTCTAGTATATTGTGATTATTTAATTATTATTTTTCACATGAGTTATCTTATCGAGTTAATGGAAGATAAAATTTGACAACGGTCTAATTTCCCTTAAGTGATTAGTAATTAAAAAGTTTTCGACGATGATGCTAAGAATGAACCAACTGAGGAACCTATTTTAATTTAATTTAGGACTGATCACTTGGGTTTTAATTAGACGTGGTGTCACACATATCTCTCTCGATGGTTGATTGATCTTCAAAAAATCTTCAGCACTTGTTGCGGTATATAACATACTCTAATGAAAATATGGACCACGTAAATTATGTCCTTACAACTTACGCATAACTTGAGAATGTGGTTAGCTACTTTTGCTACACCCCCTTAGTTGAGCCCAAAAATTTTAAAGAAGCGCTCAAGGATGAGCATTGGATATGCTGTAACACCCCATATTTTTGTGCATTTAATATTTAATTAATTCGAGAATTTCAAATTACTTGTGCGTCGTAATTTTAATTGAATTAAGTATGGTGAAATATATTTAAATATTAATCGAGGAGTGAACGGTTAATATTTAAAGAAACTTATTTACTAAGTGAATAGTAATAATTTATTTACGTCATTTGGGGTATTAATGACGGGGTATGTACTTATCTCAACCGGGAGTCGGTATAGACTAACTTGGGTGTGAGATAAGGATTTTTATAAATTAATTCGGATGCCAATTCTGAGTGTACGGTTGAGTCCGGATGGGCCGAGAAAGTCGAAAAAGTTTATCTGGGGATAGTAAACGGGTCACAGGACGTTTTTAGGCATAGCCGGGCCCACATGGGTCAATTGGGTCGCTTGGGCTTGGCCTGTTAGGCAAAAAACGAGATTAATCCTAATTAAATAATTATAAGAAAAAGGGTAATGGCTGAATTGAGTTTAGAAAATACTTAGTGGGTTAGAAAATCCTCAGAGCAGTTAAAGGAAAATTTGGGGGACAAAGGAGAGACAAATCAAAGGAGTTCATCTTCAATCTCGGGCATTCAAAACTCCAAAATCAGACACTATGAATCATAACTTGCTGTAGCATTTAAATTGTATTTCAATTCATATTCATGTGATGTGTGAAATCAAAGAAATCCGTTTTGGGAATTAAAGGGTATAAACTTGGGGTTTTGTGAACCATTATTCTGATTTCTAAATTGTGTAGAAATTCATCTAAATTCTGAGATTAGCATATATATCTGGTATGATGAGTAAATCGGAGGAATTAGAAATGAATTTGAGATAAGGATTTGATGTTTAAATGGGTTAAGGATTAAATCGGATTTTTCCCCAATTGGTGAAAACAGTAGAGAATGTAAATTAAATTGTCGTTGTGGACTTTATGGGGGTCCCTGATAAGGTTTTTAGTATATTTTGTTCATAAGAAGGCTTGTGATTGATGGGGGAAGAAGTTAGGGTTTTTAGAATTTCATCCATGGCTGAAACAGGAAACTCGGAGAAGATGATGACCTGCTCGATCGATCGATCGATCGAGGGTTGGGGGTCGATCGATCGAAGGTCGGTAATTTCTGGAAGTTCGACCAGTTTGTATATATAAGGGAAAATAACATTTAAATCTTTTCCTATGCCTTATGTAATAAGAAACCAACATGGGGGTTTAATCAAATTAATTGTGAGGAAGAATTAATTGGGATTTGGAGGAAATTTAGGTGTGACACACTATGGTTTAAATTTGGGAATAACATTTCAAAATAATTAAATACGGATTGAGTGGACAAGTCCGGGAATATTGGTTGAGCGATACCAAGACGTTAATTTTATTTAGAGTAAAGGCTAAATAATTTGGAGTCGGGGATTTAGACTCGGGCATAGTTTTATTTCGGGCAAATGTGAGTAAGTCAGAATATATTGGTTGGAATGACACCAAAAGTAATTTAATTAATTAATGTGGGAATTAATTAATAATTAGACTTGGACCATAAACTCATAATATTCTGAATAGGCTTGTGTTACGGACTTAGTACACGGTATAGCCGGGGTAATATATATATATATATATATATATATATATATATATATATGGTGTGCGATAGTATATGTATATATGGTGTGTGCATTAATATCAGTGGCTAGGTATTATTATTATATACTCTAGTGCTATAGGGGGGAGGTTGCGCGTAGTGGATGAATTCCCTAGCTGGAGGAGTAGGGCGAGTATATTCCCAGGTCATAGCGTCCGTTATATGGGTGAGTGGCATCTCACTTTCAGGGAAGGAATATGACCGCCTCCAATTATATGTTTTTACCAAGTTAGTGAGCGATTCTAACTTAGGTAACTAGGTTATGTGAATATACCTAGTGGGATAGCACTTTAGAGAATTTACATCCGGTGAGTTATTACTCGGGAGGATGTTATTATTAATTATTATTTCAGCATGTTTGTGAATGTTGTAATATGATTATACGTATATAATGAGATATATAATTATATACGGGTACAATTAATACAGGGTGTGAATTGTATTACATATAATGGGTGTGAAAATTATATGAACTTAAAAAGGGAAATGATAATTTAGTTGATGTTCAGAATAACATAGAGATCATAATTGTGGCACACTCGGTTAGAGTAGGTGGTTGCAAGGGGTTATATAAATTATCTAGTTATGAGATATATATAATTAAGGGAAATTTATTAAGGCGTTGGTAGTGCACATTAGAGGAGGGGTGAGGATGTCCTCAAGGGAGTGCGACACTAACTAAAATATGAAGAGCATGCATATTTACTTATTACTGCAGGTTAATGATTTCCTAAATCTTTTCCAAATGTTTTGGGTACTAACCCTTGCTATACAAACTTTAAAAAACCTTTTAGGTGTCCAGCCACAGGGACGCCAGGCTTGACTCATTCCAGGGACCTGTTGCTGCAGCATATGTGGATGTTGCGGGAGTTTGATAGCCGCCTCGTTCTTTTCATTCTTAGTGTAGAGACCTCCTATTAGTTATTCGAGCATGTTGCTCACTGTTTTATTCAGTACTTATGTCAGACTTGTTGAGATTTAATTTCTTGTCTTTACTTCAGTTGGATTTTGAACCGATGGTTTATTCGGTCAGTTATTTAATTGTGAATGGTTGAATTCAGTTAATTGTGATTGTCATACTATTTTGTTTTCGTATGAGTATTTCATTTAAGTTAATGAAAGATAAGATTGGCACCAAACTAATTTTCTCACTTAGGTGGCTAGTAATTAAAAAGGTTACAGTGATTCAAAGAATGAACCAAATGAGAAACCTGTTCTAATTTAATTTAGGACTGATCACCCGGGGTTAATTAGGCGGGGTGTCACTGATGGTATCAGAGCATCAGGTTCTAGTGTCCTTAGGATCTGTGCGGCTTACTACATTTCATCGTAGCGTTCGGTTATTATAGAGCCCTATTATTAGGACTGTTGATTCATTTTCGCTTGTGAGATATCGTATTTCTGGTATTAGTTTTTGTATAAATTGTGTACTTATACAATTCGATCTATTTTTAGTTGCCACCGAAGAGGCAAAGAGTAGAGAGGGGTGAGGCTCGAGATGAGCTCAGGAAGGCTCATCAGAAGCCACAGGTACCGCCACCACCACCACCCGAGTTGATCTCCACTACTCAGGTGGCAGTGATAGTGGCGAAGGGAGTCGAGACAGCGATGCGGGATATAGCATCTCACTTCCCACAACCCCAGGTACCACCTCTAGTGGCAGCAGCAGCTCAAGATCTAGTGGGGCCACCGTATTGGCAATGAGTTAGGGATACCTTTCAGAAGGGTCACTCACCTGAGTTTCGAGGTAGCACCGATGTAGTTGAGGCTTGTGACTGGAAGAAGAATATTCAGCGCCATCTGTGTATGCTGGAGTGTACCGATGTGCAGAAACAGATGCTTGCTACCTTTCGTTTATTGGGGGCAACCTAACAGTGGTGGGAGTCAGTTACCACCGTGGAGGAGCGGGCTTTGATGACGATAGCCAAATTTTGGGTGCAATTCGATCGCAAATACTTTCTACCAACGGTAGAGGCTGAGATGAGGAAGAAGTTCAGTTATTTAGTACAGGGTGACCGGTCAGTGGCTGATTATAAGGAAGAGTTCACCCGTTTGGCAAACTTTGTGTCAAATAAGGTGAGTGATGAGGAGCAAAAGAAATCGAGATTTATGGATGGCTTAGCCTAGCGGATCAGGCATCATTTGATTGGGAATCCGGCATTAGTGACTTATACAGATGTCGTTAATGCCGCCCTTATACATTGCCAGGATCATCGCTTCCATGCGAAGGGGAGCAAGAGAGTAGGGGAGCCGAACCAGCAGGGCAAGACAGTTACTAGTGGTGACACGAGTGGTACTCAACAGCAGACTAGCAGTTAGTAGGGGAATCATGCTAAGAAATTTAGGCCTAGTGGGTTCCGACCGGGAGGACAGGGGTTCAGGCAGGGGCAGCTAGGCCCAAATCAGCAGCAGTAGGTTCCTCAGGGCCGTCAGGGCCAAGAGAATAATGGGGGATGCCAGCAGGGCCATCCACGTCAGGGCCAACGACAGGGGACGATCAGAAATGTTGTTTTGTTTGTGGCCAGCCAGGACACTTCAAAAGGGAGTGCCCATAGAGGGGCAGAGGTCATCAGCAGGATGCCTAATAGGGGAAACAGGGGCAGATCCTGCCAGCAGTACCATCTCCACCTGCCCCACCGCAGTAGGGGAAAATGCACTACGAGCGAGTGTATAACATCCAGGATGTTCCCAATCCTCCAGCACAGCAGGCACCGCCAGCAGTTGAGGGTATGTTTATCATTCATGATCATGAGGGTAGTATTCTTTTTTACACGGGAGCATCGCATTCATTCATTAAATCCAATTTTTTTAAACGGGTTGGGTTACTAGAGACCGCGGGTAGTCTTCGAATGTGTGTAGATTCTCCAGTAGGAAGCGGGGCGTTGATTCAGTCGATTTGTCGGGGGGTGGACATTTTGATTGGGAGGCTTAGTTTAGCATCGTACCTCTTAGTGTTAGATATGGAGGGGTACGATGCCATCCTGGATATGGATTGGTTGGCAGGTTATCGGGCAACTGTGGATTGTTACAAGAGGACAATCGTGTTCTCCATTCCAGGACAGGAGATGTTCTTGATAGCGATACCGTTACCTGAGGGAGGGTCACGCACGCACCTATATTACATCGAGGAGGAAATCTCACAAGAGGTGGTGGTTTCTTTGGACTCAATCCCAGTAGTAAAGGACTTTGAGGATGTGTTGCAGGAAATACCAGGGCTACCACCCAGTAGGGAAATTGAATTTATAATCGATTTAGCACTAGGGACGAGGTCGATTGCTCGAGCCCCATACCGTATGGCCCCTTCAGAGATGCGTGAGTTGAGAGAGCAGATTCAACAGCTTCTGGGTCAGGCTTTTATTCGGCAGAGTACATCATCGTGGGGTGCACCGGTGTTGTTTGTGAAAAAGAGGGATGGTTCACTTCGGTTATGCGTGGACTATAGGGAGCTGAATAAGGTGACGATACGAAATAAGTATCCATTACCTGGGATTGATGATCTATTTGACCAGTTGAGAGGGGCGTCTTACTTCTCCAAGGTCAACTTGAGGTCAGGGTATCATCAACTATGTATCTGAGAGGAGAATGTTCCTAAAACTGCTTTCCTGTCGCAGTATGGATATTATGAGTTCAGGGTGATGCCATTCAGACTTACCAATGCACCAGCAATGTTAATGGATCTCATGAATAGGGTTTTTAGGGAATATCTCAATCAATTTATCATTGTGTTCATTGATGATATCCTGGTCTACTCGCGCACCGAGGAGAAGCACGCAGAGCATCTGCGTATGGTTTCATATACACTGCGGGATCACCAACTCAATGCCAAATTCGAGAAGTGTGAATTTTGGCTGTGGGAGGTACAGTTTCTTAGTCAGATGGTGTCAGATTGGGGTATTGCGGTGGATCCGAGTAAGGTGTCGGCGGTGAGGGAGTGGGGACATCCCATGACACCAACCGAGGTGCACAGTTTTCTGGGACTGGCCGATTATTACAGGCGGTTCATCAAAGGATTCTCAAAGATTGCGAGCTCTTTGACGAATTTGACCCGGAAAGGGGTGCCTTTCACTTGGAGTGATCATTGTCAATTAGCTTTCGACGAGCTAAAGGACAAGTTGACATCTGCACCCGTACTTGCTTTATCGAAGGGAGGACTAGAGTATCGGGTTTACACTGACACATCCTTACAGGGACTTGGGGGTGTGCTTCAGCGGGAGGAAAGGTCTATAGCATATGCGCCAGAAAGCTTAAGCCCCACAAGAGAAATTACCCTACTCACGACCTAGATCTAGCAGTGGTCGTTTTTGCTTTGAGGATATGGAGACATTATCTTCTAGGAGAGCAGTTCACTTTATTCACGGATCACAAATCACTTCAGTATCTCTTCACATAGAAGGATCTGAATATGAGGCAAAGGCGGTGGCTAGAATTCGTGAAAGACTACCAGTTTGATATCCAGTATCATCCTGGTAAGGCTAATGTGGTAGCAGACACATTGAGCCGGAGACCGACTGGGGAAATATCAGAAGTCTGGAAAGTGAAGTGGAGAGAGCTTCGATATGAGGATGATGTGGTTAGGGCCTGCATGTCAGCATTATCCATCACGCCTGAGATCATTATGAGGGTTGTGAGGGCTCAGGTAGAGGATCAGATCTATCGAGATAGGGTGAGCCAGTTGTTAGCGGAGGGAGTAGAGGGTTACTCGATAAAGATCGGAAGAAGGCCTACGCCTTAATGGGAGGTTAATTATGCCAGAGGATGAGGAGTTGAGGCACACTATTATGACAAAGTCCCATGGTTCTAGATTTGCGATGCACCCCGGTGGGGATAAAATGTACCAGGATATGAGGAGGTAGTATTGGTGGGTAAGAATGAAACGGGACATAGCAGAGTTTGTCTCGAAATGTGCCACATGTCAGCTCGTGAAATTTAACCATCAGAGGCCATCACGGATGCTACAGGCGCTAGATATTCCCATGTGGAAGTGGGAAAGTATCTCAATTGACTTCATTACAGGGTTACCCGCATCATAGAGGGGTCACGATTCCATATGGGTCATTGTGGATCGGTTATCCAAGGTGGCCCACTTCTTGTTGGTTCGTACAGACTTTGAGACGATGTGTTATGCTCAGCTATTCATAGCGGAGATTGTTAAGCTACACGGGGTGCCGATAAATATTGTGTCTGACAGAGACAAAATTTTTGTGGCCCACTTTTGGCAGAGATTTCAGGAGGCCATGGGCACAGAATTATGTTTGAGCACATCCTATCACCCACAGACTGACGAAAAGACTGAGAGAGTCAATCAGATGCTGGAAGATATGATCAAAATGTGCATATTATAATTTGGGGGAGGTTGGAAGAAATATCTTCCTTTGGTAGAGTTCGCGTATAACAACTCTTATCAATTCACGATAGGCATGACACCGTTTGAGGCACTATATGGGAGACCTTGTTGTTCACACGCTTTTTGGTTAGAGGTGGGGGACAACAAGCTGTTGGGGCCGGAGATTGTTCGAGAGACGTCTTCCAAGATAGAGTTTATCCAAGGGAGGATTCAGATAGCTCAGGATAGGCAGAAAAGTTATGCTAATGCTTCAAGGAGACATGTGGAGTTAGAGGTTGGGGACCAGGTATTAATCCAGGTGTCCCCTATGAAAGGGGTGATGAGGTTCGACAAGAAGGGTAAGTTAGCACCGAGGTACATGGGACATTTCCCTATTATTGAGAGGGTGGGACCGGTAGCATATAGACTGGGATTGCCAGAGCATCATCAGTGGATACACGATGTGTTCCATGTGGCATCGCTGAAGAAATATTGAAGGAGCGAGAGGGCCTTCTGGTACATTCCACTCGAGGAGATTGATTTACAACCAGATATCTCATATGAGGAGAGACCGGTGTCTACTCTGGACCGTAGTGAGCGAAAGTTACGATCCAAGGTCGTTCCACTAGTTAGAGTATAGTGGGTTCATCACAACGTTGACGAGTCTACCTAGGAGCGGGAGGAGGATATGCGGGAATAATATCCAGAGCTTTTCACCACAGGTACGACCTAATTTCGGGGACGAAATTCCTTTGTAAGGGGGGGAGTATGTAACACCCCGTATTTTTGTGCATTTAATATTTAATTAATTCAGGAATTTAAAATTACTTGTGTGTCGTAATTTTAATTGAATTAAGTATGGAAAATATATTTAAATATTAATCGAGGAGTGAATGGTTAATATTTAGGGAAACTTATTTACTAAGTGAAAAGTAATAATTTATTTATGTCGTTTCGGGTATTAATGACGGGGTATGCTCTTATCTCAGCCGGGAGTCGGTATAGACTAATTTGGGTGTGAGATAAGTATTATTATAAATTAATTCGGATGCCAATTCAGAGTGTACGGTTGAGTCTGAATGGGCCGGGATAGTCGGAAAGGGTACTTGGGGATAGTAAACGGATCACGGGACGTTTTTAGGCATAGCCGGGCCCACACAGGGGCAATTGGGTCGCTTGGGCTTGGCCCGTTAGGCAAAAAAGGGATTAAGCCTAATTAAACAATTATAAGAAAAAGGAGAACGACTGAATTGAGTTCAGAAAATACTTAGTGGGTTAGGAAACCCTAAGAGCAGTTAAAGGAAAATTTGGGGGACAAAGGAGAGCCAAATCAAAGGAGTTCATCTTCAATCTTGGGCATTGACAACTCCAAAATCAAACACTACGAATCATAAGGAAAGTGGTTAACTTGCGGTAGCATTTAAATTGTATTTCAATTCATATTCATGTGATGTGTGAAATCAAAGAAATTCTTTTTGAGAATTAAAGGGTATAAACATGGGGTTTTGTGAACCATTATTTTTATTTCTAAATTGTGTAGAAATTCATGTAAATTCTGAGATTAGCATATATATCTGGTATGATGAGTAAATCGTAGGAATTATAAACGAATTGGAGATAAGGATTTGATGTTTAAATGGGTTAAGGATTAAATTGAATTTTTTCCCAATTTGTGAAAACAGTAGAGAACGTAAATTAAATTGTGTTTGTGGACGTTATGGGGATCCTTGATAAGGTTTTTAGTATATTTTGTTGATAAGAAGGCTTGTGATTGCTGGGGGAAGAAGTTAGGGTTTTTATAATTTCGTTCATGGCTGAAGCAGGCAACTCAGAGAAGATGATGACCTGCTTGATCGATCGATGGTCGGTAATTTCTGGCAATTCGGGAAGTTTGTATATATAAGGGAAAAATAACTTTTAAATCTTTTCTTATGCCTTATGTAATAAGAATCCAACATGGGGGTTTAATCAAATTAATTGTGAGGAAGAATTAATTGGGACTTGGTGGAAATTTAGGTGTGACACACTATGGTTAAAATTTGGGAATAACATTTCAAAATAATTAAATACGGATTGAGTTGACAAGTCTGGGGATATTGGTTGAGCGATACCAAGACGTTAATTTTATTTAGAGTAAAGGCTAAATAATTTGGAGTCGGGGATTTAGACTCAAGTATAGTTTTATTTCGAGCCACGAGAGTAAGTCCGAATATATTGGTTGGAATGATACCAAAAGTAATTTAATTAATTAATGTCCGAATTAATTAATAATTAGAGTTGGACCATAAACTCATAATATTCTGAATAGGCTTGTGTTACGGACTTCGTACACGGTATAGCGAGGGTAATTAATATTATATATATATATATATATATATATATATATATATATATATATATGTGGTGTGTGCATTAATATCAGTGGCTAGATATTACTATTATATACTCTAGTGCTATAGGGGGGAGGTTGCGCGTAGTGGATGAATTCCCTAGCTGGAGGAGTAGGGCGAGTATATTCCCAGGTCATAGCGTCCGTTATATGGGTGAGTGGCATCTCACTTTCAGGGAAGGAATATGACCGCCTCCAATTATATGTTTTTACCAAGTTAGTGAGCGATTCTAACTTAGGTAACTAGGTTATGTGAATATACCTAGTGGGATAGCACTTTAGAGAATTTACATCCGGTGAGTTATTACTCGGGAGGATGTTATTATTAATTATTATTTCAGCATGTTTGTGAATGTTGTAATATGATTATACGTATATAATGAGATATATAATTATATACGGGTACAATTAATACAGGGTGTGGATTGTATTACATATAATGGGTGTGAAAATTATATGAACTTAAAAAGGGAAATGATAATTAAGTTAATGTTGAGAATAACATATAAATCATAATTGTGGCACACTCGGTTAGAGTAGGGCGGTTGCAAGGGGTTATATAAATTATCTAGTTATGAGATATATATAACTAGGGGAAATTTATTAAGGCGTTTGGTAGTGCACATTAGAGGAGGGGTGAGGATGTCCTCAAGTGAGTGCGGCACTAACTAAAATATGGAGAGCATGCATATTTACTTATTACTGCAGGTTAATGATTTGCTAAATCGTTTCCAATTGTTTTGGGTACTAACCCTTGCTATAAAAACTTTAAAAAACCTTTTAGGTGTCCAGCCACAGGGACTCCAGGCTTGACTCATTCCGGGGACCCATTGCTGCAACATATGTGGATGTTGCGGGAGTTTGATAGGCGCCTCGTTCTTTTCATGCTTAGTGTAGAGACTTCCTATTAGTTATTCGAGCATGTTGCTCACTTTTTTATTCAGTACTTATGTCATACTTGTTGAGATTTAATTGCTTGTCTTTACTTCTGTTGTATTTTGAACCGATGGTTTATTCGGTCAGTTATTTAATTGTGAATGGTTGAATTCAATTAATTGTGATTGTCATATTATTTTGTTTCCGCATGAGTATTTCATTTAAGTTAATGAAAGATAAGATTGGCACCAGTCTAATTTTCTCACTTAGGTGGTTAGTAATTAAAAAGGCGACAGTGATGCTAAGAATGAACCAAATGAGAAACATGTTCTAATTTAATTTAGGACTGATCACCCGTGGTTAATTAGGCGGGGTGTCACATATGCGCCATACAAGGTGAGTTGCTTCAAATTCATAAGAACGGTGTCTAGGAGTTAGTCCCCCGACCTAGCAAGACTAATGTTAAAAAAAATTAATTTTTTTATCGTTTAATAGCATAAATTTATTTCGAAATTTGTTTTTCACATATAACACTCTTAACCACAGTTGTTCATTTTAAGGTAAAAACTAATTCTTTAGAAGGGGCTAAGGTTTTGTTTGCCACCTTTAGATGAAAAATCTCTCAAAATCATTTTTTTCAAAATAAACTATATATAATATATATAGTTCATAAATTTGTAATATATATATTTTGTATATTTCATATATGTATATATTTCGTATATTTAGTATATTCTATATATTTATATATTCCGTACATTTATATATTTCGTACATTTATATATTTTATATGTTTTAATATATATATATATATATATATATATATATATATATATATATATATATATATATATATATATATATATATATATATATATATATATATATATATATATATTGTGTCTATTTAATATATTCCATGCATTTATATATATATATATAAAATATACGCACTATAAATATATACGCACTATAAATATATTAAATATATTCCATGCATTTATATTTAATATATTCCATGCATTTATATATATATATACTAAAATATACGCACTATAAATATATATATATATATATATATATATATATATATATATATATATATATATATATATATATATATATATATATATATATATATATATATATATTGTGTCTATTTAATATATTCCATGCATTTATATATTTCATATATTTTAGTATATAGATATATTGTGTATATTTAATATATTTCGTATATATTTATAGTGCGTATATTTAATATTTTTTGTATATTTATGTATTCTGTACATTTATATATTTCATATATTTTAGTATATATGTATATTTTGTATATTTCATATATTTAATGTATTTAATATATTTCATGTATTTATATTTAATAAATACCATATATGTATATATTTCATACATTCATATATTTTGTATATTTAATATATTTCGTATATTTCCATATATTTCATATATATATTTTAAATTTTCTATATTTCATATATTGCGTATTATTTTAGTATATTTTGGAACTTTCATATAGTTTTTAAAAATATTTCATATATTTCATATATTTCGTCTATTTTTTTACATATTTCATATATTTTTCAAAATATTTCGAATATTTTTTAAATATTTCATATTTTTTGTTATTTCAAATAGGTATATAATTAATTTCATATATGTATATAATTTTTTTATTTTGTATATTTCATATGTTTTGTGTATGTGTGTATATATATTCCATATATATATGTACACACACATGTGTATGTGTGTGTGTGTGTGTGTATATATATATATATATATATATTGTAAATAATATATATAATATATATTCCGTCAACAAATTTTTCACATTTATTTCTACTTTCTAGCTTTTGCGTTTGATAGAAAAGATAGAAAATTGATGGTTTTTCAACTTGTATCAAACACACATGTTGAAAAATATTGTTTGGCCAAGAATCATTTGCCCTGGAATCATTTGCATTTCTTACTTTCCTAACAAAGAGGGCCTAATATTATTCTATGGGAAAGCATATTAGTCCCACTTTTCAACATTAATTTGTAGTCACTCCCATAGTTTTATTTTTTTAGTTATTGAGCCTATTTTAACAAATATAAAATAAGTGTCATTCTCTATTAAAAAGGAAGACAAGAAGTTATAAGGCGATTGTGGGTGGTTTTCAGATGGTTATGAGACTTAATATAATTTAAAAAATATATGAAATGGGAGCCTAACAAAATTTTGGAAATGGGAATAAATCCAAAAAAAACTAAACATAAAATATATCATTTTGATTTTCAAAAAATTAGACTATGTCACGTCACATGTGCATCCTTTCGATTGTACCTTATGCGGTGACTTACTTGTATCTTATTAATATAACAGATAACTTGAATTATTTAACTTCTAAGTGGATATCTTTAAATATGACATTATTTGAGAGGGTAAAGTGAAAAAATCCCATTATTTTCCAAAATAATTTATGGTAATATGCTATAAAGGGAAAAATACAAGTTTAACTTAAAGTTTCGTCCAGTAATATCTAAGGATCTCAAACGATTTTGCCAAGTCGTGCAGATGTTTGAATTTATGTTTGCTCTTTATGAGCATGTCATCTGTATAGACTTCCATGGTGTCACCGAGTTGATGTTTAAACATCTTAGTGACCAATTGTTGGTACGTTACTCTCGCATTCGTAGGTCCAAATGGCATAATTGTGCAGCTAAAAACGATAGGACCCCCTATTTTAAAATCTTTCTCTTTCAAAATCAATTTCCTTTTCAAATGCGGAATAGAGATGGTTCAACACAACAATTTGATTTTCCAAATCTTATTTGATTTTCTTTTCTTAAAAAATGAAAAATTAAATTAAACACAAATTTTAATTTCTAAAAATAAAACTAAAATTAAACCTAAATAAGTGAATTATGATGAACACATACACATACACGAAATTCACTTAAACCAAATTAATTTTAACCCGAGTCCTAGAAATTTTCCTAACACTAATTAATACAATTTTGCAAACTAGGCCAAACCAAATTTTATCCAATAAAAATAATGAATTGAATTATATTAATATTTACCCAAATTAAATTAAGCACCAATTTAATTAAGTGTGACAATTAAACCAAATTTTATCTTGAATTATCCTAAGCATGCGTTCTAAGTTGTTTTGCAAGACAAAAGTAAATTAGTCACACTACGCCGCGATGTACGAGGAAAGCCCACAATGGAAAAAACCTCGGACAGCCCTAGCCTCAAATCCACTAAGTACAGTTTTACAAGTACAAGAAAAAAAGACTTACAACACTCGACTTGACTCCATCCAAGCCCGACGTTTCTTCTTGTACACACCTTTGCCTAGAAAATAACCACGGAGGTCCACCGCGGTCTCGGAATCCTCCGATCGGACTTTTTCTGGTCACCGCCACCCAATCAAAGAGCCTTTCTCCAAGTGGGTATATCACAGCGAACAAACTCTTCTTCTTTGTGGGACGTAGAAGCAAACCCAAACTCTCTTTTACGGTAGATATGAATCCGGTGCCAAACAAACTCTCCATGAAATATGTATATATATATATATATATATATATATAAACTAGGATTAAAACAAACAATTAGATGTATGTGTTTTAGTAGGATTTATTTCATGGATTCATAAAACTCACAAAAACTATGAACTTTTGATGTTGGGAAATTTTCCCTTCAAAATTTTCTCTCAAGGAGTGTTTAGAAGTTATCAAAAGTTAGTTTTTCAAAAAAGGTTCCCGCACAATATAAATCTCGAAAATTTAGTGGGAACAAAAAATGGGATATTGGTGAAAACCTACCAAAAACGGACAAATAATTTTCCCGGCGAAAATCTCGTTCGAATGGCCCTTCTAACGAAGATTTAGAGGCCAAGAGAGAAAATTCGTTGATAAACTCGTTGGAATGACATTCTCGTTCGAACGACAAACTCGTTCGTATGATAATATCAAACGAACTACCAGAATGTCATTTTTTAATTTTAAGCCCAAAAACTTTTTATCCAAAGTTCTAAAATGACCTTCTGAAAATAAAATTCATTTTAAATTAAAATTACACCCTTCATAAAATTATTACAAGTCTCCCTATATATATAGAGAGAGAAATGCATTCATACCTTTTGGAATATTGATGACGTAGAAATATGGCACTTGAAACTCGGTAATGATGAAGCTTTATAAGTCTTGACCGCTAGGTCTTCAACTTTAGCATGTCATAGGCTTGGAGGATACTCACTCAATACTATTCTATGACACAAATATTTTTGTCCGGAATTGAGCCAACGCTACATTAAGACTCAATTGGAAATTTGTGTCCTTGCAAATCTCCCCCTTTGGCTATTCTGGGACAAAAACCAAAACAAAATCCTAAAGGGCTATCAAGATCTACTAGACTCAAACATCAAACATCCCACCCAAAAATAGGAAATTTGACTTAAGACCCAAGGATCAATCGCTTTGTCGATGAAAGTTGCCACTTAGAAAGATTCCTGCACATTTGAACAAACTATCAAACGCATAGGGAATATCAAGAATATTAAATGCATCAAAAATAAATACTCCCCCTAAGTTAATTCTTCCTTTATCAACTAGGATCAACGTAAGAAGGTCGCGACTCCCCCTAAGTTAAATCTCCTAAACTAAGATACGATTATATTAGGATTAGATACCATTTCTTCCCCTATCATTCTCCCCCTTTTTATTCAGGAATAGACAAATGTGATAGAATTAATACAGTACTCATTTCTCCCCAAAGATAATTAAGTACACGAATCTCCCTAAAAATATAGCGAAGATGCAGAAAGTGTTAAAGATATGAAAGCATATGGGCAACAAATAGACAATAACTAATCCAAGCAAGAATAATGGATGCTTACTATGAATCAAACAAAAATTATATCAATTTGAAACATAAGAAAATAGGCATGTGATATCAAACAAAATTTTGCAACAAGTTAGGTACCAATTATGAATTAATGCATAGGTGGAGTGGCTAAAATGGCAAAGACTCAAAATAAAATCATAATATCATATATAAGTATACACAATAGATATAAAATATATACAAGCACACACATATAGATACAAATGCACAAATGACACAGAATAAATTAATATGAATTTTCCACACTCTTATAGCATAAATGTGTCATATGGAAATGGAAGTGAAGGGGTGTGAACAAGATACCAATGAATTAACACCCAATCACTTAGAACATGTTCACGGAGTTCTCATTTGATTGCAAAATTTTATCACATTTAGTTATAGCCTCATGTGACGATATAAATTGAACTCATTGAACAAACAAACACAATGTATACATGCCTAGCATGTTGATGATTCTACAAACCAATAGAGTCATGACATTGAAAGCACAACTAGGATAAACGGACATTGTGCAAATCGTTTATATACCATCCAAACTCCCTCAAAATAAGCATATTAATTTTTTAATGACTATATCAAACTAAACAAATAAGCCTTGGAAAATATATTCTTTTAATGTCATTATTCTTTTAGGCCTTTGGACAACGTATTTCTTTTAGGTCCAAGCAAATGGTGGCTTACTTGCAAATATTTGAAAGTATCATCGTTTGCCCAAAGGCCTAAAATGATATATAAAAATGATATATACAAATGATGATATTTTCTTTTGGATCCTTTCTCCGTCCACATTTATATATATCATTTTTATATCTCACACAAATCTTACCTGCAACAGATTTTAACATCCACTAGTCCTCCTAGGTCACATAATATGTAGATGGCTAGATTGGTAGGAGAACACCTCACAAAGCTCAAATATACATGTGAAGTTAAAATTTCAAGTGAGCTCGTGCATATGTGAATTGAGGTATATGAAAATAGAATCCATTATAGCAACACAAAATCCAAGTACTCCATGTAACCATGGTAAAGAACAATTTAAGGATTGACAATATTAACCAAAAGTTCTAGCCACATGGAAGCGAAAAAGAAGGGATTCAAACACAAACATATGCCACAAAAGATGTGTAAAACCAAAATACACACAATAAAAATCTTTTTGAATTTTTGAAATTTTTAACCAAACAAACAAAAATATTTACTCAAAAAACAAACAAAAAAATTTGTATTTTTCATTAAGCCTAAATTATTAAAAGGTAAAACACAAATGATAAACAAAAATCATAATTCTAGCATGAGATATGTGATAAAGCAATGTCTAGAAAATGATAAACAAGCATACAATTAGCATGATAATATAGCATGAAGCATAAAAGCTAAAGTATGTAAATAACTAACACATTCAACCTTTGGATTTAAAAAGGGAGGTATCATGTGAAAGTAAATGAGAATCAAAAATCCTATTTTGTAAAGCTACCAAGTCGGATCTCCTAACCCAAACTAATTATGAATGACTATCTCGGGATATAGGAATCTTGGCTACCTCGGTTGCCTTACGGTGGAATTTCTAGGACCTCATTTAAGATCAAAAAAAAAAAATTTAAGATGACCTTTTTTTACCACAATGTGAACAAGTAAAAACACATCGAAATTTGGTACCTAAGGATTGATCTCTAAAGGTTTTCCTAGGTGATTCTCCAAAAACATTGATTTTGTCTTTATGAGTTGACTCCTTACAAGTATCGAAGCCTAAACCACACATGTCATTTTTAATTTGGACCGTTCCTAATATTTTATCTAATTTCTCCGAACGACACTCCAAATCAAATTTGACTTTACTAGAGTCTTTTAGCTTATTTTCTAAATCTACAATGTGAGACTCTAATAAAACATTATGCTCTTCAAACGCGAAAAACTCCTTTTTCAAGGATTCCATTAAACTTTTAAGGCTATCTCTCTCGTCTTCTACATATTCAAGCTTCTCACGAAGAGCTCTCTCACGAGTCCTAAGGTCTTCCACTAAAGCACTCTTATTAATGACATCGACACGCTCTTTCAAACAAGCTTCTAACTACAAATTTGCTCTTTTTAATTTAATAGATTCTTCATATAGTTCTTGAAATGCAAATTGAAGTTCACTCACATTAACCTCTTCTTCATTTTCATTCTCTCTCTCTTCTTCACTCTCACTACCATCATCTCTTTGGGATTCACAAACTATGGCCTTGGAAGTGTCATGTGTTAAAATTTCATCAATAAAGGAGTTCTCACTTTCACTCACATGACTTTCCATAAAATCCATAAAGTTGGGCTTAGTGGGGGAATCAGGTCCCTCTTCCTTATCATTATCACTAAGGGTTGCATTATAGGAAATTGGTTGCTTACCCTCTCTCCTTAGTTTAGTGGGCCACTCAAAAGCCCTATAGCCATACTTTTCACAACCATAACACCTATTTGACTCATCCCTATTTAAATTTTCATTAAAAGTTTTAGGGATCTTTTCGGCTTTGTCATGCTTAGAATTTTCAAATTTCTTAAAATTATATTTAAATTTTTCCTTGTTAAATTTAAGAAATTTATGAAACTTCCTAGCAAACATAGCCATATCTTCCGAGTCACTATCACTTTCACTCTCTACTATTTATTTTTCCTCCTTTCGAGCTTTCAGAGCAATACCCTTATCTATTTTTTTTCAATTTTGGAGGGAAACATGTCTAGTTCATAGGTTTGTAAATCACCTACGAGCTCTTCTAATTTCGTAGAGGCTAAATGAGTAAATAATTTAACACGGTCACCTTAGGAATAAATCTATCGGGTAGGGACCTTAAAATTTTCTTTACTACTCGGTCGTCGGGTATTTTCTCTCCCAAATTAAAAGATGAATCAACTATATCGGAAAGTCTAGCATAAAATTCATCAAACGTTTCTTTTTCATTCATTTTGATGGTTTCAAACTGAGCGGTGAGGTTTTGGAGTTTAGAAGCTTTTGCGATACTAGTTCCTTCATGAGTGAGTTGTAAAATATCATAAACTTCTTTAGAGGTTTCACACGTCATAATGCGTCGGAATTCATCCGGTGTGACTGCGCTAAACAAGGCATTTAAACCTCGGGAATTAAAATTTGTAAGTTTAAATTCATTCTCACTCCATCTATCTGTGGGTTTGGGAACACGCTCATTTTCAACCAAATATGTAGGTGGGGACCACCCATTAATAACTGACAACCGAACCCTCTCATCTAGTGACCTAAGTGCCGAACGCATACGTGCTTTCCAATATGCGTAATTAGAACCATCGAAAATAGGAAATTTTAAAAATGGGAAAAAATCCATTTTTAACCAAAAATATTTTAAAAGACTTTAACGCAGTAAATTAGCGCTCTGGCTCTGATACCAATTTGAAAACGATAGGACCCCCAATTTTAAAATCTTCCTCTTTCAAAATCAATTTCCTTTTTAAATGCGGAATAAAGATGGTTCAACACAATAATTTAATTTTCCAAATCTTATATGATTTTCTTTTCTTAAAAAAATAAAAAATTAAATTAAACCCAAATTTTAATTTCTAAAAACAAAATTAAAATTAAACCTAAATAAGTGAATTATGATGAACACATACAGGAAATTCACTTAAACCAAATTAATTTTAACCCGAGTCCTAGAAATTTGCTTAATATTAATTAATACAATTTTTCAAACTAGGCCAAACCAAATTTTATCCAACAAAAATAATGACTTGAATTAAATTAATATTCACCAAAATTAAATTAAGCACCAATTTAATTAAGTGTGACAATTAAACCAAATTTTATCTTGAATTATCCTAAGCATGTGTTCTAAGTTATTTTGCAAGATAAAGTAAATCAGTCACACTATACTGCGATGTACGAGGAAAGCCCACAACGGGAAAAACCTCGGACGGCCCTAGCCTCAAATCCATTAAGTACGATTTTACAAGTACAAGACAAAAAGACTTACAACACTAGACTTAACTCCATCCAAGCCCCGACGCTTCTTCTTGTACACACCTCTGCCTAGTGAATAACCACGGAGGTCCACCGCGGTCTAGGAATCCTCCGATCGGACTTTATCTGGTCATCGCCACCCGAACAAGGAGCCTTTCTCCAAGTGGGTATGTCACAGCAAGCAAACTCTTCTTCTTTATGGGATGTGGAAGCAAACCCAAACTCTCTTTTACGGTAGAGATAAATTCCGTGCCAAACAAACTCTCCAAGATATATAGATAGATAGATAGATAGATAGATAGATAGATAGATAGAAACTTGGATTAAAACAAATAATTGGATGTATGTGTTTTGGTAGGATTTATTTCATGGATTCACAAAAACTATGAACTTTTAATGTTGGGAAATTTTCTCTTCAAAATTTTCTCTCAAGGAGTGTTTAGAAGTTATCAAAAGTTAGTTTTTCAAAAGAGGTTCCCACACAATATAAATATGAAAAAAATGGTGGGAACAAAAAATGGGATAGTGGTGAAAAACTGCCAATTAATTTTTCCACCAAAAATCTCGTTCGAACGAGATTTTCGTTCGAACGAAGTCTCCTTCGAACGACCCTTCTAACGAAGTTTCAGAGGCCAAGCGGGAAAATTCATTGGCAAACTCGTTTGAACGACATTCTTGTTCGAAAGACAAACTCGTTCGAACGATAATATTGAACGAACTGCCATAATGTCATTTTTCAATTTTAAGCCCAAAAACTTTTTATTCAAAGTTCTAAAATGACCTTCTGAAAAAAAAATCATTTTAAAATAAAATTACAACCTTTATAAAATTATTCCAAGTCTCCCTATATATATATAGAAATGCATTCATACCTTTTGGAGACTATGGAATATGATGTTGATGATGTATAAACATGGCACTTGAAACTCAGCAATGATGAAGCTTTATAAGTCCTGGCCGCTACGTCTTCAACTCTAGCATGTCATATACTTGGAGGATACTCACTCAATATTATTCGATGACACATATGTTTTTGTTCGGAATTGAGCCAACACTACATTAAGACTCAATTGAAAATTTGTGTCCTTACAGCAGCAGTACAAGCTAAGGGTGGTAATGAACGAGGTTTTATTAGGAGGAAGGCCGAACTGAGTAATTTTATGGTACCCTGAGTACGCATCCAGAAAATTCACTCGTTCATGATTCGATGTGACATCAATCGATTGATCGATCTTTGGGAGAGGCAAGTACTCTTTGGGACACGCTTTATTGAGGTCGGTGAAGTCTGCGTAGATATTCCATTTTTCATTGCTTTTTTTACAACTATCGGGTTATAAATCCATTTGGAAAAATTGAACTTCTTTAATGGACCTTGCCTCCAAAAGTTTTTCCATTACTTTTGCCTTTTATAGGGTTGTTTAGAGCTCATTTTATATGATAGACAACAATATTGAGCCGACATGAAGTTGGTGGCACATAACTTCGGGATCAATCCTAAGCATATCATAAGTCTACCAAGCAAATATGTCTTAATTCTCCTTGAGCATAGAGATCAATTCTTCTTTTTTATGATCGATGAGTGAGTTATCAATCAGAAACTTCTTCTCCGAGCGCGAGTCATGGAATATTACTTCTTATAAGGGATCCATAACTCTGTTCGTGAGGGCCACCATAATTTTTTCCATTAATTGCTACTTGGACATAGTATCCCCTCTTTGGTGAGTTCATTCGTGACCACTTTTTCCATCTTCTTTTCTTGCTTAGGCCTGATGATAACGATAAAGTATTATCGAACAACAGTTTGGTTTCTCCTTATCTCGATTATTCCTTGATCGATGATGCATTTAAGCTTTTGGTGGTAAGTGTAAGGAACAATCTTCATGGCTTGAAGCCATCATCATCCAAGGATAACGTTGTAAGGAGAATCAATGTCCACAACTAGGAACTCAGTCAACTTCAAGATATTCCTAGTTTAGACAAGCATAACAACCTTCCCTAGTGGCATAGTCATATTTTGAGCGAAGCCAGCCAAGGGACGGTTACTTTCTTCAGATCTTCCATCTTTAGATTAAGCTTGTTGAACAGTTTTAAGTACATAACCTCCAAGGATCTTACCTTGTTAAGTAGTTGCTTATCCACATCCCCAGTTCAAAATTCTGAGAGTGATTACTAAAGCAACATGACGCGGAGTCCTAATACCGACCATATTTTCCTCAGTGAAGACTATATGCTTCATATAGTTAAAATATTTCGGTATTCCGGATGCCGGCACTTGCCTGCTGAAGTTTTGGTAGGGTCAATCTGGAAAGCCTCTATTACTATAGAGACTTTCTTTAATTCCATCCAAACAACATAATCTTAGATCTGGTTCAGACTTAATGCCCCATGAATGACTGCGTACTCATTGCCTATCTCATCATCGTCTAAGATGTTACTTTTGGTCATTATTCATAGTGGATTAGTGACCTTTTTCTCCACATAGTCGTCCAGGTGGCCTGCATAGGGAAATTAGTCTAAATGGGACTTGAGAGCCTTTCAATTCTCTATTTTATGCCCATATTCCTAGTTATAGGAGCATCTGAGGGCGGTGTTCCTATTCGATGAGTCTCCCATTATATTCCTCGAGCACCTGAGGAACTATTAATCTTTTATTTTATTCAAGATCTTGTAAATAGGTTCTTTGGAGACAGTGCTAATCGCCTGGTGGGCCTTGATAGGGTTCGCCTTTTTATTGTTTTTGGATCCACCATTCTATTTCCCCCTCCCTTTGGGGACATTCTCTTTGTCGCCATTTTTAGTCGTCTTCGATGAGCCATTATTATGCTGCGTTTTAGTAACCACATGTTCTACCTTGGCATATTCTTATATCATTGACATCAGATCATTAATTATGTTAACCTCCTTTTTTAGTGATGAATTAGTGCAACATAGAGTTGCTTAACAGACTAATCTTGAATAAAGTGATTGATAATGCTAAGATTCAGCACCACTAGATAAGTGACGATGAGCTCAAATAGTAGTAACAATGGCAGCCATAGAGATGTATGCGTGTATGTGTGTAGAAGGGGATGAGTAAAAGAGGAATAAGATAATGATGTATAGTGGTTCAGCCAATTAGGCCTACATCCACTATGAGTGTGTGTGATCCACCAATATGGGCACTAATGGCCTTGGATACAATGCACATAAGCTCGCTCTCTCTCTCTTCTGTGTACAAGAAGAGTTTTAGATAGGGTTCCAATTATCGATCCCTTTGTAGGGTTGTAGGTGATAAGTATATATAGATCTTGGGGGTGTAGTGTACCCCCCAAGCATGCATGGTGCATGTGAATGATGATTTAACCAATCCCTTGCTGACACCTGTAGATGTCACCTGTGATTAATGATGACATAATATTCCCTCATGTGAGAGGGTGATATTGTTATAACGGTCTTCCACGTGCCATGTGAGTCCCACGCGCACTGTTCCACGTGTCTCCCAAATCACGCGCTGTGATGATGTCACCCTCGGCCTATGATATGAGGCCGAGGGCAAAGTTCTTACTGGCAGTTAGCCTGGCATAATACAGGCCTCGTATTGTCGTACCCTCGTAGGATCGTCTGGACCATGATGAGGGGTCGACCCCTTAAAGGGTCATCTGGTTCTGATGAGGGGTCGGCCCCTTGAAGGGTCGTCTGGACTATGATGAGGGGTCGACCCCTTAAAGGGTCATTCGGACTATGATGAACGGTCAGCCCCTTAAAGGGTCGTCTGGGTTTGATGAGGGGTCGACCCCTTGAAGGGTCGTCTGGGACATGATGATGGGTCGACCCCTTGAAGGGTCATCTGATATTGGTCGAGAGATCATCTTAGCCTTCCAGGTGGAGTACGCCCTTGGCCTGGCCGAGGGTATATATGGGTATATCAATCACCCCCAGCCCTTAGCCATCGAGGTTGTTGAGATGGTTGAGGGATAGTGTTACTTTTGATATGAGTGTATGATCAGTTTGGTGAGTGACACCTGTCAAGCTGATGTGACACCTAGTCAGATATCCACTATCATTCCAGTTTCCCAGGCGTAGCGGCTGCACACTTGGCCTAGGACTTTATGCCCTAATGATGCCCTCCTCGTGGGTTGTGTTTTGCCTTGGTTAATGGGCCAACTCATTAGCAAGGTATTTAAATAATTTTTTGAAGTTATTTCCCTTCTTCTTCTTTGCGCCTTAACTCTCTCTCTCTAGCTTCTCAACAGCTCCATAGCCATTTCTACGATTTCCCCTGCATTACGCCTCCCTGTCTTCGTCTCCATTCTCAGGTAACCTTTATTTATTTTGGATTCTTGATTGAGCCTTCAACTATAATTTGCATTTGGGTTTCTTTTCGCTTTCTCCTTAGTTATTTACTTTTTTCGGCATTCTTCTCCGACGAGCTGTTATTCCTGTTCTTTGAGTGTTCTTGATTAAAACCCTTGTTTTCCTTAGTTTCAATCCAAAAGTCTAGCTTGGTCAACTGCAAACTTATTTGTAATTAGGCTATCCAAATTCCTGTAAGTGTTGGGTCTTCCCCTTAATGCTTATGAGGCTTTATGATTTAGCCGCTGAATTCCCATCCCTGAAAGAGAAGTTCTTCGTGGAGATTAGACGAATAGAGGAAGAGGAGGAAAGAAGATGAAGGGATGACCCTAATTGGGTACGACCCATTTTTCTCATTCCATTAGACACTATCATACCCCCTGAGTCCTGTGGGTCATCTGGTCGTCCAGCCGAGAGTCAATCGTACGAGGGAGAAATGGATCAGAGAGCATCGTCATCGACAAGTGCTGGCCCTTCCGATAGGGGAGAGACATCCACTCTCAGACCAAGCCGATAAGCCAAGGGCACAACCACTTCTGAGGTTGTCCCTGTAACAGCATTGTCCCCCTTTGAATTTCAAGTTGCCTTTCCAGATGGTCCCCCAGAGGTTGGGGGATCTGGGGACGAAAGAGATGAGGACGACAGTGAGGGTTCTTCTAATGGTGATGATAGTCAAGTTGACACTTCAACTTCTTTGACTTATGTATCATCAGTTAAAGACCGTGATCTCTTAGTGTGGAGGCATCTCTTTGGCATACAACCCAACATAAGTATGAGGGTCCCCACTGAATATGAGAGAGTTTTCGAGGGTGACGGGGGAGAGATTGATGTCTATGAGCAGATGTTAAGGGTAGGTGTTAGGTTCCCTCTACACCCTTCTATAGCCAATATCTTGTCTGTCCTTGGGGTTGCCCCTTGTCAACTTCCTTCCAACTCCTGGAGGAGCATCCTTGGTTATGTCTTCTTGTTAAAAAATTCATTTACCGACGAGCCTTCATCCGATGTCTTCTTAGCCTGTTATAATATCACCTCCTCGTCCAAACATCCTAGATACTATCATCTGGGGGTGAAGAAGTCTGATAAAAAACTTCTCCACATGGTAGAAACCTCTAACCATGATTGGAAAATGAGATTTTTCTTCATTTCCAGGGATTGGGAATTCACCGATCGGGTTCAACCTTTGGACGACGATCCGAGAGTTCTAATGAGATGGTCTAACCCTTCAATGAAGTCTAGGTCAGACCCTGGACTTAGTTTGGATGAAAAGGACATAGTCGAGTATCTGAGAAAGAGAGGGAAAGAAGGCGGACTAGCAAAATTTGAATATTTGATGACCCCTCGCTTCCTCAAAGAAGTTGGTCTGAGGGTCGGCCCCTTGACAGAACTATGTGAGTAGTTTTTTGCTCAATATTTAATTATTTTTCAAGTGTTTTATCTTTGTCTCTGTATCTTTCTGATGTGTCGTCTCCTTTTCAGGTCGTCTAGAAAATATTTCTGACCAACTTTGGGAAATGACTGCCCCAAGCTTGTTGTCTAGTCTGGGCAAGAAGAAAGGCAAAGAGCCTCAGCAGGCTCCGAGGAAGTAAAAGGTCGTGGGGCCGACACCTGTTGAACCATCTGCCGATAGCCACAAAAGAAAGGGCCCAGAAGTTCCTATCGACCCTCGGCCGTATTCTAGGACGAGGGCGAGGGTGGAGGTGTCTGAGGGGAGCGGCTCCTCTTCCAGCATGGGGACCTTTTGGTTCCAGAACTTAACATTCTTGAAGGCTGAACCGTCTTCCCTCATAGCCAATCTGAGGGCATCCAAGGCTTCTATGTTCTCTGCTCCCTCGACTTCCGACTACGACTTTCTATCCAAGATGCCCCCGTCAAAGGTGTATGACTATGGTCTGCATACCTTGGCCCAGGTATTTATTTTTACTTCATTTTCTCAGTTGAGCTTTTCATTAACTGTTCCCTCGGCCCCTTAACGTGTGCCTTCTTCTGTGGAGTCTGTTTGTGCCTTTGCATCGTCTACCAAGTAGATGGCCGAGAACCAATAGAAATTTCATAAAGCCGAGAGGGCTATTCAACACGAGGCTGACCTGCAGACCGAGCTCGAAACTGCCAGGGATGAGTTGGAGAGTGCGAGTACCGAACATGCAAGGGTCCTGAACGAGCTGACGAAACAGCATGATGGAGATCTGAAGTCTAGGGATGACCTATTCAAGATGAAGGAAGAAGCCCTGACCTCCCAATTTAAGATTGAGCTATTCGAGGCAGTGAAGAAGGCAGAGGCCGATGCAGTAGAGGCCTATAAACTCTCAGATGAGTTTCAAGGCTTCGGTCTTGAGTACTTGGAGAGGGGAATCAGGACGGCCTATCGGTGGGTTGTCCTTAAGTTTACTGACGCCGTCTCTTCAGTTCGTCCCTCTCTTGAGGCAGTTCAATTGGAAGACCCACTGATTGCTGAGGCTCTGGCCCACGTGGAGTCTCACGTGAACATTGAAGGCACTGGCACTTTCGAAGATCAGCCTGTCTTGGTTACTGTGGAGACTCCTCTTATCGATGTTGAGGCCCTGCCCTCTGATGCCGCTCAATAGGGTGGCTGTTTGTATCCAATACCCTCTTCATGTATCACATTTTTGTACTTTACTTTTGCTGGATAGACATATATAACATTTTGTAATATAATGCCTCTTTCTATCTTCTATGCTTGTCTTTTGTGTGACTTATCTTGTGATGTTTTAAATTGACAATCTCACCAACTCCTCCCTCATCTTTCTTGAGGGTGAATGGGGGATCGTCCCCACCATTTGCCCTCATCATAGTCGAGGGTGTTTTCCACCAATTAAATGATGTTTTGAATTTAAAGCCCCCCCCCCCCCCCCCCGTCTTTCTTGAGGGTGAATGAGGGGTCGTCCCCTCCATTGACCCTCATCATAGCCGAGGGTGGTTTCCACCAACTTAATGGTTTTATATTCCAAGTCCCCCCTCATCTTTCATGAGGGTAAATGAGGGGTCATCCCCACCATTTACCCTCATCATAGCCGAGGGTGGTCTCCCACCAACTTAATGGTTTTATATTTCAAGTCCCCCCTCATCTTTCTTGAGGGTAAATGAGGGGTCGTCCTAACCATTTTCCCGCATCATAGCCGAGGGTGGTCTCCCACCAACTTAATGGTTTTATATTCTAAGTCCCCCCTCGTCTTTCTTAAGGGTAAATGAGGGGTTGTCCCCACCATTTGCCCTCATCATAGCCGAGGGTTGTGTCCCACCAACTTAATGGTTTTATATTTAAAGTCTCCCCTCGTCTTTCTTGAGGGTAAATGAGGGGTCGTCCCCACCATTTGCCCTCATCATAGACTAGGGTGGTCTCCCACCAACTTAATGGTTTTATATTTTAAGTCCCCCCTCATCTTTATTAAGGGTGAATGAGGGGTCGTCCCCGCCATTGACCCTCATCATAGCCAAGGGTGGTTTCCCACCAACTTAATGGTTTTATATTTCAAGTCCCCCCTCATCTTTCTTGAGGGTAAATGAGGGGTCATCCCCATCATTTGACCTCATCATAGCCGAGGGTGGTGTCCCACCAACATAATGGTTTTATATTTCAAGTCTCCCCTCGTCTTTATTGAGGGTGAATGAGGGGTCGTCCCCATCATTTGCCTTCATCATAGCCGAGGGTGGTTTCCCACCAACTTAATGGATTTAAATTTCAAGTCTCCCCTCGTCTTTCTTGAGGGTGAATGAGGCGTCGTCCCCATCATTTACCCTCATCATAGCCGAGGGTGGTTTTAACGAGTATAACCCCAATCATACTAGAATTAATCAAACACAAAATGAGGGACCAATGTGACATTCTCATTAACATTCTAAGTGTTTTGTTGGAGCAGCACATTCATTACAACTGTGGTCCGATAGGACATTACAAAATTATTGATAGTATCTCTTCAAATGATCTGCATTCCAGGGGTTAGAAAAGGGTTCCCCTTCTAGGTTTTCTAGTCTATAGGTTCCAGGGACAACTTCATCAATGACCCTATATGGGCTATGCCAATTTGGGTGGAGCTTGTTAGGTTTTTGCCAAGTCTTTTTGAGGACTAAGTCCCCTACTGCGATTGGCCTTTGTCTCATCCTCTGGTTGTAGAACCTTGCAGTCCTCTGTTGGTAAGCGGCTTACCTTATCTCGACGTCTTCCCTCCTTCCCTCGATCAGGTCTAAGTCAAGTCTCCTCTCTTCCACACTTCTCTGGGGGTCACACATTTGGACCTTGTGAGTAGGAAACCCGATTTCGGTGGGGATGACGGCTTTTGAGCCATAAGCCAACATGAACAGGGTTTCTCTGGTAGAGGTCTTTGTCGTTGCCTCCACGAGCTTTTTCTTGATCCCATCTAGGATTGTTTTGTTTGTAACTTCTGTTTGCTCGTTGGCTTGAGGTCGGCCTTGGGTAGAGAAGAATTATTTGATACTCACCCTTTCACAGTACTTCTCCAGAGTTGTATTCTTGAATTGAGTCCCGTTATTCGAGATGAGGGTTTTGGGGAGGCCATATCTACATATAATGTTTTTCCAGATGAACTGGAAGGTCTTCTACTCAGTAATCGTGACCATCGGCTCTGCCTCCACCCATTTTGAAAAATAATCAATTGCTACGATGAGGAACCGATAGTTATTGATGACCCTAGGCAAGGGTCCTACTAGGTCGATCCCCTACACTGCAAATGGCCATGGGGATGTAATGGAAGTAAGAGGCTGATGGGATTGGTGAGGGATGATGGCAAATCTTTGACATTTATAACACTTTTTTACATATGCTGTGGCATCTTTCCCCAGGGTCGGCCACCAGTATCCCTGGGTTACTATCCTCTTCGCTAAAGATCTGCCCCCAATGTGGCTTGAACATGACCCCTCGTGCACGTCTTGCAAAATGTGTGGGACTTCAGACGGGTGTACACACCTACGTAAGGGGAGAAAAAACCCCTTTTTGTACAAGGTGTCTCCGATGACAATGAATTTCGCAGCTCTATATCTTAGCTTTTTCTTTTTCTTGTTTTTCTTCTGGCATCTCCCCCTCTTTAATGTATTTGATTAAAGGGTCCATACACGAAGCTTCACTGTTGATATTTAAGCAAGAGCCAAGTGTTCCCTCTTCTTTATCGATCGTTGGTCGAAGAAGAATTTCTACTGGGACTGTCCTCCTGATATCTGTCCTAGTTGCTGAGGCCAGCCTAGCAAGTGCATAGGCCTGGCCATTATTCAGCCTAGGTATCCTCTTCAACTTTACTTCTCTGAAGCTCTTCAATAGTTCCTTTACCCTTTCAAAATATTTGTCCATTCTCTCATCCTTAGCCTCGTAGGCTCCTAGTATCTGATTCACCACTAGTCTCGAATCACTATGGACCAAGACTTGGCAGATACTAAGAGACTTAGCCAAGGAGAGGCCCGCTATCAGAGCCTCATATTCAGACTCGTTATTGGAGGCTTTGAAGTTGAACCTTAGGGCATACTCGATGTCCGTACCGTTTGGTGCTGATATTATTAATCCAGCCCCACTTCCACTTTCGCAAGAGGACCCATCAACGAAGAGGCCCCACACTGTCTTTTCCTCTGAGAAATTTGCCTTAGTGAGGGACCCCTGTCTAAAGAGATATCTTCCCTCTTCGTTTTCGGCCACTGTTTCTCTAACTGTGCTTGTCTCAGCCTTGTCTTTGGGCTGGTCGACGACTCTGCCTTGTCGGGTATCTATCTTATCGAGGATTTCCTCTTCAGCCTCATCATCTTCCCAAGTAAATTTAGCCACGAAATCATCTAACGCTTGCCCCTTAATGGCCATCCTTGGTTGATATACAATGTTGAACTCTCCCAACTCTATAGCCCAGGCCATTATCCTCCTCGATTTTTCTGGCTTGTGCAAGACCTGCCTAAGAGGAGAGTCAGTGAGGATGACCATTGTATGGGACTCGAAGTACGGCTTCATCTTTCTTGATGCATGGATCAAGGCATAGGCTAAATTATCCATCCTTAGGTATCTTTTCTCTGCCCCTGGAGTGCCTTACTGTTGAAATATACGGGCTTTTGTACCCCCATCCTCTTCTCTCACAATGGCTGCGCTGATGGTTGATTCTGAGACGGCTAGGTACACATATAGTCATTCACCCTGTGCTGGCCGTAACAACAGCAAGGGAGACCCTAAGTATGTCTTTAGCTCCTTGAAAGCCTCATCACACTCCTCACTCCATTCAAAGGCCTTTCTGAGAATTTTAAAGAATGGTAAACACCTGTCTATGGCCCTACACACGAACCTATTCAAAGCAGCCACTCGCCCTGTGAGCCTTTGAACGTCTTTGATGGTCTTCGGGGTCTTCATTTCTACGAGGGCCTTTATCTTTTCAGGATTGGCCTCGATGCCTCTTTGGTTGACAATGAACCCCAAGAACTTCCCTGCCCCGACCTCGAAGACACATTTGGCCGGGTTAAGCTTCATTTAGTACTTGTCCATTGTATTAAAAGACCTCTCGAGGTCGGCCACATGATCCTCGGCCTTTAAGCTTTTGGTCAGCATTTCATCTACATAAACCTCCATAAATTTCCCAATTTGGTCTTGAAACATTTTATTCATAAGGCGCTGATACGTTGCCCCCGCATTTTTTAGGCCAAAGGGCATAGCCCTATAACAGTATGTCCCCTTATCGGTAATGAAGGTTGTTTTCTCTGAGTCTTCAGGGTTCATGAATATCTGGTTGTACCCTGAATAGGCATCCATAAAGTCCATGATCTCATGGCCTGCGGTAGCGTCTACCATCTGATCAATGCGGGGGAGAGGGAAGCTATCTTTGGGACAATGTTTATTGAGGTCGGTGAAGTCTACACACATCTTCCACTTCCCGTTGGCTTTTGGGACAATGACTACATTGGACAACCATTCGGGGTAGATGACCTCTCTAATAAACTCTGCATCTTCTAGATTCTTGACTTCATCCCTAATGACCTCATACTTCTCTCGAGAATAAATTCTCCTCTTTTGCTTTACTGGCTTTGCACCCTCTACCACGTTGAGCTTGTGGCTCATAATTTCGGGGTCGATTCTCGGCATATCTGCATGACTCCATGCAAAGGCACTCTGTCTTATCCTTAGCAGCTTGATGAGGTCTTCTTTTATGTTTATCTTTAGAGCTTTGCCAATTTGGACTATTTTTTTCCACTCATCCTCGTTGAGGATGATGGATTCTACCTCTTCCGCGGCTTCTCCTTTCTTGAGTTTTTTCTCATCCCATGGATTAAGGGTGTCAATATTGTAAGTGGCGGTTGCCTTTTTGTGCGCCTCTCTTTCTTCGACGGAGTTAAAGTAACATTCTCGTGCCATCGTCTGGTCTCCCTGAACTTCCCCTACCCTGTAAGGGGTCGAGAATTTGATCATCTGATGAACCGTAGACGGCACATCCTCAAACCCCTTGAGGGCTACTCACCCCAGTATAATGTTGTAGGTCGAGAAGACATATTCGTCCATCATGAAAAAGATGACCCTCTTGGTAAGCCATCTCGGCCACTTGTCTCCCATCCTGACATCGGCCTCATACATTCCTAGAGGATGAACTTTTTCCCCACTAAACCCAATCAATGGGTGATGGTATGGGACGAGTCTAGCATGGATGAGGCCTAAGGCTTTGAAGCACGGCCAAAACATCACATCTGCAGAGCTACCCCATCTACCAAGATCCTCGGCACCTCACATCCGTGCACCCTGGTAGTGATGACTAGAGGGTCATCATGCGGGGCCAAGAGGCCTTTGAAGTCCATTTTTTAGAATCCCACTATCAGAGTATCCATATCAACCTTATTTCTCTTTTTTCACTTTTCCTCAATAGAGGTTGAGTGCACAGCCTTTTTCACTGCTTTGGCTTCAGCTACATGGGCCTTCCTGTCTGCAACCTCTGACCCTCCTCCTGCTAGACCCCCAGAGATCACTCCCACACCGAGTGAGATCATGTTAAGTCTCTTGATAGGGTCGTGGTCGTCTCTTGTAGGGAGATCAGGGTTGTCCTCATCATCAGAAGGGTCATCCCCTCTTTTTGGAGGACCTTCTCTACATGCATCACCTCTCTTCTTTCTGGGGTTGTCCCCTCGGCCCCTCTTGAAGGCACTCTTATCAACGTACTTCCTTAACTTCCCTTCTTTTAACTTTTTCAATCTCATCTTTCAGAGCAAAGCATTTGTCTGTCACGTGGCCATGGTCTTGGTGAAATTCACACCATAGGTTTTTATTCCTCTTGTGGGGGGCTGCCCTCAACTTTTAGGTCACTTAAGGGACCGATCACTCTTTATCTCATTGAGAATATGTTTGCAGCTGACCATCAGAGGGGTGTAATCCGCGAACTTGTCATCTCTATACCTCCTCTTCCCCTCTTTATTTTTCTTATAGTACTTACCCCCACTAGTGCCTCCTTTTTCATCTTCGTATTTTACGACCATCGTCTCTTCGGCGCTCATCACCTTTCCTGCTGTCGACAGCAATTCAGCCATTATCCTTAGAGGGTCTTCAGCAAGCTTCCATAATAGCTTCCCCTTCTGGAGTCCTCCAATGAGAGAGATCATGGATATGCTCTCCTCATAGTCTTCAACCTCTAAATTTTCTTTTTTGAATCTGGCTATGCAGTCTCTTAGACTCTCGTTCTTCCTCTGTTTAACATAGAGTAGGTGTGTGGTCTTCTTTTGTGGCCTCACCCCAAAGCAAAAGTTATGGATAAACCGGTCTTCCAACTACTTAAAGCTTTCAATGGAGTTTTTTGGAAGAAACATATACCAGATATGCGCAGCCCCATTCAGAGTGCCAGAAAAGGCATGACACCTCATCTCATCTGAGATAGAGTATATGTCTACCGCCGATTGATACATCTCAATATGATGGACAGGGTTTGTACTCCCATCATACCTTGGGGTGACCAGAGGTGGTTTAACTTGGATGGCATTGGGAAGTTGACTATCTTCTCCACAAAAGGGTGAGCCTATGGAGTATTCTCTCTGAAGAGGGTCTCAGCTCTTCACAATATCGCCAATCTTATCCTCCAGTCACTGGATCAAGTCATTCCAAGGGCTTGTAGGGTCGGCTTGGCCGATGTTATCCCCCGCCGCCTCTTTGAGGTGGACGGAGGGTTCTGCTACGGCAGGCCTGTGTCGGTTGTTCCTTCCCTTTGACTATCATCCCATCCTTGGGGTCGGCCCCCGTGGGGTCGGCCATCTGCTGCCTCCCTTCTGGACCTCAGAGCACTCCTTGATCTGGACAATTTTTCCCGTAGGTCATTTACTGGGCCGAGCCTCTCAAAGTCTGACCCCCTACTCAGATGATCAAAAGCAGAGCCTCTCGGGCGATCGTTGGGATTTTGCCTTCCACACTTCGCTCTGCTCTCCTGGAGAGGTCGTACAGTATTGTTGGAGACCTCATACGGCTCCCAGCATTCTATGGGGACCTCCTCCCCCTCAAGATTATCATACCTGTCCTCAGGGCAAGGGTTTTCTTACCTCCCCAGATGTAGACGCCGGGGGTCAGCAACATCCCTCCGTCGTTGTGGGGGTGGCAAGTCTTTGCGTGGTTCTTGGGGTGGTCCCCTGGACTCATGCTGCCCTAGAGTTGCTTCTAGAGTAATCATCTCAGGTGAGACCCCTGGTGGTCTTAGTATGTTTTGGCTTAGAGCTGTAAACTGCTCCTGCATGATCCGCTGGCTTGCTGCCAGAGACTTCAAGGCGGCTTCCACATCTACCATCTCAGACTGAGGCGGTGGTTGGTTGGAACTGGGTCCTACTCCACTATCCAGTGGAGGAAGAGGTGGCGGTGGCATCTCCGGTGCCATGTGTTTGAGATGTAGAGAGCTGAAAGATCAAAAGACTGATGAGCTTGAAAACTTTAATGGGTATCTTTCAATGGTGAAACATCTCCACAAAGGGGGAGATCCGGCTCACCACCAGAGTGCCTGGTAGGGTCAAGCTGTATCAAGGAAGAGTTTTCTTCTCGTTCCCATAGACGGCGCCAAACTGATGATGCTAAGATTCAGCACCACCGGATAAGTGATGATGAGCTCAAACAGTAGTAACAATGGCAGCCATAGAGATGTATGCGTGTATGTGTGTAAAAGGGGATGAGTATAAGAGGAATAAGATAATGATGTATAGTGGTTCAGCCAATTAGGCCTACATCCACTATGAGTGTGTGTGATCCACCAATATGGGCACTAATGGCCTTGGATACAATGCACATAAGCTCACTCTCTCTCTCTCTCTCTTCTGTGTATAAGCAGAGTTTTTGCTAGGGTTACAATTAATGATCCCTTTGTAGGGTTGTAAGTGACAAGTATATATAGATCTTGGGGGTGTAGTGTACCCCCCAAGCATGCATGGTGCATGTGAATGATGATCTAGCCAATCCCCTGCTGACACTTGTAGATGCCACCAGTGATTAATGATGACATAATAGTCCCTCACGTGAGAGGGTGATATTATTATAACGGTCTTCCATGTGCCATGTGAGTCCCACGCGCACTGTTCCACGTGTCTCCCAAATCATATGCTATGATGATGTCACCCGCGGCCTATGATATGAGGCTAAGGGCAAAGTTTCTACTGGAAATGAGCCTGGCCTAATGCAGGCCTTGTACTGTCGTACCCTCGTAGAGTCATCCGGACCATGATGAGGGGTCGGCCCCTTGAAGGGTCATTTCGGTCTGATGAGGGGTCGGCCCCTTGAAGGGTCGTCCGGACTATGATGAGGGGTCGTCCCCTTGAAGGGTCGTTTGGGTCTGATGAAGGGTCGGCCCCTTGAAGGGTCATCTGGGCCATGATGATGGGTTGGACCCTTGAAGGGTCATCTGATATTGGTCGAGAGATCATCTTGGCCTCGTCCAGGTGGAGTACGCCCTCGGCCTGGCCAAGGGTATATATGGGTATATCAGTAATCATAACCCATTCGAAACAGTCCTCAACTTCATTGTAATTTTCCCGGTATTATCGAGCGTACTCCCAAAAGGTTTTCTGGGGCTTTTTCCTTATAGTGAGGGGAGAGTCCATCCTCTTTGGAGGGGAGTTGATGGTCATGAACCTAGCAATGAAATCCTATACAATTTGTTTAAAACTTGTAACCGACCTATGTGGTAGTTTCTCGAACCACTTTTATGTGGTATGCCCCAGATGTAATGGAATATACGATACATAAAGGATTCGTTGTTGTTTGATAGGGTTATCGCTTGACAGTACTGGCAAACCTGGTCGATGGGATCAATTTTGCTATCATAGATCTTGAATATAGAAGCGATGAACTTCTTGAGAGGTTCTGGTTTCTCAATTGACCTTGAGATAGGGTACTTCATTTGACTAATGAGGGCCCGTTTGGCCTATTACTAAGTAGACCTCACCCCATGATGAGCAGGGTGCCCATCCATATCTCTTTGAATGAGATCGCATATATCATGCTTGCGATGACCTTCCTCCAGGTCTCTTGGCATCGATAGACTCATGTACTCGAAGTGCTTCTAATAAAGTAATAAACGCCCTCCTAGATTATAAGTTTTACTCACCTTAGGGCTACGCATTCGAGTGTGACGTTTATGCTTAGCTCCGTGGAGCTCTTGTTCCATTCTTTTGAGGTGACGTTGCAGTTGTGCGTTCTCCTCCTTTTGGAGATGTGTGGCATCTTCATACTGATATAGTCACCATTTATAAATGTCAATAAGCCACGAGATCTGGATAGATCTGGGATGTTCACTTCTTTGCTCAGAATGTTCCTTCTCAAATGATAGCCTGAGTTGGGTGTGTTGCGATTCCTTTTGGGCTAGACCTCAGACCTGACCATTGGTCTGGAGGCTCATTTTGAGGGTTGTCGTTGAATAGTGGAGGTGCACTGTGTGGGTGAGACATGACCTATCCTTGGCTCTAATTCGCTGAGAAAAAGGAAACTCGTTCCTATAGACAATGCCAATTATAGGTGGTAAAATCCTACTTTGATTATCTCTAAGCAAATAAATTCGAACAATAAATAAAAACACATGCAACAGAAGGTATGAAACTTCGACAATGTGCTTATATCCGCAAAGGTGTTTCGCTCTCTTTATATTGATTAAATCATAATAACATAAATTACATGCCCCTTTACCTTGGGGTAAGGGTTACATTTATAGAGAACACACGGGGAATGAGTCATGTAGAAATTTAGGACCTCTCAAGCAATCCAAGCTCGGGATACTCATTGACTAAATCTTTCGTTCCTATCTTCAAGCTATAATCCTTCATCTAAGATGTTGGGCGGGTGTCAATTATTCTGATTAGGTCGAATAATTTTGATAATTCCCCCACACCCATAAGAGTAAAACAATTACAAAACACAACACTCATATAAGATGCACAACGTACAAACACACTCACACAAACACCCCACAACAATTACAAAACTTAACACACGTGTGCACGTGCACACACTCACTCACGTAGATAGAACATATGGCAATTAATTTTTTCTTCAAAAAACTCGCATGCCATAAAGTCTCTCTAAATCATTAAATATATATAATTATAAAAATGTATGCACAAAGGTGTGAGAAAACCAATGCCAAGTTAAGGTACCATCGGGTTGTGCTTTTCATCAAACTTCTCTTTCATACTTAGGCCACGGTTCACCTAACTTTCACCCTCAGAATATTCACCCACTATTTTAGGAAAATTGTTGTTATCCTGGTAAGCCATATCTTCAACTTTGGACTCATTAATTCCATCCTCATCACTCTTATCATAGAACCCGATAAATCTTTATCTCAAAATAATAACAATAATTATCTCTATATATAATTCAACAAAATCACTAAAAACACTTATATCTCACCCTGTATAACACCCTTCTAGTGGAGATTATGTACTAAACCAAAAAAATCATATATCAAGTGAATATTTCTAATCCTTCAAAGGGGAATACATTCGTGAAAGAAGTTTGTTCTTCGATCATATATGCTATCGAAGAAGCAAATCAATAACTTATGTAAAGAGTGTTTAAAATAGGTGGAGGAAATCTCAATTGTTGTTCAAAATTGGTGGAGGAAATTTCAGTACTTGTTATTCCTTTTAAGGAAGGAAAAGAAGAAGATGGAGAAAAGGGCGAGGAAAGTAAGAGAGAGGGAGGACAAATTATATTGGAAATAAGGGACGATTTATCGTGTATGCATAGATGGCATGTGTTTACTTGACTTCCTTGGTCATAAACACATACTGATGGAGGATTAACATTACATAACTAAATGTACATTGGGGTTAAGTTTGTAATTTTTAAAATTATGGGGTAGAAAGAAAATTTACCTAAAACTTTAGTGCTAAGTTTGCATTTTTCCCCTAAACCGCAAGAAAGAGGCCATGTCCTCCAACTTGGGTTAAGATATGAGCCGAATGACCTCGGTCTTAAAATCCACTAACCTGGAAAGGAATCCAGACTTACATGTTATGTATACGACTCTCAAAAGGTCTTAATAAGGTAATATTGGGTATTCAGAATCGTCGATAGACCTCAACAACCAAAGGTATAACTCTCATGACCAGGGAAGGACCTCGATAGTCATATACGAGGCTCAATTGAGGTGTTACATATGGTAGATTGATCCTTATACTAAAAGGTCACTACAAGGAAAATGATTATCAGGGACAGGATTATTTAAGACGGTCGTAATTTGTCTTTTAAAAGTATCATTTGGAAGAGATTTTAATTACCCACGCTTAAAGTAATCATATTTTTTTTATTTGAGATGATTTTTATTTACCATCCTTTATGTGAGTGAAATTTTTAGCTCGTAATTTTTGTGGACAAATTTAAACCACTGAATTTTAATGACCATGTCATTTAAGTTTCTTTATACCATAGATTTATAAAACCGTCTCATTTGATAAATTTCAAAAGGGACGAACTTTGAAAACTATCCAAATTAAAATATTTTATACCACGAAAAATAGTCCACTTGGTAAATTGTGAAAGGGATTGAAGGAAAAATCGTCTCATTTGATAAACTAGACTTTTTCCTCTATAATGTTCCCTTTATTTTCATTTTCCCCCTATTTCACTCGGTCTCTTTCCCAATCTCTCTTTTCTTCATATCTCTTATATATATCGACATCTCTCCTTTCTCCATCTCGCATCCACCCACCCACTCTCCCACCCCTTATTGTCATCTCCCACCGCTAGGGAAGTGATTCCGGCACTTCAAAGGAAGTGGTCTTCATTATCAAACGGGTGAATATTTCCAGAGCATGTAAGGGAGTTATTAGCGAGTAATGGAAGTATGGTTTAGGAACCCGAGAGGGAGATTATGTAATTTTGATGTGAGAATGCCTGATACGGAGTGCTTAGGTTGGGCTGATCACAAACAAAAAAGCATATTTTTATATGTTTCAGATTAAAAGAATAAAAATTTAAACAAATTAAACCCAATAAATCATTTTCACCAAATTTAAATTGCTTGTCATGAAAAGACGATTTACCCAATTTTATCTTTTTAACCTAAAACATGAATCTAGTTGATAAGAAGATAAAATAAATCAATCATCCATAACACAACGATCAATGAGGAAAACCACAAAGGAAAAAAACTCGGACAACTGAGCCAAATAGATCACTATGATAAGGTTTTACAAAAACTAAACACTAAGCTTACTCAACGACTTGTCTCCTTCACAAGCCTTGACATTATTTTATCTTCGACCTCTCCTCCACAATGCAACATATGAGTCTTCCCATGCATGCGGCCACAATGCACTAATCCACGCACACCTCGATATCCATCGATAAGGCTCAGCAACCGTATATGGAATCAAAAAACGGAACACCTTTTCTTCATTGCAACATAGCAAACCAGTACTAAGCGCACCGCATAAAACTTCTTCTTTTATGAAGAGAAAATAAACTTCAGTGCCCAAATGAAAGATCTCAAAGCATATAAATATGGAAACTTGGATCTTCAAACATAATGGCTGAAACTAGGATTTTAGAACTTTTATAACAATTAGAGAATTGATTTTTGCCAAAAGTTCTTGAAAAAATTAAGTTCAACGTGCCTTAAATAGTGAAAACAAAAAATTTGAGGCGGAAAACTTATTTAAACAAGATTACAATGTTCGTCGAATGAGAAGGAATTTTCGTTCTAACGAGAACTAAGCTCATTCCAACGAGAAGCCTGTTTCGTTCTAACGAGCTTCCAACGGGTCCTTCACTGTTAAACCAAACGTATCTATTTTATGTTTGTTCGATATCTATTCTAACGAGGTTCACAAGTTCATTCCAACTAGATCCCCACTTCATTCCGATGAAACTGGTTGTTATTCTAATGAGGTCAAAGTTCGTTCTATTGAACAAAAAATAAAAAAATAATTTTCTCCAAAAATTAATTTAAAAATAGTTCCAAACGATTTAGTTCAAAAACAAAACACCCTTAAAAATATCCAAGTACTTTCTTCAAAATGCATACATACCCTATGATATCCTCAAGAAACGTGAACATAAACTTAGCTCTAAACACGATACGATGTGTATCCAACTTTGAAGTTTAGCCGCTAGATCTTTATCAAACATGTCATAGGCTTAAGAGATCAACAATACAAAGCCTAACCTATAACTCAAATGTTTAGTCCAGAATTACACCAATTATAAATAAATTGACTCAATTGGAAATTTGTCCTTAAAAATCTCCCCTTTTGGCTATTCCGAGAAAAAAGTTGTGAAGCTCTTTAAAAATTCTCAATCCCAACCCCAAAAGGAAAAATTATAAACGCTTAAAAGACAGATACGTTAAGTAACTTTGCTCACTTAAAAACTTTTGCCACATGATGTAAATTTGCACACTTAAACACGTCTTCAAATGCAAAGACAATATAATAAGTATAAATCCATATAAGAATAAATTTTGAACTATGTCTAACAATCTCAACCTAGGTAAGACAACTCCCCTTAAGATAAAGATATCCTAATGATTAAATGAAATATACCATTTTATTTGAGAAAGTTGGTATCCTAAAAGAATTCTTACTCAACACAAAGATCACACAATAACATAATGTAAGATACTCTTATACCAATTTGATAACACGTGAGTAGGCAGGGGTGGTCACAAATAAAAAAAAATCTATTTCTATATTCTTCAAATTAAAAGAATAAAACTTTAAACAAATTAAACCCATAAAACTTGTTCACCAAATTTCAGTTGCTTGTTATGAAAAAACTATTTACCCAATTTTATATTTTTAACCGAAAACATGCATCTAGTTGATAGGTAGATAAAATTAAAAAAAAATCATCCACAACACAACGATGTTTGAGGAAAACTACAAAGGGAAAAAACTCGAACCACCGAGCCAAGCAAGTCACTATGATAAAGTTTTATAAAAACTAGACAATAAACTTACTCAATGACTCATCTCCTCCACAAGCTTTGATGATCTTATATCTTTGACCTCTCCTCCAAAATGCAACGTAGGAATATACCCATGCAAGCTACCACAATGCATGAATCCATGCACACATCAATATCCATCGATGAGCCTGGACCACCGCCTACGAAAAACGCAACATCGCAAACCAGTACAGAGTCCACCGCATGAAACTTCTACTATAAAAATGAGGAGAAAATAAAGTTTTGTGACCAAATGAAAGATATCAAAGCATATGAATATGAAAACTAGAATCCTTAAACACAATCTATGAAACTAAGCTTTAGGATGTTTTGTAAACAGGTGGGGAATTGATTTTTGCCAAAAGTTCTTGAACAAATTGAGTCCAACATGTCTTAAATAGTGAAAACACAATATTCGAGGTGGCGAACTCGTTTGAATGAGATTGCTTAATTTGTTCAAACTAGAGGCATTTTTGTTTCAACGAGAACTAAGTTCGTTCAAACGAGAAGCCTTTTTCATTCTAACGAACTTCCAATTAGCTTCCAATGGGTCCTTCATTGTTAGATAGAATGTAACCATTTGATTTTCATTAGATAACCATTCTAATGAGGTTTACAAGTTCGTTCCAATGCGATCCCCGCTTCATTCAAACAAAAATTGATTTCCGTTCTAATGACGTCAGAGTTTGTTCTAATGAACTGAAACCCAAAAAATATATTTCTCAAAAAAATAATTTAAAAATAGTTCAAAATCATTTAGTTCAAAAACAAAACACCCTTAAACATATCCATGACAACATTCAAAATGCATCCATACCTTACGAGATCCTTGAGAAACGTGAAAACAAACTTGGCACTAAACACGACACAGTGTGTATCCAACTTTAAAGCTTCTATACATCTTCATCAAACATGTCATAGTCTTACGAGATCGATAATACAAAGCACAACCTATGACTCAAATGTTTTGTATGGAATTACGTCAATTACAAATAAATTGACTCGATTGGAAACTTTCCCATACAAATCTGCCCCTTTGGCTATTATGGGACAAAACCAAAATAAAAATCCTATGGACCGTGAAGCTCTCTAAAAATGTTAATTCTCAACCTTAAAAGGAAAAGTACAGATGCTCAACAAACATATACATTAAGTAGCTTTGCTCGCTTGAAAACTTTATCCCATGTTGCAAACAAGCACACTTAAACATGCCTTCAAATGCAAAGAGAATATAATAAGTATAAATCTGTATAAGAATAAAATTTTGAACTATGTCTAACAATCTAAACCTAGGTAAGATGTTTCCCCCTACAAAGATATCCTAATCATGAAATCAAAAATACTATTTCTCCCCCTTTTTGTTCAAGAATAGAAAAAGAAAGAAGGCATAAATATATTTCCTCCTAATAAACTAAATCTACCTCTAAATGTGTGAACATATGATGCCAAGAGATATAGGGAGGAAGGAATAAAAACATGCAACAAAAATGCTACATGGCAACTCCAGCTCAAATAATCCAAACAATGATCAAACAATATCAATACCAATGCAAAAGTATACCAATATGAGTAAGCAATGAAGTATGATACAAATTTAAAATTATGAATTTGGGATATGTAATTTCAATGCATACAATGAGAGATATGAATATGATTATATAACATGCCAAATAAAATCCAAAGATAAAGCATGTGGAAAATATGGATTAAATGCAAATGTAAAGACACAAAACAAAAATGATACCATATATAACGTATGAAAAATATACCAACGAAATACCGACACACACACTCTCTCTCTCTCTCTCTCTCTCTCTCTCTCACACACACACACAGACACACACACATATATACATATATATATATATATATATATATATATATATATATATATATATATATATATATATATATATATATATATATATATATATAAAGAATCATAAAATCTTGATATAAACGCATAAGCTTTACACATTAGCATAATATCGATGTGTCTAATTATGTGGGATAGAATTAATAGGACTGAACTAGATACAAATGAATTATGACCCAAACACTCAAATATGTTCAAAGAGTTATAATTGACCGAAAAACTTTATCAAACTAAGATTTAGCCTCAAGTGACAAGGTCAAGTTAACTCTATGAATAAACAAGCATAATTCACACAAGCCTAGATTATTGATAATTCTAAAAATCAATATCATTGTGACATGATAAGCATAACTAGGATTCATTGTATAAACCCTTTGATCTTCAACTATAACACCATCAAAAGCTAAACATAAAACATATTATTGTTTCTCTCAATTCTTTTGAAGTTATCACTTTTAAAAATTAAACAAAAAAACTAAGATGCCCTTTGCAATTTTTCTATCATTATTTCCTTTAATCTTTTCATTAGGCTCTTGCTAATGGTGGCTTTCCCGCAAAGGAAATTTTCTCCTTGAGTAACCCTTTCTCGTGCACCCTTATATTTTTCAATAAAATCAACCAATCTCACGAAAAATGGTTCTCACAAGCAAAAATTCCCAATAGTTAGAAAATATGTGGATGACAAGATTAATGAGAAAAAATCTTACATATATCAAATATAACATGTGAAATTAACGTTTAAAAAGCTCATGTATGTTTGTGCGGAGATATGTACAAAGTTGAATCCATAAAGCAAATAAGGCCGAAACAACTCCATGCAAGCATAATTAAGAACAATTTAAGTATTGAAAGTCATAACCAAATGTCATAGTCACATGGATAAAACGGAATGAATTGGATTCAAACACACCAATATGCCACACAAAAAGTGTAAAACTAAAATACACAAAAACTAAAAATCTTTTTGAGTTTTTCTAATTTTTTTGAAAGAAAATACCAATTTAAAAAAAAACTAACTCAAAGACAAACAAAATCTTTTTGTATTTTTTAATATGACTCAATAAATGAAAAATTAAAATACAAAATGACCAAAAAACATACAACTAGAAAACATATATATCATGAAGTACAAAAGCTAATGTTTAATTTGATGAGTGAGGAAAGAAATGTGCTTTTATACACAGTATATAATTTGAAAGTTCTCTCTAATTTTTTATCCTACTTGCAAAGGATTGCTAATTATTCCACCCAAGATTTACATAAGTGCAAGTCTCACGATTGGCATGTGATCATGAAATTGGTTCCTTTGTTGTTTAAGCCCTGTTTCTCTAAGAATAAGGATTTTTGGAGGGTCATTACATAAATTAGCATATGATTCACACTTTTATATGAAAAATTAGTCAATCAAAAGCACAATGTATCCACAAAAGTAGCTATAAATTAAATGATTTGTATGTTTGAGAAGTAGTTTCCCCCATTATTTTTTGACATAAATACTCACTTATTGGTACACTTATGTGGCGAGGCACTTATTTGCTTCCATGTTAGATATCGATGTATGTAACCATTTGAAAGATTGATGGAAGTTCTCAAAGATTGTATCACGAATACACAATATATTAAAGGATCAAGTGCATAGGAATACATCATCGTGGAATCATCCAACTTCGCTCAGGAATATATTCCCAGCCCAAGCATTATAGATAATAGTGATGAGTTCTTCGATGAGAGCGGTCATGTAATTGGCACACGAGTGAAATTAACAAGTTTGCAGTATGAACAAGTAGCACTTTATCTATTTGAAAATCATGCAGATGTCAAAGAATGGAAAAAGTAAGTTTGTGTTGTCTTTTTACATTATTTTAACTTTATACTTAATCAACTTCACGCTATGTTCGTCATGATCAATGTAGGAAATATGATATATGTGGCAATAATAAAAAATAAAGAATGATGATACAATCGGACAGTGAATTTAAGCTATGGATATTTATCACATGAGGTAATTATTATGAGAATGTTTCTTACTAAATGAGAAATTGTAAGAAAGATTTAATACTAACTTAATTAAATTATTTATAATCTCAGTTGTTAAAGATGGGTGATGTGACATCAAGGCTTTCTCGTTTAGCCACTGAACCTAATTTCATAGTACATGAGTACAAAAAGTATCGATTGAACAGTTATGTATTCGGTGCAAGGGTGTACAACGAAAATACCTGTTGATGTAAAAAATTAGACTATATCTAATTTTTTAATCACAGATAAAAATAAATATGAGACAAGAGATTTTAAAGTGGTTCAGCCTTGAATGAATGGCCTACATCCACTGTTTGTGTTTTTATTGACTGTTTAGGAATTCTCGAAGTATGATTATCCTAAAGAAATTCCGGTCCCCTACAATGAGGATGATACAATGTATTTATAGTCATCTGGTTGTACATGTGAATGAGTAATACATAGTTGTTCAATAAGCGTATACATCCGTATGATAATAATCAACATTTAATGCGCATTTAATCCTCTTAATTGGCTGATAATAAATGCTCTGGTCGAGGTACAGCTCGGACCGCCTAAGCTTCTCGGATCGCCAAAGTATCTCGGTATCCATGAGTTCCTCGGTGCAGTAAAGTTCCTCGGAGAGAACCTACAGCTCGGAATATCTGAGTTGGTCGGGGAAATTGAGTTCCTTGAAGTCAAGATGTTGTTCTGAAGTGTTTGTTATTGCCACGCAGATTGTCACGTGTCTCCCTTTAATTGAGCCATGTCAGCAGGCTAAATTTGGTATCAACAGAAGCCCCCAATGTTTCACAATTGGAGAACGAGGAGTGTGGAACATTCTTATCAAAATATGGCGGGATTAAATGGTCGTCCTGAATTTTAGGAGTGTTTTCTTCGCATTTATTCTTCTTTTCGAATTCCTAGAATCAGACTTTTCAAATTTTTCTAACTGCTTCGGTCTTCGCGCCCTTTTTGTCCTTTTAGCCGCCGGTAGCATAAACGTCTCCCTTTGTAATCATTATTTTTACCTTTTCCCAAGGTAAGGTATTTAAGCTTTGCAGAAAATTATATCGTCTTTTACTTTTTCAAATTTGTATCTTTGGGTTTTGCATTTTCTATCTCTCTTGTGCGTTCATCCTTTTCATCATTCGTTGTCAACAGATCCATCCTTTTTCTGTAAGATCTTCTTCCTTCTCTTTTATTTCCTTTATTCGCCATGGTTTGCCCTGTTGAGTCGATTGATAAGTTTCGTTCTGAGTTCTCGATTCCTTCATGGGTTGTTTTGGAGGAACTTTCTGAGCCGTCAGGTTATTTTCGTTTGGCTGAGGGACATTGGTTCCCCAGTCTCTTCGTTGCTGAATGTGGCTTTTCTTTTTCCCCAAACCCTTTTTGTCTGGAATTCTGTCAATATTTTGACGTGGTTCCTACAAGAATAGCCCCCAATACGTGGGGAATAGTTAAAGGAGTTCATAGATTAAATCAAATTAATGGAACTCATATAGGAATTCCAGAAATTATGTTTTGTTATAGATGGGCTGTTGGTGACAATACTTTTTATTTAAAAACTAGGTTTTTAAATAGGGCTTTAGTGGTCAATCTCCCAGATGCCAATATGGATTACTTCGAGCACGGGGTTGTTATGAAAAAATGGCAACACCCTCCACTAACTGGAAATGATGTGTACCGGGGTCCTAGATGCCCTCCCTATGGCAATGGGATAGGTTGTTTTTATTTTATTTTTGAAATTATGCTTCCTTTGTGTTTGATAAAATGTGTCACTGATATTTTAATTTTCATTTATTTGCAGTTGACAGAAAAAGAAGGTCCCCAAAAGAGACAGAAGTTTACTTAAAACATCTGAAACTTATCTGGGGTTTGCATCAGACTGTTGCCGATGAGCATATCAGATCAGCTTCATATCTACTACAGTATAAGAGTTACACCTCGTCTTTCACTGCTCGTCTGGTGATAAGCGACGTGGAACCAATACCAGCTTCTGCAAGTTCTTCACCTGAGTCACATATTCCTTTGAGTGAAAGGATGAAGAGAAGAAGAGCTCCTTCCCTCTTCGAGAAATCTGCCTCTGTTGCTGGAGAGGCAAATAAAAACAAACATGATGTCCCAGAAGAAGGGACAAGAAAAATCGATGCACCTCCTCCGGCTGCTCCTGTGAAAGTTGTCGAGAAGCCCCCAGTGGTTCCAAGCAAGGCCGCTGCTGCAAGCGAGGTTATTGTCATCTCTAAGACTGCCTCCTTGGTCGAGACCGATGATGCTCCTTTGAGGAGGTTGAATAAGAGTTCCTCGGTCAATTTGGATGAATACATTGCTCAGCCCCCGACTACGGGAAGTGGTGTTCCCACTTTTGTTGCCCCGAGCTCTGCCATGAGCTCGGCAAAGTCTTGTATCATTCCCGAGATCCAAGGTATTGAAGAAAATCTTTCTCGGGACATGGTTACCACATTAGTTGCTCGTCATATTGCTTCTGTAAGTATTATTGTCCTAAACTTTCATTTTTCCCTTGTTATATCTGTGCACTGACTTGCTATTATTTTCTTTTCCCAGTTGGTGACCTGTTTTAATACAATTTTAAAGAAGGATGAAGCTATTAAAGCTTCAAGCTCCTCGTCAGGTGTAGAGGAAGCTTTGGTGGGTCTGACGCTGTCTCTGAAAGATTCTCGTCAGAAGTATGTTGATGATAAAGCTTCCTGGGAGAAGCAGCTCAATTCGATCGAGCAGGAAAGGAATCAAGCTGTTGAAGTCTCCAAGGGATTGGAGAAGAAAATAAAAGAATTAGAAAGTAAGAATAAAGAGCTCGAAGGGAAGCTCCAAAATGCTGGGGAGCTTGAAGGTAAGCTCAAGGTTGCTGAGGAAGAGCTAAACAAGGTTCGTGAAGTAGGTCGTCAAAAGGAAGAAGTGGAGAATAAACTGAAGGCTACTGAGGATCTTCTTTCCGAGAAGTTTTTCTCGGAGAAGGCGAAAAGGAAGTTGGCTGTAAAAAAGTCCTTCAGTGCTGGCTGGGATAAGGGGTGGAATAAGGGTCTGGTTGCCATGATGTCACGAGTGGAATATGGTAGCCAAAAATACTTTAGGGATGGCTAGGTCGCTGCTCTGCAAGAGATGAAGGTTGATGAAAATTCTGACCTGTTTCAGCGACACATCACGGGCCCCCCTCCAACTCCTGAAGAAGAAGAAGAGGACGAAGCTGCCTCTGAGGAATCTTCCATGGTGATGGGAGATCAAATTTCTCATCCCACAACTGTCCAGTCTTCCTGCGAGCAACTTCAACCATCCCTTATTTCAAACGAGCATCTTCCAGCACCCTCCGAGCAACCATCTGTGCCATCCGAGCAACCTAATTCCTCGTCCCAGCCTCCCGAGAAAGTTTTGGGAGACAAGGAGAAGGTGTAGAGTTGTTTGGATTTTTCTCTTTGTTTATTTTTATGAATTATAATTCTGAACTATGTACCTTTCTTTTATGATATAATAAAATTTGAAGTTTTGCCTATTCATAATGTTGTTTCTCTTCCTCTTGCTCCTTATTGATTCTTGCTCTTTCTTATTTTTACTAGTTTATGGCCAGGATGGAATTGTTATCTGCTCATGATACAAAATTGAAGAAACAGTGCAACGAATATTTCAAAGCTGGCCATGCAGATTTGACTGATGCTCAAATTGTTGATATACTTGGTCCAAATGCTTCAGAACGAGCAGTTGAGGCCTACCAGTATTTAAAGTGCCTGCTCGACCGTGCAGTGACTAACAATGTAGCGTATTATGAAATGATTGAAGACCTCTAGGGCACTCTTGAAGAGCTTCAGCAATAATATAAGGAGTCTACAGCCCTTTTGCACGAGGGATATGAGAAGAAGTATCAACAACGCAGTGCTGATAAGGGGTATGATAAGTTGTTCGCCACTTACAATATGAGGGAGAGAACTTTGAAGGCTGAGGTCGAAGAGCACAGACAGATAGCTGAGTTGTTGGAGCAAGAAAATAATAATCTGCAAAGAGAGGTATCTCAGTTGAAATCTGCTGCTTCTACCCCAAACACTTTGGTCCCTGTGAACGACGAGGGATTCTCTTTCTTGGAGGTCAAAAATGCCAACCTGAGGGATGAATTAGAAACCTTGAAGAGGATTGGGACTTCTACCTCTACTCGGGGACGAGCAAGAGCTGCTCGGATTCTTGTCGAGGAACAAAGAACTCAATCGGCACTGGAGAATCAAGTAGTTCAGTTAGTTGTGAAGAATAAAGCTCTGGCAGAGATGTTCAAGAAGATCAGGAATCTGGACGAGCAACTCTCTGCACAGAAGTCTGCCTTGGAGAGTAAAGAACTTTTTATAAAAAACCATCACGAGCATCTGGAAAGGTTGACTTATCAATTCCACAAGCAGCCTAGAGAATTCTAGATGGCTGGCTACAATGAGGCTCTCTACCATTTGGATGATCGGATCCAAAATGTGAATAATGAGGGTTACAAACAAGGGTGGTTGAATGCCTTGGGTGTACTGCAATTGGAACAGGGTCACTACTTGTGGGATTACCATAATCCTGGGTTGCTCGACCTGCCAGTGCCTCCATTCAAACTCGACATCAGCTGTATCCCTGCTCGGGCAATCCCTCAGTGTTTGATTTCTAAATATCTTGGCGATTACAGTCTCCATTCCAATGTCGAAATATCTCGCCCAAAGCACCTACTCGACCGACCATCTGTGATGAACATCAGGATGCTCAAGGACCTTAATTTCATAAATTCCCCTTATGCCTTAGACGATCCTCCTGCTGGAGAGGAACCTGTTTCAAAAGCAGAAGGGAAAAAATCCATAGAATAGGATTTCTGATGTAATAATTTTTATGTATTTTATTCTCAATGTACTTCGTTTTGGATTTAATGAAAAACTTCTATTTTTCTTTGAAATCTTGATTGCCATTGTCTTTTAGATATTTTGTAAAACACTTTACATATGTATGTGTATATCTGTTAAAAAGATAACAACATTGTGTTATTTGTCGATCAACTAAAGTTGGTTAAAACTTATTGTCGACTATCCTGAACTTGTGGTAATCATTTGACGACTAACCAAAATTGATGATATCTAGTTTCTCGACCATCTTGGTGGTAATTTAAAATGTTACGAGTATCAAAAATTTTTCTTTATCACTTTTTAATTCTAAGCCGTTAGCTGACTTTTATCACATACTCATGTTTTTTTTAATAAAAATGTTCCCGACCAAACTGTAGTTGACAGCTTCTTATTCCCGACCAACCTGAGTTGGTGGATTTTTAGAAATTTTTTTTTCTTCCCGACCAACCTTATTTGGTATTTCTAGGAAATATTTTTATTCCCGACCAACCGGAGTTGGTGGATTTTCTTCCCAACCAACCGGAGTTGGCACTTTTAGGAAGTATTTTTTATTCCCGACCAACCGGAGTTGATGGATTTTCTTCCCAACCAACCGGAGTTGGCACTTTTAGGAAGTATTTTTTATTCCCGACCAACCGGAGTTGGTGGATTTACTTCCCAACCAACCGGAGTTGGTACTTTTGGGAAATATTTTTTATTCCCGACCAACCGGAGTTGGTGGATTTGCTTCCCAACCAACCGGAGTTGGTACTTTTGGGAAATATTTTTTATTCCCGACCAACTGGAGTTGGTGGATTTGCTTCCCAACCAACCGGAGTTGGCACTTTTGGGAAATATTTTTATTCCCGACCAACCGGAGTTGGTGGATTTCCTTCCCAACCAACCGGAGTTGGCACTTTGGGGAAATATTTTTTATTCCCGACCAACCGGAGTTGGTGTATTTCCTTCCCAACTAATCGGAGTTGGCACTTTTGGGAAATATTTTTTATTCCCGACCAATCGGAGTTTGTGGATTTCCTTCCCAACCAATCGGAGTTGGCATTTTTGGGAAATATTTTTTATTCCCGACCAACCGGAGTTGGTAGATTTTATTGAGTAGTGTGTAACACTAGTATTCCGCAAAAAAATTTCAACAAAAGGAGAGAATTGGGTAGAATATCCACATTTTATTCATACTGATGAAACTGCATTACATGAGAGTTTACATTACTGATAATATTTACGCAAGTGTTCTGCATTCCATGCATTCTTAAACTCCTCCCCCTCTAAAGTTTCTATTCTATAGGTTCCTGATCGAACAACTTCTGTAACTCGGTAAGGTCCATGCCAGTTCTCTTCCAGTTTGCTGTGCTTTTGAATCACTTTTTTTAGCACATAGTCTCCTTCTTTCAGGTCGCACTTCTCCACTCTCTTGTTGTAGAACAAAGTTGTTCGTTGCTGGTAAGCAGCATTTCTGATGGATGCTTCTTCTCTAACTTCCTCGAGCATGTCCAAGTCTAACCTTCTCATTAAATCGCTGACAGGGGAATTAAAGTTCAGCACTCGGTGTGTTGGGAGACCCAACTCGGTAGGTATAACAACTTCACTTCCAAATGCCAGCATATATGGAGATTCTCCAGTTGCTGCTCAGGGAGTAGTATGCTAAGCCCACAATACTGAATGTAGCTCGTTGATCCAATTTTCTTTCGCGTCATTCAGTCTTTTCTTCAAACCATTTAGCAACGTTATGTTTGTCACCTCAGTTTGTCCATTGCTTTGGGGATGGCCTGGTGCCGAGTGAATCTTCAAGATATTTGACTGATGATAATAGGCCGCGAACTCCTCGTTGTCGAACTGGGTTCCAGGGTCTGTGATGAAGGCATGAGGAAGACCATATCAACAAATGATGTTCTTCCAAATAAATATGTACACCTTTTCGTACGTCATGTCGACAAGAGGCTCGGCTTCTACCCACTTAGTGAAATAATCCACTGCGATGATGAGATATTTAAATCTTCCTCTAGTTGTTGGAAGTGGCTCGACCAGGTCAATTCCCTACATGGAAAATGGCCAAGGGGAAGTAATGGGTGTTAACAATGCTTGGGGAGTTCTTCGGATGGAGGAGAAGCGTTGACATTTGTCACATTTCTTGGCATAGGCTATACAATCAGCCCTCATCATTGGCTAGTAGTATCCTTGCGTCATTATTCTTTTCAGAAGTGTCCGACCTGCTACATGGGCTCCACAAGACCCTTCATGGACTTCTTCAATCAAATCTTTCACTTCAGAGGGATGTACACACCTCTGCAAGCCAGCTATGATTCCTCGTCTGTATAGAATACCATTAGTTAGTACATAACGAGCAGCTTTAAACTTCAATTTCGTGGCTGCGAGTTTGTCAATCGATAATTCTCCCTCTTTAATATATGCCCTGATGGGATCCATCCAAGATGGCCCTAAATCAAGGGTAATAAAATTCATCGTCAGCTCTTCATCTATGCTCCGACCAGCTAGAATTTCAATTGGGATTGTTCTTCGTAGCTTGGTACGAGTAGCCGATGCTAATCGAGCTAAAGCGTCTGCTCTTGCATTCTCCATTATTGGTATTCTAACCAGTTAAACAGTAATAAATTCCGATATAAACTTCATCGCCTTTGCATGGTACTTAAACATCAACTCTCCTTTCGCTGCATATACACCGAGCATTTGATTTACAATCAACTGTGAGTCACTGCACACGATTACCTGCTCTGCCTTCATCGCTTCATATTCAGCCTCATTATTAGAAGCTTGAAATTGGAAGCGCAGGGCATATTCTATGTCGATCTCGTCTGGACTTTTCAATACAATCTTGGCTCCACTACCTGAGGTGCATGATACGCCATCCACATATAGGTTCCATATAGGTATCTCGTCCTCAAACGTCTTATTGGACAAAATTCCTCGATGGAATATTTGTTGCTCCTTTATCTCCATTTCTACCACACCTCGCTGCTCGTCGACCTTCTCCTCTTGCTCTCCGACCAACTTAAATTGATCGGGGTTTAAATTTGATGATCCTGTAACATCCACAGGTTGGTCGATGCTCAGCTTTTGCTCCTCGAGGGTATCAGGATAAGTGAACTCTGCTATAAAATCTGCTACTGCTTGCCCTTTCAATGACGATCTAGGCTCATAAATTATATCATATTCACCGAGTTCTATTGCCCAGTACATCAATCTCCCTGATTTTTCTGGTTTGTGAAGAGCTTGTCTCAATGGCATATCGGTATATACGATTATGGTATGAACCTGGAAGTATGGATTCATTCTTATACTCGATTCGATCAGTGCCAGTGCCAACTTTTCCAGCTTCGGATATCTTATCTCCACTCCTCGGAACACCTTACTAGTGTAATAAATTGGCTTTTGTACTCCATCCTCTAATCTTATTAATGCCGAACTAACTGCATTTTCTGAAACTTCCAGGTACAAGTACAACCTTTATCCCATCACTGGTATGGACAACAGTGGAGGTGCTCCAAAATATTTCTTCAATTCTTGAAAAGCTTTCTCACATTCTTCATTCCATTCAAAAGTCTTTCGGAGCATTTTAAAGAATGGGAGGCATCTATCAGTTGCTCGCGATACAAATCTGTTAAGTGCTGCTACTCGCCCTGTAAGACTTTGCACTTCTTTCTTCATCATTGGAGATCGCAGCCCTAACAGAGCTTTGATCTTTTCAGGGTTTGCTTCAATGCCTCGTTGATTGACAATGTACCCGAGAAACATGCCTTCTCGTACTCCAAATATGCACTTGGTCGGGTTCAGCTTCATTTGATATTTATCTAATTGATCAAAGGTCTGTCCCAAGTCAACTAGATGGTCAGCAGCTTTCTTGCTCTTTGTCAGCATATCATCAACATAGACCTCCATATTGCAACTGATTTATTCTGCAAACACCTTGTTCATCAACCGTTGATATGTCGCACCTGCATTTTTTAAACCAAAAGTCATAACATTATAACAATAAGTACCCCTAGGGGTAATGAAAGAAGTACTCTCCCTGTCTTCAGGTTTCATTTTAATCTGGTTGTAACCAGAATAAGCATCCATGAAGCTCAGCAGCTCGTGTACCGAGGTAGCATCGTCTAGTTGATCAATTCGAGGCAAGGGAAAATGATCCTTTGGACATGCTTTGTTGAGGTCGGTGAAGTCTACACACATCCTCCATTTGTTGTTCTTCTTTTTCACCATCACCACATTTGTTAACCAGTCTGGATACTTAACATCTTCAATAAAGCAATATTTCTGGAGCTTCTCGACCTCCTCCTGTATAGCTTGGTTCTTCTAGGGGCTGAACGTACTTCTTCTTTGCTTCACTGGCTTGATTTCCTTATTCACATTGAGCTCGTGACATAAGAAATTTGGGTGTATTCCGGGCATATATTCATGACTCCAAGCAAAAGTTTGTTTTTTGCTTTTTAAGAAAACTATCAACTCTTATTTTAATGAAGCATCTAACGATGAACCTATCTGAGTTGTTCGTTCAGGGTGCTCGTCGTCCAGAATGATGTTTTCAATAGCTTCTACCACCTGACCTTTCACGAGTTGCGACTCATCTCTAGGGTCCAATGTTTCAATTTCTGCACCCTCATCCACCTGATAGGTAATAGGCTTTTTCCTAGATTCCTCTAGTTCCTCCTGCTCTGCAGATGAATAGTAGCATTCCCGAGCTACTTTTTGATCACCCTTCACAACTCCTACTCTAAAATTGGTTGGAAATTTTAGGCATTGATGTACCGTAGATGGTACTGCTTCGAACTTCTTCAGTCCTACCCTTCACATGATGATGTTGTGGGCTGATTGAATATTCTTATCCATCATGAAGAAGCGTACTCTTTCTGTTCGACAAGCAGGCCATGTACCGATGAACATATCCAACTTGATCATCCCAAGTGGAAAAACTTTCTCGCCAGCAAAACTGAGGAGGGGCCTATGATAAGGCTCCAACTGAGACAACTTTAGATTTAAGCTATCGAAGCACGAGTAGAACATAATATCAGCCGAGCTACCATTATCAACCAGTACTCTTGAGATCATTACTTCCTTCATTCTCATTTTGATCACCAATGGATCATCATGAGGATACAGCACACATGCGAGGTCATTTTTTGAGAAACCGATGACCAGTTTTTCTTTGTTGACCTTCCTCGGGCGATCATCTTCAGCCAAGTTTATTCGTTGAATATATGAACAGGCTTGAGCCTCATTGAGGTAATCTTTTCTTTCTGCAGTAAGGTCTCCACCTCCTGCATCTCCACCAGTAATAACATTACAATCAAATGATCCAAAACATATTGAAAATACTTCACGTTCTGGCTACCTTGGTTTTTTTGGAAGATCGGGGTCGTCTTCTGGATCATCTTCATGGTCTCTTTTCTTGTTCTCCACTGCTCGACAAGGAGATCTAGATCTCTCTCTTTCTCGGTCGTTGTTTCTTCTTTTATTTCTATGATCAACATACTTTGCCAGTTTTCCTCGTCTAATGAGTGCCTCGATCTCATTCTGAAGAGCTATGCAATTTTTGGTCATGTGGCCATGATCTTTGTGGAACTCGCAATATTTGGCCTTATTCCTCTTGTTAGGGTCTGACTTCATTTTCTCTGGCCAGTTTAACTCCTCGTTGTTCTTGATTTCTTCTAGAACATGGTTGATGTCTACCTTCAAAGGAGTATAATTTTCAAATTTCTTTAACACCTCCCATGATGGCTTTGTTTTTGAGTGTTTATCACCACCATTATTCTCATGTTCTTTCTTTTTGGCTTTATCACCCTCTACCTTGGTTTCTGTGGTATCCATATTCTTTTTTGCAGCCATAGCCTTCTCGGCATTCATGATCTTGGCCGCTTTTTCCATCAATTCCGACATGGTTCTGGGTGGATCTTTAGCCAAAGTGTAGTACAACTTATTGGGCAACATCCCACTCATCAGAGCAGTAATCGTTGTCTTTTCCTCGTAATCAGTAACTTCGAGTTTCTCGTTATTGAAGCGAGTTATATAATCCCTAGTGCTCTCACCTGCCTTTTGTCTAACACTTAACAGGCATGCTACTCGTTTAACAGGCTTTGCTCCAAAAAAGAAATTTCCAATGAAGAGCTCGGCGAGTTGAAAGAAAGTTGAAATCTTACCCCGAGGAAGATTATTATACCATATTTGAGCAGATCCTATAAGAGTTCCCAAGAATGCCCTGCATCTCATCTCATCTGGCATAGCATAGATGTCGGTAGCAGCTTGGTATTGCTCTATATGAAGGATAGGGTCGGTTTTTCCATCATATTTGGGAGTCACAACAGGTGCTTTGAACTTTGATGGTGTGGGAAAATCCACAATTGCTTGGACAAAAGGTGTCCCTTGGATAAAAGTTCTTTATAGAGGATTCGTAGACTTGGCCATTTCCCCTAATCTATCCTCCAACCTCTTAATAGAGACTTTCCACCCATCATTTCCTTCCTCGGGCTTACCGGTTCGAGCAATTGATCGTATTGAAGTAGCTTCCTGGGACTTATCTTGTCGAGCAGTTGGTTGTGATTGGGCAGAACCCTCTCTTAGATCAAATGGTCATCGAAAGCTTCTCGACATAGCCTTAGGAGGACTTTTATTCTTCCTAAGGCCCAATCGATCAAAAGGAGAGACCCTACTCAATCTTTCCAGTGCACTGGGCCTTTTCGGGGAGAGAGTGATATGTTGTTCAGTATCTGTGGCTCGTACTGACGAGGTTCGACCCCGTTGATAAGAAAAATCTTCAGATCTATCAGTGCGATATGAATCGCTTTGCCTAATGCGTGAAGAAAGTAAATGAGTATTTCTTTGACCACTTCGTTGTCCCGAATAGGTTGATACTCCACCTTGGATGGTTTCCATGAGTTGTCGCATTGTTTCCCGCATGACTGTCTGGCCTTGAGCCAAACTGGCCATGATTCCAGCCAGATCTTGGATATTTGGAGGACCGGATGGAGTTGGGGGATTTCCAGCGTTTTGATTGCTGGATTCAGGGTTTTCAGCCATTGGTGATGAACTATTTTTGGTGAAAAATGAAAATTACAGTCGTTTCCCACAGACGGCGCCAATCTGTTGATGTAAAAAATTAGACTATATCTAATTATTTAATCACAGATAAAAATAAATATGAGACAAGAGATTTTAAAGTGGTTCAGCCTTGAATGAATGGCCTACATCCACTGTTTGTGTTTTTATTGATTGTTTAGGAATTCTCGAAAGTATGATTATCCTCAAGAAATTTCGGTTCCCTACAATAAGGATGATACAATGTATTTATAGCCATCTGGCTGTACATGTGAATGAGTAATACATAGCTGTTCAATAAGCGTATACATCCATATGATAATAATCAACATTTAATGCGCATTAATCCTCTTAATTGTCTGATAATAAATGCTCTGGTCGAGGTGCAGCTCGGACCGCCTAAGTTGCTCGGTATCCATGAGTTGCTCGGTGCAGTAAAGTTCCTCGAAGAGCACCTACTGCTCGGAATATCTGAGTTGTTCGGAAAAATTGAGTTCCTTGAAGTTAAGATGTTGTTCCGAAGTGTTTGTTATTACCATGCAGATGGTAACGTGTCTCCCTTTAATTGAGCCATGTCAGCAGACTAAATTTGGTATCAACAATACCAATGTACAAAAATTAGGCATTTTATTTAAGGCTCTTACTTATTTTCAAGAAAGTATGAAAGATAAAAATCTCGTTGAAGCTAAATAGACTTATTATGGTGTCATTCAAAATATATTTGAATTAGATTATGTAAGCTTCAAAGAGGTTGTGTTTTACTGTGATTGGGTAAGAGTTGAGGAAAAAAATACTTGTAAAGTTGATTCGCGTACTAATTTGATCATGGTTGACTTGTCCAAGATAAAGATCAATGAGCATGTGACCGATGAGCCATTTGTTTGTGCTTTTTAAAAAATCAAGTAAGTATTTTACTTAAAGTATATCAACAACGAGTTGTGGTCAATCATCTTACACGGGCTAAGCTTATAACCAGTAGTGTGGATGACTTGGTTGATCCTAGCGTATATCAATCCATTTTGGATGATAACCCGATTTGGAAACAATTCTTAGATTTATAATAAGGATTCCAATTATTTGAAAAATTATTTGTTTGGTTTATGATATGGATATGTATTCTTCTAATGTCGTTGCTAATTTGTATTCTTCGAATGTCGTTGTTGATTTATCACAATTTAATTATTTGCTGGATATATTATTATTAGATGACATATCAATGCTTTGTTAATTTGGATTTGATCGGTTTGTTTGGATTTGAATCAATCTTTGTTGGTTAGTTAGTGAATAGATTAATTTCGATTTGCGTCAGTTCAAGCATTATTTGGAACAATTTTTAGTTTGGTTTATGATATGGATTTGTATTCTTCTAATGTCATGCATATTATCTAGCAATGTCAGATTGATTCATTATTTATACTTCTAAAGAATCTTCTACTATATATATATATATATATATATATATATATATATATATGTGTGTGTGTGTGTGTGTGTGTGTGTGTGTGTGTGTGTGTGTGTGATTTTACTGATAACAATTTTGCAGGATATATCTTTATCGGGGCGTGATCAAGGAAGCAGCGACGAGGAAGGCTCATTTAGCACTAGGCCCCTAAAATGGGGCAAGTTGAGGGAGGATAATGAACAATAAGACAGCCTTCCAACATAAGTCCTTAGAATTGGCCAAAATAATTATTGACCTCGGGTACACTGATTGGAGGAGGGTTCCCGTTGAGCTTAAGATGACCATTTGGGGGGAAGTACATATATATATATGCTTAATTCAATAATATTTCAATTTTATTTTATAATTTAAATAAGTCACTTTCTTTTTTGTATTTTTTAGACAGGAACAATTCGACTTGCCCATAGACTCACGCGACACCACGTCAAAACAACTAAGGGAGCAATGATAAATATGGAAGAAAAATATGCATGCACAATATTTTGGCAGGGATTAAAAGTCCATCTTACAACATAAAGACACGACACTCGAGAAGGAGCCAATTTCATTAGAAAACTGGCAATAGTTTGTCGATAATGAGATATCAGATAAGTAGTTGTCCTCTCATGCATTGGGAAGGGTCAATTGTCCCAAGAAGGTTAGCGTGCACTACTTAGGCATACGTCTTATACCTAGGTGGAGCATAGGATGGTAAGTTTTGAATGTTATTTCATTTTAATTATATTGTATTATATTTGGTGGAAATTATATTTTAATTCACTAATTTTGCATTATTTTATTTTCAGAGTATGGGAGTGATCCTAGGGGTAAACCACATTGGCTTGATGCATGTGTGGTGATTCGAACGAAAAAAGGGAAGGACAAGGAGGTCACTATGGTCATGACTTCCGCTATTGTAAGTTATAATTGTATTTATGTTATTAATTCATTATTTATAATCATATACTTTTTTCTCATTTCATTTAATCACGTACTTTTTTGTTATTTCAAGAAAAGCTTAATGAAGTCCACAACTCGTAAAGTGATTTTGACAAGGCATCTTTGAGTATGGATACACTTATCCAAGTTCTCAGGCAGGACCATAAAGGCCATACTTGGGGTGCTAGCTCTCAGGTGGGAAGTCAGAGCTCATGGGGATTAAATTAAGAAACAATGATTATCATGCAAGGTCGATGAGTTAAGAACTAACTCAGACCAAAAGTTTGACAACATCGAAAAACATTTAATAAAATGTTTTTCGAGGGTTAAGCAAGCTATCCAGGGTCGAGCCAGAAGAAGCTCAGGGAAGGGAAAGGAGAAAGTAGTGGATGAGGGGACAACTACTTCGATATTCTCACCCTCACAGATAAAACTTCATCTCTTTATGACTTATTCGCCTCCCCCACCCCATCCTAGCTGTCCATATTCCATTTATAATTGGCTAGGAGAAATTATATTTACTAGATTTATAGGGAGGCAATATAACTATCATGGGGTTAAGGGACCCAAGTATATGCCCAAGTTATGTTGTGCATTACTGTTCGTTACAGCCTCACGAGGCTCGAATTCGCATCACTGATGTTGTGGTGGGGAAAGAAAATAAAACCATGTCGTTGAATGAAGAATGTGGCATGCAGCATATTGAGGGTTGCGTTGGTTCTTATGTTGTATAGCCTATTCCCTTCTCCTCCAACCTTGAAATCAATGAACATTTACTTTTTATGCAATAATTTGTATTTAACATTCAAATTCGGATTAATATATTATATTTCTTATTTAAATTTGGTTAATGATTGATTATTATTAATATTGGTGTTGATTACCATTAGTTATTGTCAAAATATATCGTTAATTGCTGCTACAGGTTATTAATATACTGATGTGCAGTGGTAGTGGCCATACTGCCCATCAATTTTTTCGTTTTGCTGTCCAGTTTTGTCATGGCCTTTAACCATGACAAGACCTCGACAAAGACTACTTGTCAAGGACTTGTCACGATCAAAGTCCATGATAAGTTTTCCTTTATCATGTCAACATTCGGGACAAAGAAAAACTTATCACGGACTTTAACCGTGACAAGTCCTTGACAAATGAAATTTGTTGTGGACTTCGACCGTGACAAGTCCTTGACAAAACCAGTTGTCGTAGCCATTCCTATCACGGTCTTTGACGATGACAAGTTCAACTTATCAAGGTCTAGAATCATGGCAACTTACTTATTTTAGTGTAGTGATGACAAGAAGTCACCGTTTAAATCAAGTAGCACGTTACATAACCTCCAGTGCTCATGCCTCCATAGAAGGTCTCCCACTCCACATATACCTCACTATCACCGACATCGCAGCAAGGGTTATTCTAGCCCAATAAATCAAAGAATCCTATACAAATAGCCATCTACTACACTGGTCGAAAGTTAGATGGGTATGAGGTGATCTACATTGCATTAGAGAAGGTGTACGTCGCCTTAGTCTGGGTTATGCAGAAGCTTCACCAATATATGATTGCATTCCTTATCAAATTAGTATCCCGAATAGATCCAATAAAAAACCTGTTAGAGAAGACCGCCTTGTCTAGCCGCATATCCTGATGGTAGATGTTACTAGCTGAATTTGACATCACATATGTCATGTAGAAAGATAGAAAGGGAAGATCCATTTCTAATTATTTGGTCGACAAACCCATAGGGGAGTTGAGGTTGGGATTTTTGAATTAAACATATGAATACATCCTCGTAACCTCTTATAAGGATCTCATATGGTAGATGTTCTTTGACGGAGTTGCTAACGAAAAAAGATATGGTATTGGAATACTCTTGATCGCCTCTGATAATTCTCGCACTCCCATTGCCATCAAATTGGACTTTCCTTACACTAACAACAAGAAGGAATATGATGCATGTACTATAGGGATCAAGATCACCTTCGAAGGAGGAATCAAACACATTAATGTCTATAGAGATTCAAATATCATCGTGGGATAAATCCTCATAAAATGGAAATTCAAGAAAGTCAAACGCTTATCCTTCCATACTCACCTCAAAAAGCTCGCCTCCCACTTTGAAGATGTCACCTTCCATTACCTTCTCGATCAAAAAATAGCCTAGTCGGCGCACTAGCAACCTTGGCTTCCATAGTAGACATGCATGCGAGATAATAATAGTGCCCTTTTTAGTACAAAAATAGGTAGTACCCACTCATTGATACCATATTAATCTCATTACATCAGAAGATTATAGCATAGCAGGATTGTGGTATTATGACATTTTATGCCTCCTCAAGCATGGTAGATATCCTCAAGATAGTGACAAGAAAGACCGTGTGAACCTTCGCAAGTTAGTTGCTCAGTACATTATATATGATAAGGAACTCTTCAAAATAAATTTTAGTGGAACCTACTTGCATTGTATAGCAGAGGCTGGGGTAGAAGATAAGATGCGGAAGATAAATAGTGAGGAATGTGGACTCCACATGAACGATGATATGCTTGTCAAAAAAATCATGTGCCAGGGATATTACTGGATCATCATGGTTCAAAACTGTGATGCTTACATCAGAAGGTGCCTCAAATGCTAACAGTTTGCCAACCTTCATCACTTGCCTCCTTAGGAATTGTATAATATGACCTTTCCCCAGCCTTTCTCCACTTAGAGCATAGATATCGTTGAGAAAGTTACTCCCAAGGAAACAAAAGGGCATGAATTAATTATAGTAGACATTGATTACTTCACAACATGGGTTAAAGTTGAGTTCTATGGGGTATTGAGTGCAAAGAAAGTTTCTAAATTCATCATAAAGAACATCAACTATCGCTAAGGAGTTCCCCACGAGCTGATATCAGATAATGGGATCCATTTTGAAACTGAGGCTAAAAAATTACTTGCATAACATGGAATCCAAAAGCATAAGTTCTCTCCTTACCGATAGCAAACCAATGGGGCTATCGATGCCGCCAGCAATAGCCTAAAGATGATCATCAGTAAAATGATCAAAAGTTGCAGAGACAGTTCCGATCGGATCCCATATACCCTTTAGGGTACCTCTATCAGAATGCCCATTATATCTACTCCTTACTATTTAGTATATGGCATAGAGGTGGTCCTACCTATAGAAATATAAATACCTTCCCAACTAGTTATGATCGAAATCCAGGTCAGCAGTGAAGATTGGCAGAAAGTCGCTATGACAAACTTGTACTATTAGATAAAAGAAGATTGAAATACTTATATCATATACAAGGGTACCATCATCAAATTACGGGATTACTCAATAAAAATGTCAAGAACCTCGGTGTCCAAGAAGTAAACCTTTCCCTCAAGGAAATAATAGTCTCTGTTTAGGTTTTTAGAGGAGATTTCAAGGAAAATTGGAGCGACCCCTACATTGTAAAGAAGATCCTATCAGATGGTGTCGTTGTTCTCACGGTCCTTAATGGAAAAGAGCTGGCAAGTCCATATAATTGGGACTGTCTTAAGAAATTTTACCCCTAGCCCAGACTCTCATCGCGCTATGACTCTTCTCACCGCCCTTATATTCAAAAAAATCTTCCCCCACTCATAACTACGTAGGACCTGATCCTCTTAAAAATCACTTGTTCAAAAGAGAAACTCACTTTTTTCAAACCCCACAGAAGTACATAGGTAGACCATGAGACACTTTGGTCAGGGTTTTTTCTCTTTCACAAAATGATATTCTTTTCTCCCATCAAGAACATTAGTCTCTCTAAACAAACAAAAGGATTATGTATGCCTTAACGATTGGTATAGATAGTTCATATAAAATAAATTCATCCAAAGTTATGAAAAAGTATGTCAAAATCATCATCATCTTTTATTTAAAAAAATCAAATATGGCAGTTGCATGACACATCATCAACAAGAATGAAAAACTACCAACACCTTACAAACTTCATGAACCAAACATCTCAAACTTAACTACCCAACAAACCCATATATTTCCAACACCTTCCCCATGCTCCCATAAAACTTACTTCGACTACCATATGGGACCACCTCATCATTATTCCCAGTCCCCGAAGGACCTCAAGAATCTTAAATTTAGTTATTTATCTGTATTTTCTCCATATAACAGTATTCCCTATCAGCATGGATAAAACCACAACACCCTCCTCTAAAGTGTCAAACATCAAAAGCCACCTTTGTCATGTCTTTTTGACTTCATAACCATTCGCATTCATAGCCACTTCAAATAGTCCACGATTACGAATCCATCCTCCCTGATAGACTGAGACGGATGGGTAGACGATCGACAACACTACAACAAAGGACCTAAAATCATTCTTAATGATGCAGTCAGATCCTCCACGCCAATAAAGCTGATTATACTTGGAGGAATGATCTTTTACTAGCTTTCTTGATGCAGAAGCTACCATGGAAAATAAAAAGAAGTCTATCGAAGCCCCACCAACCACACATACCGGTAGTCACCCAGTTGAAGAATAGGCTGCAGTTTTCTCAGCATGGTATGGACCAGCGAAAATTCCTTGCTCCATGATCCATAAGTCAATCCACCCAGTTCCCCGTATATGGGCCAAAATTAAAGAAAAACCAAGAAAAAAAATAGGGATGCCTTCCAGATGGTACTCAGCATGAGCCTCCAGGCATAGTCTCTCCGATAACCATATGAACATCATCACAGGGCTCCCTCACAGGCTAACCTTGTTTTAGGCGTCCAATACATTCAAATTCCTGGTCAGTATGATAGTTTTAGGATTACAATGATAAGACATCCACATCACTATTATGGCCACCTGGGGGTCCGTCGTCACGTCATTGCTCACCAAAAGTAACCTGGCAATCAACCCCAGGGCTATAAAACTAGCAAAACTGTTAGCAATATAATCTTTTCGACATATCGGATTCAGCATAATTCATTAAAGGTGACTAGCTCCACTAGACATCAAGATTTCTATCTCTTAATATATAAACCAACCAAACCATCAAAGGTTCTAAAAAATCGAACACCAAGAATGCAAGAAGAGTGCCATAAAGGATTAAAAAGCAATTTACCTGAACTAATAAGTCGATAAGCTGGCCAAGAATATGTCAGTCACACCCTATGTGGGGAAACCCTCATTTTTTTCTTCTAACACTTTTTATTTCGAAATAAGTCCCTTCAAAGGGAAACTCTTTGCAACCAATCCTCCAAGGCCTTCCTCAATGCAAATATTAATAAACATATTCAAAAATTCCAAAAAAACACATTTTCTTACTTTTTCTCAAAATAAACCTTAACCAAAAATTAAAGTGCTTGTATAGTAAGCCACTAAATCATAAAAGTTAAAAAAAAAACATCATATTAGCCTTTCGAGTCTCCTTTCAGTTTTAAAGAAAAGCCACTATCATCACCAATGCTAAGATCCCCCACTCACAATGATGGATCTGCATGAAAATCTCGAAAGGAAAGAACTAGAAATGGACGTCATCACTACTACTCCGTACCACCATAATCTCTAATAAGATCGGAATTAAAATTCATTGTTAATCCCTTGCACAATCCCAAACTACTAAGTAGATAATATCCCCTAGAAAATTTGTTAAATAAATAACGTTGGCACTCGTAGAGCCTTTACCAGCGTTGTCCAAGAGTTAAATTTGGGTCAAATGGGGCTCTAAAGCTGAACATCCCCCAAAGACAAAACTCTTTAGGTCAGCAAAATCAACCGCGATGCTCTATATCGGTCACCTCAACTCTTTGGGTTTACAGAGTCGATATCAACCCTCTAAATCGGTCACCTTAACTTTTTAGGCCCACATAATCAAGCTGAACCCTCTGAATTGGTTACCTCAACTCTTTACGTCCGTAGAATCGACCTCGGCCCTTTGAATTAGTCACTTTAACTATTTAGGTCTGAAGAATTGACCTCTAACCTCTCAAATGGTCACCCCGACTCTTTAGTTCCATAAAATTAACCTTGGCCATCTGAATAGGTAACCGCAATGCTTTAAATATTCAAAATCGACCTCGACCCTCTGAATCGTCCACCATAACACTTTAGATCATCATAATTAACCTCGACTCTTTGAATCGGTCAATTTCAACTCTTTAGGTCCACAAAATTGACCTCGACCTTCTGAATTGGTCATCTCAACTCTTAAGGTTCGCGGAATTAACCTAGGTCCAGAGAATCGACTTCGACCCTCTGAATCGATTATCTCAACTCTTTAGGTCCGCAAAATTTACCAAGGTTCACATAATCGATCTCGACCTTTTAAATCGGGCACCTCAACTCTTTATGTTCACAAAATTAACTTAGGTCCGCAGAATTAGCCTCAACCCTATAAATAGATCACCTTTAATCCCCAAATCCCCAGTAAAAGCCTCGGCCCTCCAAAACTCATAAACATTGATGAGGTGTCTATCTTTTGATGACTTTCGCTTGTTCCAAGATAACCTATCAAGAGTCTCTCTAAACAACCCATCTTAAAACCCTCCAAATACTTCTTCAGGTCCTTATCACTTCTCTTCCTCCCCTAAGACCTCAGTTCCTTATCTAAACCTTGATTCGATGGCCACTTGGTGTTATCGAGACCCATTTAACTTTTTTCAACTCTTTACCTTAATTAAATCTCATTGCATTCTCATAAGGCCTCAAATTCCCTTTTCAATGCTCCATATCATGCATGAATCAACCTTATGGTTCATACACTATAAGCCTTGATCTAGAGTCCAACGGGCGCTCCTGAGCCCCGTTTGACTTTGGCTAACTATCCAACCTGAGCGAATATCACTTCACCATCATAGGTCTTTGAATACCCTTTCTAATGTTCTATATCGTGCGTAAATCGAACTCACGATTTGTGCATACTTGAATTTTATTCAGAGGCCATTAGAATTTTTTAGGCCCCTTTTAACTCTAGTCAACTCTCGAATCCGGTACTGGCCCCATATATTTTTGAAAGGCTCTGAATCTCATTTCCAATGGTCTCGACCGTGTGAGATTCAAACTTATAATTTGCATTTCATGCCCCTTTTTCCGAAAATATCCTTTATGGACTACCTATATGTACCCCAAACCCTTTGTCTATAGGCAGGGGTGTACTTTACATTGATAGCAAGCCAGGGCTATGCCAATAGATTGGTTAGGGACTATGCTAATCGAAAGTCCCCTAAACCCTAATTTTTCCTATTTAAAGAGTTCGCAGCCTCATTCCTAGGGAGCCATTTTTCAGGAATCAGAACAATCTTTGCCTCGAAATCAATGCGTCATCAGTTCAAAAAATCCACATTTACAACATTTCTTTTATTTTTCTTACCTCACTTTCACACCACTGTTTTCCACTCACCTTATCCCTACTTCACCGTCATCCCACCACCATAAAATCAGCCTACTATCTTTCAAAAATTACTAACAAAATTGTCTAGGAGGTCTACTCTCACTCTTTCCTAATTCACCTAATTAGTGTTGTTTATTTAGTTTTCTTCCACTTTTGATATCTTTTAGTCTTACTCCACTATCACACATCAACTAATATCCTTTATTATTACTTATATTCATATAATATATTTTCATAAAATGAAAAGGAGAAAAAAAAAGTTTACTTATAAACCCTAAAGTAGATTTCCTCACTTTTTCTAAATTTCTACAGTTGAGCACGTTTTCTCCAAAACAACTAAGGAAGAGTCCTAAATTTAGGTTTATGGGTTAAACTCCACCCTTTTGATATGTCGAACTACATGGACTTTTATGCCTATTTTTTCTATATAGGCACCCCGATTCATTATCGGGATTCGAGTCCTATTTTACTCATTGTGTTATTTTGTTCATATCTAATATTTAGTAGTATTATGCATATGCCCACGCCTACATATTAGTTTTCCCATACGACATGCACATTAACTTTCTCATAGTTAATCATGATTCGGTAGTCACTAACATCATATTTTCTTATTGTTCCCTTTCCTTCACGCACTCCTTAGGATGACTCATCTACATCCTTCAAATAGTATGAATAAGATGATTCATTTTTTGCACTTATTTTCATATTGCACACATGAGTCACATCATGGAGAGGAAGGTGAATATTATTATATCCCATGAGAGACCTAAAATGCATAATGGGTTTCTAACACCTTTCCATTTCGTAACTTAGTCTCTGGGCCGTCGATTCATTCAATTTCATATGTACCAGTTTATCTTTTGATGTCGTTCTTTCAAGGATGGCTACATTGCTTTACCTGTTTTGAGTAAAAAAGGCTAGCGACTCCATTTTCTACATTTTCCTCCCCTTTTAATGATGGTCAATTTATATCCGTTACATCCCACAAAGATCGCGTGAGTGTCAAAAATAGTAATTCTATCCACGAATCCCCACAGACGTTGAGAGAGATTTTCCCATTATCTCTTGCTTCTAGGACCATACTGTGCCCGAGGAATCCTCTAATTTCCATAAGACTACTTAGAGATCCACTAAGTATATCATAGTAGAGTCTTCAAATCTTCAACAAAAAATGATGGAGTCCAGCACTACCCACAAAAAGTAGATCTTGCCTCGGTATCCACCAATCAACGTCAAGAATCTCAATTCATTTCTTCTTCAGCAGTAGAGACTCAACCTCACAAATCAGTAGTAGAGATATCTTTACAAGGGTTTTTAAACTTTGATTGTGTTCTTCCTGATTTAAAAAAATGATACTTAAATATCCAAAGGGCTTGGATGAAAAATAATAGAGTTTGATCACAAAAAAAATTCTAAATAGCTTTAAAAAGACTAATACTGCATCTTATTTATATGGAAAGTTATGGAAAAGATTTAGGGATTAAATATTTGTTTTAAAAAAATAAAAACACGCGTACTTATTCAAACTAACTGACATCTCTTTTGAACGAAGTACCCATTCTCGTTCAAGCAGCTTCCAACAAAACGTTGAACGACAATCTAGAGCATACCCAAAAAGCAATGTTCTAGATCTCGTTCGAATAAATAAATCTCATTCTAATAACCCTTTGCAACTCGTTAGAATGAGATATTAATATCCTTCTAAGAGTTAACGAGTTTTTCAAAAAATCTTTAAAAGTCATTTGAAAAATATTTTGAAAACCTTTAAATGCAGACTCTTTAAAATAGCCCCTAAATAATTAAAGTCTTTACCAAACCACCTTATAACTCTTCTAGGGTAAAGTTGTGACGAACTATCTTCAATATTGGATATGTTACCAGCGAATACAGGACTAGACACCTAAATTTGTGAATTAGGCACCCAGTGACCTAGAAATCTTCCATATACGAATGGTTTTAGGTGATGTTCTTAAAAAGCTTCATTTTAAGCGTAGGCAATCTATGTTCGATTAATATTTGTTCAGAATTAAATTCATCCTCATAGCATGTCATTTTTAAAAATTGTGAATGAGAATTAAATAAAGACGAAATATAAAAGGCATGCACACAATTAACATAAAATGTATTTTTTATCCATTTATTAGAAGAAGAAGAAGAAGAAGAAGAAGAAGAAGAAGAAGAAGAAGAAGAAGAAGAAGAAGAAGAAGAAGAAGAAGAAATATCATGAATATTCCAAGTTTTCTATTAAAATGGATGCTTTAATTAAGAAAATTAAACTCCTTGAAATGAGAAGATCGAAATTTTTAATGATCTCATTCTTGCAAAATAAAAAAAAATGAATCTTTCAACTTATAGATATGCATGGTCATTCTCTTAACCCTAAACTTAAATTTATTAACTTATACTTTAATGATTTTTTCTAATTTCTTAAAAAGCCATATTGAGATTGCATCCTTGGCATTCATATATTTATGAGGTCTTTAAAGAAGATTCTTCATGGACTCCGGATATTTCTTGCTAAAAGACCTTAGTATATCTTATGAGGTGAAGTGTGAGATGAAGGCATCTACACAGATGGTATCGTTCAAATCATCAACTTGGAGATCATCTTAGCTGAATCTCTTGGCATACTCTCTGAGAGGTTCGCCAATTTTTTATCTAAAATGAAGAAGGGAAATAAAAGGATTACTAATCTTTAGAGATCTAATGAAATGGTTATAAAAGGACATTGGCATATCAGTAAAGCTCCTAATGGTCCTTGTCTTGATATTAGAAAACCAATGCCTAATTATTTCTCTCAAAGTAATACGAAAGGCTCTGCACAAAACCTCATATGGGGTGTCTTGAAAGAGAATGAGTGATCTCTAAGTCTTCATATGATCAATGGGATATCTAGACCCATCGAATGGTCCAATAGTATGCATCTTCCCCTTGGGGGAAGAGAATATTATTAAACATCATTCAAGAATGAGGAAAACGTCTTTTTTAGATCCAAATCAATGGTGTTGGGAGTTTGTGCCTTGTACTGGTTGAGAAAATTCCCTAACCAGTCATACATATTCTAGATCTCATTGTCCCAAGGCCTGGACATCCTTCCCATGGATGTGGGTTATTGATCATTTGGAGGCCCTAGGCAAACCCTTTAGGTCATTTTCTCCCCTTAATTAAGCTTGTGGTTCTCCCTGGCAATGCTATGTTCTGGTATAGTTGTTCACTCTACCACTAGAGGTAAAGGAATTTTACTGAGAATGGTAGCTAGTTGCTCTTATACCTCCTTTTGTTGAGCGTTTATTTATTTGAAACAATGGTCCAAGATAGTGTTAGTTGGCATCTTGAAAAGAATAACATGTGTATTTGAAATAAATAAAGATTTTCATTCCTCAAGGCAGTGCTTAATGGTGAGCATTGAAATCGTAAGTGACCTTAAACCCCAAAGGTGCTTCAATTTAGACATCAGACAGGTAAAAGGATAGAAGTGTAAAAGTATAAAACATGTATTTAAAGTGGTTTAGACCTCGGCTAAAGGTCCTATGTACACCGCCAAAGCGTGTTTCCTTGTTTATTAGATCATAACAAAGTTATTACAATTTATGAGACCTCTTAAGCTTTGTCAAAGGGAGTATGAGGTCCTTGTAACCTTTATCACTGATTCAAAGGACCTTAAAAAGTAACTGATAGACTTCTCTAAGGTTCTTGAGTATTATTTTAAGGCTCTCCAATGAGTACAATATGTATAATGGCTAGAAATAATTTGAACTGTGATTTAATACTCATAACAATGGGTTGATAGCTTATTAAACTAGAGATAACACATGGAGAAGATAATACTCTTTATTTTCTAGAAGTACGATCACTTTAACTTGAATTTCTTACTCTTTAACCTTTTACGATACCCGTATTTATATGCAAACTCTTAGAGAGAGAATGAGTGGAATGTCACGGCGTGGTTGTTGGGCCTTCGAGGTTTGACAGTGTCAACAGGGGATGGAGTGTTGGCCAGATATTTTTCAGGTGGTGTAAGGTAGTTTTTGGGTTGCATTAAATGCATATGGGAGTCTTCAATGAAAGTGGAGTTAAGTGCTGGTATTAGGTGGAATAGTTTTGTGATTTTCTCCCACTCTCCAGATAAGTTGCAAAAGCAGAGGCATATGAGGTCTGCAACTAACAATGGATGACCTTGAGATTATTTTAAGATACACCTCCATGCCGATGGTTAGGTAACCTTATAAAATCATTTCTCTTCAAACTGGGGAATTCTCTTTATGTCACACATGGCTAAACTTAGGTGTTAAGGTCTCTGAGCTTGGTTAGAGAGACATGTTGAAATAACTAAAACTTTGGGGAGATTTTGGAGATAGCTGAGGTCCGTACAGTACTAAAGTCCTTTCTTGAGGACAACGGAGTTCTTGGGGATATAGCAATGGTGTATCAATGGTCGAAGGTCAACCCGAGAACCTTTCTCCTTGAATGAGGGAGTTAGGGAGGTCTAAGAACTCTCAGAATATCGAGGATTAGATATGGTATCATCAAGGTTTTAATAACCATCATAAAATGAATTGTATATTCATGCTTAATATTACACTAAATCCTAAAATAGTCATAAACATCACTCAGAACCATCATAATATTTCTCCATTCATTTGTAAAATTGTCATTTATGTTGTTGAATGTCGTAGTTGTTATTATCAAAATCGTCATTATCCAAACATACATTTATTTGTGTATTAACTCAAAGTCGACTATTTAATCACAAACTGAAAATATACACATAGATTGTATGACTGCACAATCCAAACATGTTAATAGCAAGCTAAAATCTAATAATGGCATCACTAGTCTGTCCTACATTATAAAATATGTATAAAATTAACCAATGTTCACACAATAAATGAAAGTTGGTGTTATCTAATATGTACAAAATTCACAAAAAATAAGAAATTTTAAAATTAATACTAGATCCTACGTGTTTGTTCATAATCAAGCATGTAAGGAACAAGATTCCTATATTTCCATCAAGCATATATGACTATCTCTCTTTCTAAAATCATAATTCATGTCAAGTAATGAAAAGTTAAAATTATAACACATATTATTAATAAACATGCTGTGTTCGTATAAAAAATAGTTTTTATAAGAACACAACACTAAAATTAAAGAGCATACTACTACTAAACGTGAGCTTATTACTAATTTATGATGTGTAGTGTCATGTTTGTGTGATTCAATGGGTACTCTGATTTCATTAGACATAAGAGATTCCATGTAGTTAGAAATCCACTTAATTTTCAAACTCTCAAAATGTGAACTAGGTTGAGTTCAATATAATATTTAATTCCAAATTTGAACCGAACCACAATTATTCTTACCTACCATCCCTTTCAATGTTTTAACAATGCAATGTGAGATCAATATAATCCAACTCAGATGATATATTTTTGAATGAACTAAATGAACTCGTGTTGACGTTCATTGACCTCATAAGCATGATATGACACTTTCCTGGCCAACTTCTTCACCTGAATAAGTCAATGAACAATTTTTATTTTACTTAGCACAAAGAAATCAATGGGGAAGAAAAATAATATTTAACATCAAATTTTGGTAGATTTATATGGATATTCCATTAGCTTTCTCATGAACTTCAACACATAGAAACCACATTCAACTGTCCCTGGTTGTTTTGGACCCTAAGAACAGAGATGATGAAAATACTTTTAATGTCAATATATATATATATATATATATATATATATAGAGAGAGAGAGAGAGAGAGAGATAGAGAGAGATAGATATTGACATTAAAAGTAAAGAGAGAGAAAGAGGCCTTCTCATAAACGGACGTCCGTTTTTGGACTAAAAACGAACTAAAATGGTCTGATTTTTTAAAAATAGTAAAATACATTTTTTTGAGATAATTTTTTTTATGAGATATATAGACATACATGGGTACCCCCCAAAAAAATAACCTTAAAATGAATTTGTTTTCTATCTTACAAAAATCTGTCAAATTTTACTAGCGCAAACCCAAACATATATGACATATATTGACAACTTTGGAAAGATTTTTTTAAAATTGCAAAAACATTCATTTTGAGATGATTGTTTTGGGTTGTGGGGGGGGGGGGGTACCCATGTATGTCTATATATCTCATAAAAAAATCAACTCAAAAAAATGCATTTTACTATTTTTTGAAAGTCAATCCGTTTTTAGTCTGTTTTTTGGAGGTCCTCTTAAGAGAATTCCCGTATATATATATATATATATATATATATATATATATATATATATATATATATGTTAAGAGAAGGTAGCATTGGATTACCTTAACATTATACCAATCCAATAGTGATCTTATCCCTTTAAATACTAAGAATGATATTATTCCAATAAGGACAAAAAAGTAAAATTATAATTAAATTAAAGATAAAAACATGTACTAAGACACTACTCATGTGATTACATAGAGTTTAAATCTGAAGTCGGTTCCCTATGTGAAGAATCCATCCAAAAAACAATATTGGAAATAAAGTATACTACAACCAATACCCAATGATATTTACAAGATGCAGAGTTCTCAACAACTAATCCAATTGTCATTTATGAAATATAAACGAATATGAGAAGATAACAACATCAACAAACATTCCCTGTTTTATGGAATTAAAATATTAGATTCTCAGAAGCATTCAAGGTATACATGAAAAATTTATGCATCATGTTTTTGATAAATGACTAACGAGCACAAAGAGAATTAAGTAACTTAATAACTCCTTGCATATTTTCAATTTCTCATACAGGCATCTATAAACCAGCCAGTGATATGTTGGAAAACAATACTTTAATAAGGAACGTAAAAATATATCAAGTCTTCAACCTCAAGTAAGAGATAATGCAAACACTATCCAACTCTTTCATCTAAAAAAGTGCCTTAGCTTGTGTTTCAAATTACACGTTGAATCAAGAACATCACCCAAAATCTTCATTGGAATCAGTACAACATCCGTCACCATCATACTTTTTATTATACGAGAAAATGCCATAAATGCACCATTTTGACCTATTAAATATTGATTTTGTTCTTTCTGAATGGCATGGATGAAATAACAATGTAAATAAATAAAAATTACAAAGCTAAATAAAATAAAAGTGTGGAATACGTCAGCCTATTACCTCATTCTCCAACAACACATTATTTGGGCCACATAACATATGCTTTGTATGCATCCTTATAACAATGGGCATATGGAATTGTGTATTAGGAGAGGTCACAATATCTATGGACATACATAAATAATTATTCCCCAAACTGACACTATTTAAGGTATCATTTGGTCCAACCCTCTTAAAAACCATCCTAGCAAGGAGAACATTCATATGCAAGTCCAAAGCCAATGTAAATGGTTAGCCCTATAAGAAAATAATTATAAATAATTTTTTTCTAAGAAATAAAACATAATTGATATATGGGATAAAAAATTGAAATCCTCAATGATATATAGATATTTTTGTTTGAAATGTAGCGTACCTACTAAAAATGCAAGTGTGTAATGCTCTAAAATAACCTAGAAGGGATGAATAGGTTATTACAATAATTTGTCAAATTTTAATTTCCAATTTAAGTCCAAAATTAGATCTAACACATTGTTAATGTGATCTAATTGAATTGAAAGCATACATTTACAAAAAAGCAAAGCAAAATGATAAGGTATCATACAAAGAACATAAAACACCGAGTATACAAGGAAAACCCCTAATTTATGGGTAAAAAATATCGGTCTAACCTAGCATCTCATTAAACTTGAAAATTTTGTATTATACACTACAAGAAGGCAAATCGATCAAGATCACTAACAAGAATTTACCCATGTGTAGGATGGGCTTATAAACAAACCTCTATACTTAGCGATAAACTCTTCGTTAAGAGAATAATGATAAATCAAGACAAAGTGGAGATTAATCGAAGATTGAGGAAGAATTCTAGACGAAGACACTTGATCCATAATGTATTTTGTCCATTTTTATGAAATTATGAGTTATGTTGTAATAGTAATGAGGTTACTCGGTACTAGCGATGGATCAGGCCTAGCATGTCCTGGGAGAGCTTTCATGCTCTATCAAACATTCCCACTTGGGAACCTTTAAGGGAGGTAGTTTGGAGGATAGAGAGAAAGGAAACCTCAAGAAACTAGTTAACCATTTTAGATACACCAGGTAAAACACCAAGGTTTGTTCGGTTAAGCATTACTCGAGCACCCATGAGCTTAGTAAGATATAATTTTTAGTGCAAAAAGTATTATTCTTCTATAAAAGATAGGTATGATATAGAATATCTAACACATGTCAAATCAAACTTACCTCAGTACGGTGTTGAATTGGTGAGCAATTGGCCAACAAAGTGCTGACACACCTATTGTGTCACCCCACACAATGGTTGTTCACTCAAGATTTCTATCAGTATTTAATGTTAATGATATGTTAGGTGTGGTAGTGTGACCCTATTTAAATGTGCATAATGTTCCTCACATGCAGTCTGGGTTTGTATATACCCCATTTATTCTTTGATAAACTATGAGATCTTTGAGCCAAAAGACCACTTTGAGATACTTATTACAAACTAGATCTTTTGCACTCCTCCATTAATATGCTTGTTTGGTTCTTTCCTAGAACTCAAGCATTTATTGAACTTTAAACGCTATACTACCTACACTTTGGTGACTACCCGCCTAGGTTGGGTGTGTGTAGAGTCTCTCCCTCTAGCTAACTTCCAATATAGGTTCATTTATCATCCAAATAATTGTATTTATTACCATTCGCAATGATATATACATGAGTTTAATCATTTTCATTAAGATCACATTTATTACTTTTTTATCACCATTAATACATGTTATGCCTCAATTTATCTATAAACACCCTATCATCAAGAGTAGTACTCTCTTACATTTGGAGACTCGACTAAGGAGGTGTTCTTTTAGAAATAGTGAACGAGAATATAAAATGTACTCTTACCTTTGATGATATTCAACGTAAGGTGGAATAGAATATTAATACTGTTGCTAAGGTTCCTCTATTTACTATTTTGAAATGACACGTCCAAGTTAAACAAGCTTCCACAAGTTTTATGATGAGGCCTAACCAAACAACGAATATTATAGACAACCACATGGAGTTTTACAAAGTCAATAAGGAATGACGATATTTGGTTCCATGATGGACCCAAGTATCTTTATTACTCTAGTGGCACCACTTGTTGTTCCTATTCTAGAAGTGCACGTTCCACCAACAAGATAAGATGATCCATCGATGATCAATCTTGCTCCCAATGCTACACCAACTATCGAAGCATATATTGCTACCAACGCCTCACCTCAGGTTACTCTACTAAAATCCTAGGTAGTGGAACCAGATGCCTCACCCTATTTAACCATTAAGGAGGTCAAATGAGAAATGATGAAAATAATGGCATCCTCACAGTTTCGTACTCCTTACCCATAGGAGTAAAATGATGAACCTTGTATAAAGGGGTATGTTCCCCTAATATTTGAGGATTTTATTAGTAAAAGGAGCAACTTGAATGAACATATTAAGAGTTTTTTAGCACTTAGGGGTCACTGTAATAACAAAAAGCTTTGCCTAAGGGAGTTTTCCAAGTTCCTTATCGACAAAGCATACATGTGGTTCTCTCACCTAGACCCAAGGAGCGTGGATACTTGGTAGGACATGCATGTTCAATTACGCCAAAAATATTTTCAAATAGAAGATAAGTTCACTCTATCCCAGCTCACTCGAGAGAGGCAAATGTTAGATGAAAAAGTGATGACATATATCAGAATGTTTAGAGAAAGATATTTGGATGCTAGTGAAGATTCCAGAGAGAAAAAGCTTCTTCAAATTTGTGCCTAGGGTTACTAACATAGTACATTTTTCATTTGATAAATGAGACATGAGAAGGAACATTTAGAGATTTCACGAGGGCTGTCCGAACCATCTTATTAGTTATTCGCCCCAACCCTATTATGACCAATGTCACATGGAAGCAACATGTTGACCAAGAAGGTATAAGTAGCTAAGCATCGTTAGCTAACTATACATAGGGTGGCAATCTGGTGGTGAAGCAAATAAAAATAATAACAATAAAAAGTTTGATCGAGTAGATCCACACCCTATTGTCTTGCTTTTAGTAATATGGTATAAGTTGTTATAACACCATAATGATAGATGGTCCGATTTATCCACTAAAGAACTCTATAACTTATGCTCCTGCTAAAGACGTGAAGGTTGACCCTAAATATTGCCATATACATTGGTGTGTTCATCATCCCATGGTCTCATGCTTCACTTTGAGGAGAATCATCAACAAGCACATATTGGCTAGAAACTTGCAGATTCTTAAAGGTAATGTCAATAAAAATCCTCTCCCAGCTAATGGGGAACTTATGGTGGTTATTTTCAAGAGTGGTGGAAGATCAAATGAGAAGGGAAAATAGAGAGAAAAAGTTCTTCCATTCAGATGTATAGTTGGAAAGGCCAATGTAGTCATTGCGTATGAAGAACCAAGATTTAGACATAGAGAGAAAGTTTATCAAATGGAGGAGTATGAGCTGGATCCAAGCCTAGAGTATCAATTTATATCGAGGTCACTAAAATTTCTATAGTTCTTCGACCAAGGTGGTTTGCCCCAGGAGAGCATGTTGGAGATTATGCAGATAATTTTTGACATAGTAAGGAAAGTGTGGTTCCTTTGCTCAGATGGAAATAGCCTATGGTTAGGATGATATGACGGTTTATGTCTGAGATAACTTTCTCAGACGCGAATAAATCAACCAGATTCCCTCATAATATGCATTTGTATGTAATGGAAATCATAAATTAAATAAGCTTTTCTAAGGCATTAATAGATGGAGATAAATAGGTCAACATTATGCCAATTAGCTCATTTTATGAAACTCATATTTTAGACAATATGTTGATCGTGATCTCACCTTCAGTCTCAATATATGATAACCAAACATCTAAGTCCATTAGTTATGTCAACATTGGAATAGTGATGAATAATTTCACATTATAGATAAAGGTCCATATGATTAAGTTATCCACTTCATACCATCTTTTGATCGATAGAATTTAGCTGCACCACCATGGTTTGGTCCCTTCGATATACCATCAGTGCACCAATGCCAATATAAAGGGGACTGAAGTTATGATTCATGCAATCAATAAGCCTTTTGTTAATAATGAAGCACACTTGGTGGATGATGCCTTCTACATAGAGTTGAACGAGATACACGTACCCTTATAAGACATATTAAAGGGGTAAGGGCTCCCGTAATCAAGAATTATTTATGACCTAGGGAGGATCAAGATAAGGAACCAGAGGAAGCTATCTCAGTTGATAAAGTGAAAGAGGTCATTCCCGAAACTCATGCTATCTCTAAATAACTCTGAGATAGAATGAAACCAAGGATTACCCCAATTGAAAAAGAAGTGAAAGGATATAGTGAATTAAGAAGAATCACCCGACTAAACTTTAAGTAGGTGGAAAACTCCAAGAAGAGTAAGGAACATATACCTCATAAGTAAAAATATGAAATAGTTTTTTTGTGATGGAAGGGTTATCTATCACCTTTGAAGGTGTGAGCGGGCAACTTATTTTGACGAGGAAGTTAACTCGAAGTATGAGTGTTTTCTAGTGGATAATCATGGATCATATCTTGTCATTAATAATTCAAACATCTAGGATTTATTTGAAGGTATCAAAGAGGATCCTGAGTGTATTCAAGATCACCCAAAGCCCTAGGTATAAAAGTTAGATCAAATTAATCTGGAAGAGGGTAGAAAAGAACCAAAGAACATCTTTATTTTGAAAGACCTATAGGAAATAAAGAAGCTGGAGTTGATCAAACTCATTCAAGAGTATAAAGTTATCTTTATATGGAAGCACACTAAGATGTAAGGGTCAGACCAAGATTTGATCTTCCACAGGTTGATTGTGATTCCCTCAGCAATCCTAGTCAAGCAGATAACTAGAACATACAAACCAAAGTTAGATCTCAAGATTAAGGCTAATGTGTAATGGATATTAAAAGTTGGATTAATTATGATTATCAAACATTCAATTTGGCTTTCTAGAATTTTTCCAGTGGGGAAGAAAGATAAAACACAAATTTATATTTGTGTTGATTTTAAAGATCTCAATAGAGCATGCCCTAAAGATGAGTTCTTTTTGCCTTCAGTTGATAATTTGATCAATTAAACAGTTTTCCATGAGATGTACACCTTCTTGAAATGTTATCTAGGTTGTATCCATATCAAGATTGATCAATATGATGTAGAGAACACTCCTTTCAAGACCATTTTGCCAACTTCATTTATATTGTCATTCTTTTTGGTCTGAAAAAGAGGGGCAACCTACCAGAGAACAATGACGGGCATTTTTCATGACCTTTTTCATGACATTTGGTGTTCCATGTGGATGATCTGGTAATCAAATTGAAAAAGAAAGACTCACACTTAACTGATTTGAGAAAATTCTACAACAAGTATAGCATAAAAAATTTGAAAATGAACCCACTCAAGTATGCCTTTAGTGAAATGAGTGGAAAATTCCTGGGCTTTGGGTGGATCGGCAAGGGGTTCATATGGAACAAGATAAGTAGAAAGTCATCAATGGCATGCCTTATCCAAACACACAAATGGAAATAAAGAGAATGCTTATAAAGATTTCCATTGATGCGACATTAACAAGAGAAATTGATGGACAAGAGAGAGACTAGTCTACTATCTTAGTAGAATTATTCATGGTCCTGAGACAAGATATACTAGCATAGAGAGGCTGAGGGAATAATTTGACTTAGAATTTTAACAGTTCCTCTTGATTCCCCCATAATTTCATCGAATATGAGGAATTTTTGTGCCACCGCTATAGTACGCCTAGAAGAAGCTCATCCAACTATTGAAGATGGGGAAAAAAGGAGTTGAAAGGACATTTTCTTCAACAATTGGACCCGAATAACCTCTAGTATGGGGAGTGTCATCGGGTATAGACCAAACTTCCACAGATGGTGGAAGAGAATCATAAAAGAGTAACAGTGTAGTAAAATTTTCTTTTTTAACGTGCAATAACCCAACAATAGGAGAAAATTTATCAGTAACTTTGAGAAATAATAAAATGGTAACTTGTAGAAGCAAAGTAGAAGGCACAACAGCAAAAACTGGAGTAGAAAAATTAATTGGCCTATATTCATTGAGGTCATCCAAAGTCTGATCTGAATAAGCTGTAGGTGTGGGAGTTTGAGTCACATATTTTCGAAAAAGAAATTCTTAACCTCTTCTTGTGTTAAGGAGTTGCAATAGTGGAGGAACCTACTCCACCTCTCGAACTGGGAAAATTTATTCTTAATAAAAAAGAGGTGTTACAAAATCGCTAGTTGAATAATGTCTCTCCCAACTAACTATAATATCATTAGAAGTAATAACAGTATATTCCATCCTGTAAAGTACGTCATGGATCAAGGAAGTTTCTTTCTCTACCAACGATGGACTGTGAGAAGGAGAACTCCCAGGTTTTGATGATTCCTTAGTGGCTTCTTTTTTTCAGAACCTTGGAAAAAATCTCCCCTTTCAAAGAATCGACAGCCGAACAAGCATTTCGCTTTGTTCCATTAGTGGTTGTGGAACCTTTATTCTTCTTTTTAGCTGCCATGAGATTAACCTCGGCAGTTGGTGCCATGGGAGGAAATTCCTTGGGGTAAGGTCTCTCTATAAGACATAGAGTAAATTCTCTCTTTGGTAAAGATATTATTTAACCCAATTTCAAGGGGACCAAACCTATCTATAGCAGGGTACTTAGGCTTAGTTTGTATGAAGTACTCAAAGACTTCGAGTTATGTCAGCTAATTATGGCAATACCATCCTAAAGAAGCATCCCCTATGTTTTAATCCTTAGGAAGGACCAGATTTTGATGTTTTGTACATAGAATAACCACACTTCTCCTTGTGTAAACAAAATTGTAAGACAAAATGATTCATCTACCTATTTGACACACAAATAGGTTTAGGTATTCCTTGGTTGTAACCAAACTTCCTGGAAAACATGTAAGGATTTTAGGCTTCACTCCCAGCCTCCCACTTAATGTGAGAGGGAAGATGACAAGGGTATATTGGAATCATTATAACTAATGATGGATCATCTTCAATATTTTTTTGCCTCTCAAGAAAAAGCCTCACCGATAAGTTTCCTTGTGAAGAATGACCAAGTTTGAGTATTATCATCTACCGTATATATACAAAACTTAAAGCATCCAATATAATCTATAAAAGTCAAGACGGATTTTTTTCTTTACTTTTTGATCCACTGAGTTATAAGTGGATGTCTCAGAGGAAGGACACTAATTTATTGAGCTTTGGGACAAGCGAAGGGAAACTTTCATATAGGAACCCCATTAATCAAATGGAGTTGACAAAATTTGACACATCAAAAAGGCTAACTAAGCGCATCGTGTCATGGTAATGGCTGTCCAACCACCTATACAAGGACCCAAGATAATATCTTCTAGAGTAATGTTGAATCCATAATCCAGTCTGAAAGAAATGTCTACTAAGTCCCTTCGAGGTTAATCATTGGGTTTGCTTGGGATAAAGAATCGCTAAATCAAGCAAAGGATGTATGCAGCTAATTCAGAATCATTATTGTAACCCTCACCAAAATCCGCGAATGTATTAAACCCTAGTATCAATGATCTTGGGTGAGATTCACATAGGAATTAAAGAAACATTTAATGTAATTGCTAAAAGTGGCATTGGTGGCATCACCCACAGACTCTTGAACATGTTGGTCCAGCACTTGTTGTTCCTTATACTCAAATTTACCGAGTGACGTGGCATTATATGAAAAATAGCCATAGGAATATAATCTAAACAACTCACACACATCTTCAAGTGTGATGGTTAACTCCCCCCAAACTACGAACATGTGTGATAAAACATTCTAACGTGAGATCAAGATATGAAGAGTAAGGTTATTCTTGGATAATGAAAATCTCTAAAAAGCGTGATGCATGTCCAAAAACCTTGAGAAGTACCTCCTTATACTTAGGATAGATATAACTCGACCAAATCCATCACAAGAACCACTTGGTCCTTAGAATTCAATATGGAAATAAGGAAAATCCCCCCAATCAAGCCTGAATCTCATAACAAAAAAGGGAATGATATATTCTCTACGAGAATGGTCTAGAGGTTCCTCCACCACCAACATTAGTTCATCCTCACCCTTAGGAGTATCTTTGAAGTTCTAAGCCTTCTCTTTAAATTTATCATCTTTCCAAAAGAAGGGAGCACGAAAATAAATATAGTATTTATCCCTACACTCAGCCTAGTCGATGGCGGTATCCTTGCGAAAATCCTTATCAAAACATTAATAGTTTTGCTTGAAGAAAATATGGAAGAATTGAGAGGTTTCCAACGGTGAAAAGGGACGACAGTGATAAAAAAAATTATGATGATGGTATATGACAAGTGAAATTGAGATTGGAATGGACTTGGGAAGAGTTTCACGAAAAAAACAAACATTTTCTCTCTCAAGAAAACAAGAGCCTTGACTTTTTAATGGAAGAAAGATTTAGAAGTTTTAAAATGAAGAAGTGAAAGGATATTTAAAAGATTAGGAAAGATTTTCGTTTACGTTGCTTGATGATTTATTATACCGGGTATTTTTTATTAAATTAGGGGGAAATATAATAGTTATGTGAAATGATGGGAGTTCAGAGTTCACCCAGGGTATAACGTGTCAAAAAGATATAGAGTTAGCAATTGATGGGACTTTAGCATTAAATTCTAGATATATGTAAAGATTTGGTTGACATGTACATAATCAAGTTGCGTCATTCTGAGATATTTAGACCAAAGGTTTTTTGAATTATGGTGTGTCGGTTAAAGGTGTTTCGTAAAGAAACTTCTTGTGGATAAAAGAACCTTTTCCATAAGGGGAAAATATAGGAGGGCCTTATAAATAAACCCCTTACTTAGAGATAAACCTTCACATTAAGATACTAACGAAAGATCAAGATGAAATGGAGATTCATAAAAGATTGAGGAAGATTTCCAAAAGAAACTATGAGAGCTTCCATGCTTTATCAAATAATCTAACTTGGTAACCTTTGAGGGAACTAGTTTGAAGGATAAAGAGCAAGGCATCCTTAAGGAGTGACTTGACCATTTTAGATACGCTAGGTAAAATACCTATCTTTACCTGATTGAGCATTACTCGAGCAACCATGAGATTAGCTTACTCAGCCTTAGAATTTCAGTGCCAAAACTAATACATGTCTATAAAATATATGTGTGATGTAGTAACATACTTAACATGTGTCAAATTAAAATTAGCTCAATACAGTGTTGAGTTAGTGACCAGTTGGCCATAAAGGTGTTTCTATCAACATTTAATACTAACGACATGATAGGTATGGTAGTTTGACCCAACATTGAATGTGCACAAGGCTCCTCATACACAGCCTGAGCCTATATATACCTTATTTATCCATTGATAATCCATGAGATATTTGAGCCAAAAGACTACTTTGAGATATTTATTGTAAACCAAATCTTTTACTCTAGCTAACTTCCAACAGAGGTTCATTTATCATCTAAGCAATCGTGTTTATTACCATTCATTTTAATATATACCTAAGTTTATACCTTGCCATTAAGATGACATATATTAGTATTTTATCACCATTAATACAGGTTAGGCCCCATTTTATATATAAACACCCTAGCACCAAAAAGATATGTACTCTCTTACACTATGAATATTGTGACTCCACTCCATTTTAATAAGAAATCTGAGTGACGCTTCATCTCTAGAATATGGAATTCCATTCTCTGTCCTAGATCCACACTATTCTCTAACATTTGAATATCTTTAGCACCTCCTTAAATCTTGGAGTATAGATCATGTGACTGATTCAAAATTCAGATGTAAATCAAAATAAGTATAAATTAAAACCTCTTAAAACATATCTAAAATAAAGTTCTCAATGTATATCTAAAAAATTTAACAAACTCTCAAAATTATTTTTCAAATTAGAATTAAATAGAAGTTAAACTTTAAAATATGAAAAAACTCTGCAGGAGATATAATTTGAAATGGGGGAAAAGAGTTCTAAAGAATTGGAGGGAAACAATTTTATTTATACTAAAATTTCAAATTCCATCTCCATCGTGCACACAGTTGAATATTTCCCATGTGCACAATCTTGGACAGAAAGACCCTGGTCAAAAATTACCCAGGGTCATGCGTACGGCGCCAAACTTAGTTGTGCAAAAGGTTTTTCTTAAAACTATGCTTACCATTCGAACGGGTCAAAGCCCAGTAGTTTGAACAACTCCAACCAAAATCTCTTAAAAATAATTTTAAGGAGATTTTTGTAAAATATACTTGATCTCTATTCTCAAAAAATCCAACACTCAAAAGTATATCTATCAAGAATATTTATTTATAAAATAACTCTCAATTTTGAAAAACATATATGTATGCAATGGCCAAATGTTTAATCAAATTCGTAAAATATTCTTTAATCTCAGCAACGGATGACTTCAAACTATAGTTGTATTTATGACTTCAAATTGCAATCTTTATAAAAAAAAAAAGGACAAAGAAAATTTCACTCATCTAGTTTGGGCTCGACATGTGCAATACTATAATATTTTTATACAAGAGATAACCAGATAATAAAATATACAAAAGGTCGCATTTTCACATTCCCCGTATTATATATTGGATTTGAGGGTAGAACTTAACATCGTCTTTTATTATTATGTTTAACCTATGTATGCATTAAAAAGACACCAATAAGAATATTAAAAACACAAAGAAGTAGACATAGATAATCAAATACATTAAGTAATCAACGTCTCTTTTTTTTCTCTCGGAGGATGAATCCCATGGCTTTCTCCCATTACTTGTCTGTTTGTATTACTCTTTTAATTATTTGAGGAACCTTTATTAGTTGAAGGCGGTGCAAGTGATCCATTGCAATATTTCATTAGTTGTGCCTCTATTTATTGAGATTGTTAATATTTTTCCTTTCCATTTCTTTTAACTTGATGGAATTTTGATTCTGAGTCGTGTATTTTTTGTTTTAATCCACATCTACGGAGATGGAAAAAAATTGTAAGAAATACTCATTTTCCCGCTTCCTTAACCCGGTCACTATTTTTAGGAGTGCCTAGTGCCAAAGTTAAAATGTAATGTTCCTTGAATTACTAAACTCCCATGTAATACCCCGTATTTCTAAGTATTTGAATTTAATTGATTCGATAATGAATTATTTATATTTTAAATTACGTGAGAGAAGTAATTTACTTAAATTGAGTAATAATATGTTTATTAAATATTAATCAAGAGAGAGATAAGGATTAATATTGTGAATAGTAAATAACGTGTAGAAATTATTACGCGTAATAGTGAGTGATATTGGCGTAATTGGAATTATCTTAATCGGGAGTCGCGGGTAGACTAATTTTGAGGTCAAGATGGAATAATAATGTAGAGTGACTCGAATGATTATTTTGAGGCCATAGATGATTCTGAAAGGATCGAAATAGTCAGAATAGTATACCCGGGGGTGTTATTTTGATTCCGGAGCATTTTTGGACTAAACCGGCACCCTAGGGGGCATTTTGGTCATTTTGTAAAATAGGGTAAAGAGACCTACGAATTTTGTAGCATTATATCAGATGTTAGATGTAAGGGGATAGGGTTAGAAATACCAAGAATAAAGAGGAGTCATTAGATAAGAAGGAGAGACCATTCTTGGAGCTTTTGGAAAGTTCTTGAAGAATCAAAGTTTGTTCTTGCACCACAAACATCTTGGGAAGGAAGATTGGAGGAGGAAACAATCAAACCCAACTACAAGCCATGAAATCAGACCCTATTGATCAAAGGCACGTGTTTATTTTCAAATCTTTTGAAGTTATAATACCCATGTTGTTAGTGTTTCAAACTAGCACTACACCAAACTGGCGATTGGTCACGGCCAAAATCCCTGACCAAAGCTGTGGGTCGCGAACTTGGGTCGTGACCATTTCGGGCGTGACCATTTTCGTGGGTCGCGGCCCAAGTCCGTGACCAAAAAATGGTCACGGCCGAGAGGGGTCACGGCAGATGGTCGCGGACTTAGGCCGTGACCCATGTCGTGACGGGTCGCGGCCCTCATCCGTGACCCACAATCGTGACAAATTGGTCGCGGCCAAAGTCCGCGACCCACTACCGTGACAAAAGAGAAAAAGAAAAAAAAATGGTCGCAGCTCAAGTCCGTGACCCACAACCGTGACAAATTGGTCGCGGACTTTGACCGCGACCCACAACCGTGACAAAAAAATGGTCGCGGCCCAAGTCCGTGACCCACAACCGTGACAAAAAAAGAAAAAAATGGTCGCGGCCCAAATCTGTGACCCACAACCGTGACCAAAAATGGTCGCAGACAAAGTCCGTGACCGACACCATGACGAAAAAAAAGGGAAAAAATGGTCGCGGACTTTGACCGCGACCGTTTTTGGTCATAGTTGGGGGTCATGGACTTTGGCCGCGACTATTTTTATGCGCGACGGAAAAAATAAAAATGGTCATGGATAAAGTCCATGACCATATTTAACTATAATTAAAAAAAAATGTCTTTTTTTTGTCCAATACTAAAATTGGGGGTCCTGTGAGTGTACTGTCGGTTGCTACGTGTAACATTGGACGCGTACGATGTGTTACAAATATTTATTATTGGCAAAACAATAAAAAAATCAAAAATTGTGAATCGAGAACGTTGTTAATAAACTAATATATAGACAAACTTAAAAATATTACACGTCTTAATAATTCACAGACCCAAAAAAAATTGGGCAGAGTTTCCTCTATTTTCGGGACATTCCAAACCCTGTAAATGTAAAACCTGCTTATAATAAAGCCCGCACGGCCATAAAATTCAACAATCAAATTAAAAAAGCCCGCACGGCCATAAAACTAAGTAATAAAAGCCCGCACGGCTGTAACACATAAAAAACATAACCCTGAATGTCCACAAAATTATAAAAACAATCTTCATGTCGTAAACCATTGCCCCCTTCATTTGTTCCACGTGAAAAAATCCTACAAATGATAGGATACAAAAAAAATGATATTAGTAACCAAGTAATTTTACAAAAAATTTATTCAAGCTGAAAAATTGCATATATGAGTTATAATTATCAACATATCAATGTTTTTATGCCTAAGTCTATATATATGCAAATTATCAGCGTATTCTCAAACCGGGAGTCCCATGCTCGCACGGTAAGTTCCTACGAGCATGGGAGGTGTTGGTGCCACCCACGGAGCCGTTCGGGGGTTGTTTCAAGATCTCACCCTCTAACGCCACGTTTTTAAGCCTAAGTCTAGAAATATGCAAATTATCGTCGTATTCTCAAATCGGTAGCCCCGCGACTGCGGGGTCAGTTCCTACGAGTAACATTGGTCCCATAGGGGGTGTTGGTGCCACCCACGGGGCCGTTCGGGGGCTGTTTCGAGTTTTCACCCTCTAACGCCATGTTTTTAAGCCTAAGTCTAGAAATATGCAAATTACCTTCGTATTCTCAAACCGGGAGTCCCGCGGCTACGGGGTCAGTTCCTACGAGTTACATTGGTCCCGTGGGAGGTGTTGGTGCCACCCACAGGGCCGTTAGAAGGCTGTTTCGAGTTTTCACCCTCTAATGCCACGTTTTTAAGCCTAAGTCAAGAAATATGCAAATTATCATCGTATTCTAAAATCGGGAGTTCCACGGCTGTGGGGTCAGTTCCTACGAATTACATTGGTCCCGTGGGAGGTGTTGGTGCCACTCACGGGGCCGTTCGGAGGCTGTTTCGAGTTTTCACCCTCTACCGCCATGTTTTGATTAAGTCTAGAAATATACAAATTAACGTCGTACTCTCAAACCGGGAGACCCGCGGCTGTAGGGTCAGTTCCTACGAGTTACATTGGTCCCGTGGGAGGTGTTGGTGCCACCCACGGGGCCGTTCGGGGGCTGTTTCGAGTTCTCACCCACTAACGCCATGTTTTTAAGCCTAAGTCTAGAAATATGCAAATTATCATCGTATTCTCAAACCAGGAGTCCCGCGTCTGCGGGGTCAGTTCCTACGAGTTACATTGGTCCCGTAGGGGGTGTTGGTGCCACCCACGGGGCCGTTCGGGGGTTGTTTCGAGTTTTCACCCTCTAACGCCATGTTTTTAAGCCTAAGTCTAGAAATATGCAAATTACAGTCGTATTCTCAAACCGGGAGTCCCGTGGCTGCGGGGTCAGTTCCTACGAGTTACATTGGTCCCGTGGGAGGTGTTGGTGCCACCCACAGGACCGTTAGAGGGCTGTTTCGAGTTTTCACCCTCTAATGCCATGTTTTTAAGCCTAAGTCAAGAAACATGCAAATTATCATCGTATTCTCAAATCGGGAGTCCCACGGCTGTGGGGTCAGTTCCTACGAGTTACTTTGGTCCCGTGGGAGGTGTTGGTGCCACCCACGGGGCCGTTCGGGGGCTGTTTCGAGTTCTCACCCTCTAACGCCAAGTTTTGATTAAGTCTAAAAATATGCAAATTATCGTCGTACTCTGAAACCGGGAGACCCGCGGCTGAGGGGTCAGTTCCTACGAGTTACATTGGTCCCGTGGGAGGTGTTGGTGCCACCCACGGGGCCGTTCGGGGGCTGTTTCGATTTCTCACCCTCTAACGCCATGTTTTTAAGCCTAAGTCTAGAAATAAGCAAATTATCGTCGTATTCTCAAACCGGGAGACCCGCGACTGCGGGGTCAGTTCCTACGAGTTACATTGGTCCCGTAGGGGGTGTTGGTGCCACCCACGAGGCCGTTCGGGGCCTGTTTTGAGTTTTCACCCTCTAACGCCATGTTTTTAAGCCTAAGTCTAGAAATATGCAAATTACCATCGTATTCTCAAACCGGGAGTCCCGCGGTTGCGGGGTCAGTTCCTACGAGTTACATTGGTCTCGTGGGAGGTGTTGGTGCCACCCACCGGGCCGTTAGAGGTATGTTTCGAGTTTTCACCCTCTAATGCCATGCTTTTAAGCCTAAGTCAAGAAATATGCAAATTATCATCGTATTCTCAAATCGGGAGTCCCACGGCTGTGGGGTCAGTTCCTACGAGTTACATTGGTCCCGTAGGAGGTGTTGGTGCCATCCACGGGGCCGTTCGGGGGCTGTTTCAATTTTTCACCCTCTAACGTCATGTTTTGATTAAGTCTAGAAATATGCAAATTAACGTCGTACTCTCAAATCGGGAGACCCGCGCTTGTGGGGTCAGTTCCTACGAGTTACATTGGTCCCGTGGGAGGTGTTGGTGCCACCCACGGGGCCGTTTCGAGTTCTCACCCTCTAACGCAACGTTTTTAAGCCTAAGTATAGAAATATGAAAATTATCATCGTATTCTCAAACCGAGAGCCCCTCGACTACGGGGTCGGTTCCTACGAGTTACATTGGTCCCGTAGGGGGTGTTGGTGCCACCCGCGGAGCCGTTCGGGGGCTGTTTTGAGTTTTCACCCTCTAACGCCATGTTTTTAAGCCTAAGTCTAGAAATATGCAAATTACCGCCGTATTCTCAAACCGGGACTCCCGCGGCTGCGGGGTCAGTTCCTACGAGTTACATTGGTCCCGTGGGAGGTGTTGGTGCCACCCACAGGGCCGTTAGAGGGTTGTTTCAAGTTTTCACCCTCTAAGGCCATGTTTTTAGGCCTAAGTCAAGAAATATGCAAATTATCATCGTATTCTCAAATCGGGAGTCCCACGGTAGTGGAGTCAGTTCCTATGAATTACATTGGTCCCGTGGGAGGTGTTGGTGCCACCCACGGCGCCGTTCGGGGGCTGTTTCGAGTTTTCACCCTCTAACGCCATGTTTTGATTAAGTCTAGAAATATGCAAATTATCGTCGTATTCTCAAACCAGGAGCCCCGCGACTGCAGGGTCAGTTCCTACGAGTTACAGTGGTCCCGTAGGGGGTGTTGGTGCCACCCACTGGGCCGTTCGGGGGTTGTTTCGAGTTTTCACCCTCTAACGCAATGTTTTTAAGCCAAAGTCTAGAAATATGTAAATTACCGTCGTATTCTCAAACCGGGAGTCCCGCGGCTGCGGGGTCAGTTACTACGAGTTACATTGGTCCCGTGGGAGGTGTTGGTGCCACACAAAGGGCCGTTCGGGGGCTGTTTTGATTTCCCACCCTCTAACGCCATATTTTGATTTAGTCTAAAAATATGCAAATTATCGTCGTACTCTCAAACCGGGAGACCCGCGGCTATGGGGTCAGTTCCTACGAGTTACATTGGTCCCGTGGGAGGTGTTGGTGCCACCCACGGGGCTGTTTCGATTTCTCACCCTCTAACGCCATGTTTTTAAGCCTAAGTCTAGAAATATGCAAATTATCGTCGTATTCTCAAACCGGGAGCCCCGCGACTGCGGGGTCAGTTCCTACGAGTTACATTGATCCCGTAGGGGGTGTTGGTGCCACCCACGAGGCCGTTCGGGGGCTGTTTTGTGTTTTCACCCACTAACGCCATGTTTTTAAGCCTAAGTCTAGAAATATGCAAATTACCATCGTATTCTCAAACCGGGAGTCCCGCGGTTGCGGGGTCAGTTCCTACGAGTTACATTGGTCTAGTGGGAGGTGTTGGTGCCACCCACCGGGCCGTTAGAGGGATGTTTCGAGTTTTCACCCTCTAATGCCATGTTTTTATGCCTAAGTCAAGAAATATGCAAATTATCATCGTATTCTCAAATCGGGAGTCCCACGGCTGTTGAGTCAGTTCCTAGGAGTTACATTGGTCCCGTGGGAGGTGTTGGTGCCACCCACGGGGCCGTTCGGGGGCTGTTTCAATTTTTCACCCTCTAACGCAATGTTTTGATTAAGTCTAGAAATATGCAAACTAACGTCGTACTCTCAAATCAGGAGACCCGCGGTTGTGGGGTAAGTTCCTACGAGGTACATTGGTTCCGTGGGAGGTGTTGGTGCCACCCACGGGGCCGTTCCGGGGCTGTTTCAATTTTTCACCCTCTAAAGCCATGTTTTGATTAAGTCTAGAAATTTGCAAATTAACGTCGTACTCTCAAATCGGGAGACCCGCGCTTGTGGGGTCAGTTCCTACGAGTTACATTGGTCCCGTGGGAGGTGTTGGTGCCACCCACGGGGCCGTTTCGAGTTCTCACCCTCTAACGACACGTTTTTAAGCCTAAGTATAGAAATATGCAAATTATCGTCCTATTCTCAAACCGGGAGCCCCGCGACTGCGGGGTCTGTTCCTACGAGTTACATTGGTCTCGTAGGGGGTGTTGGGGCCACCCGCGGGGCCGTTCGGGGGCTGTTTTGAGTTTTCACCCTCTAACGCCATGTTTTTAAGCCTAAGTCTAGAAATATACAAATTACCGCCGTATTCTCAAACTGGGACTCCCGAGGCTGCGGGGTCAGTTCCTACGAGTTACATTGGTCCCATGGGAGGTGTTGGTGCCACCCACGGGGCCGTTTCGAGTTCTCACCCTCTAACGCCACGTTTTTAAGCCTAAGTATAGAAATATGCAAATTATCTTCGTATTCTCAAACCGGGAGCCCCGCGACTGCGGGGTCAGTTCCTACGAGTTACATTGGTCCCGTAGGGGGTGTTGGCGCCACCCGCGGGGCCGTTCGGGGGCTGTTTTGAGTTTTCACCCTCCAACGACATGTTTTTAAGCCTAAGTCTATAAATATGCCAATTACCGCCGTATTCTCAAACCGGGACTCCCGCGGCTGCGGGGTCAGTTCCTACGAGTTACATTGGTCCTGCGGGAGGTGTTGGTGCCACCCACAGGGCCGTTAGAGGGCTGTTTCGAGTTTTCACCCTCTGATGCCATGTTTTTAGGCCTAAGTCAAGAAATATGCAAATTATCATCGTATTCTCAAATCGGGAGTCCCACGGCAGTGGAGTCAGTTCCTACGAATTACATTGTTCCCGTGGGAGGTGATGGTGCCACCCACGGCGCCGTTCGGGGGCTGTTTCGAGTTTTCACCCTCTAACGCCATGTTTTGATTAAGTCTAAAAATATGCAAATTAACGTCATACTCTCAAATCGGGAGACCCACGGCTGTGGGGTCAGTTCTTACGAGTTACATTGGTCCCGTGGGAGGTGTTGGTGCCACCCACGGGGCCGTTCGGGGGCTGTTTCGAGTTCTCACCCTCTAACGCCATGTTTTTAAGCCTAACTCTAGAAATATGCGATTTATCGTCGTATTCTCAAACCGGGATCCCCGCGACTGTGGGGTCAGTTCCTACGAGTTACATTGGTCCCGTAGGGGGTGTTGGTGCCACCCACGGGGCCGTTCGGGGGCTGTTTTGAGTTTTCACCCACTAACGCCATGTTTTTAAGCCTAAGTCTAGAAATATGCAAATTACCATCGTATTCTCAAACCGGGAGTCCCGCGGTTGCGGGGTCAGTTCCTACGAGTTACATTAGTCTCGTGGGAGGTGTTGGTGCCACCCACTGGGCCGTTAGAGGGATGTTTTGAGTTTTCCCCCTCTCATGCCATGTTTTTAAGCCTAAGTCAAGAAATATGCAAATTATCATCATATTCTCAAATCGAGAGTCCCACGGCTGTGGAGTCAGTTCCTACGAGTTACATTGGTCCCGTGGGAGGTGTTGGTGCCACCCACGGGGCCGTTCGGGGGCTGTTTCAATTTTTCACCCTCTAACGCAATGTTTTGATTAAGTCTAGAAATATGCAAATTAACGTCGTACTCTCAAATCGGGAGACCCGCGGTTGTGGGGTCAGTTCCTACGAGTTACATTGGTCCCGTGGGAGGTGTTGGTGCCACCCACGGGGCCGTTTTGAGTTCTCACCCTCTAACGCCACGTTTTTAAGCCTAAGTATAGAAATATGCAAATTATCGTCGTATTCTCAAACCGGGAACCCCGCGACTGCGGGGTCAGTTCCTACGAGTGACATTGGTCCCGTAGGGGGTGTTGGTGTCACCCGCGGGGCCGTTCGGGGGCTGTTTCGAGTTTTCACCCTCTAACGCCATGTTTTTAAGCCTAAGTCTAGAAATATGCAAATTACCGCCGTATTGTCAAACCGGGACTCCCGCGGCTACGGGGTCAGTTCCTACGAGTTACATTGGTCCCGTGGGAGGTGTTGGTGCCACCCACAGGGCCGTTAGAGGGCTGTTTCGAGTTTTCACCCTCTAATGCCATGTTTTTAGGCCTAAGTCAAGAAATATGCAAATTATCATCGTATTCTCAAATCGGGAGTCCCACGGCAGTGGAGTCAGTTCCTATGAATTACATTGGTCCCGTGGGAGGTGTTGGTGCCACCCACGGCGCCGTTCGGGGGCTGTTTCGAGTTTTCACCCTCTAACGCCATGTTTTGATTAAGTCTAGAAATATGCAAATTAACGTCGTACTCTCAAATCGGGAGACCCGTGGCTGTGGGGTCAGTTCCTACGAGTTACATTGGTCCCGTGGGAGGTGTTGGTGCCACCCACGGGGCCGTTCGGGGGATGTTTCGAGTTCTCACCCTCTAACGCCATGTTTTTAAGCCTAAGTCTAGAAATATACAAATTATCGTCGTATTGTCAAACCGGGAGCCCCGCGACTGCGGGGTCAGTTCCTACGAGTTAGAGTGGTCCCGTAGGGGGTGTTGGTGCCACCCACGGGGCCGTTCGGGGGTTGTTTCGATTTTTCACCCTCTAACGCCATGTTTTTAAGCCAAAGTCTAGAAATAAGCAAATTATCGTCGTATTCTCAAACCGGGACTCCCGCGGCTGCGGGGTCAGTTCCTACGAGTTACATTGGTCTCGTGGGAGGTGTTGGTGCCACCCACCGGGCCGTTAGAGGGATGTTTCGAGTTTTCACCCTCTAATGCCATGTTTTTAAGCCTAAGTCAATAAATATGCAAATTATGATCGTATTCTCAAATCGGGAGTCCCACGGCTGTGGAGTCAGTTCCTAAGAGTTACATTGGTCCCGTGGGAGGTGTTGGTGCCACCCACGGGGCTATTCGGGGGCAGTTTCGAGTTCTCACCCTCTAACGCCATGTTTTGATTAAGTCAAGAAATTTGCAAATTATCGTCGTACTCTCAAACCGGGAGACCCGCGGCTGTGGGGTCAGTTCCTACGAGTTACATTGGTCCCGTGGGAGGTGTTGGTGCCACCCACTGGGCCGTTCGGGGGCCGTTTCGACTTCTCACCCTCTAATGACATATTTTTAAGCCTACGTCAAGAAATATGCAAATTATCATCGTATTCTCAAATCGGGAGTCCCACAGTTGTGGGGTCAGTTCCTACGAGTTACATTGGTCCCGTGGGAGGTGTTGGTGCCACCCACGGGGCCATTCGGGGGCTGTTTCGAGTTCTCACCCTCTAACGCCATGTTTTGCTTAAGTCTAGAAATATGCAAATTACCGTCGTACTCTCAAACCTGGAGACCCGCGGTTGTGGGGCCAGTTCCTACGAGTTACATTGGTCCCGTGGGAGGTGTTGGTGCCATCCACGGGGCCGTTCGGGAGCTGTTAAGAGTTCTCACCCTCTAACGCCATGTTTTTAAGCCTAAGTCTAGAAATATGCTAATTAACGTCGTATTCTCAAACCGGGAGCCCCGCGACTGCAGGGTCAGTTCCTACGAGTTACATTGGTCCCGTACAAGGTGTTGGTGCCACCCACGGGGCCGTTCGAGAGCTGTTTCGAATTTTCACCTTCTAATGCCATGTTTTTAAGCCTAAGTCTAGAAATATGCAAATTACCGTCGTATTCTCAAACCGGGAGTCCCGCGGTTGCGGGGTCAGTTCCTACGAGTTACATTGGTCTCGTGGGAGGTGTTGGTGCCACCCACCGGGCCGTTAGAGGGATGTTTCGAGTTTTCACCCTCTAATGCCATGTTTTTAACCCTAAGTCAATAAATATGCAAATTATGATCGTATTCTCAAATCGGGAGTCCCACGGCTGTGGAGTCAGTTCCTCCGAGTTACATTGGTCCCGTAGGAGGTGTTGGTGCCACCCACGGGGCCGTTCGGGGGCTGTTTCAATTTTTCACCCTCTAACGCCATGTTTTGCTTAAGTCTAGAAATATGCAAATTAACGTCGTACTCTCAAATCGGGAGACCCGCGGCTTGTGGGGTCAGTTCCTACGAGTCACATTGGTCCCGTGGGAGGTGTTGGTGCCACCCACGGGGCCGTTTCGAGTTCTCACCCTCTAACGCCACGTTTTTAAGCCTAAGTATAGAAATATGCAAATTATCGTCGTACTCTCAAACCGAGAACCCCGCGACTGCGGGGTCAGTTCCTACGAGTGACATTGGTCCCGTAGGGGGTGTTGGTGCCACCCGCGGGGCCGTTCGGGGGCTGTTTCGAGTTTTCACCCTCTAACGCCATGTTTTTAAGCCTAAGTCTAGAAATATGCAAATTACCGCCGTATTCTCAAACCGGGACTCCCGCGGCTGCGGGGTCAGTTCCTACGAGTTACATTGGTCCCGTGGGAGGTGTTGGTGCCACCCACAGGGCCGTTAGAGGGTTGTTTCGAGTTTTCACCCTCTAATGCCATGTTTTTAGGCCTAAGTCATGAAATATGCAAATTATCATCGTATTCTCAAATCGGGAGTCCCACGGCAGTGGAGTCAGTTCCTATGAATTACATTGGTCCCGTGGGAGGTGTTGGTGCCACCCACGGCGCCGTTCGGGGGCTGTTTCGAGTTTTCACCCTCTAACGCCATGTTTTGATTAAGTCTAGAAATATGCAAATTAACGTCGTACTCTCAAATCGGGAGACCCGCGGCTGTGGGGTCAGTTCCTACGAGTTACATTGGTCCCGTGGGAGGTGTTGGTGCCACCCACGGGGCCGTTCGGGGGCTGTTTCGAGTTCTCACCCTCTAACGCCATGTTTTTAAGCCTAAGTCTAGAAATATGCAAATTATCGTCGTATTCTCAAACCGGGAGCCCCGCGACTGTGGGGTCAGTTCCTACGAGTTACAGTGGTCCCGTAGGGGGCGTTGGTGCCACCCACGGGGCCGTTCGGGGGTTGTTTCGAGTTTTCACCCTCTAACGCCATGTTTTTAAGCCAAAGTCTAGAAATATGTAAATTACCGTCGTATTCTCAAACCGGGAGTCCCACGGCTGCGGCGTCAGTTACTACGAATTACATTGGTCTCGTGGGAGGTGTTGGTGCCACCCACGGGGCCGTTCGGGGGTTGTTTCGAGTTCTCACCCTCTAACGCCATGTTTTGATTTAGTCTAGAAATATGCAAATTATCGTCGTACTCTCAAATCGGGAGACCCGCGGCTTGTGGGGTCAGTTCCTACGAGTTACATTGGTCCCGTGGGAGGTGTTGGTGCCACCCACGGGGCCGTTTCGAGTTCTCACCCTCTAACGCCACGTTTTTAAGCCTAAGTATAGAAATATGAAAATTATCTTCGTATTCTCAAACCGGGAGCCCCGCGACTACGGGGTCAGTTCCTACGAGTTACATTGGTCCCGTAGGGGGTGTTGGTGCCACCCGCGGGGCCGTTCGGGGGCTGTTTTGAGTTTTCACCCTCTAACGACATGTTTTTAAGCCTAAGTCTAGAAATATGCAAATTACCGTCGTATTCTCAAACCGGGACTCCCGCGACTGCGGGGTCAGTTCCTACGAGTTACATTGGTCCCATGGGAGGTGTTGGTGCCACCCACAGGGCCGTCAGGGGGCTGTTTCGAGTTTTCACCCTCTAATGCCATGTTTTTAGGCCTAAGTCAAGAAATATGCAAATTATCATCGTATTCTCAAATCAGGAGTCCCACGGCAGTGGAGTCAGTTCCTACGAATTACATTGGTCCCGTGGGAGGTGTTGGTGCCACCCACGGCGCCGTTCGGGGGCTGGTTCGAGTTTTCTCCCTCTAACGCCATGTTTTGATTAAGTCTAAAAATATGGAAATTAACATCGTACTCTCAAATCGGGAGACCCACGGCTGTGGGGTCAGTTCCTACGAGTTACATTGGTCCCGTGGGAGGTGTTGGTGCCACCCACGGGGCCGTTTCGAGTTCTCACCCTCTAACGCCACATTTTTAAGCCTAAGTATAGAAATATGCAAATTATCTTCGTATTCTCAAACCGGGATCCCCGCGACTGCGGGGTCAGTTCCTACGAGTTACATTGGTCCCGTAGGGGTGTTGGTGCCACCCACGGGGCCGTTCGGGGGCTGTTTTGAGGTTTCACCCACTAACGCCATGTTTTTAAGCCTAAGTCTAGAAATATGCAAATTACCATCGTATTCTCAAACCGGGAGTCCCGTGGTTGCGGGGTCAGTTCCTATGAGTTACATTGGTTTCGTGGGAGGTGTTGGTACCACCCACTGGGCCGTAAGAGGGATGTTTCTAGTTTTCACCCTCTAATGCCATGTTTTTAAGCCTAAGTCAAGAAATATGCAAATTATCATCGTATTCTCAAATCGGGAGTCCGACGGCTGTGGTGTCAGTTCCTACGAGTTACATTGGTCCCGTGGGAGGTGTTGGTGCCACCCACGGGGCCGTTCGGGGGCTGTTTCAATTTTTCACCCTCTAACGCAATGTTTTGATTAAGTCTAGAAATATACAAATTAACGTCGTACTCTCAAATCGGGAGACCCGCGGTTGGGGGGTCAGTTCCTACGAGTTACTTTGGTCCCGTGGGAGGTGCTGGTGCCACCCACGGGGCCGTTTCGAGTTCTCACCCTCTAACGCCACGTTTTTAAGCCTAAGTATAGAAATATGCAAATTATCTTCGTATTCTCAAACCGGGAGCCCCGCGACTGCGGGGTCAGTTCCTACGAGTTACATTGGTCCCGTAGGGGGTGTTGGTGCCACCCGCGGGGCCGTTCGGGGGCTGTTTTGAGTTTTCACCCTCTAACGACATGTTTTTAAGCCTAAGTCTAGAAATATGCAAATTACCGCCGTATTCTCAAACCGGGACTCCCGCTGCTGCGGGGACAGTTCCTACGAGTTACATTGGTCCCGAGGGAGGTGTTGGTGCCACCCACAGGGCCGTTAGAGGGCTGTTTCGAGTTTTCACCCTCTAATGCCATGTTTTTAGGCCTAAGTCAAGAAATATGCAAATTATCATCGTATTCTCAAATCGGGACTCCCACAGCTGTGGGGTCCGTTCCTACGAGTTACATTGGTCCCGTGGGAGGTGTTGGTGCCATCCACGGGGCCGTTCGGGAGCTGTTAAGAGTTCTCACCCTCTAACGCCATGTTTTTAAGCCTAAGTCTAGAAATATGCAAATTATCGTCGTATTCTCAAACCGGGAGCCCCGCGACTGCGGGGTCAGTTCCTACGAGTTACATTGGTCCCGTAGGGGGTGTTGGTGCCACCCACGGGGCCGTTCGGGAGCTGTTTCGAATTTTCACCTTCTAATGCCATGTTTTTAAGCCTAAGTCTAGAAATATGCTAATTACCATCGTATTCTCAAACCGGGAGTCCCGCGGTTGCGGGGTCAGTTCCTACGAGTTACATTGGTCTCGTGGGAGGTGTTGGTGCCACCCACCGGGCCGTTAGAGGGATGTTTCGAGTTTTCACCCTATAATGCCATGTTTTTAAGCCTAAGTCAAGAAATATGCAAATTATCATCGTATTCTCAAATCGGGAGTCCCACGGCTGTGGAGTCTGTTCCTACGAGTTACATTGGTCCCGTAGGAGGTGTCGGTTCCACCCACGGGGCCGTTCGGGGGCTGTTTCAATTTTTCACCCTCTAACGCCATGTTTTGATTAAGTCTAGAAATATGTAAATTAACGTCGTACTCTCAAATCGGGAGACCCGCGGTTGTGGGGTCAGTTCCTACGAGTTACATTGGTCCCGTGGGAGGTGTTGGTGCCACCCACGGGGCCGTTTCGAGTTCTCACCCTCTAACGCCACGTTTTTAAGCCTAAGTATAGAAATATGCAAATTATCTTCGTATTCTCAAACCGGGAGCCCCGCGACTGCGGGGTCAGTTCCTACGAGTTACATTGGTCCCGTAGGGGGTGTTGGTGCCACCCGCGGGGCCGTTCGAGGGCTGTTTTGAGTTTTCACCCTCTAACGACATGTTTTTAAGCCTAAGTCTAGAAATATGCCAATTACCGTCGTATTCTCAAACCGGGACTCCCGCGGCTGCGGGGTCAGTTCCTACGAGTTACATTGGTCCCGTGGGAGGTGTTGGTGCCACCCACAGGGCAGTTAGAGGGCTGTTTCGAGTTTTCACCCTCTAATGCCATGTTTTTAGGCCTAAGTCAAGAAATATGCAAATTATCATCGTATTCTCAAATCGGGAGTCCCACGGTAGTGGAGTCGGTTCCTACGAGTTACATTGGTCCCGTGGGAGGTGTTGGTGCCACCCACGGCGCCGTTCGGGGGTTGTTTCGAGTTTTCACCCTCTAACGCCATGTTTTGATTAAGTCTAGAAATATGCAAATTAACGTCGTACTCTCAAATCGGGAGACCCGCGGCTGTGGGGTCAGTTCCTACGAGTTACATTGGTCCCGTGGGAGGTGTTGGTGCCACCCACGGGGCCGTTCGGGGGCTGTTTCGAGTTCTCACCCTCTAACGCCATGTTTTTAAGCCTAAGTCTAGAAATATGCAAATTATCGTCGTATTGTCAAACTGGGAGCCCCGCGACTGCGGGGTCAGTTCCTACGAGTTACAGTGGTCCCGTAGGGATTGTTGGTGCCACCCACAGGGCCGTTCGGGGGTTGTTTCGAGTTTTCACCCTCTAACGCCATGTTTTTAAGCCAAAGTCTAGAAATGAGCAAATTATCGTCGTATTCTCAAACCGGGAGTCCCGCGGCTGCGGGGTCAGTTCCTACGAGTTACATTGGTCCCGTGGGAGGTGTTGGTGCCACCCACAGGGCCGTTAGAGGGCTGTTTCGAGTTTTCACCCTCTAATGCCATGTTTTTAAGCCTAAGTCAAGAAATATGCATATTATCATTGTGTTCTCAAATCGGGAGTCCCACGGCTGTGGGGTCAGTTCCTAAGAGTTACATTGGTCCCGTGGGAGGTGTTGATGCCACCCACGGGGCCGTTCGGGGGCAGTTTCGAGTTATCACCCTCTAACGCCATGTTTTAATTAAGTCTAGAAATTTGCAAATTATCGTCGTACTCTCAAACCGGGAGACCCGCGGCTGTGGGGTCAGTTCCTACGAGTTACATTGGTCCCGTGGGAGGTGTTGGTGCCACCCACGGGGCCGTTCAGGGGCTGTTTCGAGTTCTCACCCTCTAATGACATATTTTTAAGCCTACGTCAAGAAATACGCAAATTATCATCGTATTCTCAAATCGGGAGTCCCACAGCTGTGGGGTCAGTTCCTACGAGTTACATTGGTCCCGTGGGAGGTGTTGGGGCCATCCACGGGGCCGTTCGGGAGCTGTTAAGAGTTCTCACGCTCTAACGCCATGTTTTTAAGCCTAAGTCTAGAAATATGCAAAATTATCGTCGTATTCTCAAACCGGGAGCCCCGCGACTGCGGGGTCAGTTCCTACGATTTACATTGGTCCCGTAGGGGGTGTTGGTGCCACCCACGGGGCCGTTCGGGAGCTGTTTCGAATTTTCACCTTATAATGCCATGTTTTTAAGCCTAAGTCTAGAAAATATGCAAATTACCATCGTACTCTCAAACCGGGAGTCCCGCGGTTGCGGGGTCAGTTCCTACGAGTTACATTGGTCTCATGGGAGGTGTTGGTGCCACCCACCGGGCCGTTAGAGGGATTATTCGAGTTTTCACCCTCTAATGCCATGTTTTTAAGCCTAAGTCAAGAAATATGCAAATTATCATCGTATTCTCAAATCGGGAGTCCCACGGCTGTGGAGCCTGTTCCTACGAGTTACATTGGTCCCGTAGGAGGTGTCGGTGCCACCCACGGGGCCGTTCGGGGGCTGTTTCAATTTTTCACCCTCTAACGCCATGTTTTGATTAAGTCTAGAAATATGCAAATTAACGTCGTACTCTCAAATCGGGAGACCCGCGGTTGTGGGGTCAGTTCCTACGAGTTACATTGGTCCCGTGGGAGGTGTTGGTGCCACCCACGGGGCCGTTTCGAGTTCTCACCCTCTAATGCCACGTTTTTAAGCCTAAGTATAAAAATATGCAAATTATCGCCGTATTCTCAAACCGGGAACCCCGCGACTGCGGGGTCAGTTCCTACGAGTTACATTCGTCCTGTAGGGGTTGTTGGTGCTACCCGCGGGGCCGTTCGGGGGCTGTTTCGAGTTTTCACCCTCTAACGCCATATTTTTAAGCCTAAGTCTAGAAATATGCAAATTACCGCCGTATTCTCAAATCGGGACTCCCGCGGCTGCGGGGTCAGTTCCTACGAGTTACATTGGTCCCGTGGGAGGTGTTGGTGCCACCCACAGGGCCGTTAGAGGGTTGTTTCGAGTTTTCACCCTCTAATGTCATGTTTTTAGGCCTAAATCAAGAAATATGCAAATTATCATCGTATTCTCAAATCGAGAGTCCCACGGCAGTGGAGTCAGTTCCTATGAATTACATTGGTCCCGTGGGAGGTGTTGGTGCCACCCACGGCGCCGTTCGGGGGCTGTTTCGAGTTTTCACCCTCTAACGCCATGTTTTGATTAAGTCTAGAAATATGCAAATTAACGTCGTACTCTCAAATCGAGTGACCTGCGGCTGTGGGGTCAGTTCCTACGAGTTACAATGGTCCCGTGGGAGGTGTTGGTGCCACCCACGGGGCCGTTCGGGGGCTGTTTCGAGTTCTCACCCTCTAACGCCATGTTTTTAAGCCTAAGTCTAGAAATAAGCAAATTATCGTCGTATTCTCAAACCGGGAGCCCCGCGACTGCGGGGTCAGTTCCTACGAGTTACAGTGGTCCCGTAGGGGGTGTTGGTGCCACCCACGGGGCCGTTCGGGGGTTGTTTCGAGTTTTCACCCTCTAACGCCATGTTTTTAAGCCAAAGTCTAGAAATATGTAAATTACCGTCGTATTCTCAAACCGGGAGTCCCGCGGCTGCGGGGTCAGTTACTACGAGTTACATTGGTCCCGTGGGAGGTGTTGGTGCCACCCACGGGGCCGTTCGGGGGCTGTTTCGAGTTCTCACCCTCTAACGCCATGTTTTGATTTAGTCTAGAAATATGCAAATTATCGTCGTACTCTCAAACCGGGAGACCCGCGGATGTGGGGTCAGTTCCTACGAGTTACATTGGTCCCGTGGGTGGTGTTGGTGCCACCCATGGGGCCCTTCGGGGGCTGTTTGGATTTCTCACCCTCTAACGCCATGTTTTTAAGCCTAAGTCTAGAAATATGCAAATTATCGTCGTATTCTCAAATCGGGAGCCCCGCGACTGCGGGGTCAATTCCTACGAGTTACATTGGTCCCGTAGGGGGTGTTGGTGCCACCCACAGGGCCGTTCGGTGGCTGTTTTGAGTTTTCACCCACTAACGCCATGTTTTTAAGCCTAAGTTTAGAAATATGCAAATTACCGTCGTATTCTCAAACCGGGAGTCCCGCGGTTGCGTGGTCAGTTCCTACGAGTTACTTTTGTCTCGTGGGAGCTGTTGGTGCCACCCTCCGGGCCGTTAGAGGGATGTTTCGAGTTTTCACCCTCTAATGCCATGTTTTTATGCCTAAGTCAAGAAATATGCAAATTATCATCGTATTCTCAAATCGAGAGTCCCACGGCAGTGGAGTCAGTTCCTACGAGTTACATTGGTCCCGTGGGAGGTGTTGGTGCCACCCACGGCGCCGTTCGGGGGCTGTTTCGAGTTTTCACCCTCTAAGGCCATGTTTTGATTAAGTCTAGAAATATGCAAATTAACGTCGTACTCTCAAATCGGGAGACCCGCAGCTGTCGGGTCAGTTCCTACGAGTTACATTGGTCTCGTGGGAGGTGTTGGTGCCACCCACGGGGCCGTTCGGGGGCTGTTTCGAGTTCTCACCCTCTAACGCCATGTTTTTAAGCCTAAGTCTAGAAATATTCAAATAATCGTCATATTCTCAAACCGGGAGCCCCGCAACTGCGGGGTCAGTTCCTACGAGCTACAGTGGTCCCGTAGGGGGTGTTGGTGCCACCCACGGGGCCGTTCGGGGGTTGTTTCGAGTTTTCACCCTCTAACGCCATGTTTTTAAGCCAAAGTCTAGAAATATGTAAATTATCGTCGTATTCTCAAACTGGGAGTCCCGCGGCTGCGGGGTCAGTTACTACGAGTTACATTGGTCCCGTGGGAGGTGTTGGTGCCACCCACGGGGCCGTTCGGGTGCTGTTTCGAGTTCTCAACCTCTAACGCCATGTTTTGATTTAGTCTAGAAATATGCAAATTATCATCGTACTCTCAAACCGGGAGACCCGCGGCTGTCGGGTCAGTTCCTACGAGTTACATTGGTCCCGTGGGAGGTGTTGGTGCCACCCACGGGGCCGTTCGGGGGCTGTTTCGATTTCTCACCCTCTAACGCCATGTTTTTAAGCCTAACTCTAGAAATATGCAAATTATCGTCGTATTCTCTAACCGGGAGCCCCGCGACTGCGGGGTCAGTTCCTACGAGTTACATTGGTCCCGTAGGGGGTGTTGGTGCCACCCACGGGGCCGTTCGGGGGCTGTTTTGAGTTTTCATCCACTAACGCCATGTTTTTAAGCCTAAGTCTAGAAATATGCAAATTACCGTCGTATTCTCAAACCGGGAGTCCCGCGGTTGCGGGGTCAGTTCCTACGAGTTACATTGGTCTCGTGGGAGGTGTTGGTGCCACCCACCGGACCGTTAGAGGGATGTTTCGACTTTTCACCCTCTAATGCCATGTTTTTAAGCCTAAGTCGAGAAATATGCAAATTATCATCGTATTCTCAAATCGGGAGTCCCACGGCCGTGGAGTCAGTACCTACGAGTTATATTGGTCCCGTGGGAGGTGTTGGTGCCACCCACGGGGCCGTTCGGGGGCTGTTTCAATTTTTCACCCTCTAACGCAATGTTTTGATTAAGTCTAGAAATATGCAAATTAACGTCGTACTCTCAAATCGGGAGACCCGCGGGTGCGGGGTCAGTTCCTACGAGTTACACTGGTCCCGTAGGAGGTGTTGGTGCCACCCGCGGGGGCGTTCGGGGGCTGTTTCGAGTTTTCACCCTCTAACGCCATGTTTTTAAGCCTAAGTCTAGAAATATGCAAATTACTGCCGTATTCTCAAACCGGGAGTCCCGCGGCTGCGGACTCATTTCCTACGAGTTACATTGGTCCCGTGGGAGGCGTTGGTGCCACCCACAGGGCCGTTAGAGGGCTGTTCGAGTTTTCACCCTCTAATGCCATGTTTTTAGGCCTAAGTCAAGAAATATGCAAATTATCATCGTATTCTCGAATCGGGAGTCCCACGGTAGTGGAGTCAGTTCCTACGAGTTACATTGGTCCCGTGGGAGGTGTTGGTGCCACCCACGGCGCCGTTCGGGGGCTGTTTCGAGTTTTCTCCCTCTAACGCCATGTTTTCATTAAGTTTAGAAATATACAATTAACGTCGTACTCTCAAATCGGGAGACCCGCAGCTGTGGGGTCAGTTCCTACGAGTTACATTGGTCCCGTGGGAGCTGTTGGTGCCACCCACGGGGCCGTTCGGGGGCTGTTTCGAGTTCTCATCCTCTAACGCCATGTTTTTAAGCCTAAGTCTAGAAATATGCAAATTACCCGCGGTATTCTCAAACTGGGACTCCTGAGCCTGCGGTGTCAGTTCCTACGAGTTACATTGGTCCCGTGGGAGGTGTTGGTGCCACCCACAGGGCCGTTAGAGGGCTGTTTCGAGTTTTCACCCTCTAATGCCATGTTTTTAGGCCTAAGTCAAGAAATATGCAAATTATCATCTTATTCTCAAATTGGGAGTCCCACGGCAGTGGAGTCAGTTCCTACGAGTTACATTGGTCCCGTGGGAGGTGTTGGTGCCACCCACGGCGCCGTTCGGGCGCTGTTTCGAGTTTTCACCCTCTAACGCCATGTTTGATTAAGTCTAGAAATATGCAAATTAACGTCGTACTCTCAAATCGGGAGACCCGCGGCTATGGGGTCAGTTCCTACGAGTTACATTGGTCCCGTGGGAGGTGTTGGTGCCACCCACGGGGCCGTTCGGGGGCTGTTTCGAGTTCTCATCCTCTAACGCCATGTTTTTAAGCCAAAGTCTAGAAATATGCAAATTATCGTCGTATTCTCAAACCGGGAGCCCCGCGACTGCGGGGTCAGTTCCTACGAGTTACAGTGGTTCCGTAGGGGGTGTTGGTGCCACCCACGGGGCCGTTCGGGGGTTGTTTCGAGTTTTCACCCTCTAACGCCATGTTTTTAAGCCAAAGTCTAGAAATAAGCAAATTATCGTCATATTCTCAAACCGGGAGTCCCGCGGCTGCGGGGTCAGGTCCTACGAGTTACATTGGTCCCGTGGGAGGTGTTGGTGCCACCCAAAGGGCCGTTAGAGGGCTATTTCGAGTTTTCACCCTCTAATAACATGTTTTTAAGCCTAAGTCAAGAAATACGCAAATTATCATCGTGTTCTCAAATCGGGAGTCCACGGCTGTGGGGTCAGTTCCTAAGAGTTACATTGGTCCCGTGGGAGGTGTTGGTGCCACCCACGGGGCCGTTCGGGGGCAGTTTTGAGTTCTCACCCTCTAACGCCATGTTTTGATTAAGTCTAGAAATTTGCAAATTATCGTCGTACTCTCAAATCGGGAGACCCGCGGCTGTGGGTCAGTTCCTACGAGTTACATTGGTCCCATGGGTGGTGTTGGTGTCACCCACGGGGCCGTTCGGGGGCTGTTTCGAGTTCTCACCCTCTAATGCCATATTTTTAAGCCTACATCAAGAAATATGCAAATTATCATCGTATTCTCAAATCGAGAGTCCGACAGCTGTGGGGTCAGTTCCTACGAGTTACATTGGTCCCGTGGGCGGTGTTGGTGCCACCCACGGGGCCATTCGGGGGCTGTTTCGAGTTCTCACCCTCTAACGCCATGTTTTGCTTAAGTCTAGAAATATACAAATTACCGTCGTACTCTCAAACCTGGAGACCCGCGGTTGTGGGGTCAGTTCCTACGAGTTACATTGGTCCCGTGGGATGTGTTGGTGCCACCCATAGGGCCGTTCGGGAGCTGTTTCGAGTTCTCACCCTCTAACGCCATGTTTTTAAGCCTAAGTCTAGAAATATGCAAATTATCGTTGTATTCTCAAACCGGGAGCCCCGCGACTGCGGGGTCAATTCCTATGAGTTACATTTGTCCCGTAGGGGGTGTTGGTGCCACCCACGGGGCCGTTCGGGGGCTGTTTCGAATTTTCACCCTCTAATGCCATGTTTGTAAGCCTAAGTCTAGAAATATGCAAATTACCGTCGTATTCTCAAACCGGGAGTCCCGCGGTTGCGGGGTCAGTTCCTACGAGTTACATTGGTCTCGTGGGATGTGTTGGTGCCACCCACCAGGCCGTTAGAGGGATGTTTCGAGTTTTCACCCTTTAATGCCATGTTTTTAAGCCTAAGTCAAGAAATATGCAAATTATCATCGTATTCTCAAATCGGGAGTCCCACGGCTGTGGAGTCAGTTCCTACGAGTTACATTGGTCCCGTAGGAGGTGTTGGTGCCACCCACGGGGCCGTTCGAGGGCTGTTTCAATTTTTCACCCTCTAACGCCATGTTTTGATTAAGTCTAAAAATATGCAACTTTACGTCGTACTCTCAAATCGGGAGACCCGCGGTTGCGGGGTCAATTCCTACGAGTTACATTGGTCCCGTGGGAGGTGTTGGTGCCACCCACGGGGCCGTTTCGAGTTATCACCCTCTAACGCCACGTTTTTAAGCCTAAGTATAGAAATATGCAAATTATCGTCGTATTCTCAAACCGGGAGCCCCGCGACTGCGGGGTCAGTTCCTACGAATTACATTGGTCCCGTAGGGGGTGTTGGTGCCACCCGCGGGGCCGTTCGGGGGCTGTTTCGTGTTTTCACCCTCTAACGCCATGTTTTTAGCCTAAGTCTAGAAATATGCAAATTACCGCCGTATTCTCAAACCGGGACTCCCGCGGCTGCGGGGTCAGTTCCTACGAGTTACATTGGTCCCGTGGGAGGTGTTGGTGGCACCCACAGGGCCGTTAGAGGGCTGTTTGGAGTTTTCACCCTCTAATGCCATGTTTTTAGGCCTAAGTCAAGAAATATGCAAATTATCATCGTATTCTCAAATCGGGAGTCCCACGGCAGTGGAGTCAGTTCCTACGAATTACATTGGTCCCGTGGGAGGTGTTGGTGCCACCCATGGCGCCGTTCGGGGGCTGTTTCGAGTTCTCACCCTCTAACGCCACGTTTTTAAGACTAAGTACAGAAATATCCAAATTATCGTCGTATTCTCCAACCGGGAGTCCCGCGACTGCGGGGTTAGTTCCTACGAGTTACATTGGTCCCGTAGGAGGTGTTGGTGCCACCCGCGGGGCCGTTCGGGGGCTGTTTCGAGTTTTCACCCTCTAACGCCATGTTTTTAAGACTAAGTCCAGAAATATGCAAATTACCTCTGTATTCTCAAACTGGGACTCCCGAGGTTGCGGGGTCAGTTCCTACAAGTTACATTGGTCCCGTGGGAGGTGTTGGTGCCACCCACAGGGCCGTTAGAGGGCTGTTTCGAGTTTTGACCCTCTAATGCCATGTTTTTAGGCCTAAGTCAAGAAATATGCAAATTATCATCGTATTCTCAAATCGGGAGTCTCACGGTAGTGGAGTCAGTTCCTACGAGTTACATTGGTCCCGTGGGAGGTGTTGGTGCCACCCATGGCGCCGTTCGGGGGTTGTTTCGAGTTTTCACCCTCTAACGCCATGTTTTGATTAAGTCTAGAAATATGCAAATTAACGTCGTACTCTCAAATCGGGTGACCCGCGGCTGTGGGGTCAGTTCCTACGAGTTACATTGGTCCCGTGGGAGGTGTTGGTGCCACCCACGGGACCGTTCGGGGGCTGTTTCGAGTTCTCACCCTCTAACGCCATGTTTTTAAGCCTAAGTCTAGAAATATGCAAATTATCGTCATATTCTCAAACCGGGAGCCCCGCGACTGCGGGGTCAGTTCCTACGAGTTACAGTGGTCCCGTAAGGGGTGTTGGTGCCACCCACGGGGCCGTTCGGGGGTTGTTTCGAGTTTCCACCCTCTAACGCCATGTTTTTAAGCCAAAGTCTAGAAATAACAAATTATCGTCGTATTCTCAAACCGGTAGTCACGCGGCTGCGGGGTCAGTTCCTACGAGTTACATTGATCCCGTGGGAGGTGTTGGTGCCACCCACAGGGCCGTTAGAGGACTGTTTCGAGTTTTCACCCTCTAATGCCATGTTTTTAAGCCTAAGTCAACAAATATACAAATTATCATCGTGTTCTCAAATCGGGAGTCCCACGGCTGTGGGGTCAGTTCCTAAGAGTTACATTGGTCCCGTGGGAGGTGTTGGTGCCACCCACGGGGCCGTTCGGGGGCAGTTTCGAGTTCTCACCCTCTAACGCCATGTTTTGATTAAGTTTAGAAATTTGCAAATTATCGTCGTACTCTCAAACCGGGAGACCCGCGGCTGTGGGGTCAGTTCCTATGAGTTACATTGGTCCCGTGGGAGGTGTTGGTGCCACCCACGGGGCCGTTCGGGGGCTGTTTCGAGTTCTCACCCTCTAATGACATATTTTTAAGCCTACGTCAAGAAATATGCAAATTATCATCGTATTCTCAAATCGGGAGTCCCACAGCTGTGGGGTCAGTTCCTACGAGTTACATTGGTCCCGTGGGAGGTGTTGGTGCCACCCACGGGGCCATTCGGGGGCTGTTTCGAGTTCTCACCCTCTAACGCCATGTTTTGATTAAGTCTAGAAATATGCAAATTACCGTCGTACTCTCAAACTTGGAGACCCGCGGTTGTGGGGTCAGTTCCTACGAGTTACATTGGTCCCGTGGGAGGTGTTGGTACCATCCACGGGGCCGTTCGGGAGCTGTTTCGAGTTCTCACCCTCTAACGCCATGTTTTTAAGACTAAGTCTAGAAATATGCAAATTATCGTCGTATTCTCAAACCGGGAGCCCTGCGACTGCGGGGTCAGTTCCTACGAGTTACGTTGGTCCCGTAGGGGGTGTTGGTGCCACCCACGGGGCCGTTCGGGGGCTGTTTCGAGTTTTCACCCTCTAATGCCATGTTTTTAAGCCTAAGTCTAGAAATATGCAAATTACCACCGTATTCTCAAACTGGGAGTCCCGCGGCTGCGGACTCAGTTCCTACGAGTTACATAGGTCCCGTGGGAGGCGTTGGTGCCACCCACAGGGCCGTTAGAGGGCTGTTTCGAGTTTTCACCCTGTAATGCCATGTTTTTTAAGCCTAAGTCAAGAAATATGCAAATTATCATCGTATTCTCAAATCGGGAGTCCCACGGCTATGGGGTGAGTTCCTACGAGTTACATTGGTCCCGTGGGAGGTGTTGGTGCCACCCACGGGGCCTATCGGGGGCTGTTACAAGTTCTCACCCTCTAACGCCATATTTTGATTAAGTCTAGAAATTTGCAAATTATCGTCGTACTTTCAAACCGGGAGACCCGCGGCTGTGGGATCATTTCCTACGAGTTACATTAGTCCTGAGGGAGGTGTTGGTACCACCCACGGGGCCGTTCGGGGGCTGTTTCGATTTCTCACCCTCTAACGCCATGTTTGTAAGCCTAAGTCTAGAAATATGCAAATTATCGTCCTATTCTCAAACCGGGTGCCCCGCGACTGCGGGGTCAGTTCCTACGAGTTACATTTGTCCCGTAGGGAGTGTTGGTGTCACCCACGGGGCCATTCAGGGGCTGTTTCGAGTTTTCACCCTCTAACGCCATGTTTTTAAGCCTAAGTCTAGAAATATGCAAATTATCGTCGTATTCTCAAACCGGGAGTCCCGCGGCTGCGGGGTCAGTTCCTATGAGTTACATTTGTCCCGTGGGAGGTGTTGGTGCCACCCACAGGGTCGTTAGAGGGATATTTTGAGTTTTCACCCTCTAATGCCATGTTTTTAAGCCTAAGTCAAGAAATATGCAAATTATCATCGTATTCTCAAATCGGGAGTCCCACGGCTGTGGAGTGAGTTCCTACGAGTTACATTGGTCCCGTGGGAGGTGTTGGTGCCACCCACGGGGCCGTTCGGGGGCTGTTTCGATTTTTCACCCTCTAACGCCATGTTTTGATTAAGTCTAGAAATATGCAAATTAACGTCGTACTCTCAAACCGAGAGCCCCGCGACTGCGAGGTCAGTTCCTACGAGTTACATTGGTTCCGTAGGGGGTGTTGGTGCCACCCATGGGGCCGTTCGAGGGTTATTTCGAGTTTGCACCCTCTAGCGCCATGTTTTTAAGCCTAAGTCTAGAAATATGTAAATTACCGTCGTATTCTCAAACCGGGAGTCCCGCGGCTGCGGGGTCAGTTCCTACGAGTTACATTGGCCCCGTGGGAGGTGTTGGTGCCACCCATAGGGCCGTTAGAGGTCTTTTTCGAGTTTTCACCCTCTAATGCCATGTTTTTAAGCCTGAGTCAAGAAATATGCAAATTATCATCCTATTCTCAAATCGGGAGTCCCACGGCTGTGGAGTCAGTTTCTACGAGTTACATTGGTCCCATTGGAGGTGTTGGAGCCACCCACGGGGCCGTTCGGGGGCTGTTTCGAGTTTTCACCCTCTAACGCCATGTTTTTAAGCCTAAGTCTAGAAATATGCAAATTACCGTCGTATTCTCAAACCGGGAGTCCCGCGGCTGCGGACTCAGTTCCTACGACTGACATTGGTCCCGTGGGAGGTGTTGATGCCACCCACAGGGCCGTTAGAGGTCTTTTTCGAGTTTTCACCCTCTAATGCCATGTTTTTAAGCCTAAGTCAAGAAATATGCAAATTATCATCGTATTCTCAAATCGGGAGTCCCACGGCTGTGGAGTCAGTTTCTACGAGTTACATTGGTCCCATGGGAGGTGTTGGTGCCACCCACGGGGCCGTTCGGGGGCTATTTCGAGTTCTCACCCTCTAACGCCATGTTTTGCTTAAGTCTTGAAATATGCAAATTAACGTCGTACTCTCAAATCGGGAGACCCGCGGCTGTGGGGTCAGTTCCTACGAGTTACATTGGTCCCGTGGGAGGTATTGGTGCCACCCACGGGGCCGTTCGGGGGCTGTTTTGAGTTCTCACCCTCTAACGCCATGCTTTTAAGCCTAAGTCTAGAAATATTCAAATTATCATCGTATTCTCAAACCGGGAGCCCCGCGGCTGCGGGGTCAGTTCCTACGAGTTACATTGGTCCCGTAGGGGGTGTTGGTGCCACCCACGGGGCCGTTCGGGGTTTGTTTCGAGTTTTCACCCTCTAACGCCATGTTTTTAAACCTAAGTCTAGAAATATGCAAATTACCATCGTATTCTCGAACCGGGAGTCCCGCGGATGCGGACTCAGTTCCTACGAGTTACATTGGTCCCGTGGGAGGTGTTGGTGCCACCCACAGTGCCGTTAGAGGGCTGTTTCGAGTTTTCACACTCTAATGCCATGTTTTTAAGGCTAAGTCAAGAAATATGCAAATTATCATCATATTCTGAAATCGGGAGTCCCACGGCTGTGGGGTCAATTTCTACGAGTTACATTGGTCCCGTGGGAGGTGTTAGTGCCACCCACGGGGCCATTTGGGGGCTGTTTCGAGTTCTTACCCTCTAACGCCATGTTTTGCTTATGTCTAGAAATATGCAAATTAACGTCGTACTCTCAAACCGGGAGACCCGCGGCTGTGGGGTCAGTTCCTACGAGTTACATTGGTCCCATGGGAGGTATTGGTGCCACCCACGGGGCCGTTCGGGGGTTGTTTCGGGTTCTCACCCGCTAACGCCATGTTTTTAATCCAAAGTCTAGAAATATGCAAATTACCGTCGTATTCTCAAACCAGGAGTCCCGCGGCTGCGGGGTCAGTTCCTACGAGTTCATTGGTCCCGTGGGAGGTGTTGGTGGAATCCACAGGGCCGTTAGAGGGCTGTTTCGAGTTTTCACCCTCTAATGCCATGTTTTTAAGGCTAAGTCAAGAAATATGCAAATTATCATCGTATTCTCAAATCGGGAGTCCCACGGCTATGGGGTGAGTTCCTACGAGTTACATTGGTCCCGTGGGAGGTGTTGGTGCCACCCACGGGGCCTATCGGGGGCTGTTACAAGTTCTCACCCTCTGACGCCATATTTTGATTAAGTCTAGAAATTTGCAAATTATCATCGTACTTTCAAACCGGGAGAACCGCAACTGTGGGATCATTTCCTACGAGTTACATTAGTCCCGAGGGAGGTGTTGGTACCACCCACGGGGCCGTTCGGGGGCTGTTTCGATTTCTCAACCTCTAACGCCATGTTTATAAGCCTAAGTCTAGAAATATGCAAATTATCGTCGTATTCTCAAACCGGGTGCCCCGCGACTGCGGGGTCAGTTCCTACGAGTTAGATTTGTCCCGTAGGGGGTGTTGGTGCCACCCACGGGGCCATTCAGGGGCTGTTTCGAGTTTTCACCCTCTAACGCCATGTTTTTAAGCCTAAGTCTAGAAATATGCAAATTACCGTCGTATTCTCAAACCGGGAGTCCCGCGGCTGCGGACTCAGTTCCTACGAGTTACATTGGTCCCGTGGGAGGCGTTGGTGCCACCCACAGGGCCGTTAGAGGGCTGTTTCGAGTTTTCACCCTCTAATGCCATGTTTTTAAGCCTAAGTAAAAAAATATGCAAATTATCATCGTATTCTCAAATCGGGAGTCCCACGGCTATGGGGTGAGTTCCTACGAGTTACATTGGTCCCGTGGGAGGTGTTGGTGCCACCCACGGGGCCGTTCGGGGGCTGTTTCGATTTTTCACCCTCTAACGCCATGTTTTGATTAAGTCTAGAAATATGCAAATTAACGTCGTACTCTCAAACCGAGAGCCCCGCGACTGCGAGGTCAGTTCCTACGAGTTACATTGGTTCCGTAGGGGGTGTTGGTGCCACCCATGGGGCCGTTCGGGGGTTATTTCGAGTTTGCACCCTCTAGCGCCATGTTTTTAAGCCTAAGTCTAGAAATATGCAAATTGCCGTCGTATTCTCAAACCGGGAGCCCCGCGACTGCGGGGTCAGTTCCTACGAGTTACATTGTTCCCATAGGGGGTGTTGGTGCCACCCACAGGGCCGTTCGGGGGCTGTTTCGAGTTTTCACCCTCTAACGCCATGTTTTTAAGCCTAAGTCTAGAAATATGCAAATTACTGTCGTATTCTCAAATCGGGAGTCCCGCGGCTGCGGACTCAGTTCCTACGAGTTACATTGGTCCCGCGGGAGGTGTTGGTGCCACCCACAGGGCCGTTAGAGGGTTGTTTCGAGTTTTCACCCTCTAATGCCATGTTTTTAAGCCAAAGACAAGAAAAATGCAAATTATCATCGTATTCTCAAATCGGGAGTCCCACGGTTGTGGGGTCAGTTCCTATGTGGTACATTGTGCTCGTGGGAGGTGTTGGTGCCACCCACAGGGCCGTTAGAGGGATATTTCGAGTTTTCACCCTCTAATGCCATGTTTTTAAGCCTAAGTCAAGAAATATGTAAATTATCATCGTATTCGGAAATCGGGAGTCCCACGGCTGTGGAGTCAGTTCCTACGAGTTACATTGGTCCCGTGGGAGGTGTTGGTGCCACCCACGGGACCGTTCGGGGGCTGTTTCAATTTTTCACCCTCTAACACCATGTTTTGATTAAGTCTAGAAATATGCAAATTAACGTCGTACTCTCAAATCGGGAGACCCTCGGCTGTGGGGTCAGTTCCTACGAGTTACATTGGTCCCGTGGGAGGTGTTGGTTCCACCCACGGGGACATTCGGGGGCTGTTTCGAGTTCTCACCCTCTAACGCCATGTTTTTAAGCCTAAGTCTAGAAATATATAAATTATGATCGTATTCTCAAATCGGGAGCCCCGCGACTGCGGGGTCAGTTCCTACGAGTTACATTGGTCCCGTAAGGGGTGTTGGTGCCACCCACGGGGCCGTTCAGGGGTTGTTTCGAGTTTTTACCCACTAGCGCCATGTTTTTAAGCCTAAGTCTAGAAATATGCAAATTACCATCGTATTCACAAACCGGGAGTCCCACGGCTGCGGGGTCAGTTCCTACGAGTTGTATTGGTCCCGTGGGAGGTGTTGGTGCCACCCACAGGGCCGTTAGAGGGCTGTTTCGAGTTCTCACCCTCTAATGCCATGTTTTTAAGCTTAAGTCAAGAAATATGCAAATTATCATCGTATTCTCAAATCGGGAGACCCACGGCTGTGGGGTCAGTTCCTACGAGTTACATTGGTCCCGTGGGAGGTGTTGGTGCCACCCACGGGGCCGTTCGGGGGCTGTTTCGAGTTCTCACCCTCTAACGCCATGTTTTGCTTAAGTCTAGAAATATGCAAATTACCGTCGTACTCTCAAACCGGGAGACCCGCGGCTGTGGGGTCAGTTCCTACGAGTTACATTGGTCCCGTGGGAGGTGTTGGTGCCACCCACGGGGCCGTTCGGGGGCTGTTTTGAGTTCTCACCCTCTAACGCCATGTTTTTAAGCCTAAGTCTAGTTATATGCAAATTACCTTCGTATTCTCAAACCGGGAGTCCCGAGGCTGCGGGGTCAGTTTCTACGAGTTACATTGGTCCCGTGGGAGGTGTTAGTGCCACCCATGGGGACATTCGGGGATGTTTCGAGTTCTCAGCATCTAACGCCATGTTTTTAAGCCTAAGTCTAGAAATATCCAAATTACCAACGTATTCTCAAACGGGGAGTCCCGCGGCTGCTGGGTCAGTTCCTACGAGTTAGATTAGTCCCGTGGGAGGTGTTGGTGCCACCCACGGGGACTTTCGGGGGCTGTTTCGAGTTCTCACCCTCTAACGCCATTTTTTTAAGCCTAAAACTAGAAATATGCAAATTATCGTCGTATTCTCAAACCGGGAGTCCCGCGGCTACGGTGTCAATTCCTACGAGTTACATTGGTCCCGTGGGGGGTGTTGGTGCCACCCACGGGGACGTTCGGGGGCTGTTTCGAGTTCTCACCCTCTAATGACATGTTTCTCTTAAGTCTAGAAATATGCAAATTTTCGTCGTACTCTCAAACCGGGAGACCCGCAGCTGTGGGGTCAGTTCCTACGAGTTACATTGGTCCCGTGGGAGGTGTTGGTGCCACCCACGGTGCCGTTCGGGGTCTGTTTCGAGTTCTCACCTCCAACGCCATGTTTTTAAGCCTAAGTCTAGTAATATGTAAATTATCTTCGTATTCTCAAACCGGGAACCCCGCGACTGCGGGGTCAGTTCCTACGAGTTATATTGGTCCCATAGGGGGTGTTGGTGCCACCCGCGGGGCCGTTCGGGGGATGTTTTGAGTTTTCACCCTTTTACGCCATGTTTTTAAGCCTAAGTCTAGAAATATGAAAATTACCGTCGTATTCTCAAATCGGGAGTCCCGCGGCTACGGGGTCAGTTCGTACGAGTTACATTGGTCCCGTGGGAGGTGTTGGTGCCACCCACAGGGCCGTTAGAGGGCTGTTTCGAGTTCTCACCCTCTAATGCCATGTTTTTAAGCCAAAGTCAAGAAATATGAAAATTATCATCGTATTCTAAAATCGGGAGTCCCACAGCTGTGCGGTTAGTTCCTACGAGGTACATTGGTCCCGTGGGAGGTGTTGGTGCCACCCACGGGGCCGTTCGGGGGTTGTTTCGACTTCTCACCCTCCAACGCCATGTTTTGCTTAAGTCTAGAAAAATGCTAATTACCGTCGTACTCTCAAACCGGGAGACCCGCGGCTGTGGGGTCAGTTCCTACTAGTTACATTGGTCCCGTGAGAGGTGTTGGTGCCACCCACGGGGCCGTTCGGGGGCTGTTTCGAGTTCTCACCCTCTAACGCCATGTTTTTAAGCCTAAGTCTAGAAATGTCCAAATTACCTTCGTATTCTCAAATCGGGAGTCCCGTGGCTGCGGGGTCAGTTCGTACGAATTACATTGGTCCCGTGGGAGGTGTTAGTGCCACCCACGGGGACGTTCGGGGGCTGTTTCGAGGTCTCACCCTCTAACGCCATGTTTTTAAGCCTAAGTCAAGAAATATGCAAATTACCAATGTATTCTCAAACCGGGAGTCCCGCGGCTGCGGGGTCAGTTCCTACGAGTTACATTAGTCCCGTGGGAGGTGTTGGTGCCACCCACGGGGACGTTCGGGGGCTGTTTCGAGTTCTCACAGTCTAACGCCATGTTTTTAAGCCTAAGTATAGAAATATGCAAATTATCATCGTATTCTCAAACCGGGAGTCTTGCGGCTACGGTGTCAGTTCCTACGAGTTACATTGGTCCCGTGGGAGGTGTTGGTGCCACCGACGTGGACGTTCGGGGGCTGTTTCGAGTTCTCACCCTCTAACGCCATGTTTTTGTTAAGTCGAGAAATATGCAAATTACCGTCGTACTCTCAAACCGGGAGACCCGTGGCTGTGGGGTCAGTTCCTACGAGTTACATTGGTCCCGTGGGAGGTGTTGGTGCCACACACGGGGCCGTTCGGGGGCTGTTTTGAGTTCTCACCCTCTAACTCCATGTTTTTAAGCCTAAGTCTAGAAATATGCAAAATACCTTCGTATTTTCAAACCGGGAGTCTCGCGGCTGCGGGGTCAGTTCCTACGAGTTACACTGGTCCCGTGGGAGGTCTTAGTGCCACCCACGGGGACGTTCGGGGGATGTTTTGAGTTCTCAGCCTCTAACACCATGTTTTTAAGCCTAAGTCTAGAAATATGCAAATTACCAACGTATTCTCAAACCGGGAGTCCCGCGGCTTCGGGGTCAGTTCCTACGAGTTACATTAGTCCCGTGGGAGGTGTTGGTGCCACCCACGGGGCCGTTAGAGGGCTGTTTCGAGTTTTCACCCTCTAATGCCATGTTTTTAGGCCTAAGTCAAGAAATATGCATATTATCATCGTATTCTCAAATCGGGAGTCCCACGGCAGTGGAGTCAGTTCCTACGAATTACATTGGTCCCGTGGGAGGTGTTGGTGCCACCCATGGCGCCGTTCGGGGGCTGGTTCGAGTTCACACCCTCTAACGCCACGTTTTTAAACCTAAGTACAGAAATATCCAAATTATCGTCGTATTCTCCAACCGGGAGTCCCGCAACTGTGGGGTCAGTTCCTACGAGTTACATTGGTCCCGTAGGAGGTGTTGGTGCCACCCGCGGGGCCGTTCGGGGGCTGTTTCGAGTTTTCACCTTCTAACGCCATGTTTTACAGACTAAGTCTAGAAATATGCAAATTACCTCCGTATTCTCAAACTGGGACTCCCGAGGTTGCGGGGTCAGTTCCTACAAGTTACATTGGTCCCGTGGGAGGTGTTGGTGCCACCCACAGGGCCGTTAGAGGGCTGTTTCGAGTTTTCACACTCTAATGCCATGTTTTTAGGCCTAAGTCAAGAAATATGCAAATTATCATCGTATTCTCAAATCGGGAGTCCCACGGTAGTGGAGTCAGTTCCTACGAGTTACATTGGTCCCGTGGGAGGTGTTGGTGCCACCCAAGGCGCCATTCGAGGGCTGTTTCGAGTTTTCACCCTCTAACGCCATGTTTTGATTAAGTCTAGAAATATGCAAATTAACGTCGTACTCTCAAATCGGGAGACCCGCGGCTGTGGGGTCAGTTCCTACGAGTTACATTGGTCCCGTGGGAGGTGTTGGTGCCACCCACGGGACCGTTCGGGGGCTGTTTCGAGTTCTCACCCTCTAACGCCATGTTTTTAAGCCTAAGTCTAGAAATATGCAAATTATCGTCGTATTCTCAAACCGGGAGCCCCGCGACTGCGGGGTCAGTTCCTACGAGTTACAGTGGTCCCGTAGGGGGTGTTGGTGCCACCCACGGGGCCGTTCGGGGGTTGTTTCGAGTTTTCACCCTCTAACGCCATGTTTTTAAGCCAAAGTCTAGAAATAACAAATTATCATCGTATTCTCAAACCGGGAGTCCCGCGGCTGCGGGGTCAGTTCCTACGAGTTACGTTGGTCCCGTGGGAGCTGTTGGTACCACCCACAGGGCCGTTAGAGGGCTGTTTCGAGTTTTCACCCTCTAATGCCATGTTTTTAAGCCTAAGTCAAGAAATATGCAAATTATCATCGTGTTCTCAAATCGGGAGTCCCACGGCTGTGGGGTCAGTTCCTAAGAGTTACATTGGTCCCGTGGGAGGTGTTGGTGCCACCCACGGCGCCGTTCGGGGGCAGTTTCGAGTTCTCACCCTCTAACGCCATGTTTTGATTAAGTCTAGAAATTTGCAAATTATCGTCGTACTCTCAAACCGGGAGACCCGCGGCTGTGGGGTCAGTTCCTACGAGTTACATTGGTCCCGTGGGAGGTGTTGGTGCCACCCACGGGGCCGTTCGGGGGCTGTTTCGAGTTCTCACCCTCTAATGACATATTTTTAAGCCTACGTCAAGAAATATGCAAATTATCATCGTATTCTCAAATCGGGAGTCCCACAGCTATGGGGTCAGTTCCTACGAGTTACATTGGTCCCGTGGGAGGTGTTGGTGCCACCCACGGGGCCATTCGGGGGCTGTTTCGAGTTCTCACCCTCTAACGCCATGTTTTGCTTAAGTCTAGAAATATGAAAATTACCGTCGTACTCTCAAACTTGGAGACCCGCGGTTGTGGGGTCAGTTCCTACGAGTTACATTGGTCCCGTGGGAGGTGTTGGTGCCATCCACGGGGTCGTTCGGGAGTTGTTTCGAGTTCTCACCCTCTAACGCCATGTTTTTAAGCCAAAGTCTAGAAATAACAAATTATGGTCGTATTCTCAAACCGGGAGTCCCGCGGCTGCGGACTCAGTTCCTACGAGTTACATTGGTCCCGCGGGAGGTGTTGGTGCCACCCACAGGGCCGTTAGAGGGTTGTTTCGAGTTTTCACCCTCTAATGCCATGTTTTTAAGCCTAAGACAAGAAAAATGCAAATTATCATCGTATTCTCAAATCAGGAGTCCCACTGTTGTGGGGTCAGTTCCTATGAGGTACATTATTCTCGTGGGAGGCGTTGGTGCCACCCACAGGGCCGTTAGAGGGATATTTCGAGTTTTCACCCTCTAATGCCATGTTTTTATGCCTAAGTCAAGAAATATGCAAATTATCATCGTATTCTGAAATCGGGAGTCCCACGGCTGTGGAGTCAGTTCCTACGAGTTACATTGGTCCCGTGGGAGGTGTTGGTGCCACCCACGGGACCGTTCGGGGGCTGTTTCAATTTTTCACCCTCTAACACCATGTTTTGATTAAGTCTAGAAATATGAAAATTAACGTCGTACACTCAAATCGGGAGACCCGCGGCTGTGGGGTCAGTTCCTACGAGTTAAATTGGTCCCGTGGGAGGTGTTGGTACCACCCACGGGGACATTCGGGGGCTGTTTCGAGTTCTCATCCTCTAACGCCATGTTTTTAAGCCTAAGTCTAGAAATATATAAATTATGATCGTATTCTCAAATCGGGAGCCCCGCGACTGCGGGGTCAGTTCCTACGAGTTACATTGGTCCCGTAGGGGGTGTTGGTGCCAGCCACGGGGCCGTTCGGGGGTTGTTTCGAGTTTTTACCCACTAGCGCCATGTTTTTAAGCCTAAGTCTAGAAATATGCAAATTACCATCGTATTCACAAACCGGGAGTCCCACGGATGCGGGGTCAGTTCCTACGAGTTATATTGGTCCCGTGGGAGGTGTTGGTGCCACCCACAGGGCCGTTAGAGGGCTATTTCGAGTTCTCACCCTCTAATGCCATGTTTTTAAGCCTAAGTCAAGAAATATGCAAATTATCATCGTATTCTCAAATCGGGAGTCCCACGGCTATGGGGTGAGTTCCTACGAGTTACATTGGTCCCGTGGGAGGTGTTGGTGCCACCCACGGGGCCTATCGGGGGCTGTTACAAGTTCTCACCCTCTAACGCCATATTTTGATTAAGTCTAGAAATTTGCAAATTATCATCGTACTTTCAAACCGGGAGACCCGCGACTGTGGGATCATTTCCTACGAGTTACATTAGTCCCGAGGGAGGTGTTGGTACCACCCACGGGGCCGTTCGAGGGCTGTTTCGATTTCTCACCCTCTAACGCCATGTTTGTAAGCCTAAGTCTAGAAATATGCAAATTATCGTCGTATTCTCAAATCGGGTGCCCCGCGACTGCGGGTTCAGTTCCTACGAGTAACATTTGTCCCGTAGGGGGTGTTGGTGCCACCCACGGGGCCATTCAGGGGCTGTTTCGAGTTTTCACCCTCTAACGCCATGTTTTTAAGCCTAAGTCTAGAAATATGCAAATTACCGTCGTATTCTCAAACCGGGAGTCCCGCGGCTGCGGGGTCAGTTCCTACGAGTTACATTGGTCCCGTGGGAGGTGTGGTGCCACCCACAGGGTCGTTAGAGGGATATTTCGAGTTTTCACCCTCTAATGCCATGTTTTTAAGCCGAAGTCAAGAAATATGCAAATTATCATCGTATTCTCAAATCGGGAGTCCCACGGCTGTCGAGTGAGTTCCTACGAGTTACATTGGTCCCGTGGGAGGTGTTGGTGCCACCCACGGGGCCGTTCGGGGGCTGTTTCGATTTTTCACCCTCTAACGCCATGTTTTGATTAAGTCTAGAAATATGCAAATTAACGTCGTACTCTCAAACCGAGAGCCCCGCGACTGCGAGGTTAGTTCCTACGAGTTACATTGGTTCCGTAGGGGGTGTTGGTGCCACCCATGGGGCCGTTCGGGTGTTATTTCGAGTTTGCACCCTCTAGCGCCATGTTTTTAAGACTAAGTCTAGAAATATGTAAATTATCGTCGTACTCTGAAACCGGGAGACCCGCGGCTGTGGTGTCAGTTTCAACGAGTTACATTGGTCCCATGGGAGGTGTTGGAGCCACCCACGGGTCCGTTCGGGGGCTGTTTCGAGTTTTCACCCTCTAACGCCATGTTTTTAAGCCTAAGTCTAGAAATATGCAAATTACTGTCGTATTCTCAAACCGGGAGTCCCGCGGCTGCGGACTCAGTTCCTACGACTGACATTGGTCCCGTGGGAGGTATTGGTGCCACCCACAGGGCCGTTAGAGGTCTTTTTCGAGTTTTCACCCTCTAATGCCATGTTTTTAAGCCTAAGTCAAGAAATATGCAAATTATCATCGTATTCTTAAATCGGGAGTCCCACGGCTGTGGAGTCAGTTTCTACGAGTTAAATTGGTCCCATGGGAGGTGTTGGTGCCACCCACGGGGCCGTTCGGGGGCTATTTCGAGTTCTCACCCTCTAACGCCATGTTTTGCTTAAGTCTTGAAATATGCAAATTAACGTCGTACTCTCAAATCGGGAGACCCGCGGCTATGGGGTCAGTTCCTACGAGTTACATTGGTCTCGTAGGGGGTGTTGGTGCCACCCATGGGGCCGTTCGGGGGTTGTTTCGAGTTTTCACCCTCTAACGCCATGTTTTTAATCCAAAGTCTAGAAATATGCAAATTACCGTCGTATTCTCAAACCAGGAGTCCCGCGGCTGCGGGGTCAGTTCCTACGAGTTACATTGGTCCCGTGGGAGGTGTTGGTGGCACCCACAGGGCTGTTAGAGGGCTGTTTCGAGTTTTCACCCTCTAATGCCATGTTTTTAAGGCTAAGTCAAGAAATATGCAAATTATCATCGTATTCTCAAATCGGGATTCCCACGGCTGTGGGGTCAGTTCCTACGAGGTACATTGGTCCCGTGGGAGGTATTGGTGCCACCCACGGGGCCGTTCAAGGGTTGTTTCGAGTTTTCACCCTCTAACGCCATGTTTTGATTAAGTCTAGAAATATGCAAATTAATGTCGTACTCTCAAATCGGGAGACACGCGACTGTGGGGTCAGTTCCTACGAGTTACAATGGTCCCGTGGGAGGTGTTGGTGCCACCCACGGGGCCGTTCGGGGGCTGTTTCGAGTTCTCACCCTCTAACGCCATGTTTTTAAGCCTAAGTCTAGAAATATGCAAATTTCCGTCGTATTCTCAAATCGGGAGCCCCGCGACTGCGGGGTCAGTTCCTACGAGTTACATTGGTCCCGTAGGGGGTGTTGGTGCCACCCACGGGGCCGTTCGGGGGCTGTTTCGAGTTTTCACCCTCTAACGCCATGTTTTTAAGCCTAAGTCTAGAAATATGCAAATTACCGTCGTATTCTCAAACCGGGAGTCCCGCGGCTGCAGACTCAGTTCCTACGAGTTACATTGGTCCCGCGGGAGGTGTTGGTGCCACCCACAGGGCCGTTAGAGGGTTGTTTCGAGTTTTCACCCTCTAATGCCATGTTTTTAAGCCTAAGACAAGAAAAATGCAAATTATCATCGTATTCTCAAATCGGGAGTCCCACTGTTGTGGGGTCAGTTCCTATGAGGTACATTGTTCTCGTGGGAGGCGTTGGTGCCACCCACAGGGCCGTTAGAGGGATATTTCGAGTTTTCACCCTCTAATGCCATGTTTTTATGCCTAAGTCAAGAAATATGCAAATTATCATCGTATTCTGAAATCGGGAGTCCCACGGCTGTGGAGTCAGTTCCTACGAGTTACATTGGTCCCGTGGGAGGTGTTGGTGCCACCCACGGGACCGTTCGGGGGCTGTTTCAATTTTTCACCCTCTAACACCATGTTTTGATTAAGTCTAGAAATATGAAAATTAACGTCGTACTCTCAAATCGGGAGACCCGCGGCTGTGGGGTCAGTTCCTACGAGTTACATTGGTCCCGTGGGAGGTGTTGGTACCACCCACGGGGACATTCGGGGGCTGTTTCGAGTTCTCACCCTCTAACGCCATGTTTTTAAGCCTAAGTCTAGAAATATATAAATTATGATCGTATTCTCAAATCGGGAGCCCCGCGACTGCGGGGTCAGTTCCTACGAGTTACATTGGTCCCGTAGGGGGTGTTGGTGCCACCCACGGGGCCGTTCGGGGGTTGTTTCGAGTTTTTACCCACTAGCGCCATGTTTTTAAGCCTAAGTCTAGAAATATGCAAATTACCATCGTATTCACAAACCGGGAGTCCCACGGCTGCGGGGTCAGTTCCTACGAGTTATATTGGTCCCGTGGGAGGTGTTGGTGCCACCCACAGGGCCGTTAGAGGGCTGTTTCGAGTTCTCACCCTCTAATGCCATGTTTTTAAGCTTAAGTCAAGAAATATGCAAATTATCATCGTATTCTCAAATCGGGAGACCCACGGCTGTGGGGTCAGTTCCTACGAGTTACATTGGTCCCGTGGGAGGTGTTGGTGCCACCCACGGGGCCGTTCGGGGGCTGTTTCGAGTTCTCACCCTCTAACGCCATGTTTTGCTTAAGTCTAGAAATATGCAAATTACCGTCTTACTCTCAAACCGGGAGACCCGCGGCTGTGGGGTCAGTTCCTACGAGTTACATTGGTCCCGTGGGAGGTGTTGGTGCCACCCACGGGGCCGTTCGGGGGCTGTTTTGAGTTCTCACCCTCTAACGCCATGTTTTTAAGCCTAAGTCTAGTTATATGCAAATTACCTTCGTATTCTCAAACCGGGAATCCCGAGGCTGCGGGGTCAGTTTCTACGAGTTACATTGGTCCCGTGGGAGGTGTTAGTGCCACCCACGGGGACGTTCGGGGATGTTTCGAGTTCTCAGCATCTAACGCCATATTTTTAAGCCTAAGTCTAGAAATATCCAAATTACCAACGTATTCTCAAACCGGGAGTCCCGCGGCTGCTGGGTCAGTTCCTACGAGTTAGATTAGTCCCGTGGGAGGTGTTGGTGCCACCCACGGGGACGTTCGGTGGCTGTTTCGAGTTCTCACCCTCTAACGCCATTTTTTTAAGCCTAAAACTAGAAATATGCGAATTATCGTCGTATTCTCAAACCGGGAGTCCCGCGGCTACGGTGTCAGTTCCTACGAGTTACATTGGTCCCATGGGGGGTGTTGGTGCCACCCACGGGGACGTTCGGGGGCTGTTTCGAGTTCTCACCCTCTAATGACATGTTTCTCTTAAGTCTAGAAATATGCAAATTATCGTCGTAGTCTCAAACCGGGAGACCCGCAGCTGTGGGGTCAGTTCTTACGAGTTACATTGGTCCCGTGGGAGGTGTTGGTGCCACCCACGGTGCCGTTCGGGGTCTGTTTCGAGTTCTCACCTCCAACGCCATGTTTTTAAGCCTAAGTCTAGAAATATGCAAATTATCTTCGTATTCTCAAACCAGGAACCCCGCGACTGCGGGGTCAGTTCCTACGAGTTATATTGGTCCCATAGGGGGTGTTGGTGCCACCCACGGGGCCGTTCGGGGGATGTTTTGAGTTTTCACCCTTTTACGCCATGTTTTTAAGCCTAAGTCTAGAAATATGCAAATTACCGTCGTATTCTCAAATCGGGAGTCCCGCGGCTACGGGGTCAGTTCGTACGAGTTACATTGGTCCCGTGGGAGGTGTTGGTGCCACCCACAGGGCCGTTAGAGGGCTGTTTCGAGTTCTCACCCTCTAATGCCATGTTTTTAAGCCTAAGTCAAGAAATATGAAAATTATCATCGTATTCTCAAATCGGGAGTCCCACAGCTGTGCGGTTAGTTCCTACGAGTTACATTGGTCCCGTGGGAGGTGTTGGTGCCACCCACGGGGCCGTTCGGGGGTTGTTTCGACTTCTCACCATCTAACGCCATGTTTTGCTTAAGTCTTGAAAAATGCTAATTACCGTCGTACTCTCAAACCGGGAGACCCGCGGCTGTGGGGTCAGTTCCTACTAGTTACATTGGTCCCGTGAGAGGTGTTAGTTCCACCCACGGGGACGTTCGTGGGCTGTTTCGAGGTCTCACCCTCTAACGCCATGTTTTTAAGCCTAAGTCAAGAAATATGCAAATTACCAATGTATTCTCAAACCGGGAGTCCCGCGGCTGCGGGGTCAGTTCCTACGAGTTACATTAGTCCCCTAGGAGGTGTTGGTGCCACCCACGGGGACGTTCGGGGGCTGTTTCGAGTTCTCACAGTCTAACGCCATGTTTTTAAGCCTAAGTATAGAAATATGCAAATTATCGTCGTATTCTCAAACCGGGAGTCCCGCGGCTACGGTGTCAGTTCCTACGAGTTACATTGGTCCCGTGGGAGGTGTTGGTGCCACCGACGGGGACATTCGGGGGCTGTTTCGAGTTCTCACCCTCTAACGCCATGTTTTTCTTAAGTCGAGAAATATGCAAATTACCGTCGTACTCTCAAACCGAGAGACCCGTGGCTATGGGGTCAGTTCCTACGAGTTACATTGGTCCCGTGGGAGGTGTTGGTGCCACCCACGGGGCCGTTCGGGGGCTGTTTCGAGTTCTCACCCTCTAACTCCATGTTTTTAAGCCTAAGTCTAGAAATATGCAAAATACCTTCGTATTTTCAAACCGGAAGTCCCGCGGCTGCGGGGTCAGTTCCTACGAGTTACACTGGTCCTGTGGGAGGTGTTAGTGCCACCCACGGGGACGTTCGGGGGATGTTTTGAGTTCTCAGCCTCTAACACCATGTTTTTAAGCCTAAGTCTAGAAATATGCAAATTACCAACGTATTCTCAAACCGGGAGTCCCGCGGCTGCGGGGTCAATTCCTACGAGTTACATTAGTCCCGCTGGAGGTGTTGGTGCCACCCACGGGGACGTTCGGGGGCTGTTTCGAGTTCTCACCATCTAACGCCATGTTTTTAATCCTAAAACTAGAAATATGCAAATTATCGTCGTATTCTCAAACCGGGAGTCCCGCGGCTACGGTGTCAGTTCTTACGAGTTACATTGGTCCCGTGGGAGGTGTTGGTGACACCCATAGGGCCGTTCGGGGGCTGTTTCGAGTTCTCACCCTCTAACGCCATGTTTTGATTAAGTCTTGAAATATGCAAATTATCGTCGTACTCTCAAACCGGGAGACCCGCGGCTGTGGGGTCAGTTCCTACAAGTTACATTGGTCCCGTGGGAGGTGTTGGTGCCACCCACGGGGCCGGTCGGGGGCTGTTTCGAGTTCTCACCCTCTAACGCCATGTTTTTAAGCCTAAGTCTAGAAATATGAAAATTATCGTCGTATTCTCAAACCGGGAGCCCCTCGACTGCGGGGTCAGTTCCTACGAGTTACATTGGTTCCGTAGGGGGTGTCGGTGCCACCCACGGGGCCGTTCGGGGGCTGTTTCTAGTTTTCACCCTCTAACGCCATGTTTTTAAGCCTAAGTCTAGAAATATGAAAATTACCGTCGTATTATAAAACCGGGAGTCTCGCGGCTGCGGGGTCAGTTCCTACGAGTTACATTGGTCCCGTGGTAGGTGTTGGTGCCACCCACAGTGCCGTTAGAGGGCTATTTCGAATTTTCACCCTCTAATTCCACGTTTTTAAGCCTAAGTCAAGATATATACAAATTATCATCGTATTCTCAAATCGGGAGTCCCATGGCTGTGGGGTCAGTTCCTACGTGTTACATTGGTCCCGTGGGAGGTGTTGGTGCCACCCACGAGGCCGTTTGGGGGTTGTTTCAAGTTCTCACCCTCTAACGCCATGTTTTGATTAAGTCTAGAAATATGCAAATTAACGTCGTACTCTCAATCCGGGAGACCCCCTGCTGTGGGGTCAGTTCCTACAAGTTACATTGGTCCCGTGGGAGGTGTTAGTGCCACCCACGGGGACGTTCGGGGGCTGTTTCGAGTTCCAGCCTCTGACGCCATGTTTTAAAGCCTAAGTCTAGAAATATGTAAATTACCAACGTATTCTCAAACCGGGAGTATCGCGGCTGCGGGGTCAGTTCCTACGAGTTACATTAGTCCCGTTGGAGGTGTTGGTGCCACCCACGGGGACGTTTGGGGGTTGTTTCGAGTTCTCACCCTCTAACGCCATGTTTTTAAGCCTAAGTCTAGAAATATGCAAATTATCGTCGTATTCTCAAACCGGGAGTCCCGCGGCTACGGTGTCAGTTCTTACGAGTTACATTGGTCCCGTGGGAGGTGTTGGTGCCACCCACAGGGACGTTCGGGGGATGTTTCGAGTTCTCACCCTCTAACGCCATGTTTTGCTTAAGTCTAGAAATAAGCAAATTACCATCGTACACTCAAACCGGGAGACTCGCGGCTGTGGTGTCAGTTCCTACGAGTTAATTTTGTCCCGTGGGAGGTGTTGGTGCCACCCACGGTGTCGTTCGGGGGTTGTTTCGAGTTCTCACCCTCTAAAGCCATGTTTTTAATCCTAAGTCTAGAAATAGGCAAATTATCGTCATATTCTCAAACCGGGAGCCCCGCGACTGCGGGGTCAGTTCCTACGAGTTACATTGGTCCCGTAGGGGGTATTGGTGCCACCCAAGGAGCCGTTCGGGGGCTGTTTCGAGTTTTCACCCTCTAACGCCATGTTTTTAAGCCTAAGTCTAGAAATATGAAAATCATCTTCGTATTCTCAAACCGCTAGCCCCGCGACTGCGGGGTCAGTTCCTACGAGTTACATTGGTCCCGTAGGGGGTGTTGGTGCGCCCACGGGGCCGTTCGGGGGTTGTTTCGAGTTTTCACCCTCTAACGCCATGTTTTTAAGCCTAAGTCTGGAAATATAGAAATTACAGTCGTATTCTCAAACCGGGAGTCCCGCAGCTGTGGGGTCAGTTCCTACGAGTTACATTGGTCCCGTGGGAGGTGTTGGTGCCACCCACAGGGCCGTTAGAGGGCTGTTTCGAGTTTTCACACTCTAATGCCACGTTTTTAAGCATAAGTCAAGAAATATGCAAATTAGCATCGTATTCTCAAATCGGGAGTCCCACAGCTGTGGGGTCAGTTCCTATGAGTTACATTGGTACCGAGGGAGGTGTTGGTGCCTCCCACGGGGCTGTTCGGGGGCTGTTTCGAGTTTTCACCCTCTAACGTCGTGTTTTGATTAAGTCTAGAAATATGCAAATTAATGTCGTACTCTCAAACCGGGAGACCCGCGGCTATGGGGTCAGTTCCTACGAGTAACATTGGTCCAGTGGGAGGTGTTGGTGCCACCCACGGGGTCGTTCGGGGGCTGTTTCGAGTTCTCACCCTCTAACGCCATGTTTTTAAGCCTTAGTCTAGAAATATGCAAATTATCATCGTATTCTCAAACCAATAGTCCCGCGACTGCGGGGTCAGTTCCTACGATTTACATTGGTCCCGTAGGGGGTGTTGGTGCCACCCACGGGGACGTTCGGGGGTTGTTTCGAGTTTTCACCCTGTAACGCCATGTTTTTAAGCCTAAGTCTAGAAATATGCAAATTACCGTCATATTCTCAAACCGGGAGTCCCGCGGCTGCGGGGTCAGTTCTACGAGTTACATTGGTCCCGTGGGAGGTGTTGGTGCCACCCACGGGGCCGTTAGAGGCCTATTTCGAGTTTTCACCCTCTAATCCCATGTTTTTAAGCCTAAGTCAAGAAATATGCACATTTTAATCGTATTCTCAAATCGGGAGTCCCACGGCTGTGGGGTCAGTTCCTACGAGTTACATTGGTCCCGTGGGAGGTGTTGGTGCCACCCACAGGGCCGTTCGGGGGCTGTTTCGAGTTCTCACCCTCTAACGCCATGTTTTGATTAAGTCTAGAAATATGCAAATTATCGTCGTACTCTCAAACCGGGAGTCCCGCGGCTGCGGGATCAGTTCCTACGAGTTACATTGGTCCCGTGGTAGGTGTTGGTGCCACCCACAGGGGCGTTAGAGGGCTGCTTCGACTTTTCACCCTCTAATGCCACATTTTTAAGCCTAAGTCAAGATATATACAAATTATCATCCTATTCTCAAATCGGGAGTCCCGCGGCTGTGGGGTCAGTTCCTACTAGTTACATTAGTCCCGTGGGAGGTGTTGGTGCCACCCACGGGGACGTTCGGGGGCAGTTTCGAGTTCTCACCCTCTAACGCTATGTTTTTAAGCCTAAGTCTAGAAATATGCAAATTATCGTCGTATTCTCAAATCGGGAGTCCCGCGGCTACGGTGTCAGTTCTTACGAATTACATTGGTCCCGTGGGAGGTGTTGGTGCCTCCCACGGGGACGTTCGGGGGCTATTTCGAGTTCTCACCCTCAAACGCCATGTTTTGCTTAAGTCTAGAAATATGCCAATTACCGTCGTACTCTGAAACCGGGAGACCCGCGGCTGTGGTGTCAGTTCCTACGAGTTACATTTGTCCCGTGGGAGGTGTTGGTGCAACCCACGGTGCCGTTCGGGGGCTGTTTCGAGTTCTCACCCTCTAACGCCATGTTTTTTAGCCTAAGTCTTGAAATATGCAAATTATCGTCATATTCTCAAACCGGGAGCCCCGCGATTGTGGGGGCTGTTCCTATGAGTAACATTGGTCCCGTAGGGGGTATTGGTGCCACCCACGGAGCCGTTCGGGGCTGTTTCGAGTTTTCACCCTCTAACGCCATCTTTTTAAGCCTAAGTCTAGAAATATGAAAATTATCATCGTATTCTCAAACCGGTAGCCCCGCGACAGCGGGGTCAGTTCCTACGAGTTACATTGGTCCTGTAGGGGGTGTTGGTGCCGCCCACGGGGCCGTTCAGGGGCTGTTTCAAGTTTTCACCCTCTAACGCCATGTTTTTAAGCCTAAGTCAAGATATATACAAATTATCATCGTATTCCCAAATCGGGAGTCCCATGGCTGTGGGGTCAGTTCCTACGAGTTACATTGGTCCCGTGGGAGGTGTTGGTGCCACCCACGGGGCCGTTTGGAGGTTGTTTCGAGTTCTCACCCTCTAACGCTATATTTTGATTAAGTCTCGAAATATGCAAATTAACGTCGTACTCTCAAACCGGGAGGCCCGCGGTTGTGGGGTCAGTTCCTACGAGTTACATTGGTCCCATGGGAGGTGTTAGTGCCACCCACGGGGATGTTCGGGGGCTATTTCAAGTTCTCAGCCTCTAACGCCATGTTTTAAAGCCTAAGTCGAGAAATATGCAAATTACCAACGTATTCTCAAACCGGGAGTCCCAGGGCTGCGGGGTGAGTTCCTACGAGTTACATTAGTCCCGTGGGAGGTGTTGGTGCCACCCACGGGGACGTTTGGGGGCTGTTTCGAGTTCTCACCCTCTAACGCCATGTTTTTAAGCCTAAGTCTAGAAATATGAAAATTACCGTCGTATTCTCAAATCGGGAGTCCCGCGGCTGCGGGGTCAGTTCCTACGAGTTACATTGGTCCCGTGGTAGGTGTTGGTGCCAACCACAGGGCCGTTAGAGGGCTGTTTCAACTTTTCACCCTCTAATGCCACGTTTTTAATCCTGAGTCAAGATATATACAAATTATCATCGTATTCTCAAATCGGGAGTCCCACGGCTGTGGGGTCAGTTCCTACGAGTTACATTGGTCCCGTGGGAGGTGTTGGTGCCACCCACTGGGCCGTTTGGGGGCTGTTTCGAGTTTTCACCCTCTAACGCCATGTTTTGATTAAGTCTAGAAATATGCAAATTATCGTCGTACTCTCAAACCGGGAGATCCGCGGCGGTGGGGTCAGTTCCTACGAGTTACATTGGTCCCGTGGGAGGTGTTAGTGCCACCCACGGGGACGTTCGGGGGCAGTTTCAAGTTCTCAGCCTCTAACGCCATGTTTTAAAGCCTAAGTCTAGAAATATGCAAATTACCAACGTATTCTCAAACCGGGAGTCCCGCGGCTGCGGGGTCAGTTCCTACGAGTTACATTAGTATCGTGGGAGGTGTTGGTGCCACCCACGGGGACGTTCGGGGGCTGTTTCGAGTTCTCACCCTCTAAAGCCATGTTTTTAAGCCTAAGTCTAGAAATATGCAAATTATCGTCCTATTCTAAAACCGGGAGTCCCGCGGCTACGGTGTCAGTTCTTACGAGTTACATTGGTCCCGTGGGAGGTGTTGGTGCCACCCACGGGGACGTTTGGGGGCTGTTTCGAGTTCTCACCCTCTTATGCCATGTTTTACTTAAGTCTAGAAATATGCAAATTATCGTCGTACTCTCAAACCGGGAGACCCGCGGCTGTGGTGTCAGTTCCTACGAGTTAAATTTGTCCCGTGGGAGGTGTTGGCGGCACCCACGGTGCCGTTCGGGGGCCGTTTCGAGTTCTCACCCTCTAACGCCATGTTTTTAAGCCTAAGTCTAGAAATACGCAAATTATCGTCATATTCAAAAATCGGGAGCCCCGCGACTGCGGGGTTAGTTCCTATGAGTTACATTGGTCCCGTAGGGGGTATTGGTGCCACCCACGGAGCCGTTCGGGGGCTTTTTCGGGTTCTCACCCGCTAACGCCATGTTTTTAATCCAAAGTTTAGAAATATGCAAATTACCGTCGTATTCTCAAACCAGGAGTCCCGCGGCTGCGGGGTCAGTTCCTACGAGTTCATTGGTCCCGTAGGAGGTGTTGGTGGCACCCACAAGGCCGTTAGAGGGCTGTTTCGAGTTTTCACCCTCTAATGCCTTGTTTTTAAGGCTAAGTCAAGAAATATGCAAATTATCATCCTATTCTCAAATCGGGAGTCCCACGGCTATGGGGTGAGTTCCTACGAGTTACATTGGTCCCGTGGGAGGTGTTGGTGCCACCCACGGGGCCTATCGGGGGCTGTTACAAGTTCTCACCCTCTAACGCCATATTTTGATTAAGTCTAGAAATTTGCAAATTATCGTCGTACTTTCAAACCGGGAGAACCGCGACTGTGGGATCATTTCCTACGAGTTACATTAGTCCCGAGGGAGGTGTTGGTACCACCCACGGGGCCGTTCGGGGGCTGTTTCGATTTCTCACCCTCTAACGCCATGTTTGTAAGCCTAAGTCTAGAAATATGCAAATTATCATCGTATTCTCAAACCGGGTGCCCCGCGACTGCGGGGTCAGTTCCTACGAGTTAGATTTGTCCCGTAGGGGGTGTTGGTGCCACCCACGGGGCCATTCAGGGGCTGTTTCGAGTTTTCACCCTCTAACGCCATGTTTTTAAGCCTAAGTCTAGAAATATGCAAATTACCGTCGTATTCTCAAACCGGGAGTCCCGCGGCTGCGGACTCAGTTCCTACGAGTTACATTGGTCCCGTGGGAGGCGTTGGTGCCACCCACAGGGCCGTTAGAGGGCTGTTTCGAGTTTTCACCCTCTAATGCCATGTTTTTAAGCCTAAGTCAAAAAATATGCAAATTTCATCGTATTCTCAAATCGGGAGTCCCACGGCTATGGGGTGAGTTCCTACGAGTTACATTGGTCCCGTGGGAGGTGTTGGTGCCACCCACGGGGCCGTTCGGGGGTTTTTTCGATTTTTCACCCTCTAACGCCATGTTTTGATTAAGTCTAGAAATATGCAAATTAACGTCGTACTCTCAAACCGAGAGCCCCGCGACTGCGAGGTCAGTTCCTACGAGTTACATTGGTTCCGTAGGGGGTGTTGGTGCCACCCATGGGGCCGTTCGGGGGTTATTTCGAGTTTGCACCCTCTAGCGCCATGTTTTTAAGCCTAAGTCTAGAAATATGCAAATTGTCGTCGTATTCTCAAACCGGGAGCCCCGCGACTGCGGGGTCAGTTCCTACGAGTTACATTGGTCCCGTAGGGGGTGTTGGTGCCACCCACGGGGCCGTTCGGGGGCTGTTTCGAGTTTTCACCCTCTAACGCCATGTTTTTAAGCCTAAGTCTAGAAATATGCAAATTACCGTCGTATTCTCAAACCGGGAGTCCCGCGGCTGCGGACTCAGTTCCTACGAGTTACATTGGTCCCGCGGGAGGTGTTGGTGCCACCCACAGGGCCGTTAGAGGGTTGTTTCGAGTTTTCACCCTCTAATGCCATGTTTTTAAGCCTAAGACAAGAAAACTACAAATTATCATCGTATTCTCAAATCGGGAGTCCCACGGTTGTGGGGTCAGTTCCTATGTGGTACATTGTGCTCGTGGGAGGTGTTGGTGCCACCCACAGGGCCGTTAGAGGGATATTTCGAGTTTTCACCCTCTAATGCCATGTTTTTAAGCCTAAGTCAAGAAATATGCAAATTATCATCGTATTCGGAAATCGGGAGTCCCACGGCTGTGGAGTCAGTTCCTACGAGTTACATTGGTCCCGTAAGAGGTGTTGGTGCCACCCACGGGACCATTCGGGGGCTGTTTCAATTTTTCACCCTCTAACACCATGTTTTGATTAAGTCTAGAAATATGCAAATTAACGTCGTACTCTCAAATCGGGAAACCCGCGTCTGTGGGGTCAGTTCCTACGAGTTACATTGGTCCCGTGGGAGGTGTTGGTACCACCCACGGGGACATTCGGGGGCTGTTTCGAGTTCTCACCCTCTAACGCCATGTTTTTAAGCCTAAGTCTAGAAATATATAAATTATGATCGTATTCTCAAATCGGGAGCCCCGCGACTGCGGGGTCAGTTCCTACGAGTTACATTGGTCCCGTAAGGGGTGTTGGTGCCACCCACGGGGCCGTTCGGGGGTTGTTTCGAGTTTTTACCCACTAGCGCCATGTTTTTAAGCCTAAGTCTAGAAATATGCAAATTACCATCGTATTCACAAACCGGGAGTCCCACGGCTGCGGGGTCAGTTCCTACGAGTTATATTGGTCCCGTGGGAGGTGTTGGTGCCACCCACAGGGCCGTTAGAGGGCTGTTTCGAGTTCTCACCCTCTAATGCCATGTTTTTAAGCTTAAGTCAAGAAATATGCAAATTATCATCGTATTCTCAAATCGGGAGACCCACGGCTGTGGGGTCAGTTCCTACGAGTTACATTGGTCCCGTGGGAGGTGTTGGTGCCACCCACGGGGCCGTTCGGGGGCTGTTTCGAGTTCTCACCCTCTAACGCCATGTTTTGCTTAAGTCTAGAAATATGCAAATTACCGTCGTACTCTCAAACCGGGAGACCCGCGGCTGTGGGGTCAGTTCCTACGAGTTACATTGGTCCCGTGGGAGGTGTTGGTGCCACCCACGGGGCCGTTCGGGGGCTGTTTTGAGTTCTCACCCTCTAACGCCATGTTTTTAAGCCTAAATCTAGTTATATGCAAATTACCTTCGTATTCTCAAACCGGGAGTCCCGAGGCTGCGGGGTCAGTTTCTACGAGTTACATTGGTCCCGTGGGAGGTGTTAGTGCCACCCACGGGGACGTTCGGGGATGTTTCGAGTTCTCAGCATCTAACGCCATGTTTTTAAGCCTAAGTCTAGAAATATCCAAATTACCAACGTATTCTCAAACCGGGAGTCCCGCGGCTGCTGGGTCAGTTCCTACGAGTTAGATTAGTCCCGTGGGAGGTGTTGGTGCCACCCACGGGGACTTTCGGGGGCTGTTTCGAGTTCTCACCCTCTAACGCCATTTTTTTAAGCCTAAAACTAGAAATATGCAAATTATCATCGTATTCTCAAACCGGGAGTCCCGCGGCTACGGTGTCAGTTCCTACGAGTTACATTGGTCCCGTGGGGGATGTTGGTGCCACCCACGGGGACGTTCGGGGGCTGTTTCGAGTTCTCACCCTCTAATGACATGTTTCTCTTAAGTCTAGAAATATGCAAATTATCGTCGTACTCTCAAACTGGGAGACCCGCAGCTGTGGGGTCAGTTCCTACGAGTTACATTGGTCCCGTGGGAGGTGTTGGTGCCACCCACGGTGCCGTTCGGGGTCTGTTTCGAGTTCTCACCTCCAACGCCATGTTTTTAAGCCTAAGTCTAGTAATATGTAAATTATCTTCGTAATCTCAAACCGGGAACCCCGCGACTGCGGGGTCAGTTCCTACGAGTTATATTGGTCCCATAGGGGGTGTTGGTGCCACCCACGGGGCCGTTCGGGGGATGTTTTGAGTTTTCACCCTTTTACGCCATGTTTTTAAGCCTAAGTCTAGAAATATGAAAATTACCGTCGTATTCTCAAATCGGGAGTCCCGCGGCTACGGGGTCAGTTCGTACGAGTTACATTGGTCCCGTGGGAGGTGTTGGTGCCACCCACAGGGCCGTTAGAGGGCTGTTTCGAGTTCTCACCCTCTAATGCCATGTTTTTAAGCCAATGGCTAGAAATATGAAAATTATCATCGTATTCTAAAATCGGGAGTCCCACAGCTGTGCGGTTAGTTCCTACGAGGTACATTGGTCCCGTGGGAGGTGGTGGTGCCACCCACGGGGCCGTTCGGGGGTTGTTTCGACTTCTCACCCTCCAACACCATGTTTTGCTTAAGTCTAGAAAAATGCTAATTACCGTCGTACTCTCAAACCGGGAGACCCGCGGCTGTGGGGTCAGTTCCTACTAGTTACATTGGTCCCGTGAGAGGTGTTGGTGCCACCCACGGGGCCGTTCGGGGGCTGTTTCGAGTTCTCACCCTCTAACGCCATGTTTTTAAGCCTAAGTCTAGAAATGTCCAAATTACCTTCATATTCTCAAATCGGGAGTCCCGTGGCTGCGGGGTCAGTTCGTACGAATTACATTGGTCCCGTGGGAGGGGTTAGTGCCACCCACGGGGACGTTCGGGGGCTGTTTCGAGGTCTCACCCTCTAACGCCATGTTTTTAAGCCTAAGTCAAGAAATATGCAAATTACCAATGTATTCTCAAACCGGGAGTCCCGCGGCTGCGGGGTCAGTTCCTACGAGTTACATTAGTCCCGTGGGAGGTGTTGGTGCCACCCACGGGGACGTTCGGGGGCTGTTTCGAGTTCTCACAGTCTAACGCCATGTTTTTAAGCCTAAGTATAGAAATATGCAAATTATCATCGTATTCTCAAACCGGGAGTCCCGCGGCTACGGTGTCAGTTCCTACGAGTTACATTGGTCCCGTGGGAGGTGTTGGTGCCACCGACGGGGACGTTCGGGGGCTGTTTCGAGTTCTCACCCTCTAACGCCATGTTTTTCTTAAGTCGAGAAATATGAAAATTACCGTCGTACTCTCAAACCGGGAGACCCGTGGCTGTGGGGTCAGTTCCTACGAGTTACATTGGTCCCGTGGGAGGTGTTGGTGCCACCCACGGGGCCGTTCGGGGGCTGTTTCGAGTTCTCACCCTCTAACTCCATGTTTTTAAGCCTAAGTCTAGAAATATGCAAAATACCTTCGTATTTTCAAACCGGGAGTCTCGCGGCTGCGGGGTCAGTTCCTACGAGTTACACTGGTCCCGTGGGAGGTGTTAGTGCCACCCACGGGGACGTTCGGGGGATGTTTTGAGTTCTCAGCCTCTAACACCATGTTTTTAAGCCTAAGTCTAGAAATATGCAAATTACCAACGTATTCTCAAACCGGGAGTCCCGCGGCTGCGGGGTCAGTTCCTACGAGTTACATTAGTCCCGTGGGAGGTGTTGGTGCCACCCACAGGGCCGTTAGAGGCTGTTTCGAGTTTTCACCCTCTAATGCCATGTTTTTACGCCTAAGTCAAGAAATATGCAAATTATCATCGTATTCTCAAATCGGGAGTCCCACGGTAGTGGAGTCAGTTCCTATGAGTTACATTGGTCCCGTGGGAGGTGTTGGTGCCACCCAAGGCGCCATTCGGGGGCTGTTTCGAGTTTTCACCCTCTAACGCCATGTTTTGATTAAGTCTAGAAATATGCAAATTAACGTCGTACTCTCAAATCAGGAGACCCGCGGCTGTGGGGTCAGTTCCTACGAGTTACATTGGTCCCGTGGGAGGTGTTGGTGCCACCCACGGGACCGTTCGGGGGCTGTTTCGAGTTCTCACCCTCTAACGCCATGTTTTTAAGCCTAAGTCTAGAAATATGCAAATTATCATCGTATTCTCAAATCGGGAGCCCCGCGACTGCGGGGTCAGTTCCTACGAGTTACAGTGGTCCCGTGGGAGGTGTTGGTGCCACCCACGGCGCCGTTCGGGGGCAGTTTCGAGTTCTCACCCTCTAACGCCATGTTTTGATTAAGTCTAGATATTTGCAAATTATCATCGTACTCTCAAACCGGGAGACCCGCGGCTGTGGGGTCAGTTCCTTCGAGTTACATTGGTCCCGTGGGAGGTGTTGGTGCCACCCACGGGGCCGTTCGGGGGCTGTTTCGAGTTCTCACCCTCTAATGACATATTTTTAAGCCTACGTCAAGAAATATGCAAATTATCATCGTATTCTCAAATCGGGAGTCCCACAGCTGTGGGGTCAGTTCCCACGAGTAACATTGGTCCCGTGGGAGGTGTTGGTGCCACCCACGGGGCCATTCGGGGGCTGTTTCGAGTTCTCACACTCTAACGCCATGTTTTGCTTAAGTCTAGAAATATGAAAATTACCGTCGTACTCTCAAACTTGGAGACCCGGGGTTGTGGGGTCAGTTCCTACGAGTTACATTGGTCCCGTGGGAGGTGTTGGTGCCATCCACGGGGCCGTTCGGGAGTTGTTTCGAGTTCTCACCCTCTAACGCCATGTTTTTAAGCCTAAGTCTAGAAATATGCAAATTATCGTCGTATTCTCAAACCGGGAGCTCTGCGACTGCGGGGTCAGTTCCTACGAGTTACGTTGGTCCCGTTGGGGGTGTTGGTGCCACCCACGGGGCCGTTCGGGGGCTGTTTCGAGTTTTCACCCTCTAATGCCATGTTTTTAAGCCTAAGTCTAGAAATATGCAAATTACCGCCGTATTCTCAAACTGGGAGTGCCGCGGCTGCGGACTCAGTTCCTACGAGTTACATTGGTCCCGTGGGAGGCGTTGGTGCCACCCACAGGGCCGTTAGAGGGCTGTTTCGAGTTTTCACCCTCTAATGCCATGTTTTTAAGCCTAAGTCAAGAAATATGCAAATTATCATCGTATTCTCAAATCGGGAGTCCCACGGCTATGGGGTGAGTTCCTACGAGTTACATTGGTCCCGTGGGAGGTGTTGGTGCCACCCACGGGGCCTATCGGGGGCTGTTACAAGTTCTCACCCTCTAACGCCATAGTTTGATTAAGTCTAGAGATTTGCAAATTATCATCGTACTTTCAAACCGGGAGACCCGCGACTGTGGGATCATTTCCTACGAGTTACATTAGTCCCGAGGGAGGTGTTGGTACCACCCACGGGGCCGTTCGGGGGCTGTTTCGATTTCTCACCCTCTAACGCCATGTTTGTAAGCCTAAGTCTAGAAATATGCAAATTATCGTCGTATTCTCAAATCAGGTGCCCCGCGACTGCGGGTTCAGTTCCTACGAGTAACATTTGTCCCGTAGGGGGTGTTGGTGCCACCCACGGGGCCATTCAGGGGCTGTTTCGAGTTTTCACCCTCTAACGCCATGTTTTTAAGCCTAAGTCTAAAAATATGCAAATTACCGTCATATTCTCAAACCGGGAGTCCCGCGGCTGCGGGGTCAGTTCCTACGAGTTACATTGGTCCCGTGGGAGGTGTGGTGCCACCCACAGGGTCGTTAGAGGGTTATTTCGAGTTTTCACCCTCTAATGCCATGTTTTTAAGCCTAAGTCAAGAAATATGCAAATTATCATCGTATTCTCAAATCGGGAGTCCCACGGCTGTCGAGTGAGTTCCTACGAGTTACATTGGTCCTGTGGGAGGTGTTGGTGCCACCCACGGGGCCGTTCGGGGGCTATTTCGATTTTTCACCCTCTAACGCCATGTTTTGACTAAGTCTAGAAATATGCAAATTACCGTCTTACTCTCAAACCGGGAGTCCCGAGGCTGCGGGGTCAGTTTTTACGAGTTACGTTGGTCCCGTGGGAGGTGTTAGTGCCACCCACGGGGACGTTCGGGGATGTTTCGAGTTCTCAGCATCTAACGCCATGTTTTTAAGCCTAAGTCTAGAAATATCCAAATTACCAACGTATTCTCAAACCGGGAGTCCCGCGGCTGCTGGGTCAGTTCCTACGAGTTAGATTAGTCCCGTGGGAGGTGTTGGTGCCACCCACGGGGACGTTCGGTGGATGTTTCGAGTTCTCACCCTCTAACGCCATTTTTTTAAGCCTAAAACTAGAAATATGAGAATTATCGTCGTATTCTCAAACCGGGAGTCCCGCGGCTACGGTGTCAGTTCCTACGAGTTACATTGGTCCCGTGGGGGGTGTTGGTGCCACCCACGGGGACGTTCGGGGGCTGTTTCGAGTTCTCACCCTCTAATGACATGTTTCTCTTAAGTCTAGAAATATGCAAATTATCGTCGTAGTCTCAAACCGAGAGACCCGCAGCTGTGGGGTCAGTTCTTACGAGTTACATTGGTCCCGTGGGAGGTGTTGATGCCACCCACGGTGCCGTTCGGGGTCTGTTTCGAGTTCTCACCTCCAACGCCATGTTTTTAAGCCTAAGTCTAGAAATATGCAAATTATCTTCGTATTCTCAAACCGGGAACCCCGCGACTGCGGGGTCAGTTCCTACGAGCTATATTGGTCCCATAGGGGGTGTTGGTGCCACCCACGGGGCCGTTCGGGGGATGTTTTGAGTTTTCACCCTTTTACGCCATGTTTTTAAGCCTAAGTCTAGAAATATGCAAATTACCGTCGTATTCTCAAATCGGGAGTCCCGCGGCTACGGGGTCAGTTCGTACGAGTTATATTGGTCCCGTGGGAGGTGTTGGTGCCACCCACAGGGCCGTTAGAGGGCTGTTTCGAGTTCTCACCCTCTAATGCCATGTTTTTAAGCCTAAGTCAAGAAATATGAAAATTATCATCGTATTCTCAAATCGGGAGTCCCACAGCTGTGCGGTTAGTTCCTACGAGTTACATTGGTCCCGTGGGAGGTGTTGGTGCCACCCACGGGGCCGTTCGGGGGTTGTTTCGACTTCTCACCCTCCAACGTCATGTTTTGCTTAAGTCTAGAAAAATGCTAATTACCGTCGTACTCTCAAACCGGGAGACCCGCGGCTGTGGGGTCAGTTCCTACTAGTTACATTGGTCCCGTGAGAGGTGTTAGTGCCACCCACGGGGACGTTCGGGGGCTGTTTCGAGGTCTCACCCTCTAACGCCATGTTTTTAAGCCTAAGTCAAGAAATATGCAAACTACCAATGTATTCTCAAACCGGGAGTCCCGCGGCTGCGGGGTCAGTTCCTACGAGTTACATTAGTCCCCTGGGAGGTGTTGGTGCCACCCACGGGGACGTTCGGGGGCTGTTTCGAGTTCTCACAGTCTAACGCCATGTTTTTAAGCCTAAGTATAGAAATATGCAAATTATCGTCGTATTCTCAAACCGCGAGTCCCGCGGCTACGGTGTCAGTTCCTAGGAGTTACATTGGTCCCATGGGAGGTGTTGGTGCCACCGACGGGGACGTTCGGGGGCTGTTTCGAGTTCTCACCCTCTAACGCCATGTTTTTCTTAAGTCGAGAAATATGCAAATTACCGTCGTACTCTCAAACCGGGAGACCAGTGGCTGTGGGGTCAGTTCCTACGAGTTACATTGGTCCCGTGGGAGGTGTTGGTGCCACCCACGGGGCCGTTCGGGGGCTGTTTCGAGTTCTCACCCTCTAACTCCATGTTTTTAAGCCTAAGTCTAGAAATATGCAAAATACCTTCGTATTTTCAAACCGGAAGTCCCGCGGCTGCGGGGTCAGTTCCTACGAGTTACACTGGTCCCGTGGCAGGTGTTAGTGCCACCCACGGGGACGTTCGGGGGATGTTTTGAGTTCTCAGCATCTAACACCATGTTTTTAAGCCTAAGTCTAGAAATATGCAAATTACCAACGTATTCTCAAACCGGGAGTCCCGCGGCTGCGGGGTCAATTCCTACGAATTACATTAGTCCCGCTGGAGGTGTTGGTGCCACCCACGGGGACGTTCGGGGGCTGTTTCGAGTTCTCACCATCTAACGCCATGTTTTTAATCCTAAAACTAGAAATATGCAAATTATCGTCGTATTCTCAAACCGGGAGTCCCGCGGCTACGGTGTCAGTTCTTACGAGTTACATTGGTCCCGTGGGAGGTGTTGGTGCCACCCACAGGGACGTTCGGGGGCTGTTTCGAGTTCTCACCCTCTAACGCCATGTTTTGATTAATTCTTGAAATATGCAAATTATCGTCGTACTCTCAAACCGGGAGACCTGCGGCTGTGGGGTCAGTTCCTACAAGTTACATTGGTCCCGTGGGAGGTGTTGGTGCCACCCACGGGGCCGTTCGGGGGCTGTTTCGAGTTCTCACCCTCTAACGCCATGTTTTTAAGCCTAAGTCTAGAAATATGCAAATTATCGTCGTATTCTCAAACCGGGAGCCCCTCGACTGCGGGGTCAGTTCCTACGAGTTACATTGGTTCCGTAGGGGGTGTTGGTGCCACCCACGGGGCCGTTCGGGGGCTGTTTCTAGTTTTCACCCTCTAACGCCATGTTTTTAAGCCTAAGTCTAGAAATATGCAAATTACCGTCGTATTATAAAACCGGGAGTCTCGCGGCTGCGGGGTCAGTTCCTACGAGTTACATTGGTCCCGTGGTAGGTGTTGGTGCCACCCACAGGGCCGTTAGAGGGCTATTTCGAATTTTCACCCTCTAATTCCACGTTTTTAAGCCTAAGTCAAGATATATACAAATTATCATCGTATTTTCAAATCGGGAGTCCCATGGCTGTGGGGTCAGTTCCTACGTGTTACATTGGTCCAGTGGGAGGTGTTGGTGCCACCCACGAGGCCGTTTGGGGGCTGTTTCAAGTTCTCACCCTCTAACGCCATGTTTTGATTAAGTTTAAAAATATGCAAATTAACGTCGTACTCTCAATCCGGGAGACCCGCTGCTGTGGGGTCAGTTCCTACGAGTTACATTGGTCCCGTGGGAGGTGTTAGTGCCACCCACGGGGACGTTCGGGGGCTATTTCGAGTTCTCAGCCCCTAAAGCCATGTTTTAAAGCCTAAGTCTAGAAATATGTAAATTACCAACGTATTCTCAAACCGGGAGTACCGCGGCTGCGGGGTCAGTTCCTACAAGTTACATTAGTCCCGTTGGATGTGTTGGTGCCACCCACGGGGACGTTTGGGGCTTGTTTCGAGTTCTCACCCTCTAACGCCATGTTTTTAAGCCTAAGTCTAGAAATATGCAAATTATCGTCGTATTCTCAAACCGGGAGTCCCGCGGCTACGGTGTCAGTTCTTACGAGTTACATTGGTCCCGTGGGAGGTGTTGGTGCCACCCACAGGGACGTTCGGGGGATGTTTCGAGTTCTCACCATCTAACGCCATGTTTTGCTTAAGTCTAGAAATAAGCAAATTACCGTCGTACACTCAAACCGGGAGACTCGCGGCTGTGGTGTCAGTTCCTACGAGTTAATTTTGTCCCGTGGGAGGTGTTGGTGCCACCCACGGTGTCGTTCGGGGGCTGTTTCGAGTTCTCACCCTCTAAAGCCATGTTTTTAATCCTAAGTCTAGAAATAGGCAAATTATCGTCATATTCTCAAACCGGGAGCCCCGCGACTGCGGGGTCAGTTCCTACGAGTTACATTGGTCCCGTAGGGGGTATTGGTGCCACCCAAGGAGCCGTTCGGGGGCTGTTTCGAGTTTTCACCCTCTAACGCCATGTTTTTAAGCCTAAGTTTAGAAATATGAAAATCATCTTCGTATTCTCAAACCGGTAGCCACGCGACTGCGGGGTCAGTTCCTACGAGTTACATTGGTCCCGTAGGGGGTGTTGGTGCCGCCCACGGGGCCGTTCGGGGGTTGTTTCGAGTTTTCACCCTCTAACGCCATGTTTTTAAGCCTAAGTCTGGAAATATAGAAATTACAGTCGTATTCTCAAACCGGGAGTCCCGCGGCTGTGGGGTCAGTTCCTACGAGTTACATTGGTCCCGTGGGAGGTGTTGGGGCCACCCACAGGGCCGTTAGAGGGCTGTTTCGAGTTTTCACACTCTAATGCCACGTTTTTAAGCATAAGTCAAGAAATATGCAAATTATCATCGTATTCTCAAATCGGGAGTCCCACAGCTGTGGGGTCAGTTCCTATGAGTTACATTGGTACCGAGGGAGGTGTTGGTGCCTCCCACGGGGCTGTTCGGGTGCTGTTTCGAGTTTTCACCCTCTAACGTCGTGTTTTGATTAAGTCTAGAAATATGCAAATTAACGTCGTACTCTCAAACCGGGAGACCCGCGGCTATGGGGTCAGTTCTACGAGTTACATTGGTCCCGTGGGAAGTGTTGGTGCCACCCACGGGGCCGTTAGAGGCCTATTTCGAGTTTTCACCCTCTAATACCATGTTTTTAAGCCTAAGTCAAGAAATATGCAAATTTTAATCGTATTCTCAAATCGGGAGTCCCACGGCTGTGGGGTCAGTTCATACGAGTTACATTGGTCCCGTGGGAGGTGTTGGTGCCACCCACAGGGCCGTTCTCGGGCTGTTTCGAGTTCTCACCCTCTAACGCCATGTTTTGATTAAGTCTAGAAATATGCAAATTATCGTCGTACTCTCAAACCGGGAGTCCCGCGGCTGCGGGATCAGTTCCTACGAATTACATTGGTCCCGTGGTAGGTGTTGGTGCCAACCACAGGGGCGTTAGAGGGCTGCTTCGACTTTTCACCCTCTAATGCCACATTTTTAAGCCTAAGTCAAGATATATACAAATTATCATCCTATTCTCAAATCGGGAGTCCCGCGGCTGTGGGGTCAGTTCCTACTAGTTACATTAGTCCCGTGGGAGGTGTTGGTGCCACCCACGGGGACGTTCGGGGGCAGTTTCGAGTTCTCACCCTCTAACGCTATGTTTTTAAGCCTAAGTCTAGAAATATGCAAATTATCGTCGTATTCTCAAATCGGGAGTCCCGCGGCTACGGTGTCAGTTCTTACGAATTACATTGGTCCCGTGGGAGGTGTTGGTGCCACCCACGGGGACGTTCGGGGGCTATTTCGAGTTCTCACCCTCTAACGCCATGTTTTGCTTAAGTCTAGAAATATGCAAATTACCGTCATACTCTCAAACCGGGAGACCCGCGGCTGTGGGGTCAGTTCCTACGAGTTACATTGGTCCCGTAGGGGGTATTGGTGCCACCCAAGGAGCCGTTCGGGGGCTGTTTCGAGTTTTCACCCTCTAACGCCATGTTTTTAAGCCTAAGTTTAGAAATATGAAAATCATCTTCGTATTCTCAAACCGGTAGCCACGCGACTGCGGGGTCAGTTCCTACGAGTTACATTGGTCCCGTAGGGGGTGTTGGTGCCGCCCACGGGGCCGTTCGGGGGTTGTTTCGAGTTTTCACCCTCTAACGCCATGTTTTTAAGCCTAAGTCTGGAAATATAGAAATTACAGTCGTATTCTCAAACCGGGAGTCCCGCGGCTGTGGGGTCAGTTCCTACGAGTTACATTGGTCCCGTGGGAGGTGTTGGGGCCACCCACAGGGCCGTTAGAGGGCTGTTTCGAGTTTTCACACTCTAATGCCACGTTTTTAAGCATAAGTCAAGAAATATGCAAATTATCATCGTATTCTCAAATCGGGAGTCCCACAGCTGTGGGGTCAGTTCCTATGAGTTACATTGGTACCGAGGGAGGTGTTGGTGCCTCCCACGGGGCTGTTCGGGTGCTGTTTCGAGTTTTCACCCTCTAACGTCGTGTTTTGATTAAGTCTAGAAATATGCAAATTAACGTCGTACTCTCAAACCGGGAGACCCGCGGCTATGGGGTCAGTTCTACGAGTTACATTGGTCCCGTGGGAAGTGTTGGTGCCACCCACGGGGCCGTTAGAGGCCTATTTCGAGTTTTCACCCTCTAATACCATGTTTTTAAGCCTAAGTCAAGAAATATGCAAATTTTAATCGTATTCTCAAATCGGGAGTCCCACGGCTGTGGGGTCAGTTCATACGAGTTACATTGGTCCCGTGGGAGGTGTTGGTGCCACCCACAGGGCCGTTCTCGGGCTGTTTCGAGTTCTCACCCTCTAACGCCATGTTTTGATTAAGTCTAGAAATATGCAAATTATCGTCGTACTCTCAAACCGGGAGTCCCGCGGCTGCGGGATCAGTTCCTACGAATTACATTGGTCCCGTGGTAGGTGTTGGTGCCAACCACAGGGGCGTTAGAGGGCTGCTTCGACTTTTCACCCTCTAATGCCACATTTTTAAGCCTAAGTCAAGATATATACAAATTATCATCCTATTCTCAAATCGGGAGTCCCGCGGCTGTGGGGTCAGTTCCTACTAGTTACATTAGTCCCGTGGGAGGTGTTGGTGCCACCCACGGGGACGTTCGGGGGCAGTTTCGAGTTCTCACCCTCTAACGCTATGTTTTTAAGCCTAAGTCTAGAAATATGCAAATTATCGTCGTATTCTCAAATCGGGAGTCCCGCGGCTACGGTGTCAGTTCTTACGAATTACATTGGTCCCGTGGGAGGTGTTGGTGCCACCCACGGGGACGTTCGGGGGCTATTTCGAGTTCTCACCCTCGAACGCCATGTTTTGCTTAAGTCTAGAAATATGCAAATTACCGTCGTACTCTGAAACCGGGAGACCCGCGGCTGTGGTGTCAGTTCCTACGAGTTACATTTGTCCCGTGGGAGGTGTTGGTGCCACCCACGGTGCCGTTCGGGGGCTGTTTCGAGTTCTCACCCTCTAACGCCATGTTTTTTAGCCTAAGTCTTGAAATATGCAAATTATCGTCATATTCTCAAACCGGGAGCCCCGCGATTGCGGGGGCTGTTCCTATGAGTTACATTGGTCCCGTAAGGGGTATTGGTGCCACCCACGGAGCCGTTCGGGGCTATTTCGAGTTTTCACCCTCTAACGCCATGTTTTTAAGCCTAAGTCTAGAAATATGAAAATTATCGTCGTATTCTCAAACCGGTAGCCCCGCGACAGCGGGGTCAGTTCCTACGAGTTACATTGGTCCTGTAGGGGGTGTTGGTGTCGCCCACGGGGCCGTTCGGGGGCTGTTTCAAGTTTTCACCCTCTAACGCCATGTTTTTAAGCCTAAGTCAAGATATATACAAATTATCATCGTATTCCCAAATCGGGAGTCCCATGGCTGTGGGGTCAGTTCCTACGAGTTACATTGGTCCCGTGGGAGGTGTTGGTGCCACCCACGGGGCCGTTTGGAGGTTGTTTCGAGTTCTCACCCTCTAACGCTATATTTTGATTAAGTCTCGAAATATGCAAATTAACGTCGTACTCTCAAACCGGGAGGCCCGCGGCTGTGGGGTCAGTTCCTACGAGTTACATTGGTCCCATGGGAGGTGTTAGTGCCACCCACGGGGATGTTCGGGGGCTATTTCAAGTTCTCAGCCTCTAACGCCATGTTTTAAAGCCTAAGTCGAGAAATATGCAAATTACCAACGTATTCTCAAACCGGGAGTCCCACGGCTGCGGGGTGAGTTCCTACGAGTTACATTAGTCCCGTGGGAGGTGTTGGTGCCACCCACGGGGACGTTCGGGGGCTGTTTCGAGTTCTCACCCTCTAATGCCATGTTTTTAAGCATAAGTCTAGAAATATGAAAATTACCGTCGTATTCTCAAATCGGGAGTCCCGCGGCTGCGGGGTCAGTTCCTACGAGTTACATTGGTCCCGTGGTAGGTGTTGGTGCCAACCACAGGGCCGTTAGAGGGCTGTTTCAACTTTTCACGCTCTAATGCCACGTTTTTAATCCTGAGTCAAGATATATACAAATTATCATCGTATTCTCAAATCGGGAGTCCCACGGCTGTGGGGTCAGTTCCTACGAGTTACATTGGTCCCGTGGGAGGTCTTGGTGCCACCCACTGGGCCGTTTGGGGGCTGTTTCGAGTTTTCACCCTCTAACGCCATGTTTTGATTAAGTCTAGAAATATGCAAATTATCGTCGTACTCTCAAACCGGGAGATCCGCGGCGGTGGGGTCAGTTCCTACGAGTTACATTGGTCCCGTGGGAGGTGTTAGTGCCACCCACGGGGACGTTCGGGGGCTGTTTCAAGTTCTCAGCCTCTAACGCCATGTTTGAAAGCCTAAGTCTAGAAATATGCAATTTACCAACGTATTCTCAAACCGGGAGTCCCGCGGCTGCGGGGTCAGTTCCTACGAGTTACATTAGTATCGTGGGAGGTGTTGGTGCCACCCACGGGGACGTTCGGGGGCTGTTTCGAGTTATCACCCTCTAAAGCCATGTTTTTAAGCCTAAGTCTAGAAATATGCAAATTATCGTCCTATTCTAAAATCGGGAGTCCTGCGGCTACGGTGTCAGTTCTTACGAGTTACATTGGTCCCGTGGGAGGTGTTGGTGCCACCCACGGGGACGTTCGGGGGCTGTTTCGAGTTCTCACCCTCTAATGCCATGTTTTGCTTAAGTCTAGAAATATGCAAATTATCGTCGTACTCTCAAACCGGGAGACCCACGGCTGTGGTGTCAGTTCCTAAGAGTTAAATTTGTCCCGTGGGAGGTGTTGGCGGCACCCACGGTGCCGTTCGGGGGCCGTTTCGAGTTCTCACCCTCTAACGCCATGTTTTTAAGCCTAAGTCTAGAAATACGCAAATTATCGTCATATTCTCAAACCTGGAGCCCCGCGACTGCGGGGTCAGTTCCTATGAGTTACATTGGTCCCGCAGGGGGTATTGGTGCCACCCACGGAGCCGTTCGGGGGCTTTTTCTAGTTTTCACCCTCTAACGCCATGTTTTTAAGCCTAAGTCTAGAAATATGCAAATTATCATCGTATTCTCAAACCGGTAGCCCCGCGACTGCGGGGCCAGTTCCTACGAGGTACATTGGTTCCGTAGGGGGTGTTGGTGCCGTCCACGGAGCCGTTCGGGGGCTGTTTCAAGTTTTCACCCTCGAATGCCATGTTTTTAGGCCTAAGTCTGGAAATATGGAAATTACAGTCGTATTCTCAAACCGGGAGTCCCGCGGTTGCGGGGTCAGTTCCTACGAGTTACATTGGTCCCGTGGGAGGTGTTGGAGCCACCCACAGGGCCGTTAGACGGTTGTTTCGAGTTTTCACACTCTAATGCCACGTTTTTAAGCCTAAGTCAAGAAATATGCAAATTATCATCGTATTCTCAAATCGGGAGTCCCACGGCTGTGGATTCAGTTCCTATGAGTTACATTGGTACCGAGGGAGGTGTTGGTGCCTCCCACGGGGCCGTTCGGGGGCTGTTTCGAGTTCTCACCCTCTAACGCCATGTTTTGATTAAGTCTAGAAATATGCAAATTATCGTCGTACTCTCAAACCGGGAGACCCGCGGCTATGGGGTCAGTTCCTACGAGTTACATTGGTCCCGTGGGAGGTGTTGGTGCCACCCACGGGGCCGTTCGGGGGCTGTTTCGAGTTCTCACCCTCTAATGCCATGTTTTTAAGCCTAAGTCTAGAAATATGCAAATTATCGTCGTATGCTCAAACCGGGAGCCCCTCGACTGCGGGGTCAGTTCCTACCAGTTACATTGGTCCAGTAGGGGGTGTTGGTGCCACCCACGGGGTCGATCGGGGTTGTTTCTAGTTTTCACCCTCTAACGCCATGTTTTTAAGCCTAAGTCTAGAAATATGCAAATTACTGTCGTATTCTCAAACTGGGTGTCCCGCAGCTACAGGGTCAGTTCCTACGAGTTACATTGGTCCCGTGGTAGGTGTTGGTGCCACCCACAGGGCCGTTAGAGGGCTGTTTCGACTTTGCACCCTCTAATGCCACGTTTTTAAGCCTAAGTCAAGATATATACAAATTTTGATTGTATTCTCAAATCGGGAGTCCCATGGCTGTGGGGTCAGTTCCTACGAGTTACATTGGTCCCGTGGGAGGTGTGGGTGCCACCCACGGGACCGTTTGGGGGCTGTTTCGAGATCTCACCCTCTAACGCCATGTTTTGATTAAGTCTAGAAATATGAAAATTATCGTCGTATTCTCAAACCGGCAGTCCCGCGGCTGCGGGGTCATTCCTACGAGTTACATTAGTCCCGTGGGAGGTGTTGGTGCCACCCACGGGGCCGTTCGGGGGCTGTTTCGAGTTCTCACCCTCTAACGCCATGTTTTTAAGCCTAAGTCTAGAAATATGCAAATTATCGTCATAATCTCAAACCGGGAGCCCCGAGACTGCGGGGTCAGTTTCTACGAGTTACATTGGTCCCGTAGGGGGTATTGGTGCCACCCACGGAGCCATTCGGGGGCTGTTTCGAGTTTTCACCCTCTAACGCCATGTTTTTAAGCCTAAGTCTAGAAATATGCAAATTATCGTCGTATTCTCAAACTGGTAGCCCCGCGACTGCGGGGTCAGTTCCTACGAGTTACATTGGTCCCGTAGGAGGTGTTGGTGCCACCCACAGGGCCGTTAGAGGCCTGTTTCAAGTTTTCACCCTCTAATACCATGTTTTTAAGCCTAAGTCAAGAAATATGCAAATTATCATCGTATTCTCAAATCGGGAGTCCCACGGCTGTGGGGTCAGTTCCTACGAGTTACATTGGTCCCATGGGAGGTGTTGGTGCCACCCATGGGGCCGTTCGGGGGATGTTTCGAGCTCTCACCCTCTAAAGCCATGTTTTGATTAAGTCTAGAAATATGTAAATTAACGTCATATTCTCAAACCGGGAGACCCGCGGCTGTGGGGTCAGTTCCTACGAGTTACATTGGTCCCGTGGGAGGTGTTGGGGCCACCCACGGGGCCGTTCGGGGGCTGCTTCGAGTTCTCACCCTCTAACACCATGTTTTAAAGCCTAAGTTTAGAAATATGCAAATTACCTTCGTATTCTCAAACCGGGAGTCCCGCGGATGCGGGGTCAGTTTCTACGAGTTACATTGGTCCCGTGGGAGGTGTTAGTGCCACCTAGCCTCTAACACCATGTTTTTAAGCCTAAGTCTAGAAATATGCAAATTACCGTCGTATTCTAATACCAGGAGCCCTGCGGCTGCGGCGTCAGTTCCTACGAGTTACACTGGTCCCGTGGGAGGTGTTAGTGCCATCCACGGGGACGTTCGGGGGATGTTTCGAGTTCTCAGCCTCTAACGCCATGTTTTTAAGCCTAAGTCTAGAAATATGCAAATTACCAACGTATTCTCAAACCGGGAGTCCCGCGGCTGCGGGGTCAGTTCCTACGAGTTACATTAGTCCTGTGGGAGGTGTTGGTGCCACCCACGGGGACGTTCGGGGGCTGTTTAGAGTTCTCACCATATAACGCCATGTTTTTAAGCCTAAAACTAGAAATATGCAAATTATCATCGTATTCTCAAACCGGGAGTCCCGCGGCTACGGTGTCAGTTCCTACGAGTTACATTGGTCCTGTGGGAGGTGTTGGTGCCACCCACGGAGCCGTTCGGGGGCTTTTTCGAGTTCTCACCCTCTAACGCCATGTTTTTAAGCCTAAGTATAAAAATACGCAAATTATAATCGTATTCTCAAACCGGGAGCCCCGCGACTGCGGGGTTAGTTCCTACGAGTTACATTGGTCCCGTAGGGGGTGTTGGTGCCACCCACGGGGCCGTTCGGGGGCTGTTTCAAGTTTTCACCCTCTAACGCTATGTTTTTAAGCCTAAGTCTAGAAATATGCAAATTACCGTCGTATTCTCAAACCGGGAGTCCCGCGGCAGCGGGGTCAGTTCGTACGAGTTACATTGGTCCCGTGGGAGGTGTTAGTGCCACCCACGGGGACGTTCGGTGGCTGTTTCGAGGTCTCAGCCTCTAACCCCATGTTTTTAAGAATAAGTCAAGAAATATGCAAATTACCAATGTATTCTCAAACCGGGGGTCCCGCGCCTACGGGGTCAGTTCCTATGAGTTACATTAGTCCCGTGGGAGGTGTTGGTGCCACCCACGGGGACGTTCGGGGGCTGTTTCGAGTTCTCACCCTCTAACGCCATGTTTTTAAGCCTAAGTCTAGAAATATGCAAATTATCATCGTATTCTCAAACCGGGAGTCCCGCGGCTACGGTGTCAGTTCTTACGAGTTACATTGGTCCCGTGGGAGGTGTTGGTGCCACCCACGGGGACGTTGGGGGGTTGTTTCGAGTTCTCACCCTCTAACGCCATGTTTTGCTTAAGTCCAGAAATATGCAAATTACCGTCGTACTATCAAATCGGGAGACCCGCGGCTGTGGTGTCAGTTCCTACGAGTTACATTTGTCCCGTGGGAGGTGTTGGTGCCACCCACGGTGCCGTTCGGGGGCAGTTTCGAGATCTCACCCTCTAACTCCATGTTTTTAAGCCTAAGTCTATATATATGAAAATTACCGTCGTATTCTGAAACCGGGAGTCCCGCGGCTGCGGAGTCAGTTCCTAAGAGTTATATAGGTCCCGTGGGAGGTGTTGGTGCCACCCACGGGGCCGTTCGGGGGTAGTTTCGAGTTCCCACCCTCTAACGCCATGTTTTTAAGCCTAAGTCTAGAAATATATTAATTACAATCGTATTCTAAAACTGGGAGTCCCGCGACTGGGGGGTAAGTTCCTATTAGTTACATTGGTCCCGTGGGAGGTGTTGGTGCCACCCACGGGGACGTTCGGGGGCTGTTTTGAGTTCTCACCCTCTAACGCCATGTTTTGCTTAAGTCTAGAAATATGCAAATTACCGTCGTACTCTTAAACCGGGAGACCCGCGGTTGTGGGGTTAGTTCCTACGAGTTACATTGGTCCCGTGGGAGGTGTTGGTGCCACCCACGGGGCCGTTCGGGGGCTGTTTCGAGTTCTCACCCTCTAACGCCATGTTTTTAAGCCTAAGTCTAGAATAATGCAAATTATCGTCGTATTCTCAAACCGGGAGCCCCGCGACTGCGGGGTGAGTTCCTACGAGATAAATTGGTCCCGTAGGGGGTGTTGCTGTCACCCACGGGGCCGTTCGGGGGCTGTTTGGAGTTTTCACCCTCTAACGCCATGTTTTTAAGCCTAAGTCTAGAAATATGCAAATTACCGTCGTATTCTCAAATCGGGAGTCCCGCGGCTGCGGGGTCAGTTCCTACGAGTTATATTTGTCCCGTGGGAGGTGTTGGTGCCACCAAGAGGGCCGTTAGAGGGCTGTTTCGAGTTTTCACCCTCTAATGCCATGTTTGTAAGCCTAAATCAAGAAATATGCAAATTACCAACGTATTCTCAAACCTGGAGTCCCACGGCTGCGGGGTCAGTTCCTACGAGTTACATTAGTCCCGTGGGAGGTGTTGGTGCCACCCACGGGGACGTTCGGGGGCTGTTTCGAGTTCTCACAGTCTAACGCCATGTTTTTAAGCCTAAGTATAGAATTATGCAAATTATCGTCGTATTCTCAAACCGGGAGTCCCGCGGCTACGGTGTCAGTTCCTACGAGTTACATTGGTCCCGTGGGAGGTGTTGGTGCCACCCACGGGGACGTTCGGGGGCTGTTTCGAGTTCTCACCCTCTAACGCCATGTTTTGCTTAAGTCGAGAAATATGCAAATTACCGTTGTACTCTCAAACCGGGAAACCCGCGGCTGTGGGGTCAGTTCCTACGAGTTACATTGGTCCCGTGGGAGGTGTTGGTGCCACTCACGGGGCCATTCGGGGGATGTTTCGAGTTCTCACCCTCTAACTCCATGTTTTATGCCTAAGGCTAGAAATATGCAAAATACCTTCGTATTTTAAAAGTGGGAGTCCGGCGGCTGCGGCGTCAGTTCCTACGAGTTACACTGGTCCCGTGGGAGGTGTTAGTGCCATCCATGGGGACGTTCGGGGGATGTTTCGAGTTCTCAGCCTCTAACGCCATGTTTTTAAGCCTAAGTCTAGAAATATGCAAATTACCAACGTATTCTCAAACCGGGAGTCCCGCGGCTGCGGGGTCAGTTCCTACGAGTTACATTAGTCCTGTGGGAGGTGTTGGTGCCACCCACGGGGACGTTCGGGGGCTGTTTAGAGTTCTCACCATATAACGCCATGTTTTTAAGCCTAAAACTAGAAATATGCAAATTATCATCGTATTCTCAAACCGGGAGTCCCGCGGCTACGGTGTCAGTTCCTACGAGTTACATTGGTCCTGTGGGAGGTGTTGGTGCCACCCACGGAGCCGTTCGGGGGCTTTTTCGAGTTCTCACCCTCTAACGCCATGTTTTTAAGCCTAAGTATAAAAATACGCAAATTATCGTCGTATTCTCAAACCAGGAACCCCGCGACTGCGGGGTGAGTTCCTACGAGTTACATTGGTCCCGTAGGGGGTGTTGGTGCCACCCACGGGGCCGTTCGGGGGCTGTTTCAAGTTTTCACCCTCTAACGCCATGTTGTTAAGCCTAAGTCTCGAAATATGCAAATTACCGTCGTATTCTCAAACCGGGAGTCCCGCGGCAGCGGGGTCAGTTCGTACGAGTTACATTGGTCCCGTGGGAGGTGTTAGTGCCACCCACGGGGACGTTCGGTGGCTGTTTCGAGGTCTCAGCCTCTAACACCATGTTTTTATGCCTAAGTCAAGAAATATACAAATTACCAATGTATTCTCAAACCGGGAGTCCCGCGGCTGCGGGGTCAGTTCCTATGAGTTACATTAGTCCCGTGGGAGGTGTTGGTGCCACCCACGGGGACGTTCGGGGGCTGTTTCGAGTTCTCACCCTCTAACGCCATGTTTTTAAGCCTAAGTCTAGAAATATGCAAATTATCGTCGTATTCTCAAACCGGGAGTCCCGCGGCTACGGTGTCAGTTCTTACGAGTTACATTGGTCCCGTGGGAGGTGTTGGTGCCACCCACGGGGACGTTGGGGGGTTGTTTCGAGTTCTCACCCTCTAACGCCATGTTTTTAAGCCTAAGTCTAGAAATATGAAAAATACCATCGTATTCTAATACCAGGAGTCCCGCGGCTGCGGGGACAGTTCCTACGAGTTACATTGGGCCCGTGGGAGATGTTGGTGCCACCCACGGGGCCGTTCGGGGGCTGTTTCGAGTTCTCACCCTCTAACGCCATGTTTTTAACCATAAGTCTATAAATATGCAAATTACCGCCGTATTCTCAAACGGGGAGTCCCGCGGCTGCGGGGTCAGTTCCTACGAGTTACATTGGTCCCGTGGGAGGTGTTGGTGCCACCCACGGGGATGTTCGGGGGCAGTTTCCAGATCTCACCCTCTAACTCCATGTTTTTAAGCCTAAGTCTATAAATATGAAAATTACCGTCGTATTCTCAAGCCGGGAGTCCCGCGGCTGCGGAGTCAGTTCCTAAGAGTTATATTGGTCCCTGGGAGGTGTTGGTGCCACCCACGGGGCCGTTCGGGGGTAGTTTCGAGTTCCCACCCTCTAACGCCATGTTTTTAAGCCTAAGTCTAGAAATATATAAATTACCGTCGTATTCTAATATCAGGAGTCCCGCGGCAGCGGGGTCCGTTCCTACTAGTTACATTGATCCCGTGGGAGGTGTTGGTGCCACCCACAGGGACGTTCGGGGGCGGTTTCGAGTTCTCACCCTCTAACGCCATGTTTTGCTCAAGTCTAGAAATATGCAAATTACCGTCGTACTCTCAAACCGGGAGACCCGCGTCTACGGGGTCAGTTCCTACGAGTTACATTAGTCCCGTGGGAGGTGTTGGTGCCACCCACGGGGACGTTCGGGGGCTGTTTCGAGTTCTCACAGTCTAACGCCATGTTTTTAAGCCTAAGTATAGAAATATGAAAATTATCATCGTATTCTCAAACCGGGATCCCCGCGGCTACGGTGTCAGTTCCTACGAGTTACATTGGTCCCGTGGGAGGTGTTGGTGCCACCCACGGGGACGTTCGGGGGCTGTTTCGAGTTCTCACCCTCTAACGCCATGTTTTGCTTAAGTCGAGAAATATGCAAATTACCGTCGTACTCTCAAACCGGGAGACCCGCAGCTGTGGGGTCAGTTCCTACGAGTTACATTGATCCCGTGGGAGGTGTTGGTGCCGCCCACGGGGCCGTTCGGGGGCTGTTTTGAGTTCTCACCCTCTAACTCCATGTTTTTAAGCCTAAGTCTAGAAATATGCAAAATACATTCGTATTTTCAGACCGGGAGTCCCGCGGCTGCGGGGTAAGTTCTTACGAGTTACACCGGTCCCGTGGGAGGTGTTAGTGCCACCCACGGGGACGTTCAGGGGATGTATCGAGTTTTCAGCCTCTAACGCCATGTTTTTAAGCCTAAGTCTAGAAATATGCAAATTACAAACGTATTCTCAAACCGGGAGTCCCGCGACTGCAGGGTCAGTTCCTACGAGTTACTTTAGTCCCGTGGGAGGTGTTGGTGCCACCCATGGGGACGTTCGGGGGCTGTTTCGAGTTCTCACCATCTAACGCCATGGTTTTAAGCCAAAAACTAGAAATATGCAAATTATCGTCGTATTCTCAAACCGGGAGTCCCGCGGCTACGGTGTCAGCTCCTACGAGTTACATTGGTCCCGTGGGAGGTGTTGGTGCCACCCACGGAGCCGTTCGGGGGCTGTTTCGAGTTCTCACCCTCTAACGCCATGTTTTTAAGCCTAAGTCTAAAAATATGCAAATTATCGTCGTATTCTCAAACCGGGAGACCCGCGACTGCGGGGTCAGTTCCTACGAGTTACATTGGTCCCTTAGGGGGTGTTGGTGCCACCCACGGGGCCGTTCGGGGGCTGTTTCGAGTTTTCACCCTCTAACGCCATGTTTGTAAGCCTAAGTCTCGAAATATGCAAATTACCGTCGTATTCTAAAACCGGGAGTCCCGCGGCTGCGGGGTCAGTTCCTACGAGTTACATTGGTCCTGTGGGAGGTGTTAGTGCCACCCACGGGGACGTTCGGGGGCTGTTTCGAGTTCTCAGCCTCTAACGCCATGTTTTTAAGCATAAGTCAAGAAATATGCAAATTACCACCGTATTCTCAAATCGGGAGTCCCGCGGCTGCGGTGTCAGTTCCTAAGAGTTACATTAGTCCCGTGGGAGGTGTTGGTGCCACCCACGGGGACGTTCGGGGGCTCTTTCGAGTTCTCACCCTCTAACGCCATGTTTTTACGCCTAAGTCTAGAAATATGCAAATTACCGTCGTATTCTCAAACCGGGAGTCTCGTTGCTACTGTGTCAGTTCCTACGAGTTACATTGGTCCCGTGGGAGGTGTTGGTGCCACCCACGGGGACGTTTGGGGGCTGTTTCGAGTTCTCACCCTCTAACGCCATATTTTGCTTAAGTCTAGAAATATGCAAATTACCGTCGTACTCTCAAACCGGGAGACCCGCAGCTGTGGGGTCAGTTCCTACGAGTTACATTGGTCCCGTGGGAGGTGTTGGTGCCACCCACGGCGCCGTTCGGGGGCTGTTTTGAGTTCTCACCCTCTAACGCCATGTTTTTAACCGTATGTCTAGAAATATGCTAATTATCGTCGTATTCTCAAATCGGGACCCCCGCGACTGCGGGGTCAGTTCCTACGAGTTACATTGGTCCCCTAGGGGGTGTTGGTGCCACCCACGGGGCCGTTCGGGGTTTGTTTCGAGTTTTCACCCTCTAACGCCATGTTTTTAAGCCTAAGTCTAGAAATATGCAAATTACCATCGTATTCTCAAACCGAGAGTCCCGCGGCTGCGGGGTCAGTTCCTAAGAGTTACATTGGTCCCGTGGTAGGTGTTGGTGCCACCCACACGGCCGTTAGAGGGGTGTTTCGACTTTTCACCCTCTAATGCCACGTTTTTAAGCCTAAGTCAAGATATATACAAATTATCATCGTATTCTCAAATCGGGAGACCCGCGGCTGTGGGGTCAGTTCCTACGAGTTACATTGATCCCGTGGGAGGTGTTAGTGCCACCCACGGGTACGTTCGGGGGCTGTTTCGACTTCTCATCCTCTAACGCCATGTTTTGATTAAGTCTAGAAATATGATAATTATCGTCGTACTCTCAAACCGGGAGACCCGCAGCTGTGGGATCAGTTCCTACGAGTTACATTGGTCCCGTGGGAGGTGTTGGTGCCACCCACGGGGCCGTTCGTGGGCTGTTTCGAGTTCTCACCCTCTAACGCCATGTTTTTAAGCCTAAGTCTAGAAATATGCAAATTATCGTCGTATTCTCAAACCGGGAGCCCCTCGACTGCGGGGTCAGTTCCTACGAGTTACATTGGTCCCGTAGGGGGTGTTGGTGCCACCCACGGGGCCGTTCGGGGGCTGTTTATAGTTTTCACCCTCTAACGCCATGTTTTTAAGCCTAAGTCTCGAAATATGCAAATTACAGTCGTATTCTCAAACCGAGAGTCCCGCGGCTGCGGGGTCAGTTCCTACGAGTTACATTGGTCCCGTGGTAGGTGTTGGTGCCACCCACACGGCCGTTAGAGGGGTGTTTCGACTTTTCACCCTCTAATGCCACGTTTTTAAGCCTAAGTCAAGATATATACAAATTATCATCGTATTCTCAAATCGGGAGACCCGCGGCTGTGGGGTCAGTTCCTACGAGTTACATTGGTCCCGTGGGAGGTGTTGGTGCCACCCACGGGGACGTTCGGGGGCTGTTTCGAGTTCTCAGCCTCTAACGCCATGTTTTTAAGCATAAGTCAAGAAATATGCAAATTACCACCGTATTCTCAAATCGGGAGTCCCGCGGCTGCGGTGTCAGTTCCTAAGAGTTACATTAGTCCCGTGGGAGGTGTTGGTGCCACCCACGGGGACGTTCGGGGGCTCTTTCGAGTTCTCACCCTCTAACGCCATGTTTTTACGCCTAAGTCTAGAAATATGCAAATTACCGTCGTATTCTCAAACCGGGAGTCTCGTTGCTACTGTGTCAGTTCCTACGAGTTACATTGGTCCCGTGGGAGGTGTTGGTGCCACCCACGGGGACGTTTGGGGGCTGTTTCGAGTTCTCACCCTCTAACGCCATATTTTGCTTAAGTCTAGAAATATGCAAATTACCGTCGTACTCTCAAACCGGGAGACCCGCAGCTGTGGGGTCAGTTCTTACGAGTTACATTGGTCCCGTGGGAGGTGTTGGTGCCACCCACGGCGCCGTTCGGGGGCTGTTTTGAGTTCTCACCCTCTAACGCCATGTTTTTAACCGTATGTCTAGAAATATGCTAATTATCGTCGTATTCTCAAATCGGGACCCCCGCGACTGCGGGGTCAGTTCCTACGAGTTACATTGGTCCCCTAGGGGGTGTTGGTGCCACCCATGGGGCCGTTCGGGGTTTGTTTCGAGTTTTCACCCTCTAACGCCATGTTTTTAAGCCTAAGTCTAGAAATATGCAAATTACCATCGTATTCTCAAACCGAGAGTCCCGCGGCTGCGGGGTCAGTTCCTAAGAGTTACATTGGTCCCGTGGTAGGTGTTGGTGCCACCCACACGGCCGTTAGAGGGGTGTTTCGACTTTTCACCCTCTAATGCCACGTTTTTAAGCCTAAGTCAAGATATATACAAATTATCATCGTATTCTCAAATCGGGAGACCCGCGGCTGTGGGGTCAGTTCCTACGAGTTACATTGATCCCGTGGGAGGTGTTAGTGCCACCCACGGGTACGTTCGGGGGCTGTTTCGACTTCTCATCCTCTAACGCCATGTTTTGATTAAGTCTAGAAATATGATAATTATCGTCGTACTCTCAAACCGGGAGACCCGCAGCTGTGGGATCAGTTCCTACGAGTTACATTGGTCCCGTGGGAGGTGTTGGTGCCACCCACGGGGCCGTTCGTGGGCTGTTTCGAGTTCTCACCCTCTAACGCCATGTTTTTAAGCCTAAGTCTAGAAATATGCAAATTATCGTCATATTCTCAAACCGGGAGCCCCTCGACTGCGGGGTCAGTTCCTACGAGTTACATTGGTCCCGTAGGGGGTGTTGGTGCCACCCACGGGGCCGTTCGGGGGCTGTTTATAGTTTTCACCCTCTAACGCCATGTTTTTAAGCCTAAGTCTCGAAATATGCAAATTACAGTCGTATTCTCAAACCGAGAGTCCCGCGGCTGTGGGGTCAGTTCCTACGAGTTACATTGGTCCCGTGGTAGGTGTTGGTGCCACCCACACGGCCGTTAGAGGGGTGTTTCGACTTTTCACCCTCTAATGCCACGTTTTTAAGCCTAAGTCAAGATATATACAAATTATCATCGTATTCTCAAATCGGGAGACCCGCGGCTGTGGGGTCAGTTCCTACGAGTTACATTGGTCCCGTGGGAGGTGTTAGTGCCACCCACGGGGACGTTCGGGGGCTGTTTCGACTTCTCATCCTCTAACGCCATGTTTTAAAACCTAAGTCTAGAAATATGTAAATTTCCAATGTATTCTCAAATCGGGAGTCCCGCGGCTGCAGGGTCAGTTCCTACGAGTTACATTAGTCCCGTGGGAGGTGTTGGTTCCACCCACGGTGCCGCTCGGGGGCTGTTTCGAGTTCTCACCCCCTAACGCCATGTTTTCAAGCCTAAGTCTAGAAATATAAAAATTATCGTCATATTCTCTAATCGGGAGACCCGCGACTGCGGGGTCAGTTCCTACGAGTTACATTGGTCCCGTAGGGGGTATTGGTGCCACCCACGGAGCCGTTCGGGGGCTGTTTCGAGTTTTCACCCTCTAACGCCATGTTTTTAAGCCTAAGTCTAGAAATATACAAATTATCGTCGTATTCTCAAACCGGTAGCCTCGAGACTGCGGGGTCAGTTCCTACGAGTTACATTGGTCCCGTAGGGAGTGTTGGTGTCGCCCACGGGGCTGTTCGGGGGTTGTTTCGAGTTTTCACCCTCTAACGCCATGTTTTTTAGCCTAAGTCTAGATATATGGAAATTACAGTCGTATTCTCAAACCGGGAGTCCCGCGGCTGCGGGGTCAGTTCCTCCGAGTTACGTTGGTCCCGTGGGAGGTGTTGGTGCCACCCACAGGGCCGTTAGAGGGTTGTTTCGAGTTTTCACACTCTAATGCCACGTTTTTAAGCCTAAGTCAATAAATATGAAAATTATCATCGTATTATCAAATCGGGAGTCCCACGGCTGTGGGGTCAGTTCCTATGAGTTACATTGGTACCGAGGGAGGTGTTGGTGCCTCCCACGGGGCCGTTCGGGGGCTGTTTCGAGTTTTCACCCTCTAACGTCATGTTTTGATTAAGTCTAGAAATATGCAAATTAACATCGTACTCACAAACCGGGAGACCCGCGGCTGTGGGGTCAGTTCCTACGAGTTACGTTGGTCCTGTGGGAGGTGTTGGTGCCACCCACGGGGCCGTTCGGGGGCTGTTTCGAGTTCTCACCCTCTAACGCCACGTTTTTAAGCCTAAGTCTAGAAATATGTAAATTATCATCGTATTCTCAAACCGGGAGCCCCGCGACTGCGGGGTCAGTTCCTACGAGTTACATTGGTCCCGTGGGAGGTGTTGGTGCCACCCACAGGGCCGTTAGAGGGCTGTTTCGAGTTTTCACCCTCTAATGCCATGTTTTTAGGCCTAAGTCAAGAAATATGCAAATTATCATCGTATTCTCAAATCTGGAGTCCCACGGCTGTGGGGTCAGTTCCTACGAGTTACATTGGTCCCGTGGGAGGTGTTGGTGCCACCCATGGGGCCGTTCGGGGGATGTTTCGAGCTCTCACCCTCTAACGCCATGTTTTTATTTAGGGGTGTTCAAAAAACCGACTGGACCGACGGACCGAACCGAGCCGAGCCGAACCGACCCTTTTTTTTCGGTCTTTTTTCTTAATCGGTCCGGTCTCGGTTTATTTTTTTGGTGGACCGACCTAATCGGTCCGGTCCACGGTTTACAGTTTCAAAAACCCTGGTAGGACCGACCCGGACCGACTCTATATAAAATAATATATTTTTACATATATATGTATATATATAACATAAATAAATAGTAAAAGTATATATTTTAATATTTGACTAGTTTAAATTATAGTTTAATCCAATAGTCAGTTTGTTTTCATTGCAGATTTTGATAGTTTTTAATTTTTAATGTTTGAAAAAATTAGACTCGGGTATATTTTTATTATTATAAATGATGTAATTCATTAATGTGAGGACCGACTGGTTAGACCGGACCGACCCTATAAAAAACCGAACCGACTAGGGTCGGTTAACCGACATTATCGGTCCGGTCTCGGTCCATTTTTTTAGAGGACCGACCAAATCGGTCCGGTAAAAAAAAAACTCAAAACCGAACCGGACCGGACCGCGAACACCCCTATTTTTATTAAGTCTAGAAATATGCAAATTAACATCGTATTCTCAAACCGGGAGACCCACGGCTGTGGGGTCAGTTCCTACGAGTTACATTGGTCCCGTGGGAGGTGTTGGTGCCACCACGGGGCCGTTCTGGGGCTGTTTCGAGTTCTCACCCTCTAACGCCATGTTTTAAAGTCTAAGTTTAGAAATATGCAAATTACCTTCGTATTCTCAAACCGAGAGTCCCGCGGATACGGGGTCAGTTTCTACGAGTTACATTGGTCCCGTGGGAGGTGTTAGTGCCACCCACGGGGACGTTCGGGGGCTGTTTCGAGTTCTCAGCCTCTAACGCCATACTTTTAAGCCTAAGTCTAGAAATATGCAAATTACCGTCGTATTCTAATACCGGGAGTCCCGCGGCTGCGGGGTCAGTTCCTACGAGTTACATTGGTCCCGTGGGAGGTGTTGGTGCCACCCACGGGGCCGTTCGGGGGCTGTTTCGAGTTCTCACCCTCTAACGCCATGTTTTTAACCATAAGTCTACAAATATGCAAATTACCGCCGTATTCTCAAACGGGGAGTCCCGCGGCTGCGGGGTCAGTTCCTACGAGTTGCATTGGTCCCGTGGGAGGTGTTGGTGCCACCCACGGGGATGTTCGTGGGCAGTTTCGAGATCTCACCCTCTAACACCATGTTTTTAAGCCTAAGTCTATAAATATGAAAATTACCGTCGTATTCTAAAACCGGGAGTCCCGCGGCTGCGGAGTCAGTTCCTAAGAGTTATATTGGTCCCGTGGGAGGTGTTGGTGCCACCCAGCGGGCCGTTCGGGGGTAGTTTCGAGTTTCCACCCTCTAACGCCAAATTTTTAAGCCTAAGTCTAGAAATATATAAATTACCGTCGTATTCTAAAACCGGGAGTCCCGCGACTGGGGGGTCAGTTCCTACGAGTTACATTGGTCCCGTGGGAGGTGTTGGTGCCACCCACGGGGACGTTCGGGGGCTGTTTCGAGTTCTCACCCTCTAACGCCATGTTTTTAAGCCTAAGTCTAGAAATATGCAAATTATCGTCATATTCTCAAACCGACAGCCCCGCGACTACGGGGTCAGTTCCTATGCGTTACATTGGTCCCGTAGGGGGTGTTGGTGCCACCCACGGGGCCGTTCGGTGGCTGTTTCGAGTTTTCACCCTCTAACGCCATGTTTTTAAGCTTAAGTCTAGAAATATGCAAATTATCGTCATATTCTCAAATCGACAGCCCCGCGACTACGGGGTCAGTTCCTATGCGTTACAATGGTCCCGTAGGGGGTGTTGGTGCCACCCACGGGGCCGTTCGGTGGCTGTTTCGAGTTTTCACCCTCTAACGCCATGTTTTTAAGCCTAAGTCTAGAAATATGCAAATTACCGTCGTATTCTCAAACCGGGAGTCCCGCGGCTGCGGGGTCAGTTCCTACCAGTTACATTGGTCCCGTGGTAGGTGTTGGTGCCACCCACAGGGCCGTTAGAGGGCTGTTTCGAGTTTTCACCCTCTAATGCCACGTTTTTAAGCCTAAGTCAAGATATATACAAATTATCATCGTATTCTCAAATCGGGTCAGTTCCTACGAGTTACATTGGTCCCGTGGGAGGTGTTGGTGCCACCCACGGGGCCGTTCGGGGGCTGTTTCGAGTTCTCACCCTCTAACGCCATGTTTTGATTAAGCCTAGAAATATGCAAATTAAGGTCGTACTCTCAAACCGGGAGACCCGTGGCTGTGGGGTCAGTTCCTACGAGTTACATTGGTCCCGTGGGAGGTGTTAGTGCCATCCACGGGGACCTTCGGGGGCTGTTTCGAGTTCTCAGCCTCTAACGCCATGTTTTAAAGCCTAAGTCTAGAAATATACAAACTACCAACGTATTCTCAAACCGGGAGTCCCGCGGCTGCGGGGTCAGTTCCTACGAGTAACATTAGTCCCGTGGGAGGTGTTGGTACCATCCACGGGGACGTTCGGGGGCGGTTTCGCGTTCTCACCCTCTAACGCCATGCTTTTAAGCCTAAGTCTAGAAATATGCAAATTATCGTTGTATTCTCAAACCGGGAGTCCTGCGGCAACGGTGTCAGTTCCTACGAGTTACATTTGTCCCGTGGGAGGTGTTGGTGCCACCCACGGGGCCGTTCGGGGGTAGTTTCGAGTTCCCACCCTCTAACGCCATGTTTTTAAGCCTAAGTCTAGAAATATGCAAATTATCATCGTATTCTCAAACCGGGAGCCCCGCGACTGCGGGGTCAGTTCCTATGAGTTACATTGGTCCCGTGGGAGGTGTTGGTGCCACCCACGGGGACGTTCGGGGGCTATTTCGAGTTCTCACCCTCTAACGCCATGTTTTGCTTAAGTCTAGAAATATGCAAATTACCGTCATACTCTCAAACCGGGTGACCCGCGGCTGTGGGGTCAGTTCCTACGAGATACATTGGTCCCGTGGGAGGTGTTGGTGCCACCCACGGGTCCGTTCGGGGGTTGTTTCGAGTTCTCACCCTCTAACGCCAAGTTTTTAAGCCTAAGTCTAGAAATATGCAAATTATCGTCGTATTCACAAACCGGGAGCCCCGCGACTGCGGGGTCTGTTCCTATGAATTACATTGGTCCCATAGGGGGTGTTAGTGCCACCCACAGGGCCGTTCGGGGGCTGTTTCGAGTTTTCACCCTCTAACGCCATTTTTTAAGCCTAAGTCTAGAAATATGCAAATTACCGTCGTATTCTCAAACCGGTAGTCCCGCGGCTGCGGGGTCAGTTCCTACAAGTTATATTAGTCCCGTGGGAGCTGTTGGTGCCACCAACAGGGCCGTTAGAGGGTTGTTTCGAGTTTTCACCCTCTAATGCCATGTTTTTAAGCCTAAGTCAAGAAATATGCAAATTATCATCATATTCTCAAATCGGGAGTCCCACGGCTGTGGGGTCAGTTCCTACGAGTTACATTGGTCCCGTGGGAGGTGTTGGTGCCACCCACGGGGCCGTTCGGGGGCTGTTTCGAGTTCTCACCCTCTAACGTCATGTTTTGATGATGTCTAGAAATATACAAATTATCGTCGTACTCTCAAATCGGGAGACCCGCGGCTGTGGGGTCAGTTCCTACGAGTTACATTGGTCCCGTGGGAGGTGTTGGTGCCACCCACGGGGCCATTCGGGGGCTGTTTCGAGTTCTCACCCTCTAACGCCATGTTTTTAACCATAAGTCTATAAATTATCAAATTACCGCCGTATTCTCAAACGGGGGGTCCCGCGGCTGCGGGGTCAGTTCCTACGAGTTGCATTGGTCCCGTGGGAGGTGTTGGTGCCACCCACGGGGATGTTCGTGGGCAGTTTCGAGATCTCACCCTCTAACACCATGTTTTTAAGCCTAAGTCTATAAATATGAAATTTACCGTCGTATGCTAAAACCGGGAGTCCCGCGGCTGCGGAGTCATTTCCTAAGAGTTATATTGGTCCCGTGGGAGGTGTTGGTGCCACCCACGGGGCCGTTCGGGGGTAGTTTCGAGTTTCCACCCTCAAACGCCATATTTTTAAGCCTAAGTCTAGAAATATATAAATTACCGTCGTATTCTAAAACCGGGAGTCCCGCGACTGGGGGGTCAGTTCCTACGAGTTACATTGGTCCCGTGAGAGGTGTTGGTGCCACCCACGGGGACGTTCGGGGGCTGTTTCGAGTTCTCACCCTCTAACGCCATGTTTTTAAGCCTAAGTCTAGAAATATGCAAATTATCGTCATATTCTCAAACTGACAGCCCCGCGACTACGGGGTCAGTTCCTACGCGTTACATTGGTCCCGTAGGGGGTGTTGGTGCCACCCACGGGGCCGTTCGGTGGCTGTTTCGAGTTTTCACCCTCTAACGCCATGTTTTTAAGCCTAAGTCTAGAAATATGCAAATTACCGTCGTATTCTCAAACCGGGAGTCCCGCGGCTGCCGGGTCAGTTCCTACGAGTTACATTGGTCCCGTGGTAGGTGTTGGTGCCACCCACAGGGCTGTTTCGAGTTTTCACCCTCTAATGCCACGTTTTTAAGCCTAAGTCAAGATATATACAAAGTATCATCGTATTCTCAAACCGGGAGTCCCACGGCTGTGGGGTCAGTTCCTACGAGTTACATTGGTCCCGTGGGAGGTGTTGGTGCCACCCACGGGGCCGTTCGGGGGCTGTTTCGAGTTCTCACCCTCTAACGCCATGTTTTGATTAAGTCTAGAAATATGCAAATTAAGGTCGTACTCTCAAACCGGGAGACCCGTGGCTGTGGGGTCAGTTCCTACGAGTTACATTGGTCCCGTGGGAGGTGTTAGTTCCATCCACGGGGACCTTCGGGGGCTGTTTCGAGTTCTCAGCCTCTAACGCCATGTTTTAAAGCCTAAGTATAGAAATATACAAACTACCAACGTATTCTCAAACCGGGAGTCCCGCGGCTGCGGGGTCAGTTCCTACGAGTAACATTAGTCCCGTGGGAGGTGTTGGTACCACCCACGGGGACGTTCGGGGGCGGTTTCGAGTTCTCACCCTCTAACGCCATGCTTTTAAGCCTAAGTCTAGAAATATGAAAATTATCGTTGTATTCTCAAACCGGGAGTCCCGCGGCAATGGTGTCAGTTCCTAAGAGTTACATTGGTCCCGTGGGAGGTGTTGGTGCCACCCACGGGGCCGTTCGGGGGTAGTTTCGAGTTCCCACCCTCTAACGCCATGTTTTTAAGCCTAAGTCTAGAAATATGCAAATTATCATCCTATTCTCAAACCGTGAGCCTCGCGACTGCGGGGTCAGTTCCTATGAGTTACATTGGTCCCGTGGGAGGTGTTGGTGCCACCCACGGGGACGTTCGGGGGCTATTTCGAGTTCTCACCCTCTAACGCCATGTTTTGCTTAAGTCTAGAAATATGCAAATTACCGTCATACTCTCAAACCGGGAGACCCGCGGCTGTGGGGTCAGTTCCTACGAGTTACATTGGTCCCGTGGGAGGTGTTGGTGCCACCCACGGGTCCGTTCGGGGGTTGTTTCGAGTTCTCACCCTCTAACGCCATGTTTTTAAGCCTAAGTCTAGAAATATGCAAATTATCGTCGTATTCACAAACCGGGAGCCCCGCGACTGCGGGGTCAGTTCTTACGAATTACATTGGTCCCATAGGGGGTGTTAGTGCCACCCACAGGGCCGTTCGGGGGCTGTTTCGAGTTTTCACCCTCTAACGCCATGTTTTTAAGCCTAAGTCTAGAAATATGCAAATTACAGTCGTATTCTCAAACCGGTAGTCCCGCGGCTGCGGGGTCAGTTCCTACAATTTATATTAGTCCCGTGGGAGCTGTTGGTGCCACCAACAGGGCCGTTAGAGGGCTGTTTCGAGTTTTCACCCTCTAATGCCATATTTTTAAGCCTAAGTCAAGAAATATGCAAATTATCATCATATTCTCAAATCGGGAGTCCCACGGCTGTGGGGTCAGTTCCTACGAGTTACATTGGTCCCGTGGGAGGTGTTGGTGCCACCCACGGGGCCATTCGGGGGTTGTTTCGAGTTCTCACCCTCTAACGCCATGTTTTTAAGCCTAAGCCTAGAAATATGCAAATTATCGTCGTATTCTCAAAACGGGAGCCCCGCGACTGCGGGGTCAGTTCCTACGAGTTACATTGGTCCCGTAGGGGGTGTTGGTGCCACCCACGGGGCCGTTCGGGGGCTGTTTCGAGTTTTCACCCTCTAACGCCATGATTTTAAGCCTAAGTCTAGAAATATGTAAATTACCGTCGTATTCTCAAACCGGGAGTTCCGCGGCTGCGGGGTCAGTTCCTACGAGTTATATTGTTCCCGTGGTAGGTGTTGGTGCCACCCACAGGACCGTTAGAGGACTGTTTCGAGTTTTCACCCTCTAATGCCACGTTTTTATGCCTAACTCAAGATATATACAAATTATCATCGTATTCTCAAATCAAGAGTCCCACGGCTGTGGGGTCAGTTCCTACGAGTTACATTGGTCCCGTGGGAGGTATTGGTGCCACCCACGGGGCCGTTGGGGGTCTGTTTCGAGTTCTCACCCTCTAACACCATGTTTTGATTAAGTCTAGAAATATGCAAATTAAGGTCGTACTCTCAAATCGAGAGACCCGCGGATGTGGGGTCAGTTCCTACGAGTTACATTGATCCCGTGGGAGGTGTTAGTGCCATCCACGGGGACCTTCGGGGGCTATTTCGAGTTCTCAACCTCTAACGCCATGTTTTATAGCCTAAGTCTTGAAATATACAAATTACCAACGTATTCTCAAACCGGGAGTCCCGCGGCTGCGGGGTCAGTTCCTACGAGTAACATTAGTCCCGTGGGAGGTGTTGGTACCACCCACGGGGACGTTCGGGGGCTGTTTCGAGTTCTCACCCTCTAACGCCATGCTTTTAAGCCTAAGTCTAGAAATATGCAAATTATCATTGTATTCTCAAACCGGGAGGCCCGCGGCTACGGTGTCAGTTCCTACGAGTTACATTGGTCCCGTGGGAGGTGTTGGTGACACCCACGGGGACGTTCGGGGACTATTTGGAGTTCTCAGCCTCTAACGCCATGTTTTTAAGCATAAGTCTAGAAATATGCAAATTATCATCGTATTCACAAACAGGGAGCCCCGCGACTGCGGGGTCAGTTCCTACGAGTTACAGTGGTCCCGTAGGGGGTGTTGGTGCCACCCACGGGGCCGTTCGGGGTTTGTTTTGAGTTTTCACCCTCTAACGCCATGCTTTTAATCCTAAGTCTAGAAATATACAAATTACCGTCGTATTCTCATACCGGGAGTCCCGCGGCTGCGGGGTCAGTTCTACGAGTTACATTGGTCCCGTGGGAGGTGTTGGTGCCACCCACAGGGCCGTTAGAGGCCTGTTTCGAGTTTTCACCCTCTAATGCCATGTTTTTAAGCCTAAGTTTAGAAATATGCAAATTATCATCGTATTCTCAAATCGGGAGTCCCACGGCTGTGGGGACAGTTCCTACGAGTTACATTGGTCCCGTGAGAGGTGTTGGTGCCACCCACGGGGACGTTCGGGGGTTGTTTCGAGTTCTCACGCTCTAACGCCATGTTTTGCTTAAGTCTAGAAATATGCAAATTACCGTCGTACTCTCAAACCGGGAGACCCGCGGCTGTGGGGTCAATTCCTACGAGTTACATTGGTCCCGTGGGAGGTGTTGGTGCCACCCACGGTGCCGTTCGGGGGCTGTTTCGAGTTCTCACCCTCTAACGCCATGTTTTTAAGCCTAAGTCTAGAAATATGCAAATTATCGTCATATTCTCAAACCGGGAGCCCCGTGACTGCGGGGTCAGTTCCTACGAGTAACATTGGTCCCGTAGCGGGTGTTGGTGCCACCCATGGGGCCATTCGGGGGCTGTTTCGAGTTTTCACCCTCTAACGCCATATTTTTAGACCTAAGTCTAGAAATATGCAAATTATCGTCGTATTCTCAAACCGGGAGCCCCGCGACTGCGGGGTCAGTTCCTACAAGTTACATTGGTCCCGTAGGGGGTGTTGGTGCCACCCACGGGGCCGTTCGGAGGCTGTTTCGAGTTTTCACCCTCTAACGCCATGTTTTTAAGCCCAAGTCTAGAAATAGGGAAATTACCGTCGTATTCTCAAACCGGGAGTCCCGCAGCTACGGGGTCAGTTCCTACGAGTTACATTGGTCCCGTGGGAGGTGTTGGTGCCACCCACGGGGACGATCGGGGGCTGTTTCGAGTTCTCACCCTCTAACGCCATGTTTTGCTTAAGTCTAAAAATATGCAAATTACCGTCGTACTCTCAAACCGGGAGACCCGCGGCTGTGGGGTCAGTTCCTTCGAGTTACATTTGTCCCGTGGGAGGTGTTGGTGCCACCCACGGGTCCGTTCGGGGGTTGTTTCGAGTTCTCACCCTCTAACGCCATGTTTTTAAGCCTCAGTCTAGAAATATGCAAATTATCATCGTATTCTCAAACCGGGAGCCCCGCGACTACGGGGTCAGTTCCTACGAGTTACATTGGTCCCGTAGGGGGTGTTGGTGCCACCCACGGGGCCGTTCGGGGGCTGTTTCGAGTTTTCACCCTCTAACGCCATGTTTTTAAGCCTAGTCTAGAAATATGCAAATTACCGTCGTATTCTCAAATCGGGAGTCCCACGGTTGTGGGGTCAGTTCCTACGAGTTACATTGGTCCCGTGGGAGGTGTTAGTGCCACCCACGGGGACGTTCGGGGCTGTTTCGAGTTCTCAGCCTCTAACGCCATGTTTTAAAGCCTAAGTCTAGAAATATGCAAATTACCAACGTATTCTCAAACCCGGAGACCCGCGGTTGCGGGGTCAGTTCCTACGAGTAACATTAGTCCCGTGGGAGGTGTTGGTACCACCCACGGGGACGTTCGGGGGCTGTTTCGAGTTCTCACCCTCTAACGCCATGTTTTTAAGCCTAAGTCTAGAAATATGCAAATTACCAACGTATTCTCAAACCCGGAGTCCCGCGGTTGCGGGGTCAGTTCCTACGAGTAACATTAGTCCCGTGGGAGGTGTTGGTACCACCCACGGGGACGTTCGGGGGCTGTTTCGAGTTCTCACCCTCTAACGCCATGTTTTTAAGCCTAAGTCTAGAAATATGCAAATTATCGTTGTATTCTCAAATCGGGAGTCCCGCGGCTACGGTGTCAGTTCCTACGAGTTACATTGGTCCCGTGGGAGGTGTTGGTGCCACCCATGGGGACGTTCGGGGACTGTTTCGAGTTCTCAGCCTCTAACGCCATGTTTTTAAGCCTAAGTATAGAAATATGCAAATTATCATCGTATTCTCAAACCGGGAGCCCCGCGACTGCGGGGTCAGTTCCTACGAGTTACATTAGTCCCGTAGGGGGTGTTGGTGCCACCCACGGGGCCGTTCGGGGGATGTTTCGAGTTCTCACCCTCTAACGCCATGTTTTGATTAAGTCTAGAAATATGCAAATTAACGTCGTATTCTCAAACCGGGAGACCCGCGACTGTGGGGTCAGTTCCTGCGAGTTACATTGGTCCCGTGGGAGGCGTTGGTGCCACCCACGGGGACGTTCGGGGGCTGTTTTGAGTTCTCACCCTCTAACGCCATGTTTTTAAAGCCTAAGTCTAGAAATATGCAAATTACCTTCGTATTCTCAAACCGGGAGTCCCGCGGATGCGGGGTCAGTTTCTACGAGTTACATTGGTCCCGTGGGAGGTGTTAGTGCCACCCACGGGGACGTTCGGGGGCTGTTTCGAGTTCTCAGCCTCTAACGCCATGTTTTTAATCCTAAGTCTAGAAATATCCAAATTACCGTCGTATTATAATACCGGGAGTCTCGCGGCTGCGGGGTCAGTTGCTACGAGTTACATTGGTCCCGTGGGAGGTGTTGGTGCCACCTACGGGGCCGTTCGGGGGCTGTTTCGAGTTCTCACCTTCTAACGCCAAGTTTTTAACCATAAGTCTATAAATATGCAAATTACCGTCGTATTCTCAAACGCGGAGTCCTGCGGCTGCGGGGTCAGTTCCTATGAGTTACATTGGTCCCGTGGGAGGTGTTGGTGCCACCCACGGGGATGTTCGGGTGCAGTTTTGAGATCTCACCCTCTAACGCCATGTTTTTCAGACTAAGTCTATAAATATGAAAATTACCGTCGTATTCTCAAACCGGGAGTCCCGCGGCTGCGGAGTCAGTTGCTAAGAGTTATATTGGTCCCGTGGGAGGTGTTGGTGCCACCCACGGGGCCGTTCGGGGGTAGTTTCGAGTTCCCACCCTCTAACGCCATGTTTTTAAGCCTAAGTCTAGAAATATGTAAATTACCGTCGTATTCTAAAACCGGTAGCCCAGCAACTACCGGTTCAGTTCCTACGAGTTACATTGGTCCTGTGGGAGGTGTTGGTGCCACCCACGGGGACGTTCGGGGGCTGTTTCGAGTTCTCACCCTCTAACGCCATGTTTTGCTTAAGTCTAGAAATATGCAAATTACATCGTACTTTCAAACCGGGAGACCCGCAGCTGTGGGGTCAGTTCCTACGAGTTACATTGGTCCCGTGGGAGGTGTTGGTGCCACCCACGGTGCCGTTCGGGGGGTGTTTCGAGTTCTCACCCTCTAACGCCATGTTTTTAAGCCTAAGTCTAGAAATATGCAAATTATCGTCATATTCTCAAACCGGGAGCCCCGCGACTGCGGGGTCAGTTCCTACGAGTAACATTGGTCCCGTAGGGGGTGTTGGTGCCACCCATGTGGCCGTTCGGGGGTTGTTTCGAGTTTTCACCCTCTAACGCCATATTTTTAATCCTAAGTCTAGAAATATGCAAATTATCGTCGTATTCTCAAATCGGGAGCCCGACGACTGCGGGGTCAGTTCCTACGAGTTACATTGGTCCCGTAGGGGGTGTTGGTGCCACCCACGGGGCCGTTTGGGGGCTGTTTCAAGTTTTCACCCTCTAACGCCATGTTTTTAAGCATAAGTCTAGAAATATGGAAATTACCGTCGTATTCTCAAACCGGGAGTCCCGCAGCTGCGGGGTCAGTTCCTACGAGTTACATTGGTCCCGTGGGAGGTGTTGGTGCCACCCACAGGGCCGTTAGAGGGCTGTTTCGAGTTTTCACCCTCTAATGCCACGTTTTTAAGCCTAAGTCAAGAAATATGCAAATTATCATCGTATTCTCAAATCGGGAGTCCCACGGCTGTGGGGTCAGTTCCTACGAGTTACATTGGTCCCGTGGGAGGAGTTGGTGCCTCCCACGGGGCCGTTCGGGGGCGATTTCGAGTTTTCACCCTCTAACGCCATGTTTTTAAGCCTAAGTCTAGAAATATGCAAATTATCGTCATATTCTCAAACCGGGAGCCCCGCGACTGCGGGGTCAGTTCCTACGAGTTACATTGGTCCGTAGGGGGTGTTGGTGCCGCCCACGGGGCCGTTCGGGGGCTGTTTCGAGTTCTCACCCTCTAACGCCATGTTTTTAAGCCTAAGTCTAGAAATATGCAAATTATCATCGTATTCTCAAACCGTGAGCCCCGCGACTCCGGGGTCAGTTCCTACGAGTTACATTGTTACCGTAGGGGGTGTTGGTGCCACCCACGGGTCCGTTCGGGGGTTGTTTCGAGTTTTCATCCTCTAACGCCATGTTTTTAAGCCTAAGTCTAGAAATATGCAAATTACCGTCGTATTCTCAAACCGGGAGTCCCGCGGATGCGGGGTCAGTTTCTACGAGTTACATTGGACCCGTGGGAGGTGTTAGTGCCACCCACGGGGACGTTCGGGGGCTGTTTCGAGTTCTCAGCGTCTAACGCCCTGTTTTTAAGCCTGAGTCTAAAAATATGCAAATTACCGTCGTATTCTAATACCGGGAGTCCCGCGGCTGCGGGGTCAGTTCCTACGAGTTACATTGGTCCCGTGGGAGGTGTTGGTGCCACCCACGGGGCCGTTCTGGGGTTGTTTCGAGTTCTCACCCTCTAATGCCATGTTTTTAACAATAAGTCTATAAATATGCAAATTACCGCCGTATTCTCAAACAGGGAGTCCCGTGGCTGCGGGGTCAGTTCCTACGAGTTACATTGGTCCCGTGGGAGGTGTTGGTACCACCCACGGGGATGTTCGGGGGCAGTTTCGAGATCTCACCCTCTAACGCCATGTTTTTAAGCCTAAGTCTATAAATATGAAAATTACCGTTGTATTCTCAAACCGGGAGTCCCGCGGCTGCAGAGTCAGTTCCTAAGAGTTATATTGGTCCCGTGGGAGGTGTTGGTGCCACCCACGGGGCCGTTCGGGGGTAGTTTCGAGTTCCCACCCTCTAACGCCATGTTTTTAAGCCTAAGTCTAGAAATTTATAAATTACCGTCGTATTCTAAAACTGGGAGTCCCGCGACTGCGGGGTCAGTTCCTACGAGTTACATTGGTCCCGTGGGAGGTGTTGGTGCCACCCATGGGGACGTTCGGGGGCTGTATCGAGTTCTCACCCTCTAACGCCATGTTTTGCTTAAGTCTAAAAATATGCAAATTACCGTCGTACTCTCAAACCGGGAGACCCGCGGCTGTGGGGTCATTTCCTTCGAGTTACATTGCTCCCGTGGGAGGTGTTGGTGCCACCCACGGGGCCATTCGGGGGCTGTTTCGAGTTCTCACCCTCTAACGCCATGTTTTTAAGCCTAAGTCTAGAAATATGCAAATTATCATCGTATTCTCAAATCGGGAGCCCCGCGACTACGGGGTCAGTTCCTACGAGTTACATTGGTCCCGTAGGGGGTGTTGGTGCCACCCACGGGGCCGTTCGGGGGCTGTTTCGAGTTTTCACCCTCTAACGCCATGTTTTTAAGCCTAATCTAGAAATATGCAAATTACCGTCGTATTCTCAAACCGGGAGTCCCGCGGCTGCGGGGTCAGTTCCTACGAGTTACATTGTTCCCGTGGTAGGTGTTGGTGCCACCCACAGGGCCGTTAGAGGGCTGTTTCGAGTTTTCAACCTCTAATGCCACGTTTTTAAGCCTAAGTCAAGATATATACAAATTATCATCGTATTCTCAAATCGGGAGTCCCACGGTTGTGGGGTCAGTTCCTACGAGTTACATTGGTCCCGTGGGAGGTATTGGTGCCACCCACGGGGACGTTCGGGGGCTGTTTCGAGTTCTCACCCTCTAACGCCATGTTTTGATTAAGTCTAGAAATATGCAAATTAACGTTGTACTTTCAAACCGGGAGACCCGCGGCTGTGGGGTCAGTTCCTACGAGTTACATTGGTCCCGTGGGAGGTGTTAGTGCCACCCACGGGGACGTTCGGGGCTGTTTCGAGTTCTCAGCCTCTAACGCCATGTTTTAAAGCCTAAGTCTAGAAATATGCAAATTACCAACGTATTCTCAAACCCGGAGTCCCGCGGTTGCGGGGTCAGTTCCTACGAGTAACATTAGTCCCGTGGGAGGTGTTGGTACCACCCACGGGGACGTTCGGGGGCTGTTTCGAGTTCTCACCCTCTAACGCCATGTTTTTAAGCATAAGTCTAGAAATATGCAAATTATCGTTGTATTCTCAAATCGGGAGTCCCGCGGCTATGGTGTCAGTTCCTACGAGTTACATTGGTCCCGTGGGAGGTGTTGGTGCCACCCATGGGGACGTTCGGGGACTGTTTCGAGTTCTCAGCCTCTAACGCAATGTTTTTAAGCCTAAGTATAGAAATATGCAAATTATCATCGTATTCTTAAACCGGGAGCCCCGCGACTGCGGGGTCAGTTCCTACGAGTTACATTGGTCCCGTAGGGGGTGTTGGTGCCACCCACGGGGCCGTTCGGGGGTTGTTTCGAGTTCTCACCCTCTAACGCCATGTTTTGATTAAGTCTAGAAATATGCAAATTAACGTCGTATTCTCAAACCGGGAGACCCGCGACTGTGGGGTCAGTTCCTACGAGTTACATTGGTCCCGTGGGAGGCGTTGGTGCCACCCACGGGGACGTTCGGGGGCTGTTTCGAGTTCTAACCCTCTAACGCCATGTTTTTAAAGCCTAAGTCTAGAAATATGCAAATTACCTTCGTATTCTCAAACCGGGAGTCCCGCGGATGCGGGGTCAGTTTCTACGAGTTACATTGGTCCCGTGGGAGGTGTTAGTGCCACCCACGGGGACGTTCGGGGGCTGTTTCGAGTTCTCAGCCTCTAACCCCATGTTTTTAATCCTAAGTCTAGAAATATGCAAATTACCGTCGTATTATAATACCGGGAGTCCCGCGGCTGCGGGGTCAGTTGCTACGAGTTACATTGGTCCCGTGGGAGGTGTTGGTGCCACCTACGGGGCCGTTCGGGGGCTGTTTCGAGTTCTCACCCTCTAACGCCAAGTTTTTAACCATAAGTCTATAAATATGCAAATTACCGCCGTATTCTCAAACGCGGAGTCCTGCGGTTGCGGGGTCAGTTCCTACGAGTTACATTGGTCCCGTGGGAGGTGTTGGTGCCACCCACGGGGATGTTCGGGTGCAGTTTTGAGATCTCACCCTCTAACGCCATGTTTTTAAGACTAAGTCTATAAATATGAAAATTACCGTCGTATTCTCAAACCGGGAGTCCCGCGGCTGCGGAGTCAGTTGCTAAGAGTTATATTGGTCCCGTGGGAGGTGTTGGTGCCACCCACGGGGCCGTTCGGGGGTAGTTTCGAGTTCCCACCCTCTAACGCCATGTTTTTAAGCTTAAGTCTAGAAATATGTAAATTACCGTCGTATTCTAAAACCGGTAGCCCCGCGACTGCTGGTTCAGTTCCTACGAGTTACATTGGTCCTGTGGGAGGTGTTGGTACCACCCACGGGGACGTTCGGGGGCTGTTTCGAGTTCTCACCCTCTAACGCCATGTTTTGCTTAAGTCTAGAAATATGCAAATTACATCGTACTTTCAAACCGGGAGACCCGCGACTGTGGGGTCAGTTCCTACGAGTTACATTGGTCCCGTGGGAGGTGTTGGTGCCACCCACGGGGCCGTTCGGGGGCTGTTTCGAGTTCTCACCCTCTAACGCCATGTTTTTAAGCCTTAGTCTAGAAATATGCAAATTATCGTCGTATTCTCAAACCGGGAGCCCCGCGACTGCGGGGTCAGTTCCTACGAGTTACATTGGTCCCGTAGGGGGTGTTGGTGCCACCCACGGGGCCGCTCGGGGGCTGTTTCGAGTTTTCACCCTCTAACGCCATGTTTTTAAGCCTAAGTCTAGAAATATATAAATTATCGTTGTATTCTCAAACCGGGAGTCCCCCGGCTACGGGGTCAGTTCCTACGAGTTATATTGGTCCCGTGGGAGTTGTTGGTGCCACCCACGGGGCCGTTCGGGGGTAGTTTCGAGTTCCCACCCTCTAACGCCATGTTTTTAAGCCTAAGTCTAAAAATTTATAAATTACCGTCGTATTCTAAAACTGGGAGTCCCGCGACTGCGGGGTCAATTCCTACGAGTTACATTGGTCCCATGGGAGGTGTTGGTGCCACTCAAGGGGACGTTCGGGGGCTGTTTCGAGTTCTCACCCTCTAATGCCATGTTTTTAAGCCTAAGTCTAGAAATATGCAAATTACCGTCATATTCTCAAACCGGGAGTCCCGCGGCTGCGGGGTCAGTTCCTACGAGTTACATTGGTCCCGTGGTAGGTGTTGGTGCCACCCACAGGGCCGTTAGAGGGCTGTTTCGTGTTTTCACCCTCTAATGCCACGTTTTTAAGCCTAAGTCAAGATATATGCAAATTATCATCGTATTCTCAAATCGGGAGTCCCACGGTTGTGGGGTCAGTTCCTACGAGTTACATTGGTCCCGTGGGAGGTGTTGGTGCCACCCACGGGGACGTTCGAGGGCTGTTTCGAGTTCTCACCCTCTAACGCCATGTTTTGATTAAGTCTAGAAATATGCAAATTAACGTCGTACTTTCAAACCGGGAGACCCGCGGCTGTGGGGTCAGTTCCTACGAGTTACATTGGTCCCGTGGGAGGTGTTAGTGCCACCCACGGGGACGTTCAGGGCTGTTTCGAGTTCTCAGCCTCTAACGCCATGTTTTAAAGCCTAAGTCTAGAAATATGCAAATTACCAACGTATTCTCAAACCCGGAGTCCCGCGGTTGCGGGGTCAGTTCCTACGAGTAACATTAGTCCCGTGGGAGGTGTTGGTACCACCCACGGGGACGTTCTGGGGCTGTTTCGAGTTCTCACCCTCTAACGCCATGTTTTTAAGCCTAAGTCTAGAAATATGCAAATTATCGTTGTATTCTCAAATCGGGAGTCTCGCGGCTACGGTGTCAGTTCCTACGAGTTACATTGGTCCCGTGGGAGGTGTTGGTGCCACCCATGGGGACGTTCGGGGACTGTTTCGAGTTCTCAGCCTCTAACGCCATGTTTTTAAGCCTAAGTATAGAAATATGGAAATTATCATCGTATTCTTAAACCGGGAGCCCCGCGACTGCGGGGTCAGTTCCTACGAGTTACATTGGTCCCGTAGGGGGTGTTGGTGCCACCCACGGGGCCGTTCGGGGGTTGTTTCGAGTTTTCACCCTCTAACGCCATGTTTTTAAGCCTAAGTCTAGAAATATGCAAATTACCGTCGTATTCTCAAACCGGGAGTCCCGCGGCTGCGGGGTTAGTTCTACGAGTTACATTGGTCCCGTGGGAGGTTTTGGTGCCACCCATAGGGCCGTTAGAGGCTTGTTTCGAGTTTTCACCCTCTAATGCCATGTTTTTAAGTCTAAGTCAAGAAATATGCAAATTATCATCGTATTCTCAAATCGGGAGTCCCTAGGCTTTGGGGTCAGTTCCTACGTGTTACATTGATCCCGTGGGAGGTGTTGGTGCCACCCACGGGGCCGTTCGGGGGATGTTTCGAGTTCTCACCCTCTAACGCCATGTTTTGATTAAGTCTAGAAATATGCAAATTAACGTCGTATTCTCAAACCGGGAGACCCGCGACTGTGGGGTCAGTTCCTACGAGTTACATTGGTCCCGTGGGAGGCGTTGGTGCCACCCACGGGGACGTTCGGGGGCTGTTTCGAGTTCTCACCCTCTAACGCCATGTTTTTAAAGCCTAAGTCTAGAAATACGCAAATTACCTTCGTATTCTCAAACCGGGAGTCCCGCGGATGCGGGTTCAGTTTCTACGAGTTACATTGGTCCCGTGGGAGGTGTTAGTGCCACCCACGGGGACATTCGGGGGCTGTTTCGAGTTCTCAGCCTCGAACGCCATGTTTTTAATCCTAAGTATAGAAATATGCAAATTACCGTCGTATTATAATACCGGGAGTCCCGCGGCTGCGGGGTTAGTTGCTACGAGTTACATTGGTCCCGTGGGAGGTGTTGGTGCCACCTACGGGGCCGTTCGGGGGCTGTTTCGAGTTCTCACCCTCTAACGCCAAGTTTTTAACCATAAGTCTATAAATATGCAAATTATCGTCGTATTCTCAAACGCGGAGTCCTGCGGCTGCGGGGTCAGTTCCTACGAGTTACATTGGTCCCGTGGGAGGTGTTGGTGCCACCCACGGGGATGTTCGGGTGCAGTTTTGAGATCTCACCCTCTAACGCCATGTTTTTAAGACTAAGTCTATAAATATGAAAATTACCATCGTATTCTCAAACCGGGATCCCGCGGCTGCGGAGTCAGTTGCTAAGAGTTATATTGGTCCCGTGGGAGGTGTTGGTGCCACCCACGGGGCCGTTCGGGGGTAGTTTCGAGTTCCCACCCTCTAACGCCATGTTTTTAAGCTTAAGTCTAGAAATATGTAAATTACCGTCGTATTCTAAAACCGGTAGCCCCGCGACTGCGGTTTCAGTTCCTACGAGTTACATTGGTCCCGTAGGAGGTGTTGGTGCCACCCACGGGGACGTTGGGGGGCTGTTTCGAGTTTTCACCCTCTAACGCCATGTTTTGATTAAGTCTAGAAATATGCAAATTAACGTCGTACTCTCAAATCGGGAGACCCGCGGCTGTGGGGTCAGTTCCTACGAGTTACATTGGTCCCGTGGGAGGTGTTGGTGCCACCCACGGGGCCGTTCGGGGGCTGTTTCGAGTTCTCACCCTCTAACGCCATGTTTTTAAGCTTTAGTCTAGAAATATGCAAATTATCGTCGTATTCTCAAACCGGGAGCCCCGCGACTGCGGGGTCAGTTCCTACGAGTTACATTGGTCCCGTAGGGGGTGTTGGTGCCACCCACGGGGCCGCTCGGGGGCTGTTTCGAGTTTTCACCCTCTAACGCCATGTTTTTAAGCCTAAGTCTAGAAATATGTAAATTACCGTCGTATTCTCAAACCGGGAGTCCCGCGGCTACGGGGTCAGTTCCTACGAGTTATATTGGTCCCGTGGGAGTTGTTGGTGCCACCAACAGGGCCGTTAGAGGGCTGTTTTGAGTTTTCACCCTCTAATGCCATGTTTTTAAGCCTAAGTAAAGAAATATGCAAATTATTATCGTATTCTCATATCGGGAGTCCCACGGCTGTGGGGTCAGTTCCTACGAGTTACATTGGTCCCGTGGGAGGTGTTGGTGCCACCCACGGGGCCGTTAGGGGGCTGTTTCGAGTTCTCACCCTCTAACGCCATGTTTTGATTAAGTCTAGAAATATGCAAATTACCATCGTACTTTCAAACCGGGAGACCCGCGGCTGTGGGGTCAGTTCCTACAAGTTACATTGGTCCCGTGGGAGGTGTTGGTGCCACCCACGGTGCCGTTCGGGGGCTGTTTCGAGTTCTCACCCTCTAACGCCATGTTTTTAAGCCTTAGTCTAGAAATATGCAAATTATCGTCGTATTCTCAAACCGGGAGCCCCGCGACTGTGGGGTCAGTTCCTACGAGTTACATTGGTCCCGTAGGGGGTGTTGGTGCCACCCACGGGGCCGCTCGGGGGCTGCTTCGAGTTTTCACCCTCTAACGCCATGTTTTTAAGCCTAAGTCTAGAAATATATAAATTACCGTCGTATTCTCAAACCGGGAGTCCCGCGGCTACGGGGTCAGTTCCTACGAGTTATATTGGTCCCGTGGGAGGTGTTGGTGCCACCAACAGGGCCGTTAGAGGGCTGTTTCGAGTTTTCACCCTCTAATGCCATGTTTTTAAGCCTAAGTCAAGAAATATGCAAATTATTATCGTATTCTCAAATCGGGAGTCCCACGGCTGTGGGGTCAGTTCCTACGAGTTACATTGGTCCCGTAGGAGGTGTTGGTGCAACCCACGGGGACGTTGGGGGTCTGTTTCGAGTTCTCACCCTCTAACGCCATGTTTTGATTAAGTCTAGAAATATGCAAATTAACGTCGTACTCTCAAACCGGGAGACCCGCGGCTGTGGGGTCAGTTCCTACGAGTTACATTGGTCCCGTGGGAGGTGTTAGTGTCACCCACGGGGACGTTCGGGGGCTGTTTCGAGTTCTCAGCCTCTAACGCAATGTTTTAAAGCCTAAGTCTAGAAATATGCAAATTACCAACGTATTCTCAAACCGGGAGTCCCGCGGCTGCGGGGTCAGTTCCTACGAGTAACATTAGTCCCGTGGGAGGTGTTGGTACCACCCACGGGGACGTTCGGGTGCTGTTTCGAGTTCTCACCCTCTAACGCCATGTTTTTAAGCCTATGTCTAAAAATATGGAAATTATCGTTGTATTCTCAAACCGAGAGTTCCGCGGCTACGGTGTCAGTTCCTACGAGTTACATTGGTCCCGTGGGAGGTGTTGGTTCCACCCACGGGGACGTTCGGGGACTGTTTCGAGTTCTCAGCCTCTAACGCCATGTTTTTAAGCCTAAGTCTAGAAATATTCAAATTATCATCGTATTCTCAAACCGGGAGCCCCGCGACTGCGGGGTCAGTTCGTACGAGTTACATTGGTCCCGTAGGGGGTGTCGGTGCCACCCACGGGGACGTTCGGGGGTTGTTTCGAGTTTTCACCCTCTAACGCCATGTTTTTAAGCCTAAGTCTAGAAATCTGCAAATTACCGTCGTATTCTCAAACCGGGAGTCCCGCGGCTGCGGGGTCAGTTATCCGAGTTACATTGGTCCCGTGGGAGGTGTTGGTGCCACCCACAGGGCCGTTAGAGGACTGTTTCGAGTTTCCACCCTCTAATGCCATGTTTTTAAGCTTAAGTCAAGAAATATGCAAATTATCATCGTATTCTCAAATCGGGAGTCCCAGGGCTGTGGGGTCAGTTCCTACGAGTTACATTGGTCCCGTGGGAGGTGGTTTTGCCACCCACGGGGCCATTCGGGGGATGTTTCGAGTTCTCACCCTCTAACTCCATGTTTTGATTAAGTCTAGAAATATTCAAATTAACGTCGTATTCTCAAACCGGGAGACCCGCGGCTTTGGGGTCAGTTCCTACGAGTTAAATTGGTCCCGTGGGAGGTGATGGTGCCACCCACGGGGACGTTCGGGGGCTGTTTCGAGTTCTCACCCTCTAACGCCATGTTTTGCTTAAGTCTAAAAATATGCAAATTACCGTCGTACTCTCAAACCGGGAGACCCGCAGCTGTGGGGTCAGTTCCTACGAGTTACATTGGTCCCGTGGGAGGTGTTGGTGCCACCCACGGTGCCGTTCGGGGGCTGTTTCGAGTTCTCACCCTCTAACGTCATGTTTTTAAGCCTAAGTCTAGAAATATGCAAATTATCGTCATATTCTCAAACCGGGAGCCCCGCGACTGCGGGGTCAGTTCCTACAAGTAACATTGGTCCCGTAGGGGGTGTTGGTGCCACCCATGGGGCCGTTCGGGGGCTGTTTCGAGTTTTCACCCTCTAACGCCATATTTTTAATCCTAAGTCTAGAAATATGCAAATCATCGTCGTATTCTCAAACCGGGAGCCCCGCGACTGCGGGGTCCGTTCCTACGAGTTACATTGGTCCCGTAGGGGGTGTTGGTGCCACCCACGGGGCCGTTCAGGTGCTGTTTCGAGTTTTCACCCTCTAACGCCATGTTTTTAAGCCTAAGTCTAGAAATATGGAAATTCCCATCGTATTCTCAAACCGGGAGTCCCGCAGCTGCGGGGCCAGTTCCTACGAGTTACATTGGTCCTGTGGGAGGTGTTGGTGCCACCCACAGGGCCGTTAGAGGGCTGTTTCGAGTTTTCACCCTCTAATGTCACGTTTTTAAGCCTAAGTCAAGAAATATGCAAATTATCATCGTATTCTCAAATCGGGAGTCCCACGGCTGTGGGGTCAGTTCCTATGAGTTACAATTGTACCGAGGGAGGTGTTGGTGCCTCCCACGGGGCCGTTCGGGGGCTGTTTCGAGTTTTCACCCTCTAACGTCGTGTTTTGATTAATACTAGAAATATGCAAATTAATGTCGTACTCTCAAACCGGGAGACCCGCGGCTGTGGGGTCAGTTCCTACGAGTTACATTAGTCCCGTGGGAGGTGTTGGTGCCACCCACGGTGCCGTTCGGGGGTTGTTTCGAGTTCTCACCCTCTAACGCCATGTTTTTACGCCTAAGTCTAGAAATATGCAAATTATCGTCATATTCTCAAACCGGGAGCCCCGCGACTGCGGGGTCAGTTCCTACGAGTTACATTGGTCCCGTAGGGGGTGTTGGTGCCGCCCACGGGGCCGTTCGGGGGCTGTTTCGAGTTCTCACCCTCTAACGCCATGTTTTTAAGCCTAAGTCTAGAAATATGCAAATTATCATCGTATTCTCAAACCGTGAGCCCCGCGACTGCAGGGTCAGTTCCTACGAGTTACATTGGTACCGTAGGGGGTGTTGGTGCCACCCATGGGGCCGTTTGGGGGTTGTTTCGAGTTTTCACCCTCTAACGCCATGTTTTTAAGCCTAAGTCTAGAAATATGCAAATTACCGTCATATTCTCAAATCGGGAGTCCCGCTGCTGTGGAGTCAGTTCTACGAGTTACATTGGTCCCGTGGGAGGTGTTGGTGCCACCCACAGGGCCGTTAGAGGCCTGTTTCGAGTTTTCACCCTCTAATGCCATGTTTTTTTAGCCTAAGTCAAGAAATATGCAAATTATCATCGTATTCTCAAATCGGGAGTCTCACGGCTGTGGGGTCAGTTCCTACGAGTTAAATTGGTCCTGTGGGAGTTGTTGGTGCCACCCACGGGGCCGTTCGGGGGATGTTTTGAGTTCTCACCCTCTAACGTCATGTTTTGATTAAGTCTAGAAATATACAAATTAACGTCGTATTCTCAATCCGGGAGACCCGCGGCTGTGGGGTCAGTTCCTACGAGTTACATTGGTCCCGTGGGAGGTGGGTTCGGGGACTGTTTCGAGTTCTCACCCTCTAACGCCATGTTTTAAAGCCTAAGTTTAGAAATATGAAAATTACGTTCTTATTCTCAAACCGGGAGTCCCGCGGATGCGGGGTCAGTTTCTACGAGTTACATTGGACCCGTGGGAGGTGTTAGTACCACCCACGGGGGCGTTCGGGGGCTGTTTCGAGTTCTCAGCGTCTAATGCCCTATTTTTAAGCCTGAGTCTAGAAATATGCACATTACCGTCGTAGTCTAATACCGGGAGTCCCGCGGCTGCGGGGTCAGTTCCAACGAGTTACATTGGTCCCGTGGGAGGTGTTGGTGCCACCCACGGGGCCGTTCGGGGGCTGTTTCGAGTTCTCACCCTCTAATGCCATGTTTTTAACAATAAGTCCATAAATATGCAAATTTTTGCCGTATTCTCAAACGGGGAGTCCCGCGGCTGCGGGGTCAGTTCCTACGAGTTACATTGGTCCCGTGGGAGGTGTTGGTGCCACCCACGGGGATGTTCGGGGGCAATTTCGAGATCTCACCCTCTAACGCCATGTTTTTAAACCTAAGTCTATAAATATGAAAATTACCGTTGTATTCTCAAACCGGGAGTCCCGCGGCTGTGGGGTCAGTTCCTACGAGTTACATTGGTCCCGTGGGAGGTGTTGGTTCAACCCACGGGGACGTTCGGGGACTGTTTCGAGTTCTCAGCCTCTAACGCCATGTTTTTAAGCCTAAGTCCAGAAATATGCAAATTATCACCGTATTCTCAAACCGGGAGCCCCGTGACTGCGGGGTCAGTTCCTATGAGTTACATTGGTCCCGTAGGGGGTGTCGGTGCCACCCACGGGGCCGTTCAGGGGTTGTTTCGAGTTTTCACCCTCTAACGCCATGTTTTTAAGCCTAAGTCTAGAAATCTGCAAATTACCGCCGTATTCTCAAACCGGGAGTCCCGCGGCTGCAGGGTCAGTTCTCCGAGTTACATTGGTCCCGTGGGAGGTGTTGGAGCCACCCACAGGGACGTTCGGGGGCAGTTTCGAGATCTCACCCTCTAACGCCATGTTTTTAAGCCTAAGTCTATAAATATGAAAATTACCGTCGTATTCTCAAACCGGGAGTCCCGCGACTACGGGGTCAGTTCTACGAGTTACATTGGTCCCGTGGGAGGTGTTGGTGCCACCCACAGGGCCGTTAGAGGCCTGTTTCGAGTTTTCACCCTCTAATGCCATGTTTTTAAGCCTAAGTTAAGAAATATTCAAATTATCATCGTATTCTCAAATCGGGAGTCCCACGGCTGTGGGGTCACTTCCAAGGAGTTACATTGGTCCCGTGGGAGGTGGTTGTGCCACCCATGGGGGCATTCGGGGGATGTTTCGAGTTCTCAGCCTCTAACGCCATGTTTTGATTAAGTCTAGAAATATGCAAATTAACGTCGTATTCTCAAACCGGGAGACCCGCGGCTGTGGGGTCAGTTCCTACGAGTTACATTGGTCTCGTGGGAGGTGTTGGTGCCATTCACGGGGATGTTTGGGGGCTGTTTCGAGTTCTCACCCTCTAACGCCATGTTTTAAAGCCTAAGTCTAGAAATATGCAAATTACTTTCGCCTTCTCAAACCGGGAGTCCCGCGGCTGCGGGGTCAGTTCCTACGAGTTACATTGATCCCGTGGGAGGTGTTGGTGCCACCCACGGGGCCGTTTGGGGGTTGTTTCGAGTTCTCACCCTTTAACGCCATGTTTTTAACCATAAGTCAATAAATATGCAAATTACCGCCGTATTCTCAAACAGGGAGTCCCGCGGCTGCGGGGTCAGTTCCTACGAGTTACATTGGTCCCGTGGGAGGTGTTGGTGCCACCCACAGGGATGTTCGGGGGTAGTTTCCAGATCTCACCCTCTAACGCCATGTTTTTAAGCCTAAGTCTATAAATATGAAAATTACCGTCGTATTCTCAAACCGGGAGTCCCGCGGCTGCGGAGTCAGTTCCTAAGAGTTATATTGGTCCCGTGGGAGGTGTTGGTGCCACCCACGGGGCCGTTCGGGGGTAGTTTCGAGTTCCCACCCTCTAACGCAATGTTTTTAAGCCTAAGTCTAGAAATATATAAATTACCGTCGTATTCTAAAACCGGGAGTCCCGCGACTGCGGGGTCAGTTCCTACGAGTTACATTGGTCCCGTGGGAGGTGTTGGTGTCACCCACGGGGACGTTCGGGGGCTGTTTCGAGTTCTCACCCTCTAACGCCATGTTTTGCTTAAGTCTAGAAATATGCAAAATTACCGTCGTACTCTCAAACTGGGAGACCCGCGGCTGTGGGGTCAGTTCCTACGAATTACATTGGTCCCGTGGGAGGTGTTGATGCCACCCACGGGGCCGTTCGGGGGCTGTTTCCAGTTCTCACCCTCTAACGCCATGTTTTGATTAAGTCTAGAAATACGCAAATTATCGTCGTACTATCAAACCGGGAGACCCGCGGCTGTGGGGTCAGTTTCTATGAGTTACGGTTGTCCCGTGGGAGGTGTTGGTGCCACCCACGGGGCAATTCGGGGGCTGTTTCGAGTTCTCACCCTCTAACGCCATGTTTTTAAGCCTAAGTTTAGAAATATGCAAATTATCATCGTATTCTCAAACCGGGAGCCCCGCGACTGCGGGGTAAGTTCCTACGAGTTACATTGGTCCCGTAGGGGGTGTTGGTGCCACCCAAGGGGCCGTTTGGGGGCTGTTTAGAGTTTTCACCCTCTAACGCCATGTTTTTAAGCCTAAGTCAAGATATATACAAATTATCATCATATTCTCAAATCGGGAGTCGCACGGCTGTGGGGTCAGTTCCTACGAGTTACATTGGTCCTGTGGGAGGTGCTGGTGCCACCCACGGGGCCGTTCGGGGGCTGTTTCGAGTTCTCACCCTCTAACGCCATGTTTTTAAGCCAAAGTCTAGAAATATGCAAATTACCGTCGTATTCTCAAACCGGGAGTCCCGCGGCTGCGGGGTTAGTTCTACGAGTTACATTGGTCCCGTGGGAGGTGTTGGTGCCACCCACAGGGCCGTTAGTGGCCTGTTTCGAGTTTTCACACTCTAATGCCATGTTTTTAAGCCTAAGTCAAGAAATATGCAAATTATCATCGTATTCTCAAATCGGGAGTCCCACGGCTGTGGGGTCAGTTCCTACAAGTTACATTGGTCCCGTGGGAGGTGTTGGAGCCACCCACGAGACCGTTCGGGGGCTGTTTCGAGTTCTCACCCTCTAACGCCATGTTTTGATTAAGTCTAGAAATATGCAAATTAACGTCGTACTCTCAAGCCGGGAGACCCGCGGCTGTGGGGTCAGTTCCTACGAGTTACATTAGTCCCGTGGGAGGTGTTAGTGCCACCCACGGGGACGTTCGGATGCTGTTTTGAGTTCTCAGCCTCTAACGCCATGTTTTAAAGCCTAAGTCTAAAAATATGCAAATTACCAACGTATTCTCAAACCGGGAGTCCCGCGGCTGTGGGGGCAGTTCCTACGAGTAACATTAGTCCCGTGGGAGGTGTTGGTACCACCCACGGGGACGTCCGGGGGCTGTTTCGAGTTCTCACCCTCTAACGCCATGTTTTTAAGCCTAAGTCTAGAAATATGCAAATTATCATTGTATTCTCAAACCGGAAGTCCCGCGGCTACGGTGCCAGTTCCTACGAGTCACATAGGTCCCGTGGGAGGTGTTGGTGCCACCCACTGGGACGTTCGGGGACTGTTTCGAGTTCTCAGCCTCTAACGCCATGTTTTTAAGTCTAAGTCTAGAAATATGCAAATTATCATCGTATTCTCAAACCGGGAGCCCCACGACTGCGGGGTCAGTTCCTACGAATTACATTGGTCCCGTAGGGGGTGTGGGTACCACCCACGGGGCCGTTCGGGGGTTGTTTCGTGTTTTCACCCTCTAATGCCATGTTTTTAAGCCTAAGTCTAGAAATATGCAAATTACCGTCGTATTCTCAAACCGGGAGTCCCGCGACTACGGGGTCAGTTCTACGAGTAACATTGGTCCCGTGGGAGGTGTTGGTGCCACCCACAGGGCCGTTAGAGGCCTGTTTCGAGTTTTCACCCTCTAATGCCATGTTTGTAAGCCTAAGTCAAGAAATATGCAAATTATCATCGTATTCTCAAATCGGGAGTCCCACGGCTGTGGGGTCAGTTCCTACGAGTTACATTAGTCCCGTGGGAGGTGTTGGTGCCACCCACGGGGCCGTTCGGGGATTGTTTCGAGTTCTCACCCTCTAACGCCATGTTTTGATTAAGTCTAGAAATATGCAAATTAACGTCGTATTCTCAAACCGGGAGACCCGCGGCTGTGGGGTCAGTTCCTACGAGTTACATTAGTCCCGTGGGAGGTGCTGGTGCCACCCACGGGGCCGTTCGGGGGCTGTTTCGAGTTCTCACCCTCTAACGCCATGTTTTAAAGCCTAAGTCTATAAATATGCAAATTACCTTCGTATTCTCAAACCGTTAGTCCCGCAGATGCGGGGTCAGTTTGTACGAGTTACATTGGTCCCGTGGGAGGTGTTAGTGCCACCCACAGGGACGTTCGGGGGCTGTTTCGAGTTCTCAACCTCTAACGCCATGTTTTTAAGCCTAAGTCTAGAAATATGCAAATTACCGTCGTATTCTAATACCGGGAGTCCCGCGGCTGCGGGGTCAGTTCCTACGAGTTACATTGGTCCCATGGGAGGTGTTGGTGCACACACGGGGCCGTTCGGGGGCTGTTTCGAGTTCTCACCCTCTAACGCCATGTTTTTAACCATAAGTCTATAAATATGAAAATTACCGTCGTATTCTCAAACGGGGAGTCCCGCGGCTGCGGGGTCAGTTCCTACGAGTTACATTGGTCCCGTGGGAGGTGTTGGTGCCACCCACGGGGATGTTCGGGGGCAGTTTCGAGATCTCACCCTCTAACGCCATCTTTTTAAGCCTAAGTCTATAAATATGAAAATTACCGTCGTATTCTAAAACCGGGAGTCCCGCGGTTGCGGAGTCAGTTCCTAAGAGTTATATTGGTCCCGTGGGAGGTGTTGGTGCCACCCACGGGGCCGTTCGGGGGTAGTTTCGAGTTCCCACCCTCTAACGCAATGCTTTTAAGCCTAAGTCTAGAAATATATAAATTACCGTCGTATTCTAAAACCGGGAGTCCCGCGACTGCGGGGTCAGTTCCTACGAGTTACATTGGTCCCGTGGGAGGTGTTGGTGCCACCCACGGGGACGTTCGGGGGCTGTTTCGAGTTCTCACCCTCTAACGCCATGTTTTGCTTAAGTCTAGAAATATGCAAATTACCGTCGTACTCTCAAACCGGGAGACCCGCGGCTGTGGGGTCAGTTCCTACGAGTTACATTGGTCCAGTGGGAGGTGTTGGTGCCACCCACGGGGCCGTTCGGGGGCTGTTTCGAGTTCTCACCCTCTAACGCCATGTTTTTAAGCCTAAATCTAGAAATATGCAAATTATCATCGTATTCTCAAACCGGGAGCCCCGCGACTGCGGGGTCAGTTCCTACGAGTTACATTGGTCCCGTAGGGTGTGTTGGTGCCACCCACGGGGCCGCTCGGGGGCTGTTTCGAGTTTTTGCCCTATAACGCCATGTTTTTAAGCCTAAGTCTAGAAATATATAAATTACCGTCGTATTCTCAAACCGGGAGACCCGCGGCTGTGGGGTCAGTTCCTACGAGTTACATTGGTCCAGTGGGAGGTGTTGGTGCCACCCACGGGGCCGTTCGGGGGCTGTTTCGAGTTCTCACCCTCTAACGCCATGTTTTTAAGCCTAAATCTAGAAATATGCAAATTATCATCGTATTCTCAAACCGGGAGCCCCGCGACTGCGGGGTCAGTTCCTACGAGTTACATTGGTCCCGTAGGGTGTGTTGGTACCACCCACGGGGCCGTTCGGGGGCTGTTTCGAGTTTTTGCCCTATAACGCCATGTTTTTAAGCCTAAGTCTAGAAATATGCAAATTACCGTCATATTCTCAAACCGGGAGTCCCGCGGCTGCGGGGTCAGTTCCTACGAGTTATATTGGTCCCGTGGAAGGTGTTGGTGCCACCAACAGGGCCGTTAGAGGGCTGTTTCGAGTTTTCACCCTCTAATGCCATGTTTTTAAGCCTAAGTCAAGAAATATGCAAATTATCATCGTATTCTCAAATCGGGAGTCCCACGGCTGTGGGGTCAGTTTCTACGAGTTACATTGGTCCCGTGGGAGGTGTTGGTGCCACCCACGGGGACGTTCGGGGGCTGTTTCGAGTTCTCACCCTCTAACGCCATGTTTTGATTAAGTCTAGAAATATGCAAGTTATCGTCGTACTCTTAAACCGGGAGACCCGCGGCTGTGGGGTCAGTTCCTACGAGTTACATTGGTCCCGTGGGAGGTGTTGGTGCCACCCACGGGGCCGTTCGGGGGCTGTTTCGAGTTATCACCCTCTAACGCCATGTTTTTAAGCCTAAGTCTAGAAATATGCAAATTATCGTCTTATTCTCAAACCGGGAGACCCGCGACTGCGGTTTCAGTTCCTACGAGTTACATTGTTCCCGTAGGGTGTGTTGGTGTCACCCACGGGGCCGTTCGGGGGCTGTTTCGAGTTTTCACCCTCTAACGCCATGTTTTTAAGCCTAAGTCTAGAAATATGCAAATTACCTTCGTATTCTCAAACCGGGAGTCCCGCGGCTGCGGGGTCAGTTCCTACGAGTTACATTGGTCCCGTGGTAGGTGTTGGTGCCACCCACAGGGCCGTTAGAGGCCTATTTCGAGTTTTCACCCTCTAATGCCATGTTTTTAAGCCTAAGTCAAGAAATATACAAATTATCATCGTATTCTCAAATCGGGAGTCCCACGGCTGTGGGGTCAGTTCCTACGAGTTACATTGGTCCCGTGGGAGGTATTGGTGCCACCCACAGGGCCGTTCGGGGGATGTTTCGAGTTCTCACCCTCTAACGCCATGTTTTGATTAAGTCTAGAAATATGAAAATTAACGTCGTATTCTCAAACCGGGAGACCCGCGGTTGTGGGGTCAGTTCCTACGAGTTACATTGGTCCCGTGGGAGGTGTTGGTGCCACCCACGGGGCCGTTCGGGGGCTGTTTCGAGTTCTCACCCTCTAACGCCATGTTTTAAAGCCTAAGTCTAGAAATATGAAAATTACCGTCGTATTCTCAAACCGGTTGTCCCGCGGATGCGGAGTCAGTTCCTAAGAGTTATATTGGTCCCGTGGGAGGTGTTGGTGCCACCCACGGGGCCGTTCGGGGGTAATTTCGAATTCCCACCCTCTAACGCCATGTTTTTTATCCTAATTCTAGAAATATATAAATTACCGTCGTATTCTCAAACCGGGAGACCCGCGGCTGTGGGGTCAGTTCCTACGAGTTACATTGGTCCAGTGGGAGGTGTTGGTGCCACCCACGGGGCCGTTCGGGGGCTGTTTCGAGTTCTCACCCTCTAACGCCATGTTTTTAAGCCTAAATCTAGAAATATGCAAATTATCATCGTATTCTCAAACCGGGAGCCCCGCGACTGCGGGGTCAGTTCCTACGAGTTACATTGGTCCCGTAGGGTGTGTTGGTACCACCCACGGGGCCGTTCGGGGGCTGTTTCGAGTTTTTGCCCTATAACGCCATGTTTTTAAGCCTAAGTCTAGAAATATGCAAATTACCGTCATATTCTCAAACCGGGAGTCCCGCGGCTGCGGGGTCAGTTCCTACGAGTTATATTGGTCCCGTGGAAGGTGTTGGTGCCACCAACAGGGCCGTTAGAGGGCTGTTTCGAGTTTTCACCCTCTAATGCCATGTTTTTAAGCCTAAGTCAAGAAATATGCAAATTATCATCGTATTCTCAAATCGGGAGTCCCACGGCTGTGGGGTCAGTTTCTACGAGTTACATTGGTCCCGTGGGAGGTGTTGGTGCCACCCACGGGGACGTTCGGGGGCTGTTTCGAGTTCTCACCCTCTAACGCCATGTTTTGATTAAGTCTAGAAATATGCAAGTTATCGTCGTACTCTTAAACCGGGAGAACCGGGGCTGTGGGGTCAGTTCCTACGAGTTACATTGGTCCCGTGGGAGGTGTTGGTGCCACCCACGGGGCCGTTCGGGGGCTGTTTCGAGTTATCACCCTCTAACGCCATGTTTTTAAGCCTAAGTCTAGAAATATGCAAATTATCGTCTTATTCTCAAACCGGGAGACCCGCGACTGCGGTTTCAGTTCCTACGAGTTACATTGTTCCCGTAGGGTGTGTTGGTGTCACCCACGGGGCCGTTCGGGGGCTGTTTCGAGTTTTCACCCTCTAACGCCATGTTTTTAAGCCTAAGTCTAGAAATATGCAAATTACCTTCGTATTCTCAAACCGGGAGTCCCGCGGCTGCGGGGTCAGTTCCTACGAGTTACATTGGTCCCGTGGTAGGTGTTGGTGCCACCCACAGGGCCGTTAGAGGCCTATTTCGAGTTTTCACCCTCTAATGCCATGTTTTTAAGCCTAAGTCAAGAAATATACAAATTATCATCGTATTCTCAAATCGGGAGTCCCACGGCTGTGGGGTCAGTTCCTACGAGTTACATTGGTCCCGTGGGAGGTATTGGTGCCACCCACAGGGCCGTTCGGGGGATGTTTCGAGTTCTCACCCTCTAACGCCATGTTTTGATTAAGTCTAGAAATATGAAAATTAACGTCGTATTCTCAAACCGGGAGACCCGCGGTTGTGGGGTCAGTTCCTACGAGTTACATTGGTCCCGTGGGAGGTGTTGGTGCCACCCACGGGGCCGTTCGGGGGCTGTTTCGAGTTCTCACCCTCTAACGCCATGTTTTAAAGCCTAAGTCTAGAAATATGAAAATTACCGTCGTATTCTCAAACCGGTTGTCCCGCGGATGCGGAGTCAGTTCCTAAGAGTTATATTGGTCCCGTGGGAGGTGTTGGTGCCACCCACGGGGCCGTTCGGGGGTAATTTCGAATTCCCACCCTCTAACGCCATGTTTTTTAGCCTAATTCTAGAAATATATAAATTACCGTCGTATTCTAAAACCGGGAGTCCCGCGACTGCGGGGTCAGTTCCTACGAGTTACATTGTCCCGTGGGAGGTGTTGGTGCCACCCACGGGGCCGTTCGGGGGTTGTTTCGAGTTCCCACCCTCTAACGCCATGTTTTTAAGCCAAAGCCTAAAAATTTACAAATTATCGTCGTATTCTCAAACCGGGAGTCCCGCGGTTGCGGGGTCAGTTCTTACGAGTTACATTGGTCCCGTGGGAGGTGTTGGTGCCACCCACGGGGCCGTTCGGGGGTGTTTCGAGTTTTCACCGTCTAACGCCATGTTTTTAAGCCTAGGTCTAGAAATTTGCAAATTATCGTCGTACTCTACAACCGGGAGTCCCGCGGCTGCGGGGTCAGTTCCTACGAGTTACACTAGTCCCGTGGGAGGTGTTGGTGCCACCCATGGGGTCGTTCGGGGGCTGTTTCGAGTTCCCACCCTCTAACGCCATGTTTTTAAGCCTAAGTCTAGAAATATGCAAATTATCGTCGTATTCTAAAACCGAGAGTCCCGCGGCTGCGGGGTGAGGTCCTACGAGTTACATTGGTCCCGTGGGAGGTGTTGGTGCCTCTCACGGGGCCGTTCGGGATCTGTTTCCGATTTTCACCGTCTAACGCCTTGTTTTTAAGCTTAAGGCCTCATATTTTAAAATTATCATCGTATTCTCAAATCGGGAGTCCCGTGATCACACAGTCTATTCCTACATGTTACATTGGTCTGGTGAGAGGTGTTGGTGCCTCTCACGGGTCCGTACGAGGGTTGTTTCGTGTTTTTGCTATATAACGCCTTCTTTTTAAGCTTAAGTCCTAATATTTTTTAATTATCGTCGTATTCTCAAACCGGGGGTCCCGTGATCTCGCGGTTAGTTCGTACGAGTTTCATTGGTCCCGTGTGAGGTGTTGGTGCCATGTTTTTAAGTTTAATTCTCGACATTTGCAAGTTATCCTATCATCGTATTCTGAAATCGGGAGTTTAAAATATTTTCAACATATTATCCAACAGTGAAACCAATATTTATCCCGTACTCCTTCTAATTATCCCATACTCCTTCTAAAATACTATCCAACAACATTCCAACAACCAATAACTATCCAACAGCCAAACCAAACAAAACCAATAACTATCCCGTACTCCTTCTATCATCTAAAAGATTTAATAGATATTGCATATCAATTATATAACAACTTTAATTAATGTACAGAGTACCTGGTGTGTAATGAAGAACTGGTATGTAATGAAGAACTGGTATCCAATTGGTTAGATCTGCAATACTTAAACAATGTGTTATGAAACTATAACTCGAAACAGCCCCCAAACGGCCAATATAACTCGTATGCACTTGAATCATTGAGCCAATATAACTCTTATACACTTAAATCATTTCTAGGGTAATGAGCCATTGAAACTAAATGAACAAAAATAACATAAATTGTTTGAGCTGAAAAATAGTGAATGAATTGAATAAATTATATTCTTTTTGCCAAAAAGCAAACCATGAACCGAAAAAATAGTGAATGAACTGAATAAAGTTAGCAAGACTAAAAGATCAAACCATTTTTCACAGCAAATGTAAAATTCATACATTCTGAATAAATAATAAATGAAATATCAATGTTGACAGTGATGCCAACGAGAAACAAATGATTGTAGATTAGAACCCAAACTCGGATACAAAAAAATAAAAAATTCGATACCTCTCAAACACGGAGAAAGCCAAATCAAACTGTTTAAGCGAGAGGACACCAAGGGTGTATACCTACAAAATAGAACTAATTAGAAGAAAAATACACATTCCAAACACAAAAAAAATACTCCAATAATCTAGATACAAAAAATGTTTAAAGATACCTCAAGGCAAAGAGAAAACCCCCAAAATTATCAAAATCTAGTAAAAACATTACAAAAAAGGGGTAAATACAAACTTATCAATAATTTTAGGGGCTTGATTGATGAATGAGGCTTATATATGAACATCGCACCTCGTTTTTTTTTCGTTTTCCTCCATCGCACCTGCTACCCACGAATGCTACCCACCGCACCTAGAATAGGCAATGTTATCTTGCAAACATCTAAGAAAGGCTTGGTCAATATATTCCCTTGATCTCCAAAGAAGAGGTGAACACAGTTTTCTTCATTTTCACAATTTCTACAAAATCAGAAATATCAAAAATGTTAATTTTCAATTATTATGGAGATGAATATAAAATTAGACGAGACACTATTTACTCGACAAGTCCATAAGAAGAATCATGGTTAACAACAAATTATATATCAACATGGTAAGTGAGATTCAAAACCAAAATTATTTCAGAAGAAAATGGTATATGATAATGAGAGTAACATTTATTTATTTATTTTCTCTAAAACAAGTTGGATAAATTTTTATATGATTACTAATTGAGCCCATATTCTGACTAAAATACACTGTATTAAAAAAAAGGTAAAAGGGGTAAATCCTCCCTTTCAATATTGAACCTCATCCAACCTTTAAATAAAAATCCAGGACCTGATTTTCTTAACTCTACTATAAGGGTTAAAGTAAGGGGAAAATAAAATTAATAGAATATTGAACCTCCATCGCCATCGTTGGATCTCAGCCTCACCGCGGCACTACCCCCTTCCCTACATTTTTCCCAACGGTTAGATCAATCTTCTTTTTCCAAGCGCTTTCCCCAACAGAGCCTCTAAATAACCATCTGAACATGTTGAGATCAGTCAAGCCTATACCCGCGGGTGGTGTTAAAAGCGACTCCAATTCTTCATCGTCTGTCATAGATAATAACCCTTTTGACCCTACTTCATGGACAAAAATACTTGTTCTTGAAACATATAACAAACACACACACACATAAATGGATATATTACATAGTTCAAACCATTTTTTTAAGATGCTATTTTCAAAAGGTTTCAAAATTTGCAGTTATAGCTAAAACATCCCTCGTAATTGTGAAATAAAGAAAGAAAATAAATGAAGTAAACATTTAAAACCCAGTGGAGAAAGAAAATAATAGTATACCCAAAGATTGGAACATAAAATCTAGATATTATTAACACAAACTAATAAGAAGCACAGGCACAATTAACGTTTCATCCAAAACATTCATGTATGACAAATAGCCATGCACTAAAAATGAGGCATCTACAACTCAATCTACCACATAATCATATGAAGCATAACAATGATGCATCCATAAGTTCAATAAAAGAATGATGCCTCGAAGTAATTGTGTCAGGAGTAAAACTGAACTTATAAATTATTACTCCATCCGTCCCAAATTAATAAATAGTCCCTCTTTGAAGGGGAAAAAATTAGTTTTCAAATTTATCCTCCCAAAAATGATGATTAAATACCTTCGCTACGCACCTCATAGGTAGTGTTCAATTGGGTAACCTGGTAATCTAATTAGTTTTATATATTAATTTAGAGACTAAATCAAAAAGGATTGCAGGATAGGGACGGGGGAGTATCGTGAAACTGTATAATGACTATAAATGAAGAGGCAGAAATACGTACAATCTGAAACATTCCAAGCATCCCAGGAATACTTACAGCCTATACCGGTCTCGGCTTCACTATCTGCATAACACCAACTAAGTATAGTGAAAAAGAAAAGAAAATCTGGGATACAATAACTGCACATAAATAGTGAATAAGAAGCAAACCTTGCCAGTTTTGATTGGAACTATGTCGTCCATAGTTAAAGGCTCCATAGCATTAAACCTCCATACAGATTGGGGAAGAAACCTCCATAGCATTAAACCTCCATACAGATTGGGGAAGAAATCTCCATGAATGCTACCAGCGTTTGGGGAAGAAACCTCGCACCTTCAACCCACCGCACCTGCTACCCACCGTTTCTTACTCCATACGCAACATCGCAACTTCTCCATAGCTAATCCCGATCTAGTACCAACGTTTGGGGAAGAAAAAAAATGATATGAGCGGGGAAATGAAAATATGAGGCGCTTGAGGTTGTTTTAGGATTCACACTGGTCACGGCCTAGAGCCGTGACCCACCCACCGCGACCCATTAATGAAGCTAAGTGGGATGTGTACTGCCTATTGGTCACGGCCCATAGCCGTGACCCATACCAAGAAATGGTCACGGCCCATAGCCGTGACCCTCAATCTGTGATGCGCGACCCTTTTTATTAACACTAGTGCTTGAATGAGGGATGGTCACGGCCCATAGCCGTGACCCACACCCAGAAATGGTCACGGCCCTAAGCCGTGACCCTCAATGTGTGTGCTTTCTTCTTTGTCATGCCATGGGTCACGGACTTGGGCCGTGACCGATCCGCGACCAAGCTTGGAGGGAATTTTGGCGCGAGTTTGGCGCCAAGATGGTCACGACCTGGTCACTGCCCAAGTCCGCGACCACAGTGATCGCGGACTTGGGCCGTGACCACTTCCAGAACATAGATAATTTAGTGTGATAATAAATATGGTCACGCCAAATATTGAGTGGGTCACGGCCCAAGTCCGCGACCAGCTGGTCACGGACTTGGGCCGTGACCCACTGGGCGTGACCATTCGCAGGATTTGGTGTAGTGTAGTTTGATGAAATTGATAATTCTTGGAAGAAAATAATGATTTAAATACATATTTGGGTAGGACTTGCATGTACAAGGATTTGATATCAGTAGAGGATAATAAATTAGAGATTATGTGTTATTATCCACAAATTTAATCTGGATTTATGTTAAATATCAAATGAGAATATGAAAACCTAGGGTTCTTGAGGATTAGATGATTAAATCCCTTCTTAAATGAAAATTATAAGGTTTTGAGGTTGTGTTTATGTTAAAAATCATACTAATGCATGTATAAATGGTTAGGGGAAATTGGTTTCAAATTTGGTGAAGAAATATGTAAGTTATGTGGGTGTTAACGGTGAAAATGCACTTGTGTAATGAAGAAGATGGCTCAGCAGAAAATCGAATCAATTTGGCCCAGAGGCGAATCGATTCGGCCTCCTGGAGAATCGATTCGGTTTCCCAAAAAAGATGAAATTTTCCCTTTTAAGCCTAGAACTCCTAAATTGTTAATGAGAAAACTTTTGGGATATTGGTAGAATATAATGAGGGATTTATTATATTGCAGTAAGCCATAATAGGGTTATGGGATTAAGTCCTACTAAGAGAATTAAGACAATGTAGTTAATTCATGAGAATGAGAATATAATTACAAAAAAGCGTGAGTGAGCTTTTTATCTAAACTAATAGGGTAAGGAAGACTTAGCTACTGAAATAGAATAAGGAGTAACTAGGACCCTTAAAGTAGAGAAGATAGTGAGAATAATCGTAGTAAATTGAATGTACGGTAAGTATTAGAATGATATACACTATGTACAAATGATGATAATTAGGTTGTGTGAATACCTAATGAATATATATAGGTAGTGTGTGTTTCTATTATATGATTGATGATATATGTTAACATACCTGCGCTACATGCTATCACGGAGGTTCCCGTGCAGTGGGCGATCCCACCTTGTCGATTCCAGGGAGGTCTGGATTTGTGCCCCAAGACATAAAACATAAGGCGGCTCACTATGTGTCGTGTATTAATGTGCCTGGCAAGTCGTTTAGGTACATTAGGTATGTGCGTAGCTCAAAGGCTTAGAACTATATCCGCCTCCATTGTTTGTTATTTGATTTTGGGTTCGAGGAGATGTACTAAACCATTTGTCCCCATTTAGTAAGAGAGGTACTTTGACTGATAGCAGAGTATGCCCGTGTTTCACGGTGGTCCTTTTGATAGACACCGTAATGATATATATTAGCGAGATAAATATATATGTACCAAGATGAATATTCTACTTACGTGTGACAGTAGATAGTTAGATAGTGCATACCTAAAGCATGAATTAAGTAGTGAAACTTAATTAATTGAATAATGAGATGAGAAGTGAAATATTAATTTCAACTAGTATAACGTATGAGAAACGTTAACTATTGAGTAAAGTACTGTATGGGCGGTACGGGAACAGAGACGTGTTCACATTGAGAAATATTTAAGTCTAGTTAGCTGGGGTACAATAGCTAGGTGGGATAAGTAGAGACGTTAGGTTTGCACAATAGTTGAGTGGTGGGGAGACACAAGAGAGTGTACGTACACCTAACATGTGTAATCAATAATCGATTTTTTATTGTGATAAATACTTGCAAAATATTTTCAAAATATTTTGGGTGCAATCTGTTGCTATAAAATCTTTTCAAAACCTTTAAACTGTCTAGTCACAGGAACGCCAGACTGGATGATTCTATACAGGAACGTATAGCTGCAGCGCTGTAGAGGCTTGTAGGGTTTTAATTAGACGCATCATTCCTCTATTCCTGTGCAAGGCCTCTCAGCAATATCTCAGTAGTTCATTTGGGCGTGTTGCCACAGTTAGACCTTATTCATTCAGTATTTCAGTTTTAGACTTATATTCAGATTTTCTTATCAGTTGGATTTATTATTTGGTTTGGGATTTTAGCCGAGGAATTATTCGGCAAGACTTTATTTATTCATTTACTTAAGACGGTTTGGACTATGGTATTGTGTGAATGTTGTAATTCAGTTTTTTCGCATTTTATGATGTATCTGTTTAATGCAAGATAAAATTTGGCACCTACTTAATCAACTAATAGGTGATTAGTAATTAATTTGGTTTTCGATAGTGATGATAAGAATGAACTAATTTGTAAATCTTGTTTTAAATTAAATAAGGCCTGATAACCCGATATTTAATTAGGCGAGGTGTAACATCCCATCCCATCCTTAACAGACTGACAATTTTTTACACGATAACCCATTTACGATACTAATTTGAAATTATCTGAATATGACACGATTAGCTTCAATAGATTTAAGAGTATCGAAAACTTTTATTCAAATCAAAATAAATATGATTCAAAAATGACACGATTAACTCGAATTATCACCCCTGCTAAAAGGATTAGGAAAGGCGGACATAGTTTAAAACCATACCAAAAAAAAAATACAAATGATTACCTACAATACACTCATACGTAGATCCAAAAAGGAAATAAAATAATGACTTGCACGGACCGGGGAGATGAATAGCACAGTAAATGTTTTTACTTTGTCATTGATGTGCCATCAAGCATTAAGAATTATATATAGTCAATTGATGCCATGATTTAAACTTTGTCTAAAAATTGTAAATTAATTTGGTGACGTGAAGAGACTATTTTTGTATAGTAATGGAGGCTTCTTTATGGGCACAGTTTTGAATCATCATTGATATTTTGAGGTGACATTGAACTTGAGATGAATCATCTCAGATGATTAGGAAAAGCTATTTATAATTATGCGAAAGGCACAGATTGAGGGGGACTTTTGGCAATTAAACCAATGAGTACTTTATTGTTGTGCTACACTTCACGAGTTATTCAATTATTTTTTATTTTTCAGACTCTAGCTGTGGTGCCAACAATGGATCCTAGGCTCACAAAGTTGTGTTGCAGTTCGCTTGCCACTTTCTACTAGCTTTTTTCAGTTTTTATTTTACATGTTGGTGCTTACTTGGAGCTGTAATATTGACATTTCAGTATTAAAAAAACAAATTAAGTAAAGTAAATTAATAAATGACCCACATTATTTTTGTTTATTTAATATTAAGCCCAATAGTTTATTTGCATAAGGATAAAATTATAAAAATTATTTTGTTTTAAAATATTTTTTACATATCACAAAAAACAAATAATTTTGTGTATATATATATATATATATATATATATATATATATATATATTTAGACATATTATTTCGGGCTTGAAAGTGTTTCGCTCACGCTCGACTCACATTGAATTTGGGCTTAATATCTTGGCTCAAACTCAATAAAAACTAGGCCCAAATTTAGCGGGCCGAACAAACGGGCTTCGGGCCTGCTCGGCTCAATTGACAGGCCTACTTGGAGCTGTAGACCTATGTGCTCGTTGATTTCTGTTTCTCAATGGTTTTTGCTTTGGCTCTTGTCATTTATAGCTTCTATTATGTCCCAAGGACATTGTTCTTAAAAATCCGCCCGCCTAGATAGCACATCTACGCTTGAGGCTTGGGAGAAACGTCCCGTCTTACGTTTTTCACGTCTTATTCTTGATAAAACCCTTAAGGGGCACTTTTTTCTAAAAACAACAATGCTTTAGTAAAACGATATCCCCTTTTAAAGAATTTTTTTACAAATCGGACCATTATCTCATCCAAAATAATCAAATAGTATTTTAATTTGCATATATTCAGATATATTTTTATGATATGTGCAATTTTTATACTTTAATAGCCTTGTTATGGTTATAAAATATTAAAGTATATTAAGATGGCCTAAACGCCTTTTCACCCATTTTTACGCCTAGGCTCGCCTAGGCTTTTAAGGCTTAAGGCTTGGCATCCACGCCTCAATCACGCCCCGCGTTTTTTAAAACCTTGTCCAAGAGTATCTTCAACTTCTATTTATCATACCACGTGATGTACGGTCAGCTTTAAGCACACATCGATTAATCAACATTCGCGATTCGTGATTTTCGTTCGCTAAACATTATTTTGACAGTGTCAAAAATCGAACTGGGATCAAATCCAATTCACCTTCAGAATTGTCCTAATAATAACGTTATACCACTGTCCAAGGGTAACTAAGTTCATGCAATATAACTTAATAGGCAGTATAACAGCTATTTAGTTTTCATTTTGAGCCATGTATTAAAAGTAGGGACATATACCAAATAGTCCCTCGGACATTTTTTAATACCCATTTAGTCCAAACTTTTTTATTTTGCCTCAAAAAGTCCTTTGCCACATATTTTGGAGAGGGAGTGCCGCTGGCGCGGACCTCTAAAAATAAGAGGATATTGAGTGCTTGAGGGACTAAATGGATTAAACTAAAAATATGTTTTTTTAAAAAAATATATATTTATAGTAGGAACTATTTAATAATTGACCCTTAAAAGTATGTTGATCTTTGAATAATGTGTATATTACTGGATAATTTGGCTCTACTTTGATGACATTTCTTGATTTCACTTAAGGAGTTTAATTATTACAAGAGTTATACTTATAATCTTTGTTAGGGGTGGAAGCGGTACGGGTTTTTACCGTACCGTACCGTACTGTTTTGGTCCGAAAAAAAATGGTTTTGGTTTCATATATTAAAATACCAGAAACCAGACTTACCGAAATCGAAATTACCGCAAAAAAAGTTGGTTGGTTTTGGTTTTAATATTTAAAAAACCGATTTACCGAAAGTACGTACCGAATTTTATGAAACCAGAAAAAACTGTACCGAAATTACCATACCGTACCGAATTTACCGAAACCAGAAAAAACCGTACCAAAATTATCGTGCCGTACCAAATTTACCAAAATTACCGTACCGAATTTACCAAAACCAGAAAAAAGTTGGTTTTGGTTTTGGTTTTAATATTTAAAAAAGTTGGTTGGTTTTGTTTTTGGTTTTGGGGGACTTTTAGTGTTGTTTACCGAAACATAAAAAACCGAAACCAGAAACCAGAAAAAACCAAAATTTACCGAAACCAGAAAAACCAGAATTTATCGAAACCAGAAAAAAAAAACCGAAATTACCGAAAAACCCGAAATACCAGCCGGTTTGGTTTTGGTATTGATTTTGGTGTACCGGGTGGTAAACTGGTACGGTTTGATTTTACCATCTAAAATTTGATTTTGATATTGATATCTACTATTTACCGACCAAACCGTACCGCTTACCCCCTAATCTTTGTCCTTGATTTCAGGCCCTTCACCAGTTCCCTAATTTGTTTTAAAGATGTTGCGTTGAAGGATTCAGTATGTTTCTTTTGAACAAATAATAAATGTAATCATATGAACTATAGAGCTCGTTCCTTCATGTTTAAATTATTTTTTCTATTAAGTTTTGTTTGAATATTTCCCCACATGCCTAAATAGTGCCATTTTTTATGCAATACAGTAATAAGCAAATAAAATTAGATTATGAATGCCATGTCAGGAGGATGTGGCCAAATTATATAAGTGTTTTCAATACAAATAAATAATTTAATTAAGACTTTTCTATCAGATTTGTTTTGTTGAATGTTTTTGTATGTTGGTGGTGAGGTTGAATTGTCCAGGTTTCTTTGTTTATTTGTTTATTCTCCATGTGTTTACGACTCACACCATTTGTCTTGGATATGTGAGTTTCTCCTTATTTAGTCCGGGTTTGTTAAAATAAGGAATGTGATATTTAGGGTAGGGTTTTTTTGGTACGTGATTTATGTTATACATTTTGCTTTCCCTATAAGATATATTTGTCCCTTTTTTGGTTTATGTGGTCATTTGTGCTAAATTTTGATGTTTCGGAAGATCAGATTTGAGTTCTTAAATAACTAAATACCAATACGCTTATCTAATTTAAAACTATCATTTACATTCGTCGATCTTCTTTATAATTTCTCTTATCAAAAATCATGTTGCAAATTTTTCTTTAATATATATTTAGTCTAATTTTTTTTTATTTTGTTTCAAAAAGTCCTTTAAACACCCATTTATCCAATATTTTCTTATTTTTAGGAGAATTCTCATATACACCATCTTCTATACATCATTCATACATCACACCTAGTTGTACGCCCTAAAAAAATCATTTTTTTTATTTTTCTCTTAAAGTTATCCTTCTAATTAACTCATGTTCAAAAATTAGGTCAAAATACATTTTGTAGCTATTTTTAAAAAATTCACAAAAACTGCTCAAAATACCTTATTCATAAGGGCTTGCGCCAGCACGGTTTTTGTGATTATTTAAAAAATAGCTACAAAATGTATTTTGAACTAATTTTTTGAATATGGGTTGATTGGAAGGTTAATTTCAATAGAAAAATAAAAAAATTGGGAATAAATTTTCTTAGGACCTAGAACTAGGTATGATGTATGGTGTGATATATACATCATGATATAGGTGAGCCTTCCTCCTTATTTTTAAAGGTCCACGCTAGCGGCACTCCCCCCCAATTGCCGGAGCTCCTGCGCCCATCACCGGAGCTCCTTTTTTTGAGTGTTTTCATAGGAGAAACTTTTTAAAACAAAATAAAAAGACTTAGAATAAATGTATATTAAAAAATATTAAAGAGACTATTTGGTATTTGGTATATGTCCCTTAATTTTATCTCCGAACTTTGAGACATTATATATTAACAATGCTTTAATCTTAGACTTATACTTCTACATATTCATCCTTCTGTAACATCTTTCCATTTAACATGTAGGATTCTCTTCTCTCTTTCTCTCCCTCTCCATCTAACACGCCCAGACACTCACATGCACACACTCTTCACCAAGTTCTAGAAATCCATTGGGTCAATGGCTATGTGTGGAGTGTTTGAGGGGTTTTATTTGTATGCGTGAGTATAGGTATGGGAATATAGTCTATATTACCCCTATTTATGTTTTATTTTCGCTTTCTAATTATTTAACTTATTTGTGTCACTTTTCATCACCAGACTAAGTCACGGTCACCCATGTCTACCTTAAATGGCATTTCCTCTCACATTCGTGGGCATTGGGCAAGGGTGTGTTGTATTTTATTTTGTTTGAGAGTCCTATTGTGTATTAGTGAATCACTAGAGCATATAAGAACTAATGTAGAATCCTTAGATGTTAAGTGGATACATATCGTATGGAATTACTATTATGCAGACACATCTAAATTTTTAAATCATGGACCCATTTTCCTCTTCTATTTTTAAATGTTTCATAGTTTTGTACATTTTCATCAACTGCAGGTGCATAAATCCCAAATATTCTGCTATAAATCTAGAGGAAACAAAGTTATCAAGGCTTTACTTTCCATCTAATTCTTAATCATTTTACAAATCCCAAATAAGCCATACCTACATAGGCTTGTCGTCTTCCCAAATAAGAAAATGTACTTTACTCTTCGTTTACACTTCACAAGTTCGTAAATTATCAATACTACATGAGATTGATTCAAACGATTAACTTATATTTTCTTTAAATTCGTATCATATACACACGTGTTCTTGGAACCCTCAAACCTCTCCAAATCGTCATCCCTTATATTATTGCACACACATACACACACCGCGTGAGCGCGCGACCAGGCATACGACCTACTTGAAAAAGAAAAATGTGCCCATTATAACATACCAAACTTCACTACCATGTTAATTTACTATTTTCTCACACAAGTTAAGCAATAAAATAATGAGGCCAACAATACACACAAATACACACATATATATAGGGATAATCTCTAGTGTGGAAGAAATCGTGCGAACTTTGTTCGTTTTCCAAAAATGGTCCCCTCGTGGTCCCAAAGACAATTTTGTTATTTTCTTTAGTGGTCCCTTCTTGTCTTATAGTAAAATCCCTTTTCAAGACAATAATTATAACAGATTTATATTTTAGACACAAAATTGGTATCAGACTTTAAGAGTTTTAGAATCCCGCCAAATTTCGACCTAATCCCAATTCTGGTATCAGAGCCAAGACACTCCTTTTTTTCCTATAGTAAAAAGACTTTAATGCCCTTGGAATTTATCCCTCGCATTTACAAAGATATTTTGGGAACCAATCCAGATTATCAACCTATACCCATAACTGATTTACGCCCAGAAGGTTGCTTAACCTCACACATAGACGGTTGTTCACACACTGAACACATCCCAGCCAAACATGCAGATAGTAGACAAGTTACAGACAGTGATATTAATAACATAATAGATCAAAATAAACGGATACTACTTATTTTAAGACAATTAATTAAAGACACTCAAGCCCTAGAAATAGAGATAAAAAAATATATGTAAAAGAATACTAAAAATAGATAGTCAAATCCCAATAGACCTTGTACAAGTATTATAAGAAATAGATATTAAGATCGATCATATAGAAGTCCTTAACAAAGACATTTTAGAAACTAAAACTTTGACAAAAAATCAAGAAAATGAGTTAATTAAACTCACAAAAGAACAAGTTAAACTTATTCCTAGTTTAGATAATTATCTACTTAATGGAAATAGTTAGATCAGGCTAGAATGAGGTACCTAAAGACCTCTCCATTCAGACCTTAGAAAATTTTTACTAAAGAATTCTAGAAAATATAAATGATGATAGATTTTATTATAAGATAAATGAAAATGATATTGTTAATGCTGCTAAAGCATCAAGACTTATCCGTGAGAGATTAAATTTAATCTCTACATCAATAGCAGCTATTCAAGACTATAATAGTAGCTTTGTTAAAAACTTACAATTAGATTTAAAAGCTAAGACATAATGATTAACCACCCTCTATATAGATCTTGTTAAATTTCAACAAAATTTAGTAAATCACCTTAACAATATGGAAAGCCATAACCTATCCAAAATGGATAATATTGTTAATGTACTTAGATTAAATATGGCACAAGCAAAAGAAAAATATGAAGAAATTATATAGAGAATTAAGGTCATTTATAATAAACCTTCCCAAGCATAATTAGACACTCTATTTATTTTAACACGTTTAGATAAAATAGAAAAAACTGTAGAAACTATAGAAGCTAGAATGGCACAAAAATCTATGCAACAACAAGAAAAAGATGATGAGGTAAAAGAATATATTAATAAGGTTGATAATTCTCTTATTAATACTCTTGCTAAACATAATGAAGATATTAACAATAATGAAAGAAATGAGAATAAGACCTTTAAAGAAGAAATCCTTAGCCAGATAAAGAGACAAAAAGATTATTCAAACTCTTTAAAAAGAATTGAAAAAAGACTTGAAGAAAAGCAGGTAACCACCTGTAAATTTAGAGAAACTCCTTATATATAAACTAAGGAAGGAAAGACCATAACTAGAAGAATCATAAATGATGGATTAAATAATACTGGAAAGATAGTTAGACATATCCCAAATATTGGATATAGTAATTTTATGCTCCAAAGACTTAAAGACCCATCTTCCAATGTTAGAACATGGTGGAAGGAGAGAAATTTTACCAATCCTCTCTAATGGAAGGAATGGGGGGAAGTTGACGGGAAAATTGTTAAAAATTTCATACATAATGGACAACTTCTAGCGGTTAGATACATAGACTTGTTTAAAGAAGGAGACACTCCCAAGACTCCTAATTATAACATGACTTATCACTGTAGAAATCATGTGTTAGATAAGTCTTACACTGAGCTTTAAGTTTTTGACTCATAATGGTTTAGATCAAGAGGAACTAATAGGAAGTAATCTGCTTTAACATACGCAGGTGGCACATTCAAATATATATACCTTGTTATTGAGTGATTAGTACGAGAAGTACCTGGAATAGAAATAATTAGAACAGGGATCCGTGATCTCTTTAAACAAAAGTTAAGAACTGCAGAGTTCGCAGAATAACTTTCAAGACTACAAAAATATCAAGAATACACTGGAATACTTGAAAATAGTATAAACGTATTAAAATATATTAGACGCAAACGGTTAGCTAAAACAATAACTATTTTAATTAGATCGGGAGGAATCCGTCCCCTTCTTAAAAACGTAAAAATAGCTGCCCCTAGAACATATCATAGATTTTTGTTATCCCGTGGTGATAATGATTTAGACAAATTTATAGAAAACGATATAATTAATATTGTTAATCAGATATATAAAGAAACTAGACTGATAAAACCTTAATACCGCATAAGGTATTTAAGATTAGAATATATTTCATCAAAATCGCTTGCAATTTTCAGACTCCCTGAGGAAAATATTTACATAGATAATCCCCACTATTTCGAATTTCAGTACGATAGTGACGGAAGAAGTCGGAGAAGTAGCAACTCTGAAATTTCTCTTAGACTCCCAGATTAATTTAGACGTTAAAACTAAGAGTAAAAGACCCTAGAAATCATTGGGGTAGAAATTAATATTTTTAAAAACCTTAGAAAGAGAAAGTGGTCCCTAAGCGGTCCATAAAAGACAAACGCGGACCAAAGACGTTTTTGGAAGATAGTTAATCCGCATTCTATCTGCATACTTAAATTCGCAATAGGAGCCAAACTCTCTCTCTCTCTCTATCTATCTATCTATTTATTGTAATACCCCGTATTTTTCATGATATTTATTTATGGGATTAATTGGATTAAATGTGTATTAATTGGATATTAATCCGGATTAAAATATTAACGAGATGTGAGTTAGTATTTGATTATAATGTGTATATATGACTATATATGAATATTGAATTATGAAATTTGTCGTGAGATTGAAATACGGCAATTTGAAAATTTTGTTGAGACGCGTGTGACAGTCGCGTCAGGAATATAATTATTTTAATTATAAAGTGAATTTTATTTCTATCACTACACCAAAATGGGCAAATTGTCACCTTTCAGCCGGCCAGCCTTGTCAAGGTCATTGACCGTGACAAAAAAATACGCGTTTTATGTCACAGCCATTGACCTTGACACGACCGTGACAACTAGTTGTCACGGTCAATGACCGTGACAAGTCCGTGACAAATTTAATTGTCACGGGCATGTCACGATCATTGACCGTGACAATTCTTGTCACGGTGAATGACCTTGACACGACCGTGACAACTTTTCCAGCAAAAACCCTTTCCCCCTTCTTTTTTCCCTCCCACCGTTCCCTCCCCCTCTCTCTCTCTCTCTCGACGCTGCTCTCTCTCTCTCTCTCTCTCTCTCTCTCTCTCTCTCTCTCTCTCTCTACTTTCAGGTCCAATTTCTCTCTCTCTCTCTCTTCCATTTATATATATATTTGTGTGTATATTTATGTGTGTATGTGTATATATATATGTGTGTATGTGTGTGCGTGTGTGGGGGGTGGGGCAAGGTGGGGCGGGGTGGGGCAGGGTGGGGGAGGGGGGCAGGGGTGGGCAGGGTGGGGGTAGGGCGGTGGTGGAGGGGGCAGGGGGTGGGGTGGGGTGGGGTGTGTCTGTGTGTGTGGTGGTGGTGTGTGGTGGGGGAGGTAGTGGTGGAGGGGGGGATGGGTGGTGGAGGGGGCAGGGGGTGGTGGAGGGGGGCAGGGGGTGGGTGTTGACTAATTTTGGCTTAGGGTTTTATCTCGATTTCAGTAATATATGATGAATTTAATTTAATTAGTGAAAATTATTTTTGACGAATATATTAAGACGACTTGCATGCAATACGAAGTTAGTGAATTAAGGTTGATCCTTTGTTACGAACCAAAAAAAATTGACATGATCAAAAAACACAAATAATAAACTCCGATTTTACTTATATATGACACAAATAATCATATTTAATTGCTTACCGTGTAGAAAAAGTGACAAATATATTTTCATAATTATATGTGGTTTTGTATAAGTTCTTGTATAACACACTTAAATTACCACCTCTAAATTTAATTAGAGTAAAGATTTATAATAAATTTACAACAAAATAATAAGTTATTGAAATAATTTACCCGTGGTATATAAATTCATAAAACATAAAAAGTAAAATTAAAATTGCTTAAAACACCTCATATATATATATATATATATATATATGTTGCACACATGTATATATAATCAAACTTTTTTTAGGGTTAACACACCATCATTCAACTTGCCATAATATTTTAAGTTAAAATGTGTACTATTAACATTTTTTTTTATCTGTACTAATAACATTTATTTTACAGCAATGAATTTATTTGAAACATAGTGCGCATAGATACTAGCATTCTAGTTCTTATGCGTACGCATTCAATAACCCTTAGACCCGTTCGAGAGTCATTTCCCCTGTAATGAGATCTCTCGAATTGTCCCGTTTGGACAGTTTGAGACTGTATAATTTATGTATAATATTCTTATTGGCTTAAAGTTGTTACTTTTGGAGGAAGTTCTGCAGTCGTATCTTAATGTTCTCTGGGTACATACTAGATTGACAAGTGTGACTGTTATTTTAATTGACCAATTGAAATAACACTCACACCTGCCAATCTACGTCGTGTACTTGGAGAACTAAGGGTATATGCTGGCGAATTTTTTTCAAATCGTAACAATGTGCATGAGCTGTTAAGTATATTACAAAAAAATGCATTCTTGAATGGGATAGGACCACTTACCCTTTAATAGGATAATTAAATGATGGGATAATTAAATAAAACATACTATAAATCTAAATTTTGTTTACCTTTAATAGGTGTTTAGTTGTGGTAGCTGTGATGGGATATCCGAAACACAAAGAGTGGATGGGTGAGACTAATAGAATGGGGGATGTGTTTCGCAGAGGTGCTAACGAATTTGTGAAATATGCAAAGAGATGTCGTAATGATGAAGAGTTTCCGTGTCCGTGTGCTAGGTGTAAGAATGGTAAGGTGTTTGAGTGGAAAACAGTTGAACTACATTTGTTAAGATCGGGTATGCAAGATAGTTATCGATTTTGGAGTTTTCACGGTGAATTGAAAGTTCCTTTTGTCCCCGACCAACCTTCACAACAACCTTCAACAAGTAGAATAGATGAAGAAGGGGACGACATAGATCATAATATGTTAGAGGATTTAGTTGATGATGCGTACGGAGTTTATGAAGCTGAGGAGAATGAGGTTACTGATGATGTAGAAGATTCAAGTGCTCGTGAAGATAACACGATAAAACTTGACGATGACTACCAAAGTTTAAAATTTAAGGCGACCCAACCGTTATACTCCGGCTGTGAGAAAGATCAAACAACTTTACATGCCATGGTTGGTTTGCACAGTTTGAAGACACAGTACGGTTTGTCTGACAATAGCGTGACGGGAATTCTGAAATGGGTGAAGGCTTATTACCCAAGGTGAATACACTTCCAAATAGCTATCTTGTTATGAAGAACAGTTTGAAAGGTTTGGGAATGAAGTATAAATCGATTCATTATTGTGTGTATGACTGCATACTATACCGAAAGGAGTATGAAAATCTCGATCGTTGTCCGGTATGCGATGAACCTAGATATGTCCAATCTACTAGTAAGGAAGGCACAAGCTCAAAAGTGCCTCAAAAAGTATTGAAATATTTTCCCGTTGGACCTAGATTAAAGCTATTTTTCACAGTACCATGGATTGCAGAGGCAATGACTTGGCATGCTAGGGCAGAAGTAGGGGGTAATATCATGCGTCATCCTATTGATTCTACTGCCTGGCGGAGGATGAATTATGAGTATCCCGATTTTTCTCGAGAACAACGCAACATTCGTTTGGCTATATCAACAGATGGTTTCAATCCATTTGGAAATCTAAGCACCAATCAGAGTGTATGGCCAGTGATCCTAGCCCCACTCAACCTCCCCCCTTCACAGTGTATGAGACCTGAATTTTCGATGATGGCTTTATTGATACCTGGGCCAAAGGCACCAAGTGAAGACATTGATATCTACCTGGCTCCTTTGGTAGAAGAATTAAATGAGTTGTGGGAAGAGGGTGTACAATCATTTGACTCTTTTATAAAAGAAGAGTTTACGCTGAAAGCTATGTTGATGTGGGCAATTCATGATTTTCCAGCTTATGGGACATTATCCGGATGTGTAGTACATGGTTATTTGGGGTGTCCTATTTGTGGAGAGGAGACTGAATCTCTTCGTCTATCCTCTAGCTTAAAAAATGTATACCATTGCCACAGGAGGTTTTTACCCCCAGCTCATAGTTTCAGATTTGAGAAAGGTTCCAATTTTTTATTGGGCGGAGTTGAACATAGGCTACCGCCGAGATAACTTTCGCGTTCAGAAATTGAAAGTAAATCTTCTGAATGTGGCCCAAATATGCTAGGTAAGAATCCTAAATTTAAGAATGTCAAGCATAAGAAGACCCCAACTGGGAATGAAACTGAGATAAGAAAGGCATGGTCTCGGAGGTCAATTTTATTTGACTTGCCTTATTGGAAGAAAAACCCGGTGCGCCATGTTTTGGATGTGATGCATGCAGAGAAGAACTTCGCTGAACATATTGTGGGTACTTGCCTTGGGGGGAGTCATTCGAAGGATGGAGAAAATGCACGAAAAGACCTTAAAACGTTAAAACTTAAACCACAACTATGGTTGAAAGAAGATAGTAGGGGAAGGACAATAATTTCCCCTGGTGCGTTTACTTTGACGAGTGAGGAAAGGAAGGTGCTTCTAGACACAATATATAATTTGAAGGGACCATCTACTTTTTCGTCCAACTTGCAAAGGATTGTGAATTAAGTTACTCATGATTTACATAAGTGTAAGTCCCACGATTGGCATGTGATCATGCAATTGGTTCCTTTATTGTTTAAGCACTGTTTCTCCAAGCACAAGGATTTGGGTAGGGCTATTATGAAAATTAGTATTACCTTCTCCCTCTTATGTGAGAAAGTAGTGAATCGAGAACACATAGTGGCTGCAAAATTGGCTGTGAACGAAGCGATTTGTGTATTGGAGAAGTACTTTCCCCCAGCATTCTTTGACATAAGTGTTCACTTGTTGGTACACCTATGCGACGAGGCACTTCTTTGTGGTCCAGTTAGATATCGGTGGATGTATCCGTTTGAAAGATTGATGAAAGTTTTTAAAGATTACGTCAAGAATACGCGATATATTGCAGGAACAATTGCAGAGGAACACATCACCGTGGAGTCATCAATATATACTCGGGAATATATGCTTGACTCGACCAGCGTTGATGACACTGATGAATTCCTCGATGATGATGGTAATGTGATGGGAAAACGAGTGAAATTAACGAGTTTGCAACATGAACAAGTAGCTCGTTATCTATTTGACACACATGAAGATGTCGAAGAATGAAAAAGTAAGTTTCAAATATTATAATGTTTAACATTATTTGAGATTATTTTATACATGATTAATTTTGTAATATGCAGTAAATATGACGCATGTGAGAACAATAAAAGACGAAAAACAATGGTACAATCAGACAGCGAATTTAGGCTATGGTTGACACAAGAGGTAATTATAATGAAAACACACGTTATATAACGTTACATTACACTCAAATTTTACCACTAATATAATTAATTTATCTATATTCTCAGCTCCTAAAGATGGGTGATGCGACATCAAGGCTTGCTCGTCTAGCCACTGGACCCTTGTTCGTGGCACAAGAGTACAAAAAGTATCGATTGAACGGTTACATTTTCGGCGCTAAAGTGTACGAGGAAATTACAAATGTACAGAACTCGGGAATTTCATACAAGGCTCTTACTTTCTTTCGAGCGAGCGCAAAAGATAAAAACCTCGTTGAAGCTGAAATGACTTACTATGGTGTAATCCAAAATATATTTGAATTGGATTATATAAGCTTCAAAGAGGTTGTATTTTACTGTGAATGGGTAAGAGTTGAGGATAAAAATGCTTGTAAAGTTGATCCTGTCACCAATTTGATCATGGTTGACTTGTCCAAGTTGAAGAGCAACGACCACGTGAGCGATGAGCTGTTTGTTTGTGCATTTCAAAAGGTTAAGCAAGTGTTTTACTCGGAGTATATCAACAACGAGCCTTGGTCAATTGTCCAACACGCGCCAAGGCGTCTAAATAGTAGTGTGGATGACTTGGTTGCTCCTACCGAATATCAATCCATTTTTGATGATAACCCGAATTTGAAACAATTTTTCAATTTGTAATAAATATTTCAATTTGTAACGAAACATCCATTTTTAATGCTTTTACTTGATCTGCACTTTATCATTTTCACTCTTGTGTAGTGTGCGTGTGTGGAGAGGAGATTAATACATAAATATTCCAACTACATTTAAGTTTTGTTTATACTAATCCATGAATATACGCTTCTTACCTTTAATCGGTGATTAGTACATAGTTATTTGGGGTGTCCTCTTTGTGGAGAGGAAACTGAATCTCTTCTTCTATCCGAACACTAAGAAATTCCATAATCCTATGGAGCGATGCTCTGCAAATTCCTCCCAACCGTTATGTAGCCAAACATCACCGGTTGAAGTTATCAATTCCACTTTCCATACCCCACCACTTGGAACTTCTAGCAAAACATGGGAGACCATTCAAAGGTGGAGTTGACAACTTCAACTGCTGATTTTTGGCTACACAACGGTTGGAAGGAATTTGCAACGCATACCTCCATAGGATTATGGTATTTCTTAGTGTTTAGATATGAAGAGAATTATAATTGACACGATTGCCCGGGGTACATTAGTTGGAAGGAGGTGTCATATGAGCTCAAGTTAGCTATTTGAGTGACACTACAGGTAATGTATTTATATTTATATGTCAATTTCGATTTCGATTTCAATTATGATTTATATTTATCTATATTTGAGGGGCGGATACTAATTTTACTTTATTTCAATTCAGGGGACAGGGAGTGGCCCTAAGGGTAGGCCACATATGCTCTATACTTATGTGGCTATTCGGACGAGAAGGGAAGGATAAGGAGGTGTTCCCGAGCGTCGCGGTACAAAATCTCTTTTCCATGCAAATAGTTTGTAGATTTGAGATAAAATGATGGTGATGTTGTTTCTTTTTAAATAATTTCTTATTTGAATATATATTTGCATTATCTTTAGTTTATTCGGATATATGATGTTTGGAACAGGTACAACGTTGCTATAACATGTACAAATATACTGTTGGGCAGTGGCAGTGGCTATACTGCCCAGCAGTTTTTTTTTAATTCTGCCCAGAATTGTCACGGTCATTGACCGTGACAATTCTTTTACAAAGGGTCACGGCTTTGTCACGGTTATAAACCGTGACAAACGTGTCACGATCATTGACCTTGACACGATCGTGACACAAAATGCGAGTTTTGTGTCAAGGTCAATGACCGTGACACGACCGTGACAAAAAAAGTTGTCTCGCCTCGAAATGTCACGGTCATTGACCTTGACAAGGTGGATTTGTCAAGGTCAATGACCTTGACAAATGGGCAGATTTGGTGTACTGTATTAACCGTATGGTCGTTTTGAGTGCGCCAACGCGTCCGAAAGGGTCGAAATAGTCAGAAAACACTAGCCGGGGGTTTAGTTTGGGTCCCGGGGCATTTTTAGGCCATGTCGGCAACGTATAAGGGTAGTTTGGTAATTTTGGATTTTTGGGAATTAAAACCCACGAAAGTTAGGAATTAATATCTGATTTGGCAATTACCCACTAAACCCACTAATAACCTAATGGGCTACGGAGGTTATTGAAATTAGTTCCAAAAGAGTTCTTAAGGCAAACCCTAGCCACCATTGTCACTTTGGAGAAGAAGGCTTGTAGAGAGAGAAGAGAGGAGAATTCTGCAGAGAGAGAGAGAATCATTCATCAGATCGACATCAAAATCAGAGATACACATAAGGCAAGTGGTTTAATTTCGTTTATTGCAAAGAATGTTTCTTCCATGCGTAGGAAATTGACAAATTTGTATTGTTCTTGGGAGTTTGATAAAAACCCATTAATTGGAATTAGAACTTTATATTTTGATGAAAGGATTGCATGTAGAATTGTGTTAGGAGGATTATTCTGATGGAAATACACCTTGTTCATAACAAAAATGGATTTAATTATGCCCATTGGTGATTCTAAAATTTTAGGGTTCGTGTTCATGTGATTTGGGGATAAATGGAGGGATTTGATGATTCAATGATGTTTAGGAAGAATTGGCCCTATATAAATGTTAATATATGACCTAAGTATGTTTAGGAATGATTAGAGCCCATGAAAAATTGTTGGATTGATGTTTAGATGAGATTAGAAGTGAAGAGAAATTGGAAAAACGAAAATAGGAATTTCTGGGCTCGAAACTGGCCTCTCGTTAGAAGACCTGCCCAGGTCGTTCGAACGAGCTCGTTCGAACGAGCTTCTAACGAGTTGACAGTTTGACTTCTAACGAGAGGGATGTTCGTTCGATGACTTTCGTTCGAACGAGATCTCGTTAGAAGGCCCACTTCGTTCGAACGAACTCTCGTTCGAATAGCCTCGTTCGAATGAGACTTCTAACGAGTTGACAGTTTAGGCTTTTTAGCCTGTTTTGATTTCGCGTGTCCCGTAACCTTATTTAATTGTAGAGATAACATTTCCCTTGATGATAATTGATATAGTAGGGACATTTGGGATATATAGAGGAGTAAAAACCTAGAAGTGTGATTCGAACCAAATGGAAATTATGGATTAGGACGTGAATGTCTATTACGACGTGAGAACAATTAATGGTTTGTATAATTGTATTAATCGGGAATATGTAAATTGTTTAACATTATACGTAGGTACGAAAATGAGAAGTGTACCACAAATAAATTATGGTGATTACTAAGATTTGTGTATACTTAGTATACGTATATGATTTGATGTGTATGACATACCTACCATACTTGCTATCACGGGAGGTTTACGTTCGCTTAAGGCCCTCTAATCCTTGTGTTTCCCGGATTTAGATTGGTACCTCGAGAACATAGGTCAGAGAAGGACTTATTGGGATGTTAATAAGTCTGCTGATCGTGGGAGCGTAGGTATGTGCGTGACCCATGTGATGTGACTGTGTTCGCCTCCACTGTTTTATGATTTGCTATTATTTGAGTACGATTCCTGAGAGATTCGGAATGCGTGATCCTTATGTACGTGATGTACCGGGATGGATAGTAGAGTATGTGTGCACCGCAGCTTAGTCTCGGGGTGCTTGTATTGTATATTTATGACGTGAATAATATACGCTTAATTAATGGGAACTTTCATGTTGGTATTGTGAATATAATTATGGTAACGTTTTGAGAAAACATAACGGGTTAATCGATAGTGAATTGTATTACTAATTGAGAATCTGAGTTTAAGTAAAGCTCTCTATTAAATTGATAACGCTAGAATGTAATATGGGAATCGAGTAGTAAGGGGTAGAACTTATTACGGTTTGGTTAGATATGTATGTCATTTAGATGGGTATGGTACGTTAGGAGTGCACATGTAGTCGAGATGTGAGAATTTCATGTGAGTGCACGTCCTAACATGTATTTTGCATTTAATGTTTTAATGTTATTAAAACACTTGCTGTTTTTAAAATGATTTCCACTTTCGGGCTCTGACCCATTTGCTTTCAAATCTATTTTTTTAAAAACCATTTTAGGTGCCCAGCCACAAGGACACCATGCAGAGGATTCTCATTCAGGTGACGAGCTGTAGCTGTTTGTGGAAGTTACAGGACTTTGCTAGTAGACGCTTCATCTATCTTGACTCTATATTCAGTTTCATCAGTTGTAGGGCATGTCGCCCATTTCTATTAGAAACATTTCCTATTTCAGATTTCAGACTTTTGGCATGTAATTAATTCAGGGTACTTTGTTTTACTTAATTCAGTTGTGGGATTGTTGTGAGGAGTTTTCCTCCGGACCTCTTACAATTTGTTGGTTATTTCATTACTTCGTTATGGTGAATGGATTATGTTGTTCTTCCATTATTCTTTTATTGCATGTTAATCAGACTTAATTTAAAATTTGGCAACTTACTTTTTAAATACTAGGTGGTCAGTAATCATAAAAATGTTTTCGACAGTGATGCTATTAACTGAACCAACTTGGCATTTTGTATTGATTTAATAAAGGAGTAGCTACCTGGTATTTAATTAGTCGGGGTGTCACATCTATATATATATATATATATATATATATATAAGATGGAGCCATGGTTTTAGAAAAATATCCCCACATTTTATGCATTACATTTTCAAAATGCATGCATGATATTTTCTTTCTTTTATGCCCGTGCATGAAATGTCATGCTAAAAGTGTTTTTTCTTTTTTTTATAAAAATAGTTTTTAATATCATGCATGTTTATTATATTATTTTTTTATTAAATATTTTCTTTTAATATTTAAAAAAATATATTCTTTATTTATTTTTTATTTTTTTATTTTTATTTTTTAAAGGTGTTTTTTAAAAAAAGGTGGATTATTATGGGCTGAGTTTTATCATGGGGGAAAATTTATCGACATGCTCTCGGCACGGGCATCCCCTAGTATATATATATATATATATATATATATATATATATATATATATATATATATATATATATATATATATATATATATATAGAGAGAGAGAGAGAGAGAGAGAGAGAGAGAGAGAGAGATGCAGTCTTCTGTGCACACTAAATTTCGCACATCATTTTTTTTAAATACTAAAAAAATATTTGTAAGCTAATTCTTTTCTGTGATATTTTAACATTTCAAGGGACCCATATAAAAAAATAAGCTCAAAAAAAGTTTTATGCTATTTCAAAAAAATCACTCAAACTTTCGCTGCTTTAAAGCACTTAAAAGCTGCGAAAGTTTGATCGATTTTTTTAAAATAGCAAAAAAAAATTATTTGAGCTGATTTTTTTCTATGAGTCCGTTAAAATGTTTAAATATCACAGGAAAAAAAAATCAAAGCTAAAATGTTTTTTTTAATATTTAAAAAAAATAATGTGCAAACTTTAGTGTGCATAGGAGTCTCTCTCTCTCTCTCTCTCTCTCCGTATATATATATGTAGTCCTACAGTTCTTCGTGAGAGTAAGATCCATATTGATGTAGAACAGAGCAACACGAAGAAATATATATTTTATAGACTTCAAATGGATTGACGTACCCTAAAATTTAATTTCGGTACATAAATAAAGGAAGAGAATGTTAAAATGAATTCATAAATTGGAGAGATAAAATTTCGGTACATTAATTTCGAAGGGGCGGGGGTTATCTTTTCCAAAGGAGAGGAGGAATTTTGCCTTTCCTATAAATTGGATTTCCCTTGCTCCAACAACGAAGCAAAGTATGAAGCGTTGGTACTGGGGCTGCTAGAGGCCCTTCGAAGGGGCACCAGTTCGTAGTGCATCAAAGGTGATTCAAACTTAGTGATCCAACAAGTGAATGGGGAATATGCGTTGAAGTACCTCAGTTTAGCATTATACATAACGATAATCCAATGGTTGATCAATCAGTTCCATCAAGTGAAGATAAAAAGGCACCCCAGAACGATGAATAGTCATGTCGATGCCTATACTACCATCGCTCAAAAGCTGGCTGTAAAGACCGATACAACTACTATGGTGATCCAACGAAAAACAGCACCATCGGTATGTGGTCGAAATCAGAAAGCAATTGGAGTCCGGAGAAGGCAAGATGGAACTGAAAGAGCTTTCAACCTTTACTTCAGGAATGTGGGGGGGTGGTTGTCAAGATGTGTTGGCCCTGAAGAAGCAAAACAAAGACTGAAAAAAATGCATGAAGGCCATTACAAAACAACAGAGATCCCGATGTACAGAAGGATTCAGAGGGAAGGATACTTTTGTCCAACGATGAAACGAGATACAGCAGAGTTACAACGAAAATGTGATAAGTGACAACATTTCTTTTAAGCAGCTGAATGCCACTTCGTTGGAGCTCAAACAGATTGGAGACAGCACTACATTGACTTCATCAAATACGGAGTTATTCCTTTAGAGAAAATAGATGTGATGGGACTCAAACGAAGGGCTCCACGATTTTACGTCCAGGAGGACCAACTCTATCGAAGGGGATACTTCAACAGACCATTGAGATGCATCACGAAGGAAGAGGCAGCAGAAGTATTGAAGCAAGCTCATGAGCCAGCTCACAATGGAAGGGACAAGTTGTATAACCAATTAATAACATTGGGGTATTATTGGCCAAATATGGAGAAACATTCTGTTGAGTTTGTGCAAAAATGCAAGGCGTGCCATCTATATAGAAATATGGTCCATGCTCCTTCGGTGGACTTACATTCTTTGGCCACTCCTTACCCATTCCACACTTGGGTGTTTGACCTGGTAGGGGCAATACATCCTTCATCAGAGAGGAAAGATCTTGATTTTGGTGGCAACGGAGTGATTCACAAAGTGGGTTGAAGCGATACCACTTAGAAGAGCAACGACCAGCGTGATAATTAATTTTAACAAAGAGTACATAATTTATCATTTTGGGAACCCAAAATTCATCCTCTCTGATAACAGAACCCCTTTCATCAATAAAGAGTTAACAATGCTCACCGAAAGATACTCCATCATCCATCATACCTCAACGGTGGCATACCCCAAGGGAAACGGCCAAGCCGAACCGACTTACAAGACTTTGGTCAATATTTTGGCAAAAATATTGGAAGACTTCCAAGGATCATGGGAAGAGAAGATCCCAGTAGTACTATGGGCCTATCGAATGACTAAAAGAAAACCCATAGGATATACATCGTTCTCCCTTGTATATGGAGCTGAAGCAATCCTGGCAGTGGAGTTGGAAGTTCTTTCTGCCAGTTATACCCTGCGAAGCAGCATGCTCCCTCAGAGCAGATATGTACCATTAGAAGTGTTAGGCTAGCACAGAGATAATGTGATGCAACACCTCCAAATGTACACGAAGAAACTCTCAAGGGCGTATGATAATTTGGAAAGACCAAGGAAGTTCGTTGAAGGAGACCTCATTTTGAAAGCAGTTGTGAAGCACATCAGAAGGCTCCCTCTCCCTAAGTTTGCTACGAATTGGGAGGGACCTTTCATTATGAAGGAGGCTCGTGGATCAGGTTACTACTTAATTTATAAAATGGAAGAGTATAAATCGTTTAAGATTAATAACAAATGGTTGAATATCTACCATATTTGAAGCAGTGACCTTAGAAGTTTTATTTTATTTTTTTGGAGTAATAGAAAAAAAGTTGCAAGTCATTAATGAAGTCCCATCTGTTATTATAACTAGAGATTGGTTTGGACATTGTAAGAGTTTCATCTTTGTAATAGACAGAAGAATAGTTGTAACCCATGGAAACGATGGTATGGCAGAACAAACTCTCTTTTTCATTTATATATATTTGAACTTACATCACAAAAGTGGGAACTATCGCCCAAGAATTACATAAGAAGAAAACAAAAATTTATACAAATGTTGGGGGTCATTAGCCTATGAGGAACCATGAGTCTCGGGAAGAGAAAAAATCCCCAGGCAAGCCCGAGAAGTTGTTAAGCACGCCTACTAGGCGCTGATGGAACCCTCCAACCTCATTTGGACTTGAGCACGCTCGATAAGCAACATCTCTCGTTTTAACTTGGCTATACGGAGAGCTTCCTTGATAACCTCCACCTCTAGATTCACAGCCTCTAGCAGGGGTACTAAATCAGCCAATCTTGCCTCTTCAGTCTGTTGGGCCTCCAAGTGCTTCTGCAACAGCTCCCTCTGACTTTCCAATTGATGAATCTTCAAAGTATTTAAATGTCCGATCAACTAGTTTAATTGAAAGCCATCTTTTCCCAATTCCTTCAAGTTAGCCAAGAATTGATTAAGGAGGGTTTTAGTAACATTTGCAGTGGGGGTATTGGCAATATCAACAATAACGGTTGCCATGCCCTAAAGACTATAGCTCATCACTGAATTATTCGAACGACGGCAATCCACTGTAAAAGTGTCAGGTTGATCGATAGTAATTCGCTCAATCACCGAACGATGGCAGGCAGATATTTGAGGTGAGTGGTGAAGAACCATGACACAGGACTCGTGAGGGGACAGTGTAGGCAAAAGAAGCTCAAAGTCAGATTCACTATCAGCGGGACCGCCAGTAGTGGAACCTTGATCGTTAGGACTTGACTCCTCAGATCCAGCTAGTTCCTGGTGACGTGAGACAACAGGTGAAGGAGCTTGTCGAGTTTTCTCTTCAGCACGAAGGGACTCCCTGGCAACCTTAAATGTGACAACAAAAAAATCTTAACAAAAGGTTTTCATTGATAAGTCACCGTTAGTGATGGAGTTTAACGAAAAATCTTAATAAGTGGTTTTCATTGTTAAGGCACCGTTATTGGTAGAGTTTGAAAAAAAATCTTAACAACTGGTTTTCATTGTTAAGCCACTGTTACTAGTGGAATTTGATGAAAATTTAACACGTGGTTTTCATTGTTAAAATAGTTATATTGTTCCCCATTCTTTGTTTTAACAGGCCTAGCGATAAAAAAAAGCTTGGGCAAAATGACAAGAAAAGGCAAAAGTTACCTCGGGAATGATAGCTAGAGGAACAACGTTAGGGTTTACAGTAACATTCTCCCTCCGATACTCAGCATATCCTTCGAATGGAGGAATGTTAGCTAAAGACGAAACACCACCGCCTTCGAATGGCACAATGTCCAAGACTAGAGACGTTCCCTCGGGGGAAGTTTTAATGACAGGTGTGGGACCCTGGAGAGGAACAAGTCCTGCCAAGGCAATACGAATAATGGAGTTAGATGCACAAGTTGAAGCGGTAGGAACCCGGGGGACCACAAGCTGAAATGGGGTAGTTCAGCCTCGAGCAAGCTGGGAATATAAAGCTAAGTGTTAGAAGCAAGGCATATCACAAAAACAAGGGGCAAAGTGAACGTTCAACCTACCTCAGTGATGTTGACAAAAGGAGAAAAATCAGAGATCGATCTCAATACACTACACCAAAATTCTCATTTAGTAACAGAGAATTTTCGGTATTACTAACACTATTATACCATTACTATTCCTCACAATACATTACCGTTAGTAATTTGTGATAAGTGTTGGTAATATTAGTTCAATATTTTTAAAGTAATTATTTTATTGAAAAAAAGAGGGTAAATTTGCCCCAACCCAAAAAACACCCCGACTACACTATACCCACAAACTCTCCAAAGCTAAACGAGATGCCCTTGCTAACTTCTCTCTAAATCCACCTGCCAAAACCCCATCTTCTTCTCCAAATAGACGTGCCCAAGCCCCATCTTCTTTTCCAAATCGAGATTTGAAAGTACCTAGGGTTTAGATATTTGGAAGAATTGAAGTTTGGAAGACCTAGGGTTTGGTCGTTTGGCACAATAGCAATCGATTTAGATTCAGACCCCAAACTTGTAAGTTTCCTTCAACTACTTAATCTTCACTCATATGTATGCACTCATTTGTTTCGTGATTCTGTACAACTTTGGATCTGGATGTGAACTATGTTGAGTCTTATATTCTATGAACAATTACCGCTTTGTTGTATGTGTTTGATGCTTTTTCTATTATTTTCCATTTCATTTGGTGATGTGCTAACATATAGTGTGCATAATTTTCTGGGTGAAAATAACTTTTGAAATAATATATAGGTTATTTTTATTAGAAAATTTAAGTAATGACATGAATTGTTTCAGATTTGTGTTCAAACATTAGTAATTATATTTACAGGTATGTTAAAAGTTATGTTTTATTTTTCTTGCAATCAAATTATGATTGCTTGTCCTAACTCAGGATAAATTGTGTTCTTGGTGTTTGATGAAACTCCGAAAAGAGTTTAAAACGCTATACATTAAAGCATCTTTGTTGTTGTTTTGGTGATTTTTAAGTTGATGTTTGGGGTTTATTTTTTGTTAAATTAATGTTCAGTAACAAGTTAGATACGATTATTTAGCTATATCATTTATATACATCTTTATATTGGCCATTACCTCCATTGGATAGCTTTGCCATTTTTCATCTGATACTCTCAAAAGTCACAAGAAAAGCCTAGTTAGAGAAGAGTATGTTTTGAGATATGGTATTAAGGTCTAGTGAATTTATTAACTTAATTTGATTTTGATAGAAGATGAAGAGTATGTTTTAAGATGTCGGAAAAAGGTCTATTGAATTTATTATCCTTGAACTCCCTAGATTCGAATTATGATTAGGACTGCTATAATTTGTTTTTGCTCGTGAGTTAATTAATCAATACTTTGAACTAATTTTCTTAATTTTACTCTCTGAAGTGAAATCTAGCTCTAGGATTAATCGTCTCTATTTTCTATGTATTTTTTTGTCTATTCCAAGGGTATGATGCATCAATACACTTGAAGTGTAAGTAGAGAATGCAATGGAAAACTACAAGTGTAATGAACCAACTTGGAAACATTATCTACTCATAAAGCAAATGACGCAATGGAAAACTACAAGTGTAAGTAGTCCAAAAGTTTTTATTACATGAAATTTAAGTTTATTAGTGATATGTAAGTAATAAAGGAGAGAAGGAAATGGAAAATTATCTTCTTGTGAGATATTAAAATGTTTTAAGTTTATTGGTGACGTGAATGGTTATTTTGGAAGTAGGCAAGAGATCTGAGTAATTATATATAGAAATAAGCTAGATTCAGGAGTATAATTGGAAACATATCATTTGGTGTCATAACTATTTTGACACGAGTTGGCATTTGTTATAGTACATATAAATAACTAACTAAATTCCTATTACAACGTATGACTACCCTCCTTTATTATATATGGATAGCTAGGAATTGTTTCCCAATTGGATTATTAAAAAAATGCTAAATTTTTATTTTTATTTCACACTGTAAAACATAAATATGAGATCGTAAATAGACTCCAAGAAAGAAAGTATATATGTGGAATGACGGGTGGTGGTGTAAATAACGCACCTTCCTTAAAGATAGCTGACATAGGAATCTCAGTCATAGATTCAATAGATGTCGCTCATATCGCTTCTGATAGTGTTCTTATAGAACCCAGTTTGAGTGTGAATATTGGTCCAGTATTAACTAGCCGTGCTATCTTCTAAAGAATGAAAAACTGCACGATAATTTAAAATAATTCCTATACTAAGTAAAGGAATGCTTATGTTTATTAACAACCATTAGTGTAATGTCACCAGCGCGAGACAGTAGGCAATGTCGGAATTTGAATAAGACCCCAATGCATAAGTGACATTTTGCCTGTGAACATGTTATGTCAGTTGCACATTGACAATCTATTTTGACATATAAACTCTGTTTTGAAGATTTTTTGAAGTATACATGTTCACCATATACTTATAAATTTTTTTATTCTGCAGGAAAAACTTTCGAGCCCTCTTGGTGCTCAAAGTTTAGAATTTTATGATGAAATTTCTGAGGCTTTTAGTGGGAACTTATTTTGGGGCACTGAGCTGCAACCTCAAGAATGGTACTTCTAGGGTGATAATGGAGGAATCTTCGATACGGATGCTCTGCCAAGGGTTTATAACTCTAGCCAGCTTCAAGTAATAGCAAAACCTTTAAACTCTTGTGATTAAGTTCTTATGGGGAACGTTATCTTAAAGTTTGAATTCTGTGATTAAGTTCCTATGGGGAAAGTAATCTTAAAGTTCCAATCCTATAAATTAGTTGCCAAATCACTCTTATAATCACGTATTTCCATAACAAAAAATCCAGATTTTGATATTTGCAATCTATTTTGATCCTATAATTTGTATATTTGATATAGTTTTAATGAATGTATGTAGTAATATATGATTTGAGCGTATGCAGTGATAAATCATCCTGATAAACTTGTTTAATGCGTGATTGCAGTGCTTATTTGAGCGCGATGTTGTGTGTTTTCAAAGTGAACAAGAGAGAATAAAGGGGTTGTACCTCGGCCCTAAGCTGATCTTTTCCATGTCATTCATAAAGTCCCCGCTGGTGACTCTCCCTATGTAAGGCCTAAAAACATGTTCTGGTCTGAAAATTCTTTATCATAAACTGTTTTGTTTTCTTTGTTAATCTTTAATGTTAGTGTTCTTTTATAAGTTGAAAACTAATCCAAGACTAGATTCCCTCTCCACTTTTTTGGTGATTTTAGAGTGTAAAATCACCACCCTATCAAGTTAGTAATTTTAGAGTGTAATGCATTGCGGTCAAAGGTACTACCATATGTTGACACTAGTTTTGAGTAAAGAGCATATTACATGAGTTGTTTTATTTCCCTTGTATTCCATTACAAATTCTTAATTCTGATTATTATCCTATTCATGTACTCAAGTCCATAACCTGATATCATACTAGATTTTTCTTAACCATCTGCCTAGAAGTAGTCTAATCTTTTGAAACTCAAAATTAATTACAACATTTGTAAGCTCATTTCCATGTTGTTGCAATAATTATCGATTCTTCTGTCTGCAACTTAATCTTAAAGTTGACGATTGTTGTAAAAGGGCTGGATTCAGAATAACGATTCATAGAAGTTCAGTATTCTTTGATTTATTACTCACAACGGTAGTTTATGGGTACTGTTCCTGACATAAGAAAATGTTGGCATAGGCTATGTTTTTATGCAACAAGGCTTAACTGAATATAGTAAATTTTGCTTCATTTAATATGATGTATACAAGAAGATGATTTATGCCATTTGAGTTTACTTAGATATCCATTTTATGATTTACGATGGCGGTGGTGGTCTGGTAATAGTGGTCAATGTTACCTAAAGTGTGTATCACTCCAGTTTGTGGAACGAGAATGGAAACATAATACATCTGTACACATCTTATACTATAAAATGTGTATGGTGAGGTGGTAGTCTTATTTAGACCATATTGTTGAAATTAGTTCAGCTCCTTCGTGGTAAACAAAGTTAGAATGACATCTTATAATATTTTTAAGATACAAAATCTTTTATCTTGCCATTTTGATTTTATATACGAAATTATACATGTAAAGACGTCGGATAACCATGATAGATATGTGTGTATGAAATTGTCTTAAGACATTTTCACAATATGTTCTATAATCATAGACAAGCTATAATTTATCTTATTTTTATCTTTATATGTACATCATATTGTCATGTGTACTATTATTATCATTATGTGAGGTGGAAATTCAAGAATATTTAAAATGCAAACTTACCTACTGTTATTGTATCATAGGTTCGAAAACCGCTCTTGTGGTTCATGTTCCCTTATATTATCGTCTTATCTGTTCCGTCACCGACAAGTATTATATTGGACTTCTCTTTTTCAACGATGATATTCTCAACATAGAAACCCCATCTGATTTTAATTGAGTATCGTCTTGAACTGTAGTTTGGAGTAGCTAAGATGGCATGGGTGACTTTTGCAAATTTTCATAATCCATCTTGTGCTACAACAGCATCATATACTGTGTACTGGCCTTGCACACTCAAAACAGGTGATGTGTGCGCACCTTTGATCAACAGAACATTTTTTCCTTCCGGAATGAAACATGATTAATTGATAACAATCTCTATAGAAGATGTATTATATAAGAAAAATCTCTATAGATGATTATACGATGCATCAAACATATTTCCTTAGTATTCTAAATCTATTCCATACACGTGATATTGGGAGTTTAGTTATTGAAAATTTATTGTAAGAGGATAAAGTTTATCAAAGTTGGTTGTAGTTTTGTATAAATGTTTAAACATTTATGAAAAATGTTGAGCATGTGGTTGTAGTTTTATGGGAAATTTTAAACTTTGGACAAGAAAACATAATATTGTTTTGTACTACTTAAAATTTGGACATGGGTGCATGATCAATGTGACATTAATCCCTTTTGACTCATTATAGTTTCTCAACTTGACCACCATTTTTCATACTCTATGCAATTTCTTATCTGAAATCAAGCTTCAGTTAAATGAGTTTGAGCCTCTTGTCAATACTCATTTTTAAGAGAGAATCTCTTGGGCATTTCTCTCTTGTTTTATCTCATGTCTGGGTTACAAAGGCATAATATTGTCTTATCTCGTGAGTTTTTATAAATCAAGGGTTTCTTATGAACATATTTGATTTAGTTTCTGATTCCTTTCTCAACATGCATTTGAAAGAAGAAGAGCACTCTTGAGAGAAGCCGAAGGCCAACTACACCTTAAGAGTCCAATACTTCTGTCGCTTGAGAGGCTGGTAATTGGAGTAAAGGTAATTAGCTTCTGTCTTTCTTGTCTTATATTTTTTATATCTATATTCAATTTCCCATTGAACACTCTACCTAATGGCACTAGCTGCGATAACTTTTAGGGTTTCATCAACTCTCAGCAAACCCTAATCCCAGATAAAACCACCTTATCAGCATACAAATGGTGGCAGGAAAGAAAACAAAGAAGACTCGTGAATGGCGTTCACCACTACAGCGGAAACAATGTTGACTTGGGAACAGCTTGCGAAAAGTATCTTCGTGTTTCATGCCTTAGCATCATTGATGCAGGTGATTCTGATATCATCAAACTCTCCCTGGTAACTGAGAAGCTTGAAATAAGCATTGATGTTTGCCATTTCCCAACATTGTCCTAAAACTAGTAATTTAGAGAAGTTATTTATAATCTTGAAGAACCATGATAATTTTTCAATGTTAGTTTTAGTCTTCTTATGAACATCTGTGATACTTGCTTTGATCATATGCCATTTATCTTCTTCGAGCAATTAGTTTGTCAACTTATTGATTTTGATTTATTGATATACTAAGTAAATTAAAACTGTGCCATGGAAAAATGGATCTAGTGGTTGGATATGGTCTTACCTAGCATATAAATCAGCCCCTACGTACCTGCTTGTTCTCATGCCACTTCTTTGGATTTGATTGATATTTTCCATGATTGTTGATATTTTTTTACAACTGAGAAGGGCCAAGTTGAGTGTTAGGTTTTGGTGGGGAAGCTTGGCTAAGAAATTTGCTGAAACTGCCTGTTTCTCTGTGACTGTTGTTCTCTCAAGTGGACTCTGGTCCATTAGTCTCTCTGGTTGGCCTCTGGTTTTTCATAATCTCTCTGCTAATGTATGGCCCATAAAAGGAGAGAGAGTGATGAGAAGCTTGATTGCTGCAACTCCCAATTCTTCATTGGGGTTATTAATGAGCTCAATCAGGTTGAAACTAGCTTCAGTCTCCTTAACCACAGACACAATGTCAGCTAAAAATTTGTGGGATTTCACAAGGCATAAGAGGATTCTAATAATATTAGTACTGAGTTCCTCAGGGGTTGAATATTTAAGCATGTAGATGATGTTGTACACAATATAGTTCGAGGCCATTGTTTGGCCATGACTGCTTACTTAGAGGTTCTCTATCTCTAGGCCAGATTCGAGTATGTTTGCTAGTATTTTAGCTGCTTCTTTTTTCGAGCTCATTCGTTCGTTTTGAATTGTGCGTGTGAATATCTCTTCATCTGTTTTATTGCAAAAATTAAAACTTCCATCTATTTTATTGCTATACTAACTAAATTTTGTACAGTCGCGTTTTATACAGTCACTTGTGGCTCCAGGATAAACGATTGGGTGTGTTGCTGCTCAGTCCATCGGTGAGCCTGCCACTCAGATTACTCTTTAACACCTTCCATTATGCTGGTGAGTTCCAATAATATTACCGTCCATTTTTAATGATATTAATTTTATCTTCTTTAAAAGATGGGTGCATTAGTTTTGTACTTGGCAAAAGGTACTTGCCAAATTTTGTACTTGGCAAAACATTGAATTTAGTTCTTCTATTATTAACTTATTTTGAATTAATATTTGGATGGAACAATATATATTGGGTTTATTTGTTTTTGTATGATTAACTTTAAACAATTGACTCAACTCTATTGTCAATTATATGTCCGGAGACACTATTACTCTAGCTCTACGTTGTGTATTTTTTAAATGTGTGATTTTAAAAATATCCCCTTCTTTTTTTTTCCAGTTTCCGGAGTTTATGGTCTCATTCATTTCATGGATTTCTTCGCCATCTATAGGGAGTACATCACGTGCAACAACAATTACAAGTGTTAATGGAGGAATCGTACCACCATCCAACGCAGGTCGCCAACAACGGATTCAGTATTTAGGCGTTAGCGATGAAGTTGAAGTACGCTGAGCTTGTGAATCTCCAGAACATGACGGTGTTCACGTTGGATGATATCTCGATCTTCACCGGCTTGCAGGCATACGTTAGCAACGTGAGGTTCAATATTATGTCGAATAAACTATTGCTAGTTGCGGATCTGGATAAGCTGCCGTAGGGGATGACGTTACCGTCGCTTGAGAAAGTACAGTCGCTTGTGGTGACTACAGCAGGTGGAGTTGCGCCTGTAAGGATCAATTACGTGAGGATTAAGATTCCTGACATTATGCGTAACCTAAAGATTCCTGACAAAAGCTTCTTGACAAACTTGGTCTCGTATAATTGTGTTTTTTTTTTTCTTTAGTTCAAAAATTAAAGTGGGTCGGGTCATTCCCATTTATAGTGTCGTCCTATTATTTTTTTAGTGTATTTAGCTTATTCAAGAAAACCCTTTTTGTGTTGGTTGAAAATATTTAGTGAAGTCTTTTGGATGTTTGATATTGATTGAATTTTATGATCCATTTTATTGCTGTATTTTTTTCACTCTAAAATTGCTTTGATTTCTTATTTGGTGTGATTGATCTTTATTTGTTTTCGGATTTGTCTAAAGTGGTTTGAAATCACTTAGTTTCCCATTAATCTGGTGTAATTGGTAAGGAATTGGCCAAAGGTTGGGGAGGGCCTTGGATTATGGGAGGGCCCTTGAAAAATATATTTTTTTAAATATGTACTAAGATTAGTAACACAATTTTACCGTTATTAATTTTGATGTTTGTAACAGAATTTTACCGTTACTAATTCTGAATTTTTCATTTCTATTAGTAACATAACTATAGCGTTATTAATTCTGAATCTTACCATTACTATTAGTAACATAATTTAACCGTTACAAAATTTGAATTTTACCGTTACTATTAGTAACAGAATTTTACCATTACTAATTCTGATTTTTTCCGTTACTATTAGTAACAGAATTTTACCGTTACTAACTCTAATTTTTTTTTGTTACTATTAGTAACAGAATTTTACCGTTACTAGCTTCGTGCCCCACACCTTTTTTCTAACAGGAAAATTGTGTTACTAATATATTTAGTAATGGTAAAATTGTGTTACTAATGGCGTGTTTTGGTGTAGTGATAAGGGAAGCTGAAGAAGGACATCAACCAGCGAAGTAGATAGGGACGAAGCAACTTCAACCTGAAACATAACAAAGCACTTAGAAAATACATCAAGGAAGGAAAGATAGAAGAAAGATCTACCAATCACTTAACACTTATTACCTCGAGAGAGCTTGGCAAAATTGGAATCACATCCAGAGGAACCACCGGTAGAGAGGGTGAACCAGAAGAAGCTAGGGGAGTCTCCTTTAAATGAGAGAAAAACCCCCAAGATTCAATGGGAGTAGTAGGCCTCTTAGCAGCCTCCTATTGGCCTTGGCTGCAGCAATGGGGATTGCTGAGCAGTATGGAGGCAGATCACTTGGAGGATCCTTCGGTGTTTGATTGAGAGGAAACTCAATTCCCAGAGAGAAATTCCCCTTTATCCCCAGCTCCAAAGGAGGAAAACTTTGTACAATGGGGTAAACAGGGGACTTTGGATGAATTCATGAATTTTGGCTATCTGTCTTGGCCAATACTTCAGTGCAAAATCACTAGTTACATCGCCCGTCCTAAAAAGTGTAGGAATGGTAACACGGCCACTTATGGCTTAGCAGATCGTGGAAGCAGCTGACACGGTGTAAAAAGCACAGGCCTCAAGAAAAAATGCCCTGGGTGAGAATCTTGAAACACCGGCCGAGGAACCCCTTGGTCCTACCCAAATTGACGGCTGCAATGGTTGGGGTTGTAATGTTCAGACGTGTATCCCCATTCAGTGTAAGAGGGAAGATAGCTAGGAGTCAAGGCCAAAACGATGGCAAAAGAAGGATCCTCCGCTATAAGATCCTCAGAAGTGGGCCCCACCACCCTCGGTACATGACCAAAAAAGTTCCAAGTGTGGGCAAAGGAATCTTCACTATAAGGCCTCACCACGAAGCGGCTTGCTTTGTCAAAAATTCCCAAAAGCTCCTTTTTATATTTCTTACAAAAGAAAAAAAGGCGATGGGGATTGATGATTTCCCCAGCACGAAGGGGAACATGGTTGGCAGATATCTTGGGGAAATGAAAGTAAAGAAAACCAGTCAAAATGATGACATTGGCTAAGTTGTCCAAGTTATATCGCCCAAGGACCGTTCCATGTCCAGATGGGTTATGTCCAACCATGTATAAAGTGACTCGAAGGCCATGGATGCCATAAGAAGATCATATCCTCTAGCCAAATGGACAGACAGATTGATCAAGTCCCTATGTGGTTTATCATTGGGTTTGCTAGGCAAGACAAAATAAGAAAGAATCACAAGTATGTAGGCTGGTAACTCAAGAGATATACCTTTTACTAGGCCAAATTCAGTAGCGGGGTTGGTACGATAGAAGTAGTTTATGAGGGGAGTGAAGGTAGCCTTGTTGGAAGTACCAATACACCTCCTGTAAATTTGGTCCAAGTATGCTCGGTCCTTTGTCTCTTTGACGTCCAAAGCCTCATCGTGATAAGATGAAATCCCTATGGGCTCAAGTCCAAGCAGCTCACAAACGTCCTCAAGCATAACGGTGAACTCTCCCAATGAAATAACGAATGTGTGAGTTGTAATGTTCCAACAAGAGACCAATATTTAAAGATCAGCATTGTGTTTAGAGAGAGCGAACTCCCCAAACCAGGCAGCTCGATGGAGACCAACATTCGAAAGATCGTCAGAGTAAGTGGTCTTCATAAACGAGTTCCAAGTATCAAAGTGGGAGGGGGAACCACCAGATCCTTTGAAATAAATGTGAGACCAAGGGAAGTCACCTCTATCAAGACGGAACCTTATAGTCCCCTCTAGAGGAAAATAACCCCAAGAAGTGGAATCTTGGTCTTCATCACCCAAAAGAAAAGGGTCATACTTAGCACTTAAAGTGAAAGTTTTGAGGGCGCCCTCAAAATCATCTTCCTCACCAAAAATGGGGGAGCGATAATAGAAGCACAGTTGTTCTTGGCACGCTGCCACCAGGGCAGTGGCACCTAGGGCGGAGGTAGCAGTAGGGGCAAGGGTTGTTACAGGTGGAGCACTGGTTGTAGGCGTGTTAGGAACGCTTGAATAAGCCATGATAGGTAGCGATGAAAGAAAAAAGCTTGACAAGGAGGAGATAGGGATGAAAATTATGGAGTATGGCCACCGGAGGCGGTGAAGAAGATGACGAAGGAAAACAAAACAGAGAAAAGCTTGGTAACAATGGCAGTTTCAGGGGTTTCTCTCTCTAAATGCTCTAAGGGTTGAAGAAGACGAAGGAATTGCGAATGAAAAAAATCGCTAAGTGTTTGAATAATAGTCATTTGAAATTATTAAGTTGTCTTTTGAGTTTCCCACCATCATTTCAAATGGACTCGTGGCACTTCGGGGAGTGTCCTGATAGTTGAAAAGACAGCACTATATCATTAATGAAGTGACGCATGGGGAATAGACAGGGTTGATTTTAAAATAAATTATGATTTTGGCACCAGAATTTTTCATCAGGCGCATCGGATATCCCACAACGCAGAAGCTATTACCACGGTTCAACAAGCTACGACGCCCTCTCGCCACAAGTCCAAATGGTGTTAGCTTTGACTCGGACACATCGAGGAGAATTTTGCTTTTCAAACAAGATGAAATGATGACGTAGCACAGTCCAAACGAGAAAGTACCTCCAGCTTGGGGGGAATTTCGTTGGGTGGATTTACGTAGGAGAATTCCAACGTTAGAGAAAAGGCTCCACACATCGCAATACAAAAAGTTTACGATGTCCCCTCGCCACAAGCCCGTTCGAAGTTATTTCTAGCTTCGGTACATCGGGGAGAATTTTACTTTTTGAACAACACAAAACGAAGAAGAATAGCGGCATGCCGAAAATGGGGAGAATTTTATAGTTTAACACTTACTTTGGTAGAATTACACAAGTCTAAATGCCAGGAAAGTTCACGAGGGAGATTTCATACCACTAGGGGAAATCATAACGCAAATACCAAACAACCCTCTACTTAATGTCATATCCAGCTAAGCAATGTCAAATCTGCACTTGAGTAAACCAGTGTGGCATTTGGGGCTGTCAGACAGTTGGTGAGCCACCTCTGTGATGACAACCCCCTGACGCACAGTAGTTAGTCAAAAGGCATGTCTTGGCATTTAATGTTTATGATGTGGAGATGACTAGTCCATCAGGCATTTAATGTTTGTGACGTAAAGTATAAGGGATGTATTTCACATCTGTAAAAGACTGAGGCACCTCGAGACTGGTGTGGGGGACTATTTATGGGCCTCAACCACTTCTGAGGGGAGAATGTTCTTTCAGAGTCCTTCTTTAGAGAGATTATCACAAGAGAGAAAGAAGTTATTACAAACTAGAGCTCTTACTCACCCACCACCATTGTCATTTATTGTGAAGCTGTAATAGGTAATAGCTAACCAGAGATCTTTCAGAGGTTGCTGGTGTTTGGCTACCTGCTAAGGTGTATCTAAGGTGCTTAGTCATCTCTCCCTTTGTTTGAGTTACTTCTGAGTTCCCTCTATTATTGTTTGAGTTATACACGAGTGTATTGTGAATCCAATATGAGTGTTGATCAAATATAATATTATGTGTTTACTTGTGTTCATTAAAGAGTTTTTGGGTTATCATTTATCACCATACCTATAGGGGTTACACCTCAACTAGTATTACCATACTCCCAGGCTACAAGGGGACTACCCTCTTACAGATATTTTATATACTTCAAATGGATTAACGTACCCTAAAAATTAATTTCGGTACATAAATAAAGGAAAAGAATGTTAAAATGAACTAATAATTTTTATGTCTACTTCATTGGTTACAACATCGCAATATTCATTATTTGCATTTTTGTGGTCCATAATCCATATGAAAGCCCCATCATCCTCGTCAATTTTATCTCCATATTTATCTTTCTATTTTAATACAAATAATAAAGAATGAAGAAGTTAAATAATATTAACCTAATATAATTTAAAATCATTTTAAGGAAAAATACAACCACATACCATCTTTTCTGCATGACCAGCATAGCCTAACTTACTTAGCCTATAATTATATTTATTCTTCGCCCGTCTTTTTTTTTTTTGTAATTCGCTTAAATCCTAAGAATTTCACATATAGTCGTCATAAGGGTTTTATAATAATCAAAATAACTTGATTATTTACAAAAGAAATATATATTTAAATTTTAACTAAAATTTTGAAGTGAGTCTTCCTCTTACAAACTTGAAAGGACCAAACCATAGTTGGATGTAACTCAGGCCTGTCTAACCCAACCCAATAGCGCTTGAAGCACGCCCGGTCCAATCTACTAATAAAAAGGGTTAAAACAAACATTTGTCACGTGAATAATTACAAAATAGTTAGCATTTGAATAAGCTCACATCGCTTATCCAAAACACTGGAGGAGATATATGGAATCACCACACGACCCAATAGCCATCCAATGGAGTTTCGTTAATAATTAAAACATTATAGTTTTGCACAACTATAAATACAGCTCACACTCGGGGATGTAATTTTCGTACTTTAAGAGAAGCTAATAAAAATACAGTGACCTCTGTATAGACATAGGCAATTTGTATAAGCATGTATATTTGTGTGTTGTGTGTAACATTTCTATAATTGATTAGTTGTCATTATTTGCACTCACAATTGGTGCCGTCAGTGGGAATCGACTTCCTTTCTATGAAAGCGATCTCTAAAAGCTACAATGTCTCACTACCCAAATAATGCACCCTAACATGGAGATGTGCGAGATGATTTAGCTCCACTAAGGGTCAGGTCTGAGTCCGTCAAGATGGGAACCCAAGGTTTCGACAAGAGCAATAGCCTTTCTAGGAAAGCTACGGGCATCCTAGATTAGCCCAGATCTCATGGTTAGTTGATGCATAGGAAACAAGGCTTCAACAACAGGAGGAGGCAACTCCCCTCCAGATTCAGGATAATTCTTGCCCCCAGCAGTGATTAGAAGAAATGGACAGAGAACTTCGCCAGGATCGTACGACTCCTAGCCCTCAGGTGAGAAAGACTCATAAACGAGGAACTAGCACTAGGGGCAACCAAAAGCGTTCAGAACATGGAAGTTATCTAGGTAGACACCACCGAAACAATTAGCGCCATAAGTATGACATGAGGAGGTTGGGCTGGAAGGAAATGGACCAGTACCTAGCTCACCGAGGAGCTAGATCTACGAAGGAGCTGGTAAGGAGAACTCAAATTACCCAAATTAAGTCTCCTTTCTCAAGGTCTATTGAGGAGGAGGAAACCTTGAAGAAGTTTGCAGCACGCAGGTTCAAAATATATAATAGAAAAATAGACCATATAGATCATATTCGGCAGTATAAGCAGGCCATGATTTTATAGAGCCGTAACGATGCTCTGATGTGTCGTATTTTCCCTTCCAGCTTGGGCGACATTAACCAAAAGTGGTTTGATACACTGCCTCACATATCCATTAAGAGCTTCAAGGTCCTCACTGAGGCTTTCACTTCTCATTTCATAACTAGAAGCTCACACCCGAAGAGGATGGACTCGCTTCTCATAATGAGGAAGAATCCACAAGAGACTCTGCGCGAGTACGCCAAGCGTTATTTGGAAGTGTTTAATGAAGTGGAAGGCTACTCGGAGCAGGTTATCGCAACGTCTTTTAAAATCATTTTAGCCTCTACTTATATATTGCACCAGTCTCTCCCTAAAAATAAGGCTAACACCATTGATGATATCATGTCGTGTATTGAGAAGTATGCCAAGATGGAGGACGTGGTCCAGACCAGCTAGACAGAAACTGGTCACGCAAAAGCGAATAATGGGGGAGACAAGGAGAACAATTCTAAGAAGGGAAACAAGAAGAAAAACAGTGCCAAGAATGGGGGTAAGGCGAATTAATCCAAAGATTTTTAAGCCATCAACATAGGTTTTAAGGAACCGATTTACAAGATTTTAGGAAAGATCAAGGACCAAGAGTTCGTAAAGTGGATAAAAAAGATGGGAGGGGATCCGACCAAGAGGAACAACATGCTCTAGTGTGCATTCCATAAAGAAAATGGGCACAAGACTGAGAACTGTAAGGCACTGAAATCCCACATATAGGAGTTGGCCCAGGATGGGCATTTAAATGTATATAGAGAGAAGAAATCTGACAAAGTTTCTGCTAATGGCGACCAGACACCATATAACATCCTGCATGATGGGACTGAACATGAGTTTGAGGTGATACATGGGGCATCCAACCTCAAGCAAATCTAAGAAAATGTTGTTCGGATGGAGCTTCAGAAGGTCACAGATGTAATGGAGTCCTTCCAGATAGATACTTCCAAAAGCCAAGTTCGCAAGCGTCGATGATCAAAGGACATCAACTACAAGAAGCATATTATCTTCACATATTAGGATTTAGTTAGGGTAAGAACCCCGCACCACGACGCGCTGGCAATCGCAGCTCTCAAAATTATAAACTGGAATGTGGATAAATTACTCGTGGACTAGAGGAGCTCTTAGGAGGTGATGTCCCCAGAGCTCTTCTACAAGCTCAAGATCCAGATGTCATATCTTAAGTAATCGATTGCCCTCTAGTTAGCCTTGCAGGAAATATGGCCATGTTGTTGGGAAAGGTGTTCCTTCCAGTGAAGGCAAGGAATATTTTGAAGCTTGGTGTTAAATATTAATTTGCCCTATTACGCCATTCTCGACAGGGGTTGGCTTCATGCCATGAGAGTTATCCCTTATACTTACCACCAAAAGCTCAAGTGTATCACAGATCGAGGCATAATGGAGATAAAAGGCAATCAAGACATTGCTCGAAAATGCTACATCACCGCCATTAGGCCCAAGAATGAGAAAAAAAAGAGAAAAAGTCTCTTCCGCAGACGACCCAGAATAGGGCTACTCCGTCAAAATAGCAATTACGGTACGGTCCACCAAGGGTGGAGGAGACCAAGATCCACCTCGCTGACATGGTCGTTGAAAACCTAAAGGAGGTTACTTTTTATGAAAGCCATCTAGAAAGGAAATTTTTAATTGGAACGATGTTAACCGACCATGAGAAAAGGGAGATGGTTAACTTTCTGAAGCAAAACTTAGGCGTATTTTCTTGGGAGCCATACGATATGCCCGGGATTGATCCTATGATCACCTATTATCATCTCCACGTGGATCCATCACTCAAACTAATTATATAAAAGGCTCGTCAAACAACTTCAAAAATGGCAAAGGCAGTAGAAAAGGAGGTCAAAAAACTTTTGAAGGCAAGGTGCATTAGAAAAGTTTAATTCTCAAAGTGTATCTCCAACCCGATCGTAGTCCACAAAAGCAACGATAATTGGAGAGTCTGTGTAGACTACACCGGCCTCAATAGAGCTTGTTCCAAAGAAAGTTTTCCCTAATAAAGATAGGTCAACTGGTCGATGCCACAACAGCCCATGAACGGATAAATTTTTTGTACGCTTACTCGAGGTACCATTAAATTCTTTTGTTCACCCCCCGACTAACAAAAAACCTCGTTCAGAACACCATTGGGCCTATATTGTTGTAATGTCATGTCATTCAGTCTTAAAAATGCAGGAGCAATGTACCAAAGACTAATCATAAAGATATTTAAACACCAAATAGGAGAAACAATAGAAGTGTACATTAAAGACATGCTCGTCAAGAACAAGGATAAGAACGACCATCTAGAATACCGGGTCAATACATTTTAAATTCTCGGGTGCTACCGGATGAAGCTCAATGCGATCAAATGCTCATTCGGTGTCCATTCGGGGAAGTTTTGGGGTTATATGGTCATTCAAAGAGGAATTGAGGCCAATCCTAATTAGATAGAGGCTATCAATAATGTCCATCCACTGAAGACATTACACGAAATCCAAATGCTCTCTGGGATGCTCGCAATGACAAATTGCTTCATTTTGAAATCATCTGAGTGTTTTTGACTATTTCTTCAACTGCTCAAAAAGGAGAAAGGCCTCACCTGGAATGGCGAATACTCAAGGGCCCTCAAAGGAATTAATTCCTACCTGAGTAAACCCCTGTTGCTGGTAATTCTCAATCAAGTGGACCCCCTCTACCTCTACCTTGAAGTTTTAAGCCACCAAGTTAGGTCGGACTTGGACTATGAGAAAGAGGAAAAATATTTCCTATTTACTAAGGAAAAAAAATGATCCTGGACGCCGAGCAACGCTACTTACCATTTGAAAAACTGGCTTATGTATTGGTGATTTATTCCCGAAAATCTTAAGCATTACTTTGAGGCCCACTCCATCACTATCGTTACTTCTTTCCCCTGGAGGTTATCCTTAGCAAAGTCGATATCTCCGGGCGAATATCAAAATAGTCAATTGAACTTACAAGGTTTGACATTCATTTTCAACTAAGGACGGTAGTCAAGGGGAAAACATTGGTTCACTTTGTAGCAGAGTTCACAAGAGATGGTTAAACCAACTAATAGGTGGTCGAGCAATCATAAGTCCATGAATAGAGTCAGGTAAAAGGTTCGGCATTATATGTTGATGGTGACTCTAATTCTGAAGGATAAGAAGTAGGACTTGTCCTTATAACTCTGAAAGACGCAATGATCGACCAGAGGATCAGATTGGGCTTTAAATCCCTCAACAAGGAGGTCGAGTAAGAAGAACTTATAGCTGGCCTGCGTAAATCCTATTTATTGAGGGTAAGTCAACTCAAAGTTTACTGTGGCTCCAACCTAGTGTCCAACCAAGTCAGTGGGGACTTCAATGCTAAGGATGATAGGATGGTACCTATGTCACAGTGGTGCACGAACTGATGATAAAATTTAAGGAAATCCACGTTCAATAATTCCCTCGGGGGCACAACAATCATGCTGATGCTCTAGCAACCCTAAGCTCAGCGGTGGACTCCGATCTTGGGAGAACAATAGAACTGGACAATGTTCCCAGCTAGATGGATCCAATCATTGCATCCTTGTAGAAACAAACACTACTAATCGATAAGAAATTAGCCAATCAAGTCAGAGTAAAAGCTCCTCATTTCTACCTGGATCGTGGGGGGAAACTTTACAAAAGATACTTTACAGGCCCCTAATGCGTACACCCAAAGGATGTCGAGCAAGTTCTTTACGAACTTCATGATGAGATTTATGGAATCCACGTAGGAGGAAGGTCCCTATCATTCCAAGAAATCAAATAAGGCTACTGATGGCCATATATGCATAAAAATGTAAGTGTTTATGTTTGTAAGTGTGAAAAGTGCCAAAAAAATTCTCTCATAGCCCATTGATCGACCAACGACCTGAGGCCATTGACCATTAGATGGCTATTTGCACAATGGGGGTTGGATATTGTGGGACCACTACCTACTGCGCCAGGAAATTACAAATACTTATTGGTCGACATAGACTATTTTACCAAGTGGATTGAGGTAGAACCACTAGCGAACATTAGAGATGCAAACATGATAAGTTTCATTTTGAGGAACACCATAACTCGCTTTGGGGTACTAAGGGTCGTCATAACTGACAATGGCATACAATTTGAAATTGGTCTTTTTCAAGGTTTCTGCAATGAGCACGGAGTCAAGCACCACTTTAATTCTGTGGCGTGTCCCTAAAACAACGGCTAAGCAAAGGCTTTCAATAAAATGATGCTCGATGGCTTAAAAAAGAGGCTAGAAAGAGTAAAAGGCGCTTGGGGGATGAACTCACTCATATCCTCTGTTCATATTTCACAACACTAAGGAGACCTAATGAGGAAACACCCTTTGGACTCATATACGGAATGGGAGTTGTTATTCCACTTGAAGTTGCCTCCCAACCATGTGAACAAAGGTTGTCGATTAAGGACTGAACGACAATTCCCTTCGCACTGAACTTGACCTAGCTGATGAACGAAGAGAGAAAGTTATGATCAAGCTGGCCTCATGCCAGTAGCAGTTAGCAAAGCAATACAATAAAGGGGTTAATCCGAGAAAGTTTCAAGCGGGGGTTATGTCCTCAGAAAGGTCCTTGGTAATGTCGTAAGGCCATTAGATGGCATGTTAGGACCTAATTGGGATGGACCAGTCAAAGTAATCAGAGATAATCTACAGGGAGCCTATCATTTAGAAATAATTGAGGGCAAAGAGATACCAAGATCATGGAATGCGGCCAACCTCAAGAAGTTCTATATTTAGTTTTATCTTTTAGCACATAGTTTTTGAAAATTTTCATTTCATAACTCATGTTGCCCGCAGTTTATTATTTCAGTAATGAATAAAGGCTTTTATTTCATTCGCTCAAACTCTTAGGTATTCAATTAATGTACATTGTTTTCAAAGTAACAGGCTCAAAATTGGCATTAATCTTTGAAAGTGTCGATCATAATTTATCTTCATTACAATGGAAATTTGGCTTATTACACTTAATAATTAAAGTTCTCAAATCCTTGTTACAACAAAAAAATGCGACCTCACAACTTGATCAGGCACGCTGAAGCCTTATAGGGATCCCTAGGCAGTAAACTGACTTTATTTGGTCAGATAATATCCTAAATGGACGGACTGCCCATCGACCAGGTGTATTTTGCCATTGTCTCTTCTAGTCCTTAGGGAGTGTGATGACACGACTTAAAAGGTAAGATAGATCGATATAACACATATTTGACATAAAGGAATAGAAAAATTCTTAAATATTAGTATTAATTAAATTTTTGGTATATGCCCGATTATAAAAGATACCAATTACAAAATTATTAAACATAGTATAAAAATTATTACAACAGTTTATGGTCGACTGGCCAAAAATTTCTCGATCGATTTTCTTCAACTATCGTTAGGATTAGGTCAGTATTCGTCGTCGCCATCACGACCTTCCCAGTAGCTCTCAACAAGCTGGAGGGGAATGGAATCCAAGGAGACATACATCTCCTCTCGCCCAAAGGGAGGTCATCGGTATGTTAGACACTCAACGTGGTACATTACCAAAACTAGGAATCCTTGGCTTCTTTGACATCCTTAAGGGAGTTCATCCATCCATACTTGTAGGCAACATCTTGAGATTTTTGTAACCTCACAGGGGCATCTTGCCATGCCTCATCATATCTTGTCGACCTGCCAACACTAGGGCCCATTCTAAAAAGATATTGATGCTTCTTTACGTCACGATTAAGTCCCATGACCATGACATTTCCCCTCTGAACTTTCTTGTCAGACTCCATGAGCTTCTTCTTTAGATCGTCATTTTTACACTAAAGAAGAGCACCAATATCCCCCAAGTCCTTTGACTTTGTGAGTTGAGCCTGCAATTTATTTATCTCATCCTGTACAGAGAAGCCCACATCTTTAAAGTCTTTAAGGTCGTCTTTGAGCTTGGAGACCAAGGTAAACTAGTCCTTATAATCCTTTGTCCTCTTATCTAAGGCCGTATAAACACTCATGAACACTTACATCATATTCGAGAAAATTATTAAGCTAATAAAAAAGGAGGGCATCTCCTCGATAATAGGCTACAAAAGCAAAACATATACCACAATCGAGCAAAGATTCAGAGGGTAACACTTAAACCAAGTGCAAACAGATTATGAAAAGAAAAGACTCTTTCATTAATATATAAACAAAATGGGTTGAGCCCTTATAGTTCAACAACAAAAAGAAGAGGGGGAGTATAAAGTAAAAGAAAAAACCCTAAAAACTAAAGGCTTTATTCCTTCACCTGCTCCTCGACCTCAACTTTTTTCCCATTCATCGCCACCTACTTAGCCTGATCGATTGGATTACTAATGGAGACCTCCTCATAAACCTGTAGGGGAGATCTAGGGTGATGCTCGGCATTCACCAGGGCTTGATCCCATCCTTTCTTGAAGCTAGACTTTAGGATATCGACCAACTGGAGCCTGGTATCAGCATAAGCCTTCTCCCGGCCCTTCGTAAAGTTAGTCTCCTTGGCGGTAGGGAACTCGACAACCTATGTTTTCAGTTGATTATTCTCAACCTTCAACAAACTGTTCTCGAACTGTAATGAGGCCATAGCCTCAAAGATGGACTTCTTCTCTCGATCATAGACCTCTTGGGCCTTAGCCATGGCCTCTTCGGTATTCTCGAGGGATCGGAGAAGTTATTTATTAATCTTGGATTTGTCTTGGTGACCATCCAAGAGACTAGTAAACTCTTTCACGAACTGCAAAATAGTGATATATGGAAAGTGTTAGGCGTATTCACAATAAAGGAAAAAACCAAAAGAATATAAGGTAGAGCAGAATTCTTACCATGGATAGAGTTTGGGAAGTGCAAACAGTAAGTTGGTCAAGTCCCAATGTCTTCAGTTTCTCGCGATCTGCAATGAGCACGGCCCCCCTCAGCAGACCATGGGCCATAGATGGATCTTTGGCAACAAACATGGCCTGGAAATATCTGAGGAGGGGGAGGAACATCACTTATCTTAGAAGAAAGAGGGGCCATAAGATCCTTTTTCTTTTCCTCCTCCTTATTCTTCTCCTTCTCCTTGATGACCAGGCTTTGGTCACCAACTTTAGGGGATTTAGGTTCAGTCCACTTCTAGGACTTAGCTTTAGTGGAAAGGGGGACATTATCATCATCTTCTATCAGAAGAACCCTTTTTTGGGGAGAGCCATGGAATCCTCTCCATCTAAGAGGATGGAATTGACGTCAAGGGACTCGAATGAAGAAAAGACTTCCTCATCAAGAATAGAAATATCTGGAACGTCATTTATCGAGTAAATAGTAAAGTTATCGGTAGTGTTGGTATATTCCAAGAGAAATGAAGATGATCGTGGGCATTCACCATTAGGAAGGTATTCTCACAACCTCCAAGACTTCAACAAATCAGCACCATTTATGTCATTGATGGAAGTCTCCTTGTTCTTCCTGCGAACTATTCAAAGACACTATAAAAGGCATTATCAGCAACAATAGAGCAAGAAAAAGGGAAGAAAGCATTAGCCTATTTCACCCCCACCCCCCAGTCTGGGCACAGATACCTAGTGTATTCTTTGCCCTCTGGGAGCGATGGATGATGCCAACTTGTGGAAATAAACTCCTCATCCTAATATCCCTTATTGGAATCAGGGTGGTTCACTGCTAACACTATGTTGGCCTTCCTCTCCTTCAAGACTGTAAATACCCTTATTTATCCATGTCTAAATACATAAATAGAAATTATTTCCAGAACCTTAAAATTCTTGAAACTAAACAAATAAGAAATTTATAGATCAATCATAATATTTTGGAAAAGAAAACCATATTACTCTAAAATAATTGAAAACATAAGAAGTATCCTTTAGTTAACGATTAAGTCAGCATTTTAAACGCATTAAACATCTCTTGTTAATAGTGTTAATTAACATAAGATCTTCAAACTTGGTACAATTAGGAAAAGAATGTCATATTTATAAAAAATAATAAATTGCCATACTTAAGCTGGTCAATTAGGTTGGGTACTCCTGAAGCCCTCCCGTTCGACCCATTACATAGTTCATTACTTCCTTCTATGGTTGAATCATTTATTTCTTCCCATGATTGGATTCGAAGTAAGCCTGTTGAAACTGAATTTGATGAAGAAATTAATACCACCTTTGTTGATATGTGATTTTTTTTAGAATATAGTAATATATATTGTTGTATTCATATAAAATGCACTAATAATATTTTATAACTTTGTGTTCGAAAATTTCATCTTTAAACAAATCTAAAGATTGTGATATTGCTCTTAGAAGTAGGCTGCCAGTGGCAGTGCTAGTGGGCCACCAAGTATGTGTGTATGTATATGTGTGTGTGTGTGTGTGTGTGTGTGTGTGTGTGTGTGTGTGTGTGTATAGATATAGATATAGATATATAAATGCGGAGGCTTCTAGGTATATATAATATATCTTAATAGGATGCCAGTGGCAATCTATGACTTTATATTCATTAATTTTTCCAGCGATTGATATATCATAATCCGTGTTCTTTATTTGAATTTATTTTTACAGAAAAATGCTAGAGTGGAAAAAGACCACCAATAGTTGTAGTCTAATAGTAACGCGGTGTTGTGCAATGCTTGATATATAAAGGAAATGAAACAATGAAATAATTTAAACTAAATAAATTTTAAATTAGTAAAATAGCTCATCACTTGCAGAAGTTATACTGTTTAAACTCTTTTTAAAATAAAAAAAAAAACTGAAATAAAGGTCAAAATTACACGATTAAGACGACTTATAATTTTAAGACGATAACACAATTCAAAACAAGGATAAAATTTAGTAATAGTATATCAAGGAACCTTTATCAATCTAAAAAGAAGTGAAAGCTAGAAGTATATTTAAAATAAGCAACAATACAATAACCAACCAACTTAGGCATTTAAGGTATAAGAACAAACTTGAATATATCATTTTAAGCTAACTATAAGAAATTTAGTACATACAAGAATGCAAGAAGTAGTAGTGAAAAAAAAGGGGACAAACCACAAACTTCCTTAATGTAAAAGGTTCATAACTGAATGTCTTCTAAACATAGAGACAATATGAAGATATAATTAATATTAATAACAGCTTAAGATGTCAAACAAATACCTAGAAAAACAAAACCTAAACTTGTTGGATAAAAACGCAAATACCGCACTAGTGACAAGAATCTATTAAAGCTTCTATCAATCCAAATCCCCTCACACTCTGTGCACGCAAATGTTTATATTGACTCATCTTTTTATCCATCAATTCAAAGCCTAACAATGGATTGGTGCATAATTGATCTCTAGCACATTCAATAGTGTACTCAGCATCATTGTCATTGTAATTGCAGAATTTTTGAGGAGTTGTCAAAATGATTAGCCATTTAGGATTGAGTTGGTCAGAAACATAAAAACCTTGTTTGGATTAAGAGGCTAGGACAAAAGAGTTATTCTGAAGCCCAACTATAACAAGATCAACTAATGTATAGCCAAGTTCATCCACTTTAATGCAACTACTATTTTTAACCCAGTCACACTTAAAAATTGGAATCATAAGGGTTATATAATTAAGCACTCATTTTCAGTAACGACTCTATAAAATCACACGCCTGAAACCATGGGACATTTATCTTTTGATCTATAAACTTGCATCAATGTGTTCATCAAACTAATTCCATTATTTTGGTTGGCGTATATACTGTTAAGACTTTGTGTATGGTAACAATATCCATTAACGATATAACCAGGATATTTTATAACGTCACGATGAGGTCCTTAAGATACCCATTTTAGAATGTCTGAGACATTGTTGTTTGGGATATGTTGCTCTATTTCAACTTGTTTTTTTTTTAATATTAGTCACACTAGTCAAAAATGTTTAGAGAATGACTTCTGATAAATTAAACTCACCCTTTCGTTAATCCAACCCAAAATTGTCTTATTATGCTCGTTTTGTAAGGATTTTTGGTCTTTTCACTATTGAGGATACTTTGGCCTCAATATCTCCATATATTCCCTAGTAGTTTACCAATTAAAAATCAGTGCAATGGAAGAAATCATTAAAATTTTAAAAAAATTATATTACTCGACATAAAGCTGAACATCGTCTATGTTTATAGTATATTACGGTGTGCTTGCGCCCATGATAAATAATTCACATCAACGACTTTACCAACCCTATTGGCTTTCCATCATAAATTCCATTATCATCATCATCTCTAGTTGTATTTCTACTAAGAGGAACTCCAACTGGATCAAGACTGTGTAAAAAATTCATACAAAATTCAATTACTTCTTACGAAACATACCGTCGGGCAATGCAACCTTTTGGGCGATTTAAATTATGTGCTTAACCCTAAAAAATTTTGTGTTCCTAAATATCAGAATAAAAATATCAATTAGTAATTTTTACTTGTCATATTAACAAGTAATTATATAAAGATAACTATGTGTGCACCTTTCAAATGTGAGCATCCAATGAGAAAAACTCGAGCGCAAAATTCAACCTCTATAAAAAGATGTTCCATTAGATGCATCATAATATTAAAAAATGTCGGCAAAAAGTATTTTTCCAACAAGCACAATTTGATCATAATGTCATTCTGAATTTCTTTCAACTTCTTCACATCCACTACTTTTGCACAAAAAGAATTGAAAAAAATCATACTCTAATAACCACATATGTGATATTTTTTGGTAACATAGATCGTATTGCCACCAAAAGTATCTGTTGCATTAATATAAAAAAATAATGGGACTTGAGACCAAATAATTTTAACTCTTGCAATAAAACAGGGTTACTAAAATTTGACGAGTACCCATCTGGTACCTTGAGCTGAAGTAGTGTTTTACAAACACATTTTTCTGTTCTCTTGATAATGTATAGCATACAGGTGGTAAATAAGTTTGTTCTCCCTCGTATTGCGATGCTAATTTTTCCTTTAAACCCACGTCTACAAGATCAAGACGACTCTTAACTCCATCTTTTATTTTCCCTGGAGTGTTAAGTAAGTTACCTATGACATTATGGCAAACATTCTTCTCAATTTGCATGACATCCAAGTTGTGTCGACTAAGTAAATGTTCCCAATACTCTAGCGAAATAAATATTGAATTTTTCTTCCAACATTGGGAGGCACTAACACCATCATCACTATATTCACCCCTTTTCCTATTTGGTTTTGATGTGTCTTTCAAACCAACCTTCTTTACCCGCGATGCCTTTATCCCTTTCTTAAATGTATCTTTTCTATCCACTTTATTTCCCCAACATGGCTTTATCCTTTCAATTTTTTTTAATATTTGCTCACTATTTCATGGTTTAGGTTGTTCTTGAAATTCCTAACGAACATTGAAAGACTATTTCTATTTTCAAAATGGATGATTTTGTGGAATAAATATTATATGCGATGTATATACGTTATTATAAAAAAGTGATAATCGAACATAATCAGTTTCTTCCATGTATATGCGATGTATATACGTCATTTGCTTAGGTATATTCTTTTCTATTTATATATTCTCCTTCTAGAAGTAGGAAATGTAACAAAATATTTGTACTCTTGTTTATAGAGTATAAAATCACTGGAGCATGTGTGTATTTTTTATACCCCATTCCAAACATGGATAGTGTCTTGAATACCTTTTTGGTGGATAAAGGCAATTTATTGTCTTTTGGGAGCATTTATGAAAATAATTCTAATAATTTTAAAAATCTTGGATTTATCCACCCCCTATTTTCTTTTAGCTTGAACACACTCACCAATGTTGATAACTGTGTATACATCTTACGACCTTCGTATAAAGGCATGTGATAATCTTCAAGTAGCTTCTGGTGTGTTTTCAAATTTCCCATGAACTTTGAATTTACAAATAGAAATGTCTCCATTGTACAATCAACAACTTCTACAGTCTCTATAAATTTATCTTGATGGACCGAATCATCCATATTGTATCGTGGTGAAGCTGTAAGAGCACCTTCCCCGTGGAAAAACCATGTACATTAAATTTGGTCAATACCGTTCATGAATAAATGGCCTTTTATCCTTTTTATTATCCATTTAAAGGAATTCTAACAAAGTTCGCACGGACATCGTACATAGTCATAATTATATGCATTTCTTTCGAAAAATGGAGAAAGTATTTAACCAGTTCCATATATTCGTGTGACATCGATGCATAGTCATCCACGACATATCCATATTGAATTAATAAGTTTCTCAAATTACATATTTATATAATATAATAGCGAAGTTTTTGAATTTGCAAACTGTAAAAGCACAACAATGGTTCAGATTAGTGTCAAATCCTCACACAAAAAATAAAGGGTTGAAATTTTTTTGCCCAATTTTTTTTGTCGCTAAAAATTATTCCTTACCTATTTTATTCAATTTTCAAACTCTTATTTCTCACTTTTTATCCTCCCTCCCACCCTTCCCTCCTTTTTAGTTCATTTAAGTGATTGGGAAGCTGTTGTGTACATACCATAAATTGGATGGTGTTACTTCTTTTTATATTTTTCTTTATCTTTTATTTTTATTCTTTTCCATAGACTTGATAAACAATGGTTCTATTTTTATATTTTTAACTATTTATTCAACTTCTAATATATTTGTTTATTTAATTTCAAATATATGTTATGCTTATAGTAAAAATAATAATAGTTGTTCACGTGTCAAGATTAGTGACGAGGTACTTAGGAATGGAACCACAAATTAAATGTTAAATTCACAATTGCAACAACTCATGAAGTAATATTGTCCACACTTTCTTTACACATAATATTTTTGTTTATTTTGATAAGGGTGTTTTTATTCTAACCCGTATTTTCTTTTATCACACCCTAATTTTTATTTTACCCACACAAATGAGCTTAAATTTATTTCACGCACCCTAACACGTCCCTAGAGATTGGGGGCAAATAAAGATTTTAGCAAACTTCCTCCTTCTGAAAAAATAAAAACAAAATATAAATTGAATTTGACAAAAATTGTTCCTCCCATATACTACAAAGAAGAAACTTTTATTTCAACTAAATCAAATGTATGAATCATCAAAAAAGAAGGGATAACTTTAGATTTTGATTAAACTCTTATCAAACCCAAATTCTTCTCCAATAAAACCCATTTATTAATCCCATCACCTAGAATTGCTACATCACTTAATATGATAACTAGCCTTGAATATTTAAAGGCTTGTAAACTTTCAGTGTCATATTAGGTTGATTACAAAATACCAACTATTGCACTTTATACTGACACAAAATTATTTAGGATCTTAGACAATTTTAAAGTGTAAAATATGAAGAAAAGTTATAAATCCCAAAAATGAAGTATATCAAATCACCTATTAATTATGTTGCAGATGGAGCCATATAAAAATGTAGTTTTATATTTTTGCAATAATCAATTTGTAGCAGCATTTTAGTGTATGTCATTCTCAATTTGAGAATTTTATTCCGCTCACCAGCCATGACCAAGACTTGCAACACCGTCCCCAGTAATTCAATTTGGTTGAACTAGGCATGAAAGGTTTAGTCATACCTAGATATTTATTTAACTCGTTGGATTCGTGATCAAAGTAGAATTCTATAGATTTTTAGTTCAGTTAGGTTCAGTTTGATCTAATCCAAATAAATTTGATCCAAATGGGGTGGTTTAATTGGAATTAAATCGACTTATATCTAAAGTTTTAAGAAATTAGAATTGGTGTGTATATAAAAAATAATTTGGTCGAAATTAAAACACCCTTTTGATAATCACGATCATACTAATATTGAGTTATTTTTTTGTACATCGTATTTTTTTGTAATTTTTTTTCTTTGAGACCTTTCATCCAAGGTAGATATAAATTAATGATGTGCCTAATGTTTCAAAACTTTTCCTCTCGGTATATTAAGTGGTTATGGACATAAACTAACATTTCTTAATTTGCACCTCAGTGTCTTTCGTGTCTCAATTATGATTTTTTTTATGTTGTGTTAATTTTGTGCCTTTGATTATTGAGTAAGTGCTTAGAGATTTTACTTCGAACTACATTATGTGTTTATTTGTAGTAAAATATATTTGTCATAAAATATATCATTAAAAGTATTCATGGATCTAAGAAAAAATTATCCAATTTATTTAGTGTATACATTCTCTCTGTGATGTAGTGTGAATATTAATCTTTCTCTCCAATAATTATGTTATTATTTCTATAAACAAAGCTTATTGTTCATGTGAACGTCTATGATTTAGAGTTAAAGGTGTTGATATTATGATTATTTTCTTTTGTAACTTCTTGATCCGAGTTTGTCGTTATATACTTTGGGTTATATTTTTGTGATTTTATAGTTTTGGGTAGATTTTGAGAATATTAATAGCTAAGGAACATGTAAAAAGATAAAATATTTCTTTTTATAGTATTCAAATTTTCGTATTGTGTTTACCCTAGGTCAACCATAGTAATTCTATAATGTTTTAAGGTGCTTCCAGATGAAGTATTCTTCACAGTTTGGAATTTGTTGGCATGTAATATAAGAGCAACTTTAGTTCATGTTTTTGCACTAATTACCAAGTAGTTATGGGTGTTCGGGGTTTAGAGTGATTATATTTTTGCTCTAGTTCATGTTTGTATGGGTGTTAGCAACTTTAGTTCATGTTTTTTTAATAAATATTTTTATTTCATATTTTTTTATCTGTACTTCAAAGTTCATGCATCTACACCTTTGTTTTTCCTCAAACTTAATCTTTTTATCTAAGTAATCTACTATTTAGATACACAGAATTAAGTAAATCAAAACTATAACTCGTTTTTTTGTTATGTTATTATTTGTATTATGATTTTTTATCAACTTCTTGGGGGTAACATGCAAGTATTTGTTTTGATGTCGTTAATGAATCATATATATTGTGGAATAATATTACATGTTTATTTCATGGATAATGTCAAGACTAACAAGGATAGAAAAAGAAAAATGAAGTATGGCATATGGACTTATTTTCTTTCACAATTAAATTAGAAATAAGTTACACTTTTCCTATTAACTTAGTTTCTCATCTTTGTAACAATTTGTTAAGTTAGGGAAAGTTAAATATTACATTATTTTGTATAATTAAGAACCTGTAAATTGTTATTTTTGGAATTTGTTTATATTCCTTGTATTGCAAAATATTTTCATAGTGCTTCTATATGAATTTTCACTCTTTATTTACCATGCTTATAGTATATATGGTTGAAAGTCTGTGGCAAGCCATCTCCTTAATCATCGGAAAGGATAGATCTGACGTTTCCTACAGACCTGAATTGTCATTAACATGCTATTATATTTGATTGAAATGCAGGTTGCTTGATTTTAGGGATTATGTGAATGTAGCGGACCATATTTTGCAAATAATATTATGTTGGAGTGTATTGTGGTGAGTTATTTAGCTGCAGAGTGCTCTGCAGGTATATGTCAACATAAATTGCAGAGAGAACTCAGAATATAAATATTAGCAAGGAGATGAATAAACTACACCCTCTTCGAGTGGATATCTAGTTTGAGTGCATTTGAGGAGAATAGCCCATAATATTGTCTTTTATTAGTTGACATTGATAAAAAATTTAGTAGTAAGTATAAGATTACATATTATTGTTAACATTTGGTCGTTAAAATTTTAAAATGAAAATGTTGTATGGAAATGTTATCACATTTGACATTTAAAAGCATTGTTGAATATAAGTTTGCATTTAATATGTTTATAAAGATTAAATTTTACTAATTGGTGGCTTATTAATGCAAATATGTGGATAAATTCTACTTTGGAGATAAGATTGGCATGCATTCTTGGCTACTCAGTAAATTCTTTAGTTTAATTGCAGCATTGACTGAAGTTTTGGTGTAATTTTTGTGAAATTGGTTTTCTATATTTTTCCTTTAGAACTTATATGGTTTTATTTCACATCATCTGTGTTCTACTACAATTTTATGCCATTGTGTGTGAAATAGGTTCAGTTTAGAAACTATGAAACTTTTGTTATGGAGAAATGAAGATTAAAAAAAAAAGATCCCTGACACAAAACCATATGTGGATTGACACTCTGTTATATTTTTGCATACAGTTCACTACCAATGGGATTTTTAAGCCATAATATCTTTAAATAGTTATGCTCCCAATCTTTTAAATTATTAGTGTATGAATTTTCTGATTGGTCGTGAATGAAAATATTATAATCATACTGCATTTTTAGCACGCGATGCGTCGTAAGTGTGAAGCATACAAAAAAGCGCACACCGATAAAAAAAATTCATTTGTGTACCAAGGGTACGGGCATACTCTAGTTGATCTATATTTGATAATGTCATCAATATCTTTTTATCACATAACGATGTCAATCATGTATCGTAATACTAAGTACTTACTGATATTTAGATAACCATCTCAAACGAAAATGTGACATTAATATGTCGTAACTTAAGAAATACAACTTTCTTATATATTGAGTTGATGTTTTCTCTCATACACAATTTAACCTACCAAAAATAATGATTATAAATAATAACAAAATTCATTACAAGTCATTCACGTTCATAGTGAATATAGTAACATAATAGAAAAGAAAAAATAAATAAATTTAAGGGCCTCTTAGTTGAAATTTACGAGAGATACAATAAAACGTAATAATGTAGAAATAAATAAATATAATTGTAGAAATGGAAAAGATCACCTAATTCTAATTTGAAGTCAATTATAGAAAATAATGGGACATCAAACTATGAAGCCAGAAATTTGTAATTGTATGAGCAAATCCAAACAAGAAATCCACTAATGAGTCAAATAAGCGTGCGAATGTGTGTGAGGAGGACACTAATCGGATTGGGATTTAACTATCATCGATGTATCAAAATAGGCTAACTTAAACTTAAGAAACAAACTAAAATATATGCTAAATGTCCATAAAATAAAATTAAAGCATAGATTATACTACAACATATGATAGTCCTTGTGCAAAAGAAATATTCATGCAAGCACCTAATGGTAAAAAAAATAGTTAAAACAAGACCTAATATCAAATAGGAAACTCTACCCTTACCAAATCCCTCACCCCAAACCAATTCCCGAATGAAAAAAAAACACTTGTACCAGTGTGGGCTCCACCTTAATAGTTTAAGATTAATGTACCATCTTGGATTGCAATTGGTATGGGGATGAGATTTCGGTAATTTTATCACCATTCAATCAAATAATGATCTAAGCATCATAGTTGATATATATATATATATATATATGGGGGGAAATCATTATGATTTTGAGATATACTTTAATTATACCTATTAATTTAACATCCCCTTTGCCTTGCCTATATCAATATTATCAATGTCAAACATGTAAAGAAAAATGGTATAAACACGACCCAATTTCAAATAATGACCTACGCTAGGGCCGACAAAATATGTTAGATAAAAAGAAACTGCCCAATATTGCTTGACATCCATAATCTCGGTACCTATTAATTTTTCAACGGGTAACCCATTATCTCGGTTTCAGGCGGGTCACTTACGAATTAAACACGAGTTAAAATGGGGAGATCCAACTTAATTTTATTTGTTGTAACTGAATGAAATGTTATGGTTTAAATATCTCTAATGAAAAACTACTTTTGTGTTTGTGGACATTTTCATACAAATTTTTTTATGAAAATCACATTAATTACTCATGTGCCAAATCCAAATGAAAACATATGTTCTCACCCATTTTAAAATCACCCAAATCTAACCTGAACTACCCATATCTTCTCATAACCACCCGTTTGTCGGTTCTAACCAACGTATAATTTTTAAAACATTCAGCTCACAGCCTTACCACACTTAAATAATATATCTCCTCATGATATAATTATTTCATACAAACCCAATAACTACGAAGTTTTGCAAACTATTTCACATAACCCTTTTATCTTTTAAAAATTAAACCACAATAGATTTGAGTTCAATAAATCACAATGAATAATTATAAAGAGCAAAAGGAATAAAAGAATAAGAAATGGTTACGACTCACAATATTTACGTGGTTCAACAACTGACTACGCCCGTGAAGGGGTTTTTCAGTTTTTATTAATTCGTCAGATGTTGATAATTACATGCCTCTTTTCCCCCGAGGTGAGGGTTGTATTTAGAGTAATAAAAAAGTAGTTGAGTTGTACGAAAACTCTCCTAACTCTTCATCGACTAGAAGGTGATTCATGTTTATTTTCTTTGAGAATGTAATCGTTGGTGATTTCTGTTTATCTTCTCCAAGAATGTGGGTAACCAAAATGAGTATTCAATTATCCACGTGATACACTCTTGTATTAATCCGCACAACGTTGAATTTAGTTGGGGCAGCATGTTGGGTCTACATAAACTTTTAAGAATTGGCCCTCCTTGGTTTATCACCCACAATTGCCCCAAAAATTCTTTGTCAAAGATGGGTCGAAGAATTTTACATCCTTTGTTGGCCCATGTTGGGTCTTAATCCTGAGATGTGTGTGTACGGACATATCTGTAATTATTTTTAAAATTTCAAGGGTACTTTGGTCCATGTAGAAATATAAACCACCAAATTTGATCTAGAGTGTTGTTCCTTATGATTGAACTCTTAGAATTCGATCCTAGATTTATTCAAACTTTATACCACAACTTTTCTTCCTTCTCTTGCTCAAAAAGACTCTCCAGGGATCCTGTATTCTTAGTTCATTCTGTAAGTCGTCTTCATCTTCATTTGCCTTTTCCACCTTCATAGTCACTTCTGTTTATATTCGCTATGTATTCCTCTTCCATTCTCCTCTTTTTTAAAAATGGTTTATACAGTCAATGAGAAAAACTTGGAGGAGTTTAAGAAAACTTATCCAATTCTCTCTTGGGTTACGATCGAATGTACCTCCATGCCCAGAAATTGTATTGCTATTGAGGATGGACATTGGATCCACACCCTTTAAGTAGCTCGGGGAGGAATAATTTTTTTCCCAAACCTACTTTTTCTAGAATTTTGTGAGTTTTTTAAGGTCATTCTCGCTCAATTTGCACCAAAATACATATCGGATTATAAATGAAGTGCACATAATAAATGAACTATATGGGAAAAATATAGGGATCCCTGAAATTAGGTTTTATTATTCTTAGTCACACACAACGGATGGTATTCTATATCCGAAAGCAAAAAAGGCTTATAGGGTAGTGGTAGTTAGCATTCCCGATTTAGACAAGTGGTATTGAGATTAGGGTTTTATTTCTCAAATTTAGCAACATCCTCCTCTCCCAGAGGGCGAGTATCACCACGAGTTTTTGTGCCCAGAATGGGGAAGTGATATTGGTTAATACTTTCCCTTTTATACTTTTGAATTTTCTCTTAACTGCGTGGTTGCTGATAAATTTTTTGTTTTTTCTGAGCATCTCGATTGAAGAAGAAAGAGCTTTCGCTTAACCACGTCAACAAGGAGGAGTTGTTGAAGGTTAGAAACTTGAGGGAACCCCTTATTCAAGGTTGTGATCATCCTCACTTTGCTTCCTTTCTCCTCTAGTACAATAATTCTACCAGCAATTTTACAGCTCTTTCAGTAGACATTATTCCTGATCTTCCACTTCTTTCACTAAGTGAGGAAGATTCTACCTCCTCCTCCTTTGAATCCTTAAATGTTGGGCCCATTCCAGTTGAGGAAGAAGACTCAATGTCTCCCAAAAAAAGAATACTTCTAATTGATGATGATGTCAATCCCTCCCCCTAAAAGACCAAGTCCTTATAGAGGAGTGAGCGAGAGGGCCCTTCGGCCAATGAATCAGACCCATCAGTCCGACAGAATGGGAAGAAGGATAAGGCCTCATCCTCCATGCCTCTGCAACACTCCAAGAAGGGTGATGTATGGAGTGATGTAGAATATGCATTGTACGTGTTTACCTATGGCTTAAGTGCAAATCGGTCTCTCCAGTAATACCTGGTAAGTCGGGGACGAATCCTCAGGAAATATGACCATAAATGTTTCGACGACGACAAGGTAGGCTTATAAAATCTAGGTATCGACTCTCGAAAGAAAAGAAAAGGTGATTTTATTTTGGAAAAATTTCTAATCAACTAAGAAAAAATAACTAGCTGGTGCAATGCAATGGGAAAGAAAGCAAGAACTAAAACTTTGATTTTTGAAAACTATATGAAAAAATTGGAGTCGGGATCCAATCCCCCAAATCGTAGGTATTTTCGTAAAATAGAAAATTCTTGATAATTATATAATTAATTAAAAGAAAACATTAATTGAATCGAAGCATTAAATATGTGAGAATGTTACTCCGCATAATATTTAGTTAACAGCTAAATTAACGTGAATGATAAGATTATTGATACGTATATCGTACTCTCAAACACTCTAGTTGCCTATGAACAACGGAGTTAAAAGCCCTAAAATATTAGTCTCAATAAAAGTATCAAATGCCAATAATTACATATATGATTACCTCGAATTTTATATCCGACATCCAACACCTAGGTTGGGTTCATGTTCCCCAACTCACTAAAAATCTAACTGAACATGATCTTAATTTCAACGCATGAGTTTATTGATTTGCATGTAAACATGATGAAGAAATAACAAGAAATATGATGGAAATTAAAGTTACCAATGATTAAGAAAGTAAATCATGCAATAAAAACCAAGCTTGAATGAAAACCCGAAAATAATATGATCTTCTATTGAATTTGGAGTGCAAAAATATGTAAAAGCTGCTCCAAAAAATTCTTAATCCTATGATGCCTTATTCTCAAATATAATGATAAATAATAATTTCTAATAGGTGTTTACAAGTGTTAAAACTCGTTTAGAGAAGTCCCCATAAACTCAAAGTCTTGTAGCTAAAACATAGGGAATAAAATAAAATTCTCATCTTGGACTGAACCCATACACCAAATTGAACCCATGGAGCAAACCGGTTTGCATAGGGGACCGAAGGGTTCGGTTCCAAACTTTGTCTAAGAATGCCTTATGTGCTCGATTTGCTCTTATTTACAACTTTGCAAAAAGATTTTCTTCTCAACTTTGAAAGCGAATAACTTTTTAATTCCAGCTCGAATCGGTGTGCCATTTTGGTGCGCTCTACATAAAGCTTGTGATTCAAGTGCAAATCTATCGCAACAAGTAATATCCGGTAAGTACGGAATCGTGATCCACAGGGATTGAAACACTCCTAAGAGAACAGGATTAGGTTTAAGGGATTCTCTAAACATCACAAAAGTTAAAGTGTAAAAGATGATTTAATAGTTTGGAAAAGTGATTGAGACTAATCTCTAAACTAACATACTATTGATGATAAGTTAATTAATTAATAATTGCAGAACTATGAAAAGAACTAAGATAAGCTTGAGTTCAAGAAATTAAAGGGATCGAGGATCATTCTCCCACCTCGGATTCACAAAGAAGGGGATTATAGGGCTTGGTTGAAATTAATTCTAATCGAGCATAACTAATTAATTCCGAACATCAACCATGTAGAGACTAAACTCTACAACGGAGGATTAGGGGTTAATTAATTATTGCTAGATGGGTTGGGTTTGTAGTAAAGCTTCAAACACTAACCCTTGCATGACAAGAGAAGTTAAGAAACTATGATACTCCAAAACTAACACATGAAGTTCCATTAGAACAATTATAAACCAAACCCTAAATATGAAGTTCAAGCATCAAAGGTGGGATTTTGATCCCCAATCATAAGTCTAGCTACTTATAATTGAAACTATACTACACATGCTAGTTAACAACATAATTAAGTTAGTTATCTAGTTTAAACACAAACCAATACAAGAGATGGAATTAAATGCAAATTAAAGCTAGTGGAACAAGTAGAGATGAAGTAAATGAACCTTTCTTGCATTAATAACCACAATTCAACTAGTAATCAAAGCTTTACAAGTTGGTGAAAACCATAAATGAACTTGACCTAGGAGAGAGAAGAGAGTGTTTTTCTATATCACCAAATATCTAACAAAAGTAATCTATATCCAAAAGAGGAAAAACAAGGGATAAATCCCCAAAAATCCAACCAAAATGGCAAACTAGTAATAAGAAGAAAGCTGGAAATGCAGGGCCGAATCGATTCGGTGCCAAATCCAAATCGATTCGGAAGTGTAGAGATTTGCCCTGTATGAAACCGAATCGATTCGGCATTAATCGCGAATCGATTCGGGCCTGCTGGAGAAGGAAAGTTGCCTATATTGGCATTATTTCTCCCATGCTTCACCGAAACTTCCGTAACTTCTTCGTTCAAGGTCGGATTCGAGCACCGTCGGAGTCCACGCGAAGATAAGAAGAAGGTCTACAACTTCCGTGAAGAAATCGAGATCAAAACCCGAGTGCTGAAATTACCAAAATGTCCCCGATTGTGCAAGTGTCAACGGAAGTTTTCCGGATCAAAACCAAACTTCCCAAAATGCATTCCCGAGACCTATAAAAGCTCAATAAAGACACATACAAAGTATATTTGATGAATTCAGGGGTTAGTCAATAAATGAGTATAAGAACCGAGAAAAAACATGCACGGGAATGCTAGAATGTACAAATTAATGGGGTATAAAATACAATAAAAGTGACGAATCACACCCCCTAACTTATACATTGCGAGTCCCGAGCAATGAAGTATGAATAAACAAGGGCCAACAACGCAACCAAAATAAAAGAAATATGTACAATGAAGGAAAAATGCCACTTTCGTAGGCGAACGATTGCATTTAGCGTATGCAATAAGCCGTTTTAAACCCCTAGGTGGCCCAAGGGGACGAGTGAAGTCTCGTGAGGGTTTCCAGGGATGACACCCACAAACATCAAATCAACTCATACTATGATATGGCAAAATCCAATGCGTAGCTCAACAAATATCTAAGAAACACCATTTATCAACAAGGTGAACAAAGCTCACACAAAAGACGGCAATTATCGGCATTAGACAAATAACTTCAATAAAAATCGAAACCATGGAAATGCGAAATAAGCGGACACATGTGGTAATTTAGATTTGGCAAACTTTTCAAAGTCCATATAAATGCTAAGGCATGCATACTCAAGTTCTCTCCGGTTGTTACACTCAACAAAAGAAACACTTAGAAATGGGATGTAACACACACGGGACATGCGGGCATAAAGAGTAATTGTAAAGGGAAACTAGGCCACACACATGTCATCAATGAAGAAAGCAATATAAAAATGAAAAGTACAATCTCATGAAAGGATATCGCATATTAACCAAGAGAAAAGCATTTAAACAGATTATCGCTAATGTTCGACCTTTGAATCACATCATTCTAGGATCAAATAGGACTTTTGGGGGTATAGAATTTAGGCTAGGTTAGGGTTAGGAAAAGAAAGGGATGTGTGTAGGATCAAAGGAAATTCGGGAATAACGCGCGGGATAATGGATTTAATGGCCAATTTAGGAATCGATGGTCAAATTCCACAAGCAATGCATTCATGAGAGTGAGACTTTGATATTCATGCACATGGTGAAATGGGAAACAACTAGGACCCATTTTATTCGAAACTTATTCTTTTCTTTGCTTTTCTTTGCTTTTCTTTTCTTTTATTTGATTTTCTTTGCTTTTCTTTGCTTTTCTTTTCTTGCAATCCATATAAACAACATCATTCAATCCCGGGAACAATCCCTAATCAAGGTACGAGAGGAGTAAATAAGGGTTTAGGACTCCAATGTGGAGTTGGACAAGGGATTTGGGGTTGAAACGAAAGGAATAATAAGGCTCAAGGGGGTTGACTAGGGGAAACATTTAAGGGTAAGGTCAAGGTCATATGGGTTAAACAACAACAAGGGCCTATAATCCTTTCCTAAAGTTTCATGTGATTTGCGGGACTCAACACCATTGAAAATCATGCTCAAGTGATAAATCAGTTAATATGCAATCAAATGAAAAGAAAATGAGATTGACAACGAGTTCATTGACAAGAAAGAGATAGAGTGGGTGTATACGCTCACAAATGATGATAAGTCTCAATTTTCACTTTTGTAAGGGTATAGCATGCGCCTTAGAATAACGAATTTGAAACACTTTAAACCAAATCATAAATAATTATTTGTGTTTATGCTCAAAGCTTCACAGTTTAATTTTACGATGCTATTCACAATGCAAACAATAATGGGCTAAAGGGGTAATAAAGCAATGACTCAAAGCATGCTTCGTAGCTATACAATAGGATATGCCGATCATATAAGTAATCATAGTAGATATGAGAAAGAAAAAGATTTTTTTTTTAAAATTAATAAATAAATAAATAACTACTAACATGATAACCGGCATCACAAATGTAAACCATACCCCTTAACTTGAATGAAACATTGTCCCCAATGTTAGTGGGAATAAAAAGGGAAAAGGGGTTAGAAAATACTCACCCCGTAAGGAGTAACTCGAGAAATGCGCAACGGCATGCCTGTTACAAGTTAGTACCATAAACAATAATATATACAAAAGAGATATATACAAGAACAAATGTGAAACTGAAAATGAGTAACTTCATTAATAATCACGAGTTGTGTACATGGGGCACAAAAACCAAAATTAGAAAATACACTAAATGTACTCTATCCTCCCCACACCAATACACAACTACAAAGTTACAAACCCAAAAATCAAAATGAAGAACCACAAAAGTCGGCAGCAGAGAAAGTAGGATGACAGCGGCCTACATATCGTCCGGATGGCGGCTCGGGGACTCGGGCGCAGTGGGGTCACGAGGGGCCTAGGGGTCATAAAGGTACGGAGGCACAGCAGCCTCACCCCGCGTAAATGTGAAAATAGGTCCATCTGTGCCCGAGTAATCATCGAGATATCGCGCTCGTAAGCGCCCCGATACGCGGTAAAATCAGCCTGGAACGATGCAAAGCTTGTCATATAAGTGCCTCAAAACTCGGTAAAATCCTCCTGCAACTCATCCATCTGCACCCCAAGATATGTAATGGGGTCAACAGAAGATGGGGCAGGAGGTGGGACAGGATGAGGCACTTTCGGAATATCCGGCATAGGAGCATCAGGGGCATCCGCAGCATCAGGGGCATCCAACATTCGCTTCTTCCTCCTCTCCCAATAATCTTTTCCTAAACTTTTCTCAATGGCCTTCTCGCCAAGCAACTTGGGGAGGCGAGGAATGTTATCCGTACCTGCCACCTCGCAATCAGCATCTCTACAAATTCGAGAAACCAACCGCGCGTACGGGAGGGTAGTGGTACTCTTCTCACAGTAAGCGGCCTTTAGCATCCGCTGAAGTACCAATGCGGGAAGGTTGACAATAGAATTGGCATCCAAGAGATGGTAAAGGAAGTGGGCCTGGGCGGAGCGAAGAACTGCCTTGGTTTGGGTCGGCGTGATGGAATTAACAGCAACAAGGTGGATGATACGGTGGTTCTCGGGCATAAGAGATGTGGGGAAAGTATCCCCAGCCCAAACATTCCCTGGCGCCAGACGCGCAATCAGGGTTTCATTCGTCAGCCTCCCCTCGTCGGAGCAAGGGTAATCAAAATCCTCGGGGTTATCGGCCCCAGTCAGATGCATAGCCAAGAGAGGCTTTGAAATAGGAATTCACTTACCTCGCACGTAAGCCTCAAAAGTTCTGTCCCTAGTTGGGACGAGAGACGCATAGAACCGACGAACATGCTCATCATTGACATCGCCCGCCCTGGCAAGGTGGGCTTCCCAATTAAACTTCTGAAAGTACCAACGAACAGAGGCGGGGAAATCCTCAAGGTGCACAGGCCTCTCAATAGCAATTGGGCGACCCGAAGGAAATTTAGCCCGGAACCTATCCCTTTCCTGCTTTGAGCGAAAGGATTCGAAACCTCCCTGACCCGAAATTATATTGGATGTTCGCTTGGAGATCGAAGAAACATACAAAACATTAATTCAATACACACACCATAAGTGCGATGCACAAAATCAAAGTAATTGTGAAATAAGTGGAACTAGGTTCGGAGGGTGTGCATTGGGAAAAATTGGTCGAATAGACGTAACCGACGCACACCGCACTCAAACGAGGATAATTCAACAAGAATGTGCGATAAAAGGTGCGAAGATGAAGCTTTAGAGCACAAAATCTTCATAGAGGCATTTCATCGAACATATAGTGTGCAATGTATAGAAAGTAGGGTGAAAATGACATACTCAATGTGAAAAAAACCCCAACAAATACAACTTAATCATCAAAGCCACATAAACAAGTTGTATTTGTTGGATTCACATCACAAACAATGGGAAAATAAGGAGTTTCATGCAGAAAAAATGTGGATTTTACAAAAATGCATTTAACCCAATTTTCATACCAAAAACACTTTGTAAGACATGAAATCAATTTAATAGGGTTGAATTAGTTACCTTGGATGAGGATGCCTTGGATGAGGAATCCATGAGGAGGAAGAAATGTGGAAGAAGGGAAATGATATGGGAGAGGCTGTGTTCGCAGGTTAAGAGAGTAGAGAGAATGAGAAGAGTATTAAAACAAAATGTGGGAATTTTAAGTGAGCAGGTGCTCCGAATCGATTCGGTAGTTAAACCGAATCGATTCGCTACTCTCGGATTGAACACTATCTAAGGGCGAATCGATTCGGTGACAAACCGAATCGATTCGGATGCTGGGATCCAACTTTCTGCTATGCTGATTTTCTAATTCTCATGAAGTTTAAATTTTGGGGCCACCTCAACTGGATTTCTTGGACCAAAATGATATACCATATGTATGTAACTGGTCCGGAACCAAAAAATTGCAACCCCTCACGTGCCGGGGGTTGCTCGGCACCAAAATTGAGGATTCACCGAACCTGATCACCCCTGCTAATGGGGCTGCTGCGTACGATGTCCGGTTGTAAATCCGCAGATATTATTAGGACGTACTTCACAATGTGAACACCTATCCTTCCCCTCGGTCTGACTTTGCTCCAACTAAGGTTCATACACTTAACAATTATATCGGGTTCAAGATCGGAGGATATGACACCTATCCAAAATGGACTACCCCAACCGCTGGACCCGCGTTTGGATTTTAAAACCGAATTAATATTTGAAAGAGGGGGCCATGGGTTCTTACAGTGACGGACCGGTGGGTCGGTGCACAAATTGATAGAAACATTTTCTACCCTACTTTTCTCCAAGCAACCCTCCTTACACGGGATTGATGACTCTATGTAAATGTCAGTTTCGAAAATGATAGAGTCATCAATCGGAGTGAAATCAAAATTGCCTAATTTATCCCCAATTTCATGGTTTTCTCCTACGCCAACCTCTCCTAGCATGTCAAAACACACATCTAACACGCTCCATTCAATTTCCTCCCTCGCAATATGATCGTCATCCACACATATCATTCCAACGAAATTCACTTCCCTCACACAATCATCTTCGCCACTCGAGAGGTGCGACACATTGAAAATATTGACATCTAATGTCATATTCCCAAAAGACAAGTTCATCTCACCATTCCTACAATTTATCGAAGCATTCGCGGTCGCGAGGAATGGTCGTCCTAAAATGACGGGAGGTTGACTGTTGGGGCTTAAAACAGGTTGGGTATCAAGAACGATAAAGTCGATCGGGAACACAAAGGTGTCAATATGGACGAGGATATCTTCCAAGACGCCCCGTGGAATTTTGGTGGAGCCGTCGGCCAATTGAATTTTAGTTTTGCTAGGACTAAGTTCTCCCCAGTCCAATTGAAGATAAACCGAATACGGCAAGAGGTTCACACTAGCTCCTAGATCAAGAAGAGCGCGATTAATGGCGAAGTTTCCAATCATACACGAAACAGTTGGACACCCTGGGTCCTTAAATTTTGGAATCGTGTTGTGTTGGAAAATTGAACTAACCTGTTCAGTCAACTCCACCTTTTTGCGAGAAACATGATTTCTCTTAAAGGTGCACAAATCTTTCAAAAACTTGCCATAGGAAGGGATTTGCTTAATCGCGTCAAGGAGAGGGAGATTGATTTTTACTTGTTGGAACGTCTCCATGATCTCTTGATCTTTGTTGGGTTTAACAATTGGAAGGAGCCTTTGCGGGTAGGGTGCGGGAAATGGACAAGGGACTGACGCTTCCGGCCCCTTGGTCGGCGACTTATCTCTTTTCTTTTTGGGAGTCACTTCACTCTCTCGGGGAGTTATTGTGACCTCGTTGGATTTTTTCGGGGAAGGTGGAGGTGGATTTTCAATCACCTTCCCACTCCTAAGAGTGGTGATGGAATTAGCATGTTCCATAGACCTACATTGATCGGAAGAAGGAGTAGAAACATCGAAATTCATGCTATTTCGCCCAACGGGCCCATGAGGTTGTGACGGGAATTTTCCTTTTTCTTGCACACTCAAAGAAGCGGCCAACATGGAAATTTCTTTTTCGAGCCTAGCATTTGTGGCTTGTTGAGAAGTCGCAAAAGATTGAAAAATTTCTTCTAGACTTCTCTTGTTCGGGTGCGCGTAGGCAAGTATAACTGGTGGAGGTGGTCCCGGAGGGGGACCTTCATTACAACTTGGGGAGGGGGATGTTGGTTGTACGGTTGTTGGTAATTCTGAGGCGGGGGAGGACGAGATTGTGGATATTGGTAACCGAGTTGGTAACCCCAAGATGGATTAAACCCTTGGTCGGGAACGTTTTGGGATCTTCTAAAAACTCCCATAGCGTTCGCTTGGTCATGGAGGATCACTTTGTAAGACGGAATAGTGGGACAATCTTGGGTCGAATGAGCATTAGTGTCGCAAATGGCACACATGTCCTCAATTACGGAATGAGTTTGAACAACGGGATCTCGAATCTTCGATCCGAACTCCTCAACTTTCTTAGATAATTTATCTAATCTCATTTTCATCTCATCCTCGTCAGTGAGGTGATACATACCAGGGTTAGACGAGGACGGAACCGAAGGTCGCGAACTGGTTTTGTTCGGATCCGAGGTATCCCATGCTTGGGTGGTCTCGGCACAATATTTGAAATGTGCCCACGCATCATCGGGATCTAAACCAAAGAACTCACCGGAGCACATTGTATCCATCATTTGTTTTGCATTAAGTGTAAGCCCATTGTGGAAAAATGAGATTAATCTCCACTTTTCGAAACCGTGGTGTGGGCATTTATGAAGTACCTTATTAAATCTCTCCCAACATCGCTCGAATGATTCACCTTCGGCCTGAACGAATGTTTGGATTTGACTCTTTAAAGAGTTGGTGCGATGCGTTGGAAAGAATTTTTTCAAAAACTGCGCTTGCATTTCGCGCTAACTCTCAATGGAATTAGGAGCTAAAGACCAAAGCCAAGTTTTGGCCTTGTCTTTTAAGGAAAACGGGAAGAGTTTGAGTCGTGTGACATCTAGAGGACAGTTTTGATCGCTAAAAGTAGCGCACACCTCCTCAAACTCTCTAATATGAAGGTAAGGTTGTTCACTGTCCATGCCATGGAAAGTAGGAAGTAATTGAATCATTCCATTACGAAAATGGAATTGCGCGGCATTGTAAGGAAAAATGATACAAGACGGAGAGGTGGTCCTCTCCGATTACAAATAATCACGCATGGTCCTATACGGGGGTTCGGGTGCAACCCCTTGACTACCGTGCTCACTAACATTGTAGGCCATGGTTGTGGGATCGGAGTGAGCCCAGGTATACGAAGAAGACGAGACCGAACTAGAACGAGAAATTGATGGTAAAGGTCACCAATAATCCGAGGGTTCACTAGACGATGGTTCACGAATAGGATTCAAATTGCTACTACTCGCGTCATGCATTTACAGAATTTTGGATTGATTTTTGGAAACCGTGATGTCACGGTGACCACATGGAACGATAGTGTAAAGAGAATTTCTAAAACCTAAGATGGTTGCCAACGGCGCCAAAAACTTGGTGCGCTCTAAATAAAGCTTGTGATTCAAGTGCAAATCTATCGCAACAAGTAATATTCGGTAAGTACGGAATCGTGATCCACAGGGATTGAAACACTCCTAAGAGAACAGGATTAGGTTTAAGGGATTCTCTAAACGTCATAAAAGTTAAAGGGTAAAAGATGATTTAATATTTTGGCAAAGTGATTGAGACTAATCTCTAAACTAACATACTATTGATGATAAGTTAATTAATTAATAATTACGGAACTATGAAAAGAACTAAGATAAGCTTGAGTTCAAAAAATTAAAGGGATCGAGGATCATTCTCCCACCTCGGATTCACAAAGAAGGGGATTATAGGGCTTGGTTGAAATTAATTCTACTCGAGCATAACTAATTAAGTCCGAACATCAACCATGTAGAGACTAAACTCGACAATGGAGGATTAGGGGTTAATTAATTATTGCTAGATAGGTTGGGTTTGTAGTAAAGCTTCAAACACTAACCCTTGCATGACAAGAGAAGTTAAGAAACTATGATACTCCAAAACCAACACATGAAGTTCCATTAGAACAATTATAAACCAAACCCTAAATATGAAGTTCAAGCATCCAAGGTGGGATTTTGATCCCCAATCATAAGTCTAGCTACTTATAATTGAAACTACACTACACATGCTAGTTAACAACATAATTAAGTTAATTATCTAGTTTAAACACAAACCAATACAAGAGATGGAATTAAATGCAAATTAAAGCTAGTGGAACAAGTAGAGATGAAGTAAATGAACCTTTCTTGCATTAATAACCACAATTCAACTAGTAATCAAAGCTTTAAAAGTTGGTGAAAACCATAAATGAACTTGACCTAGGAGAGAGAAGAGAGTGTTTTTCTATATCACCAAATATCTAACAAAAGTAATCTATATCCAAAAGAGGAAAAACAAGGGATAAATCCCCAAAAATCCAACCAAAATGGCAAACTAGTAATAAGAAGAAAGCTGGAAATGCAGGGCCGAATCGATTCGGTGCCAAATCCGAATCGATTCGGAAGTGTAGAGATTTGCCCCTGTATGAAACCGAATCGATTCGGGCCTGCTGGAGAAGGAAAGTTGCCTATATTGGCATTATTTCTCCCATGCTTCACCGAAACTTCCGTAACTTCTTCGTTCAAGGTCGGATTCGAGCACCGTCGGAGGCCACGCGAAGATAAGAAGAAGGTCTACAACTTCCGTGAAGAAATCGGGATCAAAACCCGAGTGCTGAAATTACCAAAATGCCCCCGATTGTGCAAGTGTCAACGGAAGTTTTTCGGATCAAAACCAAACTTCCCAAAATGCATACTCGATACCTATAAAAGCTCAATAAAGACACATACAAAGTATATTTGATGAATTCAGGGGTTAGTCAATAAATGAGTATAAGAACCGGGAAAAAACATGCACGGGAATGCTATAATGTACAAATTAATGGGGTATAAAATACAATAAAAGTGACGAATCACATTTCTTCCAGTATATTCATGATTTAAATCTATTCAACTTTTCAGTTGGCTCCTCCTCCAGGTTTGGATGAAAAAATATAAAATTGCCCTTGACTTCCCTTTCTTGCGATTTCACCGTTTCGATTTTTCTCTTCCATCCTCTTGCACAATTTTTCTATAAAATATGAGAAAATACACAAAATATAAAATACTCACCCAAAAGGGTGGGTAGAATCAATATGAGATAAATATGGGGTAAATGCACTGCACAGAATCATAAAATATCGAAATTAAGGGAATAAATGTGGGATATGTATGCCCAATCAAATACCCCTAACTTAGAACATTGCTAGTCCCGATCAATATAAAATAATGAGCGTATGAGTCTAAATAAACCTCTAAACAACTAACGGGATATGATATCTCTTTCGCGAGCAAGCGATTGCATTTAGCGTATGCAACAAGCCGTTAAACCACTATGTTACCCTAGTAGGACGAGTGGTGTTTCATGAGGGTTTTCAGTGCATTTACTAAAACAAATCATTTTTTTCCCGACTCAAAGAAAATATCAAAATAGTTAAAAACCATACAATTTAAATTCCTAAAAAATGATCGCATCATATTTTTATTCAATAAATCTCAATTGATAGTGTGTGTGCGCATGAAGCAAAAAATTAAACTGTTAACTTCCACCGAGTGATCATTACATTACTTTTCAAAAATTTGCTTCGATTCAATTTCTCACGAAATGCAATCATAAATGAATCGCTCGGATTGTGGCTATTTTCTCTAAGTGTGCGCGAAATTTAGAGTAAATATAATTGGACACGAGTTCACGCACACAATTTGAAAGACAAATTTTTTTTATAGTGAATACGATCTCATGAACGGATTACATTCATTGAAAAATGGAAAAACAACATTTTTTATTTGCACCATTTTGTCTTTTCATTATCTTTTTGTGTTTTATCTCTCCACGTGGTAATTAATTTTATTATTCGGACTTGGTTAGGAGTTTTGGGGTTAAAGTGTTTTGGATTATAATGGGAATAATGGGAAATTTCGAAGTTGACAAATTTTCTTATGAATGTCCATTGGGACTTTTTGGGCTTTTGCTCCTCTTTCTCCTTTTTTTTCTTCTCTTTTTTTCTATTTTTTTCATTTTTTTTTCTATTTTTCTTTTAGAATTTTTTTATATTATTTTTCAGTCACTTTTTATGTATCATTTGGACTTAATTGATGATTTTTTGACTTTCACAACTCCGAGCCAATTGGGTTTTTCATGTTAACAAACGAAATAGGATATCAATTTTTAGGCTCAAGTTCGCTTTCAAAACGATATTTTTTCTGGATTTTATGGCTAATTGTGACACCCCGCCCAATTAAATATCAGGTGATCAATCCTTTATAAAATTTATAACAGAATGTTCGGTTGGTTCATTCTTAGCATCACTGTCAAAAACTTAAATCCAATTAATTACCTAATATTTAATTAAGCTAGTGTAAAAATATTTTCCAATTAAACTTGAAACCAATTAATTCACTAAATTCGGAACATGTAATTATAAACCATACAAAAGAATTAAATGCTGACTGAATCAATTACTGAATAATTAAGACTAGATAAAACCTTCCAGTTCACAGTTAGAAACCAACCCATAATAAATACTCAAACCAACTGAGAAGAACAACAAAGTAAACTGAGCACAACTCTGCTAATGAGGATGGGCGACACATGCCCGGACTGAGGTATCTGAACTAGGAACTTAATGAAATGAGAGAAGCGTTTAATCTCAAATAACCCGCAACTTCCACAACAGCTGCAGCTCGGCAAACCATCCAAGTATCTAGAACTGGTGTCCCTATGGCTGGGCACCTGTACTAATACATATATATATAGCAAAAGAGAAAAGAGATGCAAGAAACGGGTCAGAGCCCGATGTGTAAAAATATTTGTTTTAGCAAGTATTTAAAATTGCATTAAAGCAAGTATTATATGCATGTTGGTTCGAACTCTCACATGAGATTCTCACCTCTCGACTAGTGTGCACGCCTAACGTACATCTACTCCAACCTAGCAATCTGACACTTCTAACTAGGTGATAGGCTTATCCATGTAATTACCCCTCGTAGTAGTGTTCCGTATATGATCTCAACGTTTATCATTTTAAATAAGTGTTAACACACTAAAGTCAAGTATTCACTATTTACGTTACTGAAGATTTCACTATCTTTATAATCTGATATTATCTCATTTTAGATATACCAAAAGTATACATATATGTATCTTTCACTATAATAGCCTACAAATATCACATTGTAACTATAACACAAGTATATATAAATTATCACCACTATTTATATATATACTAACACAACACCCCAAGGCTATACTTGTAGTGCATTACATACTCTGCTATCATGTCCCGATACCTCTCGTACTTAAGTAAGGACTATCAGTTCGGAAGTCTCCCACGAACCATATATACAAAACACACATAATAGAGGGGAACATAGCTCACATACCTATGGATCTCGCACATACCTACACTCCCATAGTCAACAACTCACCAACTCACAAGTAAGTCTTCACAGTCCTATGTTCTGAGATACAAGTCAAAATCCCCTCAGGATAAGACTGTCTCTACACCACCTCCCGTGATAGCAAGCATCTAGGTATGCCAAACACATAATACTAGCAAGTAATAGGTATTCACACAACCCATCCAATTAAACGGTATACACACAACCAAATGCCATATTCCATACGTAGTATTATTATCACTAAATACTATCCACGTATTTTATTTTACGATATTCCCTCTCTCGTAATATATTTCTAAGGATAATATGTCACCTGAAAATCCTTAATACATAACCATAAGAAGTCCCAACATAATCACTAACTTTTATTCTTATAAGTTCCATTTCTTTGGAACTAATTTTGTAAGTATTTATCACTTAATACTCTCGACGCATTTACAATTACGATTATCTCTCTCTCGCAATCTTCAAGGTAAATTCACCGTTCCAAAATATTAGAATCATTACACCTAAACAACTCCCAATAATTCTACACTATTTGGGTTCATCGAACACTAATTTTCCTCACTCAAATTGACTGTTTACACAAATAGGGGAAAAATATAAACTTCCCTAAAAATTAGAAATCTCGCTCGAACCAGAAGAGCATGTCGTTCAAACCAGAATGACATGTCGCTCGAACCACTTACACGTGTCGTTCGAACGACTTCGCGCGATATTCCCATCTCGTTTGAACCACTTCGCGCGAGATTTCACTGTTCGTCTTCCTGCCCATATTTTCTGCGTTTTCCACAATTTTTAAGCCTAAAAACCTCTATAGTTTAATCCCCATCATCACATCATTAATCCCAATCAATAATAACAAGACTATATATCATTCAAAACATCCTAGGATCATTAATTCGTCATAAATCATTAAGATTACATGAAACCCTAAAATTAATTCATAAGAACCCTAGTTTCCAAATTTTCAATTTAAGAATCTAACCAACCCAGATTCGTTCATCAATATATGATTCAACTTCGTAGTTCATCCTCTACATACATGACATAATATTAACAACTAATTAATCCAACCTCTAATCATAATTTAACTCCCAATTTTCACCCAATTAATATGTAAATTAATGATTTAATTCACCTACACTAACATGAGTATGATTATTTCTAAATAAAGCAAGTAATAAAAACTTGTCTCGATTTCTAAGATCTGATCCATTGATGTTGTTGGTATGGCTGTGTTCCTCGAGTTCCGATCTACACGATGGTGGTGGTGGTTGTGTAAGGTGGTGAAAATGGCTTCTCCTCCTTTGGAAATTGCTCTTCCTCACCCACTGTGGATCTCTCTTGATTTTGGTTTTTTCTAACCCTAATTGTCTCCAATTAGCTGATATATTATTCCTCTAATTTTCGTCCATTTAATTCCTCCAAAAATCCAAATTACAAAACTACCCCTACCGGGTGCCGGCTTGGCCTAAAAATATCCCGGAGTCCAAATAATATACCCGGGTAGAGTTTTCTTACTATCTCGACCCTTCCGGACTCAATGGCGCACTCGAAATGAACATACGAGTTATTTAAAAATAATTTACCTTTATATTCCACTTAATTAGTCCTGACACGACTCACACGCGCGTTCCGACTTAATATATCAAACTGTCGTATTTCTCTATCACAACAAGTTATATAAAATATCCATTCCATATTACTTATTCTCGTAGAAATATTAATAGTTACTAACTTCTCGTCATGTTAGTAAACATTCAAATTTAAATCCGGATTAATAATTAATTCTCACATTTTAATTTAATTAATCCCACAATAATAATAAATCACGCAATTATTTAAGTCTTCGAAAATACGTAGCATTACACTAATATTTTTGGATGAACAAACGATGGCCTAACTTCATGTATCCAAACTACTAATCAAGTTACCATATGCGTCTTGAGATTAATTTTAGTTTTGAGACATTTTAGCACATTTTCAAAATAACATTTCACTCATTTTCCGTAACCGATCAAACAAGGATTTAGAGATCATCGACGACTTTTTATCATCGAAAAGAAATTTTGAGTTAACTTTAACTCGGATTAATTTAATTACTCGAAAAAAATGATGGGCTCAAAAATCTCACCGGGTTAAACATCTCCGTACTTATTGGTAAAGTTGTCAATTTTCGCTCAATTTCCATTATTGTTAACTTCGGCTTAGTTCAATCGAATTTTTACAAATTGAGACCTTAAACAAAAATTTAGTGATATTTTTAAAGATTTTAAATTCTAATTTTTATTTAATTTGAAAATATAAATATATATATAAATTTTGACATTTTTCAATTTTTTTGGAATTTTTGACTTTTTTAAATTATTTTGGGCATTTTAAAATTTGTAAAGTTTAAAAGACGCATATGTCCCCCCCCCCCCCCCCCCCGAATTTAGACCTTTGCATTGTCCTCAATGAAAAGGACTAAAAGCTAAATAAAAGAAGAATTGTGCGAAAATAAAACAAACAAATATTAAAATACAAGAGACACTAATAAACTTAAACATAATTTGCATTCAACACATTCCTAAACACTCTATGCACTCACGAGACTCAAAGATAAAACAAAAACTCACCCCATATGCATCGGAGTGCGACGATCTCTCTTCAAAAACTTACTCAACCCCTTATACGAGGTCTGATAACATTGTCTCCACCACTCCCAAATCATAAATTAAAATTCTGAACAATTGGGAATCGACCCAACAGAAGAAATGGACTTTTGGAGGCACACGATGAATGAGGTGAGTGAAATCATCGAGGTGCCAAATCATATTATAACATAATTGATCAGACTTACAGAGACTGTCATACTGAAATTTTGAAGGACACATTATGCCTAGATTGCCCTTAAACTCGAGAATGCATGGACCGGGATCTAAATCAGACGATACTCTAGTCATGTCCTCAATCGCATCTGAGGACGCAAGTGGCATACGTGGACATTAACAAAGAAGGAATCGATCTATCCTATCATTCCATTTGCTCTCATCTAAGTGACAAAATGAGTCCAATAACGATTGAACTTCAACATGGAGATTCTCATCCACCGGGCCAAGTTCTTTCTCAAAACATTTCAGTTTCATATCTAATGACAAATTAGGTGGCCAAGCACATAGATTGGATGTGTCACTTACTCCATGCTCATCTATTATCTCTCTCATCGTATACATCTCTAAGCCAATCTTTGAATACTTTCTCGATCTCTCAATAAGCATCACTAAATACATCTCACGTGGATCCTCAAAATTATTAGTCTCAAATTATTCGTGTACAACCTTTTCATTAAGATCCATGTCGTGTAAATAGTCCTCATCACCCGTTTTCTTGGTAATGTTGAAGATATTTGTTTCAAGTGTTATATTCCCAAACATTAGTTGCATTTTCCAATTAAGCGTATTAATCAATGAGTTATCCATGGATAAGAAAGGCCGATCAAGAATAATGGGAACATGATGACTCAATGGGGAGGAGGTCTCCGTATCCCAAATGATAAAATTTATCAAGAAGTAGAGAGTGTCAACTTGGATGATCACATCCTCAAATACCCCACAAGGTACCTTCATGGAATGATTCGCAAATTGGAGAGTAATTTTGGTGGGATTAAGATCTCTCAAATTATCTTTTTATAGATGAAATAGGTTAGAATGTTGACACTCGCCCCTAAATCTGGTAAAACTCTCTCAATTTTATTACCTCAAATAATACACGAAATGGTGGGGACTCCTGGATCTTTATACTTCGGTGGGAGGTTACTCGAAAGTATCTAACTCACATTTTGTGAAAGAAAAACCTCATTATTCACCTTTAACTCTCGCTTCACCATGAACAATCCTTTAAGAACTTACCGTACATGGTAATTTGCTTTATAGCCTCAAGAAAAGGTAGGTTTGACTTCACTTGCTTAAACACCTCCAAAATGTCATCATAGGAGGACCCTTTATAAGGAGGGACCAACCGTTGAGGGTATGGTGCAACTATTGGGGTTTTCACTACTACTTTGGGCCTAATTGTATCTTCTTTTTCACTTTCTTCCAAAGGGGCATCTTCGGCCTCTTACGTGCCGGGGAAACCTACGTGTATTTTTGCACATCATGTGGAGGAGGTTCCAAGTCGACAACTCTTCCACTACGTAGAGTGATTATCGCATTATATTTCTCCTAATTTTCATTGGGAGTAGAGCTAACACAGTTTTGACCTTGGGGCGATCGTTGGCCTTGGACAGGAAACTTTCCCTTCACTTTGAAACTTAAAGAAGATTGCAACTTAGAAAGCGATTCCTTTAAGTCAACAATAATTTAGGCATTTGTGGCATTGATCGCTGACGGAGTTTGCATATATTGGGCAAGAGTGTCCTCGAGACTCTTTCACTGTGGGATCACATAAGGCGCGGGATAAGGCGCTTGCATAGTTGGCACCTATTGATAAGGTGGGAGTGGTGGCGGTTATTGGGGCAACGTGTTGATTTGGGTTCATCACAGAATTTGATTGCTCGTAACTAAAAACGGGATGGATTCTCCATGAGGGATTGAAATAATTACTGTAATTAGCATTAAAATTACCCTTGTAAGCCCCCACCGCTTCAACTTGTTCTTGGAGCATAACTTTATAGGTGAATATTATCGAACATTCCTCCATCAAGTGTCCTGCCTCGCGAATGGAACAAATTTCTTCTTTAATAGCTCGAGATGGGCTGGATATATCTCTCCCCTAGCTTCTACAACGTACTCTAGCCACTTGGCTTACTGGTTAATTAGGAGATTCAACTTTGATTCCTTGTCCAATTGGTAGAGTCCGGACAAGGAAGGAGTTGTGGACGTGTGCCTAGTTTTAGGTTACGCATTCAGATCCGATGTGTCCCACGCTTGAGTAGTCTTGATGACATACTTTAAGTTGGCCTCCACATCGTCTGCATCTAACTCGAAGAACTATATGTAACACATTGTTTCAACGAGTTACTTTGAGCTTAGGTTAAGCCCATGATGGAAGTCGGAGATAAATCTTCACTTTTTAAAGCCATGATGTGTGCACATATTAACTAACTTGTTGAAACTCTACCAACATCTATTAAAAGGCTCGTTACCGTTTTGTTTAAATGTCTTAATTTGATCCCGAATAGAATTGGTCCTATGTGCAAGAAAGAACGTTTGTAGAAATTTAGCATGTATGTCTCTCCACGTAGATATCGAGTTTGGGGTTAATGACTAATGCCAAGTTTTGGCCTTATCGTTAAGTGTAAAAGGGAAAAAGCTTAAGGAATAACATGTCTTGGGTGCAAGCTTGATCATTAAACATCTCGCATGCCTCCGCGAACTCTCTAATATGGAGATAAGGCTTCTCCGACTCCATACCGTGAAATTAAGGAAGAATCTGAATCATCACATTCCTAAAGTGGAATTTCCAGCTCATTATATGGGAATATAATGCATTTCAGAGCGACGGTTCGCTAGGGGTATACGAGATCTCTTATGGGACGGTACGACATCACTCCCTCTCTGGTTTCGAAACTAGCGTGATTCGACACCCCACTCATGCTTATAGAATCGCGTTCCTTATCGTAGCTCCTAGACGTACGACTCATGGTGTGATAACTCAGTCTATGAGGTGGTACCCAAAAATTTGGACCGTTTGGAGTGTTATTGCTAGAGGGAGGGAGTTTGACTATAGGCTCGGGATTTGGATTGGGGTGAGTATTTTGCATTTAAGGCTTCGAGCAAATATTTTGATTTTGATTTTGATTTTTTGAATTTTTTTTATATTTTGGATCTTTTAATTTGGGGGGGATTTATGATTTTTTGGGATTTTTAGGATTTAGAGTCAAATTCTAAGATTAATTCGACCTAACCTAGTGTGTCTACCTAATTTCCTGGCAACGGCGCCAAAAACTGAACACGGCATAAAATGTGTGTGTTACGTGTGTACCTATGATTCAAGTTCAAGTCGGTCGCTCAAGTAATCCCCTTTAAGTCAGGGTTGAATCCTCAGAGAATAGGGCGATAAATGTTTTGACGATGACAATGTAGGTTTCTAAAATCTAGGTAATGACTCTATAAAAAAAAAGGTGATTTGATTTTGGAAAAATTTATAATCAATTAAGAAAACTTAACTAGAAGGTGAAATGTAATGGGAAAGAAAGCAAGAACTAAATCTTTGATTTTTGAAAACTATTTGGAAAAAGTGGAGTCGGGATCCAATCCCCTAAATCGTAGGTATTTTCATTAAATATAAAATTATTGATAATTATATAATTAATTAAAAGAAAATATTAATTGAATCAAAGCACTAAATATGTGATAATGTTACTCCACACAATATTTAATCAACAATAAAATTAACACGAATGATAAGATTATTGATAAATATATCGTATTCCCAAACACACCGGTTGCCCATGACAAACGGAGTTAAGAGACCTACAATATTACTCTCAATAAAAGTATCAAACCCTAATAATTATGTATATGATTATGTCGAATTTTATATCCAATATCCAACACCTAGGTTGGGTTCATGTTCCCCAACTCACTAAAAACCTAATCGGACATGATCTTAATTTCTATGCATGATTTTATTGATTTGCATGTAAACATTATGAAGAAATAACAAGAAATATGCAAGAAATTAAGTTACCAATGATAAAGAAAGTAAAGCATGCAATAAGAACCAAGCTTGAATGAAAATCCAAAAATAATATGATCTTCTATTGAATTTGGAGTGCAAAAATATGTAAAAGTTGCTCTAAGAAGTTATTAATCCTATTATGCCTTACTCTTAATGATAATGATGAATAATAATTCCTTATAGGTGTTTACAAGTATTTAAAGTCGTTTAGAGAAGTCCCCATAAACCCAAACTCTTGTACCTCAAATATAGGAAAAAATAAAATCCATGTCTTGGACCGAAAGAATACACGAAACCTAGACCGAAGCGAACCCATGGAACGAGCCAGTTCGCATAGGGGACCGAAATGATTAAGTTCCAATCTCTTCCTTGGAATGCCTTATGCGCTCAAATTTTCTCTTAATTACAACTTTGTCACTAGATTTTCTTCTCAACTTCAAACACGCATAACTTTCTAACTGTAGCTCGGATTAGGGGTACCATTTTTCCAGTATATTCGTGATTTCAAGCTCTTTAACTTTTCAATTGGATATTCATCTGGATTTTGGCTGAAAATTTATCAAATTTTCTTTGACTTCCATTTCTTACGATTCTTTCACCGTTTTGGCTTTTCTTTTCCATCCTCTTGCACAATTTTCCTGTAAAACATGAGATTAATACACAAAATGTAAAATATTCACCGAAAAGGGTTAGTATTATAAATATGAGATAAATTCGGGTTAAATGCACTGTATGGGATTGTAAAAATACCAAAATTAAGGGGATAAATATGGAATATTTACTCCTAACCAATGTCCCCATTTCTGTGAGAACCTCAAAGGTGATGTCGATGGCCAAGAACCCTTATTTGGCCTATGGTTTATTGAAGGGATAAGTGCTTGCCACTGATCATGAGCAGATTAAATAGTGATCCCTCAACCAGCTTTCGTCCCACATCGCTCAGGCGTTATCCCTTGTAAGCCAAAAATTCTCACTGTTCTGCTCTAAAGTTGTTAAATTCTTTTTTTGTGTTTCTTATTACCTGTTTGTAGTTTGTGGCAGATTTTGTCTCCATCTTGGATAGCTGCTCAGATCAATCTAAAATAAATGATGATCTGACAGTGGCCTTAGATAAGTCCCTATCTACTGCCAAGAGGGTCTACGACAAGGAGAAGAAGTCCGCCAGTGATGTTTTGCGCACACTAAAGAGTGATCACGGTAAGTTGAAAGTCTTCAATGACCAGCTTTGTAGCCAAGCGTGATCACTTGAAGAAAGAGTGCAAAGAACTTTCTTCGACAAGGAGGCCAGTTATGATAAAGGCTATACCGAGGCTTTTGAGAATGCCAAGAACAAGCTAGCCTATATCAGGAAATATAGCTTCAAGAAGGACTGGGATGCTTCTTTGGTAAGGACAAATGTACCTACTAACTCTGAACTTTTTGACGAGCATATCCCTGGTTCTCTGCCAAAAGCTGATGAGGAGGCTACCCCAGACGCACCAGCCGATCAGTAGATGAAGAGCAAGGAAACCTAGTTACAAACGATTAGTTTATATGCTATGGTATTTTTCCTTCGGTCTCTGTTTGTAAGGGCTTTGCCCATTTTGATTATTAATGAAAGACTTTTGTAAATTTCAATTACATGTTAAACTATTGTTCAATATTCCCCTTTTTCTCTTACTTTCTATAGTACACAAATATTATCGAGGACATTCCTTCTTCTAATGGAAACCTTGACGTCATCCATGGTCGGGATGAAAGTGCTAAAGCTCATTGTGTGTTTGTTTCTGTTTGCAAAGCCTTAAAAAAGATTACTGATGCCTACAAAAATCAGTCTGCTCTCATGGCTAGGATGAAACACGATGCTAAAGACCTAGGAGATGTGGACACCCTCATGGATGAGGAGGTTAATTCCTAAAAAGCCTAGCTGACGGGGGTAAGGATATTAAAGATGTTGAGGGCCTCCTCTAGGATTAAATGACTACCTTAAAAGGAGACTTGCTGAGGCAAAGGATGGCAGCGGAAGAGCTCATGTTATGGTGATAGGTCTCAGCAGGACATTGTCAAATTTGGCTATCTTTTTAGGATAGGTCCTCGAGCAGAATGGTTTGTTATTATGAGGAAGGGTGGGCGTATTCCTCCATTAGGTTAGATGAGGTAAAGAGCATAACTTATAAACATGGTTGGTTGGATGTCTGAGGGATCTTGAAGGTTCCTAAGGACTCTCATCTTTGGTATATGTACAAAGTTAATTACCCGAATTATCGGTATCCACCCTTTGGCAACAAAGAAAGCTGGGTTCCTTTGGAGGTTATTCCTCTCCAGTTGGCCAAGAACTATTTGTCTTCTCACGAGAGTGATGATGAGTTCTAACGAAATCCCGATGGCATTCGAAAAAGAGCCATTGTTGTTGTCCCACCAGCCAATCATAACTGTTGTCTCTTTTTGTACTTTTATTGTTATAGATGATGTCTTTGTAACATATAACTTTTTGTTAAAAGTTATTTACTTAATATCATTCTTTTTAATTTTTCCAGTCCATTATGTCAAGCACTTATTTTACTGTCATATCTTACCTTTTATTTTGTGTCCTGATAATACCATCGGCCTAGAACAAACTATGGCAAAAATGTACCTGGTTTTAGGGCCACCCATCCGCTCAGGATTTTATCCGATAAAATTTGGGCTCATTTAGTGTTTAGGGATCCCTCGTAGGTCTTTTATTTGCCTGGCCAATTCATGAGGTCTTTGTGTTTTTCATGATGAAGACTTGGAGACCTTAGGTTTAATTCTAATTGACCAATTCGCAATTGTAATTAAGCTAAGGTAATGATGATTGACACTATAATCACTAATTTAAAATGTAATCCTTCCATTTTGGAATAATGTTAAACACTTAACTGGACCACTTGGGATTTTATTAAAAATGTTAGATCAAACCGCGATCATCATAATAGCCAACGTGGAATTTTCTCGAATTGATTCCATTTTTGTATTACTTGGCTAACTATTATTCATAGGAGATCAGTTTAATTATGGCATGTTCCCTTTGTTCTTTAGCTAGGTCAAGTTAAACTCTCATAGCTTCATTATTTAAACCTTGCGCAACAATGGTGGACCTCATGATTAGTATACCAACTTCTAGGGGGATCACCGCTTTCATCCCATATATTAGAGCGAAGGGGGATTGGAATTCTAGGTGTAGTATGATATGACAATAAAATATGGGGAAGCTCATCCACCCAAGCTCCCTTTGGCTTCTCTAATATCTTTTTCAAGCTATCGAGCATCGTTTTGTTGGAAGCCTCTGCTTGACCATTGCTCTGTGGTAATGCCATAGAACTGAAATAGTGTCTAATTCCATGGTTGTCGTAGAAACCCTAAAAAGATCCTCTTTCAAACTTTGTGTCATTATCCGTGATGATTGTCCTGGGAACCCTAAAGCATGTTATAATGTTCATCTAGATGAATCTGGTCATATCAGTAACTTTGGTGTTCGTTAGTAGCTTTGCTTCAATCCATTTGTAAAGTAATTTGTGTCGACCAGTAAATACTTGCAATTTCCTAGTGTTGTTGGGAGTGGACCTATAATATCAAACCCTCATTGGGCAAATGATTATGGACTAGTTAGCGACTTCAAGGCGTTGGCTAGTTGGTGAAGCATAGGGAGAACTTTTTCCATATTCCACACTTCTGGACATAAGCGCTTACATCTTTCTGCATATATAGTCACCAATACCCTTATTTGATTGCTCAAAAAGTAAGAGATCTTCCTCCTGCACGACTCTTATAAATTCTACTATAAAATCAGCCAACACTTATCCCTTGAAGTTGTTCATGGTTGATAGTGTGTATTGAAACTCTCGAGTTTGATTGATCATTTGGACATGCGTTTATATAGGCCAGCCTTACGAAGAATGTCTTTAAGGGGAAAGGATGTGATGATTGTAATGGAATGGGCCTCAAAGCAGTGTTTTAATTTCCAAGACGCGATGACTAAAGAGTCGGATAATTTCTCCAGTAGGAGGATGCACTTCTTGGTGTCCAAGAGTGTCTTGCTAACATAGTAGACGGGGGAATGTCATCCTTATCTTTCATAAACCAAGGCTAAATTGATCGCATGGCTTGAAACTGCTAGTAAAGATAGAGAGGATCTCCTGAGTCTGGAATGGCCAACAAGGATGTTTGCTCAGATAGGATTTGATTTCCTCAATGGTCTTTGATAATTCTTTATTCCAGGTGAGTCCTTTTTCCTTATTCAGTAGTTGAAAGAATGGTCGGCAACCCTCGGATGACTTAGAAATGAAAAAGTTCAAAGTTTCCAACATCCCAGTTAGGTTTTGAATTTCTCGCAAGATTCTTCGACGGTTGAACTCTATTAATCATAATTATCTTTCCAGGGTTTGGTTCAATACCTATTTTGCTGACTAGGTAGTAGAGAAACTTTTTGAACTGAACCTCAAAGGATCATTTTCTCTCATGGAGCTTCATCTGATAGTGCCGGAGGATTCCAAATATTTTCTCTATGTGATTAAGATGATCGTGCTTACACCTGCTCTTAATGATTATACCATCAATATACACCTCCATTGTCTCTTCCATCTATATTTTGAATGTCTTGATGACTAACCTCTGGTACGTAGCTCTGATATTTTTTAGGATAAAGGGCATGAACTTATAATAGTATAAACCTAGGGAAGTGATAAATAAAGTTTTATCTTGGTTGGGGCCGAATAGTGGAATCTGGTGATACCCTGAGTAGGCATCTAAAAACCTCATTATTTTATGGGCTACTATAGCATCGACCAACTGATCTATATTTGGCAGAGGGAAGATGTCTTTGGGATAGGCCTTATTGAGGTCAATGAAGTCCACCCATACTCTCTAGCCCCTGTTACACTTTCGTACCACCATCGGTTTGAGAGCCATTTTGGGAATTGAACTTCTTTGATAGACCTTGCCTCTAAAAACAATTTACCTCACTTTCCACTGCCTTGGCCATTTGGGGGGTAGTGCAATAAGCCTTTTGTGTGATTAGCAAAAATATTGGGTCATTGTGAAGTTCATGGAAAGTGAATCTGGTATCTATCACTGGCAAGTCACATCGCTCCCATGCGAATACATCCAGGTTTTTCTTTAGAATAGTGACTAATGCCTTCCTTTCTTGGTCAGACAGCGTTGTGCCGATTAGGAACTTTCTTTCAAGTCAAATCTCATCAAAAGCTACTCCCTTCAATTTTTCCACTCTTTATTTGTAAGGTCAACTTTTGTCTCTTCTACCCCCGCTCTGCCATAATTTAGTTGCTATTTGGATAAAGTGGATTCGTCCTAAGATATTTTTTAGAACAACTTCTTTTTTGTTTCTTCTTTTCTTGCTTGGGCCTGATGGAAGCAATGTAAAATTTATTATCAATGGGTTGATCGCCTCTGATCTCCATTATTCCCCACTCTGTAATGCACTTGAGTTTTTATGGTAAGTTGAGGGTACTGCCCTCATGGCGTGCAACCACCCTCTCCCGAGAGTGGAGTGGTAGGGTGAGTCAATGTCCACCACTCGAAACACAATGAGTTTGGAGATGTTCCCTACCCTTACCGGCATAACTACCTTTCCTATAAGCATGGTCATCTTTCCAGCGAAATCGACCAGTGGAATAGTCACTTCCTTCAAATTTTTCATCTTCAATTTGAGCTTGTGAAAAAGCTCCAAGTACATTACCTTCGAGGAACTACCTTGATCCACTAGTAGCTTATCCACCTTTCATTTTGTAATCTTGAGGGTGATTACTAGGGAATCATAGCATGGGGTCCTTACATCGATCAAATCATCTTCCATGAAGACTATGTGATTATTCTAGTCCACATATTCTACTTGCCTATGTTTCCCAGCCTAGCTTTTGGCGGGTTCACTTTGAAAGGCCTCAACTACTTTCGTGAACTTTTTAAGTTCCATCCGAAGTGCATTACCCTAAATCTTCTTAGGGCCAATTTCCCCCATGTCAATTTACTCATGAATAATGGCAAACTCGTGCCCTACTTCATCGTCCAGCACATTATCTAGTTTTATCTCACCGTTGGTGGCGCCTAATCAACTTTTTTCTCGATATACTAGTTCAGATGTCCCGCCTGGGCTAACTCCTCTAGATGGGATTTTAGGGCATTATAATTTTTTTTCTTGTGTTCACTATCGTTGTGGTAAGTGCACCTGAGTGCATTATTCCCCTTGTTCAAATCACCTCCCATTTTCTTCAACCACTTTAAGAATTGATGGTCTTTGATCTTGCCCAAAATTTTATCAATTGGTTCCTTAAAACCATATTAACGGCCTGGACCACCTTGGATGATTCTTCTTTGTTACTATTATTAGGTCCTCCGTTCTGCCTTTTGATTCCCTTATTTGGGGTATTTTCTTTGCCATTTCCTTTGGTTTCCTTTGCGCGACCAGTTTCCCTTTGGCTGAGGTTGACCACGTCCTCCACTTTGGCATACTTCTCAATACGTAACATGATAATGTCAATAGTGTTTGCTTCCTTATTAATTAGATATTGGTGTAGCATGGAGTTAAGTGCCAAACCAATATTGAATGATGCTACGGTCACTTGCTCTAATTCACTTCTTTGAAAGTTTTCCAAAGAGTTTGTTATATTCTCGTAAATTTTCCCGTGGCTTCTTCCTCGTGGAGAGGAGAGAATCCATCATCTTCGGACACGAGCTGGTGGTTATAAAGAAATTTGTGAATGCTTCTACAAGGGACTTGAAGCTCCTGATCGAACTGTAGTGCAGCCTCACAGACCACTTTTAGGCGACGTCTCCTCAGCTGGATGGGAATATTTGACACATAAGAGCATTATTGTGGTTACTTAAAGTCATCCCTTGCCTATACTAGAGAACATGATCTATGGGGTCAGTCTTCCCATCATATATCTTGAACCTTTTGGCTGTGACCTTTTTTGTAGGCTCTTCCTCCTCCATTTCCCTTGAAAAGGGGGATTGTATATGTGTAATAAGGACCTTTATTGCAAGCTCTTTTGTGGATCTAGCTCCACGATGGGCTAGGTGTTTATCCATATTTCTTCAGATCAAGCTTCTATGTATTTCTTATGACATTCTTCATCTCGATTCATAATATCAGACGATTATTATGCTCTGAACGATCATGCTTGCGGCGAATACTCTTTCCTTAACTGCTTGTTTTACTAGTCTGAGGACTAGGGATCCAACCAAGGTGCTTGCGGCTCCCCTCATGGAGTTCTTTCTCGGTCTTATCCAATCATTGCTGGAGACATACTGATATACCCGTTTATACCCTCGGTCTGGACAAGGATCACCTCCCATACGGACGACCCTACGAGGGGCCGACCCTTCGCCAGGCTCCAGCTGGCCCCCACCGGGCCCAGACGACCCTACGAGGGGCCGACCCTCCACCAGGCCTAGACGACCCTACGAGGGGCCGACCCTCCTCCAGGCCTCGGCCGACCCTGCGAGGGGCCGACCCTTCCTCAGGCTCCAGACGACACTACGAGGGTACGACAGTACGAGGCCAGAATTACGCCAGGCTCACTACCGGAAGAAACTTTGCCCTCGGCCTCGGCTCATAGGCCGAGGGTGATATCATGACGGCGCGTGGTTTGGGAGACGCGTGGAACAGTGCGCGTCAGGCTCATATGACACGTGGCAGACCGTTATAACAGAATCACACCCTCACGTGAGGGAATATTATGTCATCATTTGGCATCTACAGGTGTCAACAGGGGATTGGTTAGATCACCATTCACATGCACCATGCTTACTTGGGGGGTACACTACACCCCCCAAGACCTATATATACTTGTCACCTACAACCCTACAGGGGATCCAGAAACGGTAGCCCTAGCTAAAAATTTTCTTGTACACACACAGTAGAGAGAAAGAGGGTTATGTGCATTGTATCCAAGGCCATTAGTGCCCATACTTAGTGGATCACACACTCACAGTGGATGTAGGCCAAATTGGTTGAACCACTATACATCATTGTCTAATTTCCTCTTACACTCATCCCCTTCTATACACTTATACATCTCTATGGCTGCCATGGCTGCTACTGTTTGAGCTCACTATCACTTATCTGGTGGTGCTAAATCCAAGCATCATCAGTTTGGCGCCGTCTGTGGGAACGAGAAGACATCTCTTCCTTTGTACAGCTTGACCTCACTGGGCACTCTGGTGGTGAACCAACACTCCCCCTGAGAGGAGGTGTTTCACCATTGAAAGAGACCCACTAGGGTTCCCAAGCTCACCAGCATTTTCTCCAGTTCAACTTTCCATAGCTCAAGCACATGGCACATGAGATGCCACCACCACCTCTTCCCCCGCCGGATGAGGGGGGAAGGCCCAGTCCCAGCCAGCCACCACCTCAGTCTGAGATGGCTGATGTGGCAGCAGCCCTAAAGTCTCTGGCAGCCAGCCAGCGGATGATGCAGGAGCAGTTCACAGCTCTAAGTCAGAACATACTGAGACCACCAGGGGTCTCACCTGAGATGATTACTCCGGCAGCAGCTCCAGGACAGCATGAGGCCAGGGGACCACCCCAGGCACCCCGTAAAGACCTGCCACCCCCTCAGCGGCGTAGGGATGTTGCTGACCCCCGGCGTTTACGCATGGGGAGGCAAGGAAACCCTTGCCCTGAGGACAGGTATGACGATCTGGAGGTGGAAGAGGCTCCAGTAGAATGCTGGGAGCCGTATGAGGTCTCCAACAATACTGTACGACCTCTCCAGGACAGTAGAGGAAAGTGCGGGAGACCAAACCCTGATGATCGCCCAAGAGGCTCTGCTTTTGACCGCCTGAGCAGGGGGTCGGCCTTCGAGAGGCTGGGCCCAGTGAATGACCTGCGGGACAAGTTGTCCAAGTCAAGAAGCGCAGCGAGATCTAGGAAAGAGGCAGCAGAAGGCCGACCCCAAAGACGGGATGACGGCCAAAGGGAAGTAAACAGGCGACACAGGCCTGCCGTAGCGGAACCCTCCATCCACCTCCGAGAGGCAGCAGGGGATAACATCGGCCAGGCCGACCCTATGAGGCCCTGGAATAACTCAATCCAGCGGTTAGAGGATAAGATTGGTGACATACTGAAGAGCCGGGACCCTCTTCAGAGGGGATACACCATAGGCTCACCCTTTGTGGCAAAGATAGTCAACTTCCCCACGCCATCAAAGTTCAGGCCTCCTGTGGTCACCCCAAGATACGATGGGAGCACCAACCCTGTCCACCACGTGGAGATGTATCAATCCGCGGCAGACATATACTCTATCTCAGATGAGATGAGATGTCGTGCCTTCTCTGGTACCCTGACAGGGGCTGTGCATGTGTGGTACACGTCTCTTCCAAAAAATTCTATTGGAAACTTTAAGCAGTTGGCAGACCTGTTCATCCATAATTTCTGCTTTGGGGTGAGGCCACAGAAGAAGACCACACACCTGCTCTATGTTAAGCAGGGAAAGAATGAGACTCTGAGAGACTACATAGCCAGATTTAATAAAGAGAAGCTGGAGGTGGACGACTACGAGGAAAGCATAGCTATGACAGCCCTGATTGGAGGACTCCAAAAGGGGAAGCTATTATGGAATCTTGCCGAAGACCCTCCAAAGACGATGGCTGAGCTACTGTCAACAGCAGGAAAAGTGATGAACGCCGAAGAGGCGATGGCCGCGAAATATGAAGACGAAAGAGGGGGTGCTAGTGGGAGTAAATACCCTAAGAAGAACATAGAGGGGAAGAAGAGGTCCTCGGATGACAAGTTCGCGGGGTACACCCCTCTGACGGTCAGCTGTGAACAGATCCTCAACGAGATAAAGAGTGACCGGACGCTGAAGTGGCCTGAGAAGCTGAGGGCAGCTCCCGGCAAAAGGAATAAGAACATGTGGTGCGAATTTCACCAAGACCACGGCCACGTGACGGATAAATGCTTTGCTCTGAAAGACGAGATTGAGAAGATGCTGAAGGAAGGGAAGCTCAGAAAGTACGTCGACAAAGCCGACTTCAAGAGGGGCCGAGGGGACGACCCTAGAAAGAAGCGAGTTGATGCCTGCAGAGAAGGTCCTCAAAAAAGAGGGGATGACCCCTCTGATGATGAGGACAACCCTGACCTCCCGCCTAGAGACGACCACGGCCCTGTCAAGAGGCTCAATATGATCTCGCTCGGGGTGGGAATGATCTCCGGGGGACTTGCAGGAGGAGGGTCGGAGGTCGCCGACAGGAAGGCCCATGTCGCTGAGGCCAAGGCAGTTACGAAGACGGTGCACTCGACCTCCCTAGAGGTCAAGTAAGAAAAAAGGAAGAAGGTTGATATGGACACTTTGATCGTGGGATTTTTAAGAATGGACTTCAAAGGCCTCTTGGCCCCGCATGATGACCCTCTTGTCATCACTACCAGAGTGCACGGGTGCGAAGTGCCAAGGATCTTGGTAGATGGGGGCTCGTCCGCAGATGTGATGTTCTGGCCATGCTTCAAGGCCTTGGGCCTCAGTCGTGCCAGACTTGTCCCATACCATCATCCGTTGATTGGGTTCAGTGGAGAGAAGGTTCACCCCCTGGGAATATATGAGGCTGATGTCAGGATGGGGGACGAATGGCCGAGATGGCTCACCAAGAGGGTCAGTTTCTTCGTGCTGGATGAGCATGTGTTTTCGGCATACAACATCATACTGGGACGTGTGGCCCTCAAGGGGTTTGAAGCTGTGCCGTCCACAGTCCACCAGATGGTTAAGTTCCCTACCCCTTATGGGGTGGGGGAAGTCCAGGGAGACCAGACGACGGCGAGAGAATGCTACTACAACTCCGCTGAAGAAAAGGAGGCACACAAGAGGGCTACAACCACTTACAACATTGATACCCTAGACCCCAGGGACGAGACGAAGCTCAAGAAAGGAGAGGCCGCTGAAGAGGTAGAACCCATCATCCTCGATGAGGATGACCCGGGAAAAACCGTCCAAGTTGGCAAGTCTCTGAAGCCCGATATCAAGGAAGACCTCATCAAACTGTTGAGAAGAAGGCGAAGCATCTTCGCGTGGAGTCATGTAGATATGCCAGGGATCGACCCTGAAATCATGTGCCACAAACTCAATGTGGTAGAGGGAGTGAAGCCGGTAAAGCAGAAGAGGAGGATTTACTCTAGAGAGAAGTACGAGGTCATCAGGGATGAGGTTAAAAAATTACAAGACGCTGAGTTTATCAGGGAGTTCGTCTACCCTGAATGGCTGTCCAACGCAGTCATTGTCCCAAAGGCCAACGGGAAGTGGCGGATGTGTGTGGACTTCACAGACCTCATCAAGCACTGCCCCAAAGACAGCTTCCCTCTCCCTCGCATTGACCAGATGGTAGACGCTACCGCATGCCATGAGCTCATGAGTTTTATGGATGCCTACTCAGGGTATAACCAGATTTTCATGAACCCTGATGACTCGGAGAGGACTGCCTTCATCACTGACAAGGGGACATACTGCTATAGGGTCATGCCCTTTGGTCTAAAAAATACGGGGGCAACGTACCAGCGCCTCGTAAATAAAATGTTCGAAGACCAAATTGGGAAGTCTATGGAGGTCTACGTGGATGACATGCTGACCAAGAGTTTGAAAGCAGAGGACCATGTAGCAGACCTGGAGAGGACCTTTAACACGATGGACAAGTACCAGATGAAGCTTAATCCGGCCAAGTGTGTCTTTGGGGTCGGAGCAGGGAAGTTCTTGGGGTTCATTGTCAATCAAAGAGGCATCGAGGCCAATCCTGAAAAGATAAGGGCCCTTATTGAGATGAAGACCCCCAAGTCCATTAAAGACGTTCAGAGGCTCACAGGGAGAGTGGCTGCCTTGAACAGATTTGTGTCAAGGGCTACAGACAGGTGTCTACCATTCTTCAAGATCCTCAGGAAAGCCTTCGAATGGAGCGAAGAGTGTGATGAGGCTTTCAAGGAGCTAAAATCATACTTAGGGTCTCCCTTGCTACTGTCACGACCCGTGCAGGGTGAACGACTTTACGTGTACCTTGCTGTCTCAGAGTCCGCTATCAGTGCAGCAATCGTAAGAGACGAAGATGGGATACAGAAGCCCGTATATTTCAATAGCAAGGCACTCCAGGGGGCAGAGCAGAGATACCCGAGGATGGAGAAGTTGGCCTATGCCTTGATCCATGCCTCAAGGAAGATGAAACCGTACTTCCAGTCATACTATGGTCATCCTCACTGACTCTCCTCTTAGGCAGGTCCTACACAAACCTGAAAAATCAGGAAGGCTAATGACCTGGGCTATAGAGCTGGGGGAGTTTGACATTGTGTATCAGCCTAAGACAGCCATTAAGGGGCAGGCCTTGGCAGACTTCGTGGCTGAGTTCACCTGGGAAGGTGGTGAGGCCGAGGGTGAGACCCTCGGGAAGGCAGATACAGAAAACAGACCCGCAGACACACCAGAAGATAGGGCTGAGACGAGCACCGTAAGAGAGAAAGCGACTGAAAACGAAGAGGGAAGATACATCTTTAGACAGGGGTCCCTCTATGAGGGAAATTTCTCTGAAGGAAAAACTCCGTGGAGCCTCTTCGTTGATGGGTCCTCCTGTGATAGTGGAAGTGGTGCTGGACTGATACTATCAGCACCCGATGGCACAGACGTCGAATACGCCCTGAGGTTCAACTTCAAAGCCTCCAACAATGAGGCTGAATATGAGGCCTTAGTAGCAGGCCTCTCCTTGGCTAAGTCTCTTAGTGTCGGCCAGATTTTGGTCCACAGTGATTCAAGGCTAGTCGTAAATCAGATACTAGGAGCCTACGAGGCTAAGGACGAAAGGATGGCTAGGTACCTCGAGAAGGTGAGATCATTACTGAAGGGCTTCAGAGAAGTGAAATTAAGGAGGGTACCTAGGCTTGATAATGGTCGCGCTGATGCCCTTGCTAGGCTGGCCTCGGCAACAAGAACAGACATCAGGAGGACGGTCCCAGTGGAAATTTTGTTTCAGCCAGCTATCGAAGACGTCGGGGGAACACTTGGTGTTTGCATGAATGTTTCTCGAGAACCTTCATGGATGGACCCTCTGATCAAATACATTAAAGAGGGAGAGATGCCAGAAGCAAGCCACGAGAGGAAGAAGCTGAGATACAGGGCTGCAAAGTTCGCTGTCGTCGGGGACACGCTGTACAAAAAGGGGTTTCTACTCCCCTTACTCAGGTGTGTGCATCCCTCAGAAGTCCCTTCCATTTTGCAAGACGTGCATGAAGGGTCGTGCTCAAGCCACATAGGGGGCAGATCCTTGGCAAAGAGGGTAATCACCCAAGGCTACTGGTGGCCGACCTTAGGAAAAGATGCTGCCGCATATGTTAAGAAGTGTGATAAATGCCAAAGATTTGCTACCATCCCTCACCAACCTCATCAGCCTCTCACCTCCATTACATCCCCATGGCCATTCGCAGTATGGGGGATTGATCTGGTAGGACCCTTACCGAGAGCAGTCAATAACTATCGGTTCCTCATCGTAGCAATTGACTACTTTTCAAAGTGGGTAGAGGCCGAACCGATGGTCACGATCACGGAGCAGAAGACCTTCCAGTTCATATGGAAGAATGTGATATGCAGATATGGTCTACCCAACACCCTCATCTCGGATAACGGGACTCAATTCAAGAATGCCTCTCTGCAGAAGTACTGTGAGAGGGTAAGCATCAAACAATTTTTCTCCACCCCAGGCCGACCTCAGGCCAATGGGCAAACCGAAGTTACGAACAGGACAATCCTAGATGGGATTAAGAAGAGGCTTGAGGAGGCAAAAGGAAGATGGGTCGAGGAGTTATATGCAGTGTTGTGGGCATACAGGACGACAGTAAGGACCTCTACCGGGGAGACCCCATTCATGTTAGCTTATGGATCAGAAGCAGTCATCCCCACCGAAGTGGAGTTTCCTACTCATAGGGTCCAAATGTATGACCCCCAGGGAAATACGGAAGAGAGAAGACTTGACCTAGACCTGATTGAGGAAAGAAGGGAGGATGCTGAGATAAGGCAAGCTTCCTACCAGCAGAGGACCGCAAGGTTTTACAACCAAAGGGTGAAACAGAGGCCTATCGCAGTGGGAGACTTGGTTCTTAAAAAGACTTGGCAGAAACCCAACAAGCTCCATCCTAATTGGCATGGCCCATATAGGGTCATCGATGAAGTTGTCCCAGGGACCTACAGGCTAGAAAACTTAGAGGGGGAACCTTTTTCAAACCCCTGGAATGCAGATCATTTGAAGAAATACTATCAGTAGTGTTGTAAGGTCTTGAAAGGCCATAATTGTAATTAGGGTTGCTCCAACAGAACACTTGGAAAATTAATGAGAAATATCAGTGTTTCCTTCATCCTGTTGTCAGTCCTAGCATGCATGGAAAGTTGATCCCTCAGCTATAATGGGGACCAGTGGAGGGGACGACCCCTCCACTGTCCTCAAAAAAGAGGAGGGAAGACTAAATTAAAATCCATTAATTTGGTTAGTTGATCCCTCGGCTATAATGGGGACCAGTGGAGGGGACGACCCCTCCACTGTCCTCAAAAAAGACGAGGGAAGACTAAATTAAAATCCATTAATTTGGTTAGTTGATCCCTCGGCTATAATGGGGACCAATGGAGGGGACGACCCCTCCACCCTCCTCAAAAAAGACGAGGGAAGACTAAATTGAAATCCATTAATTTGGTTAGTTGATCCCTTGGCTATAATGGGGACCGGTGAAGGGGATGATCCCTCCACCCTCCTCAAACAAGACGAGGGAAGACTAAATCAAAATCCATTAATTTGGTTAGTTGATCCCTCGGCTATAACGGGGACCAGTGGAGGGGACGACCCCTCCACCCTCCTCAAAAAAGACGAGGGAAGACTAAATTAAAATCCATTAATTTGGTTAGTTGATCCCTCGGCTATAATGGGGACCAATGGAGGGGACGACCCCTCCACCCTCCTCCAAAAAGACGAGGGAAGACTAAATTAAAATCCATTAATTTGGAAAGTTGATCCCTCGGATATAATGGGGACCAGTGGAGGGGACGACCCCTCCACTGCCCTCAAAAAAGACGAGGGAAGACTAAATTAAAATCCATTAATTTGGTTAGTTGATCCCTCGGCTATAATGGGGACCAATGGAGGGGACGACCCCTCCACCCTCCTCCAAAAAGACGAGGGAAGACTAAATTAAAATCCATTAATTTGGAAAGTTGATCCCTCCGATATAATGGGGACCAGTGGAGGGGACGACCCCTCCACTGCCCTCAAAAAAGACGAGGGAAGACTAAATTAAAATCCATTAATTTGGTTAGTTGATCCCTCGGCTATAATAGGGACCAATGGAGGGGACGACCCCTCCACTGTCCTCAAAAAAGACGAGGGAAGACATTACTTAAAAGTCATTTGGTTACTTGAACCCTCGGCTATAATGAGGCCACATTAGGGGACGACCCCACAGTGGTCCTCAAAAAAGACGAGGGAAGGGTTAGTAGCATCAACAATGAGCAAGCCATAATAAAATGAAATAAGGAAGACAGCAAATATGGAAGAGACTGGTATTAATAAAATATAAGTGTCAAGTGTTTTTACAAGGCCTTTGAACAAAAAGTACAAAAATAAGGGTATGGGCTACAGGCAGCCACCCTACACATGCTAGTTAACAACATAATTAAGTTAGTTATCTAGTTTAAACACAAACCAATACAAGAGATGGAATTAAATGCAAATTAAAGCTAGTGGAACAAGTAGAGATGAAGTAAATGAACCTTTCTTGCATTAATAACCACAATTCAACTAGTAATCAAAGCTTTAAAAGTTGGTGAAAACCATAAATGAACTTCACCTAGGAGAGAGAAGAGAGTGTTTTTCTATATCACCAAATATCTAACAAAAGTAATCTATATCCAAAAGAGGAAAAACAAGGGATAAATCCCCAAAAATTCAACCAAAATGGCAAACTAGTAATAAGAAGAAAGCTGGAAATGCAGGGCCGAATCGATTCGGTGCCAAATCCGAATCGATTCGGAAGTGTAGAGATTTGCCCCTGTATGAAACCGAATCGAAACGGGCCTGCTGGAGAAGGAAAGTTGCCTATATTGGCATTATTTCTCCCATGCTTCACCGAAACTTCCGTAACTTCTTCGTTCAAGGTCGGATTCGAGCACCGTCGGAGGCCACGCGAAGATAAGAAGAAGGTCTACAACTTCCGTGAAGAAATCGGGATCAAAACCCGAGTGCTGAAATTACCAAAATGCCCCCGATTGTGCAAGTGTCAACGGAAGTTTTCTGGATCAAAACCAAACTTCCCAAAATGCATACTCGATACCTATAAAAGCTCAATAAAGACACATACAAAGTATATTTGATGAATTCAGGGGTTAGTCAATAAATGAGTATAAGAACCGGGAAAAAACATGCACGGGAATGCTATAATGTACAAATTAATGGGGTATAAAATACAATAAAAGTGACGAATCACATTTCTTCCAGTATATTCATGATTTAAATCTATTCAACTTTTCAGTTGGCTCCTCCTCCAGGTTTGGATGAAAAAATATAAAATTGCCCTTGACTTCCCTTTCTTGCGATTTCACCGTTTCGATTTTTCTCTTCCATCCTCTTGCACAATTTTTCTATAAAATATGAGAAAATACACAAAATATAAAATACTCACCCAAAAGGGTGGGTAGAATCAATATGAGATAAATATGGGGTAAATGCACTGCACGGAATCATAAAATATCGAAATTAAGGGAATAAATGTGGGATATGTATGCCCAATCAAACACCCCTAACTTAGAACATTGCTAGTCCCGATCAATATAAAATAATGAGAGTATGAGTCTAAATAAACCTCTAAACAACTAACGGGATATGATATCTCTTTCGCGAGCAAGCGATTGCATTTAGCGTATGCAACAAGCCGTTAAACCACTATGTTACCCTAGTAGGACGAGTGGTGTTTCATGAGGGTTTTCAGTGCATTTACTAAAAAAATTCATTTTTTTCCCGACTCAAAGAAAATATCAAAATAGTTAAAAACCATACAATTTAAATTCCTAAAAAATGATCGCATCATATTTTTATTCAATAAATCTCAATTGATAGTGTGTGTGCGCATGAAGCAAAAAATTAAACTGTTAACTTCCACCGAGTGATCATTACATTACTTTTCAAAAATTTGCTTCGATTCAATTTCTCACGAAATGCAATCATAAATGAATCGCTCGGATTGTGGCTATTTTCTCTAAGTGTGCGCGAAATTTAGAGTAAATATAATTGGACACGAGTTCACGCACACAATTTGAAAGACAAATTTTTTTTATAGTGAATACGATCTCATGAACGGATTACATTCATTGAAAAATGGAAAAACAACATTTTTTATTTGCACCATTTTGTCTTTTCATTATCTTTTTGTGTTTTATCTCTCCACGTGGTAATTAATTTTATTATTCGGACTTGGTTAGGAGTTTTGGGGTTAAAGTGTTTTGGATTATAATGGGAATAATGGGAAATTTCGAAGTTGACAAATTTTCTTATGAATGTCCATTGGGACTTTTTGGGCTTTTGCTCCTCTTTCTCCTTTTTTTTCTTCTCTTTTTTTCTCTTTTTTTCATTTTTTTTTCTATTTTTCTTTTAGAATTTTTTTATATTATTTTTCAGTCACTTTTTATGTATCATTTGGACTTAATTGATGATTTTTTGACTTTCACAACTCCGAGCCAATTGGGTTTTTCATGTTAACAAACGAAATAGGATATCAATTTTTAGGCTCAAGTTCGCTTTCAAAACGATATTTTTTCTGGATTTTATGGCTAATTGTGACACCCCGCCCAATTAAATATCAGGTGATCAATCCTTTATAAAATTTATAACAGAATGTTCGGTTGGTTCATTCTTAGCATCACTGTCAAAAACTTAAATCCAATTAATTACCTAATATTTAATTAAGCTAGTGTAAAAATATTTTCCAATTAAACTTGAAACCAATTAATTCACTAAATTCGGAACATGTAATTATAAACCATACAAAAGAATTAAATGCTGACTGAATCAATTACTGAATAATTAAGACTAGATAAAACCTTCCAGTTCACAGTTAGAAACCAACCCATAATAAATACTCAAACCAACTGAGAAGAACAACAAAGTAAACTGAGCACAACTCTGCTAATGAGGATGGGCGACACATGCCCGGACTGAGGTATCTGAACTAGGAACTTAATGAAATGAGAGAAGCGTTTAATCTCAAATAACCCGCAACTTCCACAACAGCTGCAGCTCGGCAAACCATCCAAGTATCTAGAACTGGTGTCCCTATGGCTGGGCACCTGTACTAATACATATATATATAGCAAAAGAGAAAAGAGATGCAAGAAACGGGTCAGAGCCCGATGTGTAAAAATATTTGTTTTAGCAAGTATTTAAAATTGCATTAAAGCAAGTATTATATGCATGTTGGTTCGAACTCTCACATGAGATTCTCACCTCTCGACTAGTGTGCACGCCTAACGTACATCTACTCCAACCTAGCAATCTGACACTTCTAACTAGGTGATAGGCTTATCCATGTAATTACCCCTCGTAGTAGTGTTCCGTATATGATCTCAACGTTTATCATTTTAAATAAGTGTTAACACACTAAAGTCAAGTATTCACTATTTACGTTACTGAAGATTTCACTATCTTTATAATCTGATATTATCTCATTTTAGATATACCAAAAGTATACATATATGTATCTTTCACTATAATAGCCTACAAATATCACATTGTAACTATAACACAAGTATATATAAATTATCACCACTATTTATATATATACTAACACAACACCCCAAGGCTATACTTGTAGTGCATTACATACTCTGCTATCATGTCCCGATACCTCTCGTACTTAAGTAAGGACTATCAGTTCGGAAGTCTCCCACGAACCATATATACAAAACACACATAATAGAGGGGAACATAGCTCACATACCTATGGATCTCGCACATACCTACACTCCCATAGTCAACAACTCACCAACTCACAAGTAAGTCTTCACAGTCCTATGTTCTGAGATACAAGTCAAAATCCCCTCAGGATAAGACTGTCTCTACACCACCTCCCGTGATAGCAAGCATCTAGGTATGCCAAACACATAATACTAGCAAGTAATAGGTATTCACACAACCCATCCAATTAAACGGTATACACACAACCAAATGCCATATTCCATACGTAGTATTATTATCACTAAATACTATCCACGTATTTTATTTTACGATATTCCCTCTCTCGTAATATATTTCTAAGGATAATATGTCACCTGAAAATCCTTAATACATAACCATAAGAAGTCCCAACATAATCACTAACTTTTATTCTTATAAGTTCCATTTCTTTGGAACTAATTTTGTAAGTATTTATCACTTAATACTCTCGACGCATTTACAATTACGATTATCTCTCTCTCGCAATCTTCAAGGTAAATTCACCGTTCCAAAATATTAGAATCATTACACCTAAACAACTCCCAATAATTCTACACTATTTGGGTTCATCGAACACTAATTTTCCTCACTCAAATTGACTGTTTACACAAATAGGGGAAAAATATAAACTTCCCTAAAAATTAGAAATCTCGCTCGAACCAGAAGAGCATGTCGTTCAAACCAGAATGACATGTCGCTCGAACCACTTACACGTGTCGTTCGAACGACTTCGCGCGATATTCCCATCTCGTTTGAACCACTTCGCGCGAGATTTCACTGTTCGTCTTCCTGCCCGTATTTTCTGCGTTTTCCACAATTTTTAAGCCTAAAAACCTCTATAGTTTAATCCCCATCATCACATCATTAATCCCAATCAATAATAACAAGACTATATATCATTCAAAACATCCTAGGATCATTAATTCGTCATAAATCATTAAGATTACATGAAACCCTAAAATTAATTCATAAGAACCCTAGTTTCCAAATTTTCAATTTAAGAATCTAACCAACCCAGATTCGTTCATCAATATATGATTCAATTTCGTAGTTCATCCTCTACATACATGACATAATATTAACAACTAATTAATCCAACCTCTAATCATAATTTAACTCCCAATTTTCACCCAATTAATATGTAAATTAATGATTTAATTCACCTACACTAACATGAGTATGATTATTTCTAAATAAAGCAAGTAATAAAAACTTGCCTCGATTTCTAAGATCTGATCCATTGATGTTGTTGGTATGGCTGCGTTCCTCGCGTTCCGATCTACACGATGGTGGTGGTGGTTGTGTAAGGTGGTGAAAATGGCTTCTCCTCCTTTGGAAATTGCTCTTCCTCACCCACTGTGGATCTCTCTTGATTTTGGTTTTTTCAAACCCTAATTGTCTCCAATTAGCTGATATATTATTCCTCTAATTTTCGTCCATTTAATTCCTCCAAAAATCCAAATTACAAAACTACCCCTACCGGGTGCCGGCTTGGCCTAAAAATATCCCGGAGTCCAAATAATATACCCGGGTAGAGTTTTCTTACTATCTCGACCCTTCCGGACTCAATGGCGCACTCGAAATGAACATACGAGTTATTTAAAAATAATTTACCTTTATATTCCACTTAATTAGTCCTGACACGACTCACACGCGCGTTCCGACTTAATATATCAAACTGTCGTATTTCTCTATCACAACAAGTTATATAAAATATCCATTCCATATTACTTATTCTCGTAGAAATATTAATAGTTACTAACTTCTCGTCATGTTAGTAAACATTCAAATTTAAATCCGGATTAATAATTAATTCTCACATTTTAATTTAATTAATCCCACAATAATAATAAATCACGCAATTATTTAAGTCTTCGAAAATACGTAGCATTACACTAATATTTTTGGATGAACAAACGATGGCCTAACTTCATGTATCCAAACTACTAATCAAGTTACCATATGCGTCTTGAGATTAATTTTAGTTTTGAGACATTTTAGCACATTTTCAAAATAACATTTCACTCATTTTCCGTAACCGATCAAACAAGGATTTAGAGATCATCGACGACTTTTTATCATCGAAAAGAAATTTTGAGTTAACTTTAACTCGGATTAATTTAATTACTCGAAAAAAATGATGGGCTCAAAAATCTCACCGGGTTAAACATCTCCGTACTTATTGGTAAAGTTGTCAATTTTCGCTCAATTTCCATTATTGTTAACTTCGGCTTAGTTCAATCGAATTTTTACAAATTGAGACCTTAAACAAAAATTTAGTGATATTTTTAAAGATTTTAAATTCTAATTTTTATTTAATTTGAAAATATAAATATATATATAAATTTTGACATTTTTCAATTTTTTTGGAATTTTTGACTTTTTTAAATTATTTTGGGCATTTTAAAATTTGTAAAGTTTAAAAGACGCATATGTCCCCCCCCCCCCCCCCCCCCCCGAATTTAGACCTTTGCATTGTCCTCAATGAAAAGGACTAAAAGCTAAATAAAAGAAGAATTGTGCGAAAATAAAACAAACAAATATTAAAATACAAGAGACACTAATAAACTTAAACATAATTTGCATTCAACACATTCCTAAACACTCTATGCACTCACGAGACTCAAAGATAAAACAAAAACTCACCCCATATGCATCGGAGTGCGACGATCTCTCTTCAAAAACTTACTCAACCCCTTATATGAGGTCTGATAACATTGTCTCCACCACTCCCAAATCATAAATTAAAATTCTGAACAATTGGGAATCGACCCAACAGAAGAAATGGACTTTTGGAGGCACACGATGAATGAGGTGAGTGAAATCATCGAGGTGCCAAATCATATTATAACATAATTGACCAGACTTACAGAGACTGTCATACTGAAATTTTGAAGGACACATTATGCCTAGATTGCCCTTAAACTCGAGAATGCATGGACCGGGATCTAAATCAGACGATACTCTAGTCATGTCCTCAATCGCATCTGAGGACGCAAGTGGCATACGTGGACATTAACAAAGAAGGAATCGATCTATCCTATCATTCCATTTGCTCTCATCTAAGTGACAAAATGAGTCCAATAACGATTGAACTTCAACATGGAGATTCTCATCCACCGGGCCAAGTTCTTTCTCAAAACATTTCAGTTTCATATCTAATGACAAATTAGGTGGCCAAGCACATAGATTGGATGTGTCACTTACTCCATGCTCATCTATTATCTCTCTCATCGTATACATCTCTAAGCCAATCTTTGAATACTTTCTCGATCTCTCAATAAGCATCACTAAATACATCTCACGTGGATCCTCAAAATTATTAGTCTCAAATTATTCGTGTACAACCTTTTCATTAAGATCCATGTCGTGTAAATAGTCCTCATCACCCGTTTTCTTGGTAATGTTGAAGATATTTGTTTCAAGTGTTATATTCCCAAACATTAGTTGCATTTTCCAATTAAGCGTATTAATCAATGAGTTATCCATGGATAAGAAAGGCCGATCAAGAATAATGGGAACATGATGACTCAATGGGGAGGAGATCTCCGTATCCCAAATGATAAAATTTATCAAGAAGTAGAGAGTGTCAACTTGGATGATCACATCCTCAAATACCCCACAAGGTACCTTCATGGAATGATTCGCAAATTGGAGAGTAATTTTGGTGGGATTAAGATCTCTCAAATTATCTTTTTATAGATGAAATAGGTTAGAATGTTGACACTCGCCCCTAAATCTGGTAAAACTCTCTCAATTTTATTACCTCAAATAATACACGAAATGGTGGGGACTCCTGGATCTTTATACTTCGGTGGGAGGTTACTCGAAAGTATCTAACTCACATTTTGTGAAAGAAAAACCTCATTATTCACCTTTAACTCTCGCTTCACCATGAACAATCCTTTAAGAACTTACCGTACATGGTAATTTGCTTTATAGCCTCAAGAAAAGGTAGGTTTGACTTCACTTGCTTAAACACCTCCAAAATGTCATCATAGGAGGACCCTTTATAAGGAGGGACCAACCGTTGAGGGTATGGTGCAACTATTGGGGTTTTCACTACTACTTTGGGCCTAATTGTATCTTCTTTTTCACTTTCTTCCAAAGGGGCATCTTCGGCCTCTTACGTGCCGGGGAAACCTACGTGTATTTTTGCACATCATGTGGAGGAGGTTCCAAGTCGACAACTCTTCCACTACGTAGAGTGATTATCGCATTATATTTCTCCTAATTTTCATTGGGAGTAGAGCTAACACAGTTTTGACCTTGGGGCGATCGTTGGCCTTGGACAGGAAACTTTCCCTTCACTTTGAAACTTAAAGAAGATTGCAACTTAGAAAGCGATTCCTTTAAGTCAACAATAATTTAGGCATTTGTGGCATTGATCGCTGACGGAGTTTGCATATATTGGGCAAGAGTGTCCTCGAGACTCTTTCACTGTGGGATCACATAAGGCGCGGGATAAGGCGCTTGCATAGTTGGCACCTATTGATAAGGTGGGAGTGGTGGCGGTTATTGGGGCAACGTGTTGATTTGGGTTCATCACAGAATTTGATTGCTCGTAACTAAAAACGGGATGGATTCTCCATGAGGGATTGAAATAATTACTGTAATTAGCATTAAAATTACCCTTGTAAGCCCCCACCGCTTCAACTTGTTCTTGGAGCATAACTTTATAGGTGAATATTATCGAACATTCCTCCATCAAGTGTCCTGCCTCGCGAATGGAACAAATTTCTTCTTTAATAGCTCGAGATGGGCTGGATATATCTCTCCCCTAGCTTCTACAACGTACTCTAGCCACTTGGCTTACTGGTTAATTAGGAGATTCAACTTTGATTCCTTGTCCAATTGGTAGAGTCCGGACAAGGAAGGAGTTGTGGACGTGTGCCTAGTTTTAGGTTACGCATTCAGATCCGATGTGTCCCACGCTTGAGTAGTCTTGATGACATACTTTAAGTTGGCCTCCACATCGTCTGCATCTAACTCGAAGAACTATATGTAACACATTGTTTCAACGAGTTACTTTGAGCTTAGGTTAAGCCCATGATGGAAGTCGGAGATAAATCTTCACTTTTTAAAGCCATGATGTGTGCACATATTAACTAACTTGTTGAAACTCTCCCAACATCTATTAAAAGGCTCGTTACCGTTTTGTTTAAATGTCTTAATTTGATCCCGAATAGAATTGGTCCTATGTGCAAGAAAGAACGTTTGTAGAAATTTAGCATGTATGTCTCTCCACGTAGATATCGAGTTTGGGGTTAATGACTAATGCCAAGTTTTGGCCTTATCGTTAAGTGTAAAAGGGAAAAAGCTTAAGGAATAACATGTCTTGGGTGCAAGCTTGATCATTAAACATCTCGCATGCCTCCGCGAACTCTCTAATATGGAGATAAGGCTTCTCCGACTCCATACCGTGAAATTAAGGAAGAATCTGAATCATCACATTCCTAAAGTGGAATTTCCAGCTCATTATATGGGAATATAATGCATTTCAGAGCGACGGTTCGCTAGGGGTATACGAGATCTCTTATGGGACGGTACGACATCACTCCCTCTCTGGTTTCGAAACTAGCGTGATTCGACACCCCACTCATGCTTATAGAATCGCGTTCCTTATCGTAGCTCCTAGACGTACGACTCATGGTGTGATAACTCAGTCTATGAGGTGGTACCCAAAAATTTGGACCGTTTGGAGTGTTATTGCTAGAGGGAGGGAGTTTGACTATAGGCTCGGGATTTGGATTGGGGTGAGTATTTTGCATTTAAGGCTTCGAGCAAATATTTTGATTTTGATTTTGATTTTTTGAATTTTTTTTATATTTTGGATCTTTTAATTTGGGGGGGATTTATGATTTTTTGGGATTTTTAGGATTTAGAGTCAAATTCTAAGATTAATTCGACCTAACCTAGTGTGTCTACCTAATTTCCTGGCAACGGCGCCAAAAACTGAACACGGCATAAAATGTGTGTGTTACGTGTGTACCTATGATTCAAGTTCAAGTCGGTCGCTCAAGTAATCCCCTTTAAGTCAGGGTTGAATCCTCAGAGAATAGGGCGATAAATGTTTTGACGATGACAATGTAGGTTTCTAAAATCTAGGTAATGACTCTATAAAAAAAAGGTGATTTGATTTTGGTAAAAATTTATAATCAATTAAGAAAACTTAACTAGAAGGTGAAATGTAATGGGAAAGAAAGCAAGAACTAAATCTTTGATTTTTGAAAACTATTTGGAAAAAGTGGAGTCGGGATCCAATCCCCTAAATCGTAGGTATTTTCATTAAATATAAAATTATTGATAATTATATAATTAATTAAAAGAAAATATTAATTGAATCAAAGCACTAAATATGTGATAATGTTACTCCACACAATATTTAATCAACAATAAAATTAACACGAATGATAAGATTATTGATAAATATATCGTATTCCCAAACACACCGGTTGCCCATGACAAACGGAGTTAAGAGACCTACAATATTACTCTCAATAAAAGTATCAAACCCTAATAATTATGTATATGATTATGTCGAATTTTATATCCAATATCCAACACCTAGGTTGGGTTCATGTTCCCCAACTCACTAAAAACCTAATCGGACATGATCTTAATTTCTATGCATGATTTTATTGATTTGCATGTAAACATTATGAAGAAATAACAAGAAATATGCAGGAAATTAAGTTACCAATGATAAAGAAAGTAAAGCATGCAATAAGAACCAAGCTTGAATGAAAATCCAAAAATAATATGATCTTCTATTGAATTTGGAGTGCAAAAATATGTAAAAGTTGCTCTAAGAAGTTATTAATCCTATTATGCCTTACTCTTAATGATAATGATGAATAATAATTCCTTATAGGTGTTTACAAGTATTTAAAGTCGTTTAGAGAAGTCCCCATAAACCCAAACTCTTGTACCTCAAATATAGGAAAAAATAAAATCCATGTCTTGGACCGAAAGAATACACGAAACCTAGACCGAAGCGAACCCATGGAACGAGCCAGTTCGCATAGGGGACCGAAATGATTAAGTTCCAATCTCTTCCTTGGAATGCCTTATGCGCTCAAATTTTCTCTTAATTACAACTTTGTCACTAGATTTTCTTCTCAACTTCAAACACGCATAACTTTCTAACTGTAGCTCGGATTAGGGGTACCATTTTTCCAGTATATTCGTGATTTCAAGCTCTTTAACTTTTCAATTGGATATTCATCTGGATTTTGGCTGAAAATTTATCAAATTTTCTTTGACTTCCATTTCTTACGATTCTTTCACCGTTTTGGCTTTTCTTTTCCATCCTCTTGCACAATTTTCCTGTAAAACATGAGATTAATACACAAAATGTAAAATATTCACCGAAAAGGGTTAGTATTATAAATATGAGATAAATTCGGGTTAAATGCACTGTATGGGATTGTAAAAATACCAAAATTAAGGGGATAAATATGGAATATTTACTCCTAACCAATGTCCCCATTTCTGTGAGAACCTCAAAGGTGATGTCGATGGCCAAGAACCCTTATTTGGCCTATGGTTTATTGAAGGGATAAGTGCTTGCCACTGATCATGAGCAGATTAAATAGTGATCCCTCAACCAGCTTTCATCCCACATCGCTCAGGCGTTATCCCTTGTAAGCCAAAAATTCTCACTGTTCTGCTCTAAAGTTGTTAAATTCTTTTTTTGTGTTTCTTATTACCTGTTTGTAGTTTGTGGCAGATTTTGTCTCCATCTTGGATAGCTGCTCAGATCAATCTAAAATAAATGATGATCTGACAGTGGCCTTAGATAAGTCCCTATCTACTGCCAAGAGGGTCTACGACAAGGAGAAGAAGTCCGCCAGTGATGTTTTGCGCACACTAAAGAGTGATCACGGTAAGTTGAAAGTCTTCAATGACCAGCTTTGTAGCCAAGCGTGATCACTTGAAGAAAGAGTGCAAAGAACTTTCTTCGACAAGGAGGCCAGTTATGATAAAGGCTATACTGAGGCTTTTGAGAATGCCAAGAACAAGCTAGCCTATATCAGGAAATATAGCTTCAAGAAGGACTGGGATGCTTCTTTGGTAAGGACAAATGTACCTACTAACTCTGAACTTTTTGACGAGCATATCCCTGGTTCTCTGCCAAAAGCTGATGAGGAGGCTACCCCAGACGCACCAGCCGATCAGTAGATGAAGAGCAAGGAAACCTAGTTACAAACGATTAGTTTATATGCTATGGTATTTTTCCTTCGGTCTCTGTTTGTAAGGGCTTTGCCCATTTTGATTATTAATGAAAGACTTTTGTAAATTTCAATTACATGTTAAACTATTGTTCAATATTCCCCTTTTTCTCTTACTTTCTATAGTACACAAATATTATCGAGGACATTCCTTCTTCTAATGGAAACCTTGACGTCATCCATGGTCGGGATGAAAGTGCTAAAGCTCATTGTGTGTTTGTTTCTGTTTGCAAAGCCTTAAAAAACATTACTGATGCCTACAAAAATCAGTCTGCTCTCATGGCTAGGATGAAACACGATGCTAAAGACCTAGGAGATGTGGACACCCTCATGGATGAGGAGGTTAATTCCTAAAAAGCCTAGCTGACGGGGGTAAGGATATTAAAGATGTTGAGGGCCTCCTCTAGGATTAAATGACTACCTTAAAAGGAGACTTGCTGAGGCAAAGGATGGCAGCGGAAGAGCTCATGTTATGGTGATAGGTCTCAGCAGGACATTGTCAAATTTGGCTATCTTTTTAGGATAGGTCCTCGAGCAGAATGGTTTGTTATTATGAGGAAGGGTGGGCGTATTCCTCCATTAGGTTAGATGAGGTAAAGAGCATAACTTATAAGCATGGTTGGTTGGATGTCTGAGGGATCTTGAAGGTTCCTAAGGACTCTCATCTTTGGTATATGTACAAAGTTAATTACCCGAATTATCGGTATCCACCCTTTGGCAACAAAGAAAGCTGGGTTCCTTTGGAGGTTATTCCTCTCCAGTTGGCCAAGAACTATTTGTCTTCTCACGAGAGTGATGATGAGTTCTAACGAAATCCCGATGGCATTCGAAAAAGAGCCATTGTTGTTGTCCCACCAGCCAATCATAACTGTTGTCTCTTTTTGTACTTTTATTGTTATAGATGATGTCTTTGTAACATATAACTTTTTGTTAAAAGTTATTTACTTAATATCATTCTTTTTAATTTTTCCAGTCCATTATGTCAAGCACTTATTTTACTGTCATATCTTACCTTTTATTTTGTGTCCTGATAATACCATCGGCCTAGAACAAACTATGGCAAAAATGTACCTGGTTTTAGGGCCACCCATCCGCTCAGGATTTTATCCGATAAAATTTGGGCTCATTTAGTGTTTAGGGATCCCTCGTAGGTCTTTTATTTGCCTGGCCAATTCATGAGGTCTTTGTGTTTTTCATGATGAAGACTTGGAGACCTTAGGTTTAATTCTAATTGACCAATTCGCAATTGTAATTAAGCTAAGGTAATGATGATTGACACTATAATCACTAATTTAAAATGTAATCCTTCCATTTTGGAATAATGTTAAACACTTAACTGGACCACTTGGGATTTTATTAAAAATGTTAGATCAAACCGCGATCATCATAATAGCCAACGTGGAATTTTCTCGAATTGATTCCATTTTTGTATTACTTGGCTAACTATTATTCATAGGAGATCAGTTTAATTATGGCATGTTCCCTTTGTTCTTTAGCTAGGTCAAGTTCAACTCTCATAGCTTCATTATTTAAACCTTGCGCAACAATGGTGGACCTCATGATTAGTATACCAACTTCTAGGGGGATCACCGCTTTCATCCCATATATTAGAGCGAAGGGGGATTGGAATTCTAGGTGTAGTATGATATGACAATAAAATATGGGGAAGCTCATCCACCCAAGCTCCCTTTGGCTTCTCTAATATCTTTTTCAAGCTATCGAGCATCGTTTTGTTGGAAGCCTCTGCTTGACCATTGCTCTGTGGGAATGCCATAGAACTGAAATAGTGTCTAATTCCATGGTTGTCGTAGAAACCCTAAAAAGATCCTCTTTCAAACTTTGTGTCATTATCCGTGATAATTGTCCTGGGAACCCTAAAGCATGTTATAATGTTCATCTAGATGAATCTGGTCATATCAGTAACTTTGGTGTTCGTTAGTAGCTTTGCTTCAATCCATTTGTAAAGTAATTTGTGTCGACCAGTAAATACTTGCAATTTCCTAGTGTTGTTGGGAGTGGACCTATAATATCAAACCCTCATTGGGCAAATGATTATGGACTAGTTAGCGACTTCAAGGCGTTGGCTAGTTGGTGAAGCATAGGGAGAACTTTTTCCATATTCCACACTTCTGGACATAAGCGCTTACATCTTTCTGCATATATAGTCACCAATACCCTTATTTGATTGCTCAAAAAGTAAGAGATCTTCCTCCTGCACGACTCTTATAAATTCTACTATAAAATCAGCCAACACTTATCCCTTGAAGTTGTTCATGGTTGATAGTGTGTATTGAAACTCTCGAGTTTGATTGATCATTTGGACATGCGTTTATATAGGCCAGCCTTACGAAGAATGTCTTTAAGGGGAAAGGATGTGATGATTGTAATGGAATGGGCCTCAAAGCAGTGTTTTAATTTCCAAGACGCGATGACTAAAGAGTCGGATAATTTCTCCAGTAGGAGGATGCACTTCTTGGTGTCCAAGAGTGTCTTGCTAACATAGTAGACGGGGGAATGTCATCCTTATCTTTCATAAACCAAGGCTAAATTGATCGCATGGCTTGAAACTGCTAGTAAAGATAGAGAGGATCTCCTGAGTCTGGAATGGCCAACAAGGATGTTTGCTCAGATAGGATTTGATTTCCTCAATGGTCTTTGATAATTCTTTATTCCAGGTGAGTCCTTTTTCCTTATTCAGTAGTTGAAAGAATGGTCGGCAACCCTCGGATGACTTAGAAATGAAAAAGTTCAAAGTTTCCAACATCCCAGTTAGGTTTTGAATTTCTCGCAAGATTCTTCGACGGTTGAACTCTATTAATCATAATTATCTTTCCAGGGTTTGGTTCAATACCTATTTTGCTGACTAGGTAGTAGAGAAACTTTTCGAACTGAACCTCAAAGGATCATTTTCTCTCATGGAGCTTCATCTGATAGTGCCGGAGGATTCCAAATATTTTCTCTATGTGATTAAGATGATCGTGCTTACACCTGCTTTTAATGATTATACCATCAATATACACCTCCATTGTCTCTTCCATCTATATTTTGAATGTCTTGATGACTAACCTCTGGTACGTAGCTCTGATATTTTTTAGGATAAAGGGCATGAACTTATAATAGTATAAACCTAGGGAAGTGATAAATAAAGTTTTATCTTGGTTGGGGCCGAATAGTGGAATCTGGTGATACCCTGAGTAGGCATCTAAAAACCTCATTATTTTATGGGCTACTATAGCATCGACCAACTGATCTATATTTGGCAGAGGGAAGATGTCTTTGGGATAGGCCTTATTGAGGTCAATGAAGTCCACCCATACTCTCTAGCCCCTGTTACACTTTCGTACCACCATCGGTTTGAGAGCCATTTTGGGAATTGAACTTCTTTGATAGACCTTGCCTCTAAAAATAATTTACCTCACTTTCCACTGCCTTGGCCATTTGGGGGGTAGTGCAATAAGCCTTTTGTGTGATTAGCAAAAATATTGGGTCATTGTGAAGTTCATGGAAAGTGAATCTGGTATCTATCACTGGCAAGTCACATCGCTCCCATGCGAATACATCCAGGTTTTTCTTTAGAATAGTGACTAATGCCTTCCTTTCTTGGTCAGACAGCGTTGTGCCGATTAAGAACTTTCTTTCAAGTCAAATCTCATCAAAAGCTACTCCCTTCAATTTTTCCACTCTTTATTTGTAAGGTCAACTTTTGTCTCTTCTACCCCCGCTCTGCCATAATTTAGTTGCTATTTGGATAAAGTGGATTCGTCCTAAGATATTTTTGAGAACAACTTCTTTTTTGTTTCTTCTTTTCTTGCTTGGGCCTGATGGAAGCAATGTAAAATTTATTATCAATGGGTTGATCGCCTCTGATCTCCATTATTCCCCACTCTGTAATGCACTTGAGTTTTTATGGTAAGTTGAGGGTACTGCCCTCATGGCGTGCAACCACCCTCTCCCGAGAGTGGAGTGGTAGGGTGAGTCAATGTCCACCACTCGAAACACAATGAGTTTGGAGATGTTCCCTACCCTTACCGGCATAACTACCTTTCCTATAAGCATGGTCATCTTTCCAGCGAAATCGACCAGTGGGATAGTCACTTCCTTCAAATTTTTCATCTTCAATTTGAGCTTGTGAAAAAGCTCCAAGTACATTACCTTCGAGGAACTACCTTGATCCACTAGTAGCTTATCCACCTTTCAGTTTGTAATCTTGAGGGTGATTACTAGGGAATCATAGCATGGGGTCCTTACATCGATCAAATCATCTTCCATGAAGACTATGTGATTATTCTAGTCCACATATTCTACTTGCCTATGTTTCCCAGCCTAGCTTTTGGCGGGTTCACTTTGAAAGGCCTCAACTACTTTCGTGAACTTTTTAAGTTCCATCCGAAGTGCATTACCCTAAATCTTCTTAGGGCCAATTTCCCCCATGTCAATTTACTCATGAATAATGGCAAACTCGTGCCCTACTTCATCGTCCAGCACATTATCTAGTTTTATCTCACCGTTGGTGGCGCCTAATCAACTTTTTTCTCGATATACTAGTTCAGATGTCCCGCCTGGGCTAACTCCTCTAGATGGGATTTTAGGGCATTACAATTTTTTTTCTTGTGTTCACTATCGTTGTGGTAAGTGCACCTGAGTGCATTATTCCCCTTGTTCAAATCACCTCCCATTTTCTTCAACCACTTTAAGAATTGATGGTCTTTGATCTTGCCCAAAATTTTATCAATTGGTTCCTTAAAACCATATTAACGGCCTGGACCACCTTGGATGATTCTTCTTTGTTACTATTATTAGGTCCTCCGTTCTGCCTTTTGATTCCCTTATTTGGGGTATTTTCTTTGCCATTTCCTTTGGTTTCCTTTGCGCGACCAGTTTCCCTTTGGCTGAGGTTGACCACGTCCTCCACTTTGGCATACTTCTCAATACGTAACATGATAATGTCAATAGTGTTTGCTTCCTTATTAATTAGATATTGGTGTAGCATGGAGTTAAGTGCCAAACCAATATTGAATGATGCTACGGTCACTTGCTCTAATTCACTTCTTTGAAAGTTTTCCAAAGAGTTTGTTATATTCTCGTAAATTTTCCCGTGGCTTCTTCCTCGTGGAGAGGAGAGAATCCATCATCTTCGGACACAAGCTGGTGGTTATAAAGAAATTTGTGAATGCTTCTACAAGGGACTTGAAGCTCCTGATCGAACTGTAGTGCAGCCTCACAGACCACTTTTAGGCGACGTCTCCTCAGCTGGATGGGAATATTTGACACATAAGAGCATTATTGTGGTTACTTAAAGTCATCCCTTGCCTATACTAGAGAACATGATCTATGGGGTCAGTCTTCCCATCATATATCTTGAACCTTTTGGCTGTGACCTTTTTTGTAGGCTCTTCCTCCTCCATTTCCCTTGAAAAGGGGGATTGTATATGTGTAATAAGGACCTTTATTGCAAGCTCTTTTGTGGATCTAGCTCCACGATGGGCTAGGTGTTTATCCATATTTCTTCAGATCAAGCTTCTATGTATTTCTTATGACATTCTTCATCTCGATTCATAATATCAGACGATTATTATGCTCTGAACGATCGTGCTTGCGGCGAATACTCTTTCCTTAACTGCTTGTTTTACTAGTCTGAGGACTAGGGATCCAACCAAGGTGCTTGCGGCTCCCCTCATGGAGTTCTTTCTCGGTCTTATCCAATCATTGCTGGAGACATACTGATATACCCGTTTATACCCTCGGTCTGGATAAGGATCACCTCCCATACGGACGACCCTACGAGGGGCCGACCCTTCGCCAGGCTCCAGCTGGCCCCCACCGGGCCCAGACGACCCTACGAGGGGCCGACCCTCCTCCAGGCCTCGGCCGACCCTGCGAGGGGCCGACCCTTCCTCAGGCTCCGGACGACACTACGAGGGTACGACAGTACGAGGCCAGAATTACGCCAGGCTCACTACCGGAAGAAACTTTGCCCTCGGCCTCGGCTCATAGGCCGAGGGTGATATCATGACGGCGCGTGGTTTGGGAGACGCGTGGAACAGTGCGCGTCAGGCTCATATGACACGTGGCAGACCGTTATAACAGAATCACACCCTCACGTGAGGGAATATTATGTCATCATTTGGCATCTACAGGTGTCAACAGGGGATTGGTTAGATCACCATTCACATGCACCATGCTTACTTGGGGGGTACACTACACCCCCCAAGACCTATATATACTTGTCACCTACAACCCTACAAGGGATCCAGAAACGGTAGCCCTAGCTAAAAATCTTCTTGTACACACACAGTAGAGAGAAAGAGGGTTATGTGCATTGTATCCAAGGCCATTAGTGCCCATACTTAGTGGATCACACACTCACAGTGGATGTAGGCCAAATTGGTTGAACCACTATACATCATTGTCTAATTTCCTCTTACACTCATCCCCTTCTATACACTTATACATCTCTATGGCTGCCATGGCTGCTACTGTTTGAGCTCACTATCACTTATCTGGTGGTGCTAAATCCAAGCATCATCAGTTTGGCGCCGTCTGTGGGAACGAGAAGACATCTCTTCCTTTGTACAGCTTGACCTCACTGGGCACTCTGGTGGTGAACCAACACTCCCCCTGAGAGGAGGTGTTTCACCATTGAAAGAGACCCACTAGGGTTCCCAAGCTCACCAGCATTTTCTTCAGTTCAACTTTCCATAGCTCAAGCACATGGCACATGAGATGACACCACCACCTCTTCCCCCGCCGGATGAGGGGGGAAGACCCAGTCCCAGTCAGCCACCACCTCAGTCTGAGATGGCTGATGTGGCAGCAGCCCTAAAGTCTCTGGCAGCCAGCCAGCGGATGATGCAGGAGCAATTCACAGCTCTAAGTCAGAACATACTGAGACCACCAGGGGTCTCACCTGAGATGATTACTCCGGCAGCAGCTCCAGGACAGCATGAGGCCAGGGGACCACCCCAGGCACCCCGTAAAGACCTGCCACCCCCTCAGCGGCGTAGGGATGTTGCTGACCCCCGGCGTTTACGCCTGGGGAGGCAAGGAAACCCTTGCCCTGAGGACAGGTATGACGATCTGGAGGTGGAAGAGGCTCCAGTAGAATGCTGGGAGCCGTATGAGGTCTCCAACAATACTGTACGACCTCTCCAGGACAGTAGAGGAAAGTGCGGGAGACCAAACCCTGATGATCGCCCAAGAGGCTCTGCTTTTGACCGCCTGAGCAGGGGGTCGGCCTTCGAGAGGCTGGGCCCAATGAATGACCTGCGGGACAAGTTGTCCAAGTCAAGAAGCGCAGCGAGATCTAGGAAAGAGGCAGCAGAAGGCCGACCCCAAAGACGGGATGACGGCCAAAGGGAAGTAAACAGCCGACACAGGCCTGCCGTAGCGGAACCCTCCATCCACCTCCGAGAGGCAGCAGGGAATAACATCGGCCAGGCCGACCCTATGAGGCCCTGGAATGACTCAATCCAGCGGTTAGAGGATAAGATTGGTGACATACTGAAGAGCCGGGACCCTCTTCAGAGGGGATACACCATAGGCTCACCCTTTGTGGCAAAGATAGTCAACTTCCCCACGCCATCAAAGTTCAGGCCTCCTGTGGTCACCCCAAGATACGATGGGAGCACCAACCCTGTCCACCACGTGGAGATGTATCAATCCGCGGCAGACATATACTCTATCTCAGATGAGATGAGATGTCGTGCCTTCTCTGGTACCCTGACAGGGGCTGCGCATGTGTGGTACACGTCTCTTCCAAAAAATTCTATTGGAAACTTTAAGCAGTTGGCAGACCTGTTCATCCATAATTTCTGCTTTGGGGTGAGGCCACAGAAGAAGACCACACACCTGCTCTATGTTAAGCAGGGAAAGAATGAGACTCTGAGAGACTACATAGCCAGATTTAATAAAGAGAAGCTGGAGGTGGACGACTACGAGGAAAGCATAGCTATGACAGCCCTGATTGGAGGACTCCAAAAGGGGAAGCTATTATGGAAGCTTGCCGAAGACCCTCCAAAGACGATGGCTGAGCTACTGTCAACAGCAGGAAAAGTGATGAACGCCGAAGAGGCGATGACCGCGAAATATGAAGACGAAAGAGGGGGTGCTAGTGGGAGTAAATACCCTAAGAAGAACAAAGAGGGGAAGAAGAGGTCCTCGGATGACAAGTTCGCGGGGTACACCCCTCTGACGGTCAGCTGTGAACAGATCCTCAACGAGATAAAGAGTGACCGGACGCTGAAGTGGCCTGAGAAGCTGAGGGCAGCTCCCGGCAAAAGGAATAAGAACCTGTGGTGCGAATTTCACCAAGACCACGGCCACGTGACGGATAAATGCTTTGCTCTGAAAGACGAGATTGAGAAGATGCTGAAGGAAGGGAAGCTCAGAAAGTACGTCGACAAAGCCGACTTCAAGAGGGGCCGAGGGGACGACCCTAGAAAGAAGCGAGTCGATGCCTGCAGAGAAGGTCCTCAAAAAAGAGGGGATGACCCCTCTGATGATGAGCACGACCCTGACCTCCCGCCGAGAGACGACCACGGCCCTGTCAAGAGGCTCAATATGATCTCGCTCGGGGTGGGAATGATCTCCGGGGGACTTGCAGGAGGAGGGTCGGAGGTCGCCGACAGGAAGGCCCATGTCGCTGAGGCCAAGGCAGTTACGAAGACGGTGCACTCGACCTCCCTAGAGGTCAAGTCAGAAAAAAGGAAGAAGGTTGATATGGACACTTTGATCGTGGGATTTTTAAGAATGGACTTCAAAGGCCTCTTGGCCCCGCATGATGACCCTCTTGTCATCACTACCAGAGTGCACGGGTGCGAAGTGCCAAGGATCTTGGTAGATGGGGGCTCGTCCGCAGATGTGATGTTCTGGCCATGCTTCAAGGCCTTGGGCCTCAGTCGTGCCAGACTTGTCCCATACCATCGTCCGTTGATTGGGTTCAGTGGAGAGAAGGTTCACCCCCTGGGAATATATGAGGCTGATGTCAGGATGGGGGACGAATGGCCGAGATGGCTCACCAAGAGGGTCAGTTTCTTCGTGCTGGATGAGCATGTGTTTTCAGCATACAACATCATACTGGGACGTGTGGCCCTCAAGGGGTTTGAAGCTGTGCCGTCCACAGTCCACCAGATGGTTAAGTTCCCTACCCCTTATGGGGTGGGGGAAGTCCAGGGAGATCAGACGACGGCGAGAGAATGCTACTACAACTCCGCTGAAGAAAAGGAGGCACACAAGAGGGCTACAACCACTTACAACATTGATACCCTAGAACCCAGGGACGAGACGAAGCTCAAGAAAGGAGAGGCCGCTGAAGAGGTAGAACCCATCATCCTCGATGAGGATGACCCGGGAAAAACCGTCCAAGTTGGCAAGTCTCTGAAGCCCGATATCAAGGAAGACCTCATCAAACTGTTGAGAAGAAGGCGAAGCATCTTCGCGTGGAGTCATGTAGATATGCCAGGGATCGACCCTGAAATCATGTGCCACAAACTCAATGTGGTAGAGGGAGTGAAGCCGGTAAAGCAGAAGAGGAGGATTTACTCTAGAGAGAAGTACGAGGTCATCAGGGATGAGGTTAAAAAATTACAAGACGCTGAGTTTATCAGGGAGGTCGTCTACCCTGAATGGTTGTCCAACGCAGTCATTGTCCCAAAGGCCAACGGGAAGTGGCGGATGTGTGTGGACTTCACAGACCTCATCAAGTACTGCCCCAAAGACAGCTTCCCTCTCCCTCGCATTGACCAGATGGTAGACGCTACCGCATGCCATGAGCTCATGAGTTTTATGGATGCCTACTCAGGGTATAACCAGATCTTCATGAACCCTGATGACTCGGAGAGGACTGCCTTCATCACTGACAAGGGGACATACTGCTATAGGGTCATGCCCTTTGGTCTAAAAAATGCGGGGGCAACGTACCAGCGCCTCGTAAATAAAATGTTCGAAGACCAAATTGGGAAGTCTATGGAGGTCTACGTGGATGACATGCTGACCAAGAGTTTGAAAGCAGAGGACCATGTAGCAGACCTGGAGAGGACCTTTAACACGATGGACAAGTACCAGATGAAGCTTAATCCGGCCAAGTGTGTCTTTGGGGTCGGAGCAGGGAAGTTCTTGGGGTTCATTGTCAATCAAAGAGGCATCGAGGCCAATCCTGAAAAGATAAGGGCCCTTATTGAGATGAAGACCCCCAAGTCCATTAAAGACGTTCAGAGGCTCACAGGGAGAGTGGCTGCCTTGAACAGATTTGTGTCAAGGGCTACAGACAAGTGTCTACCATTCTTCAAGATCCTCAGGAAAGCCTTCGAATGGAGCGAAGAGTGTGATGAGGCTTTCAAGGAGCTAAAATCATACTTAGGGTCTCCCTTACTACTGTCACGACCCGTGCAGGGTGAACGACTTTACGTGTACCTTGCTGTCTCAGAGTCCGCTATCAGTGCAGCAATCGTAAGAGACGAAGATGGGATACAGAAGCCCGTATATTTCAATAGCAAGGCACTCCAGGGGGCAGAGCAGAGATACCCGAGGATGGAGAAGTTGGCCTATGCCTTGATCCATGCCTCAAGGAAGATGAAACCGTACTTCCAGTCATACTATGGTCATCCTCACTGACTCTCCTCTTAGGCAGGTCCTACACAAACCTGAAAAATCAGGAAGGCTAATGACCTGGGCTATAGAGCTGGGGGAGTTTGACATTGTGTATCAGCCTAAGACAGCCATTAAGGGGCAGGCCTTGGCAGACTTCGTGGCTGAGTTCACCTGGGAAGGTGGTGAGGCCGAGGGTGAGACCCTCGGGAAGGCAGATACAGAAAACAGACCCGCAGACACACCAGAAGATAGGGCTGAGACGAGCACCGCAAGAGAGAAAGCGACTGAAAACGAAGAGGGAAGATACATCTTTAGACAGGGGACCCTCTATGAGGGAAATTTCTCTGAAGGAAAAACTCCGTGGAGCCTCTTCGTTGACGGGTCCTCCTGTGATAGTGGAAGTGGTGCTGGACTGATACTATCAGCACCCGATGGCACAGACGTCGAATACGCCCTGAGGTTCAACTTCAAAGCCTCCAACAATGAGGCTGAATATGAGGCCTTAGTAGAAGGCCTCTCCTTGGCTAAGTCTCTTAGTGTCGGCCAGATTTTGGTCCACAGTGATTCAAGGCTAGTCGTAAATCAGATACTAGGAGCCTACGAGGCTAAGGACGAAAGGATGGCTAGGTACCTCGAGAAGGTGATATCATTACTGAAGGGCTTCAGAGAAGTGAAATTAAGGAGGGTACCTAGGCTTGATAATGGCCGCGCTGATGCCCTTGCTAGGCTGGCCTCGGCAACAAGAACAGACATCAGGAGGACGGTCCCAGTGGAAATTTTGTTTCAGCCAGCTATCGAAGACGTCGGGGGAACACTTGGTGTTTGCATGAATGTTTCTCGAGAACCTTCATGGATGGACCCTCTGATCAAATACATTAAAGAGGGAGAGATGCCAGAAGCAAGCCAAGAGAGGAAGAAGCTGAGATACAGGGCTGCAAAGTTCGCTGTCGTCGGGGACACGCTGTACAAAAAGGGGTTTCTACTCCCCTTACTCAGGTGTGTGCATCCCTCAGAAGTCCCTTCCATTTTGCAAGACGTGCATGAAGGGTCGTGCTCAAGCCACATAGGGGGCAGATCCTTGGCAAAGAGGGTAATCACCCAAGGCTACTGGTGGCCGACCTTAGGAAAAGATGCTGCCGCATATGTTAAGAAGTGTGATAAATGCCAAAGATTTGCTACCATCCCTCACCAACCTCATCAGCCTCTCACCTCCATTACATCCCCATGGCCATTCGCAGTATGGGGGATTGATCTGGTAGGACCCTTACCGAGAGCAGTCAATAACTATCGGTTCCTCATCGTAGCAATTGACTACTTTTCAAAGTGGGTAGAGGCCAAACCGATGGTCACGATCACGGAGCAGAAGACCTTCCAGTTCATATGGAAGAATGTGATATGCAGATATGGTCTACCCAACACCCTCATCTCGGATAACGGGACTCAATTCAAGAATGCCTCTCTGCAGAAGTACTGTGAGAGGGTAAGCCTCAAACAATTTTTCTCCACCCCAGGCCGACCTCAGGCCAATGGGCAAACCGAAGTTACGAACAGGACAATCCTAGATGGGATTAAGAAGAGGCTTGAGGAGGCAAAAGGAAGATGGGTCGATGAGTTATATGCAGTGTTGTGGGCATACAGGACGACAGTAAGGACCTCTACCGGGGAGACCCCATTCATGTTAGCTTATGGATCAGAAGCAGTCATCCCCACCGAAGTGGAGTTTCCTACTCATAGGGTCCAAATGTATGACCCCCAGGGAAATACGGAAGAGAGAAGACTTGACCTAGACCTGATTGAGGAAAGAAGGGAGGATGCTGAGATAAGGTAAGCTTCCTACCAGCAGAGGACCGCAAGGTTTTACAACCAAAGGGTGAAACAGAGGCCTATCGCAGTGGGAGACTTGGTTCTTAAAAAGACTTGGCAGAAACCTAACAAGCTCCATCCTAATTGGCATGGCCCATATAGGGTCATCGATGAAGTTGTCCCAGGGACCTACAGGCTAGAAAACTTAGAGGGGGAACCTTTTTCAAACCCCTGGAATGCAGATCATTTGAAGAAATACTATCAGTAGTGTTGTAAGGTCTTGAAAGGCCATAATTGTAATTAGGGTTGCTCCAACAGAACACTTGGAAAATTAATGAGAAATATCAGTGTTTCCTTCATCCTGTTGTCAGTCCTAGCATGCATGGAAAGTTGATCCCTCAGCTATAATGGGGACCAGTGGAGGGGACGACCCCTCCACTGTCCTCAAAAAAGAGGAGGGAAGACTAAATTAAAATCCATTAATTTGGTTAGTTGATCCCTCGGCTATAATGGGGACCAGTGGAGGGGACGACCCCTCCACTGTCCTCAAAAAAGACGAGGGAAGACTAAATTAAAATCCATTAATTTGGTTAGTTGATCCCTCGGCTATAATGGGGACCAATGGAGGGGACGACCCCTCCACCCTCCTCAAAAAAGACGAGGGAAGACTAAATTGAAATCCATTAATTTGGTTAGTTGATCCCTCGGCTATAATGGGGACCGGTGAAGGGGACGACCCCTCCACCCTCCTCAAAAAAGACGAGGGAAGACTAAATTAAAATCCATTAATTTGGTTAGTTGATCCCTCGGCTATAACGGGGACCAGTGGAGAGGACGACCCCTCCACCCTCCTCAAAAAAGACGAGGGAAGACTAAATTAAAATCCATTAATTTGGTTAGTTGATCCCTCGGCTATAATGGGGACCAATGGAGGGGACGACCCCTCCACCCTCCTCCAAAAAGACGAGGGAAGACTAAATTAAAATCCATTAATTTGGAAAGTTGATCCCTCGGATATAATGGGGACCAGTGGAGGGGACGACCCCTCTACTGCCCTCAAAAAAGACGAGGGAAGACTAAATTAAAATCCATTAATTTGGTTAGTTGATCCCTCGGCTATAATGGGGACCAATGGAGGGGACGAGCCCTCCACCCTCCTCCAAAAAGACGAGGGAAGACTAAATTAAAATCCATTAATTTGGAAAGTTGATCCCTCGGATATAATGGGGACCAGTGGAGGGGACGACCCCTCCACTGCCCTCAAAAAAGACGAGGGAAGACTAAATTAAAATCCATTAATTTGGTTAGTTGATCCCTCGGCTATAATAGGGACCAATGGAGGGGACGACCCCTCCACTGTCCTCAAAAAAGACGAGGGAAGACATTACTTAAAAGTCATTTAGTTACTTGAACCCTCGGCTATAATGAGGCCACATTAGGGGACGACCCCACAGTGGTCCTCAAAAAAGACGAGGGAAGGGTTAGTAGCATCAACAATGAGCAAGCCATAATAAAATGAAATAAGGAATACAGCAAATATGGAAGAGACTGGTATTAATAAAATATAAGTGTCAAGTGTTTTTACAAGGCCTTTGAACAAAAAGTACAAAAATAAGGGTATGGGCTACAGGCAGCCACCCTAGGGGACGACATCAGAGGGCAGGGCCTCAACAATGGGAATGGTCTCCTCAACAATGGGAATGGTCTCCTCAACAATGGGAATGGTCTTCAGATGTACCGACCCCTTCAATCTGGACTTGCGACTCCACTTGGTTGAGGGCCTCTGCAATTAGAGGGTCGTCCAATTGAACACCCTCCAGTGATGGGCGAACAGAGGAGACGACATCGCCAAATTTGAGGACGACCCATCGGCAGGCCGTCCTGATCCCCCTCTCAAGATATTCAAGGCCGAAGCCCTGAAATTCATCTGAAGTCTTGTATGCCTCCACAGCATCAGCCTCAGCTTTCTTGATAGCTGCTCTCAGATCAGCCTTATGCTGGGCCTCCAGGTTGATCAGAGCCTCCTCCTTGCCCTTGATCAACAAGTCCCTGTCCTTGATCAACAAGTCCTTGGCCTGCATATCGGCATCATGCTGCCTCGTCAGCTCATCAAGGACTCTAGCGTGCTCAGTTCTTGTGCTCTCCAGCTCGGCCCTCGCAGTGTGCAGCTCTGTTCGTAGGTCAGCCTCTTGTTGAATGGCCCTCTCAGCTTCATGGAATTTCTGTTGATTCTCAGCCATCCACTTGGTGGCTGAGGTGAAGGCACAGACAGACTGCAAGAAAAATGAAGATACATCAAGGGGGCCGAGGAAACACTTTGTGAAAGAATGAAATTAAAGGTCAGGGCCAATACCTGAGCAAGGGAGTGCAGACCGTAGTCATACACTTTGGCTGGAGGCATCTGCGCCAAGAACTCGAAGTCGGAGGCCGACGGTGCAGAGAACATAGAGGCCTTTGCTGCCCTCAGGTTGGCAATAAGAGATGAGGGGTCGGCCCTCAGATGGGACAGATTTTGAGACCAGAAGGCCCCCATGCTTGATGAAGATGTTGCTCCCTTAGAGGCCTCGGCCCTGGCCCTCTTCCTAGGGTCAGGACGAGGCTCGACCGGAGCCTCAGGCTCCTTTCTTTTGTGGCTAACAGCTGTCGGCTCAACAACTGTCGGCCCTGAGGCCCTTGTCTTCTTGGGAGCATGCTGAGGCTCCTTCCCCTTCTTCTTTGTCAGACCAGCAAGAAGGCTTGGAGCAGTCATATCCCAGAGGTAATCTGACACTCCTGCAGGACGACCTGCAAAGGATACGATGAATCAGAAAAGTTCAGAGATAAAGAGAGAACACTTCAAAAGTAAGTAAAGAAGGGAAAATGTTCAGTATAACTCACATAGTTCTGTCAGAGGGCCGACCCTCAGACCAGCTTCTTTAAGGAAGCGAGGGGTCATCAAATCTTCTAACTTTGGGATCTCACCTTCTCTCCCTCGTCCCCTCAGATACTCAACAATATCCCTCTCCTCCAAGCTAAGTCCGGGGTCTGACCTAGCTTTCATGGAGGGGTTAGACCATCTGTTAGGAACCCTCGGAGCATCGGCAGAAGGGGACGCCTCGGTGGAGCCCTCCCATGCCCCAGATATGAAGAAGAACCTTTTTTTCCAATCATGATTGGAAGTTTGAGCCATGTGGAGCAGCTTCTTCTCAGACCTTCTCGCTCCCAGATGATAGTATCCGGGCTGTTTAGATGAAGAGGTGATATTGTAGCAGGCCAAGAACACGTCGGACGAGGGTTCATCAGTAAAAGAGTTTTTCCACAAAGAGATGTAACCCAGAATCGTCCTCCATGAGTTGGGTGCAAGTTGAGAGGGGGAGACGCCCAGAGCCGACATAATATCTACAATAGCAGGATGGAAGGGAAGTCTAACACCTACCTTGAACATTTGCTCGTAGACGGCAATCTCTCCCTCTTCTCCCTCAAAAACCCTCTCAGTATCAGAGGGAGCCCTCATAGTCACCCCAGATGGCACTCCGTAAATATGCCTCCATATCAGAAGGTCCCTATCCCTAACAGAGGAGATAAAAGACGAGGCATGGGAGGTATCAACCTCATCATCTGTATCGTCGTCCTCGTCCTCCTCATCACCTGCAGGAGGACCCTGAGGAAAAGCCACTTGGAAGGCGTTGGGAGACAGGGTTGTCACAGGGACAGCCTCAGAGGGGATTGTACCCTCAGCCTCTCGTCCTGGGCTAAGGTCAGACGTGTCCCTTCTACCAGACATTCCAGCACCAGTTGGAGAGGAGTTTCTCTCGTCCATTTCACTTGGTTTGGGAGTATCGGTCGGACGAGACGACGACCCACAAGACTCAGAGGGTTCAGATGGTCTTATGGTGGCAAGAGGAATGGGAAAGATGGGTCGTACCCAATTAGGGTCGGCCCCTCGTCTCCTCTCTTCCTCTTCCTCTATTCGTCTGATCTCGGTAAATAGTTTCTCTCTCAAGGACGGGAATTCAGACACCAGGTTGTAAAGCCTCCTAAGCATTAAGGGGAAGACCCTACACTTGGAGAAATTATACTAGACTTGGCTAATTTAACTACAAACACTTGGGGGATTGACCAAGTTTGACTTTCGGATTAAACAAAGAACTCAAAGGCTCTCGTCAAGAACGTTCAAAAGAACCAGTGACCGGAGAAGACACCGGAAAAAGTTATGGGGGAACTCTAAGAATTAGACGACCTACGACCCTAAAAAATAGACAGAAATGAAGACAAAAGAAGGAAAGAGGAGAAAAAGGTTACCTGATGAGGAGAAGGGCAAGAACGCTGCTAGGACCTGAAGGTTTGAAGGCTGAAAATAGCGGTGGAAACTGGTTCTAGAGAGAGAATAATCTTGGGCGCGAAGAAGAAGAAGATGAAGAGAGAGAGTTTGAAAATCTCTTAAGTACTTTGGTAATGAGTGGACCCATTTACCGAAGAAAGGTATAATTAGGGCACAAGGCCCCAAGTGCACTAGGCAGCCGCCCTGCCTTGGAAACTGGAACAGCAATGAGTACCTGCCCAGGTGTCACTCACCTAACTGATCGAACACGCATCTGAATTTCAGCATTATCCCTCAGCCATCTCAATGACACCTATGGCTAAGGGCTGGGGGTGATTGATATACCCGTTTATACCCTCGGTCTGGACAAGGATCACCTCCCATACGGACGACCCTACGAGGGGCCGACCCTTCGCCAGGCTCCAGCTGGCCCCCACCGGGCCCAGACGACCCTACGAGGGGCCGACCCTCCACCAGGCCTAGACGACCCTACGAGGGGCCGACCCTCCTCCAGGCCTCGGCCGACCCTGCGAGGGGCCGACCCTTCCTCAGGCTCCGGACGACACTACGAGGGTACGACAGTACGAGGCCAGAATTACGCCAGGCTCACTACCGGAAGAAACTTTGCCCTCGGCCTCGGCTCATAGGCCGAGGGTGATATCATGACGGCGCGTGGTTTGGGAGACGCGTGGAACAGTGCGCGTCAGGCTCATATGACACGTGGCAGACCGTTATAACAGAATCACACCCTCACGTGAGGGAATATTATGTCATCATTTGGCATCTACAGGTGTCAACAGGGGATTGGTTAGATCACCATTCACATGCACCATGCTTACTTGGGGGGTACACTACACCCCCCAAGACCTATATATACTTGTCACCTACAACCCTACAGGGGATCCAGAAACGGTAGCCCTAGCTAAAAATCTTCTTGTACACACACAGTAGAGAGAAAGAGGGTTATGTGCATTGTATCCAAGGCCATTAGTGCCCATACTTAGTGGATCACACACTCACAGTGGATGTAGGCCAAATTGGTTGAACCACTATACATCATTGTCTAATTTCCTCTTACACTCATCCCCTTCTATACACTTATACATCTCTATGGCTGCCATGGCTGCTACTGTTTGAGCTCACTATCACTTATCTGGTGGTGCTAAATCCAAGCATCATCACATACATTGTCTTCCATTTGGAGGCGAGTTTCCTCCTCTTATTGGTGGAGTCGTTCCTCGTAAGTGTCGACCAGCCGTGAGATCTGTGTTGATCTAGGTTGCTCGTTACTCTGCTCAGAAAGTTTCTTTTGGGGGAGAATTATAGTATTTTTGTTCTGATGAACTTCACATTTGACTCTAAGTAGGGATATATATCAGCTTGTAGGTCTCTAGCAAGGAGTGCACTGTGTAGGTGATGAGACATTAAGTTCATGTTTTGGTTCTACGTTACTTTTTAGAAAAGCGAATCATTCCCACACACGGTGCCAATTGTGAGTGCAAGAAATCACAATTAATAATTCTAAAAAGCAAAAAGAATAAAAGAATAAGAAATGGTCACGACATACGGTATTTACATGGTTCGACAACTACCTATGCCCACGGTGGGGTTTTTCAGTTTTTATTAATTCGTCAGAGGTTCAAAATTATATTCCCCGTTCCCCGGGGTAAGGGTTGTATTTATAATAATAAAAACTAGTTGAGTTGTACAAAAACTCCCCTTGCTCTTCATTGCCTCATAAGTGATTCATGTTTATCTCCTTCGAGAATGTAGGTAACCAAAATGAGTCTTCAATTATCCATGTGATACACTCTTATATTTATCCATGAAATGTTGAATTTAGCTGGGGCAGCGTACTAGGCCTTTTCGGACTTTCGAAATTTGGGCCTCTGTAGTTTTGCACCCACAATAGATAAAAACTATTAGAATTTGCTTCAGCACCTCATTGCAATCTACCATGCGTAGGTGATATTAAATATCTCTCTTCCACTGATACGCTAGCACCACATATGAACCCCCTCGAAACTCTGGTGGATGGCCTTTTTGAAAAACCTCTCGTACTTGCTGCCACTCTAATGGCCCCGATTGGGGCTGAACATCCGGTACCACTAACGCCTGTGGCTGATCTCGTGGAAAGTACCTTGCCATTGCAATCATCGTCGCTTGAACTGCTTATGCCACTAATTCAGTTACCTGTTCAGCCGAAATTATCTCTGGCACTTGCTGCGGTAACACTAGCTCCTGATGAGTCTCTCTAGTCTCATCTCCCCTTACTACCCTAGCTTCTCTCTCTCTCTTGAGAGGCATCTAAAATGAGAATCGAATTGTATGAGTTCACCATCAAATATAAAGTAATTGGCAGAAGAACGTAAATGCGCATACGTATAAGAATACAACAATCCTATGATAGGGCTCTATATCAAAGAATGCTACGATGAAATGTGAAAAGCCGCACAGATCCTAAGGACACTAGAACCTGATGCTCTGATACCATCTGTGACACCCCGCCTAATATAATATCGGGTGATCAGTCCTATATCAAATTAAAACAGGAATCCTAGTTGGTTCATTATTAGCATCACTGTCGAAAACCTTTTTAAAAGTTACTAACCACCTAGTATTTCAAAAAACCAGTGCCAAATTTTAACTTTTTATTTAAACGAGACAAAACATGTGGAAACACATATAAACCATTCACAACAACTGAATCAAATTAACTGAATAAATAATTAAACTATTTGCCGAATAAACCATCGGTCACCAAAGTAAATAGTCCAACAACAATCATCCAACAACTGAATAAATAAATCTGAAAACTGTATTGAAAAGTCTAGGCGACAAGCCCTAAGTAAAACTGAATCTGATAGATGATTCCTACTCTAGGAGAGAATGAACGATGCGTCTAATCCAAGCTCCTGCTAGCATCCACATGTGCCGCAGCAACGTGTCCCTGGAATAGAATATCAAGTCTGGTGTCCCTGTGGCTGGACACCTAAAAGGTTTGGAAAATAGTTTTATAGCAAGGGTTAGAACCCAAAATATTTTGAAAACATTTAGCAAGTGAATTAATCGCAGTAATTAAAAAATGTATGAATGCGCTTCATATTTAAGTTAGTGTCGCACTCTCTTGAGGACATAGTCACCCCTCCACTAATGTGAACACCTAACGGTTACCTTAACCCCACTTAGTTGTACTACCCCGTCCAACTAGTCCTAGTATAATCCTCCCTTGCATTTCTACTCTAAACCGAGTATTATTATTCTTGAGTTATAAATTATCTCTCAAATTAACTTAATTAATTCCTTTTAATTAATATCATATAACCACGGCACAAGTTATATAAAGTAAATACATCACACACTGTATTATTACCCGCATATAATATTTAATACCATTATATACGTATCTTTACTACAACATCCACACATATTTCACATGTATATTCATCCCTCCGAGTATACCCTCGCCAGATAATTTTCGCTAAAGTGCTATCTCAGTAGGTGTGCTCACATAACTAGTTACGCAAGTCGGAATCGCTCACCAACCTGGCCCAAAATATAAACGTAGTGGAGGCGGTTGTATTCCTTCCCTGAAAGTGAGATAAGCCCCTCACCCATATATCGGACGTTATGACCTGGGGATATACTCGCCCTACTCCTCAAGCTAGGGGATTCACCCACTTCGCCCAACCTCCCTTGATAGCACTAAAGTATATAAATTAAATAAATATCTAGTCAATGATATTTAATAGCACACACAATGTACATACATATATACTATCACTACACCTTATATATAATATAGATCCCGACTTTACCGTGTACTAAAACTCGTAACGCTAGCTTGTATATTCCCAAGCCTATGGCCGACTCAAATTAATTAATTTTCTCATTAATTAATTTATTACATTCCCGAGTCTACGATCCGTCTCTAATTAAATTAATTCACACATTAATTAATATAGTGTTCTTCCTGAGTCTATGGTTCGACTCTAATTTAATTAATTTACACATTAATTAATTTAATACTTGGTGTCGCTCAACCATTATACCCGGACTCGCTCGCTTGGCCCGTACTAGGGCTGTGTTTCGGCCGGATCGGATCGGAAAATGACCTTTCGGAAAAAATTCCAATTTTTTCTGAAATAAAATATTTGTTCCAATTTCCTATCCAATTTTTTCGGAAAATCAAAAAAGTTTCCGAATTCGGAAATATCGAAAAATCGGAAAAATTCGGAAATTAGAAATATGATATTTTTTTCTGTTCTGCCGCATGAAGACAGTATGAGAAATTAGAAATTAGTTTTTTTCTGTTCTGCCGCAGCCATCAATAGAACAAACCGATGTAAACAAATCTGTAAACCTATAAACCGATCAATATAACAAACCTAGTAAACCTATAAATCGATCCCAACAGATGTATTAGATGAAATAAAAAAGATGTAATCAGATGTAAATAAGATGTAAACCGATCTTATAAACAGAAGTAAACAAGATGTAAACATAGCCTATAAACCGATGTAAACAGATCTGTAAATAAGTAGAAATAAAAAAAATAAACAGATAAAAATAAACTAGAAAAGACTTACCTATGTTCGAGACTATAAGGGTCGGACGATGTAAACAAATATGCGCCGCCGAAAGTAGAAGAAAGGGGTTGGACGACCGTATAGAGATTTGGTCGAGAGAGAGAGGTGAGAGATATGCACCGCCGAGGAGAAAGGGGCGAGACGAGAGAGAGAGAGAGATGTGAGAGATATTTTAATAAGAATATCTTACAACCCTAGTTGCTCTCTACTAACGGCATATATAAATATATGGGGTAAGGTAAAAAATAAAGGAAATCTAAATTGTACACATTCTTATTACATAAGGATATAACTTATAAGGTAAAAAAATATATATAGAAAATATTCGGAAAAAATATTCGAAATATTAATCGGAAGATATATTCGGAATATTAATCGGAAAAAAGATTCGGAAATTATATCGGAAAAATCGGAAAATCGGAATTTAAAACATAGTTCCAATTTCCTATCCAATTTAATTCGGAAAAATCGGAAATCGGAAAATCGGAAACCTTATATATGTTCCAAAATCGGAAAATATCGGATCGGACATCGGAAAAATCGGAATGTTCGGAAAAAAAACACAGCCCTAGCCCGTACCATCGTTTATACCCGAGTTTATTTTCTGCCCCCTATTTAATTAATTACACCTCAATTCATTTAATAAGGCGGTATTATTCCAACTACAATACCCGAACATTTTTTCCTCGGCCCGAAATTACTACTACAATTTATTTCCCCACAACTCATCCATTTGTGACATACCGTTATCGTCCTCCTAAACCTAATCATATATTTTCCTAATAATGTTAGGAGTATGAGATCCACCTGCATTTATCACTAAATAAAATATGGGAATTAAATCTTAAATTAATTTCCCCTTATGTATAAAACTGGGAAACCTGTCAAAAATCTGGGACCATCGATCGATCGACCAATTCCCTTTCTTCTCCGATTTTCTGTTTAGACATTAACGAAAATCCAAGCTTTCTTTTCTCAAATCTCAATCTCAATCCATCATATTTATCCTCTTTTTACATCGATTATAAACTATAATCATCATCCAAACACTTTAGCATCATTGGTTTTTACAAATATCACCAACTCAAGAAAATGAATTCTTACGGTATGATCCCAATTGTTATTAAAAAAATTGATTCCACCATTCCAATCAATTCATCTCTAATACTGGCATTCTATTATAGTTATAATTCCAATTAACACTAAATGCTTCTATAATGTCAATTGAACTATTAAATCACACAACTTGCTCAATTTTATAAAAACCCAATTTCATGCCATAACTCACCCAAAAATGGGTTTCAGTTTACACCCACCATAATATGAATTAATTATCATCAATTTAAGAATCACAATAGTTAACCACTTGTCTGGAATTGTTCGTAGAGTCTGATCCGTTGGTGTAGAGAATGTTTTGATGATGAACACCAACTTTGTCCCCTCGATTTGTCCCCAAAAGATCCCCAATTTACTCTTGATTTGTTTCCTCTATCCCTCTCTCAAACCCTAGGCTTAGAATTATTTTAAATGTCGTCCAACACTCTCCATTAGGTTGAAATCCCCAAATCACGTTTTTAGTCACATGGGCGTAATTAAAATGGCCCAAATCCCCCCGTGTGGCCCGACTATGCCCAAAAATGTTTTAAGACTCAATTACTACCCCCGGGTACTCTTTTCTCACTATCTCGAACCACCCGGACTCAACCGCGCACTCAGAATTGTCATTCGAAATACTTTATAATATTTCCAAATTTCGACCTCAAAAATGCGACACACAATAATTTGAACAATTAAACTTAAAGTCGCCAAATATAAATAATTTTTTCCACCCAAATAAATTCTGTAACTCATAAATTTAAGTTTCTCCAATTTAAATATTTTATATCTCCCAAAAATAATAAAATACTAAATCCTCAAAATTACAGGGTGTTACATTTGTTCCCATCAGTAGATTTTTCCTCATATGACATGGTATTGTCTGATTGTTTTACTTATTCCATATAAAGATTAATCACCTTAATTTGAAGATAAAATTAATGTAATCTAATTGGTAAACTTTTTATCACATAAAACTTGGTTGTTGTTTTGTACCTAAAAGAAATCAAAGGAAAATATTGCATTTACTTTGCCAATAATTTTAAATGGGTACCCTTGCTCCATTTCAATTTTGAGTACACGACACTCTCAATTATGTAGATATTTGTACATTTCTTTGTCTTGAAAAAATTAGAGTGTTTATATACTAATTTTACTTGCACGCGCGTGTGGGGGGGGGGGGGGGGGGGGAGAGAAGAGTATTTTGGTGTGAACCTTAAAAGTTCACGATAATGTGGCAATCTAGTTGTGTTGTGTTTATATCATTTCATATCGTGTTCATGTTGAGTATCGGTCAACACTATCTAGACCCATTTAATTAATCATGTTAAGTGCAACACTAACACGACTCATGTATTAAACATGCTATTGGGTCTCACAACTTTATCCTAATAACCACAAACAAAAGACGCTCGTCTCCCCTATTATATATTGTAATTGGAAAGAAAATAACAAATTTTATCCTCAAAATACCAACTTAATAGTCAATTTATGTCATAAGAAAATATGGTTATGGTTTGTGTTAAAAATTGTGTCATATCTAGCTTCTCATAAAAAAATGTCCACCTGAAACCACTAATTTGGTGTTGGGATTAAGTTGCAGGGCAACCAACATTGAGGGCATGTGAGAGAAATGGTCACCTTGGGTCCTGTATTTTGATAATTTTTAGAGGCCTGAATAGATCTATTTCAAAAGGTTATATGTGACGAACTTCACAAAACAAACATCAAAGAAAAGTTCAAACCGTCACAATAAGTAGATAAATCGAGATAAAAATTACTTATTATAACTTTCGGAATTTTTAAATATATCTATTGAAGTTTTGACAAAATCGACTGACTAATTTGTAACCGTAAGAATTAGTAACTAAAAACAAATAGGAAACTAATTATGAAAAAGCAACTTTAATTTCTAAAAAACTTTATGTGAAGACTTTTTAAGTTGCATGAATATTGGACTTTTGAGGCAAAATGATAATGTCAACTTTAACTAAACATCATAACACCGACAACCAAAAATATTGTTCTTGCTTGAAATTTACTTCTTACACCTTGATTTGCTAACCTATCATTTGAACTTATAATACCAACATTCTAAATTATTCATTAATTTATTAACTAATTTGATAAAACGACCAAATTAGGGTCTTCTTCTATGCTAAAAGTCCTTAAAACTAAGTTGGCTTATACTCGAGATAAATCATTTTATAATCTGCAAATTTTATGACATTGCATTATTGATCTCAATTGAGACAATTATAATTAACAGCAAAGCATGTCACATTACTTTAACCAACATCTTTCTATTGTTTGGCAATTGTCGGTACGAAGCACTTCATATTATAATAATATGGTCGGATACCACAAACATAAGAGAGTAAAATCAATAGTTAGTAGGTGATTATAATCAAAACTTTGAAGTGAGGTGTTATATTTAAAGGAAACAAGGCCTACATTCACTTTATGACTTTGTTAAGTGTTGTCCGGTTTTAATGCAAACATCAATAAGTTAAACTTGATTTATACTAAAGTGTGTAATTATTTATTCACTTTATTTCACGTTAAAGTTGACATAATACAGTAACTCTCGCCCAAATAAGGGGTGGATTAGGTTCATCAACTATTTGCAAAAGCTTATTTTTCACTCTCAAACAAAAAATGAAAAACACTTGAGTGTAAACTAAAGCGATAGAAAGGAAAAGGTATAAATAGTTATTGTTTGGTACAATTAAGTTGGGCGGCGAAGAAGAGTGGAAGCTGATTTGATGCCATGCTTGTTAAAGTAAGAACATCCGCGTATTTATTTATATATTGTGTGATTTGAGTTCAACATGTTAAATAATTATATTTTTCTCGTACCATATTCGATTTAAAGCATTTGGACGAAAATTAACGGTAAGTTGATGAAGCACTATTAAATCTTATTTATTATTTTTTAATGTTGTTATTTCTCGAGACTTCCATATTTTTAACATACTCACGTGTCATAATTTGAGTCTAACACATGTATGAATGACAGTGAGCGATATAGAAAGTGGAAATTAACTAGCAATGTATGAAAAGACCTTAAGATTGTACTACAGATGTTGAATTTTTCGACACGAGACTTTATGTTTGCAACAAATCTCGTGTCCATTTTCGATTATAAATAAAGGCACCCTCTATTGTTATTTTTAGTAATTTTAACAAAAACAATATCAGATACCTTAAACACCATCCCCTACCTAATAATAAATAAGTGGTAAAGTGATTTTTTCATAAGTTTGTTGAAGATTTCTTACCTCTTGATGATAGAATTACGCAACTATAAGCAATCTAGGAAAAATAGTTGTTTCTTGACAAAAGTGTTAACCAACCATGTTGTTGTATTTTAACTAGAATGACTCTAAACAAATCTATTATTTAACATATTTTGATTTGGAAACATTTGTAGACATTTTTTATATGCCAATAGAAAAAAAAAATCAACATTTATTTTATCATGGATGTGGCGTCACAAGTTTGACCCACACTACAATTTATAATTTCAATATTACAGTTTATGAATTTTAGGTGTATTACAATTTAGGTTTACGTGGCGTCCAATGGGCATTAGTTAATGTTTTTTTACTCATATCAAGACAATTTCAGATACATATATGTTTCATGAATTGAGATTGTAACTTGTTAAAAACGTGACAACTAAAAATTACTATATATCTGTAGACTGTAGGTCCATCTATATATAAAACTATTATTTCAATGTATAAAAAATATTAAATGGTTAAAGGATATGCATTAGTTGGCACTGCAGAGCCCATGCCCTATAAAGTTGACAGCCAGTTTTGACCTCCCTTTGAAGGCTTGAATATAAATTATAAGAATATACTCAACAAAACTTGCCACCACACATAAATATTTGATTAATCCACTATATATTCAGTGTATCGTAATTTCTTTTAATTAATCTCTCACTCCAAATAATTAAGAATAATTAGAATTGATACTTTGGAACTAATGATTATTTGAACAACTCATAAGTCCATTATTGTTTTTACTTAATAATAGTTAAATATACAAATATCTATATTTATGATTTGGCAAATTATTCTTTGGACATATTCTAATGTAGACAAATAAATAATATATTATTAAATTTTCTTCTATACTTTTCCATGTTCAAAAACCAAACATAGTGGGGAAATAATAGAAGCATCAGAGAACAAAGAATATACTTTAAGATACAATAAATTATAATAATTTTTTCTGTTGTTTCATAATTTCTGAAATCCAGTCATATTTAGAGAATGGTCCTTGACTAATTCTATTAGTAAACTATATAAGCATTAACTGCATTGCACGGGCGCCTCCTTTTGATCTAATTTGACCGTGGTCAGATTATGCTTCATATTTTTAACTTTAGTGTAGTAATTATTATTTTGGAGTATTTCTTTTTAATGAGGTCAATATTTATCTTTCGGTCTAGTTTATTTAATTATTTTAACCGCTAAGTGCCCTCACCCGATAATCTAATCCCTATAAATTAGGGTTCGTTTGACAATTCAATTCCAAGGCTTGGAATTAGAATTGAAATGCCAATTCGAATTCTAGGAAATTGAAATTGGTCTTCCAATTTCAATTCCAACACTTAGAATTGGATTGTCAAACGGTCCCTTAGAGTACCCACATTTATGTATATTACAAAAATTTGTGTATAAATTATAAAATTTCAATCAAAATTCAATAATAATAAGCATATGTACTTTACAAAATTTATTTTATACATTACTGAAAATCAGGTACATATTAAAGAAGAGGGACCACAGTGACCAAAAATATGTTAGTGTACTAGAGTCGATAAAGATTCGAGTCATTTAACATTTTTCTCTCATTAGTAACTCCCTGTATCACTTTGGGTACATAAATTTAACACAATATCACATCATTTTCACTTTTTACAATACTTTTGTAAGAAAAAAGTTTCGCAAAAAGTAAAAAACGGTGTAAAAATACATCACAAAAAAAATAAAAATGGAACCTTAATATTATTAGATAAAACTTGTGAATTCGAAGTTTTATAGGGCATAATTAACTGGAGTCAAATGCCAAATAATTTAAATCAATAAAACTTTATTGTCAAGAAAAGTTTGTGCCCATTAATAGATGACACTGACTGCCATAAAATATATGGTAATAGACAGAAGTGAAGATATAATATAATATAGCAAGTGAAATGTCAATATCCAAATCAGTAATATTTCTATTTTTTTGTCAAATTGTGTTAGATTATGTCATTTCTTACCAAACATCAGAATAAAAATGAATAAAAAAATTTGAGACTTCTTTATCGACAAACAGGGTCTCAAAAGTTGATTTAATTCAGATTGATTGAAATTTACTAGTTCAATGAGGTTATTGGAGCTTTGTTGAAAATTTTGGGTCAACAGTCGTATATTTGAATTGACTTCAAAGAGTGGAAAATGAGTATTCTAACCAACCAATTATAAAATTTGGAAATTCTTGGTATAATTTATAAAAGGTGTTCCTCCCACAAGGATCGCACCATCTAATTGACTATCCAAAATAATTCTAGCTTTTGGGTAGGCTTAGCTAACAATTGGCGATGGATAAACCGATTATAGTTATCACTATTTTATTTTTATATTATGGACAAAATAATTCATACTTTTTTTCAATTGGAGATTGTAAAAGGAACCCTAAAAATATTTTAGATCACTATTTATTATAATATATAAAAATAGAATACTTTTGAATCATCAAATTGTGAAGCCCTTCACTTCATTTATATCTATATTTTCACTCTCTTAATTTATATATTCTCCAATTTTATTACTTTCACTCATCTTCCCCCTTTAATTATATCTCTATTTTACCATCACTATTTCCACTCCATTGTTTTTAATTTAGGATCAAATATCAAAAAGTCCCTCAAACATTTTTTAATACACATTTAGTCTAAGTCTTTTATTTTGTACCAAAAAGTCTCTTATTCTCTTATCTTTAAAACTCTGCGCCAGCGACATGGTAAAACCTTTTTTGCATGGTGAATGACTTTTTGGTGCAAAATAAAGAGGCTTGGACTAAACGTGTATTAAAAAAAGTTCGAGGGACTATTTGGTATATACCCCTTTAATTTATGCTGAATTTTCACTTCCTTTATTTAAAACTTTTCACTTCCTTTATTTAAAAACGTGTATTAAATTTTCACTTCTTTTTTTTTGAACTTTTTGCGCATCGCGCAAGGCTGAATACTAGTTTAACAATGATACTGTGGTCCTTGTTGAGTATCTTGTGATGTTTTGAAATAATTTTCGTGGTACCCTTATTTATTACATTTTTATTTATCATTTAATTAAAAAAAATGGTAACAAAAAGTTTCTGCATAAAACTCTGTGTCTCCATATTATTAATTGAATACATCTTTCTCACCCACCATCTCCTCCTCTAACAATTTTGGCGTTTCCACCTTTAGTGAGCTATGACAAACTCCACCTTCGACGTTGTACGACAACCACATAAAAATCAAATATGTAAATATGTAAATCCCCACAATAATAATTTGAGTCTAGTAACTAAAACGAAAGTGAAATAAGTACAGATGAGCACGCAGGCTCGACACCTACATCCTATCGCTGGAAGAAGAAACCGAGAATGAGTATAAAAAATCAGGGCTAAGGCGACTGCTGTTGTCTAGGATCTGACCACAGGTTTGGCAAACAGTATTAAACCTAGCAACTCATTAATGAGTTAGAATTTAACTAAATTTGAGCCACAATAATAATAATACATCTTCCTCTCATATTTTTTTTTAGTTAACTCAACTCAAACAACCTAGATATAACATACAAGTTTAATTCCATGCCTAATTGAACCCAATAATACATAATCATAAATCTTTCTCAATCGTTTATATGTATAAGTATCTATAACAAGTATATCGATTATACATCTCTTGTATAGTCCCATCAAAGGAAACATAATCACATAAGTTCAATATCTAAGTGAGTATGTTTCCACTCACATACAAATAAGTGGGCTACACACAATCCCGCACATAAAAGCACGAATGCCTATTCATATTGCCTTCACATATTACTCGTGCGTACTAGGTATAGTTATAAGTTGTCCCAATCCTATAACCTCAAAGAAACATGAAAGGATCATCAATACTCCTTCCTTCTCGCCTATCGTATAGAATCTATACTCAAGGCTATACGAAAAACACCCATATCTACCCTCACTTGGGATACAAGTACATCAGTAAGATCGAGGTAAAAGGACTAAGGTAAACCAATTGCTATCACGGGGGTACATTGCGGTCAACGTCGTACACATCCCATCAAAACTCTTCCTAGCACGTCCCCTACGAGCACTCACACATCATGGTATGCTTGCACATATATCAAATACACATAAATCCAGTCTACACACAGATTACTAAAGGTATCTTAAGTCTTGAATTAATTAATAAATTATATATGAAAGTCATTTGAACAAGATCCCTAACTCGTTCGAACAGAAAACCCCTATGTCATTCGAACCAAAATAAAAAGTCGTTTGAACCAAAAGTACATCTCGTTCGAACCAAAATCCAACTCATTCAAACGATATCTCTATGTCGTTCGAACGAGAACGGGATCCACTCAAAAGCCTTATTCCCCAAATTGTAAAAACGGTCATTAGCACCCCAAAACCTAAGTTTTAAGTAGGGGTGCAAACGGTACGGATTTTTACTGTACCGTATCGTTTTGGTTCGACAAAAAATGGTTTTGGTTTCAAATTATGAAATACCGAAAACCGATTTTACCGAAATCGAAAATACCGTAAAAATTTTGGTTGGTTTTGGTATTTAGATATAAAAAACCGATTTACCGATGTTACTGTACCGACTTATCGTACCAAATTTACCGTACCAAAATTATCGAATTAGTGTACCAAAATACTGTACCAAACTTACCGCATATTTCCATATCAATACCTCCCACCTAGGTTTTTTAGAATTTTTTAGACCTTTGTGTAATGTTTCATAATATAAGGTATTAAGTGTGGGGCAAAAATACAAATAAATCATATTCTAATTTCTACACACGGTATCTGATATACAATACACACAAGAGGTTTTATAACTTTTAACCTAACCGGCTCTCTCTCTCCTTCCTCACGCACGATCTCTTTCTCCCTCATGATATATTTCCTCTCCTCTCTCCACCTCACAAATCCAGCAGAAAAAGGAGCTCCCTCCGGCTCCGAACAGCTTCGCTCCTCCTCTCCGTCTCCGCCCTCTCCTCCTCTACGCCGACATCTCAGCCGCCTGCACCCCAAGTTCCCTAACCGCATCTGAGCAGGAGCAGAGCAGCGATTCATTTAACTTTGTTCCAAGTTCCAAGCAAACAGTAAAGCATCTGAGTCTTCTCTGAGAGAGACAAAATCGTAAGCAGGTAATTTTTTTTTAATAATTTTTTAATAAGTTAAACTTTTATTCTATATTGTTAAAATTAGTTTATTGTAAAAACTAATTTTTGACATTCTTAGTTTATTGTAAACCAGATTTACCGAATGCATAAACCGATTTGAAATTGTGGTATTTACCGGAAAAAAAACGAATTGAAACCGAAATTATTGGAACAAAAAAAACTCGAAAATATCGAAAAAGCCGAAAAATCGACCGGTAAATTGGTACCGTACGATTTTACCATTTAGATTGAGGTTTTGGTATTGGTAAGGAGTCATTACCGACCATACCATACCGGTTGCATCCCTAGTTTTAAGCCTTTAAAAGTCTAATTTCAATCCTCCTTCAAGTATAAGATGTTAATAAATGAGATCTCAAATTTCTATTATGTACAATAATTATTTAACCACATCAATAATTCATTTGTCTTTCTCTAAATATTTTTAGCAACTTTTTAATTTATTTATCAAGTGAGTCACGTTAAAAACACACGAGGATGTTAATAAATGATGTTCCCTATAATTATTGTTTTATTAATTAAACTCAAATATAACTAGTTCACCTAACAAAAATAATCAAAAAATGGATAGATGGTTAAACTTACAATTATTTATTTTATTTTATTAAACTTATGTAAAATAACTAACGAATAATAATACATACGCATACTTCTAATATCAACCGAGTTTCGAATATGCTTTATATAATTGTATAAATATGTAATTTACATATAGATCTCATAATAATACAATACATTTAAAATGCACTCGATACTGAATTGATTGGATTGATACTAGGAATTAGTGTTTGTAGCGTGGACATAACTAAAATCTCGAAATCTCGTTTCTCGGTCCATCCGCTCACGGTTATCAAGGGATTTCTCTTCCATTATTCACTTTTTATTATTTATTATTATTTCCCATTTTACCCATTTTCTCTCTCCTCTATTTGTTTTCTTTAGTACCCACTCCCCTCCTTCCCTTCTCCCACACAAAGACTGCTACAAATTTCTCATTTCAAGTGGGGAAACAACAATCCATCAACAAAATCCAAACTTTCTTCGAACCCATTTAATTTCATTAATTTTCAAACACACCCATGTGAGTATTTATCTATTTTTGTCAATTTTATTGCTTTAATCTTAGTCAATCTGGTCACCCAGATGATGGTTTGTGTTCCTTTTGTTGTTTTGGGAATTGGGTATCTCTAATTTTGTACAAAAAATTTGGGCTCATTTGTTGTTTATGTTAGAAGCGCAGATTCAATGGGTGTGAGTTGGGATCTACGTTGGATCTGTTGTTTTGTGCTTATTATTTCTAAAAATCGTGTCTTTCTTTGAAATCATGTGTATTTGGTGTTGTATTGAATTGGGTTGGTGTGTTTTATGGTGGTTGACATTGGCTAGGGCTTTAAAGTTGGTTTCTTGATGTGGGTTTATGTTAAAGGATTTTTTTTGAAATTTTGTTTATTTGGGGTTTTAGTGAATTGGGTTTTTGAATTTTATGGGTTTTGACATTAAGTATGGCTCTAAAGTTGGTTTCTTGATGTGGGTTTTAATGGGTTGAAGTTTAGGAATTTATTTGAAATTTTGTGTATTTGGTGTTGTATTGAATTGGTTTGTTGTGTTTTATAGGTTTTGGCATTGCCAAGGGCCAAAAAAGTTGGTTTCTTGAGGTGGGATTTTATGGGCTGAAGTTGAGGAATCATGGGTAGCTTTACAAGTGATGATGAAGAGTATCGGTTCTTCGATGCAAGCGAAAGCATCGCGTCGATTTCAGATTCGGATTGTGAGTATGGGGTTTATGGGGAATTTCAATATGATGTGTGGCTTAGGAGACCCGAAAGTGTACACGAGCGACGTAGTAAATTCTTTAAAAAGATGGGTTCGAACCTAGAAAGTAGTGATTTTGTTCAAGAAATTGATAGAATTGTGGAGAGTAGTTGGGCTGTTTTGAGAAACCCAATTTTCGAAGAGGAATTTTCTTCGAGCCAATCTTCAAGTGCTGGTATTTTAGAGGGAAATTTTGTCTGCAGAAATGGGAATTTCGATGTTGATGAAAATCGGGTATTGGGTGAAGAACAATTGGTGATTGATGAAGAATACGAGAACACTTCTACGTTAACGGTTTCTCCCTCGGTTCAGAAATTTGTTGACAGAGAAATTCAGGTTGCTAAAAACATGTCGAGGACAATAAATAGAATGAAGAGTCGATGGTTGAGTAAATTACGATCCATGGCTTGCATTGTAAATAGTCAAGTGAGATTTGATAATTTGGGGCCCAACTATGATCCCGCTGGACCCAACCCGAACAAATTGTCAAGGGTTCAGAGAGTTGGAGTTCGCCATTGTAAGAAGCGGTTGAAGGAACTCTCGGCTCTTTTTAAAGGACAGGATATTAGGGCGCATGAGGGTTCAATTTTGACCATGAAATTTAGTCTCGATGGGCAATACATTGCTAGTGCGGGTGAAGATGGGGTTGTGCGTGTGTGGCAAATAGTGGAAGATGAGAGATCGAATGAAATCGACGTTCCCGATATTGACCCGTCGTGCATGTACTTTACTGTAAATCAACAATCTGAACTGGCACCCCTTGTGACAGAGAGAGAGAAAATGAGTAAAATGAAAAGCATGACAAAAACACCAGATTCAGCTTGTGTTATCTTTCCTCCGAAGGTTTTTCGGATATTGGAGAAACCTTTGCATGAGTTCCGTGGGCATAGTGGGGATATCTTGGATCTCTCGTGGTCAAAGAACAATGTAAGTTTATTTTTTGTGAATTCATTAAAATTTCCTTTGTATTGAAGTTCTTTTGAACACGGTGGGAATTAATTAGGGTTTTAACTTTTTCGTTGTTCTTTTCTTGGTACAGTGCCTACTTTCGTCATCGGTTGATAAAACCGTTCGTTTGTGGCGAGTAGGATGCGATCAATGCCTTAAAGTATTTTCGCATAGTAACTATGGTGAGCCCAAATTTCTTTTCAACCAATCTTTGATTTGTAAGGCATCATCCAAGATTCATTTGTTAAGTGAGAATGATCGTTTATTTATTTATTTCTTATATACTATTTTTTTTTCATGCAGTAACCTGTGTTCAGTTTAACCCTGCGGATGATAATTATTTCGTGAGCGGCTCGATTGATGGAAAAGTTCGCATTTGGGTAATTGATGGTTCCCATGTCGTTGATTGGACTGACATAACAGATATAGTAACTGCCGTTTGTTATCGCCCTGATGGACAGGTACCTGGTTATTCTCTGTCTCTATACATTTAAAATGATGATTTAGAAATTCTAGAGATGTTAATCAAAGACTATACTTGCTTGTGCAGGGTGGGATTATTGGCTCCATGGAAGGCAATTGCCGTTTTTTCAGTATATCAGGTAACACTTACAATTTCTTGTTAATGAATCACCGCGTTTAGTTAAGAGTAACAATTAAATGTGTGAGCTTTGGTCCACGTTTATAATGCTATATAGAATTTTAGATGCCAAAGTTTTAACGTATTATCACTTTGGGTATCATTTTCACTTTCTGCAACGCCTTTTAAGTGAAAAGGGAATCTTTGGGCGCGAAACATAAACATTATCATATCCTATGTTCGGTACTGATTTCACATTTTGTGACGCTTTGCGACACTTTTAAGTGACAATGGTACCTGAAGTTATGATACGTTAAGTTTTGCCACCCAAAGTGATATACGACATAACAAACGGGACCACAGGCCAAATGAAACTTAGGTCTTTCAAATTGATTGCATCTTAAGTATATTAAAGATTGACCAATTGATTTATGTTTGCTTGGATCAGACAATCACTTCCAACTGGAGGATTCTTTGTGCTTAAACAGTAAAAAGAAATCACCCTGCAGAAGGATAACTGGCTTTGAGGTAGTTATCTCTCACCTCCACTTGGTTGCATTGTCTGTGTTTGTTACTATATTGTTTCTATTGTACGATACGTAAGAATTTGTTCATAATATATTTAATCTTCAATGCAGTTCTTCCCACAAGACCCAAGCAAAGTACTGGTCACTTGTGCTGATTCACAAGTCAGAATTCTTCATGGGGCTAATGTGATTGGAAAATACAAGGGTATGTCATTACTTTATATTAGGGTGTGTTTGATTTGCATTGCGTTTTCCTTTTTTCCCTTTTGTGGTCCAGCAGTTAATTCTAGGGTCATTTGCATGTGTGGTTTTAATGTGGGGTCCAAAATTTTGTATATTTGCACTTTGGGGCCCATTTTCACTTTTTGTAGCAGTTTTCTCTCTCAAAAGCATTGCAAAAAGTGATAATGGACCCTAAAGTGCAAATATGCAAAACTTTGGATCCCAAACTGAAAATAGGCATAACTATTAGACCCAAGATGCTAATAACCCTGTAGTCCATAGGAATAATAGTCCTAAGTATTACATGTCCTATTTTACTCAATTATATGTATATGTATATGTTTTTTACTCGCCCTTAAAGAATTGGATTTTATGAAAAACAGTAAGACAAGAGTAAAAATGAATTGTTTTTCCAACTTTGTAATCAAAAGCACCCTCAAATTTTCTTGAATGATATGTTTTCATGTATAATATTAACACACTCTCTCTCTCTCTCCAGGCCTACGAAATGCAGGAAACCATACGTCTGCGTTTTTCACCGAGGACGGGAAACATATCGTTTCCGCGTGCGAGGATTCCAACATATATGTATGGAACTGCATTAACGGGGAAGAATCTTCTCTCTCCCAACCAAAAAGGAATAAGTCATTCGAGTGCTTCTCCAGCTCTGCCTCGGTTGCCATACCTTGGTCGGGCCTAAAATCAAGAAACTCAGACAACAGATTGCGATTACACACCTTAGATGAAAATTCATCCAACGCATTGCCTTTCACTTTGGGCCCCGAATTCTTCTTAGAGTCCATTCCCAAGGGATCCGCAACCTGGCCTGAAGAAAAACTTCCCTCAAGCCCACGGGCCATGCCATCACCAATGCGTAAATCTCAGTACAAGTTTATTAAATCTTCGTACCGGAGCTCGTCTAGTTCTCAAATGTGGGGTCTTGTTATCGTCACTGCAGGTTGGGATGGTCGAATTAGATCATTCCACAATTATGGGTTACCCGTACCTCTTTGAAATTGGATAGATTGAGCATTTTCCGTATATATGATGATGTTTGGGAATTACGGTTTCCGGGTTGACCATTTTTTCGGATTTCGGAAATGTACCGTAGTTGGATCATGTCATGGGCAGGTGGGGTGTATTGTAATTTCAGCCAGTACTTGAAGAACATATTAGATTTTTTCCTATCCGTATTCGAGACACACGGCTAAATTTTAGGATTCTCATTGTTATTCAGAAGATTTATTGATGTCCATTAGCGCCGAAAAAAGATTCGGAGCCATGTGGTGGGGGAGGCCCATAGCTATATAATGGAGGCGACCATGGGACCTGTGGAACCTCTTTTATTTTGTTCTCTAAAATGGAAAGAGAGAAAAGGAGAGCATTGGTGGTGGTTAGAATTTGAGGGGATTTTCTCCTTTTATGGTTTGTTGGCCTGTCTGGAATGATTGAGCTGTTTGTCTGCCATTCGGGTACGTACTAAGTGGGGTCCATTTCCCGTGCAACAAATTCGACGGTTCGGATTTGTTCATCAATTGCAGAATTTCATTCGACGGGTCAGATTTGTTCATCAATATCAGAATTTTATTTCTTGGATCTGGCAGGTTTTTGTTAATTCACTAACAAAGTTCAGAAGATGGCATTTTGTATCTTTATCAAAATGTGTCACTGAATAGTTACTAAATTTTTTCATTTTTTTAAACTATATAGATTCTTAGGAAATATGTAATTTATGTTACTTGAGTACAGAAATTTTGTGATATAGTTTTGCCCTTCATATATTTGTATCTATATATGCTTGCAACAGCAGCGGGATTTCAAACCAAAGAGTAAAATGATCTCCTTTTGTGTCTTGGCTTAATGGAAAATTTCCATTTAATGGTTTGCTCGAGGAAAATGCTTAGATTTTTTTTGTTTTGTTGTTTTCATTTTTGTTCCAAGTAATAATTTATTTGTGGGTCTAGGCTATTACAATCGACAAAATCATAAATCTAAAATCAAGATAATAAACTTATATAAATGACAAGTTGCACATTTGTTTGACTATGTGAACTTGTTTGTAATGGAAACCTAGTTTAGAGGGTGATCATGACATTTAGGTGGTGATTTAGTTAAAAGATTTAAGGGAGGTGTTTAACTTTAGGCTTTTAATTTGTCTCATTTGAACAAGATGCAAAAGTGCCCTTTATTTAGAGCTAGTAGATGCATGTGACAGTCTGGTTGTAAATTTGTTTTGCTGTATTTGTGTCTGTCAATACAGTGGTGTTTCTTGTTTATGGCTCCTTACATGGGACGGTGTGCTATGGCACTTTATGCTTTGCTCAGTTGCGTGCAGCATGCCCGTACCGATGACAGAGTTGTAATTTTGCTTCGGGAGTGTCCGTGGCAATACTATGATCATATGGGTTTGGAATCGGGGGTGAAAGTGGGTTCATCATGGAGAGCCGTTGGGATTATTGAGGCTGCGCGCAAGCGAGAACGATGGTGGTATGCCCCATGAAGGCTTTTTGAGGTATATATTAGTATATGGTGCCATGAGATTCTATGATCGGGGACCGAGTTATGGAGACGACAGTCTTAGGCAACCCTCTCGTTCCTTACTTGTGGTTGCATGTGTATTTCAATGCGTCATAAGTAGAACAACATAACATAGAGAAAAATAAGGAGCGAAAACCGCCTTTGATGACCCGACTCTCGCATATTCGCATTTTGTATAAAGAAACGATAATCTAGGTGAGTATGTTCGCATTTGCTCGAGGGAAAAGGAGGGGGGGGGTGCTTAAGCTCACGAGTGGGGGCTCATTTGCACCTCCGTACTGGGTCGTATACAATATCATAGACTACGTATAGATCAGTTAGTCAGGTATCACTTAAACTTGTATGGCATGAGGATAATTATTCCTATAATTGACTAATTCACTACTTGGTGGATATGATATGTCATTTCTGAACTACTACATATTCCACAAAACAGACTTACATCTATCAAGGCAACAGTTGTGGAGTTTCTGTCTCATGGTTCATGGGTAATTTCTCATCAATTTTAGACCACTTTTCCACATTTATGCAGATATTATGAATGTAACTGGACTTTCCAAGGAGGATCATTTTATTTGGCACACTGGTGACTTTGATCTGAAAAAAAGTATTTATTAATCTTCTTGGCCACATGGGGGAATTTCAAAAATTCACTGACATTTTGACTATTTTATCAAGGGGTGCCAATTTTTTATACGATACGGAAGCACGGTGCAAAAATGACCCGAAAGTGACATGATATGTCAGGTCATTTTGACACGAAGTCATGTTGTGTTCATGTCAAATTTATGATTGAGTCGTGTTACTGTGATAGTTGTGATTTTCTTCTTAGTTATCGTGTCTATTTGTGTTTGATTGAGTGTAAAATTTAAGAAATCGTGTTAGTCGTATCGTGTTATGCAATCAATTGATGGAATTGGTTTTACAGTTTATTCAGAATTTATCTTTCCTTCAAGTCAACCATTACTTGTATGCCAGAATATGCTATTGGTCTGCATTTTATTCCTCAAATTTATTGGAAGTGGATTGATTCAGTTGCTCATATGATATGGATGCTATGTGATTGGATAAATAAACACAAATTTATATGTCAATTCCATTTCAATTACTGCAAAGGAGTTTCTTAGCCATCATTAGAGAAACAGATGTGGCTTGTAGTACTATTAGGTCACTGAGAGTTGAAAATAAGCCTAGGAAGTCTAAAAAATTATACCACTTCAGTCCCAAAATAATAGTGGTTGTTTGAAACCTAAAAATTTTAAGATGAGTTTCAACTTTTCAAATTTGTCCTCCTAAAAATGATGAATATCTTTGATTTCAAAACATGGACTGGGATTGTTTTATTATAGGTATTGTTCAGATGAGGAACTTTGTAATCATATCTAGTTTTATATATTATTTTAAGAAATATGACAATTAATTTGGGGCGGACAAATAAGGAAATCACGACTATTAATTTCGGACAAAATGAGTACTTGTTACTCGGAAGCCCCATGGTCAACATATATGGCATATTTATTACTTCGTGTGGAGGAATTGTTAGAAAATGTAGGGGCTTTGGTAAAGGCATTTTTGTGAAAGATTAAGTTATGACACAACCTATTTTTGGAGTTCTATGATGTTATCATGGTTATTCAAATTGCTCGTGATGTGGGTTGGATGGATCTTTGGATAGAGACTAACTCCAAAGTCGTGTTGCATTGTTTATGGGGTCATCTACCTCGATACCTTCCTACTGCAGTCAATCTAGCTTTCGAATGAACGATAAACATGGCATTATATGAGTATAGGATCATTGGTTTACAAATCGTCCTCAAACGAGGCATCGCAGAGCTAGAATCTATAGGGACTCAATATTGGGCAAATGGATTATGAAAGCGAAGAAGTTATTTCTACATCACTTCTATTTAAAAGAAGTTTATTCTTAGTTTGAGCACCTCGAGTTCTTTTACCTATCAAGGTCATGAAAAACTTTGTCGATTCCTTACCCACTATGCAATAATGGTTGAGATCCCAAATGTGACACCCAAAGTCACAATTCAGTATAGGGTTGTCGCGTTTTATTGTTACAAGATTAACGAAGTCAATAGCACTATAGTTGATCCGGATTTCTGGTAGACGTCTGCAACCTACTGAAACAAGGTCATCACCCATCTCAGACTACAACAACCGACCAAATAGATTTAAGAGGACTAGTTGCCTACTTCACTATGTGTGGTGCGAAACTATACAAAAGAGGTTTTAATGGTGTCGAGAAAAAGCATTTGTAAGATCACCCTTGGACCACCATGTTGCAAAACTGTATTAAATACAATGATAAATGGCTCAAATCTCAACAATTTGCACCGAGACAGCACCTACCTCTTAGAGTTTTGTGTAGCGGGAGCTTATCATCATCTTTCTCCCCATGGGGGGTATTGACATCACTAGCAAAGTTACCCACAAGGCCTTGTGTAATACCCTTATTTTTAAAGGATTAAATAAATAGCTTGATTCATAATTTGGAATTGGTAATTTTGAAAAAGTATGTGAAATCGGACTTTAAATTTATTAGCTTGGACTTATCAGACTAAATTGAAAATGGTTAAATGAATTGGGCTTTAGTTTAATAATAAATAGTAATTTGAGCTTGGGCTTTGCCTTAGTGTAATAGGGGTTGTGATTGGGATAAACCCCAGAGTCAATTAAGACTTTTGTTATTTTCTCATAGGCAAGTTTAGGGAGTTTATGATTTTTATGAATTAAAAATGTTGGAAATATCCCGTTTTAAAGCAACTGCCAAACAAGCCTAATTCGCATTTTCATTCGCGACTGCGAGAAATAGCCCCGCAACCGCAAAGGTGTCCAACCCCCCCCCCCCCCCCCGACATGGCCTTTTATATTTTTGTCTTGCACAAAATACACATTCTTCACATTAGCTCTCTCACATTATACACTTTCACTCTCTAAGAAATTCTATTTTATCTATAAACCCTTTCCTAAGCAACCTAAATACACCATCAAACCACAAGTTTTCTCAATAAAATTTCAAGAAAGTATTCAAGAGGGAAATTAAAGCATTTCAAACAAGTTCAAGAAGGTTTTCAAATAGATTTCAAGGTTATTATCAAGGGTGAAACTATTCAACTTTGAACTAATCTTTTGGATATTTTTTAAGCAAGTTATTAATTTACTCTCCTCCTTTTATATGTATAAATATTAATTTTGAAGAAAAACAAGGTTGGAGAAAAATGTTTATTGTTTTTTTATTTCTCCATATATGCGGATGTGCATGACATCTGTTTATATATATGCTATTAAAACTACAAGAGATAGATACATGGAGCTTTATAACATAACCCTAAACACCTACGTGTGGAACAAATTCAAAGGTATAAAGTAGTATTTTGAACTCCTACAAAGTAGGAGGTTATTATTAGTTGAACTAGTAAACTGAACTCCTACAAAGAAGGTTGTTATGGTTAGCTGAGTTGGCTGTATATTGTCATGGAGATTCACCAGTTTTATCATCCCCCCATTAGCGGATGGTATCATAGGACATTATGTTGATATTGTGACATAGGTTCTAAAATGGAGCAGTCTTGAGAGGCTTTGTGAAAATTTCATCTAGTTGCAAGTGTGAGGGAATAAAGTTCGTAACTGATTTTCCTTGAGCCACTTTCTCATGAAGAAAGTGATGATCCAACTCGATATTTTTTGTTCGTGTGTGGAGAACTGGGTTAATGGTCATGTATAAGGCACTTAAATTGGCATAAAATATCACAGGAGGAGTGGGGAGTAGAATGCCAAGATCATGAAGAATATAGGAAAACCAGAGGATCTTAACGGTGGCAGTAGCTAAAGAATGACACTCAGCTTCACAACTAGACCAAGCAACTGTGGTTTGGTTCTTTAAGGCCCGTGAAATACAATTTGCACCCATGAAAATGAAATAGCCAGAAGTATATATATAGAGGGGGACGAGAAAGAAAATGAAGTCCACGATGAAATGTACCCTTAACTTAGCAGAGAATTCTTTTTTGACGACTTGAAAATTTTCTAGAATTGGATTGTGCATGAATTGGCACACACTATTAACAACATAAGTGAGATCAGGTCGAGTCAGCGTTAAGTATAGTACGGAACTAACAAGTGATTGAAAATTCGTAGATGAGAAGGATGTGGGTGCACAATAAGTGGATTTTTTATTGGTGAGAGATGGTGAATACCCCACTTTAGATTGAAGCACATGAAACTTAAGAAGGAGGGAGGAAGCATACTGACTTTGGTTTATAAAGAGTCCTCCTTGAAATTGCTGAACCAAATTTTTGAGAAAGTAATGCAAGTTGCCCAAGTCTTTTAGAGAAAAACTTAGCCAAGTTGAGTCGTGAGTTGGTCAAGATGAGCAATGTTGAAGCTTGTAATGGTTATTTCATCAACATAAAAAATAAGAATTATTGTGGTCGAGGACGAATGAAATGTAAATAGTGAAGAATCAGCTCGGCTGCATTGCAAGATTATGAAAATATGAATTGAGTTTGTGAAACCAAGCTCGGGAAGCTTGTTTAAGGACATAAAGAGCCTTGTTTAATTTGCATACATGAGTAGGAAAAAAAGAGTTGATGAAGCCCGGTGGTTGTTTCATGTAAACTAGTTCCTCACGATCACTAAGAGGATATGTGTTCTTGATGTCTAACTGTCGAATGAACCATCTGGAAGATATTAGCAAGTAATGAACCATGAAAATTATGGCATGCTTAATCACAGGAGCAAAGGTGTCCACAAAGTCAACACCTTCAATTTTTTGATATCTCTCGGCCACATGTTTGGCCTTATAGCGATCAAAAGAATCATTTGCCTTTCACTTTATCTTGAAAACCCATTTAGAGTGAATGAGGTGCATACAGGCTAATATGGTACTAAATCCTAGGTATGGTTACAATCGAGAGTAGTCAGTTCATATGTCATAGCTGTGATCCAATGAGACTTGATTAGGGCATCTTTAAGGTTAACTGGTTCAGAAAGATCATGTGAGGATGAGGCTAATAGCTAATGAGGAGTTGTGAGATTTTTTTCCTTTGACCGTGTTATTATAGGGTGAGAAGGCATTGGGTTGATGAGGGATCCATAAGTGGTGAGGAGGTAATATGTCGATAAGATACTAAGCAAATGCCATTAGAATTAGTGAGAGGTGGTGGTAGAACTAGAGATGAAGGTGGGGTGTCATGAGGAGCAGGAGAGGAGTCAAAATTGGATGGAGAGTGAGGATTAGATGGAATGGGAGGATGTGAAGTTGAGTTATCTTGTTTTCAAGATGGTTCTATAGTTGGAGGCAATGGTTTTGGATTTGGATAAATAGGAATGGGGGCATAAAGAGGTTCGATAGTAGTTGGGGCAAGAGTGGGTGGTGAATGAGATGGTATATTAGTGTGTGGGGGGTTTAAAAATTTATTAAAGTTAGCCATGCCAATAGTCATTGAAAAATTGCATGTATTGTGTGGGAATAACATAAGGTAAGAGTGATCATAAAAAAAAACATGCCTTGATATGCAGACTAGCATGTTTGAGGGATTATAGCATCTATACCCTTTATTCAATGATTTATATCCAATAAACACACAAGCTTGATTTTAGGGTTAAAATATGTTGTGTTTTTCCTCTCAAATAAGGAAAGAATCTTCAACCAAGCACCCTTAGTGATCCATAGTCACGTTGTTTTCCATACAACTTATAAAATGGTGTATGATTATTTATGGTGGGTGAAGGCAATTGACTAATTCAATAGGATGTAGTAAGCACTACACCATATACCAAAGATGGCCACGAACCTAGGCCGTGACCAGGGACACAGACTTAGTCCGTTACCATTTCTACCGTGATCAACAACAGTGGTAACAGACTTCATTTGTGACCCTAAAGGAGGGTCACGACTGTAATACCCCATATTTTTACGCATATTTATTTTTATGAAATTATGAAAAATGGGGATTAATTAATTTAAAGGGAGAAAATTTAATTTAGAATTAATTCAATTTTATGATAATAATTACTAGCGTGATGAGAGTTAGTAGTTATTATATAATATTATGGTCGGGTATGAGATACACGGCAGTTATGTTATAAATATTTAGGAAGCGTACGAGTCGCGTCACTAGTATGTATTTGGGGGTTAAAAAGGTAAATTATTTTTATATAACTCGAATGACCATTTTGAGTGCGCCAGAGCGTCCGGAAGGGTCTAATTAGTCAGAAAATACTACTCGGATATTTTATTTGGAGTCCGGGACATTTTAGCCCAAAACGACACCCCAGAGGGGTATTTTGATCTTTTTGGATTTTTGGGTAATTAAATGGACAAAAATTGAGTTTAATTAAAAGCATTGAGGGTTAGTGGTCTGTCAGTTTCAACTAACGTGAGAAAGAGAGAAAGAGAGAGAGAGAACCAAGGAAGAAGAAGACTCCATTGTACCCTAAGCCAAGAACTCAAACTTACACTCCAAAAATTACACCGACGCGTAGATCGTGTCAAGAGGATCGTTCCCATACCAATTTTAGTCCGAGAATCAGACGTTCATTTCGAGGCAAGTGTTTATCTTGCTCCTCTTTTAGCATATATTGTTCCTGTTAATTTAGGTTTGATGATATAAATTTGGTGCAATAAAAACTTAGGTTTAATTAGACTAAATGATGAAGAAAACTTATGGATTGGAGATGGGTATGCATGTAGAGGTCTTGCCCTTGATTAGACTAATAAAATCTGGGAATTTTATGTCTTAATCACGAATTATATTAACAGTTTTGGGCAATTAAAATTTTGGGTTCATATTTAAGAGAATTATTGAAAGTTTAAGAGATTGTTTAATTCCGATTGATTTTATAAAGATTTGACCTTTAATTCGTGTTAAAAAGTGTCTTAATGTGATTGGGATTAGTGTAGGAACATTTTATTTGGATTGGGTTGAGTATTCATATGTTTACGAGGATTAAAAGTTGAGAAAAATCGAAGTTGGGGAAAAACTGGGTCTGTCCGGAATTTTCGTTAGAAGACCTGCCCAGGTCGTTCGAACAACCTCTTTCGAACGAAACTTCTAACGAGATTTTCAACGACCTTTATAATGAGTTTCTGAGTTCATTCGAAGTGGGAACTTCGTTCGAATGAACTCGTTCGAACGAGAATCCTGGAACTTCTAACGAAATTCCAGAATGGGTTTTTAGGGTCCGTTCGAGTTAAAAACCATCCTAGTGTTATCAAAGCGAGTGTATTAACCTACCTGAGTAACGGGTGGATTAAATTCCAAAGTGTTAGGGAATTAAAGGTGTAATGGTCCTCGGGGTATTGAATTTGTGTGAAAACCTAAGAGAGAATGTAGGTCCTAGAGAGACTATATATATATATATATATATATATATATATATATATATATATATATATATATATGGATATCGTGGAGAGTAATAATGTTAATATTACTCACAGATTATAGTATTTGGGTTATGTGTTCACCTATTAATGTATATAAGTTATGTGCATGCTTATTACTTGGAATATCATGTGTTTGACATACCTAGCTACTGACTATCGAACGGGGGTTAACGCATTGTGGATGACCATATCTTGTGTGCCTTCGAGGGATTTTGAGTCGTACCACTAGAGCATGGAACCTAAGTACGGGCTATCTGTGAGAAAGTGTTGATGGTCGTATGGGTGCGTAGGTATGTGCGTAGCCCGTCGACTTGGGACTATGTTCGCCTCCAATATGTGTATTTATTTCATTGGTTCTTGAGAGATTGAACTTGTTGTCCTTTATGCGTGAGCGTTGCAATGGGACTAGATAGCCGAGTATGCCTAGCACCAGGGGTTTCTTAACCATGGGTGCTGTATAGATATGTTTGTATGTATACATAGTGAGATCTTATATATGTATACTAAGTTCCATTCTTTGTTTCTTGTTGGATACTTTATTAAAGTATATACTTATTGGGTCACCAGTTGGGAATAGAATACAATAAGAATGAGTTATAACATCCTTAAACCTATTCCTAAATAATAATAATATATTGGTTTCGGGTTATTAGTTATTGTATCCGGCATAACGATTATCCTATATATAGTCAAGTAGAGTGACGAGACTAGTATAGGTAGTTAGACTCGCTAGGTGTGCACATTAGATGAGATGTGAGCATCTCAAGTGAGTACGCTAAGTTAACATGGATGATATATGTGCTAATTAAATCAATTTAAGCATTTTCTATATTTAAATTGTTTTCTACTCGGGCTCTGACTCGTGTTTCTAAAAATATCTCCCCTTGTTCTATTATTTTAGGTGCTCAGCCACAGGGACACCAGACTTAGAAGTTTCCAGTCATTTGTCGAGCTGTAGCTGCTGTGGAAGCTACAGGATATTGCTAGTAGACATTTCTCTGTCTATTTCTCCTTATCTACCAGTCTTTTATTTCAGTTGGACATGTCGTCCATCCTATTTACATTCATAGATTTAGATTTGTTTTATTTCATCATTAGACTTTAATTTCATGTCATTGGATTATTCTATGGGATTTGCTGGATGTGTTTGCTCCAGTTCCTTATTTATCTTCAGTTAGTTTCCCTTATGCTATTGTGATGTATGATGATGACTTTATAAATTTACTTTGATGTTGATGGTTATTAACAAGATAAAATTTTGACACCAGCCTTTTTAAATATTAGGTGGTTAGTTTTTATTAAATTAAAATTTGAGTTTTCGACAGTGATGCATTATCTGAACTAACTTGATATTCTGAAATTAATTAATTAAGGACTGTTCACTCGGTAATTAATTAGGCGGGGAGTCCCAACGACCTATCATGTGAGACAATATTGGGCCCATGGTCACGAACTTAGGCCGTGACTATGTGTGGGACGATGCTCAAATTGTGACCCATGGTCACGGACGTGGGCCATGATCATTGATGGGACAATTTTAAAATTGGGTCACGGCCCAAATTCATGATCGTGACTATTAATTTATTTATTAAATTAGGGATCACGGATTTAGGCCGTGACTATATCCATTTAATAAAAAAATTATTTTTGGGCATCCCAAAAAACTCTTTATTCAGCAACCAGTTCATAAAGAATTAAGCAATATTATATCATAAATCATACTAAACATTCATGAATCATACTCAACATTCATAATTCAATCTAAACATTCATAAATCCAACTAAAGCACCAATATCATAACAGGATACAAATAGGATTGTCAAGGGCCAATATAATACGAGTTACGAGAGTCCCGTGACTACGCGGTCAATTCCTACAAGTTACATTGGTCATGTGTGAGGTGTTTGGGCCTCTTACGAGGCCATTTGAGGATTATTTTAGGTTTTCTCCCTCTAGAATCATTTTTTAAGCCTAAGCATAGATATTTATAATTTTTTTTATCATATTCTCAAATCAGAAGTCCCGTGACTACGCGATCAATTTTTATGAGCTACATTGTCTCGTGCGAGGTGTTTGTGCCTCTGACGGGGTCGTTTAGGGGTTGTTTGGAGTTTTCGCCATCTAGTTGCATGTTTTTAAGCCTAAGTCTAGACATTTGAATTTTTTTATCTTATTCTCAAATCGAGATTCTTGTGACTATGCGGTTACTTATGACGAGTTATATTGGTCATGTCGAGGTTTTCGTGCCTCTTACGGGGCTGTTTGGGGTTATTTTAGGTTTTCGCCCTCTATCGTCATGTTTTTAAGCCTAAGTCTAGATAATTATAAATTTGCGTATTATTCTCAAACCTGGAGTCCCGTGACTATGTGGTCAGTTCCTATGAGTTACATTGGTCCCATGTGAGGTGTTCATGCCTCTTACGAGACCGTTTGGGGGTTGTTTTGAATTTTCGCCTTCTAGCGACATGTTTTTAAGCATAAGTCTAGATATTTTTTTATTTTTTGTCATATTCTCAAATCAGGAGTCCCGTGACTACGCAATCAATTCTTACGAGTTACATTGGCCACGTGAGAGGGTTCGGCCTCTTACGAGGCAGTTTGGGAGATGTTTTGGATTTTCGCCCTCTAAGAGCATATTTTTAAAACTAAGTCTATATATTAATAATTTTTTGTCATATTCTCAAACTGGGAGTCTCGTGAATAAGAATTCAGTTCCTATGAATTATATTAGTCCCATGAGAGATGTTTGTGTCTCTCACAGGGCCTTTTGGGGGCCGTTTTAGGTTTTTGCCCTCTAGCGGCATGTTTTTAAGCGTAACTCTAAATATTTGCGAATTTTCATCATATTCTCAAATTGGAGTCCCATGACTAAGCAATCAGTTTTTTACGAGTTACATTCGTTCCATGCGAGGTGTCCGTGCCTTTAACGGGGCCGTTTAGGGGTTGTTTTGGGTTTTCACCCTCTAGCGGCTCGTTTTTAAGCATAAGTCTAGATATTTGTAAATTTTTGTCATAATCTCAAACCGAGAGACACGTGACTACACGGTCAGTTCCTACGAGTTACATTGGTCATGTGTCAACCTAGTTAATTCATAAATCATACTAAACATTCATAATTTAAACTGAACATTTATAAATAAAACCAAACATCTATAAATCAAACTAAAGTATCATTATCCCAATAGGATACAATTTGTATACAAGTAGGATTGTCAACGGTAAAATAAAATCAACTAAAAGATCCTTCAAATTAGGGTTGTCATCAAAAACAAACTAAAACTCTTCAGGGGCCACTACACCAAAACTAGAGAAGTGTCACGGTAAAAAACCTTGACAAGGAAGACTTGTCACGATAAAAAATTGTGACAAGTTTTAGGGTGAAAACTTCTTTATCACAGACTTATCACGGTCAAAGTCCGTGACATGATTTTTACTTGTCACGGACTTTGACTGTGACAAGTCCGTGACAAAGACAAACTTGTCACAGACTTGTCTATGACAATTATTTGATTGTCGTGATCAAAGTTTGTGACAAGTTTGTCTTTATCACTGAGTTGTCACGGTCAAAGTACGTGATAATTCTGGGCAGATTTTAAAAAAAACTGCAAGGCAGTATGGCCACTGCCACTGCCCAACAGTATTTTTAACTTGTTACAGCATGTTTTAGCCTATTATAGCAGAATATATCTCAAGCAACAATCATCCATTCATAAAATCTAAAGTCATACATATTAATTCAATTATATTATCAAACAATAATAAAAAAAGTAATATTCAATATTCATAACCAATAAATACAAATAAAATTATAATAAATAATTGTGATGGGGTTGGGTTTTCAACAAGTCGAAGGAGGAATGTAGGCCACACTACTAAAGAATATAGACAACCCTCAATATTCTGAATGCCGCATTGTTCTTCTAATCACAAGGGTTCATTCTCTTTTTTTAGCACAATATTTGTGATGCGAACCCTTGTTTCAATTAGTTGGAACGGACGTTGAGGCACCAAAGTACCCGGTTGTGTGTCCGGGTCCCTCACCCCTATAGATATGGGAGCTCCACCCCACATGTCTATTATATATGCACTCGGCCAACCAGTTGTTGACATAGGTCATTCCACGGGGATAAAGGTGGTGAATGGATCATATGGAGGCGACGAGTAGGTGGGTATTTGTGGGGGTTGTGTATCGGTGGTGAGGGTGAGAGAGATGGAGCAGTGGCCTCCTCATCTATCACTATCCCCTTGCCCTTACATGAGCTGGACCCCAATTAATGCTTCATGTAGTCGAATATATTTTAGAACGTTTGCTCAAACCTTCTAACTTATCATCGTGGGTGTCCACCTTATGATCCAATCCGGTGTTGCTCGTCTCAATCCCGGTGAGCCTCGACTTCTCCACCCGAGAGCTCACCCCCTTGTCCGCCCCTTGTGATCTACCCCGAGAACTTGGCTTATGCGTCCGTAGCCAAAGATGCCTTGTCGGCATCAAACTGGGAGTTGCGCACTTCTTTCAGCTTTGCCTAAAACAACAAAAAAAATACATGATTAGATAACTTAATAGAAAAATTATAACGTAATTAAAAAAAGTACACAATTGTAAGATATTTTTATAATTTATAATTGTGGTTGCCAAGCTCGGGGACACCTCCTTATCCTTCCCCTTCTTCGTTCGAATTTCCACATAGGCATCGAGCCTATGTGGCCCACCCCCAAGGCCACTCCCTGTCTCTTGAAATGAAATAATGAAAAATTAAATAACATAACACTAAAATGAAAGAAAATTAAAAACTTACCATCTTATGCTCCACTTCGGCGTAAGACGTACGCCCAAAGTAATGCATGTCAACATGTTTGGCTCGATTTTTCCTCCCCAATTGACGAGAGGACACCTGCTTATCCGAGATATCCTTGTCAACAAACTGCTGCCCTCTTGCCAATGATATTGTCTCCTTCGACAGTACCGTGTCCCTAAGCCTCAAGATGGACTACCAGTCCTGGCCAAAGTACCGTGCCTGCATATTTTTCTTTCACGTTTTGTATTAATCTCTCAACTGTTCGAACGTGGTGTCGCGAATATGTAGGGGCAAGCCGAATTGTTCCTGTCAAACAAATACAAAACGGAAAGAAAATGAGTTAGTTGTATTTAAATTATAAAATATAATAAAATATAAATATAATTCGAAATAAAAATAAAATGAGTAACTACTTATAATGCCCCCCAGATGGCCATATTAAGCTCGTAGGGCACATTCCTCCAATCCGTGTACCCGGAGCCGACAATCGTCTTGAGCAACTCCAGGGCCCTATTGAAGCCCTTATACTTTTGACTCATTTGAGTCTAGACTGTATAAGAGCTCATATAGTTTGGAAATAGTGACAAAATAGTGTCCATCCTAGAAACCAAAGAGCTTCAGAGATTGGGTTGCTTCTTCTTCTATACATCTTGTGATGATCCTGAGACTATAGCCATCACTCACACACTTAGAATTTCATTTTTGCATTACATATTGCACCTCTATGTGTATTAATGTTGTGAGTGTGTTTAAATCCCTCAATTTGATTTTTAATAATTTTTTGGGAATTTTAAACCTATTTTAAACAAGGTTTTATTTAATTAAAACTTGATTTAAAAAGTCTTGGGGTTAATGTATAAATATGGATTATTGTGTTTATTGGCCTAAAGTTACTCTGGGTAGAAACCGAAAGCGCTAGAGACTCTAGGGTTGGCCTTGTAATTATTTTGGGATGCGCCTTTACCTTCGTTCTCAGGCCAACACCTGCTGTCTTCTGATTGGCCCAAACTGTGTTTCTTTTCTGAGACAAACCTTCGCGTGTTTACAGCCCTTGGATCAATCCTTATCGATGGCCTGCATGTCGCCTGAGTGGATCCCCGTGTAAACCCTTTAGCCAATCACAGCCTGCTTAATCCACCGCCTGTTGTGAGCCCTTGGATTGAAGTCAAAAGAGCTTGACTTAATCTCAGCCCTTGTTTTTGAACGAGGCTCTGGAATCTTCTCCTCGCCCTATTTAAAGGCCTCTCATCTCAGCCTTCGAAAGCTTTTGCCATTTTGCAAAGTCTCAGAGAATAAAGAGAGAAGAGAGAGAGAGAGAGAGAAGAGAGAAGAGAGAAGTTAGAGAGAGAAATCAAACCCTAGTTAGAAACCCTAACTTCGTCCAAATTCTTCTCAAGCCCAAATCACTTGCCTCTTCATAAAAACACCTTAAACCAGATAAACACCATCCTTAGTGTTTTCTTGAGTTTATGAGAGTTCGAGTTGAGAGATCTTGGGTTGCTGAAATCCTTGTGTTCTTGAATCTTATTTCCAACTTAGACATAGACTCAGATCTTGTTTCTGATTCTATAGAAATCATAGATCTGTAGTTTTGCATGTCACAACACACATAGTCACATTTATTTCTCATCTTGAAAATTTCTTTGTTGATTTCTGTTAAAACATTTTCTTACTTCAGGATCAACAAAATGTTTTTTTTTATTATTTCTGTTTTTACAAAACCTAACCTGACCTAGTTGGATTCGCACTTGGAGGGTTCTCAATCTCCATAATATTTTCAAAACTGATTGAGAAAGGTCTTGACCGATTTTTTAAGCAAGATCTCCGTGGAATCTGGGTTATTCTGAAAGGTCAAATAGGTTCTTGGTTTTGTAAGAAAGAAAATTAACAATCTCACAGCATATAGACTTTATATGTGATTTGTTAGGATTGTCTGTAACTAATAAGTGTGTGTGAGTGCATGCATGTGTTTTAGAACACGATTCACAAACATCTTCACACTACAAACACTCAAAGTGTTGGCTATAAGATTTGGTGAACATAAGTCGACGTAAAGTGCTGAAACAAAGGAAGAGTTGACAATCTGAGACAACTACATCTACAAACAAGATCTGCAGAAAAGTTAAGGACGCCAGAGGGTATAATCCTGAACTTGTATAGATTTGTTTTTGTGTGCATGCTAGTTAAATAGGTTGTAACTTACATATTTGTTTTAGTGATTGTTTTTGTTTTACTCCGTAGAGGGAGTCGTGGATGTTTCCTCAAGGTTGAGGTTTTACCACGTTAAAAATCCTGAGTATCAATATTTCTACATCTTCTCATCTCATTCTGATGTGTGCTGAGTTTAAAACATTTTAAACTGTTTGCTAAAACTAGTTATCAAATCTTGTCCATATCTCGTACATAATTTTGTTAACACATCTTGTGTTCAAAATCAGTTTGATTTTAGTAAAGAGTTTCTTCAACAAACTTTCGGAGTTGCTTAAATAGTTTATTTTCATAAACGACTTTGGCAACGTTATTTTCAATTGGTATCAGAGCATTTGCTGAACTTTTTCAAAAAGATCCTGAGTTTCTGAAACTGTTTTCTCAAAATCTATTATGGACGAGAAAAACGAAAGATATGGTAACTTGACCAGACCCCCAGTCTTTGATGGAACCAATTTCTCTTACTGGAAAGTAAGAATGATTGCTTTCATTCAAGGAACCCTGGGAGATGATGTCTGGGATATCATTGAAAACGGATACTCTTATCCAACTAAACCAGCCACTGATGGAAGCAATGAAAGGATTAAGAAAATATTGAGTGAGTTTACTCAAGAAGAGAAACAGGTTTCTCGAAATAATAACAAAGGCAAGAACGCTATATTTATGTCCATTAACGAACATGAGTTCAAGAGAATCTCATCTTGTACCACTTCCAAGGAAGCATGGGATACCCTGATTACTGCACATGAAGGAGACTCTAGGGTAAAAGCTGCTAAGACTCAGATGTTAATCCAACAGTACAATACCTTAATCATGTCTGAATCTGAGTCTTTCGATGATTTTTATATGAATCTTACTGATATTGTCACTAAACTTCATGCCAATGGTATAACTTATGATAGACAGGAAATTGTCTCTAAAATTCTGAGATCATTACCACAGAAATTTGACAATAAAAGATATGCTATTGAGGAGATGTGTGATATTAATCTCACTCCTGAATTACTCAGTAGCAAATTAAGAACCGTGGAAATGGAATTAGAGTTTAAGAAACAATTGACCCACACTCACAGGAAAAATACCAATTCCACCCTTAGCTTTTCCTCTAAGATGACTAAGCCTGAGTTAAACACTTCTAGTAATGATTCTGATGAGGACTGTGACTTAGAAAGTCTAGATAATCAGATTTCCCTAATGACGAAGCAATTTAAGAAAATTGTCAAATTTAGAAACAGTATTGCAAATAAACAGGGCAAGTCTAATTATTCTACTCCTTCAAATCACAAGCCCCATGAGAAACCTCATGACAAACAGAACAAGGACAACACCAGACCTCACAGAGACCTCAAGAAAATTGAATGCTATAGATGTGGTAAACTAGGACACATTGCTCAAGACTGTAGAGTTAATTTAAATACCCAAAACAAACACTCTAGAGCCAATATCTGCAAAACCTGGGATGACTCAAGTGACTCTGAAAATGAGGAACCTGAGGCATCTGATGGTTTTGATCCTTGTTTATCCTTCTTTGCGAAAATCATATATAATGATGATATGCCGATGCTTGATAGTGAGAATGAGTCTAGTAATTCTAGTTCTGTTGCTGTGAATCATACTTTAACTGGTTTAGATGCTTTACTTACTGAGAATATTATTACTTCTTCCTCGGGGTGTGTGAGTCAAATGGGAATCGATACTGCTGATGTCAATGGGTGCGTGAGTTTAAGAAATGAAACCTTAGGGGTCACTTCACACACTTCACTTAGTGACTCTGACAATGATGATCTCCCAGACATCCACACTCTATATACTAAAACTCTTAAGAAAAGCACTAGACTAGAAAAGATTGTGAAAGATCTTACCAAAAAGCTAGAGGATCTAAGCCTAATGGTAAAAGTGAATGCTGAAGAGTATACTACTCAATGTATGTCTCATGAAAGTGATATCAAAGTGTTTGATGAAAAACTGAAATCTTTAACTGAAGCTAATGAAATTCTGGAGAAAAAATACAAAGGGACATTATTAGAATTGGAACAAACAAAAGAAAAGACAGCAACTGTTTTCAAAAAATTTACCAAATTTGAAAATAATTCAAACTGTTTTGATGGATTTGTTGCTGAATCTAAAACCAATTCTGATGATAGAACTGGAATAGGGTTTTGCCCCAATTTAAAGACACAAACAAAACTTGTTGAACCTATCAAGTTTGTGTCAGGAGGCAAAAGACCTATTGAAACGTGTCCAGACTTTCATTCTCTAAAAATTAAGTTTGATCATCAAAACACTAACACTGGAGATGCAAGTTGCTCTAAGCATGAAAGTTTACCAAAGGGAAAATATGTCTGCCCCCCTATTAGGAAAAGTGAACCTGCTTTCAAACCTGCGCTACCTAGGAATAAAATTCAGCCTGAAAATTTCTCAAAACCTTTGTTTAGAGACTTTCCTAAGGAAAACCCCATTCTGAGCAATCTTTATTGCTCCTATTGTGATATATATGGCCACTCCTTCGATAATTGCTATGCTAGGAGACTGATTAAGCCTATATACAACACTCATATGTACCATAACTTTAACTATTCAAGGAGGAGTCGTAACAACTATGTCCTTCCCAGGCCACCAGACAAAAACTCTAACTATAGGAATAGAAGGACTAAACCTAAAAGGACATTTACTAGAAGGATTACCAGAAACTTTTCTAAATCAAATGCTCAGGAATTTAAATTTACCCCAAATCATGCGCAAAATGTTTTTCAACAAAAATCTAATGCTCGCAAATTTTATCAAATGAGAGCAAACAAGCGCAAACTAAAAACCAGGGCAATTTGGGTTAGAAAAGATGATCTAGCACCCCAGATGAAGTGTAATGTTGTTGTTTCTGCATTAAAAGCTGAACTTACATCTTCTGGTTGGTATTTGGATTCTGGATGTTCCAAGCATATGACAGGTGATGATACAAAACTTTTAAATAAAACCCACTTTGATGGTGGAAAAGTTGTTTTTGGTGATGGAATATCATCCCAGATCATAGGCAAAGGAACTCTTAAAGAAAAAGGACTTCCACTTCTTGAAAATGTTCTCTTAGTTAAAGGTCTCAAGGCTAACTTGCTCAGCATTTCGCAATTTTGTGATTTAAACCATACTGTTACCTTTTCAAAGAACAATTGCAAGATTTTAAATGAAAAGGGAGAATGCTTAATTACAGGATTCAGGACCCCTGACAATTGTTATACTGTCATGCCTAGTTCTGAAATCTGTAATGTTGCCAGAATGGATGACAACGAGATATGGCATAACAGAATGGGTCACATTAATTACGAAAATTTGAGTAAATTGTCTTCTCAACAGATAGTTAGAGGAATACCAAAAATTAAACCTATTCATAACATTGTCTGTGGTCCCTGTCAAGAAGGAAAGATTGTTAAAGCACCTCATAAAAGAGTTAAAGATATCCTTACCTCAAATCCCTTAGAACTCATCCATATGGACCTAATGGGTCCTTCACAAACTGTTAGTCTTTGTGGACACAGTTATATTCTAGTTATGGTTGATGATTTCACTAGGTTCACCTGGGTAGCTTTCTTAAAACAGAAATCCGATACTTTTCAAACCTTTTTAAAGATTCTTTTACGGATTGAAAATGAGAAAGACACCCAAGTGAATAGAATCCGAAGCGATAGAGGTGGTGAATTCAAAGATACTGGTGTTATAGAATACTGTGACTATAATGGTTACAAACATGAGTTCAGTGCTCCTAAAACCCCTCAACAAAATGGTATAGTTGAGAGAAAGAATCGAACCCTTCAAGAGATGGCACGTGTCATGCTCCATGCTAAGAACCTACCTAAGTATTTTTGGGTAGAATCCATTCGTACAGCATGCCATATTGTCAATAGGGTCTATCTTAGAAAGAATTCCAAACAAACCCCTTATGAACTTTGGTACAATAAAAAGCCTAATCTTAAGTACCTTAGGACCTTTGGTAGTACCTGCTATGTTTGCAAAGATAGGGAACACTTATCTAAATTTGAGAGTAGGGGAGATAAAGCCATATTCTTAGGTTATTCACCTAACAGTAGAGCTTATCGGGTATTTAATCTTCGCACTAAAACCTTAATGGAATCCATAAATGTAATTGTTAGTGACACTACTATAGAAAGCAAGACTAGTGAATTAACTATAGAAGAAGAATCGTCAAATATTTTAGAAAATGACTCTTCTGAAATAGACAATTCATTACCTATTGAGTCACCTGAAGTACCTAACTGGGTTTCTAAAGACCATCCCATAAACAATGTAGTTGGTAAACCTAGTGAACCAGTACGTACAAGATCCCAACTTAGAAATTATGCACTCTATGCATGCTTTGTTTCTCTCTTGGAACCAAAGAATGTAAATGAAGCATTGAATGACACTCACTGGATTTCTGCTATGCAGGATGAACTTTTACAATTTGTCATTCATGATGTATGGTATCTTGTTCCTCGTCCTGATCACAAAAAGGTTATTGGTACTCGTTGGATTTTCAAAAATAAAACTGATGAAAATGGGATAGTAATTAGAAATAAAGCTAGACTAGTTGCTCAAGGTTATTCCCAAATAGAGGGAATTGATTTTAACGAGACCTTTGCTCCTGTCACTCGTTTAGAATCAGTTCGTCTGCTTCTTGCTATAGCCTGTCACATGCATTTTACATTATATCAAATGGATGTTAAATCTGCATTCCTTAATGGAATACTTGCCGAGGAAACCTATGTAGAACAACCTAAAGGGTTCATTGACCCTAATCATCCTAATCATGTATTTCGGTTGAAAAAGGCTTTATATGGTCTTAAGCAAGCTCCTAGAGCTTGGTATGAGCGCCTGTCCAGTTTTTTGCTGGATAATGGTTTTCAAAGAGGTGGAAATGACCAAACCTTATTTGTCAAACATTTTGACAAACACATTACTATCGCTCAAATCTATGTTGACGATATCATATTTGGATCTACTTCTACCTCAGAAGTAAAATCTTTTGCTGAAATCATGAGCAAGGAATTTCAGATGTCCCTTATGGGAGAGTTACAGATCTTTCTAGGTCTCCAAGTCAAACAACAACCAGATGGATTATTTGTTTCGCAGACTAAGTACGCATTAGAGATAGTTAAAAAGTTTGGCCTCGAGAGTGCTAAAAGTCCTAAAACGCCTATGAGTACTACAGAAAAATTGTCTAAAGATGAAAATGGAAAATCTGTAGACCCCACTTTATATCGTAGTATGATTGGCACATTACTCTATCTGACTGCCTCGCGTCCTGATATCATGTATGCTGTGTGTGTTTGTGCGCGTTATCAAAACAACCCCAAAGAGAGCCATTTAAATTCGGTTAAATGGATAATTAAATACGTTAAGGGCACTCTAAATTTAGGAATTTGGTACACGAAGGACACACCGAGCACTATTATTGGGTACACTGATGCTGACTGGGCTGGGTGTACTGATGATAGTAAAAGCACTTCTGGCGCATGTTGTTATATTGGTAATAACCTGGTAGGATGGAGTAGTAAAAAACAGAACTGCACATCTCTCTCGACTGCTGAATCTGAATACATAGCCGCCGGTAGCTGTTGTGCCCAATTATTGTGGCTTAAACAAATGCTAAGTGATTATGGTATTCAAGAAACCACACTTCATCTCTATTGTGATAACCAAAGCGCGATCAATATTTCTAAGAACCCGGTTCAACACTCGCGAACTAAGCACATTAAGATAAGACATCACTTTATTCGGGAATTAGTTGAAACCAAGGAATTAGAAATTAACTATCTTCCAACTGATCTACAGCTTGCAGATTTGTTTACTAAACCTCTTGATTTTAATAGATTCATCTCTTTACGTAAATCAATTGGTATGGTTTGTGTTGAATAAATATCTGCTGTTATTTTCCAAGTTTCTTCCCTTTGTCCATTTGAGACAAAATGGGGGAGAAATTTGAGTCTTTCTGCATATACTAAAAAGGCTTGATTTTAGTAATTCTTTGCAGGTATTCTCCTTGTACAGTCATTCTCGTTTGTAATAATAGGATGTTAAACTGTATATAGTTGAGTTATGTAATTTTTGCTTTCTAGGATTTGGGTAGATAGAACTTTTATAGGAATAGGTTTTCTTTATTTGTTGTCACCCTACGAGTTTAGAAGACTCAAAGGAGATTTTGTCTCATATTTCCAAAGGGGGAGATTGAAGCCCTTATACTTTTGACTCATTTGAGTCTAGACTGTATAAGAGCTCATATAGTTTGGAAATAGTGACAAAATAGTGTCCATCCTAGAAACCAAAGAGCTTCAGAGATTGGGTTGCTTCTTCTTCTATACATCTTGTGATGATCCTGAGACTATAGCCATCACTCACACACTTAGAATTTCATTTTTGCATTACATATTGCACCTCTATGTGTATTAATGTTGTGAGTGTGTTTAAATCCCTCAATTTGATTTTTAATAATTTTTTGGGAATTTTAAACCTATTTTAAACAAGGTTTTATTTAATTAAAACTTGATTTAAAAAGTCTTGGGGTTAATGTATAAATATGGATTATTGTGTTTATTGGCCTAAAGTTACTCTGGGTAGAAACCGAAAGCGCTAGAGACTCTAGGGTTGGCCTTGTAATTATTTTGGGACGCGCCTTTACCTTCGTTCTCAGGCCAACACCTGCTGTCTTCTGATTGGCCCAAACTGTGTTTCTTTTCTGAGACAAACCTTCGCGTGTTTACAGCCCTTGGATCAATCCTTATCGATGGCCTGCATGTCGCCTGAGTGGATCCCCGTGTAAACCCTTTAGCCAATCACAGCCTGCTTAATCCACCGCCTGTTGTGAGCCCTTGGATTGAAGTCAAAAGAGCTTGACTTAATCTCAGCCCTTGTTTTTGAACGAGGCTCTGGAATCTTCTCCTCGCCCTATTTAAAGGCCTCTCATCTCAGCCTTCGAAAGCTTTTGCCATTTTACAAAGTCTCAGAGAATAAAGAGAGAAGAGAGAGAGAGAGAGAGAAGAGAGAAGAGAGAAGTTAGAGAGAGAAATCAAACCCTAGTTAGAAACCCTAACTTCGTCCAAATTCTTCTCAAGCCCAAATCACTTGCCTCTTCATAAAAACACCTTAAACCAGATAAACACCATCCTTAGTGTTTTCTTGAGTTTATGAGAGTTCGAGTTGAGAGATCTTGGGTTGCTGAAATCCTTGTGTTCTTGAATCTTATTTCCAACTTAGACATAGACTCAGATCTTGTTTCTGATTCTATAGAAATCATAGATCTGTAGTTTTGCATGTCACAACACACATAGTCACATTTATTTCTCATCTTGAGAATTTCTTTGTTGATTTCTGTTAAAACATTTTCTTACTTCAGGATCAACAAAATGTTTTTTTTTTTTATTTCTGTTTTTACAAAACCTAACCTGACCTAGTTGGATTCGCACTTGGAGGGTTCTCAATCTCCATAATATTTTCAAAACTGATTGAGAAAGGTCTTGACCGATTTTTTAAGCAAGATCTCCGTGGAATCTGGGTTATTCTGAAAGGTCAAATAGGTTCTTGGTTTTGTAAGAAAGAAAATTAACAATCTCACAGCATATAGACTTTATATGTGATTTGTTAGGATTGTCTGTAACTAATAAGTGTGTGTGAGTGCATGCATGTGTTTTAGAACACGATTCACAAACATCTTCACACTACAAACACTCAAAGTGTTGGCTATAAGATTTGGTGAACATAAGTCGACGTAAAGTGCTGAAACAAAGGAAGAGTTGACAATCTGAGACAACTACATCTACAAACAAGATCTGCAGAAAAGTTAAGGACGCCAGAGGGTATAATCCTGAACTTGTATAGATTTGTTTTTGTGTGCATGCTAGTTAAATAGGTTGTAACTTACATATTTGTTTTAGTGATTGTTTTTGTTTTACTCCGTAGAGGGAGTCGTGGATGTTTCCTCAAGGTTGAGGTTTTACCACGTTAAAAATCCTGAGTATCAATATTTCTACATCTTCTCATCTCATTCTGATGTGTGCTGAGTTTAAAACATTTTAAACTGTTTGCTAAAACTAGTTATCAAATCTTGTCCATATCTCGTACATAATTTTGTTAACACATCTTGTGTTCAAAATCAGTTTGATTTTAGTAAAGAGTTTCTTCAACAAACTTTCGGAGTTGCTTAAATAGTTTATTTTCATAAACGGCTTTGGCAACGTTATTTTCACCTATCCTGTAAGGCCGCCTTGTTCTCGATGTGGGACCCTAATTTACCCTATTTTGGGGGCCTAGTGGCAGAAAAACCTTCCTCGCCTACGCTACCTTATCGCCCTGATGAAGACATTTTCTGTAAAAATTATTATTATTAGTAGAAACATGTATATGAGAAAATTATCAAATCCAAATGAATAAAAATACTAAACTATCGTCCAATAATAACAAATCACTAGAATAATACAGGTTAACGACATTATAAGAATACAAATCCATATCATAAACCAAACTAAGCACTATTTCAAATAATTGGAATACTTATTACAAATACAAATATTATTTTAAATTCGGGTCATGTCACTGACTTTGAATTAATTCTTAAATGCATTAAAATTCAAATTAACATATTCGCTAACCAAAAAACTAATTTTGATTCAAATCCACGAAAATTGATCAAGTCCAAATGAATTAAAAGCATTAAACTGTTGTCCGGTAATAATAATGCACTTAAAGAATACACGATGTTGGGTATTACAAATAATACTTATTACAAATCTAAAAATTATTTCAAATTCGGGTTATCATCTGAAATGGATTGATATTCGGTAGGAGCAGCCAAGTCATCCACACTACTGGTTAGACACTTTGGCGCTTGTAGGACGATTGATCGAGACTCGTTGTTGATATACTCTGAGTAAATCACAACTACTACAAACAATCACATATTATGGGTAAGAAGCGTATATTCATGAATTAGTATAAACAAAAGTGTGAAAATTTAGTTTTCAATAAATGTTTTAATACAAGATTGACATTTCATCTTTCGGTGTTATATTATAAAAATTATATGAATACTATTTCCTCCATCTCCTCTAAATAGTGAGTGGTCCTACACTACAAGAGAAAAAAGCCTTTTTATGACCTTTTTTAAGTGTAATAAAACGCATTTTATGGCGCTTTATTTTTTAATAAAAAGCATCATAAGTTTGGGTGTCATAATTGATACTCATAAAAATTTCATATTAGGTAATGGTTATATATGACATTTTTTTTCAAAAGTGTCATATCTGCTACAAAAAAAGGTCATAATATACTCTATTAGATGTCATATTTGATTTAAAAAGCGTCATGATAAACAGTTTCAAAATTTTAAAAAGGTCATAAAAATTTCATCACACGAGGGTTTAATATAAACGGTCATAAATTAAACATATAATAAAAAAAATTAAAAGCCAATATTAATGTCATAATTGACAAATAAATTTAAACACAAATTAAAATTCATAAAAATATAAAAATTGTCTTGAAATTTTTCGTATTAGAACTCACGTACATTTAAAATGCACTAAATCAAGTCATTTGTCAATGTCAAAAAAATAAGACACAACTAGATATACCCACCATGTACATCATTCACAAAAAATAATGACTGCATGTATCATAGCTAGATATACCCACTATGTACATCATTAAAAAAATGTCTCCAAAAAAATGAATAATAACCTCTCTTTCTTCCATGTAACTCTCTTTCTTCCATGTAACTCTCAACCCCACTTGAAATTCTGATGAAAATGAATAATAAGGGATATTTTTAAGGTCTTTAAGTCGGCATAAGGCATCTCCCCTTGGTCCAATCAAAACAAGCCATTTGTTCTACTAATAAGACAAAATACCATTTAACGAATAGACATGTTTGCCCTTATTTCGTAATTTCAGCATAACTCCTTACTTGCACCTCTGTTTTACACAACGTTTGTTGTGTTATAAACTTAAGTCATATATATACAACTTTCATATTTTGTGTTTTTCCAAAATCATAATATTAGTACAACTAATTTGGGCTCGAACAGGAAAATAACAATTTACCAAAAATCTCAAAACTTTCACATTTGGCAACCTAACATTGCCAATTTCGGACCAACACCTTGGTTTAATTTTATAATAATAATGATGTATGAAAAATATATTTTCATGATGCATTTAGCCACATAACTAATCATATGATCTAAACAAGTTATCCCACGATCATAAGCTCGATTAACATCTAATGCAGCCAACACATACATCACATGAGTATGTATCCCTCAAATATGATAATTAACATGTTTAACACCCCTCAATAACTTATATCTTATAACTTATACTTAATCATATAATTAACATTCCTAATCACATTTTAGGGCCTTACAATTCTACCCCTCTTATAAAAATTTCATCCTCGAAATTTAACGCATAAGAACTTACCAAACAGATGAGGATATTACACCTTCATGTTATTCTCTCTTTTCGAGGTGGCATACTCCATATTTTGATTTCTCCACGTTACCTTAACTAATGGAATGGTTTTATTACGTAACACCTGTTCTTTTCGATCTAAAATAGGAATTGGTTCCTCCATGTAGGTCAAGTCATCTTTAAACTCTATCGGTTGTGAAATAAATACATGTGAAGGATCGGCCACATACTTACATAACATTGATACACAAAAAAAATGGTGTATCCGAGACCATTCTTGTACTATAGCCAATTTGTAAGCTACGACTCCAACTTATTTCACTATTAAATAAGGTCAACGTACCTAGGACTTAAATTGCCCTTATTCTCAAATCTCATAATCCTTGTCCACGGATAAAGAGGTAGGAATACTTGATCACCTTCCTAAAATTTCAACTCCTTTCTTCTGTTCTCAGCATAACCTTTTTGCCTACTTTGCACCGCCTTCAAGTGATTATGAATAAGATTTATCTTCTCAGTAGCCATTTGCATAATTTCTGGTCCAAGTAGTTTTTCGTTCTCCTACTTTGGTCCAACACACTGGGGTCCTGTACTTCCTCCCATACAAGGCTTCATAAGGAACCATTTCCATACTCAAATGATAACTATTATTATAAACAACTCTATTAGTGACAAGTGTTCATCCCAACTTCTCTTGAACTCTAATATATAAATTTGTAACATGTCTTCGAGTGTCTGGATCATTCGCTCTGACTGCCCATCAGTCTGAGGATCAAAAGTTGTACTAAATTTCAATTTAGTCTCCAAAACTTGTTGTAAACTAGGCTAGAAGTGGGAATTAAATCTAGGATTTCGATCAGAGATAATAGAAACAAGTGCACCATGCACTCTAATCATCTCATCCGCATATATTTTGGTATATCTATCCATGGAATAAGTAGTTTTCACAGGAAGAAAATGTGAAGACTTTGTCAATCTAGCAACGATAACCCAAATAGAATCAAACCCTCACGGAAATTTTAGGTAAGCCAATAACAAAACCTGTAGTACTATGCTCCCATTTCCACTCAAGAATAGGTAAGGATTGTAATAAACCACTAGGCATTTGATTCGCTGCCTTTACTTATTGGAAAACTAGACATCTAGCAACAAAATCTACAATGTCGTGTTTCATTCCCGACCACCAATAACATTGAATTTTTTTTCTATAAATTTATGTGTTTCCTGGATGCATAGCATATAATTAACAATGAGCTTCCTCTAAAATTGTTCTCCTCAAATCAGGCACATTAGGTACACACAGATGGTTATCATACATAACAATGTCATCATTATGAATGGAAAATTTATTTTCTTTACTCTCTTTTATAGTGTATTTAATTTTCTCCAATTCTGTATCTCCTGCTTGTGATTGTCGTATCCAATCTATCAGCATGAGTCTAACATTTAAATGCGCTAGTATTCCACAAGACTCATTCAAATTTAATTCCACCCCTATTAAAGTTAACTCTTCAAGAAGGTCAACTCGAATCAATAAATACAAGATCCTCAACCTAAAGATTTTCTACTCAAAGCATCAGTAACAACATTAGCCTTACTAGGATGGTGAGGTATTATGCAGTCATAATCCTTTATAAGTTCCATCCCCCTTCTCAGGATCAACACAAATGTTATTAGCAAAAATAAGATGCCCCGAAATACTACTTTGGTCTAGCCAAAATTCACATTTAGAAAATTCAGCATATAATTTCTTCTCTCGCAAGGTCTGTAAAATAATACGCAGAGACGTTCCGTTCCCCAATAAATTTAAATTCAGGTTCACCTGGTAACCGAAACACTACCTCCCTTCTAAATTAATTTAAACATACAGAATATGAGGACAACCAATCCAAACCCAATATCACATCAAAGTCATGTATACCGAAAGGTTGTAAATCAACCAACAACTCATTTTCACTTATTCGCACCATACACTTCCCACACACTCTATCAATAAAAACAAATCTCCCACACTGGAGTAATAATAGCTAAACCAAAATCTAATGATGATAGTGGTTTATTAAGATGCAATAGATTAAGCAAGACACAAATAATGTGTAGAACCAGGATCTATCAACACATAAGCTTCTTTATCATTCATACATAAGGATAATCGTCTAATGATTTCTTATCAATGAAAGCTAATTCCCAATTCATATACTATTCCATACCTTTATATACGTATGTAAAAAGTTCACACATAATGGATTATTGTTTGTATCCTCTTATATTAACAATGAGTGAGCATTTTTAATAAACCAAACATCATTCTTTACATTTCTCACTTCATTCCCATAGTCCATCCTTATCATCGTGAAACATTTCAAATAATAAATATTCTATCACAAGACTAACTTTTTATAGTTCATCTCTCCAACTTCCATTCATTACTTCAAATGATAAACATCATATTATAATACCAACTTATTACATGTCGTCTTCCCATCTTCCACTCAATACCAAATATATGTGTTCGACTTTGACGACTATTCGTATCATCTCTGAAGTTTTAGAGTATGTTAAATATCGTTCTCACGATCCTTAATATAAACATAGCCTCAATACTTTCCACATATCGATATTGAACAATCATTCACCAAATGTTTACTTTTAACCAATATCCCATATTCACCTTCATGTATATTGTGCAATCATGCACTATGAAGCCAATATAACTTCTCACTATATTCCTATTTTCAGTATCGTTTCATTGTTATTTAATTAAATATAAAATGACCTTAACAAGTCATTTATCCAACACAATAACATTACAATCATAATCTTACCCCAATCCTTTTAACATTATAGTCTTACGCAACATCATTAATACACTCATCTTACCCATTTGGTAACATGGATGTTAAACGTAATATCACCACTTAAAATTTAACCATACTTACTAACTCCATATTATTTATCTAACTATTATATGCTTTATTTCTTTCAAATAACCTGTACAAATACCTTAATGTATCATATTATGGTATCTCACATAACACATTATCCTTACACATACTTCTTGGTAACTTCGTATAATGTCCACCATATTATTTATATGACGTACTCTTAGTGATAACACATACGCACAATGACACATACAACTCAATATCCCTTCAAACTAGTTGCAGATATTCAAATCCAACTAGAATCTTTCTCATACTCATACCTTATTCCTTACTCGTCATTAGTTAAGGTTTAAATCTCATTTATTTATTAACTATGAAAGTCTCATTTAGACCCGATTATATTTTAACAAAAATTTATCACACCGCATCATACTATATTTATATTTCATCATGGTCACATCCCATTAGGTTTTGCTGATATTAAGTATAAACATACCCTCGCCTCCATTTTTTTTCTTATTTAACAACTCCTACTCAGTTATTATATACACTATATATCAATAATTCTCTACCCTTCATGCCCAATTACATCTTCAATTCTCATAAATAATTCTTACCTTCATCTGATAAGAAATTCCTTGCCATAATACACAACACATGCTCCTAAAAGGATTCCTTAATATTTTTAAACTTCCAACTCTTTCACACCTCATCTCAACTTTACTATTCATATAAGCGTTTCAAAACATCACAAGAGTAATATCCACTATATGTACTCATATTATTAAATACGTACATCTCAACTCTCATTACTCTTTATTCTACTTGTAATAATTCACTATGAATTCATATTCTGATCATTTGTGATATATCGACTAGTTATTGGATTTTAGACCTTTTTCACATGTTAAATATAAACATATACAACTACTAATCTTCTCATTTAACCTCTACTACGTGAATCTTCATTTTTATTCACACTCCAGTAATTTAAGTCCCATTATAATCATATAACAATAATTCTTCTCACTTATAATCCTTTAATGGAATATGTGTTCCCGTACATCACTCTCCCATACAAATGAGGAGCACACCCATTCATAATGATATACGTAACACGACTTAAGTCCACATATACCAGCATAGGAAGAGATCACCTCCAATACTTCATAATTTTTTTCAAATTCACATATACCAGTATAAAAAGAGATCACTTCCAATACTTCACAATTTGTATACCACATTGTGTCTTTAAAAAAATTCCTGCAATGACACATTTGTTCATACAACATATAAAACAATGCAATGCTTTATATTAAAATACCTGTATTCACTGTCATCCCCGAATAAACCTTAACATCTTATTTCCTTTCTTGCAAGATCCTTGCATTTAATATCACGTACAATAATATATGTGTATAACTGACAGATGTTAGTCAATAAAGTCAATTTAAAACTTAATAACAAACCCTTAGTGTCCACGCCTCAGGAACCCAACATACTTAAATGTATCCCTTGAAACTGAATACTTATGACTCAAAATAGTTGCTACGTCCACTGGCAATCTAGATCCTCACACCCTGTCCGGAACCTAATAACCATGCTCTAATACCAAGTTGTCGCGCCCCGACTTAATTAACTTAAAATCAACCTTTTATTTAGAGATAAATTCCCTTAAATAACATTTTACTTTAATTCTCTCTAAAAATAGCACCATATTTTTTTTTCTTTTTCAAAAGCTTGTTTGGGTGAAAACATAACTAACTTAACATGTAATTTACAAGTACTAAACAACTTTGCATACAAAAGTTCTTTAGTTTAACATTTACCCCAAAAGCTTGTTGATATTCAACCTATATTAGATATCCGTCACTCCCCCATTTTATAGTCCTAACTTAGCAGTGAACACCAAATGATATGCATACCTGAAACATAACATTATAGGAGTGTAGGCAATACAAGATTAGTAAATGACCATATACCACACATACACCACACATATAACCAATTTTGAATAACCATTTTTATTTTCTAATGTTATAACCCAACAGGAATTGTGTAACTCTCGCAAGCCTGGACCCGTCTGTCCAATTAACTCCCAGCTAATGGGGATAACACATCCCATAATTAGGCCCGAGTACACTAAACCTTTAAGTTGGATTAACGGGGTTGCCGCATCCCGTAGGACCCACCACAGTCCTTAACATTAGATTGAGGTCCCACCTCAGTCCATAATATTAGATAACATCATTTAACATTTTTAATACATAGTCATTAACATTATATAGAGGTTCCACCTCAGTCTATAACATTAGTTAACATCATTGAACATTTTTAATCATACACATATGTTTCATAACATCACATCACTCCATAAGCATCACTACACATGTATTTAACTGCACAATTCCATATAAAAATATAAGCATATATATTTCATAGGATAGGTCACTCACCTGTAATTTGGTACTAAGATTAATACTAAAACTATTTCCTTAGTATGGTAGTGTTAGTCGCTTCCCCGCCTAATAATTCAACATCATTAGTATTTGAATACACCAAATCGCAAATAACTCAGTAACACATCACATCAGTTAGTCAATCTGACATAACTGGAAATTAATTGGATATGATACTTTACATTTATATAACACCTTATTCATTAGGGTTCTAACATAATTTACGAAATTAAATTACGAATTCTCTAGACAAAGTTATGCCTGTTTTATTACAACCTTTTCCAAATCATTTCTGAAGAAAAATAGCAACAAAACTTCAACTTCAACACAACCCCCAAGACAAAACAGAAGATATTTTTTTCTCCCCTTTAAGTATATCATACTCATATATGATCTCTAGCATTTCCAATTGGAATTTCTTGATTTCAACAAGTATTCAATGATTTATACGACTTTTAACACATCTAGGTGTGAGTAGACCATCAAAGCATAACTTAACATTTTTCAAGCATATATAACCTCCACCTCGGTTATAAATCATGGGAACATAAATTAAACACATTTAATAATATAAAATTAAAGATCCATAATATTTATAGTTCATTTACTAAGTCAAGAAAAACGTCGAACACCTGGTGCGCGCACTTACACTTTTGGGGCAAATTTTATACTTTAACTTCAAACTATCACCCATGATTCATTTCTTGGTATTTTTACATAATTTTTGGATATTTTGTACATATATGAGTCTATGTTAATCCCCGATTGGAATTACTTGATTCTATAAAGTATTCACAAAGATACGCCAATTTGATTAACATGATAATTACACCCTTAATTGTATGAATTCAACATGCTTCGTATATACAACCTACACATACCCACCTACATGTAACAACACGTATTCTATCATACCCAAATATGATCTTTAATATCATATAAAACAACCTATGTCATGTAAAGAATGAAATTTACAAGTTAAATCTTACCTAAGCACCTTTGGATACATAAGCTTGTTTATCTCTCGATAATCTTCCTTAATCCTTCACTAATTCATCCTAACCTCTCTTTCTTCCATGTAACTCTCAACCCCACTTGAAATTCTGATGAAAATGAATAATAAGGGAGATTTTTAAGGTCTTTAAGTCGGCATAAGGCACCTCCCCTTGGTCCAATCAAAACAAGCCATTTGTTCTACTAATAAGACAAAATACCATTTAACGAATAGACATGTTTGCCCTTATTTCATAATTTCAGCATAACTCCTTACTTGAATCTCTGTTTTACACACCGTTTGTTGTGTTATAAACTTAAGTCATATATCTATAACTTTCATATTTTGTGTTTTTCCAAATTCATAAAATTAGTACACCTAATTTGGACTCGAACAGGAAAGTAGCAATTTACCAAAAATCTCAAAACTTTCACATTTGGCGACCTAACATTGCCAATTTCGGACCAACACCTTGGTTTAATTTTATAATAATAATGATGTATGAAAAATATATTTTCATGATGCATTTAACCACATAACTAATCATATGATCTAAACAAGTTATCCCACGATCATAAGCTCGATTAACATCTAATGCAACCAACACATACATTACATGAGTATGCATCCCCCAAATATGAAAATTAACATGTTTCACACCCCTCAATAACTTATAACTTATTCTTAATCATATAATTAACATTCCTAATCACGTTTTAGGGCCTTACAATATCCCTGTAGTTCTCCAAGTACACGACATAGATTTGCAAGTGCAAGTGTTATTTCAATTTATCAATTGAAATAACACTTAACACCGCATCATCTAGTATGTACCTAGAGAACATTAAGAGACGGCAACAGAACCTCCTCCAAAATTAACAAGTTTAAGCCACTACAAACATTATTATACAAAAACTATGTTGTCCTAAACTATCCAGAGGGAATAATTCGAGAAATATCATTAGAGGGGTAATGACTCTCAAGCGGGTCTAAGGGCTATGGAATGCGTATGCATAAGAACTAGAAGGCTAGTATAAATGCGCACTATTTCCATGGTAAGTATGTTTCATTTCTATTCGGTAGTATCACAACACTATAAAGTTTATTTAGTAATTGGCGTTGAGTGTAAGATTGCTTCCCATCCTATTATTATATCACACGGGTAAAATCTAATTTATTATAAATTTGAATCATCAAACAATGCATGTTTTCGACATTACAACCAATTACCAAATAAAGTCGATAGTGATGATTTATACATAGTTATGTTTCATTTCGTATTATTAATTATTTAACAACAAGCTTTAAAATTTATAGCATATTTAATTTATGTCTTATTTATAGCTCCATCACCCCTTGAAAACTATCTCTCTCTCCCTCGATGTACTCAAGCTTCTCTCTCAAAATTTTCTCATGTTCCCTAAGATCTTCAACTAAAACATCATTATCTTTTACGGCATGTTCTTTCAATTGAGCTTTTAATTTCAAATTTTCTTTTTTTATTTTCAAAGCTTCAGCATAAAGTTCATTGAAAGCCGTTTGCAAGTTACGCCCATCTATACTTCCTTCCTCACTCTCATCACCCTCACTATCATCACTAATCACACGGGTGGGAAGCTCTCGTTTAGAAGCACAAAAAACTTCTTCTTTCGAATCACTATCACTAATGGTAGAAATATGAGATGTTGGTTTTTTCAATTGCTTCCTTAAACTTGTGGGACACTCATCTATCGTGTAACCAACACCCTCACAACTCGAACACCTCTCAGAATCGTTTTCAATAGAAGATATAAAACAAGAGTTCGTGTGAGTTTTCCAATTAGACTTTTCAAAAAGTTGACATCGAAAATCATCAAAAACACCAAAAGCCATCTTTAAGAAAAAATCAATTTTTCGAAAGACCAAGATCAAACGCGATAAATTAGCGTAAACCAGAAGTGTGCTACAGCGGAATAATGCAACTTCTCAAATAAATTTAATTTTAATTAACCCAAATTTTAGTTAAACCCTAACACATGGAACTAGGTGATTTGATAACATAAAATCAATAAGCATGCAAAGGAAACCAATTTCAGGAAAAAGCTCTGAAGGGAAAAACCTTTTATTTCACTATAATTACAAGTCGTAACTTACACGGATTATAATGAAATAGATTTTGACACACGAATACCCGCAGGTGTTGGTCGGTGTCGTCAGCAATGGAACAACAACAGCTATTCCACAAGAACCGCAGTCTTGTCTTCAGCCCAGGAATACCGCAACACTCCCTAATGACACGCAGTCAATCATCCCAGTACCTCCCTCAAGTGGTACCTAGATCAGAAATAGGTTACCCTCCCTACAAGAGCAAACTTGAACAAGATGTATGTTCTTGGGTTCCAAAATAATTCACCATAGCATGTGGGATTTTTCTCAATTGAAAAACAAAGAAGAAGCCAAAAGTATTATGCTGACTTCGCAGTGTTTGCAGAATGAAAACGAGAAAGACTTCTTATGAAAAACGAAGTTGGAGAGTCCTTTAAATAGAAGATGTAAGGCAGCAGGTCGCTCAAACGAGATGGCATGTCATTTGAACGAGATTCGGTGTCGTTTGAACGACATATGTTGTCATTCGAACGAGATATATAAAATTCAATATTTTTCTTTTTCTTGATAAATGCACCGCCTCAAAAACTCTAAAAAATATATTTTTTTAAAAGAAAAACATTTAAAGACTCCGCTTCCAACACGTAGAAAATATTTTATGAAAAATCATCCCAATACTCTAAGTGAAATGTAAAGGAATAAAAACATAACATTTACCAAATTTATCTTTCATATTCGGATCCGTCTTGATTCTTGAATGATCTTGAATAATTCTTCGACGGTTGTAGTCGTATACGGCATACTTTAATGTAAATATGACTTATAAAATATGTCCTTACAGAAATTAATGTGTGTGTGGCGTGTGTATGGTGTGGTGTGCATGTTTTTGTGTGTGCCAATGCATGATAATTAGTAATTATATCTTAATATCACATGTCGATTCATAATTTGCTAATTGCACTATAGTTTAAAGATTGTAATTCTTTTAAAATCCCTGTTTCATGATGAATTAGTTTAAATTTGGCATTGAGATTTTAATTGGTAATAATTAAAGTAAACCCTTAATTGTTTCTCTCAAATTGTTGCAATTGTGATAGTGAGTAGTTTACCAGAAGGAATGTGGGAATATAATTTTGGGTTACATATTGGATTTGTTATTGTTGTTGTCTTAGGAATTAACTCGTAACTCGTTAAACTTTAATAAATCAACTTAATTTCTTATAACTAATATTAGTGTCTCAAAGAATACCTTGTTTAGACCAAAGTCTATCGGGGGTTTCCCTGTTTGGATTTAATTTCTAATACATCCCATGTATGGAGTCTATAAAGGGGTAGCAGTGGGGACTTTATAATTCCTATAAATAATTTATTTCCTTTAAGTGTAAGTCTTAGTTATTGAGGAAACCCCATGTTAGTTATATTCCTATGTGTAGATTGATTAATCCCTTATGAGATAAAATCGTAAATTAGAGGCTAATTTGATGTAGTATGATGAGTGGGGTAAATTGAATAGGGTGTTATTATAACATGAGTAATGAGTAAAATGAGGAATGTGAAGCGGTATCTAGACCAGGATGATAATGATTAATTGTAATGAATGGATCGAGATGATTATATTGGTGTGTGCTAAGAGAGGACATCCTTAATTATTGCGTGCCCAAGATAGTAGTCAAATTTTAAAGGATGAAGCATGGTTGTATGTGTGCATCCTGAGTGAGTATTGGGCCCATGATAAAGAATGGTGGGTCTCAATTCAGATGCAATTTTATTTGTGCATCATACGTGCTTTATTCGGCCCACGCTAGTGAATGGTGGTTTTTGGTTTGTGTGATGAGATTTATTTGTGTATATTGTATGTTATTGAGATGGTCTGGGAGAAGGGGCACAAGGCGGTTATGTTTTGATTAATTAAGAGGTCAATTAATTATTGAAACTAATGGCTTAAATTAAAATGTATTGGGAGGTTCTGTTTGATACGCGTGTTAAGTAATCGGTTAGACAACCTATGGACTTATCATTTATATGTATAATTACTTTTGAGTTGCGTAGCTTTGGTAACTTGGTAGGTTCTGACCCGTTTATTATCACCGAAACATTTCAGGTGCTAGGGTTAGACCATATGATTAGACTTCCTCCTAGTTACCATAGTTTCCCTCTCTCTTCCTCATCAGAGTCGTCGGTCAGGATCTTGGACGTAGGTCCCTTTTGGTATATGTCTATCTTCTAATTCCAGTTTGTGTTTGTGGATCAGAATTGCGACTTTTTTCTTGTTATTGACAGAGTGGTATTCTCCACCCTTGTAAAATGAAGTAGAGGGAGAGCACTGGAAGAGAGAAGGAAAAATAGTATAGGATTTACAATTCTAATGGGATTCAGATGAGACTTTTAGCATGTATTTCCCTTTCAGTATTGCATTATTGGTTGCAGTTTAGACTTTAAGTTTCGAGACTTATGGTTAGTCGTGGTACTCATGATATTAATATACTTTCATTCTAATCTAGGTTGGTTGGTGGTGAATCATTATATTTGAGGTTTACCACATCGTTTCTATATATTATCATATTGTTTCTTTTGTTTCTGTACATGGTAAGAATGATATTTAAATTATTCACAAGTTGTATATTTTAATATTAGGACATGATCAATCCTAGTGTTAAAATATACAAGTTGTTTCACCGTGTACGGGAATGACTTCATCGTGATTGTTATTAATAATTTCATGAAGTGGGTAAAAGGTGAGTCTTGCGCAACTTTAAATGCCAAAAATGAGGACAAGTTCATTGGAAATCATATTTCACTCTGATTTTCCCCAAAACGTGTCTCTAACAAGGGCATGCACTTTGAGAACGATATCTTCAATCTATTAGAGAAGTATGATATCGCAAGACATAAGTCATCCCCTTATAACCCACAAACCAACAACACGCTAAATAAATTATCAAGAACACGAATTCCATCGTCAGCAAGGCGACCGAAACATGCAGAGATTAGTTAGGTAAGTCACCTTCTGGGGCTACGTGACACGGAGAGAAACTCCATTGAGATTACTTTGCACTCACTAGTCTACGACATAGAATAAAACTTGAGTCATGTTTATATATAATTGAAACATCTCTCAGCCCCCCTTTAAACTGTATGAGTGAAATTTTCAAAATAATTTGAGATGTTTAAAGATTACCATGTTTGTATTTGTGAGGGTAAATTATGCAAATATATTTTGGGGGTTTACAAGCTTATAATTTCTGCTATATTCATACATAAATTGATGAAGATAGTGTAATTTCTTCAAACACCTCTATCTATGAGAAAATGTTTGGATGCACAAATTGAATCCGACATTGGAGAATTCAATGTTATCGTCAAATATAGTGGACATTTTGATTCTTAGTTGATGTGTTGAGCTTTGTATTTTTGCATTAAATGATTTGTGTGATGATCCATTTGATTTAATTAATTATTATAATGCATACATGTATAACTTTTCTTGAGATTGACAAAGGTATTGGGGTAGGAGTGTTCCTCATCTCCTTTTACTACCACCTTCCTCTCACGATCAATATATCCTTAAAATTCACAAAAAGAACATGGTAGTAAATGAGGCTTACATCATTGGTTTAGAAATTATCCGCAAATAAGTCATCATAAAACTAGAATTTGGGGGGACTCCACCCTCATCACCGCCTAATAATTGGGCAATTGGAAGATCAGAGTGGATAAGTTATCTGTAAATAACGTTTTTCTCAATTTCAGCACCTCGAGTTCTTATACCTACCATTATCCAAGAACAACTGTTTACATGCCTTAGCCACCTTAGCCTCCATGGCTGACATCCTAGATGAAACATTTGAAATCACATTCATAGTCCAGTGCATGGTTGGCCCATCTTGTTGTTGAAAGATCAACGAAATCAAGAGCAATATACATGAAAGTCTCCTTTTGAGGCTACCTTTGACCACGGAGGGGAACTCCATTTGGACTACCCCTTTGGTCTATGTCATGAAAGCCGTCTTGCTTATAGAGATTTAAAATCTCTCTCTCTCTCTCTCTCTCTCTCTCTCTCTCACACACACACACACACAAATCCATAATTAATATTTTCAAATTTATTCGAATATTGATAGGTTTGTATTTGTGGTTGTAATTCTTACAAATAGAGTTTACGAGTATTTAATTTTTGCAAATAGAGTTTTTAGGTATTTATTTCATATCTATTTGCATAGATTTCTAACCATTTGGTTTGATAAATATACTGTAATACATACATATGTAGTGTTTCTTGGTTTGATAAATATATTGTAATACATACATGTATATCGTTTCTTGAGATTGGCATCTTTATGCTAATGACATACACATCTAGGGGTATAGAATAGATGAATACGGAGCAGATACCATACTATCCATTATCCATATTTATTTTTATCTGAATAATATACGCAACCATCCTTAACAGATTCAAATAATATCCTCAACCCTTTACATTATATAACATACATTACACTTATTTATTACCAATTTAAGAATCAACTACGTCTCAACAAAAATAAAATCTACACAACTTTCTAAGTATGATAGAATTTGTTAGTATGGATTACTGTACAAAAGTAAAGATGTGAATGAGCAAAGAGTTATTAGTACCAGTGTACTTCAATTTCTACTAACTATGTTACTTTGGCAACACCACTATGAGTTGTCATGAATAGTTCAAGCAGACAGATAATGTTGAGAGGGGTAATGACTTTAAACAAGGAAACACTCAATGTAAAATAGAGTCATAAAGTGTAAGATGGTAGTAGTGATGAAGGGGTAGAATTTTTTTTTACTCTATTTACACATTAAATAATGGCTTGTTTAGATTGTTTGAAATCCATTGTCCAAATAACTAAATTATACTTATGCACACACACAAACACACACACACACACACACACACACACATATATATATATATATATATATAGAGAGAGAGAGAGAGAGAGACTCATACATACCAAGTTTACATACTTGCTAGCGCAAACCTATTTTAATAAAATATTTTAAAAAAATGAATTCAATTTTTTTATGTGATATATAAACATTTTAAGGGACCCATATAAAAAAATCAACTCAAAATAACTTTTTTCTAAATCTCCCTCACCCTTTTTCTCTTTCTCACCGCTTTCTTTGGCCTTGTCTTTCTTTTTCTCAAGAAACTTTTTATTGGAAGATTTTTTTTTTGAAAACTTGAGAAACTTTTTAAAATTCTTTGCAAGCATGGCCAAATCAAAATCAGACTCGTCCTCAGACTCAGATTCACAAAAACTTACTTTCTTTTTCCTTTTAGACTGGGCTTTAGGTGCTATCCCTCCATCCTTAGGCTTGACAGTGTCAGGAAACATGTCAATCTCATGTATCTGAAGGTCTCCAATCAAGTCTTCTAATTTCAGACGATTCAAATTATCCACGGTATTTAAAACAGTCACTTTAGGGATAAAACGTTTTAGCAGTGATCTTAAAATATTTTTAACCACTCGTGCATCAGGTATAGGCTCACTAAGGTTGAAACTAGTGTTGATAATGTTAGACAAACGTCCGTAAAAGTCATCAAAACACTCCATCTCGAGCATGGTTATCGTTTCAAATTGAGTAGTTAAATTTTGAATTTTAGACTCTTTGACCGCGTTAGTGCGTTCGTGGGTGAGTTGTAAAATATCCCACGCTTCTTTAGACGTGGTGCACGTCATAATACGTCGGAACTCGTCGGGGATGACGTGTCTAGAAATTACACTAAGCCCACTGTAATATCCCGTATTTTTATGCCCCTTAATTATGGGATTAATTAAATTAAATTCGAATAAATAAATTTAATACTAATTCGGATTTTAAAATAAATATTTACTAGTGTGACGAGAGTTAGTAATTATTGGTGAGAATTATGTTGAATATTACTTAATGAGTAAAGTAATGTATGAGATTGAATTTATTAAAATTGCTGCGAGTGAATAATACAACAGTTATAGAAATTAAGTCAGGATGTGCGTGTCAGTCGTGTCGGGGCTAAATTAATGGGATAAAAAGTAAATTAATTCTAAATCACCCGTATGGTCATTTCGAGTGCGCCAATGTGTTGGAAGGGTCAAGATAGTCAGAAAAATATACCCGGGGGTTTACTATGGGTCTCGGGACGTTTTTAGGTCTAATCGGCAACCCGGGAGGGAATTTTGGTAATTTCCAATTTTAGGCCTTAATTAATGACGAAAATTATAAGGCTATATCTATTGTTAGATGTTGTCTTCTAGGGTTATAACAAACACAACTCACAGAGGCCATTAGAGGAAGGAGGTCAGGAGCTTTCCCAAGGCTAGAACCACCCTAGTTACACCGTTTTCACCACAAACACCGCTGGAGTGTAGATCGGAGGAAGAGACTCAGCCACACCATCAAATCCCAAAAATTTAGACCTTCATTCTTGAGGCAAGTATCTATCTTGCTGTTCTTAAGTTGATACAACATTCATGTTAGCGTAGGAAGAATAATTATATGTTTTAGGGAGATTTAAAGAAATTGGAAGAATATAATTTACATGTTCAAATGGGAACTATGTTAGGATGATATCCTTATTGCATGTAGAACATCTATCACGAATTTTAATGAATCTTAGAAGAAGAAATATGGAAATTCTATGTGGTTCTTGAAAGAATATGGTAAAATAGGGTTTGAGACCAATTCATGAATTCCAACTATTTAATGATGATTCCTTAATGAATTTCTCAAGATTTTACGTTAGAAATTGTTTATACCTGCTGTTATAACGTTTGTGATGATTGGTTGGGAGTTTAGGCTAAATTATTAGAGGTTTTGGAGATTAATATTGACGAAACCCGTAGGTTTAATTGTGCAGAAAATCGCAGACCAATATCTGTTCGATCGATCAATCGACTCAAGAATGTCGATCGATCGACTCAAGAATGTCGATCGATCAACTGGATCGATCGATCGACTGGATTGATCGATCGACCATTCCCATCGATCAATCGACTCCTCCTAGAATTTGAATCTTCTTTCCTTTTAATGTTAATCCAACCCCAATGTATAAGGACCCTTAGACATAACTTAAATACCATTATGGGACTTGGGGAGTACCAGTAGGGTGGTAGGCAAGATTCGGGTAGTACGATTTTTATATGAGATTTAACTGTGAGGTCTCGAGGGTATAAAATGGGGTGATAATCGTGTGTATGTTAAATTAGGTATTGTGAGAATTAAGCATGACTTAGACCAGTAGGGTACAGAGAGTACATGTAACACCCCGCCTAATTAAATACCGGGTGACCAGTCCTATACCAAATTAAAACAGAATATACAGTTGGCTCATTCTTAGCATCACTATCGAAAACATTTACAACTCACCCAATACCCAATTAAGCTGGTGTTAAAAACTTTCCAAATTTTAATTTAACAAAATCCATTTCCAGTTTAAGAATAACACAACACATTTTATTCTACAACACTGATAACCATGTAGATAACATAAAAGAATTTAAAAGCATTTGGAATAAACATTCCCACATAATATTAATCCATTACAGTAATCCCAACAATGTTAAATGTATTAAAAGACACGAATACAATAGTATTTGACCCCGATAGAAAAGAGATAACTGAATCCTTTGGGCGACATGTCCTACTAAGAGAATACTGTGAATCAAATGATGATAGGCGTCTAAGCAAAACTCCATAAATCCATATCCTGTCATAATCCGCTAAGGTTGGCGTCCCTGTTGCTGGACACCTGATATAGAAGATACAATAGAAAAGAAAATATGCAAGGAAACGGGTCAGAGCCCGATTGTAAAAATGATTTTTAAGACAACAAGTATTTAACAAGTGCAATAAATCTTTTATTATGTACATGTTAGACCCAACTCTCACTTGCCATTCTCACCTCTCAACTAGAGTGCACACTTAATGTTTCCTATTAACCTCCTAGTTAATGGTTCCTCTTTTCTAGTCTCCATATTATAATTCCATCCCAATATCATAATCCCCATATGTCCCATACCATACGTCACATTATTATTCATTTACATTTCTCATTTATATGAATCGTTTCTCATTAACATGAATCATTTCTCATTAATATGAATTAAGCTTTTCAATTCTTTAAGAATAAACATTCATTAACTTAATTCCATTCTTTTCTCAATTCGCCTTTATCTACAATTATCACACAGTAGATGACTTAACCACAATATAACCATTCAATCATTTAATTCATTATATATATATTCATATATAATACGGCACCCCGAGTCACAGCTGCGGTACAATGCATTACTCTGCTATCATGTCCCATCATCGCTGGTCGCCGAATAGTGGACAAAAGGTTCGGTAAGGATTCCTCGAACCATAAACAACAACACAAACATTGGAGGCAAACATAGTTCTCGTATCCATGGGTCACGCACATACCTACGTACCCACAGTCAGCGGACTTATCAACTCCCCGATAAGTCTTTCATAGACCTATGTTCTCGAGCGACAAATCAAAGATCCCATGGATTCATCAGGATATGACTGCCCTCACGCGCAAACCGCCCACCGATAGCAAGTAAGCTAGGTATGTCATACACATAAATCATCAATCAATCAAATAGGCATTATCATACCTATAATATAATATCAATAAGGTAATATCACTACCCTAAGATAATTCCCATACGTAGCATTATATCTCTTTTAAATTCCACGTATTAAAATATCATATCTTTACTTCATAATTTAATTATCCTCGCATCCTATAACATCTCTCCACTCCCGACGTCGTTAAGGTTCATGCGCGGAGCGTCTCGCAAAGAGAAATCCAAACAAGGAACCCCTCCAATACATTACTACTTAACTTTGTCGATCGAGGAGGTCCGTCAACTTTAAATACGTGATTGGGATAACCTCATACCCTCTTTCAACCAAATGTGTTCTAAACTCCCATCTCTATCCAGGAGTCATACTGCTAAGCGCTCGTATTACACTTAGTCCTTGCACAATCAATAATGAGCTTAAACTCAGTCCTTGATGTTCATATTGTAATCCTAAGGCTACCCAGATGTTACATTCAATAACCACTACTGGACCTATCCTTAATCCTCAAGCAAACCAATTATAATCCAACAAATGAATCTAGCAACCGAAATTTCTTTAATTTAATTATCATCATTCTAATCAATTTAAATCCCAATCAAATTAATTCAAATCTTATCAAGGGTCTACTGATATTTTCTAAGTCCCATAATATCCAATTAATAATCACCAATGATCCACAAAAGTTTTGGGATAAGAACCAACATTAAAAAGAAACAACATCATGAATTCTCATATTTTAAATACTCAGAAAAATCAGATCCAAAAATTATTCGAATCATCAATCCGACTTTAGATTTGGATTCTACACGAAAAATTGAGTCAGGTATGTGTTTTGAGTTTTTCTTAAATCTCATCCAAATGCACTCAAAAAGAAGATCTAAACCTTCCAAATTGGCTCTTCTCATTCCACTCGTTTTTGCCTCTTTTTCTAGAAAATTATCAACATATTATCTTCAAGAACACTAAATTATTTTCAGAATTTCTTCCACAGATTGATGAATATTTATTGGATTACTAACTACCTACAACATGAGTTTAATTCCTATATATTTTTAGATTCCAAAAATCCATTAACAACTATATCCTTTCATCTTCCAAGCATGAAAATCATCTTTTTTTATAACTATCCTAACATGGACAATATATGAACTTAAATTGCAAATATCAAACACTTGCCTCTAATGAAGATCTGACCCTTTGGAGTTGAATAACACAGGTGGTGATGGTGGTGGTGACCTTTGACCTTTGGTTCTCCTCCTTCCCAAGCAAACTTCTTTTTCTTTCCAAGCAACCTTCCACTCTCTCTAAGAAGATGACTTTTCAATTTTGTGTAGAAGAGATGAAATGAACCTACATACACTAATCTCCAAATACTTATAATAAGATAAAACCCAAAATCACTATTCATCCCCATTGTAAAAATAACCAAAATGCCCTTTTGGGTTGTCTTTTCATTTCCAAATGACCCGAGACTCAAAATTAACATCCAAATAGACTTTTCTGACTATTTCGAACCTTCCGGACGCAACGACGCAGTCGAAATGACTATAAGGTCAATAGAAAATAAATTTCCTTTTTAATTTAATAAATTAGTCCCGACACGTCCCATACCGCGTCTGACTAAAAATTCAAATTACCGATTTTATATCACACCGTCATATCAATGACATCACATTCATATATTACCTAAATATCTTTAAGTAATATTCAGAATCATCCATTTTAATATCCACAATTCGGATAAAACCCAAATGAATTAATTAATAATAAAAATCCAATTAATCCATTAATTTAAAATATAACCCATTTTAAAAGTCATTTAAAATTACGGGGTATTACATACTTCCCCCTTTAGAACAGAATTTCGTCCCGAAATTCAAGAGTATAAATCATAACGGTAAGGTCAACTCCGAGTATACATCTCACATCGCAAGAAATCTAAGACGTATCGCCCACACAGTACATTAACGAAAATCCCTATCGATGTTATACACCAAGCCTCACCATATAGTTTCAACTGAATCGAATTTAAACTTTACCCAATCTTCCCTATACCGTCCTCGTGGCAAACTTTGGAAAAAATTAAATGATCCTCACATATTGAACAAATAATTCCTGAAGTCCCAACTACTTACTTTTTCACAATTATGAAAACTACTACCATTCAACCATCCAGGGCGCCCATACACCCTATCGTACCACTTTCATTATAACATTTATTGCAAAGGTTATAAACTCACATCCCAAAGACCTAACTTATTTCGACTCCCAACGGTTATTAGTTTCATGCGTGGGGTGTCTCGCAAGCGAAATCCAAACAAGAAACCACCCCGATACACTACTTCCTAAAGTAGTCGGTCATCGAAACTCCTAAGGTCCTTAGTCAATAGTATATAAAAATTTGGTTTATCGGAAAAAAAAATATCAGTTTTATTGATTAAATTTTTTTTTTTTTTTTAGGTTTTATTGATTTCAAATAGAGTCTACTCATCTACTCTTCTCTAGAAGACAAGATGCTGGTTAATAGTAGTACATATGCTCTCGTGTACCACATCAATGCATGCCGATAGTCATATCACGCTCGGACATGCCCAAAGTAAGTAATTCCGCGATAAAAATCAAACCCACGTGATGACATGAAAATATAGGTATCCCACACCCGTCGATGAGTCTACGTAAATAACAGTGCTATTGTCAACGTTTAGCAACCCATTTTCCCATATAATATTAATCGCTACAAAAATCAATATACGCCTCATAATTCCTTAGATAGAAAACATACCCTCATTCGTGGGTGGTGGTTGTTGAATCCCACAATTATAACTTTTCTCCAAAGAGTCAAGAAAAATTTTACCCAAATTTTCCGTTCTAGTTCACCACACTCCACTATATGCCCAAGCCTTTGAATATTGCCTTCGTTAGGTAACACACACAATTCTCGCATTTCAAGAACTTCTACTGATGTCTCTCCTCAATTTTCCATAATAGGGGTGACCTCGACTACGGTCATCATACTCGAACATACTTCATAACCTCCTAAGTACGATCTCCGTTATCCATTCAATGGACCTCATCTGCCATACTTCTTTGTTCGATCACTCCCGAACGTAAATAAGATTCACTGATATATACGGAATCTTACCAAAGAGATCAACAATCCTAAACATAGGGCTCTATATCAAAGAACGCTAAGCTAAAAACACAGTAAGCCGTACAGATCCTACAGGACACTAGAACCTGATGCTCTGATACCACTTGTAACACCCCGCCTAATTAAATACCGGGTGGCCAGTCCCATACCAAATTAAAACAGAATATACAGTTGGCTCATTCTTAGCATCACTGTCGAAAACATTTACATCTCACCCAATACCCAATTAAGCTGGTGTTAAAAACTTTCCAAATTTTAATTTAACAAAATCCATTTCCAGTTTAAGAATAACATAACACATTTTATTCTACAACACTGATAACCAAGTAGATAACATAAAAGAATTTAAAAGCATTTGGAATAAACATTCCCACATAATATTAATCCATTACAGTAATCCCAACAATGTTAAATGTATTAAAAGACACGAATACAATAGTATTTGACCCCGATAGAAAAGAGATAACTGAATCCTTTGGGCGACATGCCCTACTAAGAGAATACTGTGAATCAAATGATGATAGGCGTCTAAGCAAAACTCCATAAATCCATAGCCTGTCATAATCCGCTAAGGTTGGCGTCCCTGTTGCTGGACACCTGATATAGAAGATACAATAGAAAAGAAAATATGCAAGGAAACGGGTCAGAGCCCGATTGTGAAAATGATTTTTAAGACAGCAAGTATTTAACAAGTGCAATAAATCTTTTATTATGTACATGTTAGACCCAACTCTCACTTGCCATTCTCACCTCTCAACTAGAGTGCACACTTAACGTTTCCTATTAACCTCCTAGTTAATGGTTCCTCTTTTCTAGTCTCCATATTATAATTCCATCCCAATATCATAATCCCCATATGTCCCATACCATACGTCACATTATTATTCATTTACATTTCTCATTTATATGAATCGTTTCTCATTAACATGAATCATTTCTCATTAATATGAATTAATCTTTTAAATTCTTTAAGAATAAACATTCATTAACTTAATTCCATTCTTTTATCAATTCGCCTTTATCTACAATTATCACACAGTAGATGACTTACCCACAATATAAACATTCAATCATTTAATTCATTATATATATATTCATATATAATACGGCACCCCGAGTCACAGCTGCGGTGCAATGCATTACTCTGCTATCATGTCCCATCATCGTTGGTCGCCGAATAGTGGACAAAAGGTTCGGTAAGGATTCCTCGAACCATAAACAACAACACAAACATTGGAGGCGAACATAGTTCTCGTATCCATGGGTCACGCACATACCTACGTACCCACAGTCAGCGGACTTATCAACTCACCGATAAGTCTTTCATAGACCTATGTTCTCGAGCGACAAATCAAAGATCCCATGGATTCATCAGGATATGACTGCCCTCACGCGCAAACCTCCCACCGATAGCAAGTAAGCTAGGTATGTCATACACATAAATCATCAATCAATCAAATAGGCATTATCATACCTATAATATAATATCAATAAGGTAATATCACTACCCTAAGATAATTCCCATACGTAGCATTATATCTCTTTTAAATTCCACGTATTAAAATATCATATCTTTACTTCATAATTTAATTATCCTCGCATCCTATAACATCTCTCCACTCCCGACGTCGTTAAGGTTCATGCGCGGAGCGTCTCGCAAAGAGAAATCCAAACAAGGAACCCCTCCAATACACTAATACTTAACTTTGTCGATCGAGGAGGTCCGTCAACTTTAAATACATGATTGGGATAACCTCATACCCTCTTTCAACCAAATGTGTTCTAAACTCCCATCTCTATCCAGGAGTCATACTGCTAAGCGCTCGTATTACACTTAGTCCTTGCACAATCAATAATGAGCTTAAACTCAGTCCTTGATGTTCATATTGTAATCCTAAGGCTACCCAGGTGTTACATTCAATCACCACTACTGGACCTATCCTTAATCCTCAAGCAAACCAATTATAATCCAACAAATGAATCTAGCAACCGATTTTTTTTTAATTTAATTATCATCATTCTAATCAATTTAAATCCCAATCAAATTAATTCAAATCTTATCAAGGGTCTACTGATATTTTCTAAGTCCCATAATATCCAATTAATAATCACCAAAGATCCACAAAAGTTTTGGGATAAGAACCAACATTAAAAAGAAACAACATCATGAATTCTCATATTTTAAATACTCAGAAAAATCAGATCCAAAAATTATTCGAATCATCAATCCGACTTCAGATTTGGATTCTACACGAAAAATTGAGTCAGGTATGTGTTTTGAGTTTTTCTTAAATCTCATCCAAATGCACTCAAAAAGAAGATCTAAACCTTCCAAATTGGCTCTTCTCATTCCACTCGTTTTTGCCTCTTTTTCCAGAAAATTATCAACATATTATCTTCAAGAACACTAAATTATTTTCAGAATTTCTTCCACAGATTGATGAATATTTATTGGATTACTAACTACCTACAACATGAGTTTAATTCCTATATATTTTTAGATTCCAGAAATCCATTAACAACTATATCCTTTCATCTTCCAAGCATGAAAATCATCTTTTTTTATAACTATCCTAACATGGACAATATATGAACTTAAATTGCAAATATCAAACACTTGCCTCTAATGAAGATCTGACCCTTTGGAGTTGAATAACACAGGTGGTGATGGTGGTGGTGACCTTTGACCTTTGGTTCTCCTCCTTCCCAAGCAAACTTCTTTTTCTTTCCAAGCAACCTTCCACTCTCTCTAAGAAGATGACTTTTCAATTTTGTGTAGAAGAGATGAAATGAACCTACATACACTGATCTCCAAATACTTATAATAAGATAAAATTCGAAATCACTATTCATCCCCATTGTAAAAATAACCAAAATGCCCTTTTGGGTTGTCTTTTCATTTCCAAATGACCCGAGACTCAAAATTAACATCCAAATAGACTTTTCTGACTATTTCGAACCTTCCGGATGCAACGACGCAGTCGAAATGACTATAAGGTCAATAGAAAATAAATTTCCTTTTTAATTTAATAAATTAGTCCCGACACGTCCCATACCGCGTCTGACTAAAAATTCAAATTACCGATTTTATATCACACCGTCATATAAATGACATCACATTCATATATTACCTAAATATCTTTAAGTAATATTCAGAATCATCCATTTTAATATCCACAATTCGGATAAAACCCAAATGAATTAATTAATAATAAAAATCCAATTAATCCATTAATTTAAAATATAACCCATTTTAAAAGTCATTTAAAATTACGGGGTATTACAGTACACTTACTGACACTATAGTTATCCAAATGATACACTTCGGGGTCGATAAGTACTTGGAAACTTGCGGTAAAAGGGAATATAAAAGAGTGAACTAATTATACGTAAAATTCGGGTATTATGTGACATGTATGGGTAGAACATGTTATGGGTCATGGGTGTACCTATCTGAATATTGTAAATATATATACGAGTGCATGTACATCTACTATATGAATATATGTGCTTAATCATACCCGCGCTACTTGCTATCACGGAGGTTTTCACGTCAAGACAGTCTTATTCTGATGTGACCTTTATGGGGAATATTGACTCCGACCCTTGAATGTAGGATCCTTTGTACAGGCTATCTGAGAATGATAGTATAGACGGTCCTAAGAGACGTGAGGGTATGTACTGACCTCTTAGTGACTTGGAACTATGTTTCTCCTCCAGTATGTGTATTTAATGTTAATACAGTTCGAGAGTGGATTCGAAATAGTATTCCCCTCATTTGTACGAGAGGTACATGGACTTAATAGCAGAGTATGCCAGCACCATAGAATTTATGTGGGGTGCCCTATTAGAATATTTATTGTGAGTGATAAATATATGTACCTGTGATTCATCTACTGTGCTTGTAAGTAGATAAAATTGAATAATTGATATTAAATAAACTAAGTGTTTGAGAACTTAAGGTTGTATTGAGATGTACATAGCTAACTTGGTAAATTCATAAGAAAATTTATCATGTATAAATTATAGTTATGCTATCACGTGAATCGGGATTGATGAGGGGAGATTGGGTCAGACTAGTTAACTGGGTTAGTTTTACCTAGATTTATTTCAGTAGTTCGCTAGGCGTGCACATTAGATAAGATATGACAATTCTCAAGTGAGTGTCGAGGCACTAACATGTATGTAATATCAACTGGTAAGATTTTTATATACTTTCTAAACTGTTTTAAAGCTATTTTACACTCGAGCTCTGACTTGTTTCTTGTCATCTCCTCTCTCTTATATATATATATATATATATATATATATATATATATATATATATGTGTGTGTGTGTGTGTGTGTGTGTGTGTGTGTGTGTGTTACAGGTGCCCAGTCACAGGGGCGTCAGACTTAGATCTTTGGACTGTTGACGAGCTGCAGCTAGTGTGGGAGTTGCAGGTCCTTGCATTTAGACGCCTCTATCATTTCCTTCAGTTCTATTCAGACATTTCATTTAGGGCATGTTTCGCCCATTCTCAGTCGTTTTATTAGAGATTGTATTCTGTTTACTTTAGTCGTTTATTTATGTTGTACTTAAGGATTTTATGGTTGGTTGGCTTGAGACTTTGAACTGGCACTACAAGAAAAAGGCCTTTTTATGACGTTTTTTAAGTGTCATAAAACGCATTTTATGACGCTTTATTTTTCAATAAAAAGCGTCATAAGTTTGGGTGTCATAATTGATACCCATAAAAAGTGTCTTATTAGGTAACGATTATATATGACTTTTTTTTTTCAAAAATGTCACATCTGCTACAAAAAATGGTCATAATATACTCTATAATATGTCATATTTGATTTAAAAAGCGTCATGATAAACAATGATCAAAATTTTAAAAAGGTCTTAAAAAATTTCATCACATGAAAAGATTTAAGATAAATGATCATAAATTAAACATATAATAAAAAAATTAATAACCAATATTAATGTCATAGTTGACAAATAAATCTAAACACAAACCAAAATGCATAGAATCATTTATTCAACATTCAATGTTACAATTGATTCATTATAGATTATAACATTTAGCCAAGTAATACAACACTCCCACCAATATTTTTTTCTTACATCAAACAAAACTACATGAAATCAAATCGAGTTAACACATCAACCAAATTAAATTTGTCTATCAAAATTAAGTGTTCCTCGGTAGTAATAATCGCTTCATAATTTTAGGCAACAATGCATCGAAGTCCTCTTCCAGCTTATGTTCAATATCATGTTGTCTGACATTAATTCACCTTTCACCTGCCTCTAAGTAGATGCCCCTGCATAAGTTTAAAACATCATATATAAATTCTTAGTGCAATGTAAAACACAACATATGAATTACTATTTTTCCAAAGTATTAAGTCGTGTATAATTTAAGTCGAAAAGATTTTTTATATAACACAAATAATTATAAACAATTTTCAAAAAATTTGGGTGAAAATGCATGTATATTCGCTTTCTAGTATGCTTATTAGTTGTTTTACTTTTTCGTCCACCAATACCCAATTTTCAAATGCGTGTCTATTCAACTTAATCAATTTAGAACGCTTATTAATTTCAGAAAATTTCGGCAGAGTTTCCTTTGTTTATTCGTGAAATCCAACCTATTTTGACATTAAAATAAACTCAACAACAAAAACCACAACTAAACCAACAATAAATCCCTTTCCACCAATTCAACATATATAAGATAAAAAAATTAAGTCCATCAACATAAAGGTTCAACAAACTCGTGTTCGAGTTTAAAAAATATATAATAATAATCTCACACGGCTCGTTGAGCCTAACAATAATCTTACATTAGTCCCTTGTGAGGTATGCGTCTCTCTTTTCGGATCATTTGTGACAACCCGCCTACTAAAATAATACGTGGCCATACCAATACTCTAATAATCACAGGATTAATAGATGGTCCATTCTCAGCATCACTGTCGATTAAAATAATAGTATGAGATAACCACCAATCATTTTAGAAAATGGACTGTCAATTTAAAATTTTATAAGTAAAAGAAAAACACTTAGACAATCCAATTTGCAAAAACAGTGGATACCAAAAATCAACGGATAAAAGAATGACAATATAATAAATAATAACCGAATAAGCTGACGGTTAACATACTAATACAATAGTTACACCGAGTATTACACTAAATATCACATTATGTTAAATGAGTACAAAGTATGGGTAGCACGCCCGAATAAATGTATTGAACATAACTAGAGTACAAATGATAGAAGCGTCTAAAACAAATATCCTATAACATCCGCAAAATGCTATAGCTCCAAGACAACTGGAACATAGAGATCAATACAGGCGTCCCTTGCGGAGGAGCACCTGATCGGACAAAGATTTGCATGCAAAATAAAGAAATATAGACGGGTCAGGGCCCGATTTGATATGATTACCATGTGACTAAAATGCATGATAGTTAAGTGCGTAATTATCTCTCGCAATAACATAAAGGTTCGCACCTCTCAAATCTAAAAGCGCAACCTAGCGCAATATCAATGAAGATGCTCAATGATCATATATATATGGGAGAACTCATCTACATTAACTCACAGAGACATCATTCATTCCATACACAATCTAAAGGCACAGTTCCTATTCTCTTTAGGAAATAAATACATAGCAATTCATTTTATCAAATGTTTACCAACTCAATTTCATTTCAAAACTTTCTTTACCAAATTTATATCCTTTCTTCCATCCCGAAAATACATATAATTAAAGCAACTTTTATTATCATAATATTCTTTTCATCTTATATCGTCCCATTTTCCTTCTTCCATCCGAAAAATGTATTTAACTTCCCATTTCCCTTCTTCCATCCAGGAAATGTATTTAAAGCCATTTTATTATCATAAAATGCTTTAAAATCAATAACGTCCCACATTATTATCAAACGCATCTAAGACCGCTCGTCCGGGTTTCTCCACTGTGCGCACCCCTAAATGACTATCATCTTCCAGGGCCTATCACCAGACAACCTGGGATCCTAAAATGCAAGACGTAGAGAAGCGGCCATATGCCCGCGGGAGAGTCATAACCACACCCAGAATTACCTCACCATCGCACAAAAATATATAATAAACGCTCATATGGCCTAGGACTATTTCCACCCTGCATTCCTTAGCCAGGGGGCTTCTCCTTACGCGTGCAACTTCCCTTATGATAGCGATTTAGAGAGGTGTGTACCCATAAATTAACATTTATGAAAATCATTTTTCCATTTTGAAATCATTCACTTTTACATTATCAAAGCCATTTATTTTCAATGACGAAATACCAATTAGAATGTGCATTTCTTATTCTTAAAGTCATATTATCTTAATGACCTAAGACCTGAAATGCCAATATTCTCCAACTAGTCTCCAAAAGTCCAAAACAATACCATCAATCAACAAAGTGAGTCTCCCTCAATCATTGTCTCCCAAAAGTCCCAACATTATCGTTTTACCTTATATAAATTTTAGGTTAACTTCCTATCTCATTCGGACATTAACCTACACAATCTAACCTTCAGAATGATACCAATTAACCCCATACTAGCCTAGGGTATATGTCTACCCAACACAACCTTCTAGGACTTTTCATTACTTTCCAAAGGAAGGTTCCTAAACCTCGAACCTAAAAGAAAAGGGCTAAAATCAAACTAGGAAAAATCTCACAAAAACAGGGCATCTGAATCAATTCGCCCTAGGGCCGAATCGATTTTCCCCTGATTGCGAATCGATTCGCCCAAAAGTGAATCGATTCGGTGAGTAAAACCAACTGTTGATACCAAAATTAGTATGCTGATGTGGACGAATAATAAGAAGACATGTGTCAATCTACGTGGCACAATAGCAACGAGGAAGTTCATTCCCCCGGCCAAGTCAGACTCACTCCAAGCAACAAGTATACTCTGAGGAACTCCAGCTCTCCGAGGAACTCCAACGCTCCGAGGAACTCTTGAACGAAGAGCAACTAAGGCGGTTCGAGCTGCATCTCGACCGCAGCATTGATTGCCAGATAATCAACAGTTCAACTATTCATTGAATGCTTATCATCTTGACGCACACGTTTGAAGAGCATTAAATGAATTACCCTTTCATATGTGTATCATTTAATGTAACACCCTTTCATGTACAACCTAAAGGTTATTAATACCTTGTATCACCCTCATTCAAAGGGACCGGAATTTCTTGATAAAAACTTGTAATCGAGAATTCCCAAACACTCAGCAATAACATAACAGTGGACGTAGGCCATTCATACAAGGCTGAACCACTTTAAAATTCTTTGTCTTATTTATTTATCTGTGATTGAATAATTAGAGTAATCTAGTTTTTTACATCAACAGATTGGCGCCGTCTGTGGGAACGATTGTTATTATCGTTTTTCACCAAAAATCATTCATCATCAATTGCAGATAATCCGGAATCCAGCAATCGAAATGCTGGAAATGCTGGAAATCCTCCAAATCCCTCTGCACCTCCAGATCTGGCTGGGATTATGACGAATCTGGCTCAAGGACAAACCGCCATGCAAGAAATAATGCGGCAACTCATACAGACCCTTCATGGCGGTGCACCTGCACGTTCGGGACAGCGAAGTGGTCAGAGGCAAACCTATTTACTTTCTTCACGATCCAGGCGTACTGAGTCATATCGTAATGAGGAATCTGATGATTTCTCTTATCAACCTGGGCGAACTTCGTCAATAAGGGCTACAGATACTGATCAACGTATCACTCTCTCTCCAGAAAGACCCAGTGCCTTGGAAAGACTGAGTAGGGTGTCTCCTTTCAGTCGATTAGGCCCTAGGAGGAATAGGAGTCCACCTAAGACCATGTCGAGGAGTTTTCGACGACCATCAGATCTAAGAGAAGGATCAACACAATCACGACCAGTTGCTCGTCAAGATAGATCTCAGGAGGCCACATCAGAACAATCAATTGCTCGAACTAATAAGCCCGAGGAAGGAAACGATGCGTCGAAGGGTTCCATTCAGCGCTTGGAGGATAGATTGGGAGAAATGGCTAAGGCAAAGAATCCCTTGCAATGAACTTTTGTTCAAGGGACACCTTTTGTCCAGGCCATTGTGGGTTTTCCTACCCCGTCAAAGTTTAAAGCAGCCGTGGTGACCCCCAAATATGATGGAAAGACAGATCCTGTTCTTCACATAGAGCAATATCAAGTTGCCGTCGACATTTATGCTGTCCCCGACGAGATGAGATGCACAGCATTCTCAGGAACTCTTACTGGATCTGCCCAGATATGGTACAACAATCTTCCTCGGGGTAAGATTTTAACTTTCTTTCAGTTGGCCGAGTTGTTCATCGGCAATTTCTATTTTGGGGCAAAGCCAGTAAAAAGAGTTGCACACTTGTTAAGTGTTAGAAAAAAATCTAGTGAGAGTACTAGAGATTACATAACTCGTTTCAATAACGAGAAACTGGAAGTTATAGATTATGAAGAAAATACAGCAATCACCGCCTTGATGAGTGGGTTGTTGCCTAACAAGTTGTATTCCACTTTGGCCAAAGATCCACCTATAACTATGTCAGAGTTGATGGCGAAAGCGGCCAAAATCATGAATGCCGAGGAGGCTATGGTTGCGAAGAAGAATATGGATAAAGAAACCAAGGTGGACGACGACAAATCCAAGAAGAAAGAGCATAAGGGCAATGGCGGTGACAAGCATTCCAAGAATAATAAATCATCATGGGAAATCCTGAAGAAATTCGATAATTATACTCCTTTGAAAATGGGTATTAATCATGTCTTGGAAGAAATCAAGAATAAGGAGGAAGTAAAGTGGCCAAAGAAACTGACGTCAGACCCTGACCTGAGGAACAGGGATAAATATTGCGAGTTCCATAAGGATCACGACCATATGACCAAAAATTGCATAGCTCATCAGAACGAGATTGAAACACTCATCCGAAGAGGGAAACTAGCAAAGTATGTTGATCGGGGAGGCGAAAGAAGAAATAATGACCGAACTAGAGAAAGGTCTAAATCTCCTCGTCGAGCAGAGGAGAAAAAGAAAAGGGATCATGAAGATGATACAGAGGATGACCCCGATCTTCCTAAGAAACCAAGGCAGCCAGAACGAGAGGTATTTTCAATACGCTTTGGATCATTTAATTGTAATGTCATTACAGGAGGAGATGCAGGAGGAGGAGACCTTACTGCAGAAAGAAAAGCTTACCTTGGTGAGGCTCAGGCTTGCTCATACATTCAACGGATAAATTTGGCTGAAGAGGATTGCCCGAGGAAGGTAAACAAAGAGAAGCTGGTCATCGATTTTTCAAAAAACGACCTGGAAGGTGTTCTTTACCCTCACGACAACCCTTTGGTGATCAAAATGAGGATGAAAGAAGTAGTGATTTCAAGGGGGCTGGTAGATAATGGTAGTTCGGCCGACATCATGTACTATTCATGCTTTGACAGTTTAAACTTGAAATTATCTCAATTAGAACCTTATCATAGACCTCTATTGGGTTTTGCTGGCGAGAAAGTTTTTCCACTTGGGACGATCAAGTTGGATATATTCATTGGAACCTGGCCTGCTTGTCGAATAGAAAGAATACGCTTTTTTGTGATGGATAAGAATGTGCAGTCGGCTTACAACATCATCATGGGAAGAGTTGGTTTGAAGAAGTTCGAAGCAGTTACATCTACAGTACATCAGTGCTTAAAATTCCTAACAAATTTCGGAGTAGGAGTTGTGAAAGGTGATCAAAAAGTAGCTCGGGAATGCTATTATTCGTCTGACGAGCAAGAGGAGCTTGAAGAATCAAGAAAAAAGACTACTACCTACCAGGTGGATGAAGGTACAAAAATTGAAACACTTGATCCCAGAGATGAATCCCAACTTGTAAAAGGACAGGTGGTGGAATCTACAGAAAATGTTATTCTGGACGACGAGCACCTTGAACGAGTAACCCAGATAGGTTCATCATTGGATGTTTCAATAAAACAGGAGTTGATAACTTTTTTGAGAAATAGAAAGAAAACTTTTGCATGGAGTCATGAAGACATGCCAGGAATAGATCCGAACTTCTTATGTCATGAGCTCAATGCGAATAAGGAGATCAAGCCTGTAAAGCAGAGAAGAAGAGTGTTTAGTCCCGAGAAGAATCAAGCCATACAAGAGGAGGTCGAGAATCTCCAGAAAGCCCAATTCATTGAAGATGTGAAGTATCCAGACTGGTTGGAAAATGTGGTGATGGTGAAGAAGAAAAACAATAAATGGAGAATGTGTGTTGATTTCACTGATCTCAACAAGGCCTGCCCAAAGGATCACTTTCCATTGCCCAGAATTGACCAACTAGTGGATGCTACCTCGGGACACGAGCTGCTCAGCTTCATGGACGCTTACTCTGGTTACAACCAGATCAAAATGAAACCTCAAGACAGGGAAAGCACTTCTTTTATTACCCCTAGGGGAACTTATTGTTATAATGTTATGCCTTTTTGGTTTGAAAAATGCAGGAGAGACATACCAGCGGCTGATGAACAAGGTTTTTGCCGAACAAATCAGTTGCAATATGGAGGTCTATGCCGACGATATGCTGACAAAGAGCAAGAAAGCTGCTGATCATCTAGTTGACTTAGGTCAGACCTTCGATCAACTGGATAAATACCAAATGAAGCTCAACCCGACGAAGTGCACCTTTGGAGTACGAGAAGGAATGTTCTTCGGGTACATCGTCAATCAGCGAGGCATTGAGGCAAATCCAGCAAAGATCAAAGCTCTTTTAGGGTTGTGATCTCTAACGACGAAGAAAGAGGTGCAAAGTCTTACAGGACGAGTTGCAGCGCTCAACAGATTTGTATCCCGAGCAATTGATAGATGCCTCCCATTCTTCAAAACACTTCGAAAAACTTTCGAGTGGAATGATGAATGTGAAAAAGCCTTTCAAGACTTGAAGAAATATTTGGGAGCACCTCCGTTGTTATCCAGGCCAGTAATGGGAGAGAAATTGTACTTGTACCTTGCAGTATCAGAGAATGCAGTCAGCTCGGCATTGATCAGATTGGAGAATGGAGTCCAGAAGCCAATTTATTACACAAGTAAGGCTTTCCGAGGTGCAGAGATCAGGTACCCAAAGCTGGAAAAATTGGCATTGGCATTAATTGAAGCAAGTAGAAGAATGAGGCCTTATTTCCAGGCCCATACCATTGTCGTGTATACCGACATGCCATTGAGACAAGCCCTTCATAAGCCAGAAAAATCAGGGAGACTGATGTATTAGGCAATAGAGCTCGGTGAATATGATATTGTGTATGAACCTAGGTCATCATTAAAAGGGCAGCTGTAGCAGACTTTATAGCAGAATTTACATATCCTGATACCCCCGAGGAACAAAAGTTGCTCGCTGACCAACCTGTGGATGTTACAGGATCAACAGACATAAGTCCAGATCAACTCCGGTTGGTAAAAGGGCTTGTGGATGTAGAACGATCATCAAATTCAAACCCAGACCAACTCCGGTTGGTAAAAGGGCGAGAAGAGATGGTCGACGAAGAGTGAAAAATACCAGGGGAGGATGAAAAGAAACAGCAGATATTTCACCGAGGAACTCTATCAGATAAGAAATTTGAAGACGAATTACCTATATGGAGGTTATACGTAGATGGCTCATCTTGCACTACAGGATGTGGCGCGGGAATAGTTCTGAGCACTCCAGATGAGATCGACGTGGAATACGCCCTGCGATTCCAATTCAAAGCTTCAAATAATGAGGCTGTGTATGAAGCCTTGATAGCAGGTCTTAATTTAGCAAAGATTATGGAAGCGCAACAAGTGATGGTATTCAGTGATTCTCAATTAATTGTGAATCAGATGATGGGAACATATGCAGTTAAAGGAGAATTAATGGTCAAATATCATGCAAAGGCGATGGAGTTGTTGGTAGAATTTGATGCCATTCAGTTGATCAGAATACTAAGAATGGAGAATGCACAAGCAGACGTACTGGCCCGACTAGCATCAGCTACTCGTACCGAGCTATGAAGAACAATACCAATTGAAGTATTAGAAGCTCGGAGCATAGATGAAGACCTGACGATGAATGTTATTACCCTTGATTTAGGACCATCTTGGATGGATCCCATCAGGGCATATATTAAAGAAGGAGAATTGCCGGAGGATAAGATCGCTGCCAAGAAATTAAAGTTTAAAGCTGCTCGGTATGTACTAACTAATGGTGTTTTGTATAGACGAGGAATTATGGCAGGTTTGCAAAGATGTGTGCATCCCTCTGAGGTGAAGGAATTGATTGAAGAGATCCATGAAGGGTCCTGTGGAGCCCATGTAGCAGGTCAGACACTTTTGCAAAGGGTGATGACACAAGGATACTACTGGCCAACGATGAGGGCTGATTGTATATCCTATGCTAAGAAATGTGATAAATGCCAACATTTTTCTTCCATCCGACGTACTCCACAAGCATTGTTGACACCCATAACTTCCCCTTGGCCATTTGCCATGTGGGGAATTGATCTGGTTGGACCACTGCCGATGACCCGAGGAAGATTCAAGTACCTCGTCGTGGCAGTGGATTATTTTACTAAGTGGGTTGAAGCTGAGCCTTTGATTGATATGACGTACGAGAAGGTATACCAGTTCGTTTGGAAGAATATAATCTGTCGATATGGTCTCCCCTATTCCTTCATCACAGACCATGGAACACAATTCGATAACGAGGAGTTTGCTGCCTATTGTCGACAATCAAACATTTTGAAGACTCATTCAGCACCAGGCCATCCTCAAAGCAATGGGCAGACTGAAGTAACGAACAGAACATTACTAAATGGTTTGAAGAAGAGGCTAAGTGAGGCTAAAGCTAATTGGATTAATGAGCTACAGTCAGTATTGTGGGCTTACCGAACAACTCCCCGAGCAGCAACTGGAGAATCACCATATATGCTGGCATTTGGAAGTGAGGCTGTAATACCTGCCGAGTTGGGTCTTCCAACACACAGAGTGTTGAATTTCAATTCCCCAGTCAGCGAATTGATGAGGAGATTAGATTTGGACATGCTCGAGGAAGTTAGGGAAGAGGCAGCCATTAGGAATGCTGCTTATCAACAACGAACAACCCTGTTCTACAACAAGAGGGTGAAAAAATGCGACTTAAAAGAAGGAGATTACGTGCTAAAGAAGGTCATTCAGAAGCACAATAAGTTGGAAGCAAACTGGCATGGACCTTACCGGGTTACTGCAGTTGTCCGACCAGGAACTTACCGAATAGCAACTCTAGAAGGAGAGGAATTTAAGAATGCATGGAATGATGAACACCTACGCAAGTATTATCAGTGATGTAAAATGTAAAGCAGTTCCTTCAATATGAATAAAATGATGATATTTCACAATCTTCTCTCCTTTTATTGAAAGTTTTTTTCGAGGAATACTAGTGTGTTTAACACTACGCTGCTCGGTACGCAACGCTGCTCAGCAGTAAAAAGAAGACGATAGTTCAGACCCACGACCAACTCCGGTTGGTAAAAGGGCGAGAACAAACTATACTCCTTTGGTTAGGAGGCGTACACTAGTGTGACCAACTAAGGTTGGTAAAAGAGCTAGTGGACATAATAGTTCAGACCCACGACCAACTCCGGTTGGTAAAAGGGCGAGAACAAACTATACTCCTTTGGTTAGGAGGCGTACACTAGTGTGACCAACTAAGGTTGGTAAAAGAGCTAGTGGACATGATAGTTCAGACCCACGACCAACTCCGGTTGGTAAAAGGGAGAGAACAAACTATACTCCTTTGGTTAGGAGGCGTACACTAACGTGACCAACTCAGGTTGGTAAAAGAGCTAGTGGACATGATAGTTCAGACCCACGACCAACTCCGGTTGGTAAAAGGGCGAGAACAAAAGATGATCGACGAAAGACCAATCTCGGTTGGTTAAGAAACAAAATATGCTCTCAAATGCCAACTTATGTTGGTCGAGAAGTAAGATATTATCTCAAATGCCAACTTATGTTGGTCGACAAGTAAGTTTATTACATAAAAGTTCCTCGAAGAACAAATATTCCAAACTGAACCAAGTATAGTTGGTCGGGGATAAAAACCCACTAACTGTAGTTGATCGACGAGGAAAAATCATCGACCTTGGTTGGTCGGGCACATTTTATGAAAAAGACAAAAATTTACCAAGTATAGCTGGTCGGGGATAAAAACTCTCACTAACTATAATTGGTCGACGAGCACAATTTGACAACCTTGGTTGGTTGGAGAAATTTTAAACATTTTTATACTCATTACTTTATTATTAAGTGATCAAACAACATTACTAATACTTGTAATTTTTATTACTAAAACCACACAATATTGTTATGCAAGCACAAATATAAAGTGTTTGACAAGCACAAGACAATAGCAATACAGATTTGCAAACAGAAAATGAAAGTCTTTCATTAAAATTCAAAACAAATTACAAGTTACATATGTGTACTAACTATTACATTGAGATCCCTACTCTATTGGTTTCTTTCCCTCTGCTTTTGAAATAGGTTCCTCGCCAGCAGGCGGATCATTTAAAGTCTGAGGAGAGTTAATGAAGTTCAAATCCTTCAGCATCCTAACGTTCATCACAGAAGGTGTGTCCAGTAGATGCTCGGGACGAGATACCTCGATCTGAGAATGAAGATGGTAGTCACCGAGGTATTTTGCAATTAAGCTTCGAGGAATGGCACGAGCTGGGATCCATTCCATGTCCAATTTATAAGGTGGCACAGGCAAGTCTAGTAGCCCAGGAGCATGATAATCCCATAAATAATGGCCCTGCTCTAGTTTTAATACACCCAGGGCGTTCAACCATCCCTGTTTATAACCTTCATTATTGGCATTTTCAATGCAAGCATCCAAGTGATAAAGGGCCTCATTGTAGCCTGCCATCCAGAACTCACGAGGTTGTTTATGGAATTAGAAAGTTATTCTCTCTAATTGCTCATGAAGGTTCCTGGCAAAAACATCCTTATTCTTCAGAGCAGACTTGGTCGAAGCAAGTTGATCCTCCAGGGTTTGGATTTTCTTAGACATTTCAGACAAAGCCCGATCTTTTGCATTCAATTGAAACGCTTAAGTTTCCAACGTTGATCGAGTACGAGCTTCTTCAACATTATGACCAAGATCTCTTGATCCTCCTCGAGCAGGTCGGGAACTTGGTTCCTCGATAACATTCTGAGCAGCTCGTCCTCGTCCACGAGAACCCCTTCCTCGCCCCCGAGTAGCAGAAGAAGTACCAGATCTTCTCAAGGTATCCAACTCTTGCCTTAATTTGGCATTCTCAACCTCTAGAAAGGAAAATCCATCGTCAGTCACTGGGATTACAGCTGTTGAAGAAGATGCTGCAGACTTATACTGTGCCAGCTCTTTCTGCAAATTGTTATTTTCTTGCTCTAGCAGCTCGGCAATCTGTCTACAAGCTTCAACTTCACCCCTTAGGGTTTTCTCCCTGACATCGTACCCAGCAATGATCTTTTTGTGGCCTGTCTCGGCAGAAAGCTGTTGATACCTCTTTTCATACCCCTCGTGCAAAAGGGCAGTTGATTCCTTGTACTGAGTCTGAAGATCTTCTAAAGTATATTGAAGCTCCTCGATCATGTCATAGTAAGCCACGTTATTGGCCACAGCTCGATCAAGTAAGTTCTTCAGGTATTGATAAGCTTCTACTGCCTACTCTGAAGCACCATGGCCAAGGATGTCGGCAACTTCTGACGCACTTAGGTCTGTGTGACCACCTTTATAATATTCATGGCATTGCTGCATCAACTTTGTGTCATTAGCAGACAGCAGATCCATCCTGGCCAGAAACTAACAGAGAAAGAAAAAGAAGATCAAGACAGAGTGCAGATAGAGAAGAGACAATCATATGGAAGAAAAGAACTCAAATTTTATTAGATCATAAGGCAAAGTTACAAAGATCTGGGATACAAAGTACAAGTAAAAGGAAAAATAAAAGAGAATACCAAACAACTTCACACCTTTCCTTGTCTCCCAAGACTTTCTCGGGAAGCTGGGACGAGGAGCTTGGTTGCTCGGTGGGAACAATAATCTGGTCGGCTGGAGTTGGGATTTGTTCAGGAGGAGCAGGCAAAGAAGAAATCTCCTCAGTAGATGCCTAGTTGGGTTTTGTAGCAATGACTTGATCACCCACTATCAGTGAAGACTCCTCGGATGCAGCTTCATCCTCTTCTTCATCTTCAATAGCTGGAGGAGGACCAGGAAGATGTTGTTGAAATAGTTCAGAGTCCTCGCTCACCTTCAATTCTTGCAAGGCAGTAACCCAACCATCTCGGAAGTATTTCAAACTCCCATAATGCACCTGAGCCATCATTGCAGCTACCCCCTATCCCATCATTTGTCCCAACCGGTTCGAAAAGATTTTTTAATAGCCACTTTTCTCTTCATTTTCTCTGAGGAGAGCTTCTCGGATAGAAGATCCTCGGTGGCTTTCAATTTGGCCTCCACCTCCTCTTTCTGGTGATTTACTTCTCGCAGAAGGGACAGCTCTTCCTCGGCCGATTTCAACTTATTCTCAAGCTCCCCAAAACTTGTGAGCTTCTCGGCGTATTTTTTATTCTCTCTCTCCAAGTCCTTCACCTTCTTTCCCAACTGCACTTTCTCTGCCTCAGACGCAGTCAACTTCTTCTCCCATTCACCCTTATCCTCGTCGTATTTTTGACGGGATTCCTTCAGAGATTGGGCCAAACCCACAAAGGCATCCTCCACTCCAGACGAGGAGCTAAAAGCCTTGAGTGCTTCATCTTTCTTCACTATGGTGTTAAAGAAACTCACCAGCTGAAAAAGAAGGTAATGATAAGTCAATGCCGAGATACATATATTGACTGAAAGAAAGAAAAATTCAGGATAAGAGAAACTTACTGAAGCAATGTGACGAGTAGCTAGGGATGTCAGCATATCCCTAGACATGTTTTCTTCAATTGGCTGGACTTCAGGAATAGTCCAAGTCTTTACCGAGCTCATTGCAGAACTCGGGGGAATAATTGTTGGGACACCAGCTCCACTAGCTTGGAGCTGGGGAATGGTTTCAGTCAAAGTGACCGAGGAGGATTTCTTCAATCTCCTCAGTGGCACTTCAGCAATTTCAACCAAACAACTTTTGGTTGGGACTACTTCCACAGGTGCATTTTCTTGCTCGGAGCCACTGGGGGCTTCTCGGCAGCCTTCTGAGGAGCAACAGAAGAGGCACCATCTACTTTCTTTGTCCCCTTTGGGACCTCAACCTTGTTTCTCTTTCCATCTCCATCAGAAGAAGACTCCTCGAAGATAGCAGGAACTCTTCTCTTGCCCATCTTCTGACTTAAAGGAATGTGAGATTCTGGTGAAGATTCCTCAGAAGCTGGCAATGGGTCACTAATGCTGACCACAGGACGAGCAGTAAAGGATGATGTGTAGCTCCTGTACTGCAGTAAATATGAAGCAGACCTGGTGTGCTCGTCTGTAACTCTTCGATGCAAATTCCAGATATGTTTCAAATGTTTAATATTTACTTCTGATTCTTTTGGAGTTTTTCTCTTACTGTCAACTGCAAACAAATACATAGTGAAATATCAGTCATATATTTTATCAAACATAATGAAATCATAATTTCAAAAAACAAAATAAGATGAAAATAACCTATCCCATTGCCATATGGGGGGCATCTGGGACCCTCATATACTTCATCTCCAACCAAAGGGGTATGTTGCCAATTTTTGATGACTACCCCGTGTTCAAAATAATCCCTGTTTGCATCAGGGAGGTTGACTACTAAGGCCCTATTCAAAAACCTAGTTTTTAAATAAAAAACATTGTCTAAAACTGCCCATCTATAACAGTACATAATCTCAGGAATTCCTATACGAGTTCCATGAGTTTGATTTAACCTATACACCCCATTAACTATTCTCCATGTGTTGGGGGCTATTTTTGCAGGGACAACATCGAAATACTTACAGAACTCTAAACACAAAGGGTTTGTTGGAAAAGAAAATCCACATTCAGCAATAAAGAGGCTAGGGAACCAATGTCCCTCAGCCAAATTAAAATAAGTTGAAGGTTCAGAAAGACTCTCCAAAGTTACCCAAGAAGGAATAGAAAAGTCAGAACGGAACTGCTCAAGAGATTCGATAATATAAACCATGGTGAATAAAAAGAAATGAAGAAGAAGGAAGAAAATCTTACAGGAAAAAGGAGATCTGTTGACAAACAAACGAAGGAAGGGATGAACGCACAAGAGAGAGAAAAGCTATAGAAAACTCGAAAGCAGAAATTGAAAAGGTAGAAGACGATGGGATTTCTTCTGAAGCTTAAATACCTTGCCTTGGGAAATGGCGAAAGAAATGATTACAAAAAAGAAACTATTACGCTACCGGCGGCTAAAAGGACAAAAAGGGCACGAAGATCGAAGCGCTTATAAAAATGCAAAAAGGCGGATTCTGCGAATTTGGAAGGAAATTCAAATACGAAGAAAAGGCTCCTAAAACCCAGGAAGGTCATTTAATATTGCCATATACCGAGAAAGAATGTTCCATACTCCTCAAACTTCGAAATATGAAACATTGGGGGCTTCTGTTGATACCAAAATTAGTATACTGATGTGGACGAATAATAAGAAGACACGTGTCAATCTACGTGGCACAATAGCAACGAGGAAGTTCATTCCCCCGACCAAGTCAGACTCACTCCGAGAAACAAGTATACTCTAAGGAACTCCAGCTCTCCGAAGAACTCCAACGCTCCGAGGAACTCTTGAACGACGAGCAACTAAGGCGATTCGAGCTGCATCTCGACCGCAGCATTGATTGCCAGATAATCAACAGTTCAACTATTCATTGAATGCTTATCATCTTGACGCACACGTTTGAAGAGCATTAAATGAATTACCCTTTCATATGTGTATCATTTAATGTAACACCCTTTCGTGTACAGCCTAAAGGCTATAAATACCTTGTATCACCCTCATTAAAAGGGACCGAAATTTCTTGATAAAAACTTGTAATCGAGAATTCCCAAACACTCAGTAATAACATAACAGTGGACGTAGGCCATTCATACAAGGCTGAACCACTTTAAAATTCTTTGTCTTATTTATTTATCTGTGATTGAATAATTAGAGTAATCTAGTTTTTTACATCAACACCAACTTTCTGACTTAGCCGAATGATTTGGCCCCAGCCCGAATCGATTCGGTTTACCCAGACCAGTATCCTTCCCCTTATCCGAATCGATTCGCCCCTAGGGCCGAATCGATTCGGCCCTGCAGAATTGCCCAATTTGGGCTACGGGTTTAAGAACCCTAAAATCCCAAAAACCCTAATCTTCTAATTTTTCTCAACATCAATAACAACTAATTTTCCCAAATCACTTCTACACAACTAATGACTAATATATATTCCCCAAATCAAGTTTAAATCAAGATTAAAGGATTGAACACCAAAAATTCCCAAAACCCATAAATGGTTTAAATCTCCCAAAAACTAACTATACATGCAAATTATCACATAAATCAATATCTAGCAAGTAAGAAACTTGCCTCGAGTTTGTAGTCTCGGATTCTCCTCCGGTAGCAGCGAATTCCAGCTCAAATCTTCCATTTTTCTCTCTTTTCTCCCATTTCTCCCAACTCTCTCTCTCTCTCTCTCTCTCTCTCTCTCTATATATATATATATATATATATATATATATATATATATATATATATATATATATATAATAAAGTATAAAACTTATGTATGTCACAAGTTTGATTGATGATGTCATCTATGGAACTTTTGGTGTTTGTGAATAGGTGGTTGAGATTGAATGTGGGGAGTTTGAATCTAATGGTTGAGCATCATTGAAAGAAAGATGGTTCGGATATCTCATTTGGACAAACTTCACATTGGGACTCAACTTTTGTAGAGCGGCTGAAAGTACAACCTAAGGTAAGGAGGTTCTCCATATCTTTACTTCAAATTATGTACTATACACTATCCGCTCCACAAGCCAAGACACAAAGATGAAGAGAAAATCTACACAGTTAGTGTGAAGCCGAAGTTGTCTGAGTCTGCTCCTCACGGTGATTTTCCGCTCCTCATTGTTTGTTAACTCTGTTTACTAACTGTTATGGCTGGTTTTTTTTGTTAAATCTACACAGTTATGGTTGGATTTCTTTGTTAACTGTGTTTACATATATCAATGTTGAACTGGGTTTCGTTAGTTTGTTCGGCTTAACTGGGTTTAAAACAAGTGATACGGACTGGGTTTTGTAACTGTGTTTGCTATAAACTCATACCTCTCACAGGTCTTCTTCTGAGCGTTTGTGCGGCTGTGAGATAGTTGGGTTTACATGGAGTTCTCTGTAGATTTTTCTAAATGTTTTCTAAATGTATATATACTTTATTATATATATATATATATATATATAAATTGTGTAGATTTTTCTAAATGTGTATATATAAACGTTCAGAAGAAGACCTGATACGCTCAGAAGAAGACCTAATACGTTATATAACATTTTTCTAAATGTGTATATATATACACATTTAGAAAAATCTACACAGTTTATATATATATATATGTATATCTTTTCAAGGCAAGACTGTTAACTTCTCAAGGCAAGGCAAGAATGTATAAGGTTGTGTGGTACCTTACACGGATTGGGTTATATTTTGGAGTTGGGGGCTGTTAACAGGTATCTTACACGGATTGGGTTATTTTTTAGAGTGGGGGTTTCTTCCTTGCTTTCTGATCGGGGTTGGGTTATTTTTTTTTCTGGTATCTTACACGGACAGAGTTTTTACTTTTATATGTTTTTTTTATTTTAATAAATGAAACACCTGTTTTATTAATTAAAAACCTATTTTGTTTTATAAAAAATCTATATTTTTCTATAAAAAAAAGTGTTTTTATATATATATAAAAACAGGAACACGAACATTACGAGTTTTAACATCAGTTTTAACACTTTTTTTTCGGTGTTTTTTTTTATAAAATTAGTTTTATATCCTATCTAATGTCAATTAAATTATGTTAGGTAAGACATGCTACGAGTTTTTTTATGTCCTATCTAATGTCAACTAAATCAGTTTTATGTCCTATCTAATGTCAATTTTATGTCCTATCTATTGTTAATTAAATTAAAATAATTTTTTTTTATCTTAATAAAAAAACTATGTTTACTGTTAAAAAGCCCTTCACCACATAAAAACACTCAATGTGTGTCGCTGACGCGGACTTTTAAAAATAAGAGAATAATGGTTAAATTAGCGTTTGAGGACTTTTTGGAACAAAATAAAAAGGATTGGACTAAATGTGTATTAAAAAATATTTGAGGCACTTTTTTGGTAATTGATTCATTAAATATTAGTTTAATAAAAAATTTATTTCATTTTAAAATAAATCATAACTCTAACAATTTATTAATCTTTTGCTAAATTTAAAAAAATTAAACGAATATCTTTTAATTTATTGTTTTTTAGAAATATTTTAAGGATGAGGATTGTTTTGGCATGAAATTAAGGGTGATGATCAAATTGGGTAGGGAATCGGTAGACTCCCTTTCGGGGAGTTTATCATTATTCATTTTTTTTGTGGTGTATGATGAATTGTATAATAGATAAGTCAAACTGGTATATAAATAGCAAACATGTATAAAAATGGGTATTAAAAACAGTTTGCTTTTGAAATGAGATTGGTATTTATATCCTTATTCTCATAATTCTCAATAGAAAAGGAGAAAGATATGTAACGTTCTATGTCTATATATAATACACCATACAAACAATACCTTTTCTGTCAACTACTTTCCATCTTTCGTCAATCATTGGTTGTTCATATTTGGAAGGAAACAAATAAATATTGGAAACAAAGATAAGCCAGAAATGAAATGAGATGGGTTATGAATTATATGTGGTTCAGTTTTAACATATTCAATTTTGTAGAGTTTTAGTTTCTGTAAAACAGATTCAGTTTTATTATTTATTAGTGCGTTTGTTTGTGTTTTAGTTTTTGATTTTATAGTCATTTTCAATTATTTTTGGCAGGTTTATACTCATCTGTTTTCGTTTCTGGTCGATCTTCTTTCACATGGAGAACATTACTATATACGACATTGTATGTTATTTTTCATTATTATGTCCTTCGGTGTTCCTTATAACTTTTTAAACTTATTTATTATTTTTGTTACATTCATTTCTGATAAGTGGATGCCGATGCATCATATGCTGTACCAACCACTTCTCTATATTCTAATTGTATATATTACAATAATACCTTTAGCTTTTAACTTACATGGTTGTGTTTATGATTATCAGCGTGCCTTCAGGCACGGGCATACCCTAGTGTGTATATATATATATATATATATATATATATATATATATATATATATATATAGGTTTATAACATAATAATGAAGAATAAATGGGGTTTAGAAGACTTAAACGGGTCTTAAACATAATTCCCCTCTTTTAAATGTTAATACACCATTAAAATGACTCGTAACTACATAATTGAGCCATAACCTGTCAAAAGTGGCCAAAACTCAAAAATACAACTTGACACTTATTTTGACTATCTCGATTATTCTAAAATCAACCGCCCCCCCTATTTTGGCATTCGGAGTAACGTACAATATTTTTGTGTTCCAAGTTTATTTCAATTTGTTAATTATACTACAACTTACATATAAGTCATAACCGTCGTTTAAAGTGCAACAACGCAATAAAACACAATATAATGCCATTTACCTTCTCATAACGGTAAATAGGCAAAACATGGTAAATATTATCCCTTAACTCACGGGAAATAATATTTACTCTAACTTCCTCTATTTTATAAAATTAGCCCATTAGGCAAAAATAATATAAAATAGTCGCTCAAAAGACTGGGTTGTTACATCATTATGTTCTTATCTTGCGTTTCCACGCTCCATCCTAACTCTAAAGTTTTATACTTAGAAATCTAAAATTTAGAACTACATCTGAATCCAAGAGTCTCATAACTATACGGGTTGTTTTTACAAGTTACTCTAATCATGTATGAGGTGTGTTTGCCTCTTTCCGTAATGTTTGATTGTTGTTTGGAATTTTCGTCCACAAAGTCCAATTTTCAAGTTTTAACACTTAAATTTTTCAAATTTTGATCAAATCTCAAACTCGTGAGTCACGTGACTCCTTGGGTTGTTTCCACAACTTTCTTTGATCCTGCGTGAGGTGTTTATGCCTCTTTCCTTGTCGTTTTTCTCTTATCTTACGTTTTCATGCTCCAATATTATTTTTACTTTAACCACGAGCACGAATCTAAGTGTGATTACCACACTATAAGACGGATAAATGACTATTAATGCACTCGACGGTTTGCTTATTGGGTCGTGATTGATATTTCTCAAAACCAAAGGCGCAAACATTAGTGTCACCGCTTCTATTTTATAGATTAGTTTATAGGTATCACCCACAAATTTATTTCACTTCATTTTATAGATTAGTTTATCTTCTTACTACATAATGTTGGAATAAGCGATCATATTTTCGTTGTTTGTTAAATCATATGATATAAACTAGCGATAGAGGTTAGAGTTAGTTTTTGTCAATTTATTTTTTGATTTGTTTGTCATTGATTAAATGTTGTGATTGATGAGTTTAAGGTATCTTCACTAGCTTAAGATGAGTTTGAAAGTCGATGCTAGTCGTTCGACATTTTACTATGTAAATGAGAAATCTTAATGCTGTGATATTGCTTAATGCTAATATGTGCATATACATTGTACCTGTAGGGCTTTTGGAATGTGCATCCGTTTTATGTTGTTTGTTAAACCATTTGATGTAAACTAGTGGTAGAGGAATTTTTTGTATTCAAATATATATTATTTGTCATTGATTTTGTATTTTGTTATGACTAGTGAGTTTAAAATATCTACTTTGTCTTATTATGAGGTTGTGAGTCGATGCAAAGTCAAGATATAAACGTTGTTCTCTGTAAATTTGAAATTTTAATGTTGTGATATGCTTGTATGTACATATACATGTGTCTACAGACTCGCTCAATGTGCGATCGATTTCTTTTGTATGTTAATCATGTGATGTAAACTTGTGGTAGATAGGTCGGTGTTGGGCTATGTGATCGTGATTTTGTTTGTGTTGCAGTTCAAGCGATTTAAAATTTTCTCTCAAATTAGCAAAAACTCCAAACAGGGATTTAAGGTTTATAGCAAAAAAATATGTTAATATAAACACTGGCGTTTGCGTCCTCAAAAATGCCATATTTGGGCCTTCAGCCGATAATGTTACAACTGCAAAGTGCAGTAAATCGGGCAACATATAGATAGATTGTCCTTAAAGGACGGGCGTGACTCTGATAGTCAATCATGATATATGTAGATGACTCATAATTTTCAACTCTAACGTGCAAGGTTCCTTTTCTTTGTCTAACGCGAATAAATGTGTTGTTGAGAATGTGGGAACGGTGAAGTTCAAAACTGACTGGTGTCCCAAAGTTGGGGAAGAATTTGATCTCCATTAGTCATTGATTGTAAGTTTAACAACATATGATGGTTAGAGAAAAGTCCTACTTGTGAAGAGGTATCTTGCGATCCCTCCAGAGCCAGCTAATGATTTTGACCCTAATTTGTTGCGGGCACACATTGGACATATAATGTATTGAATTAATTGGTGTGAAGATCATGCTTAATTTGAGGGGTATTCAGATAGTACAAGGAAACCATGTGTGAGGATTTTTTTTTTGGGGGGGGGGCTCGGTATTGAAGTTATGGGATTTCTCGACAAGGTGAAGATTTGTGAGTAATGATCAAGTGGATTGAATTCAAGTTCAATCGAGTTGTTGGAACATTTTTTTGCAGAAAGGGATTTTTTGCATGTTGGTTAAATTCTATGTTTAAGAATAAGATTTTAGGTCATTTTCAGTATACGATGTATTTTCATTGACTAATCAACTTCATGTGTAAAGAGGTATTGAGAGAGAAGAGTTTAGGGATTTTAAACTTTATATCTAAGGAGAGATTTGATGGAGTTGCGGCTCAGGTGATAATGTGCATAGTTCTTGTGTATTCCTAACATTGTGACCGACATTCGTATAAATTGGAAGTGTTCTCTTTTGGGTGAACCGACATTGTGACAGAAGATGTAAAAATGCCATATGATGCACAACAATATTTGTCACATCAAATATAACAAGTAGAATAGTGAGATAGAATTGGAAAAATAATCAAATTCTGCAATTCGTTTTGAATTTACCTGTTTCCTTCTCAAGCAAGCAAGAAAAACCTTCATCAATGTCCTCATTTGATTCAACAATAACTCTCAGTTCTCTTCCCTGCATCAAGTACAATCTCAAATAATCCATGAGAACAAATTCAGGAGTCCAAAAATAGAAAAAAAAATAAGGAAAAATGATTTCAAGAGGCACATAGTGTGATTTCAACTTTCACAAAATGTACATGTCATGATGTAGCTTGATTTCAAGACCCAAGATTGTGCCAAATACAATATAATAAAGCAACTATTACCAGTTCAGCAGGAGAAATTGTTTAGTCTATTTCCCTTATTGGAATCTCCATCTGTGGGAGTAGCTTGTTCATGTTTTACTGAGTTCCAGGTTCCCATTTGTTTCTTTGGAATTATTGTTGCTTGACGAACCTTAGGATGCACTGCTAGACTAGAATCACAAATTATCTCATTAGTCTTGTAAGGCTAGAGTAAACAATGTATAAAATAAGAAATGAAGTACCAATTAGAAGCCTGAACATATAATAATCTAAGTTTGGGAATAAATATCAATAAGAAGCATAAGCAATTATGGGTTTTTTTTTAAAAGAAAAATAAGACATTTATTTAATATAAGAGAGAAAAGTCCTCTCTAAGTGGAAATATAGATGAAGAAATTGAACTAGAAAAGCATCAAATATTCCTTAAATTAGGAATTTTTGATGAATCTAACAAAAAAGCAACCTTAATAGATCTAGGAAGAGCATCTCTACTATTGAAAATGCTACAAGTTCTCCGATTCATTTATTTGATCCATGCTCAAACTATCCAACTTCTCGAAAAATGCGACGAACCATCTGCTCTTCTTGCAACCTCCCACACATTATCCTGGGCCTCCAGGCTCATGTTTTCCATGTCGTGATTTAACTCATCAACAACAGCCATGCCTTTTTCCTTGGGTGATGGGTCAGTGGAGGTACTAACCCCGCCAACAGGCTTTTCACCGTCATTTTTTGGACTCATGTTTACACATACTCCTAAGCTGCAACAATTTTCAAATGAAAAACTTGTGTCACAAGTTCGGAGAATAATATAATTTGAATTTGAAAAGAAAAAAAGGCCATAGTGCCAAACGCCTCATGCAATGGATTATACCCTCTATATTGCACATAAGCACTACAAATCAGTTGTTAGTTTATATGATAATTTATAACATGTAGAAAATAAACAAACACACAATACATTTAAGGCTGATTTTGACTTTGGTAACCTCACTTACGGTCGAAAGTAGACTTGGGACTGCCCTAACAGTCTTTTCAGACCGTGGTACCTTTTTCATCTCTAAAAATCACCTCCAGTGGTGAAAATATTACAATCAAAGGCGATAAATGTACCAAAGAGATAGCAATGTATAAAAAACAATTATGATAGTGGTAAAACCTATATTGACCTTTAGCAAGGTACCTGGCCAAAAAAATTTCCATTCAACACATAATCCAAGACTAAATACATAGAAACTTTTAACCAATTTACAAACTTAAGCTGCGTATCTTTATCAAAGAAACCATCATGGAAATATACTAGCCCAGGATAAATATATGACTTTTATTAAAACTAACAAAATAAATCAGATTGAAAGAAATGAACATACCAAAACGTTACGTCATAACCATGTTGATTCAAATTTGTTTTAGCCCCAAACCATGGTTCCTTCTAGTTGACGGAGAACTTCCTGGAGTTACCAAAAATATTTTGATTCTCACACCATCCTCGCACAATAATGTATCCCGATGTTGTGAACTCGATGTCATTGCTGATAAGGTTTGAAAAAATTTGAACTACTCTGCAGAGTTTCCTTAAACTAATTTCAGCATATCATCTGAAAGATCTAGGACAGTCTTCACATTATGATTACTGCACTGCACAGTGAACATATCCACAATCCTTCAAAATTTATAATTTACCAAAGAGTTCACCACTAAATGAAAAAAATCTAATGGAATATTGATCATTAAATAATTCACATTTCGTTGAACGAAAAAAGTTAATAAACGGTGCAACAGTTATGGGAGGCATTGATGGAGTGAAACTTTGTACTTTGTTGCTCTTTTGCCTCCAGCTGCTATTGCTGCTATATGACTCTTCCAAATCAGATGTCGCTGTTAATGTCCGTTTTCGCTCAAATTATCAGATGTCCCAACAATCTGTAATTAATATATACACCAATTTATTAATCGACCTAATCAAGTCATGATAAATAATTAAATTTGGATATCTTAATAATATAATATTATGAAATGTTAGTACCTGGAAATCGAGAGATCAAAATCAGAAGGAGTCTAGGAGTTTAGCATGACGCCACTGTTGATAATGTAGGTTTGACCAATACCCTTGAAGCTAACTCTGCAGGTGTCATTCAAAATTTGAAGTTAATAGAAACTAAAGCAATTTGAAGTCATTTGAAGTCGATAGAAACTAAAATGACTAAGCTCTTAATGTTGAGTATCAATGACTAAAAGATACACATCTGAAACAAATTCATAAATCATCCAAGTAATTTCAATAAATGAATCAGGGGTTGTTTTAACTCTCAACACAACATGGGTTCATGGTTGTGGGAATCAGGGGGCTGCTATAAACCTTATTCTACATCAGAGAGAGCTTGGTCTAGTTATCCCTTAAGCTACCAATATTCAAAGAGCATTCGCTGCAGACCCAAACGGTGAACCTCATTTGTCACGGTTTGTGTGGCCGTGACAATGAATTTATAACAATTTATTTTATTAAAAGTAAAATAAAAAAGAAAGTGTCAAATGAAGTCAAAAATAGTGAAAATGAAGTCAGCTGTTTGGCCCATACAGGTCTGGTGACACTAGGTGTCAACTTCCGTAATGAAGCCAACAAACTTTTATTCGATTATCGAAATTGCTATTATTTTATAAATGAACATGGTAGGCTTCTGATTGGATATAGGGTAGTTGATATCATAATTTGGATATAATAACTAAAATATTTGCAATAATATGTAATTCATAATTTGAAACGAGTTAATCTTTAGAATTGTGAGAATCAGAAGCAGTTTAGTACTTACGTTGTAATTATCGCAAGTTGTTCAGACCAATCATTCATCTAATGGATGGGATAAATGAATCCAGAAACATAAATGCAATGAGTTACATTTTTTTAAACTATGAACAATTCAATCCTCAATGTCCTTTTACTTCGAATGCATTCTGTGAAAGATCTAGCAGTGATGTACAAGTGTTGTAGACATTACATATTTCTTGCAATATGTAATTTTAACTAATTTAAATCTATTCCGAATGGATTAGATGGTGATATGTATATTTCATAATCAAGTTTAGTATAGCTAATTCTAATGACGTAATAGTGGCCAGTCAATGTATTCTGGTTCCCCTCAAACGATCATTTAGCAGCTACAGCAGGAGGTACATTACGAAGGTTAAAAATGTCGTCCAATATTATATAAATATTAATGTAAAATGACTCAATGTTGACAAATATGTTAATGAGAAGAAGTGTAGTGTTGATGTTTTAGATCTCGTAAACAGATTAGTCCAAGTAGCCATATAATTGAGGATATAAAGGAATGCAGAAGCTTAAATAGAATAAGTTACCTTTTTCTTTAGCTATAGTCAAGACAATCCTAAAGGTTCTTCACCTTTTAGGGCATCGCATAAATGATCCATCCGTAATGTACGCACATCACAGACGTCGCATATTTCCTTCTTATCTTTTCATCTGAAGTCCACATGTCTACGGGATTCGGGAGAGACTCAGAAACTTGTGAGCACATACTCTCAATCTTTTTGGTAGCAAAAGATATCTGTGTGGGATCGCCACCCATTTCCTCGAACAACACTATAAATTATCAAATGTCCCTGATCAATGTCTAATTATCTATCAATAAGTGGGGTCCAAAGCCTAATATTTTAAACACTGGGGGCTAAACTAGGAATGTGTGTGTTTTTTGCTATGAAATGTAACTAGTACACAACGTAAGGTGAATGGGGCAAACCTTTGCAGTATTAAGCACTACATTCTTGCAGTCAGGTAAAATTCTCACAGACCATGTAAGCAAATGATAGGAATTTTCGTTAAAGTTCACGGTTGAATCAGATTTGGTACCCACGTTGGCAAGAAAAACAGCACACAATCCTGATCCTATTTTATAAACACTGGCCTAAAACAGGAAACAATCCATGCTAAGTAAAACAAAATTTAACACTGTTAATAATTCCTTAATTGTGACATATCAAAGAAAAAGTTTGTCTATTAAGAATTAAATGGAGAAAAGTTAAATACTCGTTTACTTAACTAATTGTAGTAAATAGTTGTATAGTGAACCAAATAATTATCCATACCATACTTCCCACTAATTTTATAATCTATAAGAGGCCTACAATATAATCAAAAAGGTATAGTTTGAAGCATTTCTTAGAAAACCAAAATTATTCATTAGTAGATGCTAAAAGCAATTTCTTATACCCAGAATTCAGAGAAATGAAGTCTCATCACGCAATATACACGCAAAGACTTAGAATATAGACAATAATAATTCTGAGATGCACGAGTGAGCTTTACACAAATATTTTTAATTTTTGTAAAGAGAAAGTCGAAGGAAAAGGGGGAGTGGTTCAATAAACTGTTGCACTCGGTCGTCTTTGCAATGGTTTAGTAGACCACAAAAATAATACATTGGACATAACAAAATAGTGTCATTTTAGAAAGTATTTGCACAGATTCCTCTAACTGTCACTATTGTAGAACCATTGACAATAGTAGGATTAATGGTTTGAAAATGCAAAATATATCTAAGGGTACGATATAAAGTGAGATATGTTTCATTGCGCCACCACAAGTAGATGTTGGTGCAAAGTAGCTACATTGTCTAAATAGACAAGTAGAAAATGCAGGGATTTCTTGAGGTCTCATCCAAATTTCATATATGTTTTACTATTGGGTCAGACCAAGAGATTGTATAGTACATCAAAGACATCGCATAATTGAGGAAACGATAAATATATATATTACTTTTTAATTATAAAATGATTTTTAACCAATATCATTTTTCAAAAATTGCATACCGAAAGTAATACACTTGTGGAAGAAAACTGAGATAAATCCATTTTGTGACATAAACTCAATAAATCTAAAAGTGTGATTCGATTACATAACCAACTATGATGCGGTCACACAAAAAAAATGTTGAGTGAATGGTTTAACACTAAAAGCCCTTATATAATTGCACAAATCCTACATTAAGGCTTAAATTTAAAACATGTTCAAATGCACAAATCCTACATTAAGGTTGACATTAAACCCTAACTTAGGATCCACTTTATGTTCAAATATGCTATTGACATTTAACCATAACTTCAGGGTACACTTTATGTTTAAGGGTAAAAGAATCCATAGTTCAAGGTTTAAAATGAACAAAAACTTTTTATATAAGTCATTGATGGAGAAAACTCACTTATCAGCACCAACATTTTTGTTTTTCAATAACGATAAATGAAACAAAAAGATGGGAATCGCATACACAACAGAGATGTGGAATCACACGATGACACCTGAATAGAAAATCACACGGACATAACAAATGAAATAAAAAACTAGAGAGATATATAAAGTTTACCTAAATGGAAAATCGAAATCTGAATGAGAGGTAAAATCGAAACCTGAATAAGAGAGGGAAGAGGGAAGGAGTACTCTTGGAGGGAAGGTTTTTTGGTGGAAATTTTGACGAAATGTTTTTAGTATGTAACCCTTTTAGGTTTTTTCACTTATAAACTATTTAACCATCACAAATTTGTAAGTGTTTTGAACACTTACAATCTTTGTAAGTTTCTTAAACCGTTATAAATTTTGTAAGTATTGTAAACACTTACAAATTAAATAATCTATTAGTTGCAAAATAATCAGTATGGTGTAGTGTAATAAATATAATTTATGGTTAAAACTACTTACAAACAAACTAAATCAGACATAATACTTTGTACATATCTGAAATGAAACACGTATCAACTGAACATCCTAAATTTTGTCATTAGAAACTTAACACTTAGGTTGATTAAACATGAAATTTCTTAAAAGTCTAGGACTACAACAGACTTTCACCAACTAAAAATTGTAATAAATAATATATGCACAGGAAGGTGTACATAGGAACACAATCACAACATAACTACTAAATAATCACATATTAGCTAGAATTAAAACATTAGAAATGGCCCACGCAGACAAAAAAACACAATATATATATTTATCTTTTTGGGGAGTCTGTGGGAGGTAAGGAATAATGAGAACTAGGTAGATGAACTATTAGGCCATCTCCAGTGGGAGAGCTAAACATATACATTTAGCTTTTTTCCTTCCAATAAAAAAAGCAAACATATCTACTTTGAGGACCTCATTTAGAAGATCAAGTCTAAATTTGAAGGTTGGCAATCAAAGTTCTTATCTTTTGCAGGTAGAAGGCCGCCTATGGTCTGAATTTTTTTGGACCAAATACAAAAATATTTCAAATAACATTGGATCTAATACTCTTTAAGAGAATTCAAAAGATTAAGGCCACAAAAGGCTAGTTTATTACTGAGATTGAAGGCTCAAAGAACTGGACTCTTGCCTATGATGGTCCATTCACTTCAAAATCTGCATGGAACGTGATCAGAAAAGCCAAATCCCCCTCATTTCTATTTAAAAAACATTTGGAACTCAGCTCATCCTCATAAGTTTTCAATTTTTCTTTGGAAGTTTTACCATGAAATTATTCCTATTGATGAGTTTATACAATCAATAGGGGTATCCTTGGCCTCCAAATGTTACTGCTACCACCAGCATCCTGAAACTTTTTATCATCTCTTTGTAAATGGTTCAATTGCTTCATCAATTTGGAAATTCTTTTCTGACTTATTTGGCTTGCCGGTATCCTACTCCTCCCTCAATTTGATGTTGATGTCATTGCGGATTAGGAAGCCTAATCAAGACTTCATTCAATTCTTACTTATCACTATTCCTGGAGCTATGCTTTGGCAAATATGGAAGAGTAGAAACAAATGCCTCTATGAAGACTCAAAAAAAGACACTAAGCAAATTATCAATCAAATGATTACTTTAGTCACATTTTGTTCCTCAAGCAAATGCTTCAAATCTCAGGATTTGAACCTCTGAACCATGAAGATATCATTCAGCTTTTCAAAATCAATCTTAATAAATAAAAGCCGAAATTCTTTCAACTAATTAATTGGTTGAAACTAAATGTAGATTTTGTCAAACTTAATACAGATGAAGCTGCCAAGGGTAATCAGTTATTACAAGCTTACACATTTTTCATTTTTTCAAAAACATAACCCATTATTAGACCAAGTACACATTATCCTCAAATCCTCAACCATTGTGAATATTTACGCACCTTAGAAATATTTCATTAGGCTAACAAATTGAACACCACAAATGAGAATAGGTGCAGCTCAAAAGCAAAATTAAAGGTGGTTATGAAGACTACTGAATGTTTAAAAAAAATACCTGGCATAAGCGCATACTGTTGATTTAAGTAATACACTGATATAATCTATAACCAACCTTTGAGTGGATTTAAACAATACACGGATGGTTGTTGATATCGCGTACTCACTTGAGTCTCATATATTTGATGTGTGAACAGAGCATTCTTGTTCCCGCGGACATAATTGTTTGATTTATTGTGTGCTTTTGTTTGTTATGTAGTAAAAAGAGAATGTATTTACTGTTGCTTATATATTTATCATCTCTTATGTTCTATTGGATGACTACTGTATCAAAAAGCAACCTATTGATCATTTAATAAACATCTGGGAATTAAATCTGGGTCTGTTCTAGGAACCTGCAACCTTTCTATCAAAATCAAGCCTTCTCAATTTTAATGGACCACTGCGATAATATTCTTATTAGATACACGGTATAGGAAACTGTGTATCTTCTAATTTTGCCACAGGGGTTCTCAACCTCATTACAACACATGAAAGTATAAATAAAGTCAGTAATCCTCAAACTCAACTGATTTTGAGGTCATAAATGAAAATTATGGTTGCGATTGTAGCTGTCCTAGTATATACTTGATCATCCTTGTTCAACACCCCACATATATCTTCATCATGTCCTCAATGAGATAAAATCATATGAAAGATGAGTAGAATTAGATCATGTAAAATCATTCAATATAATTGTGAGCTTCATGGTCATATATGAATATTGATAAAATTATAACAATAATTATAGTATGACTGAATGTGGCATATAAGAGCAATCAAATTATAACGGTTCAGACGGAGTATAAATCAGCGCATATAGTTTAAATCTTTCCAAGGCTACTACAAAGAGACTCAATGTCCACACAAAGCATGCTCGATGTGGAAGTGATCGCACAGGTCCAGTGTTTAGATCAACCTACACCCATAAATTAAAGAATGTCATCCATTAGCGCTTCTTGAAATCTCATTTTATTTATGCTCAAAGCATGAGTTAAATGCCTTAGTTTTGACACAGCAAGGAGAAGAGGACCTCATTAACAAAGACTATACGGAGACATACATAAGATATTAGTTTTGGATTTGAACCTCTCTTTTTTACCGCAAGTCAGTCTCTGTTTTGACCCTCAACTGAAACCTCAATTTAAATTCTATTGTTCTCTTTAATTTTTTTTCACCATTTATTTTTATAGTGTTATTAACTGACCCAAAATATGTCCTACAATTTTGTTTGGAGAAGAATCAAACGGCCCCTATACACACCAAAAATTATTGTCGATTCAGTATAAAAATCATTGGATCAAGTATGGATTTAGCGAGGTCACTATGGCAGATCAATCGCGAGTCAAAACAGTACGTCATTTGAGGGGAAAAATAAAGAGTCACCCATCAAGTTCCATTAGTTCATACACATCCTTCATTTAGAGTGTGTGCTCCATTATATGGATTCAAATTTAATATATTTTAGAATCATTTTCTTTTTGTTCTATTTATGTCCATAAAATTTCATTTTAAATTTTAGGTTTCTTATTTATTGGCTAGATTTCTTTTGTACATAGACAATGGGAGTCTGATTTTTTGGGAGCGTGGTGAAGATGAATGCATACAAGCTTCGTTCATCGGATGGATGAACTTACCTAACTATATATGAACAAAAGGAATTTGGTAATGGTGATGATTTGCTTTTAAAGGGACATGCCATGTTAATGTCTAATATGGAAACAGAGTAGTCTGATGTTGGACTACAATTTTTTTAGTAGACACACTTTACCTTTTAAATCTCCCCATTTCTCGATATACGTTAGACGACACAAAATCCTGATTTGAGTATTAATTTTTGCATCAATTATGTAGTCATTATGGACGGAATAGGCATACAACGAATCATGCCCTTATTCAATGAGTTCTCCGTCGCAACTATCGGTGTTCCAATGTAAGGGCAGAGGACTGCTTCAGAGAGAAGTACAGCGTTAAGGATAAGCTCTCATATGAAAGTCAGATTTGTGTATTTATGGTACCACTCTAAACATGATTTTTTTAATAAGTATTGTCAGTCTTTGATTTGTCCTTAGATTTAGCTTTATTATTAATGAGAACATGTTAACCTTTTGGAGTTTCAAACCAAAGCATTTTCTTAATCCATGTGTCACTATAACATTAAGCATAGCTTTGAAGTATTTGAATATCTAAAATAACACAAATAGATTATCAACCGACAAACACTACTCCATTAGATACTCATAAAAAACAAAAATTCCTTGACATCCCCATCCTTTAACCCCAAACCAACACTAAATGCCACAGTTGCGCACACGCACAAGCCGACATTGATCATCAGTTTTCTTATATACACACAAATAGACACGTGAAAGGCAAGCAGTGCAGTTGTGTCTCCTGATTTTGCAGTGGATTGCGTTGGTCTAGTTCCTTATGCCCTATATTCAGATACATATCGTGATCGAGACCTAGTTCTAGTTCCTACCATAGCTCATCGCTGTGGTCTAAACCCCGTAATCTAATGAAGTGGTTAGGAATGCAAGATGAGATGGTATGACTGCGAAGTCTTATGTAGGAAAGTCAGTCTTTCACTTTATATAAGCACGAACAAATTAATTCTTCTAGGATTCTATTACTGCAGGGCAGGTTGAAGAGGAGGGCCAGGACTCAGAGAAAAGATTTGTTCCCGCTTGCTTTCAGCCAGCTTTAGATTGACTTTCATTCCCGTCTCGGATCTCAATCCATAGGATACTATCCATATCTTGCTGAATTTAAGACAAACTAGTAAAGGAAATATTGTGATGATCAGTCATTGAAGCCCTATGAGGCTGCTTCTGCAATTACAAAACTTCCTCCAACCCACTCAATTGGTCTTGGACTTGATTTTAACTTCTCTGCCTTCTACTAAGAGTTTTATGAATTCCCCTGAAAAGGGCTTCAATCTGAATAAACAAGCTTTTGATGGGGCAATTGCATAATTGGATACAGAGACAGCAAGCCATTTGGCTTAGCAAAGCAACTGAAACGTAATTGCAGAATTGGACACAAATCTTTTCAAAGGTCGTGTCATTTGGCTAAGCATACCAAAACACCATTTATAAATTTCAATCATATGATTTCAACATATTTATAGTAATCTAAGACCAAAATTACTTGGGGTTTCCAAACAGGAAATTGGTTGTCACGATCTCATTTATATTAACACAACTACTATGTAGTTGGTCTTCCAATCCAACGAGGCTTACACTCTAATTTATATGAACACAAGCTAGTCATTTTAGGCACCTCACATAGTAGATGTTGTCGGACATTACGACATCATGACTTTCAACGATCCTAATCCATGAGAACTAAATAGACTACACTAGCCAATGGAAGGAGACGCAACTCTCCCGAATTTTAGGAATTGCTTATGAACTCATGGTATGATATGGATTTTGTCAATGCGTACAATCCTCACATCTACAATTACATTACACATGGTATGATATCGTATGTTATGGGTTGACTCTCACCACTCTAACATCGCAAATAATCACCCCCCCAACACACACACACACACACACACACATCAAACACAACAAAGATACACCTATAAATAAAACTAAATCTAGATATGAATTATAAACACAACAAAGATAATTATTAAAGTATAAATGCACATCTTAGTCAATGGGAAACGATAATTTCATCAAACTATGATGCATAATTATAGCCGACAACACGTCAATGTCACACAAAATGAATCAAAATCACTATTTTTCTTAAAAGCCACCAAAAGACATAAGGAAGTTGGGTTCCAATCAATATTAAAAATGCATAAATTCTCCTAAAATACTAAAAATTTAACTTGCTAATAATGAGCTCACATATCAAATTGATTAACTTAATCCAATTATAAATAAATTTACAACTAAAATGCACATTTTATATATACATAAGGTTTAATTTGAGAGTGTAAGAAAAACTAACATTGTGACTTATCACCTAACAGTCTGCAATTGAACACAGAGATCAAAGATCAAAAGTTAAAAAATAAAGATAATGAATTTGTGAATATAATATGTATCTGGTAATTTCTTTTGTATTTCTCGTGTATATTGTGACACCCCGCCTAATTAAATACAGGAAGATCAATTCTTTATTAAATTAAAATCAAGGTGAACAGTTGGTTCATTCTTAGCATCACTGTCGCAAATTAAAATTTTTAAATTTCAAATACCCTGATTAATTAAGCTAAGTGACAAAACCATTTAAAACCTTATTTCCATTTTATTAAATCCAATTATAAAACCTTTGACCATTAACATTTTAAGAGTTACACATTAAGTATAAGAAAATAAATGAACATCCAAGAGTTTAACCATCAATAACGAATTCTAACTTTAAAACACCAAAGGAAAACATCCTGACAGTAATAAATCCCAAAGTAAAGATACCGAAAGTAAAAGAATTACAATCTCTGACAAAACCAACTGAATAATGGAAAAGGGCGACACATGCCCCACAGGATAAAACTGAACTAGAAGTGGAGTCAACAATAAAATCGTCTAAGCAATGACCTGCAACTCCCACAAAAGCTACAACACGTTCCATCCAAAGAATCCTAAGCATGACGCCCCTGTGGTTGGGCACCTATAATACATATATATATATATATATATACAGAAGAGATAACAGCAAACGGGTCAGAGCCCGATTGTAAAACAGTTTTAAAATAGTTTAGCAAGTATTTAAAATGCTTACCGGCTAATGCAACAATCATATTAGTATGCGACACTCTCTTGAGAATTATCACCTCTCATCTAGTGTGCACGTCTATCGTACTAATGAATCTCATATATCTCTCTAACTTATTCTCCATAAGTCTTATCATGTGAAATTAAGGTTATGATATTCACTTTTAGATAATCTATCTCTTCAAGATTTCTTACGTTAATTAGAGTAACTCCGTATCGTTTTAACGTTTCCGAATACTTATAGTGAAATTGAAAATTTATACATTGCTTAACTTCTTTCACGCACAGTAGAAAGTTCTCATATCGATATACGTATATATATATTAATTACTCGTATAATATATATACAAACAGCACCCCACATAAAATCTATGGTGCTAGGCTTCCATATATAAGTATATATATACCAATCACTCATATAATATATATATATATACTAACGGCACCCCACATAAAATCTATGGTGCCGGCATACTCTGCTATCAAGTCCCCTTTATCACACAAACTAAGGGAAATACTAGTTCGGAATCACTCTCGAACTGTATTAACACAAAAATACAAACAAATGGAGGCGAAGCATAGTTCCAAGTCACTAAGAGGTCAGCACATACCCTCACGTCTCTTAGGACCGTCTGACTATCAATCAGATAGCCTGTACCAAGGAATCCTATGTTCTAGGGTACGAGTCAATATCCCCCATAAAGGTCCCATCGAGATAAGACCGTCCCGACGCGGAAACCCGTAATATCAAGTAGTCCGAGTATGAATTTTATACAGATATAATATATGCACAATCACACAGTGATATATATATATATATATATATATATATATATATATATACACACATCCACATTGTTGAATTAGGTGCGCTCACGACCCATAATTATAATTATCCGTTATTACACATTTTACTCGATTATTTCGTATAACGGACTCGTTCATTTTATTCTCGTAATTAAGTTATTCTAAACTCACTTCTCTCCTCTCGAAGTATTATATTTTCCTAAGTACAATTTCAGTAGGCCCTCACTCACCTTCTAATCCAACTTCCTAGACATTTCGATTATTTAATCAACGCACGTATGATTTCCTACGTATGAATATCTCCCATTTTCCCTGCCTTTCCCTTTCACATTAAAGTCCCACATAACGTGGTTTATCTTGACCCTACTGGTCCATTTTGTGTTTCATTATGTTCTAGCAACTCTAATCAAGATTTACTACTCATCAAATCGGATTAAGCTAACACGAGAAAAAATGCAGTTTTCCAGAAGGGGTCGATCGATCGATCGATGCTCTGGGCTCGATCGATCATTCAAGCAGTTATAGCGAAACTGTAGAAAACCCTGCTACGGAAATCTTACCCCAAACTCATCCAAATCATCATGTTTCAGTCCCAAACTCCCAACCACTTATACTATAAGTGTTGTATACCTATATAAATAATATTCTACGTAAAACATGCGAGTTTTCCTCGACTATAACAAAATAAAAGGGTAAAATCTATATAAATATCAAGAGCCCTAATATTTTTCTTTAACTTAGTTTCTTCCATTCTTTTTCCAGATTTTCTATCACTAACACCATGGAAATTCGTGGTTCAGCCTCTACATATGAAATGGATTTCCAGAATATAATATTTACCTCTACAACATGTAATTTTTTTTTTTGTCTCCAATTAATGTTTTCTTTCAAGAACACAATTCTAATCAACTCTAGACTAATATAAAGGAATCGATTAACTTGATTAAAGCAAGATAGATACTTGCCTGAAATTCAAAGTTCTGATTTGTGAAAGAATTTGGTGTGGTTGAGATCCTCGTTGCGCGATCTACCATTTGGCGGTGACGGCGGTGCAACCGGAGGAGTTCTTGGCCTAGAACTCCTTGGAAAGCTTCTCCTATTCCTCTCCAATGGCCGTCATTAGTTTTTAGTTATGATAACCCTAGAAGACAACACTTACCATCTGATATAACCCTAGCAATTTCGTGGGTTTAATTACCCATAATTACAAAATGTCCAAAACTCCCTCCCGGGGTACTAATTAAGCCTAAAAATGCCCCGAGACCCAAATTAAACCTCCGAGTACATTATTTTGACTATCTCGACCCTTCCGGACACTTTGTCTCACTTGAAATGACCATACGGGCAACTTATAATTTATTCACTTTATATAATAATAATTTAGTCCTGACACGACACAGGCGCGTCCCGACTTAATTTCCATAATTGTCATTTTATTCACACGTGACAATTTTTATAAAAATCAATCTCATATATTACTATACTCATCCAGTAACATTCAACAAATTTCCAATAATTACTAACTCTCGTCACGCTAGTAAATATTTAAAACAACTTTTCGGATTAAAATTAAATTAATTTATCTCAATTAAATTTAATAAATCCTTAAATTTAAAAGCCATAAAAATACGGGGTATTACATACTTCCCCCCTAATAACGGAATTTTGTTAGAAATTCGGAAAATAAGGCCTACCTGGTAGAACAATTATGGATATCTTTTTAGTACGCAAACTATCTACATAGTAAGGCGCCTAATCACTATAGCCCCCGCCTCACAGCAAGCTTGATTAACATTCTCATTGGAGACATTTCACCTGGTGCTCCTAACCGACAACATTCGCATAGGTCACGCCTATACATTATAAATTTCCATTATCTCACTATCATAGGGAGGACGCACCTCACTACATGACAACTACTCGGATTTATTTATATACAAAACTCCCATTCTGAGAAAAACCATACGAACATTTGACCACTCTTGTTTGCCTAAAACAGTCATGGAATTCCACCATAGTTATCGGATTATTCTCGACCGATCAAAAATTTTGATTATCCACTCACCTCTAAACACATGGAAGAAGAATAGTTGAGGTTCTTCCACACCAAAACCTTAATAAGCACCTCGTACGTGACAAACAGGTACGAGTGCTTCTACAGAGCACTCCTGAAATCACCGTACCAAGATTCCAAAATTTCCTTCACGTGGCTCCACTAATCTTTCATCACCGTGCGCCTATTCCCTATCTAAGGGTGATACATCCTACTCGAAATGAAACCTTATCTCCGCTGTTTCCTGAAATCTCATATCAAAGGTGGGATTCAAAAATCTCATCCCGATTTAGAAATTAATATTGTGCCAGACCATGTACTGGCGCGATCCTTCCTTTCAAAGGAAGTCTGGGGCACACTAGTTAATATTGTAAACCACCCCAAAGGAATATCAATCACTTCCTTCTTGGGCGACTTAATTCACATGTTCGGATGAACCCTTGATCTTGTTTTGAGGATGGTAACCCATCTAAGAACTTTACCGACCTCTTCCAATTTCAGGAATTGTCGATAAACACAAAATTCTTTGGTTGATTCTCCTCTTCCAACCGAACCCTACTTATGGGCGGTACATATAGAGACTACTCACTACATCCCGCTAAACCGATTTTTTTCTTGAAATGTCTCACATTAAGTGACACGTAATGCTGGCCTTCCTTCCTTGGTGTATGCTGAAAGTTCCGACCCGTGCTTTTTTCTCCACGATGCGCACTTCTGGATCTTTTATACCATACTAACATCATCACTCTTTGTATGCGCAAGTCTCTCTCGCACTTGACTAATAACAACTCTGCTCCGAGTATTCTTCATAATAATTAAATTCTACTCTATTCAAGGAATACCCCTTCTTAAATGGCTTCCCACAGCCTTCCAATCAAAATTAGGGTGTGCTATTTTAATTGCACACTTATGTATGGATTATCGCCCCTCATGTGACGTTTAATCCACTCTACTACTTTTACTTCATTGTGTTAGTCCCACAAACATATATTCCACACGTTTATTACCACGTCCCTTCAACTCGGACGATTTTAACATAAGCGAACCAAGATGCCCACATTTTGTAACACCCCGACCGCCTTGGGAGAGCGAACGGTGCGCTACTCATCTGTAGAACTAACTAAATCCAACAAAATATAAGGAATAGGGCATTCAAATTCCATGACAACAAAATAGGAACAACAAATCTCAAACTTCTTCAGATAAGTACAATAATTTTCCCAAATGGGTACAACAACCAAAATAAATCACTAACGCTCTATTCATTAAAATAAATACAAGCCATCTCTTTTGTATAATAAAAATTATTTCCAGATAGTCCATGCTAAAAATCATCCCAACTCTTTATTTACCTTGTGTTCTGAACGCGGTTACATCACTTGGGTACTCTCAATCACCCTAGAAATTGAAATTTTTAAATCCTCCTTATCATCGTTCCACCCCTTAACTCGTGGGGATAACTTTCAATGCTTTCTTACCACATAACCGGCTCCACTGGACTTAAATCATGATTCAACTTCTAACTTATAGATATAATTACCTACCCCTAGTACGACTGAGGTACCAAACTCATGGATAAATGACCAAACATCTCCCTAATTCCAACCTTACACTAAGTTTCATGCGTGGGATGTCTCGCAAAGAGAAATCCATATAAGGAAACCCCCCGATACACTACTGCCTGGCATTATCGATTATCAAAATCCGTTAGGTCCTCCGTCCATAGCATGTACCCCTTTATTCCGTCTCTTGACAGAAAAGTTACATTTCCTCCCTTAATTATACTTAACAAAGAACATTTCACCAATTGCACTATCGTTCAGTATTGGTTGGTGGTAATTGCATTCCATAAACCTTGAATAAATACAATTGGAATTCTAGAAATCCCTTTCCCTAATAATAGGGGTATAACTATTAACTCCCACATCTCTAGAGGATAGATATAACAATGCACTCTTCCTATCCCCAAGTCCTGAGTGCTAAACATAATACTGAGTTAAATCTTTTCGCTCAACAGTAAACCCGCTACATACTGAATCATAATGACAAAGTCCATACATACATCGGTATCGAATATCTCGAGCCCACTATCCCCTCTGAAGTCTCTAGGATAGATAATATAAGTACGAGTCCGACCTTCTTGCAGGTGAAGCCTCGCCAGAACAAAACATGTTGCACTAATGCAACCACTCTGATAGCCTTGCAATAATTGCCCACTATCGTACTAACCATTTCTATAACGTTGTAACAAAGATAATATCATACTCGCATATCGCATCACTACAAAGAGTAACCTCAATAAAGTACATAACACTATTAATATACTCATTCATCCTCCGTGGATAGCACTAAAGAAAAATCCCGCTACACTAAGGAAAAATATTCACATAATGATAATGTTTATAATTATACTCATTAAACTCGTCTCACATGCTAATCTAGCAATAAACAAAATATAGTGACTCGCTCGTGTCACATAAACACGCCTCATCCTCTGAGGATACAACTTATACTTCCACCTTGCCAATCGTCTTGACTGCACAAATGGTCTCTGAACGTAACACGTCTGCCCAAACCAAAACAAAACTACTTTAATCGTTGTCTTTTACTAGGCACCGTATTCTTGTCCCTTTACTCACTTCGAAAAATATTATCGCGTGCGATTTCACTCTCCACAAAATACCTCAACACATAATCCACTTATCACCTGTCCTACTAACCATGTTAGGATTGTCCTTCTCTCGGAATTTAGTAGACTCGATTCTTGTTGGCTACCCCGGTTATTCCCTTAGCCTTTTAGACCCTAAAGAACATGTCACTGTCTATAATAGTCCTTACTGAATTTACCATCACTTGGTAAGAATTCAACTATCCGAATCATTTAAATGGATCCCCCGATGTGTATCCACACCCCTTTGTGGTGCTACACCACCACCGTTGTATTCAGTCTTATTCTCGACTAAATTCTTTGATTCTTTTAGCTTCCCACACAAAGGAGCATTATCATCTTTATTGACAAAATACGACATTGTCAACCTCTGAATCGGTCGTCCATCAGAATTTCCTCTTTGAGTGTTATCAACTATTATTACGAGTCGATCTCCCACTTGGAGTCATTTCCTCCACTTGTATCTACATCTTTCGATAAAAAATTCGCTAACGGTTAAGATTCATATTCAGAAATGGATCTCTGTCACGTCCTCCTGTGATGAGTTCAGGACAACGTTCACCCCTAATCCTGAACATCTGATGAATGAACAGACGGTCAACACTGTACCTAAGGTTCTCCTATGGACATAGCATTCCACTTCTAAAATTGGTGGTTGACTCCCATCATTATAACTTCGTTCCGACAGCCAAGAAAATTTTCTCTAAATTTTCACTTTCAGTTAGCCACACTCCATCCTATATCTAAACCTTGGGATACTTTACCTCCTTTGGTAAACACACATAATTCACGCATTTTTAGAATTCCCACTGACAGTTCTCTACACGTTTTGTAACACGTTGGGTGAGTTTACTCTCGCACCTCATTCGACTATAGCAGCATTTGGAAATCATGTTTGCGCCTTAGTCACCTTTCTCGTCTTGGCTTCTCTTGCCATAATGGAGGTGACCTCGACTACGGTCATCATCCTTGAATATATTTTATAACCTCAACTGATCCCTGCCTCCTGATGTCCGCTTAACGGTCTTCTTAGAACATCCGCCATCGCTCGGCACACGCACACATCTGAATGAAATTAGAATTCACTAATGTATATAAGTTATAGCAGGAGAACGAAATCTCATCAAAGAAATCGACTATCCTAAACATAGGGCTCTATATCAAACAAAGCAACGCTGAAAGCATAATAAGCCGCACAGATCTTAAAGAACACTAGAACCTGATGCTTTGATACCACCTGTGACACCCCGCCTAATTAAATACCGGGAGATCAATCCCTTATTAAATTAAAATCAAGGTGAACAGTTGGTTCATTCTTAGCATCACTGTCACAAATTAAAATTTTCAAATTTCAAATACCCTAATTAATTAAGCTAAGTGACAAAATCATTTAAAACCTTATTTCCATTTTATTAAATCCAATTATAAAACCTTTGACCATTAACATTTTAAGAGTTACACATTATGTATAAGAAAATAAATGAACATCCAAGAGTTTAACCATCAATAACGAATTCAAATTTAAAACACCAAAGGAAAACATCCTGACAGTAATAAATCCCTAAGTAAAGATACCTAAAGTAAAAGAATTACAATCTCCGACAAAACCAACTGAATAATGGAAAAGGGCGACACATGCCCCACTGGATAAAACTGAACTAGAAGTGGAGTCAACAATGAAATCGTCTAAGAAATGGCCTTCAACTCCCACAAAAGCTACAACAAGTTCCATCCAAACAATCCTAAGCATGACGCCCCTGTGGCCGGGCACCTGTAATACATATCTATATATACACAAGAGAGAAGAGATAACAGCAAGCGGGTCAGAGCCCGATTGTAAAACAGTTTTAAAATAGTTTAGCAAGTATTTAAAATGCTTACCGGCTAATGCAACAATCATATTAGTATGCGACACTCTCTTGAGAATTCTCACCTCTCATCTAGTGTGCACGTCTACCGTACTAATGAATCTCATATATATCTCTAATTTATTCTCCATAAGTCTTATCATGTGAAATTAAGGTTATGATATTCACTTTTAGGTAATCTATCTCTTCAAGATTTCTTACGTTAATTAGAGTAACTCCGTATCGTTTTAACGTTTCCGAATACTTATAGTGAAATTGAAAATTTATACATTGCTTAACTTCTTTCACGCACAGTAGAAAGTTCTCATATAGATATACGTATATATATATATTAATTACTCGTATAATATATATACAAACAGCACCCCACATAAAATCTATGGTGCTAGGCTTCCATATATAAGTATATATATACCAATCACTCATATAATATATATATACTAACGGCACCCCACATAAAATCTATGGTGCCGGCATACTCTGCTATCAAGTCCCCTTTATCACACAAACTAAGGGAAATACTAGTTCGAAATCACTCTCGAACTGTATTAACACAAAAATACAAACAAATGGAGGCGAAGCATAGTTCCAAGTCACTAAGAGGTCAGCACATACCCTCACGTCTCTTAGGACCGTCTGACTATCAATCAGATAGCCTGTACCAAGGAATCCTATGTTCTAGGGTACGAGTCAATATCCCGCATAAAGGTCCCATCGAGATAAGACCGTCCCGGCGCGGAAACCCGTGATAGCAAGTAGTCCGAGTATGAATTTTATACAGATATAATATATGCACAATCACACAGTCATATATATATATATACACATCCACATTGTTGAATTAGGTGCGCTCATGACCCATAATTATAATTATCCGTTATTACACATTTTACTCGATTATTTCGTGTGACAGACTCGTTCATTTTATTCTCGTAATTAAGTTATTCTAAACTCACTTCTCTCCTATCGAAGTATTATCTTTTCCTAAGTACAATTTCAGTAGGCCCTCACTCACCTTCTAATCCAATTTCCTAGACATTTCGATTATTTAATCAACGCACGTATGATTTCCTACGTATGAATATCTCCCATTTTCCCTGCCTTTCCCTTTCACATTAAAGTCCCACATAACGTGGTTTATCTTGAACCTACTGGTCCATTTTGTGTTTCATTATGTTCTAGCAACTCTAATCAAGATTTACTACTCATCAAATCGGATTAAGCTAACACGAGCAAAAATGCAGTTTTCCAGGAGGGGTCGATCGATCGATCGATCGATGCTCTGGGCTCGATCGATCATTCAAGCAGTTATAGCGAAACTGTAGAAAACCCAGCTATGGAAATCTTACCCCAAACTCATCCAAATCATCATGTTTCAGTCCCAAACTCCCAACCACTTATACTACAAGTGTTGTATACCTATATAAATAATATTCTACGTAAAACATGCGAGTTTTCCTTGACTATAACAAAATAAAAGGGTAAAATCTATATAAATATCAAGAACCCTAATATTTTTCTTTAACTTAGTTTCTTCCATTCTTTTTCCAGATTTTCTATCACTAACACCATGGAAATTCGTGGTTCAGCCTCTACACGTGAAATGGATTTCTAGAATATAATCTTTACCTCTACAACATGTAATTTTTTTTTTGTCTCCAATTAATGTTTTCTTTCAAGAACACAATTCTAATCAACTCTAGACTAATATAAAGGAATGCATTAACTTGATTAAAGCAAGATAGATACTTGCCTGAAATTCAAAGTTCTTATTTGTGAAAGAATTTGGTGTGGTTGAGATCCTCGTTGCGCGATCTACCATTTGGCGGTGACGGCGGTGCAACCGGAGGAGTTCTTGGCCTAGAACTCCTTGGAAAGCTTCTCCTCTTCCTATCCAATGGCCGTCATTAGTTTTTAGTTATGCTAACCCTAGAAGACAACACTTACCATCTGATATAACCCTAGCAATTTCGTGGGTTTAATTACCCATAATTACAAAATGTCCAAAACGCCCTCCCGGGGTACTAATTAAGCCTAAAAACGCCCCGAGACCCAAATTAAACCTCCGAGTACATTATTTTGACTATCTCGACCCTTCCGGACACTTTGGCGCACTTGAAATGACCATACGGGCAACTTATAATTTATTCACTTTATATAATAATAATTTAGTGCTGACATGATACATGCGCGTCCCGACGTAATTTCCATAATTCTCATTTTATTCACAGGTGACAATTTTTATAAAAATCAATCTGATATATTACTATACTCATCCAGTAACATTCAACAAATTTCCAATAATTACTAACTCTCGTCACGCTAGTAAATATTTAAAATAACTTTTCGAATTAAAATTAAATTAATTTATCTCAATTAAATTTAATAAATCCCTAAATTTAAAAGCCATAAAAATACGGGGTATTACATATATAATACGTATCGATTAGTATGGATCTTCTGAAAAAACAAAACAAAATCAATCTAATCAAATTAATTACCAATACATAAAATATAATTGGCACAATATATATAACTATAACATTTTAATGATCAATATAAATATGCAATACCTTCCATAGGTTGAGGGCCTTCTATGACTAAATCGGAATGCGACACTAGCATCTCATCCTCCTCTGGCTACAAGAAAATAAGAAATACGACTGGGAGATTGGATCTGATAAAATTAACAATGTTGATCAATTTAAACCCAGAAATTTCACATTGCTGAAATATAAAGGTGAAGGATAATAAAAATCAAGAATGAGTAGTTTCAAGATCGAGACTTAATTAAACGTAAATAGAAAAAATAGGTAGTGAGAAAATGTAAGTAACAACAAGCGAAAGGAAATACAGTACACAAAGATGATTTGAGTATATATATATATAGTTATAGTTACATCCATAGGTGGATATTACCTCTAATATCTCGTCGGTGTGGAATGCTAGGGGACTGAGAGAAGAAGTTGCGTGAGAGAGAGAAGGAGACGACGTGAGAGAGAGAGAGTGAAACAGCATGAGAGATGAGGATGAAACAACGTGAGAGAGAGAGAAGGATACACTTGAGTGAGACAAGGATGAGCCAAAAGGAGAGGGAGCGGGAGAGAACGAAAAGATAAAAAGAATTTAGGGGGAAAAACCCCCGCTTCTAAATTTTGGGAGAGAAAAAAATGTCATAATATGTGCACTTTGGTTAGGTAACTCTTAAAAAATGTCATAACATCTGCAATTAAATATGAATTTTATATTTAAAGTGTCATGAAAAATAATATTAATATATATAAAATGACATTTTATATTACAAATGTCACATTAATAATAACATTAAACTTTAAATGACATTTTTATAATAAATGTCTTTAAATTCATTTTTCGAGCGCCATAAAAAGGTGTTTTTCTTGTAGTGTGGAATGTTTTATCTAGTCTTATTTATTTTGTAGTTGATTCATGTCCAGTATTTATTATATTCATGAGGAATGAAATTTTCTTATGTCTTAAACACGGAAATTATAAATAAATTATGTGGTTATAACTTAAAATTTGAAAATATTTTTTTGACACTTAGCTTACTTATTTATTAGGTGATAAATAAAGAAAATTATTCTTCGACAGTGATGTTAAGAATGAACCAATCGGATACTTTGGTTTAATTTAATAAAGGACTGATCACCTGGTATTTAATTAGGCGGGGTGTCACAAGTGGTATCAGAGCATCAGATTGTAGTGTCCTTTAGGATTTCTACGGCTTATTATGCCTCTAGCTTAGTGTCTTTGATATAGAGCCCTATCTCTAGGACTGTTGTATTCCTATTTATTCGATTACGTCTTCAACTATGTGAGATTTAATAATAACTATGGACTAAGAAATTCCTTCTCATTTCAGATGCCTCCGAGACGATCACCGAGGGACAGAAATGCCCAATCAGAGCAGCCAGCAGCTCAGGTTAGGGAACAATGAATGCAGCTGAAGTTGCCGCCATAGTTACTCAGACGCTGAATGTAGCTTTAGCGGTGGTATAGCAGGCCCCACCCCAGGTTCAAGCCGTGGCGCCAGTTCCAGCTTAGTTTCCCACTGCATGGGAGATAGTTAGGGATGCCTTTCAGAAGTCACATCCCCAAGAGTTCTCGGGCAGTTCTGACATTGTCATCGCGAGCCAATGGAAGAAAGACATCCAGAGGCATCTTCGCATGTATGAGTGCACAGATATTCAGAGACAGTTATTGGCTACCTTTAAGCTTGTAGGCCCGCCTTACAGTGGTGGGAGTCCACTACCACTTTGGAGGAGAGGGACAGTATGACGATTTAGATTTTCTGGGTGCAGTTTGACCGCAAATACTTTCCTTTCGCATTGCAGACTGAGATGAGGTGGAAATTATTAAATCTCAAGCAGGAAGGTATGACTGTTGCGGAGTATGAGGAGGAGTTCACGAGATTGATTACCATAGTGCTAGATGAGGTACCTATCGAAGAGAAGAAGATTCGAATTTTCATGGATGGCTTGACCTAGAGGATTCGCCAGCACCTCTTAGGTAATATGTCATTGGGTACTTATACTGATGTACTCAATGCTGCCCTATTACATTACCAGGACCACCACTTCCATCAGCAAGGAAGCAAACGAGCTGGGGAGTCTAGCTAGCAGGGTCGGATAGGAGGTAGTAGTGCCAGTGGGGCACCAGCAGCTCAGGGGCAGGTCCGTCAGGGCGAGCAGAGTTCCCATCGGGGGGGCCCTGCTAAGCGATTCCGATCTAGTGACTCTAGGTAGGGGCATGGGGGTTATAGACAGGGTCAGCAGGGCCAGTCTAGTTAGTAGGTACAGCAGGGCTAACATCGTTACCAGAAGGGCCAATAGGGGTATCAGCAAGGCCAGTGGAGGGGTAGTAACGGCCATCAGGGTGGAGGACAACAGGGATAGAGGGGAGAAAATTTCAGGGGTATATGCTTTGGTTGTAGTAGGAATGGCCATAGGCGTCAAGATTGCCCAGAGGGGGATAGGGCCCCGCAGTAACAGGGTGCCCATCAGGAGCCGCAGAGACCGATCTTCCCAGTCGCCCTCCCAAAACCACCTCAGATACCAGCCATCCCAGCAGTCCTAGTTCAGTAGGGACAATTGCAGTATGAACGTGTTTATAACGTCCACCAGGCAGTAGAACCGCAGGTGCCACCTGCAGTTGAGGGTACGTTTCCTATCCATGGTACTATGGGTCGCATTTTATTTGACACGGGGGAATCACACTCCTTCATAGCCACTAGTTTTGCACAGGCCACGGGGTTGTTAGGCACGACAGAGAGTACAGTGACATGGGTAGACTCATCGCTGGGTAATGGGTCGTTGATTTTCTTTATATGCAGGGGAGTAGGTATGAGATTGGGAGTCTAATTTTTCCTGGAGATATGATAGTCTTAGATATGCATGAGCATGACGGCTTATTGGCATGGATTGGCTTTTTTCTTATAGAGCCATGATAGAATGTTTCAATAGGAGTATTATCTAGCCGATAGATAGATTTTGTTATAGATTTGATGTCGGGCACTCGGTCGATAGCTCGTGCACCATACCGTATGGCTCCAGCTGAGATGAGAGAGTTGCGAGATCAGATTGAGAAACTACTGGGACAGGGCTTCATCTGTGAAGTACCTTACCTTGGGATGCTCCCTTACTATTTATGAAGAAAAGAGATGGGTCATTAAGGTTGTGTGTAGACTACCGAGAGTTTAACAAAGTTAGGATATGAAATAAGTATATATTGCCCAGAATCGATGACTTGTTTGACCAGTTGAGAGGAGCTGCCTTCTTCTCAAAGATAGACTTAAGATCGGGATATCATTAGTTACGGATTAGGGAGAAGGATGTGTCGAAGACTGCTTTCTTGACGCGATATGAAACCTACAAGTTTTGGGTTATGCCGTTTAGGCTAACCAATAATCTAGTCGTGTTCTTGGACTTAATGAACAGGGTGTTCAGAGAGTTTATGGATCAGTTTGTCATTGTCTTCATAGATGACATTCTGATTTATTCCCGAACTAAGGAGGAGCATGCCGAGCATTTGAGACGGGTTCTTCAGACTCTGAGAGAACATCAGTTATATGCTAAGTATGAGAAGTGTGGATTTTGTCTACGTGAGGTCCAGTTCTTGGGGCACGTTGTTTCCACCAGGGGGATATCTATAGATCCGGGGAAGGTGTTCGTAGTGAGGGAGTGGGGGCAGCCCATGACACCGTAAGAAATCCATAGTTTCTTGGGATTGGCAGGGTACTACAGGCGGTTCATTTGAGGATTCTTGAAGATAGCGGGTCCATTGATTAATCTAACTCGCAAGGGGGTACCATACGTATGGGATGACGCTTGTCAATTGGCTTTCGATGAGCTAAAGGATAAGTTGGCTTCGGTGCTAGTTCTTGCTTTACCCAGTCCAGGAGTGGAGTACCTGGTGTATACTGAAGCTTCCCTACAGGAACTTGGTGGAGTACTTCAGCAAGAGGAACAGGCTATAGCTTATGCCTCCCGCAAGCTCAAGCCTCACGAGAGGAATTACCCCGCCCACGACTTGGATCTAGCAGCGATCGTCTTTGCCTTAAGGATTTTGAGACACTACTTGTTGGGGGAGAAATTTGACCTGTTTACGGACCATAAGTCACTACAATACTTGTTCACTCAGCGGGAGTTGAACATTCGTTAGCATAGGGGGATGAAGTTTGTGAAAGATTACCAGCTCGAGATACAGTACCACCCATGGAAGCCTAACGTAGTTGCTGATGCGTTGAGCCGGAGGCCAATAGGTGAGGTGGCAGAATTGTGGAAGGCGAAATGGAAAGAGTTGAGACATCAAGATGCAGTGGCCTGATCCTTTATGTCCTTCATGACAGTCACACTAGAGATTGTTACGAGGGTGATCCAGGCCCAAGCCGCTGATTCGTTTTGCCAGGATCAGATTGTATGACTTCTATCTGAGGGCGCAGAGTCCTACTCAGTGAGTTCAGATGGGGGTTTGCGACTTAATGGGAGATTAGTGGTCCCGGAAGGGGAGGACTTACGTCATGCAGTGATGACAGAGTCGCATGGATCTCGACTTGCGGTATATCCCGAAGGGAATAAGATGTACCAGGATATGAGGCGACAGTACTAGTGAAGTGGGATGAAGAAGGACATTACGAAGTTCATGTCTAAGTGTGCCACCTGTCAGTTGGTAAAGGTGGATCATCAGAAGCCATCAAGATTACTTCAGCCGCTAGAGATTCCTATGTGAAAATGAGAAAGCATTTCCATGGATTTCATCACTGGGTTGCCTGCATCACAGCGGGGTCACGATTTTATATGGGTAGTGATGGATCGATTGACCAAGGTAGATCATTTTCTGCCGGTGTGGACAGACTACACTACTGGACAGTATGCACAGTTATTTATTGCTGAGATAGTGAGATTGCATGGGGTGCCCCTGGATATCGTGTCCGACAGAGACAAGATCTTTATGCCACGCTTCTGAGAGAGCTTTCAGGAGGCTATGGGTACTGAGTTGCGGTTGAGTACGACTTATCATGAGCAGACTAAGCGTACTAATCAGATGTTGTAGGATATGTTGCGCACGTGTGTCCTTGATTTTGGAGGGGGGTGGGAGCAGTACCTTCCACTGGTGGAGTTCGCTTATAATAACTCATACCAGTTTACGATTAGCATGACCCCTTTGAGGCGTTGTATGGAAGACCTTGTCGTTCTCCAGCTTGTTGGCTAGAGGTGGGGGACAACAAGTTACTCGGGCTAGAGGTGATTCAGAACACGTCAGCCAAGATTGAGATGATCAGGAGTCGCACTCGGGTAGCCCAGGACAGGTAGAAAAGTTACGCCGATGCAAAGCGGTTCTTCAGGGAGTTTAGCGTGGGGGACCAAGTATTGCTGCGAGTGCCTCCTATGAAATGAGTAATGAGGTTCGAGAAAAAGGGGAAATTGGCTCCGAAGTATGTAGGACCATTTCCCATTATCGAGAAGATCGGACCGGTGGCATACAGACTTGGGTTGCTGGAGCACTTGCACCATATTCATGATGTGTTCCACATTTCATCGTTGAGGCGGTATCTTCGGGATGAGTTCGCCCACACTCACATTGCGATATAGGAGATTGACTTGCAGCCCAACAGTTCTTATGAGGAGAGACCAGTGGCTATCCTAAACCATAGTAATGGGAGATTGCAGTCAAAGGAAGTCTCACTTGTATGGTTCCAATGGGAGCATCATAATGTAGAGGAGTTCACTTGGGAGCACGAGGAAGATATGCGCGAAAAGTATTCAGAATTGTTTTTACCAGGTATGCCTTATTTTCGAATTTCGGGATAAAATTCCATTATTAGGGGGGAAGTATGTAATACCCAGTGTTTTTATGGCCTTTAATTATGGGATTAATTAAATTAAATTGGGATAAATTAATTTAATATTAATTCGGATTTTAAAATAAATATTTACTAGCGTGACGAGAGTTAGTAATTATTTGTGAGAATTATATTGAATATTACTTAATGAGTAAAGTAATATATGAGATTGAATTTATTAAAATTGTTGCGAGTGAATAATACGACAGTTATAAAAATTAAGTCGGGACGCGCGTGTTAGTCGTGTCGGGACTAAATTAATGGGATAAAAAGTAAATTAATTCTAAGTCCCCTGTATGGTCATTTCGAGTGCTTCAATGTGTTCGGAAGGGTCTAGATAGTCAGAAAAGTATACCCGGGAGTTTATCTTGGGTCTAGGAACATTTTTAGGCCTAATCGGCAACCCGGGAGGGCATTTTGGTAATTTTTAATTTTAGGCCTAAATTAATTACGAAAATTCTAAGGTTATATCTGCTGTTAGATGTTGTCTTCTAGGGTTAGAACAAACACAACTCACAGAGGCCATTAGAGGAGGGAGGTCATGAGCTTTCCCAAGGCTAGAACCACCCTAGTTACACCGTTTTCACCACAAACACCGTCGGAGTGTAGATCGGAGGAAGAGGAACTCAGCTACACCATCAAATCCCAGAAATTTAGACCTTCATTCTTGAGGCAAGTATCTATCTTACTGTTCTTAGGTTGATACAACATTCATGTTAGAGTAGGAAGAATAATTATATGTTTTAGGGAGATTTAATGAAATTGGAAGAATATAATTTACATGTTCGAATGGGAACTATGTTAGGTTAATATCATTATTGCATGTAGAACATCTGTCATGAATTTTAATGAATCTTAGGGGAAGAAATCTGGAAATACTATGTGGTTCTTGAAAGAATATGGTAAAATAGGGTTTAAGATCAAGTAATGAATTCCAACTATTTAATGATGATTCCTTAATGAATTTCTCAAGATTTTACGTTAGAAATTGTTTATACCTGCTGTTATAACGTTTGTGATGATTGGTTGGGAGTTTAGGCTAAATTATTAGAGGTTTTGGAGATTAATATTGATGAAACCCGTAGGTTTAATTGTGCAGAAAATCGCAGACCAATATCTGTTCGATCGATCGATCGATCGACTCAAGAATGTCGATCGATCGACTGGATCGATAGATCGACCATTCCCATCGATCAATCGACTCCTCCTAGAATTTGAATCTTTTTTCCTTTTAATGTTAATCTAACCCCAATGTATAAGTACCCTTAGACATAACTTAAATACCATGATGGGACTTGGGGAGGACCAGTAAGGTGGTAGGCAAGGTTCGGGTAGTATGATTTTTATATGAGATTTAACCTTGAAGTCACGAGGGAATAAAATGGGGTGATAATCATGTGTATGTTAAATTAGGTCTTGTGAGAATTAAGCATGACTTAGACCAGTAGGGTACAGAGAGTACAACTACTGATACTATAATTATCAAAATGATACACTTCGGGGTCGAGAAGTACTTAGGAACTTGCGGTAAAAGGGAATATAAAAGAGTGAACTAATTATACGTAAAATTCGGGTATAACATGACGTGTATGGGTAGAACATGTTATGGGTCGTGGGTGTACCTATCTAAATAATGTAAATATATATATGAGTGCATGTACATATACTATATGAATATCTATGCTTAATTATACCCGCGGTACTTGATATCACGGAGGTTTTCGCGTCGGAACAGTCTTATTCTGATGTGACCTTTATGGGAAATATTGACTCATACCCTAGAGCATAGAATCCTTGGTACAGGCTATCTGAAAATAATAGTATATACGGTCTTAAGAAACGTGAGGGTATGTGATGACCTCTTAGTGACTTGGAACTATGTTTCACCTCCAATATGTGTATTTTGTGTTAATACAGTTCGAGAGTGGATTCGAACTAGTATTTTCCTCATTTGTACGAGAGGTACAGGGACTTGATAGAAGAGTATACCAGCACTATAGACTTTATGTGGGATGCCTTATTAGTATATATATTGTGAGTGATAAATATATGTACCTGTGATTCATCTACTGTGTTTGTAAGTAGATAAAATTGAATAATTGATATTAAATAAACTAAGTGTTTGAGAACTTAAGGATGTATTGAGATGTACATAGCTGACTTGGTAAATTCATAAGAAAAGTTATCATATATAAATTATAGTTATGCGATCACGTGAATCGAAATTGATGAGGGGAGATTGGGTTAGACTAGTTAACTGGGTTAGTTTTACCTAGATTTATTTCAGTAGTACGTTAGGCGTGTACATTAGATAATATGTGAGAATTCTCAAGTGAGTGTCAAGGCACTAACATGTATGTAATATCAACTGGTAAGCTTTTTATATACTTGCTAAATTTTTTTAAAGTTATTTTACACTCGGGTACTGTCATCTCCTCATATATATATATATATATATATATATATATATATATATATATATATATATATATATATATATATATATATATATATATATATGTGTGTGTGTGTGTGTGTGTGTGTGTGTGTGTTACATGTACCCAACCATAGGGCGTCGGACTTAGATCTTTGGACTATTGACGTGCTGCAGCTAGTCTGGGAGTTGCAGGTCCTTGCATTTAGACGCCTCTATCATTTCCTTCAGTTTTATTCAGACATTTCATTTTGGGCATGTTTCACCCATTCTCAGTCGTTTTATTAAAGATTTTATTCAGTTTACTTTAGTCATTTATTTCAGTTGTACTTAAGGATTTTATGGTTGGTTGGCTTGAGACTTTGAACTGGAATGTTTTATCTTGTCTTATTTATTTCATTAGTTGATTCATGTCCAGTATTTATTATATTCACGTGGGATGGAATTTGCTTATGTCTTAAACACGAAAATTATAAATAAATTATTTGGTTATAACTTAAAATTTGAAAATATTGTTTTGACACTTAGCTTAATTATATATTAGGTGATAAATAAAGAAAATTATTTTTCGACGGTGATGCTAAGAATGAACCACTCGGAGACTTTGATTTAATTTAATAAAGGACTGATCATCCGATATTTACTTAGGCGGGGTGTCACACCAACGTGAATTAAAAGTGCTCAATCTAAACTCATCATTAGTCGAGTCTGACACACGTTTTAAATTCGTGACATTATTTGTGGTGACAGTGAGAGGAGTCCAGCCTTTTTCACAAATAACCTAAACTCTTTCATCGATTGCTTTTAAATGAGATTTCATGCGAGCTTTTCAGTAAGCATAATTAGACCCGTCAAAAATTTGCAACCGGTTATATAAGTTTTCACTTGGAAACATTGTGACAATTTTTAAAAATTATGATTTTTGAAAAAAAAATCAATATCACACAATTTTGCGAAAAATAAAAATACTCGGTAAATTTGAGTAACCTGCTCTGATACCAATTTGTAAAGTGTCATGCAATACTGATTTAAATAAATGCACAAATTCCAACATAAACTTATTTAATTGGAGTCAATTTTAAAGCAAATTAAATCAGTCCTTAAACAAGCAACTACGTGTAGGCATGTAAACGAATCGAATTCGGACCGGATCAGGCAAATCCAAATCCATATCCATTTATGTTAAACGAATTCGGATCTGATCCGTTTATTAATCAGATCGGATCAGGCAAATCCAAATTCATATCCGTATATGTTAAACGGATTCGGATCTGATCCGTTAATCCAATTATCCGTTTATGTTAAACTTGATTTGCAAAATTTTTATTTTCAATTCTTATTTCATAAATTTATTTTGCAAATGTTCCAAAAAAATAGATAATGAAATAAAGAACTATTATAATACATATTTAAAACATTATTAAATACAATTTATGTTAATTAAAAATATATTATATATAATTTATATATATATATATATATATATATAAATTAAAAATATTAATCGGGTCGAATTATTAACGAATCGGAGTATATGAATCCAAATCCGCTCCATTTAATAAACGGGTAATCGGGTTATCGGTAATCAGATAATCGGATTTTAAGCATGATCCATATCCGCTTAAATGGATCAGATTCGATCTATTGACAGGCCTAACTACGCGCGCGCGCGCGCGCGTGTGTGTGTGTGTGTGTCAAACCATATTAACACAAATATGCTAACTCACAGATTTCAGGAAAAATCTTCGAAGAGCAAAACCTTTTATTTCACTATGAATTAAATCACAATTTACAATCACAATGAAATCTGCAATAAATTTACCTCAACAAACCTACATAGACACGCAGCCTAGAGTCAGCAATGGATCGTACGCAGCGAACCCACACGAACCGCGGCCCTATCTTCAACAAAGGAACACCGTCAAGCAATCCTAATACCATAAAAGGCACCTAAATTGGCAACATAAAATTCTAGCAAAAATACGTTTTGGATTCCACAAAATAACTCACATAAAAGGAATATGGATTGTGAATTGAAAACAAACTTTGAACCCTTAAATTGGAGAAGAGATGATTCTGCTTGTGACAATTATCCAACCAAACAAATTATCTCTCTCAAAAAGTTTTCTGATAAAAACTAACTTCTCCAAATCAAAAACGTAAGTTGAATGCCCTTAATATAGCAATGATTAAGGCGACAGCTCGTTTGAACCAGAAGGATCGTCGCTCGAACGATGATAGATGTCATTTGAACGAGAAAGCATCTCGCTTGAACTAATTTGATCTCGTTCGAACGAGATCAGCTTCAATCCCAAGACCCGCTACAGGACTTAGAAAAAATCTCTCAAACTTGAAAACCTTTCTGAACGAAAACTAACAGGTATGATTTATTGTAACAACCCTCGATTATGGGAGGCTCATTTTATACTAATTTTACCGCATAAGGTAATTATATAAAATGTTAGAACTGGAGTAAATATTAATTGAATGAATTGGAAGTTAATATTTACTAGACGTATGTATATTTACTGTATGTGAAAGTAAATATCATCAGGTTGCATGTTTATAGTGTCATGTATTTAAAATGATATTTTGATTTAAATGAAATTGCAACTCGAAATAATTTATAAAATTTCTGGATGCCAGTTTAGAGGGTGTAGTTAGTCCCGAAGTGTCCGAGACAGTCAAAATAAGTGCCATATTGTATTTTTGTATTTCGGGCACTTTTACCTGATTTTAGCTTAAATGCGTATTTGCGAGTCATTTTAATGTGGTATTAACCACTTAAGTTGGGAGAATTATGTTAAGCCCCGATTTTTAGTCTTCTAAATCCCCTAATTTCCTAATTTATGCCTTAAACATAGAGAGAAAAGGAGAGAAGGAAAGAAGAAGAGAAAAGTGGAGAAAGAAGAGAGAAAATGAAGATTGAAGATGGGAGATTGCTTCTAACACCAAGAAATCTGAATTTGCAACCCTAAGGCAAGTTTTCTACTTGCTAATATGTGATTTAAGTTGAATAATTTGTATGATAATTATGTATATTCATTTGGAGATCAAAAATGGAATTTATGGGAATTAAACCCTAATCTTTATTTTGATGATAAAATTGTGGACTATAATGGTTATTAATCTTGTAGGATAAATTTTGGGTAGATAAATGTTGTTGGTTGTGTGTAAAATTGAAGAGATTTGATGTTTGGGAGGATTAGGGTTCATAACCCTTAAGACAAAATTAGGCAAATCTGCAGAACCGAATCGATTCGGCCTGGCCGAATCGATTCGCCTTGAGACAGTTTCCAGGTCTGGGTTGACCGAACCGATTCGGATGGTCCGAATCGATTCGGAAATTATGAAGAAGGAAGGTTTTCTTAACCGAACTGATTCGGATGGTCCGAATCGATTCACTTTCTTGAACCCGAATCGATTCGGCTAGGCCGAATCGATTCGGAAGCCCTGCATTTTTAGTGATTTTCTTAGTTTAGTCCCAATTCATTTTCTTTAATTCTAGGGCCTAGGAACCTCCTTTAACGAAGTAAACTAAATGTCCTAGAGTTTTAATTGAGTTAGTTACTTTCCCTACACTAGGAATGGGTTTATGTGGGGACTTTTCCGAGGATATGCCAATTGATGTTAGGGCATTTTTTTTCTAGTTAATTATTATGAAACTAGGATTCCTAGAGTTATGTTTGGGAGACTTTTGGAGCTCAATTGAGCTACATTAATATTGATGGATTATAATAACACCATAAAAGTAAGTTGGGAGAATAAATTGAAAGTTCATTCATTCCTTGAGGTATGATAGTATTGGGGTTTTAAAATAACACCCTAAAATGTTTGGAGTTAATTAAGAGTTTACTTACTCCTTTGAGGTTGTAGCAATAATATAAGTTATCGTATGGCTCCGGATAATAAGTTATATTATTTACAAATAGTAAATGGAAACGGTTTCGGATAAAATGAAACATATACACGGAATTGAAATGAAATGGTAATGGTATTGATTTTAGTAAATGATAATTTACTAAATCATGAATTCGGTAAATGATAATTTACTTGATTTTTTTTTAAAATGGTAAATAAAATGGTTGATACACACCTCTCTAAATGACATCATAAGGGAAGTTCGCGCGTTTGGTGATGCCCCCTTGCTAATGAATGCAGGGTGGATATAGTCCATAGGCCATATGAGCGATATGTTATGTTTTTCTGCGCTGGTGAGGAGATTTCGGGTGTGGTCTTGACTCTCCCGCAGGCATATGGCCGCTTCCTGACGTATTGCGATAGGTGCCCAGGTTGTCTTGTATAGATAGGCCCTGGAAGATGATGGTCATTTAGGGGCGCGCCCAGTGGGGAAACTCGGAGGGGCGGTCTTAGAATCGTTATATGTATATAAATATAACTATTCATCATCAAGTGGGGCTTGATGGATTATATGCCATAAAGAGCATGAAGAAGAGCCACAAAGAGCACAGTACAATGCCACAAAGAGCATTTAATGTTGATTATATTCCTGCTAAGGAATGGTAATGCCAGGATGGGCATGTAATTGAAATAAAAGCCATAAAGAGCTTAAGATTTTAATTATATTTCCCTGATAAGGAATGAAATGCAAGTAAAGAGCATAAATGTTGAAATTATGAGTTCCTAATAAGGAACATAATAATGAAATGGAAGGCTTTTAAATTAATGTTACTTATGTTTTTCCTTTCTGTCTTAGTTTATGTTTTATAACTGTGTAGATAGATTTTATTCTTTCTAGCATGATTTTATTCATAACTATCATACTCTTTATTCATCTGGTAATCATAAAGAATCGGGCCCTGACTCGTTTACATTTCTTGTTGCATATGCACCTTGTCTCCGCTCAGGTACTCCGCCGCAAGGATGCCTGACTTGAATTCCTATTCCGATGTCTTCGGCGAGCCGTGATGCATTGTGGGTATTACGGGATACAATTGGTATAAATGTTTTTATTTTTTTTGTATTCTAGCTAAGATCGGGTCTCTTTTACTCGGGGGAGGCCCAAGCTTTTGTAATTGATTAATGTAATGTAATATATAAATTTATTGGAAATTGTTTAATAATGTTGTATGAATCAGCGGACCGATAACATATTCGGTCCTCTTATTTGTTACCTGTTGTTATAGTAATATATATACATCCTTGTGGTTTCCCCTATCTTTTCAGGAAATGGGTTGTTTATTTTCTTTTATTTACTTTAAAACAAAAATTTTGGCAACCCGTTTTCTGGAATAGTGGGTGGTTGTCCTGGATACTCTATATTTTTATTGAGATGCTGAGAATGATTCCATCTATGATTTCATTATATTGGAGTATTGGGCTGGCCACCCCTTATTTTGGTGAGCAGGTTGTCACAGATGGTATCAGAGCATCAGGTTCTAGAGTCCTTAGGAATCTATGTGAACGCATTAAGTTTTTCGCTTTGCTTTTGACTTGACGCAGAGCCTTAGGATTAAGATCGTTGGTTTCTCTTGTGAGATTTCATTCTTCTGCCATGAGGTAGAATTTATAGAATCTTTTGCGCATTCGTGTGAGAGTAGTAGGTCGATTGAAGAAGGGCGTCATGAGAAGGAACTACTAAGGACTGTAAATTGTGGTCGGGGATGAGGACCGCTTTGGAGGTCGCTCCCTTTTTGTATCACTTCCTTGTCTTACTACTACGACTACTAATTACAGTTGATGTAGTTTCCTAAGTACCGCTAGAAGCGAAAAGTGGAACTAAGCTTGAGATTTCAAGCAATGTTAAATTGAAGTAGAGAAGTGCCCTGAAGTAGGATGGAGGAAAACCCTTCACCCGTAGGTGTAGTATGGAAATGGTGGGAACGTAGTCACCTTACTTGAGGGCGCAGAAAGTTTTGCCCATAGAGAAACCCGATAGATACTTCGTATCGCAAGTTTCTCTGGGATAACCGGGAGGAGGAGAAGGTAAAATCCTCAAATGTTTATGCGAGGCTCGGTCAGAGGCCGATAGAGAATAAAGTGTTGTACGGTTAGGGAGACCTTGAACCATTAAATGATAGGCTCCAGAATAAATGTCGTTAGCACTTCTGATGGGGTAATGATCATGAAACCCTTTTGGTGGACATCCGCCTGAGCAGGTTTCATTGAACTGAGGAAGAGGAGGCCGTGAGCGTGTCCTCTTTTACTGAGAAAGTAAGAGGAACTGCGTGGGCAATCGTTGTTGGCCAGAGTCGGAGTAATGGCTAAGATGCGGAGTGTCTGGTAAGAATGTTGATGGGAATTCCACCTTAGTTGTGGGTGGTGTATTCCTTATTATAAGACTTAGTAGTATTATATCTACTGTAGATTGGGGTGTGCATATTGAGCTTGTAGTTGTATTGACGCAATTATAGGAAGAGTACTTATATGACTTCCTTAGTATGGAAGTTCTATTTTTCCTCACTCGTTATGAAACGAGTGATGATATTCTAAATATGCATGTAATATGTGTAAATTTCATTATATATGGACGTTATGACTTATCTCCACGACCAACAAAGTTAAGTAGTAATGCATAGGAGGGGTTCCTTGTTTGGATTCCGCTTTTGCGGGACGCTCCACGCGTGAACCTTAACAACGTTGGGAGTGGAGAGATGTTACTTTTTCCTTCCTCTTATCTTATGTATAGTATGCTAGTAAAGATATTTTGGTTGGTTTGGAATGATAGCTGGCAAATGAAATTGTAAGGCTATCTTACTTCTAGTTCAAAATGGAACTAGTTGTTCTATAATATCTCTCCTGAATAGAGGCTAAGACTTTATAGAGATGGATTGAGGTAGGTAGGAGATTTTATTTTATTTTATTTGTTGTGTTATCTTGTGTGAGTGTTTGATTGTTTGTTTTCCTTGTTTGTGTTTGTTACGCTTATCTCCATGATCAACTAGTTAAGTAGGCATGTGTCGGAGGGGTTCCTTGTTTGGATTTCGCTTCGGCGAGACACTCCGCCGCATGAACACTTAACGATGTTGTGATTGGAGAGATGCTATCCTTTTCTTTCTATTTTACTTTATTTATTTTGTTATTAGAAGTGGGATTGGAAGGATCAGCCGAGAATCACGTAGAAGAGTGATTAAGGGCTATTAAAGTGCGAGATAGAAGAGCTGTATATAGTTCTCTCCTCTGATCGATGTGAGGGAGACTGAGATACGAAGTCGAATTGAGACTTCGGGATTGTGCCTTAATAAGAAGGCTATTTTAAAAGATGTATATATGTCATGGGATAGAATTTGTAAGAATTCACAGAAAGTGAATGTCTGGTCAGTTAAAAATCGTTAATAATGCTATGGTGAGATGTAGAAGCAGAACTTTGTTGAAATAATTGCAAGTTAAAATTTATCGATCCCGATTACGTTGTTTAGACCGTCACATCTTAATGACCGACGATGCGAGGTAGTAATGTAACGGGAGGGTTCCTTGTTTGGATTTCGCTTCGGCGAGACATCCCACGCACGAAACCGAGCGAATGTCGGAAGTTGAGATAGGTCTTGGACACTAGGGATATATTAGTATTATATATCTACGACTTAGATAGGATTTATATATATCAACCTTATATTTATTAGAACTTTAGGGCCATTAGGGCATGTGATGTTGATTTAGGAAGATTATAAGGAGTTGACCACGAATAGGTCGTGGGTTAACTCATAAGGGGGGGACTAGATCCCTCGGAACGAGAAGTGTGAAATCTCGAGAGATTTCAAAGGTTAGGCCGATGGAGGTGAGACTCTTCCTAGTTAAAGCGTTACATTGGTAACCTAACTTTTGGGGAGTTAATTGGATAAATGGACTTTTACTCCCGAGTCCATGTGGTTAAGTTCGGGGGTGAATTTAATGAATAAGTCTCTGCCAGGAGTGGGAAGTAATAATACTGGAGCATGGACCCGTTGTCAATGCGTCTCATAAGCTTAAACTTGTGGGAAGTAATATCCCACTCTTGAATTAAAATTCATTGCTGTGGAAATTGCCTTAAAGAAATGGAGGCACTACTTCCTGGGCAGGGAAATTTAGTCTATCTTGCGAGCAATAAGTTGTTGCAATATGTCGGAGGTTTGGTAAAAGTTTCCATGAAAAAATGGGAACCGTATGGAAATGGCGTATATCCTACCGCTTTAAAGTGGATGGATGTATGGGAGGAAATTGACTTAGGGCAGAAAGGCATATCTCGATGCGAGCGCCTTAGAATGCATAGCAGATGGGAGCAGTAAGTACATGGATAAAGATTTTCGTACAACCATTAGGCAATTAAATGGCCTTATGGATCATTTCCTAAGGCATGGTATCGTGAGTGGCCTAGCGTGGTCGGTTGAGAAATTCGCATACTCGTTGGATGAAACCAACGGGTAATATGTTCCTTGGACTTGGAGTGGTCTCGGGACATTTCCTTAAAGATTTGGCTTTTGAGCCATACACCTCGATGAGATACGTCAATGCGAGGGAAGTTGAGTAGCGTTGGGGGTAGACCACTGAGAGTTGGTAGGAGTGCCCCGAGGTGATATGTAACATGATGCTAGAGGTTAGGCTATTTGTGCCGAGTCATGTGGACATCGCCTTTCGCCGTAGGAAGCTAGAATCGATAGTTAGTAAGGAACGCTTTGTGCTATGCTAGAGCACAACTGTTGTAGACTGAGATCGAGAGGGTCGACCTTAGTCTGGGTCCATTTAGGACGTTGCGATAACGAGGGGTTTGTTTAGAATGGTAGAATCCTAGTTTAGAGTAGTATACCCTTTATGAGAATTGGGTATGCCCGAATTTTGGGGGCAAAATTCCCTCATAAGGGGGGGAGTATGTAACAACCCTCGATTCTGGGAGGCTCATTTTATACTAATTTTACCGCATAAGGTAATTATATAAAATGTTATAACTGGAGTAAATATTAAATTAATGAATTGGAAGTTAATATTTACTAGACTGATGTATATTTACTGTATGTGAAAATAAATATCATCAGGTTGCATGTTTATAGTGTCATGCATTTAAAATGACATTTAGGTTTAAATGATATTGGAACTCGAAATAATTTATAAAATTTTCGGATGCAAATTTAGAGGGTGTAGTTAGTCCCAGAATGTCCGAGACAGTCAAAATAAGTGCCATATTGTATTTTTGTATTTCGGGCACTTTTACCTGATTTTAGCTTAAATGTGTATTTGCGAGTCATTTTAATGTGGTATTAACCACTTAAGTTGGGAGAATCATGTTTAGCACCGATTTTTAGTCTTCTAAATCCCCTAATTTCCTAATTTATGCCTTAAACACAGAGAGAAAAGGAGAGAAGGAAAGAAGAAGAGAAAAGTGGAGAAAGAAGAGAGAAAATGAAGATTGAAGATGGGAGATTGCTTCTACCACCAAGAAATCTGAATTCGCAACCATAAGGGAAGTTTTCTACTTGCTAATATGTGATTTAAGCTGAATAATTTGTATGATAATTATGTATATTCATTTGGAGATCAAAAATGGAATTTATGGGAATTAAACCCTAATCTTTATTTTGATGATAAAATTGTGGACTATAATGGTTATTAATCATGTAGGATAAATTTTGGGTAGATAAATGTTGTTGGTTGTGTGTAAAATTGAAGATATTTGAGGTTTGGGAGGATTAGGGTTCATAACCCTTAAGACAAAATTAGGCAAATCTGCAGAACCGAATCGATTCGGCCTGGCCGAATCGATTCGCCTTGATACAGTTTCCAGGTCTGGGTTGACCGAACCGATTCGGATGGTCCGAATCGATTCGGCAATTATGCAGAAGGCAGGTTTTCTTAACCGAATCGATTCGCTTTCTTGAACCCAAATCGATTCGGCTAGGCCTAATGGATTCGGAAGCCCTGCATTTTTAGTGATTTTCTTAGTTTAGTCCCAATTCATTTTCTTTAATTCTAGGGCCTAGGAACCTCCTTTAACGAAGTAAACTAAGTGTCTTAGAGTTGTAATTGAGTTAGTTACTTTCCCTACACTAGGAATGGGTTTATGTGGGGACTTTTCCGAGGATATGCCAATTGATGTTAGGGCATTCTTTTTCTAGTTAATTATTATGAAACTAGTATTCCTAGAGTTATGTTTGGGAGACTTTTGGAGCTCAATAGAGCTACATTAATATTGATGGATTAGAATAACACCATAAAAGTAAGTTGGGAGAATAAATTGAAAGTTCATTCATTCCTTGAGGTATGATAGTATTGGGGTTTTAAAATAACACCCTAAAATGTTTGGAGTTAATTAAGAGTTTACTTACACCTTTGAGGTTGTAGCAATAATATAATTTATCGTATGGCTACGGATAATAAGTTATATTATTTACAAATAGTAAATGGAAACGGTTTCGGATAAAATGAAACATATACACGAAATTGAAATGAAATGGTAATGGTATTGATTTTAGTAAATGATAATTTACTAAATCATGAATTCGGTAAATGATAATTTACTTGACTTTTTTTGAAAATGGTAAATAAAATGGTTGATACACACCTCTCTAAATGACATCATAAGGGAAGTTCGCGCGCTTGGTGATGCCCCCTGGCTAATGAATGCAGGGTGGATATAGTCCATAGGCCATATGAGCGATATGTTATGTTTTTCTGCGCTGGTGAGGAGATTCCGGGTGTGGTCTTGACTCTCCTGCGGGCATATGGCCGCTTCCCGACGTATTGCGATAGGTGCCCAGGTTGTCTGGTATAGATAGGCCCTGGAAGATGATGGTCATTTAAGGGCGCGCCCACTGGGGAAACTCGGAGGGGCGGTCTTAGAATCGTTATATGTATATAAATATAACTATTCATCATCAAGTGGGACTTGATGGATTATATGCCATAAAGAGCATGAAGAAGTTCCACAAAGAGCACAGTACAATGACACAAAGAGCATTTAATGTTGATTATATTCCTGCTAAGGAATGGTAATGCCAGGATGGGCATGTAATTGAAATAAAAGCCATAAAGAGCTTAAGATTTTAATTATATTTTCCTGATAAGGAATGAAATGCTAGTAAAGAGCATAAATGTTGAAATTATGAGTTCCTAATTAGGAACATAATAATGAAATGGAAGGCTTTTAAATTAATGTTACTTATGCTTTTCCTTTTTGTCTTAGTTTATGTTTTATAACTGTGTAGATAGATTTTATTCTTTCTAGCACGATTTTATTCATAACTGTCATAGTCTTTATTCATCTGGTAATCATATAGAATCGGGCCCTGACCCATTTACATTTCTTATTGCAGATGCACCTTGTCTCCGCTCAGGTACTCCGCCGCAAGGATACCTGACTTGAATTCCTATTCCGATGTCTTCGACGAGCCGTGATGCATTGCGGGTATTACGGGATACAATTGGTATAAAAGTTTTTATTTTTTTTGTATTCTAGCTAAGATCGGGTCTCTTTTACTCGGGTGAGGCCCAAGATTTTGTAATTGATTAATGTAATGTAATATATAAATTTATTGGAAATTGTTTAATAATGTTGTATGAATCAGCGAACCGATAACATATTCGGTCCTCTTATTTGTTACCTGTTGTTATAGTAATATATACACATCCTTGTGGTTTCCCCTATCTTTTCAGGAAATGGGTTGTTTGTTTTCTTTTATTTACTTTAAAACAAAATTTTTGGCAACCCGTTTTCTGGTATAGTGGGTGGTTGTCCTGGAAACTCTATATTTTTATTGAGATGCTGAGAATGATTCCATCTATGATTCCGTTATGCTGGAGTATTGGGCTGGCCACCCCTTATTTTGGTGAGCGGGTTGTCACAGATGGTATCAGAGCATCAGGTTCTAGAGTCCTTAGGAATCTGTGTGAACGCCTTAAGTTTTCCGCATTGCTTTTGACTTGACGCAGAGCCTTAGGATTAAGATCGTTGGTATCTCTTGTGAGATTTCATTCTTCTGCCATGAGGTAGAATCCATAGAACCTTTTGCGCATTCGTGTGAGAGTAGTAGGTCGATTGAAGAAGGGCGTCATGAGAAGGAACTACTAAGGACTTTAAATTGTGGTCGGGGATGAGAACCGCTTTGGAGGTCGCTCCCTTTTTGTATCACTTCCTTGTCTTACTACTACGACTACTAATTACAGTTGATGTAGTTTCCTAAGTACCGCTAGAAGCGGAAAGTGGTACTAAGCTTGCGATTTCAAGCAATGTTAAATTGAAGTAGAGAAGTGCCCTGAAGTAGGATGGAGTAAAACCCTTCACCCATAGGTGTAGTGTGGAAATGGTGGGAACGTAGTCACCTTACTTGAGGGAGCAGAAAGTTTTGCCCATGGAGAAACCCGATAGATACTTGCTATCGCAAGTTTCTCTGGGATAACCGAAAGGAGGAGAAGGTAAAATCCTCAAATGTTTATGCGAGGCTCGGTCAGAGGCCGATAGAGAATAAAGTGTTGTACGGTTAGGGAGACCGTGAACCATTAAATAATAGGCTCCAGAATAAATGTCGTTCGCACTTCTGATGGGGTAATGATCATGAAACCCTTTTGGTGGACATCCGCCTGAGCAGGTTTCATTGAACTGAGGAAGAGGAGGCCGTGAGCTTGTCCTCTTTTACTGAGAAAGTAAGAGGGACTGCGTGGGCAATCGTTGTTGGCCAGAGTCGGAGTAATGGCTAAGATGCGGAGTATCTGGTAAGAATATTGATGGGAATTCCACCTTAGTTGTGGGTGGTGTATTCCTTATTATAAGACTTAGTAGTATTATATCTACTGTAGATTCGGGTGTGCATATTGAGCTTGTAGTTGTATTGACACTATTATAGGAAGAGTACTTATATGACTTCCTTGGTATGGAAGTTCTATTTTTCCTCACTCGTTATGAAACGAGTGATGATATTCTAAATATGCATGTAGTATGTGTAAATTTCATTATATGTGGATGTTATGACTTATCTCCACGACCAACAAAGTTAAGTAGTAATGCATAGGAGGGGTTCCTTGTTTGGATTCCGCTTTTGCGGGACGCTCCACGCGTGAACCTTAACGACGTTGGGAGTGGAGAGATGTTACTTTTTCCTTTCTCTTATCTTATGTATAGTATGCTAGTAAAGATATTTTGGTTGGTTTGGGGTGATAGCTGGCAAATGAAATTGTAAGGCTATCTTACTTCTAGTTCAAAATGGAACTAGTTGTTCTATAATATCTCTCCTGAATAGAGGCTAAGACTTTATAGAGATGGATTGAGGTAGTTAGGAGATTTTTTTTTATTTTATTTGTTGTGTTATCTTGTGTGAGTGTTTGATTGTTTGTTTGCCTTGTTTGTGTTTGTTACGCTTATCTCCATGATCAACTAGTTAAGTAGGCATGTGTCGGAGGGGTTCCTTGTTTGGATTTCGCTTCGGCGAGACACTCCGTCGCATGAACACTTAACGATGTTGTGATTGGAGAGATGCTATCCTGTTCTTTCTCTTTTACTTTATTTATTTTGTTATTAGAAGTAAGATTGGAAGGATCAGCCGAGAATCACTTAGAAGAGTGATTAAGGGCTATTAAAGTGCGAGATAGAAGAGCTGTATATAGTTCTCTCCTCTGATCGATGTGAGGGAGACTGAGATACGAAGTCGAATTGAGACTTCGGGATTGTGCCTTAATAAGAAGGCTATTTTAAAAGATGTATATATGTCATGGGATAGAATTTGTAAGATTTCAAAGAAAGTGAATGTCTGGTCAGTTAAAAATCGTTAATAATGCTATGGTGAGATGTAGAAGCAGAACTTTGTTGAAATAATTGCAAGTTAATATTTATCGATCCCGATTACGTTGTTTAGACCGTCACATCTTAATGACCGACGATGCGAGGTAGTAGTGTAACGGGAGGGTTCCTTGTTTGGATTTCGCTTCGGCGAGACGTCCCACGCACGAAACCGAGCGAATGTCGGAAGTTGAGATAGGTCTTGGACACTAGGGATATATTAGTATTATATATCTACGACTTAGATAGGATTTATATAGATCGACCTTATATTTATTAGAACTTTAGGGCCATTAGGGCATGTGATGTTGATTTAGGAAGATTATAAGGAGTTGACCACGAATAGGTCGTGGGTTAACTCATAAGGGGGGGACTAGATCCCTCGGAACGAGAAGTGTGAAATCTCGAGAGATTTCAAAGGTTAGGCCGATGGAGGTGAGACCCCTCCTAGTTAAAGCGTTACATTGGTAACCTAACTTTTGGGGAGTTAATTGGATAAATGGACTTTTACTCCCGAGTCCATGTGGTTAAGTTCGGGGGTGAATTTAATGAATAAGTCTCTGCCAGGAGTGGGAAGTAATAATACTGGAGCATGGACCCGTTGTCAATGCGTCTCACAAGCTTAAACTTGTGGGAAGTAATATCCCACTCTTGAATTAAAATTCATTGCTGTGGAAATTTCCTTAAAGAAATGGAGGCACTACTTCCTGGGCAGGGAAATTTAGTCTATCTCGCGAGCAATAAGTTGTTGCAATATGTCGGAGGTTTGGTAAAAGTTTCCATGAAAAAATGGGAACCGTATGGAAATGGCGTATACCCTACCGTTTTAAAGTGGATGGATGTATGGGAGGAAATTGACTTAGGGCAGAAAGGCATATCTCGATGCGAGCGCCTTAGAATGCATAGCAGATGGGAGCAGTAAGTACATGGATAAAGATTTCCGTACAACCATTAGGCAATTAAATGGCCTTATGGATCATTTCCTAAGGCATGGTATCGTGAGTGGCCTAGCGTGGTCGGTTGAGAAATTCGCATACTCGTTGGATGAAACCAACGGGTAATATGTTCCTTGGACTTGGAGTGGTCTCGGGACATTTCCTTAAAGATTTGGCTTTTGAGCCATACACCTCGATGAGATACGTCAATGCGAGGGAAGTTGAGTAGCGTTGGGGGTAGACCACTGAGAGTTGGTAGGAGTGCCCCGAGGTGAGATGTAACATGATGCTAGAGGTTAGGCTATTTGTGCCGAGTCATGTGGACATCGCCTTTCGCCGTAGGAAGCTAGAATCGATAGTTAGTAAGGAACGCTTTGTGCTATGCTAGAGCACAACTGTTGTAGACTGAGATCGAGAGGGTCGACCTTGGTCTGGGTCCATTTAGGACGTTGCGATAACGAGGGGTTTGTTTAGAATGGTAGAATCCTAGTTTAGAGTAGTATACCCTTTATGAGAATTGGGTATGCCCGAATTTTGGGGGCAAAATTTCCTCATAAGGGGGGGAGTATGTAACAACCCTCGATTCTGGGAGGCTCATTTTATACTAATTTTACCGCATAAGGTAATTATATAAATGTTAGAACTGGAGTAAATATTAATTGAATGAATTGGAAGTTAATATTTACTAGACTGATGTATATTTACTGTATGTGAAAGTAAATATCATCAGGTTGCATGTTTATAGTGTCATGTATATAAAATGACATTTTGATTTAAATGAAATTGGAACTCGAAATAATTTATAAAATTTACGGATGCCAATTTAGAGTGTGTAGTTAGTCCCGGAATGTCCGAGACAGTCAAAATAAGTGCCATGTTGTATTTTTGTATTTCAAGCACTTTTACCTGATTTTAGCTTAAATGCGTATTTACGAGTCATTTTAATGTGGTATTAACCACTTAAGTTGGGAGAATCATGTTAAGCCACGATTTTTAATCTTCTAAAGCCCCTAATTTCCTAATTTATGCCTTAAACATAGAGAGAAAAGGAGAGAAGGAAAGAAGAAGAGAAAAGTGGAGAAAGAAGAGAGAAAATGAAGATTGAAGATGGGAGATTGCTTCTACCACCAAGAAATCTGAATTCGCAACCCTAAGGCAAGTTTTCTACTTGCTAATATGTGATTTAAGTTGAATAATTTGTATGATAATTATGTATATTCATTTGGAGATCAAGAATGGAATTTATGGGAATTAAACCCTAATCTTTATTTTGATGATAAAATTGTGGACTATAATGGTTATTAATCATGTAGGATAAATTTTGGGTAGATAAATGTTGTTGGTTGTGTGTAAAATTGAAGAGATTTGAGGTTTGGGAGGATTAGGGTTCATAACCCTTAAGACAAAATTAGGCAAATCTGCAGAACCGAATTGATTCTGCCTGGCCGAATCGATTCGCCTTGAGACAGTTTCAAGGTCTGGGTTGACCGAACCGATTCGGATGGTCGGAATCGATTCGGCAATTATGCAGAAGGCAGGTTTTCTTGACCGAATCGATTCGCTTTCTTGAACCCAAATCGATTCGGAAGCCCTGCATTTTTAGGAATTTTCTTAGTTTAGTCCCAATTCATTTTCTTTAACTCTAGGGCCTAGGAACCTCCTTTAACGAAGTAAACTAAGTGTCCTAGAGTTGTAGTTGAGTTAGTTACTTGCCCTACACTAGGAATGGGTTTATGTGGGGACTTTTCCGAGGATATGCCAATTGATGTTAGGGCATTCTTTTTCTAGTTAATTATTATGAAACTAGGATTCCTAGAGTTATGTTTGGGAGACTTTTGGAGCTCAATAGAGCTGCATTAATATTGATGGATTATAATAACACCATAAAAGTAAGTTGGGAGAATAAATTGAAAGTTCATTCATTCCTTGAGGTATGATAGTATTGGGGTTTTAAAATAACACCCTAAAATGTTTGGAGTTAATTAAGAGTTTACTTACTCCTTTGAGGTTGTAGCAATAATATAAGTTATCGTATGGCTCCGGATAATAAGTTATATTATTTACAAATAGTAAATGGAAACGGTTTCGGATAAAATGAAACATATACACGGAATTGAAATGAAATGGTAATGGTATTGATTTTAGTAAATGATAATTTACTAAATCATGAATTCGGTAAATGATAATTTACTTGATTTTTTTTAAATGGTAAATAAAATGGTTGATACACACCTCTCTAAATGACATCATAAGGGAAGTTCGCGCGCTTGGTGATGCCCCCTGGCTAATGAATGCAGGGTGGATATAGTCCATAGGCCATATGAGCAATATGTTATGTTTTTCTGCGCTGGTGAGGAGATTTCGGGTGTGGTTTTGACTCTCCCGCAGGCATATGGCCACTTCCCGACGTATTGCGATAGGTGCCCAGGTTGTCTTGTATAGATAGGCCCTGGAAGATGATGGTCATTTAGGGGCGCGTCCAGTGGGGAAACTCGGAGGGGCGGTCTTAGAATCGTTATATGTATATAAATATAACTATTCATCATCAAGTGGGACACTATGGATTATATGCCATAAAGAGCATGAAGAAGTGCTACAAAGAGCACAGTACAATGCCACAAAGAGCATTTAATGTTGATTATATTCCTGCTAAGGAATGGTAATGCCAGGATGGGCATGTAATTGAAATAAAAGCCATAAAGAGCTTAAGATTTTACTTATATTTTCCTGATAAGGAATGAAATGCTAGTAAAGAGCATAAATGTTGAAATTATGAGTTCCTAATAAGGAACATAATAATGAAATGGAAGGCTTTTAGATTAATGTTACTTATGTTTTTCCTTTCTGTCTTAGTTTATGTTTTATAACTGTGTAGATAGATCTTATTCTTTCTAGCATGATTTTATTCATAACTGTCATACTCTTTATTCATCTGGTAATCATATAGAATCGGGCCCTGACCCGTTTACATTTCTTGTTGCATATGCACCTTGTCTCCGCTCAGGTACTCCACCACAAGGATGCCTGACTTGAATTCCTATTCCGATGTCTTCGGCGAGCCGTGATGCATTGCGGGTATTACGGGATACAATTGGTATAAACGTTTTTATTTTTTTTGTATTCTAGCTAAGATCGGTTCTCTTTTACTCGGGGGAGGCCCAAGCTTTTGTAATTGATTAATGTAATGTAATATATAAATTTATTGGAAATTGTTTAATAATGTTGTATGAATCAGCGGACCGATAACATATTCAGTCCTCTTATTTGTTACCTGTTGTTATAGTAATATATATACATCCTTGTGGTTTCCCCTATCTTTTTAGGAAATGGGTTGTTTGTTTTCTTTTATTTACTTTAAAACAAAAATTTTGGCAACCCGTTTTCTGGAATAGTGGGTGGTTGTCCTGGATACTCTATATTTTTATTGAGATGCTGAGAATGATTCCATCTATGATACCTTTATATTGGAGTATTGGGCTGGCCACCCCTTATTTTGGTGAGCGGGTTGTCACAGATGGTATTAGAGCATCAGGTTCTAGAGTCCTTAGGAATCTGTGTGAACGCCTTAAGTTTTCTGCATTGCTTTTGACTTGACGCAGAGCCTTAGGATTAAGATCGTTGGTTTCTCTTATGAGATTTCGTTCTTCTGCCATGAGGTAGAATCTATAGAATCTTTTGCGCATTCGTGTGAGAGTAGTAGGTCGATTGAAGAAGGGCGTCATGAGAAGGAACTTCTAAGGACTGTAAATTGTGGTCGGGGATGAGGACCGCTTTGGAGGTCGCTCCCTTTTTGTAGCACTTCCTTGTCTTACTACTACGACTACTAATTACAGTTGATGTAGTTTCCTAAGTACCGCTAGAAGCGGAAAGTGGTACTAAGATTGAGATTTCAAGCAATGTAAAATTGAAGTAGAGAAGTGCTCTGAAGTAGGATGGAGGAAAACCCTTCACCCGTAGGTGTAGTGTGGAAATGGTGGGAACGTAGTCACCTTACTTGAGGGCGCATAAAGTTTTGCCCATGGAGAAACCCGATATATACTTCCTATCGCAAGTTTCTCTGGGATAACCGAAAGGAGGAGAAGGTAAAATCCTCAAATGTTTATGCGAGACTCGGTCAGAGGCCGATACAGAATAAAGTGTTGTACGGTTTGGGAGACCGTGAACCATTAAATGATAGGCTCCAGAATAAATGTCGTTAGCACTTCTGATGGGGTAATGATCATGAAACCCTTTTGGTGGACATCCGCCTGAGCAGGTTTCATTGAACTTAGGAAGAGGAGGCCATGAGCGTGTCCTCTTTTACTGAGAAAGTAAGAGGGACTGCGTGGGCAATCGTTGTTCGCCAGAGTCGAAGTAATGGCTAAGATGCGGAGTGTCTGATAAGAATGTTGATGGGAATTCCACCTTAGTTATGGGTGGTGTATTCCTTATTATAAGACTTAGTAGTATTATATCTACTGTAGATTCGGGTGTGCATATTGAGCTTGTAGTTGTATTGACGCTATTATAGGAAGAGTACTTATATGACTTCCTTGGTATGGAAGTTCTATTTTTCCTCACTCGTTATGAAACGAGTGATGATATTCTAAATATGCATGTAGTATGTGTAAATTTCATTATATGTGGATGTTATGACTTATCTCCACGACCAACAAAGTTAAGTAGTAATGCATAGGAGGGGTTCCTTGTTTGGATTCCGCTTTTACGAGACGCTCCACGCGTGAACCTTAACGACGTTGGGAGTGGAGAGATGTTACTTTTTCCCTTCTCTTATCTTATGTATAGTATGCTAGTAAAGATATTTTGGTTGGTTTGGGGTGATAGCTGGCAAATGAAATTGTAAGGCTATCTTACTTCTAGTTCAAAATGGAACTAGTTGTTCTATAATATCTCTCCTGAATACAGGCTGAGACTTTATAGAGATGGATTGAGGTAGGTAGGAGATTTTTTTTATTTTATTTGTTGTGTTATCTTGTGTGAGTGTTTGATTGTTTGTTTGCCTTGTTTGTGTTTGTTACGCTTATCTCCATGATCAACTAGTTAAGTAGGCATGTGTCGGAGGGGTTTCTTGTTTGGATTTCGCTTCGGCGAGACACTCCGCCGCATGAACACTTAACGATGTTATGATTGGAGAGATGCTATCCTCTTCTTTCTCTTTTACTTTATTTATTTTTTTGTTAGAAGTGGGATTGGACGGATTAGCCGAGAATCACGTAGAAGAGTGATTAAGGGCTATTAAAGTGCGAGATAGAAGCACTGTATATAGTTCTCTCCTCTGATCCATGTGAGGGAGACTGAGATACGAAGTCGAATTGAGACTTCGGGATTGTGCCTTAATAAGAAGGCTATTTGAAAAGATGTATATATGTCGTGGGATAGAATTTATAAGACTTCACCGAAAGTGAATGTCTGGTCAGTTAAAAATCGTTAATAATGCTATGGTGAGATGTAGAAGTAGAATTTTGTTGAAATAATTACAAGTTAAAATTTATCGATCCTGATTACGTGTTTTAGACCGTCACATCTTAATGACCGACGATGCGAGGTAGTAGTGTAACGGGAGGGTTCCTTGTTTGGATTTCGCTTCGGCGAGACGTCCCACGCACGAAACCGAGCGAATGTCGAAAGTTGAGATAGGTCTTGGACACTAGGGATATATTAGTATTATATATCTACGACTTAGATAGGATTTATATAGATCGGCCTTAGTTTTATTAGAACTTTAGGGCCATTAGGGCATGTGATGTTGATTTAGGAAGATTATAAGGAGTTGACCACGAATAGGTCGTGGGTTAACTCATAAGGGGGGGACTAGATCCGTCGGAACGAGAAGTGTGAAATCTCGAGAGATTTCAAAGGTTAGGCCGATGGAGGTGATACCCCTCCTAGTTAAAGCGTTACATTGGTAACCTAACTTTTGGGGAGTTAATTGGATAAATGGACTTTTACTCCCGAGTCCATGTGGTTAAGTTCGGGGGTGAATTTAATGAATAAGTCTCTACCGGGAGTGGGAAGTAATAATACTGGAGCATGGACCCGTTGTCTATGCGTCTCACAAGCTTAAACTTGTGGGAAGTAATATCCTGGGCAGGGAAATTTAGTCTTTCTCGCGAGCAACAAGTTGTTGCAATATGTCAGAGGTTTGGTAAAAGTTTCCATGAAGAAATGGGAACCGTATGGAAATGGCGTATATCCTACCGCTTTAAAGTGGATGGATGTATGGGAGGAAATTGACTTAGGGCAGAAAGGCATATCTCGATGCGGGTGCCTTAGAATGCATAGCAGATGGGAGCAGTAAGTATATGGATAGAGATTTCCGCACAACCATTAGGCTATTAAATGGCCTTATGGATCATTTCCTAAGGCATGGTATCGTGAGTGGCCTAGCGTGGTCGGTTGAGAAATTCGCATACTCGTTGGATGAAACCAACGGGTAATATGTTCCTTGGACTTGGAGTGGTCTCGGGACATTTCCTTAAAGATTTGGCTTTTGAGCCATACACCTCGATGAGATACGTCAATGCGAGGGAAGTTGAGTAGCGTTGGGGGTAGACCACTGAGAGTTGGTAGGAGTTCCCCGAGGTGAGATGTAACATGATGCTAGAGGTTAGGCTATTTGTGCCGAGTCATGTGGACATCGCCTTTCGTCGTAGGAAGCTAGAATCGATAGTTAGTAAGGAACGCTTTGTGCTATGCTAGAGCACAACTGTTGTAGACTGAGATCGAGAGGGTCGACCTTGGTCTGGGTCCATTTAGGACGTTGCGATAACGAGGGGTTTGTTTAGAATGGTAGAATCCTAGTTTAGATTAGTATACCCTTTGTGAGAATTGGGTATGCCCGAATTTTGGGGGCAAAATTCCTTCATAAGGGGGGGAGTATGTAACAACCCTCGATTCTGGGAGGCTCATTTTATACTAATTTTACCGCATAAGGTAATTATATAAAATGTTAGAACTGGAATAAATATTAATTGAATGAATTGGAAGTTAATATTTACTAGACTGATGTATATTTATTGTATGTGAAAGTAAATATCATCAGGTTGCATGTTTATAATGTCATGTATTTAAAATGATATTTTGATTTAAATGAAATTGGAACTCGAAATAATTTATAAAATTTCCGGATGCCAATTTAGAGGGTGTAGTTAGTCCCGAAATGTCTGAGACAGTCAAAATACGTGCTATATTGTATTTTTGTATTTCGGGAACTTTTACCTGATTTTAGCTTAAATACGTATTTGCGAGTCATTTTAATGTGGTATTAACCACTTAAGTTGGGAGAATTATGTTAAGCCCCGCTTTTTAGTCTTCTAAATCCCATAATTTCCTAATTTATGCCTTAAACATAAAGAGAAAAGGATAGAAGGAAAGAAGAAGAGAAAAGTGGAGAAAGAAGAGAGAAAATGAAGATTGAAGATGGGAGATTGCTTCTACCACCAAGAAATCTGAATTTGCAACCCTAAGGCAAGTTTTCTACTTGCTAATATGTGATTTAAGTTGAATAATTTGTATGATAATTATGTATATTCATTTGGAGATCAAAAATGGAATTTATGGGAATTAAAACCTAATCACCGTCACCCTAGCAAGGAGCCTTTCTCCAAGTGGGTAGAATCTCAACAAAAAGTCTTCTTCTTTGATGGATGTAGAAGCAAACCAAAACTTCTCTTCTTGAATTCGGTAGAGAAAAACCGGTGCCAAACTCCAAGCAATTCGATATGTATATATGAACTTGGATAAACTCAATTGGGTGTAAACCCTAGAGTGATGAAAGTATTTTTCTCTAAAAGTCTCACTCAAAACATGAACATTTTCCTAAACCATTTTTTCTCTCAAACTCTCTCTCGGAGATAAACAAAGTTGGAAAAGTTATGGAAATGTTAGTTTAGAAAATGTGATTCCCGCACTTCATAAAGTCTGAAAAAGTTGGTTAAAAACCAAGTGGGGAAGTGGGTGAAAAACTGCCAAAAACTGTTCCCGCCTGACAGCTCGTTCGAACGACATTTCGTTTGAACGAACTCTCGTTCGAACGAGCTTCTAACGACGCACCAGTATGGACTTCGTTAGAATCTCGTTAGAAACCTCGTTAGAACGAACAATCTCGTTCGAACGACATTTCGAACGACAGACCAGTTTAGACTCGTTGGCAAACTCGTTCGAACGAAACCTGGTTCGAACGAAAAACTCGTTCGAACGACATTTCGAACGACTTCCAGAATTTTTTATAAAATTCGATTTTGGCCCAGAAACTTTATATACTTTAATTTAAAGTTCTAATTAAATTTTTCTGAAAGTAAAACCCAGTTTTATTAAACCTAACACCCAATAAACTTTTTTCCAAGCTCCTATATATATATAATTGCGTTCATACCTTGGGAGCATGGAACTATAGTTGATGACGTAGAAACAAGGCACGCAAATCGGCATATTTGATGAAGCTTTATATTCTTTGCCGCTACGTCTTCAACAAACACTTCATAGGCTTGAGAATATTACATTTACATACTATCCTATGAATAAATGTTTTTGTCCGGAATTGAGCCAAAACTATATATGGACTCAATTGGAAATTTGTGTCCTTACAAATCTCCCCCTTTGGCTATTCCGGGACAAAAACCAAACAAAAATCCTAAAGGGCCGTCAAGCTCACTAGACTCAAAACATAACCCACCCAAACTTGACTCAACCCAAGGATCAAACGCTTTGCCATTAAACAATGCCGCTTTAGAAGAAGTCCTGCACACTTAAGCAAACTCATCATATGCATAGGGAATATCAAGATATTAAATGCAATTAATTAAATTACTCCCCCTAAATTAATTCTCCCCTTTATCAAGCACATGACCTACTTAGAAAGACGTCTCCCCCTAAGATAAATCTCCCCCAAACTGAGATACGATAATAATAGGATTAGATACCATTTCTCCCCCTATCATCATTCTCCCCCTTTTTGTTCAGGAATAGGCAAAGGATAAAGAACTAATAAACATAAAAGCATGTTGAAGCTTAAAGTGTTAAGACATGAAAGCATATGGGCAATAAAAGCATAGGCAAAGACAAAACAAATATCATATATATATAAACTAGAAATATATCAATGAAGCACTTGCATATATAGATAGATAGATATAAACACACACATGACACAAAATACAATAAGTTTGCACACTCGTATGGCAAAAATGTGTCATATGGAAATGGAAGTGTAGGGGTGTGAACTAGCAACAATTAAATTTAGACCCAAACACTTAAAAAACATTCACGGAGTTCTCATTTGATTGCAAACTTTATCACATTTAAATATAGCCTCATGTGACAATATAAAGATTGAACTCAATGAACAAACATACACAATGCATACAAGCCTAGCATGATGATGATTCTACAAACCAAATAGAGTCATGACATTAAAGACAACTAGGATAAACGGACATTGTGCAAACCGTTGATATACCATCCAATTCTCCCTCAATAAGCATATAGATTCGTTTGCTTTTGAATGAATATATCAAACAAACATAGGCCATGGCAATTGTTTTCTTTTTAATGCCAAATATTCTGTTTTTAGGCCTTTGGATCACGTATTTCTTTTAGATCCAATAAACGGTGGCTTACTATCGCAAAGGATCATTTAGTCCTTTCGGAGCCCTTCCCCGTGCATATTTATTTATCATGTTTTCATTTTCACACAAATCTCACATGCAACGGATTTTGACATGCACTAGTCCTCCTAGGTCATAGATATGTAGATGACTAGATTGGTAGGAGAACACCTCAAAGAGCTCAAATATAACATGTGACATTAAGATTTCAAAAGAGCTCTTGCATGTGTGAAAAGAGGCATATAAAAATAGAATTCATTTAAACAACACAAAATCCAACTACTCCATATAAAGCATGGTAAAGAACATTTTAAGGATTGAAAATCTAAACCAAAAGTTCTAGCCACGTGGGAGCGTAAAAGATGGGATTCAAACACAAATATATGCCACTTAAAGTGTGTCAAACTAAAATACACACAAAAAAAATCTTTTTGAGTTTTTTAACATTTTTAATCAAAAATAGATATTTACTCAAAAGGACAAACAAAAATCATTTTTATTTTTCATTAAGCTTAAATGAAATAAATAAAACCCAAATGATAAACAAAACATCTTTTTATATTAACAGTTAATTCTAACACAAAATATAATACAAAAAGATAAACAAGTCATAATTTCTAGCATGGGATATGAAATAAGGCTATGACTAGAAAATGACAAAACAAGCATACATTTAGCATGTGAATATAGCATAAAGTACAAACGCTAAAGTATGCAAACACTAACACATTCATCCTTTAGATTTAGCAAGGGAGGAAGCATGTGAAAGTAAATGAGAATCAACAACCCTATTTTGCAAGGCAACCAAGTCGGATTTCCTAACCCAAATTAATGGATAATGACTATCTTGGGGTGTAGGAACTTTCACTACCGTGGTTACATTACTATGAGATTTTCTAGAAATTCGTTTAAGATCAAGACAAAATTTCCTAAGATGACCTTGTCGACCACAATGTGTACAAGTGAGAACATGTCGAAAAGATTTACTTAAGGAGTGATCTTTAAATGTATTCCTAGTAGATTCTCCTAAAACATTGGTTTGGGCATTATGAGTAAATTCATTACAAGTATTGAAGCCTAAACCACAAGTGTCATTTTTAATTTGGATCGTTCCTAACATTTTATCTAGTTTTTCCGAACGACATTCCAAATCAAATTTGACATTACTAGAGTCTTTTGATTTATCTTGCAATTCTAAAATGTTAGACTCTAATAAAGCATTTCGCTCTTCAAAAGCAAGAAGCTCCTTTTTCAAGGATTCCATTAAACCCCTAAGGCTATCTCTCTCGCCTTCTACATATTCAAGCTTCTCTTGAAGAGTCCTCACATGTGTCCTAAGGTCTTCTATTAAAGCATTTTCATCAACGACCTTGACACTCTCTCTTAAACTAGCTTCTAACTTCAAATTAGCTCTTTTTAATTTAATAGATTCGGTATATAGTTCTTGAAAAGCATTTTGAAGTTCACTCATATCAACCTCATCTTCATTTTCACTCTCACTTTCTTCTTCACTCTCACTATCATCAAAAATAAGAGAATCGTGTACAATGACCTTGGAAGTGGCATGTGCTATTGTTTCATCAATCGATGAGTTCTCACTGTCACTCACATGACTAGCCATAAAAGCCACAAAATTTTTCTTAGTGGGGGATTCGGGCTTCTCTTCCTTATCACTATCACTAAGGGTCGCATTATATGAAACGGGTCGCTTACCCTCTTTCCTTAGTTTAGTGGGGCACTCAAACGCCCTATGGCCATAACCTTCACAACCAAAACACTTATCAGACTCGTCCCTATTGAAATTGTCATTGCTAGGTTTAGGGATCTTCTCGGCTGTAGAAATCTTCTCGCTTTTATCATGTTTAGAAGTATCAAATTTCTTAAAATCATTTTTAAATTTATCTTTGTTAAATTTAAGAAATTTTCTAAATTTACGAGCAAACAACGCCATATCTTCCGAGTCACTATCACTATCGCTCTCTACTACTTGTTTGACCTCTTTTCGGGCTTTTAAAGCAACACCCTTTTCGATTTTCTTTTCAGTTTTAGAGGGAAACATATCTAGTTCATAGGTTTGTAAATCACCTACAAGCTCTTCTAATTTCGTAGAGGCTAAAGTGGGTAAAGAATTTAAAACGGTCACCTTTGGAATAAATCTATCGGGTAGGGACCTTAAAATTTTCTTTACAACACGGTCGTCAGGTATTTTCTCTCCCAAGTTAAAAGATGAATTAACAATATCAGAAAGTCTAGCATAAAATTTATCAAAAGTTTCTTTTTCATCCATTTTGATAGTTTCAAATTGAGTGGTGAGGTTTTGGAGTTTTGAAGCTTTAACGACACTAGTTCCTTCATGAGTTAATTGTAAAATATCCCAAGCTTCTTTAGCGGTTTCACACGTCATAATACGTCGGAATTCATCCGGTGCGACAGCGCTAAATAAGGCATTTAAACCTCGGGAATTAAAGTTAGCAAGTTTAAACTCATTTTCAGTCCATCTATCGGCGGGTTTGATAACACGTTCATTTTCAACTAAGTAAGTTGGTGGGGAGTACCCGGTAACAACAGACATCCAAACTCTCTCGTCGATAGATTTTAGTGCCGATCTCATTCGCGCTTTCCAATACGCGTAGTTTGAACCATCGAAAATAGGAAATTTTCAAAAATGGTGAAAAATCCATTTTAGCCAAAAATTATTTAAAAAGATCGTTTACGAAATAATTTATCGCTTTGGCTCTGATACCAATTTGAAAGCGTTGAGCTAATTTCCCTTTATATTAAATTCAATAAATGATGCGGAAGCGTTGAATGATGGTTCACAAAATTAATCCAATTAGTATAGTCACTTAAACCGATTCATTGATCCAAGTCCTAGAATTTGCCTAAGTCATAATTATCAATTAACCAAAGTTAGGCGAAACCAATTTTAGCAAGAGACTAGAATAAATCAGATTTACCCAATATTTAATTTAGTTCCAAATTAATTGAGTGTGATAATTTAAATCGAATTTTATCTTGAATTAGTCTAAGCATGCGTTCTACGTTATGATGCAAGATAAAATAAACAATATCACACTACGCCGAGATGTACGAGGAAAAACCCAAGACGGGAAAAAACCTCGGACGGCCCTAGCCACAAGTCCACTAGATATGGAATTACAATTACAAGACAGATAGACTTACAACGACTGACTCGATCCCTCTCAAGCCTCGACGCTTCTTCTTGTAGACACCTCTTCCTAGCGGGCAACCTCGGAACTCCACCGCGGTCTCGGAATCCACCGATGGGGGTTTCTATGGTCACCGTCACCCTAGCAAGGAGCCTTTCTCCAAGTGGGTAGAATCTCAACAAAAAGTCTTCTTCTTTGATGGATGTAGAAGCAAACCAAAACTTCTCTTCTTGAATTCGGTAGAGAAAAACCGGTGCCAAACTCCAAGCAATTCGATATGTATATATGAACTTGGATAAACTCAATTGGGTGTAAACACTAGAGTGATGAAAGTATTTTTCTCTAAAAGTCTCACTCAAAACATGAACATTTTCCTAAACCATTTTTGCTCTCAAACTCTCTCTCGGAGATAAACTAAGTTGGAAAAGTTATGGAAATGTTAGTTTAGAAAATGTGATTCCCGCACTTCATAAAGTCTGAAAAAGTTGGTTAAAAACCAAGTGGGGAAGTGGGTGAAAAATTGCCAAAAATTGTTCCCGCCTGACAGCTCGTTCGAACGACATTTCGTTCGAACGAACTCTCGTTCGAACGAGCTTCTAACGACGCACCAGTATGGACTTCGTTAGAATCTCGTTAGAAACCTCGTTAGAACGAACAATCTCGTTCGAACGACATTTCGAATGACAGACCAGTTTAGACTCGTTGGCAAACTCGTTCGAACGAAACCTGGTTCGAACGAAAAACTCGTTCGAACGACATTTCGAACGACTTCCAGAATTTTTTATAAAATTCGATTTTGGCCCAGAAACTTTATATACTTTACTTTAAAGTTCTAATTAAATTTTTCTGAAAGTAAAACCCAGTTTTATTAAACCTAACACCCAATAAACTTTGTTCCAAGCTCCTATATATATATAATTGCATTCATACCTTGGGAGCATGGAACTATAGTTGATGACGTAGAAACAAGGCACGCAAACCGGCATATTTGATGAAGCTTTATATTCTTTGCCGCTATGTCTTCAACAAACACTTCATAGGCTTGAGAATATTACATTTACATACTATCCTATGAATAAATGTTTTTGTCCGGAATTGAGCCAAAACTATATATGGACTCAATTGGAAATTTGTGTCCTTACAAAAACATGAAAATGGAACTATGGCACAATATAATATGCTAGGAAAAGAGCCAGTAATCTCAATTGGAACACAAATTTCAGAACAATCCTTCGGCAAACATGTTTTTACAAAAATCTCTACATAAGGGTCCGTTTGATTGACGTGAATTTGTTTTCCACGTAAAATACTTGTTTTAGTTAATTTTTTACTTTTTCCGGTGCTTAACTTCAAATACATTTGATGGAAACAATAGTCGTAAATATGAAAAGTGCTCCATTAATTTTATCATTTTTCATAGAAAAAATTTCCTATTCACCGCCGACAAAATTGATCTACATGAACAACTTCAAAAGCAAGATCAAATCACTCTTAATTTTTTCCATTCATTTTCCAACAACTTATAAATATGACCTATTTTCAAATCATTTTCCAATTTTTTAATCAAACACATGAATATAGTGGATCAATTTGAGAAATCTTTGAAAATGGGTTGATTTGAGAAACATTTGAATATTGTGGATCGATTTGAAAAGTCTTTGAAGTGGGTATTTTATGGGGGGTGGGGGGCAATGGTAGAATAGGATAGTTTTGACATTTTTGACTTTTTGGCTTAGTGGGAGAAGGAGAACAAGGCGGTTATGGTTGGATTAATTATGAGGTCAATTAATTATTGAAACTAATGGCTTAAATTAAAACCAGCAAGTATCCCATGCGATGCGCAGGGGTAAAAGTGTAATACGAATATGCGTTTGTAGAGATTTAATCTAAATATTGTTAGAGTTAATACATTTCATTATATGCGATTAAAGAAATAATGTAAACATTTTGAAATTATATATGAATTGACATAGTAAGTGTGTGTGTGTGTGTATCGTAATTGCGACTTTTTTCTTGTTATTGACAGAGTGGTATTCTCCACCCTTGTAAAATAAAGTAGAGGGAGAGAACTGGAAGAGGGAAGGAAATATTGCAAAGGATTTACATGTCTAGTGGGAGAAGAATGGCTAACATTTAGATAAGACTTTTAGCATGTATTTCCCTTTCAGTATTGCATTATTGGTGGCAGTTTATACTTTAAGTTTCGAGACTTATAGTTGGTTGTAGTACTAGAGATGTTAATATACTTTCATTCTTATCTAGGTTGGTTGGTGGTGATTCATTATATTTGAGGTTTACCACATCATTTTTATATATTATCATATTGTTTATTTTGTTTATGTACATGGTAAGAATGATATTTAAATTATTAACAAGTTGTATATTTTAAAATTAGGACATGATCAATCCTAGTGTTAAACTGTAGGGGTTGTTACACCCTGTACGGGAATGACTTCATCGTGGTTGTTATTAATTATTTCACGAAGTGGGTAAAAGTTGAGTCTTACACAACTTTGAATGCCAAAAATGAGGACAAGTTCATTGGAAATCATATTTCGCTCCGGTCTTCCCCAAAACTTGTCTCTAACAATGGCACGCACTTTGAAAACGATATCTTCAATCTATTGGAGAAATATGATATCAAAAGACATAACTCGTCTTCTTGTAGCCCACAAACCAACACCATGCTAAATAAATTATCAAGAACACGGATTCCATCATCAACGAGACGACCGAAATATGCAGAGATTACTTTGTACTCACTAGTCTATGATATAGAAGCAAACTCGAGTCATGTTTATAAGTAATTGAAACATCTCTCAACCCCCCTCCTCCCCCCCCCCCCCCCCCCCCTTCAGAATGTATGAGTGAGATTTTCAAAATAAATTTAATATGTTTAAAGATTAACGTGTTTGTATTTATGAGTGTAGATTATGCAAATATAGTTTGGGGGTTACAGGCTTATAATTTATACATTCATACATAAATTGATGAAGATTATTCAAACGCCTTTGTCTATGAGAAAATGTTTGGATGCACAAATTGAATCCTACATTGGAGGATTCAATGTTATCGTCAAATGTAATGGACAACTTGATTCTTAGTTAATGTGTTGAGCTTGGTTTTTTTGAATTAAATAATTTGCGTGATACTCCATTCGATTTAATTAATTAATTATAATTCATACATGCATAACTTTTCTTGAAATTGACAAAGGTTTCGGGGTAAGAGTGCTCCTCATCTCCATTGACTACCCTCTTCCTCTTGCAGTCAATATATCCTTAACATTCACAAAAAAAACATGGTAATAGATGAGGCTTACATCGTTGGTTTAGAAATTATCCTCAAACGAGTCATCATAAAGCTAGAATTTTGGGAAGACTCCACCCTCATCACCACCCAATAATAGGGCAATTTGAAGATCAAAGTGGATAAGTTATTTATAAATAACGTTTTTCTCAATTTCAGCACCTCGAGTTCTTATTCCTAACACTGTCCAAGAATAGTTCTGTACATGCTTTAGCCACCTTAGCCTCCATGGTTGACATCCTAGATGATACATTCGAAATCACATTCATAGTCCAGTGCATAGTTGGCCCATCTTATTGTTAAAAGATCAACGAAATCAAGAGCAAGATACATGAAAGTCTCACTACACCAAAACAGGTCAATTATAACGGGCAAAAGTCGTTACAAAAAATATTTGTAATGGATTAAGTCCGTTAGAAAATTAGCGTTATTTACTTTAGCACTGAAATTTGTAACGGACCAAATCCGTTACAAATGTTGAATTTGTAACGGGCTAAATCCGTTACAATATATTTTGTAACAGATTTGACATTGGTACACATCTCGTATTAGTAACAAATATACTAACTTGTAATGTTTTTATCCGTTACAAATATAGAATTTGTAACGGATAAAAACTATTACAAAATATATTGCAACGGATTGGGAACGTCATATATTTGTAACAATTATTTTTATTTGTAACGGTTAAAGTCTGTTAGCAATATTATTTTATTTTTAAAAAATATTACTTTTTATTAAACAAGTAGATATAAATACAAAAACTTGTGCTCAACCAATGGTAATGCATAACCAATGCCCACAAATTTCACTAAAATAATAATTTGAAAACACACGTGACAAAATGAATGACACTACATTTCAGTGAAATTAAATCGATCTAAAACTATATTTCATTCATAACCATTAAAGTTCTCAAAACAAAATGTACTACAGGATAAACTATTTAGATTTTAACCATAAACTTGAAACGAAGTCTAACATCATTAAAGTTCTAAACATATTATTCTCCCAAAAGTAGCGTCCATGATATTCCTTACAAAAGTAGACTTAATTCTTGAATCTTCGTATTTCCCCATAAAAACCTGTTGAACAAACTCAATATTAGTAAATGTGTAAGCATAAATGAGTAAATTACATAAAAGACTAGTACATTCATGTGCCACTGACACGCATGTAATTTTATTTAGGGGTAATTGATACACAATAAACGGCCATACCCGATGAGAACGCGGTTAGTTTAGATAAGTTACTTTGGTATCACCTGATGTGTTTGTACCTATTTTTATGTCGATAGGTTGTTTTCATTTTCTGCCCCCAAACACCCATTTTTAACCCCAAAAGAAGCGTATACTAGTCAATTAAGTCAACTGAGAGTCGAATGAGGACACGATTAGTTTAGACAAGTTGCTTTGGTATCACTTGTTGTGTTTGTATCTATTTCTAGGAGGTTGTTTTAAGTTTTACCCCCCCCCCCCCAAACGCCATATTACCCCCCAAAATAAGCGTATACTAGTCAATTAGGTCAATCGAGACTCCGATGATGACACGATTAGTTTGGACAAATTAATTTGGTATATCTTGATGTGTTCGTACATAAATTTAGATCGTTAGGTTGTTATTTTCAGTTTTTGCACCCCTCCCTACCCAACGCCCATTTTTAACCCCAAAAAGAAGCGTGTATACCAATCAATTAGGCTAGCCAAAAGTTCGATGAGGACGCGATCAGTTTAAACAAGTTACATTGGTATCATTTGATGTGTTTGTATCTATTTTTAGGGACTACGTAGTCCTTATAAGCACCACCCCCACCCCTCGGGAATTTTAACCCCCAAAAGAAGCGTATGTTAGTTAATTGGGACAATCAAGAGTCCAGTGAGGACAATGCTAGTTTTGACAAGTTATTTTGGTATCAGTTGATGTGTTTGTACCTAAATCTAGTCTGTTAGGTTGTTGTTTTCAATTCCTCCAATGCCCATTTCAACTACAAAACAAAGCATATACTAGTTAATTAGGTCAACCGAAAGTTCGATGAGGACACGATAAAGTTACATTGGTATCGCTTGATGTATATGTACTTAAATCTAGACCGTTAGGTTTTTGTTTTAAGTTTTCGCCTCCCAACAACCATTTGTAACCTCAAAAAGAAGTATATACTAGTCAATCGGGCCAATCGAGAGTCCAATGAGGACGCACTTAGTTTGCACGAGTTACTTTGGTATCGCTTGATGTGTTTGTACCTAAATCTAGGCCTCTAACCTCACCAGTCACCTACCTCACTCCCTCATTCAAGCATCCAACAAACTAAACCCACCTCTTTCATATGGCTATGGTTCAATTTTCTCGTGGGTTCCATTCAAAGATTACAATAGATATTTCAGTGAATGTTGATTTAGATAGATACTTCAACGTAGAAATTCAATCGCCACTTAAATGCATATTATAAAATGAAAATAAAAGAATCAATACATAGCTTAGGGAAAAAAGTAATCCTATATATCATATTATAAAACATACTTGAACAAATGACTAAAATGTACCAACAAAGTGTCAAAATAAATAATTATACCAAAGTTACATTTCAATAATTAGTTATACCTAATATACCGGAGAAGAGGGGTTAAAAAAATCACGTTAGCATCTATTTCTTGATAATGGACTGAACAAAAAAATAAACTCAGACACTCATTTATCAAGTTTATATAGAACAAAATAAAAAAGTATGTGATGGAAAGGGAGAGATGAGGGGGGAAGACCTAATGTGATAAATGAATATTTATTAAGGATTACAAAGGAAAAAATATCATTTATCTCCCTTTAGTAGTTATGCTATATGCCAAAGAAGATAAAAATATCAACAAAGGAACCTCATGGGAAGAGAAAAAATGCATTAAAGAACATGTTATTAAAACTATGTGACACCTTAAGGCTATCCGAAAAGACGAGATGCTAATAGAAAAAGTTATGAAGTTTCTACATACTTAAAAAAGAAAAAGAATAAGAAACTGACATTTAAAAGCTATTACAGACCTTTATAACTAAGAGCAATTATTCATGGTCAATGCATCAAGAGGCCATCAAAGCGTATTAGGAAAAACATCAAATCTCATTTGGCATGTCATAAAGCGTAGACTCCTAAGACATCCAAGTAAATCACGGAGGATTGACGAAGAGGCATGCACAATGAAATAACTCTGAAAAAAACTAATCAGATTTAAAATTAAGAGGTTGTGACAGATAAGATTAATACAACAACAATTTATCAAGTAACCCTTCACAAGAACATACCATGCATTTGGACCGAAAAAGTTACCAACACACTCTCATGAGGGATGATGTCACTGGTCCTTTGCCAAGAGCTGACAAGCATTAAGCTTAGTGAGTATCCATGTTCAGTAGCAATACCGAGTTTCTTACAAGGGGAAACTACTTCCCTAAACTGTCTCTTCCTCTTCCACTGACTGCAAAAATAGTATTTTTATCATCATCACGGAGCCCATCTATAATCGAGATAACTCCCGACTGGGGGTTTTGTAAACAGATGTTTGGGGCATCACGTACGGTCCCATCATAATCCATCAATATGGCCCTATTTTGGCCCTTGAATAAGCCAATACAATGTCTCTAATGGGAAACTTTCTAGAATTAGGATCGAGCACCACAACTCTAAATCCAAAGCTTAAACCAATACCCCAACAACGACGTCTAAAATGGTCTGTGTATGTTCTCTTCAAATATTAGAAGAAAATTCTCAACCAATACACCACATCATGTGTGTTAAATAAGACGATTAACATGTCAGAAAGACAACAACACGTGCTTAAACCACAAAACATAAATAAGATAGATAACAGAATGTACCCTTAACTTCCTGATTCCTCTGGCACATTTCATGATTAACAGCCTCGTCCTATTATAATCCATCTCGCAACTGCGAGAGCTCCAGATCTTTAGATGCAGTGATGGCCTCAACAGCTAATTCGGCATGAGAACATGCTTGGCCTTTCTATATTGCTTCAGCAATAAATCTAGCAATGACAACTTCCTCACAGAAGTGCTCTATTAATTTGACCTCAAACTGTATACTGCTACTATGTAAGGACATTTTGTCCAACATACTTGTATATGTCATTAGCCGTAACACCGTTGAAGAAATCCATGTCCATATCGTCATCAACGGAATCCGAGTATCGAATCAAGGAAGGAATCAGAAATCCGGACCGGTCCGCCTCTAATTAAATAGAACCGATCCGCGAGCGAACCGATCCGCCTAGTCCCGGACCGGTCCGCCTTGCTTTGGTCAGTGGACCCCGGATCGAATGAGAACCGAATCTGCTTCAAATAAAACGAACCGATCCGCTATCGGACCAATCCGCCTCAGGCCCGGACCGGTCCGCCCTGGATAACCATGAACAGATCGTGTGGAGATTTTTTAGGGCAAATGAATTCTTATTTATACCACGATCGGGGAGTTGGTTTTCTTAAGACTTACACACGATTTTCTGAGTTCCATAACTCCTAAGTCTTCATGGTATTTGAGTCCATTGATTCATACCCTTGATTCACACAAATTTCATATATTTGTGAGTCACTTTTGGTAACCCAAGAACACCATTGCTGTTGTTCAACCCTTGTGAAGTGGACCATTCCTTCCTCTTCATTGCAGCCCTACTGGACAGGGATAGTTCCAGCCGCCAACCCTACTGGAAAGGGAGTCTTCCAGCCGCGACTACAGAATCTGATACCCGAGGGTAATTCTTAGTCAAAAACCTGTATTTCATTGTAATCCGATTGTAAACCGTCTTTTACAAATTATAGTGATATACAAATGGTTTTGCCCCTGTGGGGGATTTTTCCTTAACTTTGTGTGTTGAATAATTCTTGCATGATTTCATATTGTTTCAATCACACCTAGTTGCATGCTTAGGGTTAATTTGGGTTAAAAAAATGGTATTTATTATATTATTTCTTAATTGAACGCAAGCGCCTACTCTTTCAAATTGGTATCAGAGCAGATTACGCCATTCTATCGCATATTCCTTACTTCCGCAAAATTTTTCTAAAGATATCAATTTTTCAAATAAATTTATTTTTGAAAAGAGCGTGTTCATATGGAGAAGTCATATTATAAAATGCCTATTTTTGACGGGTCAAATTATGCTTATTGGAAAGCCCGTATGAGGTCGGCTTTAAAAGCCATTGATGAACGTTTCTGGATTTTGGTTGAACGAGGGTGGACTCCTCCCACTGTGACTGTTGATAATGTGACCAACTTGAAACCTGAGATTTCTTGGACTGATGATGAATTTAAATGGTCATCTTTTAATTCTAAGGGTCTAAGTGCTATCTCTGGGTCTGTCACACCTGATGAGTTCAAACGCATAATGACGTGTACCACGTCAAAAGAAGCATGGGATGTTTTGCAACTTACCCATGAAGGAACAAATGCTGTTAAAGAGTCAAAATTGCAAAATTTAACAACTCAATTTGAAACCATCACAATGCTTGAACATGAATGTTTTGATGAATTTTATGCTAGGCTTTCTCACATTGTTAATACTAGCTATAATCTTGGTGAACATATTCCAAATGCTAGAGTTGTTAAAAAGATTCTTTGTTCCCTTCCTAAGCGTTTTATACCTAAAGTCACTGTGCTAAATTCGTTGGATAATTTAAATACACTAAAATTGGAAGAACTGGTAGGAGATTTACAAACTTATGAAATAGACATGTTTCCTAAATCTGCCAAGCCAAAAGATAAGGGAATTGCCCTTAAAGCCCAAGAGAGAAAAAGTGAGGGGTCGGCAAGAAAGAGAGTCGAGTCATCTAGAAAGATAGAAAATTCTGATTCTGAATGTGAGTTTGACCTAGATGATTTGGCATTATTTGCTAAAAACTTCAAGAAAATTCTGAAATTTAAAAAGGGTGGAAACTTCAATGTTAAAAAGACTTTTCAGAAAAATAAGTTTGAAAAGAAAGATTTCAAAGAACCCCCTAAAGACAGTGAGAGGTGTTTTGAGTGCGACGGTAAGGGACACAGAACGTTTGAGTGTGCCACTCGTCTGAATAGGGAAAAGGGTAAAGCTGTCCTCAATGCTACCCTTAGTGACGACAGTGAGGTCGAGACGGTGGACTCGGGAGATGAGTCACCGCATGAGCGTAACTTCACCGCGTTCATGGCTAGTCATGTGAGTACTCCTAGTGCATCTCACGACGATGAGGATGCTACTTCACAGGGACACCTCGACAGCGAGAGAGAAGAGAGTGAGGGAGAGGAGGAAGGTAGTGAGGACGAGAGTAACCTTCAACGCGCCTATGCCGAGTTATATAATGAGTCTTTCAAAACTAAAAAACGTAACAAGGCGTTAGTTCTTAGGATCACCGCGTTAGAAGAAGAGTTAGAAGAAACAAGAGAGAGAGAGAGTCCTCCACCTGCACCGCCATGAGAGAGAGAGAGAGTCTGCCTGGGTTAGTAAAGAGAATTTGCTTAGAGAGAGAGAGAGCAGTTTTGAGAAAGAAAAAGCGGACTTGACTAAACAAGTGGCTAGTCTTACGAGTGAGCTCCATTCCTCCCTGGAGACTCGGAAGAAACTTGAAGCCCTTGTTGCTCAGCTTACTCATGACCTTGAGAGAGCTAGGAAAGTCAAGGTACAAATCGAGGACAGGTCTGGGAAGATGGGAAAGATGCTCCACAGTCCCGCTTTAGGTTTTGGTGACAGGCAAGGAATAGGTTTTGATGGTGCCTCCACGTCCCAAATTGCACCCGGACCAATTCCTGAGTTTACTACGACTCCTTATGGCCGTCATAAAAAACCAAGAAGGAGAGTTCGACCAAGAAAAGCAAATCAAGGTCCTCCTAATACTGCGCTCTTTTGCTCCCATTGCAAAAGACATGGACACCTTAGGGATGATTGCTATAAGTTAGGTCGGACACGACGTACGTTTGCTCCACCACATCAGACTGATGAGTTTGCCAGTCTGAGAGAGCGAGTTAAGTTTCTAGCCGCCACATCACAGAGTTTGATGGAGGAATTCCGACGGATGACCTTACCATCAATGAATGCGCCCCGCATTCCGGCTAAAACCAACAACAACAAGGGAATACAAAAAGGTACCTACTCTTGGGTTCCTAAGAAAGAGAAAAAGGCCCTTGTTGTCCATGTCGCTCTCAAAGCACATAATACCTCTCAATGGTATTTTGACAGTGGATGCTCCAGACACATGACAGGTGATTCCTCATATTTTACCCATCTTAAGGATTATAATGATGGGAGAGTCACCTTTGGAGATGGTAGCAAATCTAGCATAGTAGGACGAGGTACAGTAGAGTTACCAGGATTTCCAAAGCTAGAAAACGTGTTGTACGTCAAAGGTTTGAAAGCAAACCTTCTTAGCATCAGCCAGCTGTGCGACGATGACTTTGCAGTGAAGCTTGACCGGAAAGCTTGTAAGGTCTATAATCAAGCCGGTAAACTTTTAGTGCAAGGGGTGAGGACAGAGGATAATTGCTATGGGACTGAGCCCACATCCTCACTTGTTTGCAACAGCGCCACGATCACTCATATGGCTCTGTGGCACCAACGTCTAGGTCATGTGAACGTTAGAGACTTATCTCGGTTAGTAAAAAGGGACCTAGTACATGGCTTACCGTCACTTGGAAAGACAACTTCCACTATTTGTGGACCCTGTCAGTTGGGAAAGCAAATTCGTAGCCCACATAGGAAGTTATATTCCATTACCACCTCACGTGTTCTTGAGTTGATTCACATGGATCTTATGGGTCCTACTCGCATGGAGAGTCTAGGTGGTAAGAGATACATTCTCGTGATGGTGGACGATTTCTCCAGGTACTCCATTGTAGGTTTTCTGAGAGAGAAATCCGATGCTGTAGAATTTTTAACGACCAAGTATCGTGTCCTGCAAAATCAATACGGTGTCACTATTAACAGAATACGTAGTGATAACGGCACTGAATTTAAGGAAGCAAAGGTGGATCTGTACTGTGATAGCCTTGGGATCAAACATGAGTTTTCTGCTGTGAGAACTCCTCAGCAAAATGGGATTGTTGAGAGAAAAAATAGAACGATCCAAGAGATGGCTAGATCTATGCTTCTAGGTCGTAAAGTTTCTAGGAGATTTTGGGTAGAGGTAGTGTCTACTGCATGCCACACGGTGAATAGGGTGTATCTGCGTCCACACACACTTCACACTCCTTATGAGTTGTGGACTGGCAAGAAGCCCAACCTGTCATATTTCCGTGTTTTTGGGAGTAAATGCTACATCCTACGGGATAGAGAGCAATTAGGAAAGTTCGACTCCCGGAGCGATGAGAGAATATTTCTAGGATATTCATCGAATAGTAGAGCGTACCGGGTTCTTAACCTGAAGAGCTCTAAGGTTATGGAATCAATAAACGTCACTGTGCAAGATGACGAACCTCCGACGGTTATTGATACCAAACTTCAGTGTGAGGATGAGGACTTTTCTGACAGTGATTTTCCTGTTCCTCTCCCACACTCTGTGGACCCTATTCCTGTTTTAGGGGACACACTTGCTTGGGTTCGCAAGAGTCATGATCCTTCAGCCATTGTTGGCGATCCCACTCTAGGGGTCAAGACTCGTGCTCAACTAGAGAACGTTGTTAGTCATCACTGCTACACGTCCAAAGTCGAGCCCAAGAACCATAAAGAAGCACTCAAGGATGAACACTGGATATCTGCTATGCAGGATGAGTTGCTTCAGTTTAAAAAGAATAATGTCTGGGAATTAGTCCCCCGACCTAGTGAGACTAATGTGATAGGTACCCGGTGGATTTTCAAGAACAAAATGGATGAATATGGTACCATAATCAGAAATAAGGCTAGGTTGGTCGCTCAAGGCTACACACAGATAGAGGGTGTAGACTTTGGGGAGACATTTGCTCCTGTTGCGAGGCTTGAGTCCATCCGCTTACTACTCGCCATCGCATGTCATCTACACTTCAAGTTATATCAGATGGATGTCAAGAGTGCCTTTCCGAATGGCATTCTACAGGAAGAGGTTTATGTGGAACAACCAAAAGGGTTTGAAGACCCTCAGCACCCTGAGCACGTCTACTATCTGAGGAAAGCCTTGTATGGTTTGAAGCAAGCACCTCGTGCTTGGTACGAGAGGCTTACTTCCTATCTCTTAGCCCGTGGCTTCAAGAGAGGGGGAGTTGATATGACGTTGTTCGTCAGGAGAGATGACGGTGCTATCTTGGTTGCCCAAGTCTATGTGGATGACATAGTCTTTGGATCCACATGCTCCCAGCATGCTCACCACTTTGAGGAGGAGATGAAAAGTGAGTTTGAGATGAGCATGGTTGGTGAGCTTACATTCTTCCTTGGTCTCCAGGTTCGTCAGCTAGAGGATGGGATGTTCATCTCTCAATCCAAGTATGCTAGAGACCTAGTGAAGAAATTTGGTTTAGACTCCGCTAAGCATGCACGTACACCTATGAGTACTTCTACCAAGCTTAGTAAGGACACTTCAGGCAAGGACGTAGAGCAAACCTTGTATCGGAGTATGATAGGCAGTCTTCTCTACTTGACTGTAGTCGTCCCGACATTGCCTTTAGTGTTGGAGTCTGTGCGCGTTATCAGGCGTCTACTAAAGAGTCACACTTACTCGCTCTAAAACGTATTATCAAATACGTGAGTGGGACTCTCTCATACGGTATTTGGTATTCCTTTGATACCGATGACCGTTTGTCCGCCTATTCGGATGCCGATTGGGCCGGGGACGTAGATGGATGTAAAAGCACTTCGGGTGGGTGTTTCTACTTTGGTTCTGCTCTTGTCTCTTGGTTGAGCAAGAAGCAAAACTCCATCTCTTTGTCCACTGCGGAGGCTGAGTACATCGCCGCCGGGAGTTGTTGCACGCAACTCATGTGGATGAAGCAAATGTTGGAGGATTATGGGATTTCACAGGACACCATGACCATTTCCTGTGATAATACGAGCGCGATACACATATCCCGCAATCCTGTCCAATATTCGCGCACAAAGCACATCAGGTTACGCGAGCACTTTATACGTCAGTTAGTTGAGGAGAAGGTCGTAACCCTGAGTTTTGTTCCTACCGACCGTCAGTTAGCCGATATTTTCACGAAACCTTTAGATGCCCTTAGATTTGAGAGTCTTAGGAAGTCTTTGGGGATTTGCACAGTTGACTGAGGGGTTGGTCTATGTCTAGAATAGGATGCTTCTTCATGTTCATATCATATGCTTCCTATTGCTAGTCTGTTTTATATGTACCATATATTTGTTGTACAGCTTTTATGTATTTTTTATTATTCTTTGAAAAATACAAAAAGATTCTCTTTTTAGAAAAAATTTTGAAAAACACAAAAAGATTTTATTTTGATAAAATTTTTGAAAAATTCAAAAAGAGATTTGCCTGTTATGGATGAGCATTTAAGATAGCCAAGTCACATCTTCATTCCATATATCCATGTGACTGTTTGATAGAGATTTGAGAGGCTACATCATTTCATCCATGTGCTTAACATTGATTGGAGTCCTTGAGATGTAATTAGTGATATTTCCTACATGCTTGACTCCTATATCCTTTATTGCAAACATGCATGGCTATATCTGATTGTTGCACTTGTCAATCTCATGTTGGTTTGAGTGTTTCCATCTCAATCCTGTCTATACAATGTATAAAATGCGATAAAACTTGACAAGATAGGATTGCATGTAAAAACCGTTTTGGTGAGACTGTGTGTATTTTTTCATAACGGGGAGGGGCTGCGAAAGTTGATTCTTATCCTTTGCGCAAAAGCCACCGTTAAAAAGGACCTAAAAAATGGAGGAATTTTAATATCCGAGGTCCTAAGAGGTAAAAAGAGCCCGAAAAAATTGATAAGGCAGTAAAAAGCATTTCATGGCAAATATGGGCCATTTAGGTTTTCACCATCAATTCTCCAAAGTTTGAGAATTTAGTATACCTCTATTCAAAATATAAATCTGAGGGAGTTTGGTTGGAGATTGACAAAACGGGTTTGCACTTCCTTGAAAGTCCTGAAAAAGCATGAAAAACATTTTGGACGCTATTGGTGTAGAAATCACTTTGAGCTTTGATTTGTAGATTTGATATAGTCAATGTCTTATATTTCCAATCTTTTACACCAAAGGAAGCATTTGAGTTCATTCGTTAGGAATATCCAATATTCATCGTGCACATATGTCATGTTTGTATGCTTTGATTTTCCTATCGAATGTTGATTACACCCATTCATTTACGCCATCACCGACTTGGTTGTTTTATGTTCATTCATGGTGTGATTTTATGCCTTGTGACATCCCGCACTTGCTTATCTGATTTATTTCTCTCATTTGTCTATTTGGGGACATCATAAAAAGGGGGAGAAAGAATTATCTTATTATGGGGGAGATTTGAAATTCTGAGTTTTGTTCTTAAATTGATTGATATATATTGCTTATGTTTATCTCATTTCAAACTCGATACGTCACTTGGTATTTGCTTTGTCTCATGTGTGTAGGTACATCCTTGATAATCCCATGATGCACACCCTGATGAGAAAAGCGTTGAGATTTATGATCTGAAGATTTGTTGAACAAACGATGCAGCCTTAATCATTTGTACCTCTTTCAGTTTTGGGTTCATGGAAGGGTAGATTTGTATAGGCATTGTGATTAGAGATAATTCGGATTTTTTATGTCTGTTCCGGCATAGACATAGGGGGAGATTTGTAAGGACATTTTGTCCAACATACTTGTATATGTCATTAGCCGTAACACCGTTGAATAAATCCATGTCCATATCGTCATCAACGGAATCCGAGTATCGAATCAAGGAAGGAATCAGAAATCCAGAAATCCGGACCGGTCCGCCTCTAATTAAAAAGAACCGATCCGCGAGCGAACCGATCCGCCTAGTCCCGGACCGGTCCGCCTTGCTTTGTCCAGTGGACCCCGGATCGAATGAGAACCGAATCTGCTTCAAATAAAACGAACCGATCCGCTATCGGACCGATCCGCCTCAGGCCCTGACCGGTCCGCCCTGGATAACCACGAACAGATCGTGTGGAGATTTTTTAGGGCAAATGAATTCTTATTTATACCACGATCGGGGAGTTGGTTTTCTTAAGACTTACACACGATTTTCTGAGTTCCATAACTCCTAAGTCTTCATGGTATTTGAGTCCATTGATTCATACCCTTGATTCACACAAATTTCATATATTTGTGAGTCACTTTTGGTAACCCAAGAACACCATTGCTGTTGTTCAACCCTTGTGAAGTGGACCGTTCCTTCCTCTTCATTGCAGCCCTACTGGACAGGGATAGTTCCAGCCGCCAACCCTACTGGAAAGGGAGTCTTCCAGCCGCGACTACAGAATCCGATACCCGAGGGTAATTCTTAGTCAAAAACCTGTATTTCATTGTAATCTGATTGTAAACCGTCTTTTACAAATTATAGTGATATACAAATGGTTTTGCCCCTGTGGGGGATTTTTCCTTAACTTTGTGTGTTGAATAATTCTTGCATGATTTCATATTGTTTCAATCACACCTAGTTGCATGCTTAGGGTTAATTTGGGTTAAAAAAATGGTATTTATTATATTATTTCTTAATTGAACGCAAGCGCCTACTCTTTCATACTAGCATTTGATGGGGTGGGAAATGTCAACCCAAATTGCGATAAAAGAGGATCGTCAGCTCTCTGCCATTGTTTGCACATCAGGTCAAGAGCCTCCTTTGTGGCCTTTTGATTTTCAACCTCTTCAAGATGTTTTCTGGCCCTTCTAAACAGACTGTTACAATCCTCAGGTCAGGACAGACAAGGAGATCGCACAATGTCTTTATACACCCCTGACTCACCATGTACCTATCAACCATAATGCGGGAAAAGGTCTCAAAATTTACATATAGAAATGGAATTTTTAAGGCAATAGAAGATGGAAAGAAGAAGAAAAATACTTGATTTACTCATGAGTGCCACCAGACGTGGCATTTGAAATTGCCCAAGCAGCCTCTTTCTTTATATCAAACTCAGCAGTTTGAAGAAGATTGACCAAAGGACCAATTAACCCAGCTTCAATTACATCATGTTGTTACAAAGTTCAGGTAATGAGTAAGTAATCTCTTACTAATCAATCACATGTGGGCATTTCGATCAAGGACACAAAAAAGGACTAAAAATTCAAAGTTGAGTACCATAATCAAGAAAAAATCTTTACATACATACATACATATTTAAAGACGAGAGGTCTAGCATTGCAATCCAACATTGCTTAAATTTTCAAATACATAGTATAAACTCAAAAGGAAAACTTGCTGAAAATTTCTATTTAGCATAGCTTGTAGTTTCAAACTTTAAATTGCCAAGACCTACACGTTTGCCTGTATCTGATCTCTATTTCCAGTAGTAATGTTTGAGATTTTCTTAAAAGAAAATGCACCAGTGGCATACAAACCTGTGGGTAAAGTAGGTTCTACGTCGTTAGTTAATTGACCTTCAAATCAACCTCAGTTAAGCTGGGGTGTATGAGAACCGTGATAAATTGGTTCCAGAAAGAAACGAATATTTTATCGACCACCTCAGTTACAGCAGGCATAAATCCAGTGTCTTATGTGCGATAATACACGTGAGGTGGGATCACGAGTGCAATCTGGGCAGATAACACCCAGACAAACATCTTCACTCCTATCATACTTATGTCCCCAAGTGAGATTGTAGTAGTTTTCTGGTGATGTTGTATTATAGTTTTGCCAAAGGACACCAACCATGCACCCAGAGTTGTCCTGCTAAAGAATATCATGAAAGAAAAGAAAAAATCCTCAAAGAAAATCATGATTTTTCCATCTCTTTGTATTGCCTGCTTAGAAGATATACAACTGCTTCTGCTTATGCTTTCAACTAGATATAGGGAACTAGTGAGCCATCATCATCATATGATACCACATCACTCTTCTAAACTCTGAATGTCAAGGTCAACAAACTAGAATATATATATATATATATATATATATATATATATATATATATATATATATATATATATATATATATATATATATATATATATATATGTGTGTGTGTGTGTGTGTGTGTGTGTGTGTGTGTGTGTGTGGAGAGGTTCACAAGTGAACCTAAAAGATGAACTTTTTAATGAACTTTAGCAAAAAATACTTAACTGTTAATTAATTTTGATTTCTACATTGTAATTGGTTCGCGCCAGCGATAACAGACACGTGTGTCGATTGATCCCCCCCACCCCGCGCCCCCCCTCTCGTCCCCACCCCACCCCCATGGCAGCCCTGCTGCCATAAGGGCTGCTATAATGTCTGCTCTAGTGATGGTGGTGGTTGGCAGCCCTGCTGCCATAAGGGCTACTATACACTACACCAAAAACAGGAATCTCGCACAGTTTAAAACAGTGTCAGATCAAATCTGGCACGGTTTTGAACTGTACCAGAATCAGGTGTTCCAAAAAGACCATTTTTTTCTGGCACGGTTTAAAAGTGTGCCAGATTTGACCAAACAGGAACACTTCTGGCACACTTTTAAATCGTGCCAGAATTTTATATTTCTGGCACAGTTTTGAACTGTGCCAGATTGAGCACATTTTGATAAACTTTTTGCACAATTCAAAACCGTGCCAAAATTTGATGCACTTTTGGCACGGTTTTGAACTGTGCAAAATTTTTGGATAAAAGAAAAAAAATATTTGAAAACAAGAAAATTCACAAATTTAAAATCTTGAACGTTGTTGATAAACTAATGTACATACAAACTTCAAAATATTACAATTCTTTAGTAGTTCACAGACCCAAAAAAAATTGGGCGGAGTTTCCTCTATTTTCTGGACATTCTAAAACCTGTTAATATAAAACCTGCGTAACATAAAGCCTGCACGATCATAAAATATGACAATAAACCTACAAAAGCCCGCACGGCCATAAAAGTTAACAATAAAACAATAAAAGCCCACACGACCATAACACAAAAAAAGAATCATGAATAAACTCCTTGTTGTAAACCATTGAGTTCTCCGTGTGTTCCCCGTGAATAAATGTTAATGATAAAATTTAATCCTGCAAAAAAAATAGGATAAAAAAAGATACGATATTAGTAACCAAGTAATTCATAAAAAAAGCTTACTCAAGCTAAAAATATTACATATAGGAGTGGCAATTATTATTTTATTCTAAAATTGAAAATCTTACGCAAGTTATGACTACCTGAGAGGCCCGTGACTAAGCCGTCAGTTCGTACCAGTTACATTGGTCCCGTGCGAGGTGTCCGTCCCTCTTACGGGGCCGTTTGGGGGTTGGTTTGGGTTTTCACCCTCAAACGGCTAGTTTTTAAGCATAATCTAGATATTTTGAAATTATCGCCATATTCTTAAATCGGGAGACCCATGACTACGCGATCAGTTCATACAAGTTACATCGGTCCCGTGCGAGGTGTTCGTGCCTCTTACGGGGCCGTTTGGTGGTTGGTTTGGGTTTTCACCCTCAAATGGCTTGTTTTCAAGTCTAATCTACATATTTTGAAATTATCGTCATATTCTCAAATCGGGAGACTCGCGAGTACATGGTTAGTTCGTACAAGTTGCATTGGTCCCGTGCGAGGTGCTCGTGCCTCTTACGGGGCCGTTTGGGGGATGGTTTGGATTTTCACCCTCAAACGGCTTGTTTTTAATCCTAATCTATATATTTTAAAATTATCGTCATATTGTCAAACCGAGAGACCCGTGACTACGCGGTCAGTTCCTACAAGTTACATTAGTCCCGTGCGAGGTGTTCGTGCCTCATATGGGGCCATTTGGGGCTGGTTTGGGTATTCACCCTCAAACGGCTTGTTTTTAAGTCTAATCTATGTATTTTGAAATTATCGTTATATTCTCAATCCGGGAGACTCGTGACTATGCTGTCAATCCGTACAAGTTACATTGTCTTGTGCGAGGTGTTCGTGCCTTTTGCGAGATCTTTGGGGGCTTGTTTGGGTTTCCACTCTCAAACGGCTTATTTTTAAGCCTAATCTACGTATTTTAAAATTATCATCATATTCAAAAATTGGGAGACCCGTGACTACGTTGTCAGTTCGTACAAGTTACATTGGTCCCGTGCGAGGTGTTCGTTCTTCTCACGGGGCTGTTTGGGCTCTTATTTGGGTTTTCACCCTCAAATGACTTATTTTTAAGTCTAATCTATGTATTTTGAAATTATCATCATATTCTCAAATCGAGAGACCCGTGACTACGCTGTTAGTTTGTATAAGTTACATTGGTCCCGTGCGAGGTGTTCGTGCCTCTTACGGGGTCGTTTGGTGGGCTGATTTGGGTTTTCACCCTCAAACGGCTTGTTTTTAAGTTTAATCTACATATTTTGAAATCATCATCATATTCTCAAACCAGGAGACCCGTGACTATGCTGTCAGTTCGTACAAGTTACATTGGTCCCGTGTGAGGTGTTCGTGCCTCTTACGGGGCCGTTTGGGGACTGGTTTGGGTTTTCACCCTCAAACGGCTTATTTTTAAGCCTAATCTACGTATTTTGAAATTATCATTATATTCTCAAATTAGGAGACCCGTGACTACGCTGTCAGTTCGTACAAATTACATTGGTCCACTGCGAGGTGTTCGTGCATTTTACGGGCCGTTTGGGGGATGCTTTCGGTTTTCACCCTCAAACGGCTTGTTTTTAAACCCAATCTACATATTTTGAAATTATCGTCATATTCTCAAAGTGGGAGACCCGCGACTACGCGGTCAGTTCGTACAAGTTACATTGGTCCCGTGCGAGGTGCCCGTGCCTCTTACAGTGTCGTTTGGGGGCTGGTTTGGATTTCCACCCTTTAAGGGCTTATTTTTAATCTTAATCGATATATTTTCAAATTATCTTCATATTCTCAAACCGTGAGGCCCGTGACTACGCTGTCAGTTCGTACAACTTACATTGGTCCCGTGCGAGGTGTTCACGCCTCTTACGGGGCCGTTTGGGGGCGTTTGGGTTTTCACCCTGAAACGGCTAGTTTTTAAGCCTAATCTATGTATTTTGAAATTATCGTCGTATTCTCAAATCGAGAGACCCATGACTACGCTGTCAGTTCGTACAAGTTACAATGGTCCCGTGCGAGGTGTTCGAGCCTCTAACGGGGTCGTTTGGGGGTTGGTTTCGGTTTTCACCGTCAAACGGCTTGTTTTTAAGCCGAATCTACATATTTTGAAAATATCTACATATTCTCAAATTGAGAGACCCGCGACTACGTGATCAATTCGAACAAGTTACATTGGCCCGTGCGAGGTGTCCGTGCCTCTTACGGGGCCATTTGGGGACTGGTTTGGGTTTTCACCCTTTAAGGTCTTATTTTTAAGCTTAATCGGTATATTTTCAAATTATCATCATATTCTCAAAACGAGAGGCTCGTGACTACGCTGTCAGTTCGTACAACTTACATTGGTCACGTGCGAGTTGTTCGTACCTTTTACGGGGCCGTTTGGGGGCTGGTTTGGGTTTTCAGCCTCAAACGGCTTATTTTTAAGCCTAATTTACATATTTTGAAATTATCGTCATATTCTCAAACTAGGAGACCCTTGACTACACGGTCAGTTTGTACAAGTTACATTGGTCCCGTGCAAGGTGTTCGTGCCTCTTACGGAACCTTTAGGGGGCTGGTTTGGGTTTTCACCCTCAAACGGGTTATTTTCAAGCCTAATATACGTATTTTGAAATTATCATCATATTCTCACACCGGGAGACCCGTGACTACGCAATCAATTCTTACAAATTACATTGGTCTCGTGCGAGGTGTTCGTGCCTCTTACGGGGCCGTTTGGGGTTGGGTTGGGTTTTCACCCTCAAACGGCTTGTTTTTATGCCTAATTTACAATGTTTTGAAATTACCATCATATTCTCAAACTAGGAGACCCTTGACTACACGATCAGTTCGTACAAGTTACATTGGTCCCGTGCGAGGTATTCGTGCCTCTTACGGGGCCGTTAGGGGACTGGTTTGGGTTTTCACCCTCAAACAGGTTGTTTTCGAGCCTAATATACGTATTTTGAAATTATCGTCATATTCTTATACCGGGAGACCCGTGACTACGCGATCAGTTCTTACATGTTACATTGGTCCCGTGCGAGATGTTCGAGCCTCTTACGGGGCCGTTTGGGGGCTGGTTTGGGTTTTCACCCTCAAACGGCTTATTTTTAAGCCTAATCTACATATTTTGAAATTATCATCATATTTTAAAATTGAGAGACCCGTGACTACGCTGTCAGTTCGTACAAGTTACATTTGTCCCGTGCGAGGTGTTCATGCCTCTTACGGGGCCGTTTGGGGGATGGTTTGGGTTTTAACCCTCAAACAGGTTATTTTTGAGCCTAATCTATGTATTTCGAAATTATCGTCATATTCTCAAACCAGTATACTCGTGACTGCACGATCAGTTCGTATAAGTTGCATTGGTCCCATGCAAGGTGTGCGTGCCTCTTACGGGGCCGTTAGGGGGCGGGTTTGGGTTTTCACCCTCAAACGAGTTATTTTCGAGCCTACTCTACGTATTTTAAAATTATCGTCATATTCTAAAATCGGGAGACCCGTGACTACGCGATCAGTTTGTACAAGTTACATTGGTCACGTGCGAGGTGCGTCCCTCTTACGGGGCCGTTTGGGGACTGGTTTGGGTTTTTACCCTCAAACGGCTTGTTTTCAAGCGTAATCTACATATTTTGAAATTTTCATCATATTCTTAAACCAAGAGACCCGTGACTACGCGGTCAGTTCGTACAAGTTACATTGGTCCCCTGCAAGGTGTCCGTGCCTCTTACGGGGCCATTTGGAGGCTGGTTTGGGTTTTCACCCTCAAACGGCTTGTTTTCAAGCCTAATCTACATACTTTAAAATTATCGTCATATTCTCAATTCGGGAGACCCGCGACTACGCGGTCAGAGCGTACAAGTTTCATTGGTCCCGTGCGAGGTGTTCGTGCCTCTTACAGGGCCGTTTGGGTGCTGGTTTAGGTTTTCACCCTCAAACGGCTTATTTCAAGCCTAATCTACATGTTTTAAAATTATTATCATATTCTCAAATCGGGGGACATGTGATTACGCGATTAGTTCGTTCAAGTTGCATTGTACCCGTGCGAGGTATTCGTGCCTCTTACGGGGCCGTTTGGGGGCTGGTTTGGGTTTCACCCTTTAAGGGCTTGTTTTTAACCCTAATCTATGTATTTTGAAATTATCATCATATTTTCAAACCGGGAGACCCATGACTACGCGGTGAGTTCCTATAAGTTACATTAGTCCCGTGCGAGGTGTTGGTGCCTCTAACGAGGCCATTTGGGGGTTGATTTGGTTTTTCACCCTCAAATAACTTGTTTGTAAGCCTAATCTACGTATTATGAAATTATCGTCATATTCTCAAAACCGGAGACCCGTGACTATGCTGTCAGTTCGTACAAGTTACATTGTCCTATGCGCAGTGTTCGTGCCTATTATGGGACCGTTTGAGAGTTGGTTTGGGTTTTCACCCTCAAACGGCTTATTTTTAAGCCTAATCTAAGTATTCTTAAATTATCATCTTACTCTAAAATTGGGAGACCCGTGACTGCGCTGTCAGTTCATACAAGTTACATTGGTCTCGTGCGAGGTGTTCGTGCTTCTTACGGGACTGTTTGGGAGCTGGTTTGGGTTTTCACCCTCAAACGACTAATTTTTAAGCATAATCTACGTATTTTGAAATTATCATCATATTCTCAAATCGGGAGACCTGTGACTACACAGTCAGTTCGTAAAAGTTACATTAGTCCCATGCGAGTTGTTTGTGCCTCTTACGGGGCCGTTAGGGACTGGTTTGAGTTTTCACCCTCAAATGGCTTGTTTTTAAACCTAATCTACGTATTTTGAAATTATCGTCATAATATCGAATTAGGAGACCCGTGAATACGCTATCAGTTCGTACAAGTTACATTGGTCCCGTGCGAGGTGTTCGTGCCTATTACGGGGCCGTTTGGGGACTGGTTTGGGTTTTCACCCTCAAAACGCTTATTTTTAAGCCTAATCTACGTATTTTGAAATTAATGTCATATTCTCAAACCAGGATACTCGTGACTACACAATCAGTTCGTACAAGTTACGTTGGTCCCGTGCAAGGTGTTATGCCTCTTACGGGGTCGTTAGGGGGCTGGTTTGGGTTTTCACCCTCAAACGAGTTATTTTCGAGCCTACTTTACGTATTTTAAAATTATCGTCGTATTCTAAAATTGGGAGACCGGTGACTACGCCATCAGTTTGTACAAGTTACATTAGTCCCGTACGAGGTGCGTCCCTCTTACGGGGCCGTTTGGGGACTGGTTTGGGTTTTTATCCTCAAACGGCTTGTTTTCAAGCGTAATCTACATATTTTGAAATTTTCATCATATTCTTAAACCGAGAGACCCATGACTACGTTGTCAGTTCGTACAAGTTACATTGGTCCCGTGCGAGGTGTTCGTGCCTCTTACGGGGCCATTTGGGGGCTGGTTTGGGTTTTCACCCTCAAACGTAGGGCTGTGTTTCGGCCGGATCGGATCGAAAAATGCCTATTCGGAAAAAATTCCGATTTTTTCAGAAATAAAATAACTATTCCGATTTTCGATCCGATTTTTTCGAAAAATTAAAAAAAAAAATCTGAATTCGAAAAAATCGGAAAATCGGCAAAAATCGAAAAAAATCGGAAATTCACAAAATATATTAAAAATCCAGAAATTTTGAAAATTCCAAAATTTCAAAAAAATAAATTATGGATTTTCGATTACTCGAAATTCTCATTTTAAAGAAACAATGAAAATGGCTTAACCCAACATGTAAACACATGAGGATTTGGCTCATTTTTCATTTGTGTAGAAGTTAGGAGGATACTCTCCTTTTATAGAGCATATTTTGGAGCCCTCTCCCTCTCCCAACCGATGTGGGATATGGGAAACTTTCAAAAAATTGGAAAAGAAATCGGAAAAATCGGAAATCGGAAAATAATTCCAAAAAATCGGAAATAATTCGGAAAAAAATCGAAAAAATCGGATCGGCATAGTTTCGGAAAAATCGGAAAATCGGAAATTCATAATTATTTCCGATTTTCGATCCGATTTTTTTCGGAAAAATCAGAAATCGGCAAACTAAAATTTCATTCCAAATTCGAAAAAAATCGGATCAAAAATCGGAAAAATCGGAAAGTTCGGAAAAAAAACACAGCCCTACTCAAACGGCTTGTTTTCAAGCCTAATCTACATATTTTGAAATTATCATCATATTCTCAATTCGGGAGATTCGCGACTACACGGTCAGAGCATACAAGTTTCATTGGTCCCGTGCGAGGTGTTCGTGCCTCTTACGGGGCCGTTTGGGTGCTGGTTTAGGTTTTCACCCTCAAACGACTTGTTTTCAAGCCTAATCTACATATTTTGAAATTATCGACATATTCTCAAACCGGGAGACCCGTGACTGCACGATCAGTTCGTACAAGTTGCATTGTACCAGTGCGAGGTGTTCGTGCCTCTTACGTGCCGTTTGGGGATTGGTTTGGGTTTTTACCCTTTAAGGGCTTATTTTTAAGCCTAATTTACATATTTTGAAAGTATCATCATATTCTCAAACCGGGAGACCCGTGACTACGCGATCAGTTCGTACAAGTTACATTTTTCCCGTGCGAGGTGTTCGTGCCTCTTACGGGGCCATTAGGGGGTTGGTTTGGGTTTTCACCCTCAAACGGGTTATTTTCAAGCCCAATCTACGTATTTTGAAATTATCATCATATTCTCAAACTGGGAGACCCGGGACTACGCGGTCAATTCATACAAGTTACATTGGTCCCGTGCGAGGTGTTCGTGCCTCTTACGGGGCCATTTGGGGGCTTGTTTGGGTTTTCGCACTCAAACGACTTATTTTTAAGCCTAATCTATGTATTTTGAAAGTATCGTCATATTCTCAAATTGGGAGACCCGTGACTACGCTGTCAGTTCGTACAAGTTACATTGGTCCCGTGCGAGGTGTTCGTTCCTCTTATGGGGACGTTTGGGGGATGGTTTAGGTTTTCCCCCTTTAACGGGTTATTTTTAAGTAAGTGTTAGTTTTTACAAATTATCGTCATATTCTCTAAACGGGAGTCCCGTGACTACACGGTCAGTTCCTACATGTTACATTGGTCCCGTGCGAGGTGTTCGTACCTCTTACGGGGACGTTTGGGGGTTGGTTTAGGTTTATACCCTTTAACAAGCTGGTTTAGGTTTTCACCCTCAAACGGTATGTTCTCAAGAATAATCTCAAGATTTTTAAATTATCGTCATATTCTCAAACTAGTTAACCCGTGACTACACGGTCAGTTTCTATAAGTTACATTCGTCCCATGCGAGGTGTTCGTGCCTCCTACATTGGTGTGTATTAGAAAGTTCTTCCCAAAGCACCTTTCATTCGACATAATCAGTGCTGGCATAAATCGTGACTATGCGGTGAGTTCCTACGTGTTACATTTATCCCGTACGAGGTATTCGTGCCTCTTTGGGGTTGTTTGGAGGTTGTTTTGGGTTTTCATCCCCTACCGCTATGTTTTTAATCAATTTAGAACGTTTATTGATTTTACAAAATTTTGACATAGTTTCATTTATTTATTCGTTAAATCCAACATGTTTTAACATTTAAAATAAAATCAACAGCAGCAGCAAATTCCAAAACCAAACCACCAGCAAATCCCTTCCTCCAATTTAACTAAATAAACTCATAAAGTAAGCCATTTTACGTTTGGCTACATGTTGCCGCTATTTCAGGCCATTTTTTTATTTAATGCTGCAACATTTAAAGAGAATTTGAGACTTTGAGACTAACCAGATTTCATTTGTATTTTGATAGCCTCACGCCATAACTTCTCGAAGTATCCCATTTGGTCCAAAAATGTCTGCAAATTATAAAATCTTCCGCTGACAAGGAAAATACAATAAAGATAAAGAAAATATGTAGTTACGATCAGAAAATTATACATGTTGCGTCTTCATTTTAAAAAAATTAAATGTCTTCTTTGAATGCGGATTTTTGAAGGATAAAGTTTATAAATTTTCTTACATGAAGCTACTTTGTCTTCTTTGAATGAGAAGACTCGTTTGGCCTTGGCAAAAACATATATTGCTCGAGATTTGGACCAGTTTAGGGAGTTTGACTTTTTCTATTGAGATGAGACACCGGAGAATTGAGTTCCGGTGATGGAGATCGGGGCGAGAGAGATTTACACAAGTCATTACCACCTGTAAACAACATAAGAATATATCAGACTTCCTAACAATAGAAACTCAAATAAACTCAACTTCACATGCTCATTGCTAAATAGGAACTCGTGTTATTCTAAAGCTATGATAGGCAGAAAAACGTTCAGATAACTAGTCAATAAAAAACTTCTATCAGAGTACTAATACTGCTTATGAAACCCAATAAAAAACTTCTATCATAGTATTAATACTAATACTGCTTATGAGCGATACCTTCTTATGAGGTATACCTCATTAAACTTCTATCAGAGTAATAAAAAACTTCTATCATAGTATTATACCCAACTTTTTTTTTGGCATACTGCATAGACAATTGCAATACTCATCTATGTTTCTATGATCAGGTCTTCTGAAGAAGATCTAAAATAAGTGTTTCCAAGTTCATAAAGTTCTTTAAGGTTGTTGGCCAAGCTTGTTCGTGTATGCATATGTGTATGTGTATGTGTGTGTGCATTGTGCATTGTTCATTGTTCACTCTTACCTCAATATTGTTGTTAGGTCCAAATATGGGCTTGTAACTTATTTTCTTATGTGTGTACCTTAACAAAGAGGTGAAGAAATCAACAATTCATGTCAATGTTAATCTATGTTTACCTAAAAAGATAGGGGGATAAGGAAGAGATGAAACGTGGTTGTGCTAATGCAGCAATAGAAGACAGAGTGACTGAAATGGGCTCAAATACTACAAAACCAAGACAATTACTATGTGTATGTGAACTTTACCACAAAACCAAGAAAATTAATCAATATAACTACTCAATGAATACCCACAACTATTAGACAAGACCTATAACTTAAATTAAAAAATTATATAAGCGCAATATTGATCATGTTTTCCATTGCCACCAATATGTAAATAAAATTAAAGTGGTATTCATGTTTTTTTGTACCCTATCGGGTGCTTAACTCTCCTTATTCTTTCCATAAATGGTTGGCTTGGAAGTATTGTTTAATATAAAATATCATCATTTCTAGTTGCAGTTTCTTCACTCAAAGTACCACGCAAATGCTTTGTAGTTTAAATTATAATTTATAGAATCCATGAGTAAAGATTGGAATATACCTATTTCGTAATGAGTTTTTTTTGGATGTATAATGGTTCAGCCATGTAATAAAGTCGTCATATTGATGTAAACTTTTAACAAAATAAATCTAGAATTGCCTCATCCAATCCAATGGCACACAAACATAAAACAAGAATCTCAAGAACTTACCAAACTTACATTTGAACTCTCACAATCCAACTAAAGTGAATACAACACAAAATACAATATAACAGAACAGGAAAAAAATCAAAAGCGTATATACTGACCGTATTAGGAACGGGGGTGTTAACATGATACTAAGAATCTTTTAAGGAGGATATGTCAATTAAATTGCCAAAATATTGTTAACCAGGTAAGTCTGTTATGAAAAGTGGGGGGTATCTGACAACTCAAAAAAATCCATCAAAGTTAATCTTCGGTAATATTAACAGAATATGACCTGCGCAATAGTCTCCTCGAATTCAGTGGGCTCAACGTCCTTATTTTTGTGGATCTTCTTCTTGGGAGTATATATCTTGACAGGTCTGATTTTATCATCATAACGGTTTAGAGAACATAATTGAAAGAAAACTCATCATTAATAGTTGAACAGTTTTAGTATAACAGTTGAGTGGTATGTGATCAAATAATAAAAATTATCATAACTATAGTCACAAAGACAATTTATGTCTATTAAATAATGCTAAAAATGGAATATACATGGATAAGCACACAAAGAAACTTAATAGAAATTGGCATAAAGTGATTCTCCGATGGCATCCATCGATCTCCTATCAGGTGGCACAACCGATAATTTTTAAATACAATTCAAGGTTTCCATCTCAAACACATTAAGTCCGCCTAATACCAAAATAAGGAACATTCACTTGGTTAAATTTTGGGATAAATATTATAGATATTAGACTTCTTTATAAAAATAATGTAAAAATGTAGTTAAATTGAAGTTTGCCACCCAATTTAGATTATAAGTAATTAGGCATTACACTGGAGTTTAAAAGGTCCAACTTTATCCTTTGTTTATTTTAAAACATCTGGTATGAGGAGAAAATACGGAAGGGAGAAGTTCGCCCTGTACGTATGTAAAGAGGCATCCTGATATTACTACCAATTAGACATGCTTACATACTGTATATAATTTAATCTAATGATAAATACATTCTTACAAATATAATTCAAGTCATATGTAGGTTCAATCTCAGAATAATCCGAAGCCAAAGAGCAAAATACATGTAGTGAAAATAGAACCCAATTGAAATGAATGTGATTGAAACATACAGTGCGGCGGAGGGGAAACCTAGCTTCTGGCTGAGAGGTCTTAGAGAGAGTATCAATTTGGTTTAAAAGGCGCAGCTATCAGAACGAGAGTGTCAAATTTATTTCTTCTTCTTCTTGGCCCCACCACCACCAACACGAACCGGTTCTTCCAAAACCCTAGGCTCTACCACCGCCGGTGCTACCGGCGCAACCACGCGATCGCCGTTGCTCTTCTTCTCCTGGTCCTGGTCGCAATCCCCTCAGTCAGATTAGGATTAGGATTAGGGATTTGCGTGAGAGAGAGAGAGAGAGGGAGGCGATATTGAGAGATAAGAGAGAGCGGGAGAACAAAAATCATTGAGGGGATTAATTTTTTTTAGGATATTTATATTTTAGTGAAATGTTCTCAATTTTGGCACACTTTTAAACAGTGCCAAACTTTGGCACGGCTAAAAAGTTTGCCAGATTATTATTAAATAGTGCCAAAATTTGGCACAGTTTTAAACTGTGCCAGATTTTTAATATCAAAGTGTGCCAAATTGGTGTTTTTGGTGTAGTGTTAGGGCTGCCATGGTGATGGTGGTGGTTGGGGTGGGGTGGGGGTGAGGGAGTTGGGGATCGATCGACACGCGTGTTCGTTGCCGCTGGCACGGACCAATTACAATATATAAATTAAAATTAATGAGTTGTTAGGTGTTATTTTGTTAAGGTTCATTAAAAAGTTCATCTTTTAGGTTCACTTGTGAACCTCTCCATATATATATAGTAAGTCTATCTATATTTTTAAGAATATTTAATAAGCATATTCATCCTCGCACCTGTCAGATAGTAAAACAAACTGCAGGTTGTCAGGGGGGGTCTTTTAGTGCATTCACCAAAAGTCATCTTTTGGCATCAATCATCGAAATTTTCCCCCACTACCTGCAGAGAAATTCAATATAAATTATAAAATATGATAGTTAACCCCAAACAGGTGCAATATCGTAATATATGAAAGTCAATAAAATAAAAGGATGATCTTGCATACATGCCTTGGGATTTGTTCATTTACGGAACCAATGAAGAATGGTATCTTCATCAAGCACATACTTGTCATATAAAGACCTTTACGGAACCAATGACCTCTCCCCTCCTCCTTTATCCGGGCTTGGGACCGGCAATGCAAAGATAAAACATTGCATTGGCAGAGTTAAAAAGGTTTTACCAAACATAAAAAGTGAGATTAATGAGAAAAATAAGCATACATAAAATTTAATAACTGTCATCCAAATCATTAATGCAAAAGCATCTTTTACCTAACATAGAAAGCGAGATTAATGCAAAAAACAAGCATATATAAAATTTAATAACTGTCATCTAAATCATTAATCCAAAAGTATCTTTCCTACACTAAAATGTGTCAAACTAAGATAAACATTCTAAACATACTTCAACCAACTTTCCATCCAAATAACAAATCCTCCATCTGAAAAGTCGGCCAAATTTTCAAAACCATTTTGAGGAGCATTATATAGAGAAGCATCAGGTTGAAGCACTGTCTCAACCCAAACTAACTTTTCCCCAAGTCAAAGGCATTTGAAGTGACACACGTCACCATTATGTATCCCAACATGCCCTTTTGCCAATTCTGTGCCAAACCTATTGTGACACACCCCAACCCAGTTACTTATAATTAAGTCTGAAAGTCAAAGTGAGTCAAACCATAATTAATCTAACCAAACCATAAACACGACTTTTAATTTCAGAGTCATCATTGTAAATCCATATAACTGAAAGCCTTTTTACAACATCAGAGTAGTCATGTCCATAAAAATTTTCTTGAAGGATAAGTTAACTTAATTAGATCATTTACATTTACACAAAAATCATTGTTTCTTCCGTTCCTGACTAACCCAACCCGACCTCCTAGATTTCGCAGTGACATCGCGTTACCTGAAAAATGTGAACATAGGAACCGTGAGCAAAATAGCCTAGTGAATGCATCACTACTATACTACTGCATGAATTTAAATGAAATAAATCATGTCCATATAATTATGTATTAACTTAAATGGCTCATTCATAATGAATGACCAACTTTTCTGAATCATGATTCACATATCCTGTCTAAATAGACAATTCTCCCCCATTCCTGGTCGAGGAGTAACCCCTTGTCATTAATAGACAAATCTCCCCCATTCCGGGTCGGGGAGTAACCTCCCATTTCAATAAACCTAAATGAACAATTTCATATTCATTATGTTTTGATCATATCAACAACACGATACAAATATCTCTTTCCAGTGAGTACACTCACCTTGTGTTGTCAACTATGTATTCACGTTTCCCTCAGGTGGAGCTGAACTTGGTTGATTTGACCTTACACCTGTTAATCCAACTAAATTAGTACTGAAACTCAATCATAAGTATTATCTTAATATAATTATGTAACTTTAAATGAGTACACAACCACAATATGATTCTACTCAAGTCATATTCCATGAAACATATGTAAAGACGAAACGATGGTATATATGTTGATAAGGTCATGAACATTCAACCCTAGAAACTACCTCGTAATGAATTTATAACTAAACTCAAGTAAACATAAAAGTATACTTCTGAATATGTATACACATGAAACATGTACTCAAAATACCCTTGGGAAGGAGCAGATAAAAATATTCTTTCATGGGATATCCAGTATGGCCTGAATTTATTGTCCTCCATACTTAACCTTCCCATATTCATTAATTGCAGACATACAGGTGTCCAACATTATCAATATGAAAACATGTATGAATATAATTTCCAGAACAAGTGACGGTGTGATTTTTCAAGCTCCCTAGGGCAAGTTATGACTATTTCTTTACAACACAAGAAATATACCCTACAAGCTCCTCTATTGTTTCTTCAACTTCCAAGAATTTTCATAATTTTTCTCCAGCATAACTTTACATGATTTTCAACAAACTTTCAGTAAACATACTTAATAGCACATAATTAAAGTTTCATAATAGTTGGACTTCATTTGCTATCTCAAAAGCTTGACCAAACTCAGGGCATACCGAAATAAAATATACAAACAGCAACTATATACCAACTTGCAACCATCACTAAGGAGTTAAATTCTAATTTTCGGATATGATATGAATACATGAGTCTATTTTCATATCCAATTGGAATTTATGAATTCAAGTAAGTACACAAAGAGATATGAAAGTTTGAATACAAAGGGTTTCAATACAAAGCAATATGGCCTATAAACACCACTTAACTCACATATGAACCAAAACATATTATCACAAAGGATGATGGAATATTAATCAATAATCCAAGATTTATATACTTTTAAATAAGTATAATAAAAGATTAAAACAATATTAATCTCATAATTATACCTTGGAAACACTTTAGGGATTTTCTTAGAATTTTCCTAGCTTTTCTTGATCTCCTTTCTTCCTTAACTCCTACTTTCTCTTTCCTTAATCCAAACACTCTTCAAACTGAACCTAGGGTTTGTTTTGCTGAAGAAATATGTTATGGGTAGAGTTTTAAGTCGGCCAAGGCTGCCTACCAAGCCATCCAATTAATTTAAAACATTTGGTTTACTAAAAGACAATTTACCACTTAAAGGAAATGGACAGCTTTGCCCCTTGTTCGTAAATTCGGTATAACTCCTTACTCGGGCATCCGTTTGATGATCCGTTTATTGTGTTACAACCCTAACTCACATGTATACAACTATATAGTTTTTACCTCTAGTCAATTGTAATGTTATAAGGGTCAAAACTAGTCTCTAACAGGAACATTTCTACCGAAAACAATAAAATTCTGTGTTTGTAAATAATTCGACCTTTCATGATTTATGAAAGTAGGATTATAATAAACATAATCGCTTAACATTAGATATACTAATAACACATTATTCACATCACATAAGATAAGCATGATTTAAATATAATTTATCATAATTATATCCGGGTTGTCACAACTCCCCCCCCTAAGAAAATTTCGCCCCCGAAATTTAATATAAAGGTCACTTACCAAACAATTGGGGATACTGTTTCCTCATGCTATCCTCTGTTTACCAAGTTGATTCTTTAACTCCATGGCTCATCCACATAACTTTAACTAAGGGAATAACTTTATTTCTCAATACTTGCTCCTTACGATCAATAATTTCCATTGGTTCCTCGATGTACGACAAGTCTTCCTTCAGTTCAATTGGTTGAGTTTTCAACTGATGAGATGGATCCGCCAAATACTTACGAAGCATAGATACGTGAAACCCATCATGTAAATGGGATAAATCTTGAGTTAATTCTAATCTATATGCCAGGGTCCCAATTCTTTCCAACACCTCATATGGTCCAATGTATCTTGGACTTAGTTTCCCCTTTTTCCCAAACCTCATGACGCCTTTCCATCGTGAAATACGTAGGAATACAAAATCCCCCTTTTGAAATTCCAATGGATGCTTCCTCTTATCTGCATTAATTTTCAGCCTGCTTTGCGCTATCTTTATCCGTTCCCGAATCATTTTGACCTTCTCAGTCGTCATATCTATCAATTCCGAACCCAAAATTTTCCTTTCACCTACTTCATTCCAACACAAAGGTGTTCTACATCTCCTCCCATATAAGGCTTCATAAGGAGCCATACCAATAGTCGACTGATAACTATTATTATATGAAAATTCCATCAATGGCAAATGATCATCCCAACTACCTTTGAAGTCAAATACACAGTCTCGTAACATGTCTTCTAATATTTGAATTGTCCTTTCTGATTGCCCATCAGTTTGTGGATGAAACGCAGTGCTGAACTTCAAAATCGTGCCCATGGAATTCTGGAGACGAGGCCAAAACTTAGAAGTGAATGTTGGATGTCTATCTGATGCAATTAACACTGGTGCCCCATGTAAACGGATAATCTCATCAACTTACATACGTGCATACTTGTCAACAGTGTTGGTGGTCTTAACTGGAAGAAAATGGCCCGACTTCGTCAATCGGCCTACAATAACCCAAATAGAATCATGCCCCTTTGGTGATCGGGGTAATCCTGTAACAAAGTCCATCGTTATATGTTCCCACTTCCATTCCGGAATAGGCAATGATTGTAATAATCCTGTCGGCTTCTGATGCTCCGCCTTTACTTGCTGGCATACTAAACACTTAGCTACGAACTCTGCAATCTCACGTTTCATATTGTTCCACCAGTAATACTCTTTCAAATCTCTGTACATTTTGGTACCTCCCGGATGCATAGAGTAAATAGAACTATGTGCCTCTTCTAATATATCCTTCTTTAAGGGTGGGTCATTCGGTACACAAATCCTGTTTTTATAACACAACGATTCATCATTCTTAATCTCAAAGTCACTCTCTCTACCATCCCGAACTTCTTATTTCTTCTTCTCAAGGAACGGATCATTGATCTACAAATTCCGTATGCGTTATGCCAATAAAGGTCTCACTGTGACATGTGCTAATAATCCTTCGCTTTTTGAAAACTTCAATTCAATCCCCATCGATGCCAAGTCAAGAAGATTTCCAACACGGGCACACCGCATGCAACCAAGAATCCCTGATAATTTTCGACTCAAAGCATCTGCTACTACATTAGCCTTCCCAGGATGATGATGGATGGTACAGTCATAGTCTTTAATCAGCTCTATCCAACGCCTCTGTCTCAAATTCAATTCTTTCTGTGTAAACAAGTATTTCAAACTTTGATGATCTGTAAATATCTCATAAGTTTCTCTATACAAGTAATGTCTCCACAACTTTAAAGAAAAAACAATAGCTGCTAGCTCCAGATCGTGTGTAGGGTAGTTTCGTTCATGCGTCTTTAATTTTCTAGAAGCATATGCTATTACCTTCCCATTCTGCATAAGAACACATCCTAACCCCTGAAATGAAGCGTCTGTATAGATCACAAAAGACTCATTCCCACATGGAATAGTAAGTATAGGGGCTGAAACCAACCGCTTCTTTAATTCTTTAAAACTCCTTTCACATTCTTCATCCCATACAAACTTCACTTCTTTACAAGTCAACTTTGTCAATGGTAATGCTATTGCTAAAAATCCCTTAATGAATCTGCGATAGTAACCTTCCGATCCTAGAAAACTCCTAATTTCTGTCACATTCTTAGGACTCTCCCATTCAATAATTGCTTCCACCTTCCTTGGATCAACATATATCCCATTTCCCGAGACAACGTGCCCTAAAAACACAATTTCATTCAACCAAAACTCACACTTGCTGAATTTAGCAAACAATTTCTTCTCTCTCAAAATCTGCAATACAAGTCTCAAATGTTTCTCATGTTCCTCCATGCTACGCGAGTAAATCAACACATCATCTATGAATACAATCACAAATGAATCAATAAAAGGGTGGAATACCCGATTCATCAAATCCATAAAAACTGCTGGAGCATTAGTCAATCCAAATGGCATCACCAAAAACTCATAGTGCCCATATCGAGTTCGAAAAGTTGTTTTGGAAATATCACTATCCTTTACTTTCAATTGGTGGTAACCCGATCTCAAGTTAATCTTCGAAAATACTGTGGCCCCCTGTAATTGGTCAAATAAATCATCAATACGAGGTAGAGGGTACTTGTTTCTAATTGTCACCTTATTCAATTGTCGATAATCAATACATAATCGCATTATCCCATCTTTTTTTTCACAAATAACACTGGGGCTGCCCATGGCGAAACACTAGGCCGAATGAAACCTCTGCTTATCAGATCTTGTAATTGCACTTTCAATTCTTTCAACTCTATTGGTGACATTCTATATGGAGCAAGGTAAATCGGACCAGTGCCTGGAATTAATTCAATTGAAAACTCTACTTCCCTATCGGGTGGCAATCCTGGCAATTCTTCTGGGAAGACAACAGAAAATTCTCTAACCACTAGTATATTTTGAATTTTAACGGTTTCTTTACTAGTATCAACAACATAGGCTAAATACGACAATATTCCTTTCTCCTATAAATTGGAACTCAGGTTCACCAGGCAGATGAAATGTAACTTCTTTTCGAAAACAATCAATGGAAGCATGATACGATGATAACCAATCCATCCCCAATATAATATCAAAATCCCAAAGGGTTAACGGTATCAAGTCAACATAGAAATCTCGCTCACCCATTCGTAAGACATAATCTTTATAAACATGCTCAACCAGAATAACACTTTCCATTGGGGTAGAAATATATAAGGCACAATTGAGAAATGAACATGGTCTACCCAAATATGAAATAATATGTAATGCCACAAATGAATGCGTAGATCCAGGATCAATGAGTGCATATAAATCTTTATTTGCAATAGAAATTTTACCTGTAACCACTTCCAGTGTAGCATGGGCATCTTGCAGCGTCATCGCGAACACTCTTCCTCCTGCCCTCGATCCAGCTGCTTGTTTTGCACCTCTTCCCCTGGTGGCACTGCCTGGAGAGGATCCTTTATGAGGCCCCACACTACTGATTGAAACCGCTCTAGCATTGGATAATTCTTTCTCAGATGGCCCTTCTGATGACAGTTAAAACATTCTATATTCAATAACTTTGGGAAATTTCTCTTTATATGACCCGATGACCCACAAAAGAAACAAACATTTGGATCTCCTTGTGCTGAAACTCCTGAACCTCTTCCACCACTAGCTTCACCCCTTTGCAAACTACTTCCACCTCTACCCTATTAGAATTTCTGCCCTCCAAACCTTGAATATTCGGTGTCGATACCCTTTTTATAGTTTGGATCGAATCTACTTCTCTTTACACCTCGTTCTCGATTCCCTCTCGCTTCATTCACGTCCTTTTCTACTAGCATGGCTTTGTTCACCAATGCTGAATAGTTAACAGTCTCTAAAGTCGACAATCGTGATTTAATAACTAACTCAAGTCCGTCGAGAAATCGACTGCACATATCTTTCTCATTCCGTATAAACCTTGAAGCAAACTGATATAAAGTTGTAAGTTTAGCTTCGTATTCTCTAACTGTCATACTCCCCTGATTCAACATGAAATATTCTTTCTCCTTTTGTTTTCAATACATCGGAGGAAAATACTTATCATACAAGGCTTTAAAAAAAGCATCCCATGAGAGCACATTCGCACCTCCTGGAGTAATCAACAAATGTTTTGTGGCATCCCACCAGTACTTAGCTTCTCCTTTCAGCATATACGTCGCCAAGGTCACTCGTTGATTTTCAGGCATTCTCATTACCCCAAAAATAAGTTCAATCTCTTTAACCCATGCTTCTGTCTCTGCTGGATCAACTGCTCCTTCAAATTAGGATGGGTTCATTTTAATAAATTTCTCATGTGAAGTACTCCTTTCTTCCCGGTGTATCACCTCCTTAGCCCTAGCCAAGGCTTGTGCCTCCAGTTGCCTAGCATGTTGTTCTTCCATCTGAGCCATATATCTATCTTGCTGCTCTGCCATTAGAGTCAAAGCACGTGCCATTTTTTGCATATCTGTCAGTTGTTCTGGCTCGGGTTCCACATTTATCTGAATAGGTTGCTCAACCTCCGCTTCTGCTGGAATATTTGAAGCCTCATCTTCTATTCTCACATTTACATTCCCTCGTTCCATTCTCTTATATCTGAAATGAATCAAAGATATAACAACATGCAGATATACATATCTCTCCTAACATAATCGTTAGTATCAAATAAAATATATTTCTAACATTCACTGCCAAATCTAGACTCTTCTCACTCCAGAACCTCTAAAACCTAGGCTCTGATACCAAAAGCTGACACACCCCAACCCAGTTACTTGTAATTAAGTCTGAAAGTCAAAGTGAGTCAAACCATAATTAATCTAACCAAACCATAAACACGACTTTTAATTTCAGAGTCATCATTGTAAATCCTAGGGGTGTTCAAAAAACCGACTGGACCGACGGACCGAACTGAACCGACCCTTTTTTTTCGGTCTTTTTTCTTAATCGGTCCGGTCTCGGTTTATTTTTTTGGTGGACCGACCTAGTCGGTCCGGTCCACGGTTTACAGTTTCAAAAACCCTGTTAGGACCGACCCGGACCGAATGTATATAAAATAATATATTTTTACATATATATGTATATATATAAGATAAATAAATAGTAAAAGTATATATTTCAATATTTGATTAGTTTAAATTATAGTTTAATCCAATAGTAGGTTTGTTTTAATCGCAAATTTTGATATTTTTTAGTTTTTAATGTTTGAAAAAAATAGACTCGGGTATATTTGTACTATTATAAATGATGTAATTCATTAATGTGAGGACCGACGGGTTAGACCGGACCGACCCTATAAAAAACCGAACCGACTAGGGTCGGTTAACCGACATTATCGGTCCGGTATCGGTTCATTTTTTTAGAGGACCGACCAAGTCGGTCCGGTCCAAAAAAAACCTTAAAACCGAACCGGACCGGACCGCGAACACCCCTAGTAAATCCATATAACTGAAAGCCTTTTTACAACATCAGAGTAGTCATGTCCATAAAAAATTTCTTGAAGGATAAGTTAACTTAATTACATCATTTACATTTACACAAAATCATTGTTTCTTCCGTTCCTGACTAACCCAACCCGGCCTCTTAGATTTCGCAGTGACATCGCGTTACCTGAAAAATGTGAACATAGGAACCGTGAGCAAAATAGCCCAGTGAATGCATCACTACTATACTACTGCATGAATTTAAATGCAATAAATCATGTCCATATAATTATGTATTAACTTATCCGGCTCATTCATAATGAATGACCAACTTTTCCGAATCATGATTCACATATCCTGTCTAAATAGACAATTCTCCCCCATTCCTGGTCGAGGAGTAACCCCTTGTCATTAATAGACAAATCTCCCCCATTCCGGGTCGGGGAGTAACCTCCCATTTCGGTAAACCTAAATGAACAATTTCATATTCATTATGTTTTGATCATATCAATAACACGATACAAATATCTCTTTCCAGTGAGTACACTCACCTTGTGTTGTCAACTATGTATTCACGTTTCCCTCGGGTGGAGCTGAACTTGGTTGATTTGACCTTACACCTGTTAATCCAACTAAATTAGTACTGAAACTCAATCATAAGTATTATCTTAATATAATTATGTAACTTTAAATGAGTACACAACCACAATATGATTCTACTCAAGTCATATTCCATGAAACATATGTAAAGACGAAACGATGGTATATATGTTGATAAGGTCATGAACATTCAACCCTAGAAACTACCTCATAACGAATTTATAACTAAACTCAAGTAAACATAAAAGTATACTTCTGAATATATATACACATGAAACATGTACTCAAAATACCCTTGGGAAGGAGCAGATAAAAATATTCTTTCATGGGATATCCAGTATGGCCTAAATTTATTGTCCTCCATACTTAACCTTCCCATATTAATTAATTGCACACATACAGGTGTCCAAAATTATCAATATGAAAACATATATGAATATACTTTACAGAACAAGTGACGGTGTAATTTTTTAAGCTCCCTAGTGCAAGTTATGACTATTTCTTTACAACACAAGAAATCTGCCCTACAAGCTCCTCTATTGTTTCTTCAACTTCCAAGAATTTTCATAATTTTTTTCCAAAATAACTGTACATGATTTTCAATATACTTTCAGTACACATACTTAATAGCAAAGAATTAAAGTTTCATAATATTTGGACTTCATTTGCTATCTCAAAAGCTTGACCAAACTCAGGGCATACCAAAATGAAATATACAAACAACAACTATATACCAACTTGCAACCATCACTAAGGCCTAACCATAAGGAGTTAAATTCTAATTTTCGGATATGATATGAATACATGAGTCTATTTTCATATCCAAATGGAATTTATGAATTCAAGTAAGTACACAAAGAGATATGAAAGTTTGAATACAAATGGTTTCAATACAAAGCAATATGGCCTATAAACACCACTTAACTCACATATGAACCAATACATATTATCACAAAGGATGATGGAATATTAATCAATAATCCACGATTTATATACTTTTAAATAAGTATAATACAAGATTAAAACAATAATAATCACATAATTATACCTTGGAAACACTTTAGGGATTTTCTTATAATTTTCCTAGCTTTTCTTGAACTCCTTTCTTCCTTAACTCCTACTTTCTCTTTCCTTAATCCAAACACTCTTCAAACAGAACCTAGGGTTTGTTTTGCTGAAGAAATATGTTAGAGGGAGAGTTTTAAGTCGTCCAAGTCTGCCTCCCAACCATCCAATCACTTTAAAACATTTGGTTTACTAAAAGACAATTTACCACTTAAAGGAAATGGACAGCTTTGCCCCTTGTTCGTAAATTCGGTATAACTCCTTACTCGGGCATTCGTTTGATGATATGTTTGTTGTGTTACAACCCTAACTCACATGTATACAACTATCTAGTTTTTACCTCAAGTCAATTATAATGTTATAAGGGTCAAAACTAGTCTCTAACAGGAACATTTCTACCGAAAACAACAAAATTCTGTGTTTGTAAATAAATCGACCTTTCATGATTTATGAAAGTAGGATTATAATAAACATAATCACTTAACGTTAGATATACTAATAACACACTATTCATATCACATAAGATAAGCACGATTTAAATATAATTTATCATAATTATATCTGGGTTGTCACATATCGAGTATAATGACGTGGGATTTTTTTGAAGGAGGTGGAGGTGGAGGGGGTTAGGAGTATGAGTGGGAGAGGAAGTGTAGACAAGATTACTCAAATTTTGAAATAAAGTGATAGGACGATGATTTGAAGTGGAACCAAACTCGCTATGTGGAGTCACCCCTACATGGGAGCTCTCTTTTCCATTTTTCAATTTTGACATAAACATATGCAACATACTAGTAACCTCTTTCAACTATGAGTGAACATTATCTCATTCTTTATCAAGGCAATTTCTTCATTTACTTTCAAATGTTGTACAAATTTTGCCCTCGCCACCCCCCTGTGAATTAATTGTTTCTTAGAGACGTAGGACCCCACTCAACGCATTCGGCCTTCAACATCCTTTCCAAACACTTGTGTTAACACATCATTGTCATAATTCTCAAAAGTATCTCTACTACCCTCTCCAATCATACTTATGGATTTTCTTTTCTCTTTCGCAGATTTCACTTCCTCCTATATTATTATAAATAAATTTGTTAATCATTTGTTAAAAGTTCAACTAAAAATTAAAAGATTCAACAATAAAAATATTATACTCACATAGAAACTTTTGGCGCTCTCCAACATAGGTTTATCACCGCGTATATGTCCTGACAACCAATTCCCAACCCTCACAATTTGTACTTCAGGCTTAGTTTTTTGCTGTGCATTGTTAAAATTAACAAATTAGCTAAGAACATTTTTAATGTTAAAAGGAAAACAAAATGATACATGACACGACTCAGAATGTGTCTCTAAAGTGTGTACTCTCTAGGCTCAAGTGCAAGCCTGTCGCTCAAGTAATAATCCGACAAGTCGGGTATCGATCCTCAGGGAAAAAGGACAACGGAGTTGTGACGACGGGATAAGACGGAGGAATCCTAACGATGACTCTAAAAAGAAAGGAAAAGATTTGGTTTTGATTTTTGGGATTGATTAAGCTAAATGCAATTATGAAATTGTGATGAAATATGCAACTAACTAAATTATCTAGATGAGGAATGAAAAATTGAATTGAAACTTTTTGAACCTAAATGATAAGAAAACAGGATGGGAATACAATCCCCCAACCTTAGTGTAGTGCAGTGACAACGTCAATCATAAATTTATCCAATTAATCCGACCCGGAATTTAGGACTCCCAAGCATTATGTATACGAGGTTCAAGCCTGCGTCATACCTAATCTGAGGATGAGTAAATCGGTATCGCGGTAATTGCATTCAAATTGTACTCTAAATCATCACGAGTACCCAAAGGTAAACAAGATATAAAGATCCACAATTTTTATGTAATTACGCGATACGATCCAGATCAATCGTTAAATTCATTGGATTAACGTTATGCACACATACTAACACATCAGGTTGGGTTCATGCATCCCAACCATTAAAACCTAGTCGGACATGTTAAATGAATTAATGCATGAAATACTAATGTTGCATGTGTATGAATTCATGGTGAAAATAGATTGAAACATGTAAATATATATTATGAACGCAATAATAAACTGAATCGAATATGGAAACAAAGCATGCAAGAACAATGACAAGAATCTTGGATTAAACTTGAAAAACAAACCCGTAACAATTGAATCTTGAAGCAAATAATTCCTTTGATGTTCCTAGATGTTCCTCTCTATTTTTCTCTATCAAAAACTCTCTAAAACTATCCCTAATGGCTGTTCCTAAGCTGCTGCCCCCGTTCCCTACAATTTTGGAGTGTTAAAAACCTAATAGGAGTCTTGGGAACCAATCAGCATAAAAGACAAAATTCGCGCATCAGGTACCCCGAACCGGTTCGGGTGTACCTGCGAACCGGTTCGCCCCCCCCAAACCGGTTCGGCCTGGGGTTCGCGAATGTATGCTGGCCTGGAGTTCAACACTTAGGATTTTTTTGGCTTTTCTCTTCTTTTCTTGGATTTTTCTTCAACTTCAACTGAGCATAAATTTTCAACCGTAGCTCGGATTTGGGTGCCGTTTCTTCCAGTGTTCTCGTTGTTCCGAGCTCTTCAACTTTCCAGTTGACTTCTCCTTCCGGATCTGGCTGAAAAATTACCAACTTGCCCTTGAACTTGCCTTCTTAGCTTTTCTAGCATTGTCTTGCTTCCTCTTTTGCACTGCTTGCATAATTTACCTGTAAAACCAATAAGAGAAGCACGAAACACGAAATACTCGCCAACGAAGGTTAGTAGCATAAATGTGAATCAAATCCATATATGTTACATCACTCGGGTTCACAAAAGTACTGAAATTAGGGGGATAAATATACAATATTTATGCCCAATCAAACCCCCCTAACTTAGAACTTTGCGCGTCCCGAGCAATGTAAAAGAATGAGAGTATGAGTTAAGGATTCATCAAAGACTTTATTGGGATAGAGCACCTCTTTCGCGGGCAAGCGATTGCATTTAGCGCATGCAACAAGCCTTTAAACCTCTAGGTTACCCTAGTAGGACGAGTTGTGTCTCGTGAGGGTTTGCAGTGAATATACCCACAAAATTCGACTCAAAGAAAATTCAAAATATGCAAAAATTGTGCAATTAAAACTTTTGCAGAAAATAGTCATCATCAAGTCATATTTACGAGTCTCAAACCGTAGTGTGTGTGTGCGAAGCCGGAAATGTAACCGCCAATTTTCACTGATTGATCATTACGTTACTTATCCGAAAATTCGTTTTGATTTCAATTTCTCACGGAACGCTCTCACAACGAATCTCTCGGATTATGGCTATTCTCTCTGCATGCGTGATATAAAGAGTAAATGTAATGGAAGCAAAATCATGCATACAAGTAGAAAGACGAAAACTTTATGGCGAAAGGATCTCATCAACGGATTACGGTTTTAAAAACGGGAACATTGCCTCTATTTCGCGCACTTAACCTCTTATATTATCTTTCGGTGTCTTAACTCTCCACGCGGTAATCAATTTTCGCAATTTGGACTCGGTTAGGACTTTTTCGGGTTAAAGGGTGCCTTGGGTGAAATGAAGGAGGAATGGGAGGTTGGAATTGGAAAAGTCATTAATGATGTCCATTTGTGCTTTTTCCGGGCTATTGCTCATTTTTTCTTCTTTTTCTATTTTTTTTCTGTTTTTTCATTTCTTTTCTTGTTGTTTTTGTTGAGCATACTATTTTGTTTCTTGTCCCTTTATATGCACTTTTTGGACTTAAAATCTGAATTTTCTCATTTTTCACAATTCCGGCTATTTTGGGTTTTTCGGGTTGTCAAACGAAAGGGAAATTTATTCGGCTCAATTTGGGTTACAAAGGGTGATTTTTCGCTACTTTTTTCTGGCCAAAATTTTGGGTGACAAACGAGAGCCTACTTCATTGTCCAAAATGCCAATTGCGCTACCATATGCGTTTCGAGGTGAATTTAAGTTTAGAGACTAATTTGGCACGTTTTTTTCAAGGCAATATTGCACACATTTTTCAAAACCGATCAAAATGAAAGGATTGAGATCCTTGACAACTTATTAAGCGCTAAAAAGAACCTTGAGTTAACAATTAACTCGGAATGATTTAAAAAGCTCGCAAAACGGGATAGGCTCGAATCTCACCGGGTTTGTTAATCTCCACAATTATTCGTTAAGTCGTCAATTTTCGCACAATTTCCATCTTTGGTCAATTTCGGCTTTGTGTATGTTGAATTTTTCAACTCGAGACTTTAAACCGACTTTTAATGAAACTTTTGAAAAATTTGAATTCCAATTTTTATTTATTTTGAACAAAAATATTTTTGGGTTTTTCAAAATTTTATGATTTTTTTGGAAATTTTGGGTATTTTTGAAAATTTGTGAAGTTTTAGAAATACGCACTTGTGACCTCCCCTAACTTAGACTTTTGCATTGTCCTCAAGCAAAAGGACGAAAATCTAACTCAAGGCGAATGAAAAGTGCGGAAAAATAAAACAAACAAATATTAAAATGCAACAAGACACTATATGATACTCATGCATGACTCAAAAATACAACAATAATCACCCCATACGCGTCGGGGGTGCGACGACCTCTCATCTCTCCACAAACTCACCCGACCCCACTCACGGGGTTTGATGTTCTCCTTGTCTCTTCCGTCCTAGGATTATAATCTAACAATCGGAACAAGTTGGGACCTCTCCCATAGATAAAGGATAGACCGGGAGACTCATCCTGACTAACTGGGAAGGGATCCTCGTGATGTTGGCTCAAAGTGTGATCTGTGTGCACTGACTCGGAGGGAACACTTAGGTTTCGTTCACTTTTTAAGATGCATGGGTCGGGCTCTAAGTCAGATGAATCACAACTTTTCTCCTCACTTGCCTTCGGGGCCTCTAGTGTTGTGAGTGGATTGTCACGGCGAAGGAATTCATCAATTTTTGCTTTCAATTCACTTTCGTCTAAGTGACTACATGAATCCAATAGGGATTGGCCTTCAATAGTAATACTTTCATCCACCTGCCCGAATTCTCTTTCAAAATCTTCCATGCTCATGTCTCCTAGTTCTCTCTCTCGAGTAGTGCCTACGTCCTCTCTTACTTGCTCGATCTCTGACTCCACCAGTTTTCTCTCTTCTAACCCCTCTCTCTCTCTCTTTCAATTGCGGTCACTACACACCTCTCCCCCACTTTTCTCTCATTGTCACGAGTACCACTATTACTTAATGAAATAGGGCACACCCCTAACGGCTCTCTCTTGTGGGACCCCTCATTCTCATGGGTCGACACTAAGCAGGACCCTAGGGCATCTCCACAATCATTTTCCTCAAAGTACTCCCCTACGATCTTGTCTACGAAGCTCACCGCGTGAAGGTCATCTTCTTACCCCGTATGTTGGGCGACATGGAAGATGTTTGTCTCTAAGGTCATGTTCCCAAAGGTGAGTTGCATTCGCCCATTCCGAGTATTGATGATTGCGTTAGCCGTAGCCAAGAAAGGGCGCCCAAGGATGATGGGAACATGATTGCTCGAGTTGAAGGAGGGCTCCGTGTCCCAAATGACAAAATCTACCGGGAAGTAAAAAGTGTCAACTTGGACGATCACGTCCTCGACTATGCCTCGTGGGATCTTCACTAATCGATCCGCTAATTGGAGAGTGACCTTTGTGGGCTTGAGGTCGCCCAAATCAAGTTGCCTATAAATGGAGTAAGGGAGTATGTTTACACTTGCCCCCAAGTCAAGTAAGGCTTTCTCAATTTTATTATCTCCAATGATGCAGGATATAGTGGGTGCACTGGGATCTTTGAATTTAGGCGGGAGATCATTGAGTAGAATGGAGCTCACATTCTGTGCTAGAAAGACATTTTTCTTTACCTTCATCTTTCTCTTTACCGTCAATAAGTCTTTAATGACTTTTCCATAAGCTGGAATTCGCTTAATGGCATCAAGGAAAGGTAAATTCAGCTTAACTTGTTTCAGCACGTCTAGCACGTCATCATGTGGGTTTCCCTTATGGGAAGGAATTAGCCTTTGAGGAAACGGTGCCGCGGAGGGTGGTTTCAGAACTACCTCGGGCTCACTAGCGTCTTCTTTGTCACTCTCATTCAAGGGGACATCTTCGGCCTCTTTCGTGCCGGGCGAAATCTCCTTGTCTTTAGGTACGTCTCATGGAGGAGGTGACAAGTCAACTACTCTCCCACTACGTAGAGTGGTAATTGCGCTACATTGCTCAGGATGGTCGTGGGGTGTCGAGCTAACACTAGTTTGACCTTGGAGAGGTCTTTGGCCCTGGGCAGGAAACTTGCCCTTCTCTTGGACACTCAACGAGGATTGTATTTTTGACAGATTCGCATTTATGTCGCCGATCAGACGATCATATTTGGCATTGGTTGCGGTCTGGTTTGCAATGAATTGATTCGGGGTATCCTCGAGAGTTCTCCGCTGTGGTGGAATATAATTTCCTGGAGGTGGCGGTGCTTGCACATGTCCTTGCATGTGTGGAGCTTGTTAAAATTGTTGTGGTGGAGGAGGGGCAACATGCGAAGGAGGGTTCATTGCGGCATGTTGTTTCCCGTAGCTAAAACCGGGATGATTTTTCCACGAAGGGTTGTATGAATTCCCGTGTGGGGCATCGAAATGACCCTTAAAGCCTCCTACACCACTAACTTGCTCTTGCAGCATTACTTTGTAGGCGGGTATCGTCGGACATTCCTCAGTTGAATGTCCCGCCTCACAGATCGCACACACTTTCACGACAGGGTTCGGAATGGATCCAGCTGGTCCTTTTCCATATAACTCGCATTGGTCTCGCAATCCTTTCTCAATGGTGTCCAATCGACAATCCGTCATAGAATTCTTATCTACGTGGAATAGGCCGGACGCCGATGGAGCAGTGGTGGGTTGTCGATTTCGATTTTGAGCGTTCGGGTCAGAGGTATCCCAGGATTGGGTAGTCTCGGCGACATACCTCATGTGAAGATCAGCATCGTGGGCATCTAAATCGACAAACGGACCACTTCCCATAGTTTCAACAAGTTGTTTAGAGTTAAGATTCAACCCATTATAGATAAAGGAGATGATTTGCGATGGATCAAATCCATGATGGGGGCATGAAGCCACTAACTCGTTGAAACGTTCATAACATTGATGGAATGGCTCATTTTCATGTTGCCTAAACGCTTGAATTTGAGCCTTGATAGAGATTGTTCGATGTGGTGGGAAGAATTTCTTGAGAAATTTAGACTGTAGCTCATTCCAGGATGGAATCGAGCTTGGAGGTAAAGACCATAGCCAGGCTTTGGCTTTATCTTTAAGCGAGAAGGGGAAGAGTTTGAGGCGGATTACCTCTTGTGTGCAGGTTTGATCGTTGAGAGTATCACACACGTCCTCAAATTCCCTTATATGGAGGTATGGCTTTTCAGAATCCATACCGTGGTAATGTGGTAGCATTTGGATCATTCCATTTTTGAAACGGAACTGCCCGGCATTATACGGGAGTATAATGCATCCTCGAGTGACAGTGCGCTCAGAATATAAGAATTCTCTCAACGGGTGGTATGGAAGCTCGTCCTCACCGGTAGGTGCATTACTATGTTGCGACATCTCTCTCTCACTTGACGACTCGGCGCTCTCACTAGGTGTGCTCGAAGTGTGTCCTACGAATGAGAATGGAGTGTTACTAGAGACAGTGTGCGATGGTGTGGGTGATGGGATCCAAAACTGTGGGGCGTTTGGAGTGTGGGGACTATCAGGGTTATACTCAACAAGTGGATTTTCGTGAATGCTGGTTGGAGTATTATGGGGTGTGGGAGTGGTTTCAGAATTTTGCATTAAAGCTTAGGAGAGGTGATGGTGAATTTTTTTTTTAAAAAAATTTTTTTTTTTTTTATTTTTTTTTTTTTTTAAAAATTTTAGGTCAAAGCTTTGGATTGACTCAATCTAATCCTAAATCTACCTAATTCCCCGGCAACGGCGCCAAAAACTTGACATGACTCAGAATGTGTCTCTAAAGTGTGTACTCTCTAGGCTCAAGTGCAAGCCTGTCGCTCAAGTAATAATCCGACAAGTCGGGTATCGATCCTCAGGGAAAAAGGACAACGGAGTTGTGACGACGGGATAAGACAGAGGAATCCTAACGATGACTCTAAAAAGAAAGGAAAAGATTTGGTTTTGGTTTTTGGGATTGATTAAGCTAAATGCAATTATGAAATTATGATGAAATATGCAACTAACTAAATTATCTAGATGAGGAATGAAAAATTGAATTGAAACTTTTTGAACCTAAATGATAAGAAAACGGGATGGGAATACAATCCCCCAACCCTAGTGTAGTGCAGTGACAACGTCAATCATAAATTTATCCAATTAATCTGAGCCGGAATTTAGGACTCCCAAGCATTATGTATACGAGGTTCAATCCCGCGTCATACCTAATCTGAGGATGAGTAAATCGGTATCGAGGTAATTGCATTCAAATTGTACTCTAAATCATCACGAGTACCCAAAGGTAAACGAGATATAAAGATTCACAATTTTTATGTAATTACGCGATACGATCCAGATCAATCGTTAAATTCATTGGATTAACGTTATGCACACATACTAACACATCAGGTTGGGTTCATGCATCCCAACCATTAAAACCTAGCCGGACATGTTAAATGAATTAATGCATGAAATACTAACGTTGCATGTGTATGAATTCATGTTAAAAATAGATTGAAACATGTAAATATATATTATGAACGCAATAATAAACTGAATCGAATATGAAAACAAAGCATGCAAGAACAATGACAAGAATCTTGGATTAAACTTGAAAAACAAACCCGTAACAATTGAATCTTGAAGAAAATAATTCCTTTGATGTTCCTAGATGTTCCTCTCTATTTTTCTCTATCAAAAACTCTCTAAAACTATCCCTAATGGTTGTTCCTAAGCTGCTGCCCTCGTTCCCTACAATTTTGGAGTGTTAAAAACCTAATAGGAGTCTTGGGAACCAATCAGCATAAAAGACAAAATTCGCGCATCAGGTACCCCGAACCGGTTCGGGTGTACCTGCGAACCGGTTCGCCCCCTCAAACCGGTTCGGCTTGGGGTTCGCGAATGTATTCTGGCCTGGAGTTCAACACTTAGGATTTTTTTGGCTTTTCTCTTCTTTTCTTGGATTTTTCTTCAACTTCAACTGAGCATAACTTTTCAACCGTAGCTCGGATTTGGGTGCCGTTTCTTCCAGTGTTCTCGTTGTTCCGAGGTCTTCAACTTTCCAGTTGACTTCTCCTTCCAGATCTGGCTGCAAAATTACCAACTTGCCCTTGAACTTGCCTTCTTAGCTTTTCTAGCATTGTCTTGCTTCCTCTTTTGCACTGCTTGCATAATTTACCTGTAAAACCAATAAGAGAAGCACGAAATACTCGCCAACGAAGGTTAGTAGCATAAATGTGAATCAAATCCATATATGTTACATCACTCGGGTTCACAAAAGTACTGAAATTAGGGGGATAAATATACAATATTTATGCCCAATCAATACACACCAGTAAGTATCTCTTTGGGGCATAGGTACGACGCCCGAGACAATGGGTATACTTCAACTTTAAGCGGTTCTCAACATTTTTTAGTTTTTGTTGCCTCTTTTTCTCACCATTTTCCATTTCTATAAATTTCTTCTATATTTTAGGGTCAACACCTTTAGGCTCAACACCATCATCTTGCAAATGAGATCGCAATGTATTTTTGAAAGTCCTGAATTTTTGGGACCATGTGTTCTCCACTAATGGGCTAGCCACTTCCGGGGGAATGCTAAGATCAAGTTCTCCATGTCATCATTAAGCAAAAAAAAAAGAATTAACAGAATAATAAATAGCAAAAGAATAAAAATAGAAAAAGCAGAATAAAAAATGAAGAAATGAAGTATAAGATCATATTTACTATCAAAGCATTCCAAACATCATCTTTACATTTCTTTGGCATGTTTCTCTAGTCCGAGAAGTTAATTGGACAATTAGCTCTCACAAAATCCCCGGTACGAGAACTCCACAGCTTTGCATTATCACCAACTATAGACCCGTCATCTTTAACAATGACTTTGATTTTATCCATTGGGGTTTTGGACATTGAGGAGGAAGGTTGTGCTGAATCTGTACCTGATGACACTTTCGTAAATTTCAAAACAAAATAGTATACTTACTGAATTAAAAGCATATAACAACGAATGCATCATTTCTCCTTATTAATATATTACTGATCATGATATAAAGACAACAATTATGGCAAGAACAATTGAATTTAAAGGATCAGTCTAAGACTGATAAAAAAATGTCAAAAACTTATGCGAAAACGTCACTTAATTGAATTAAAAGTGCTACGATTCACCAACAAAAAACACATTAACAACTGTTGAAAAAATAACAGCTAGACTTTGTCATATTGCTTTAGCAGGTTCTCCAAATGAGGTTCATCTTCAAGATTAGACTGGAACATAATTAGTATCTTTAGCTCGTCTACTCGACTGGTTAATCTCTTCGAGGAATGTATAACAACCCACCAATTAGGAGTGTTAAGATCTTTTGAGTATAAGACTTGACTGGCATTAGAAGCGAGAATTGCAGGTTCATCAAGTTCATTATTGTTACTCTTGAACTTATCAAAATTAACCATTACCAAATTAGAGTCCGGACAATGTTTACAACCATTGATCTTGTCCTCCACTCTCACCCAATCACAATAAAACACTACCTCCTTAAATAGCGTATAGTCCAACTCAATTATTTGCCTGATAACTCCGTAATATATTGACCAATCATTTTAAGATTTTTATCACTTTTCCTTGCCCTAAATTGAGTCCAAGCCTTCATGCAAACACCACTGTCTTGTGTCACAACAGTATCGTCGTGGTACTTGGGAGAGAATACTAAGCCATTAGTGCGGTATTTTTTTATGTTTTAACCTTGTGTTTTGCCCTTGTACTAATCGCCACAACATATCATTTGTCTCGGTCTCTCCGGAAGTGACCAGCTGCGCAATAGAAATAAAATAATAGCTATAAAGTGAGTCCAGATAGTAACGAATACAACTTATTACACTAATAAAATCAAGAGAACCATATCATATAACCACGGAATGAAAGAAGTCTACATTTCTACTTCTGTTAATTGTCTCCCATTTCCTTTACCACGCCAAGTGGATTTTAGTAACGTTTTATACTCGCTACAATTTATTCACATAAGTTCGTGTATTAGTATTTAAATGTGAATTTCAATAAATACTTATTAAGTTGCTCAAACCTGTATAATTCTTCATGACCATCAACATCAAGTCGAAATAGGACCCATCGACGTATTTGTTAAAACTGTTTCGGTTCCAACATCACAATCTCGTCATCTAACAACAGTCCTTCATCAGAAAACTTTCCATCTTCATCTAGAAATTCTTCACGAGTACTTTTGTGGTTTTCGTCAAGAGAATTAGGCATGTACTCCATGCAATACCTAACAGATTCAGCAATAACATAGGACTCCGCAATTGAACCTTCAATGTATCGCTTATTACTGGGTATATCTTTAAAATTCTGCATCTTCATATTCATGTGAATAAGAAAAAAGTATATGTGACATATTCATTAACAATGATCTATACGTATATGTGTGTGTTTGTGCATGGGTTTGTGTGAAAATAAAAATTAATATAAAGAGTTTACCGTTCAAATGGATACATCTAATGTGTTCATGTAGGACCAGGAGCCAATGCTTCATCGGCTAAATGAACAGTAAGGTGGATACTAATATAAAAAAATGTCGGCGGAAAGTGTTTCTCCAACACACACAATGCCTTTGTAACCATAAACTTGGCCCTTTGCATATCCTTGCGAATTAAGACTTTTGAGCACAATATTTTGTAAAATAAGCTCAAATGCTGAATAGCTCTTCGCAAATCTCTGTATTTCAAAAATGCATGCTAAATAATACCGGTAACAAATACTCCATAATAACGTGATAGTCATGTGACTTCATTGAGTGCAAACCAGGTGGGTTCAGGGTGACGATATTGCTCAGGTTGGACGAAAAGCTGGAAGGTAGCTTAAAGTCTTTCAAAATTTATCAAAAACTGTCGTTTCTCTTCTTTATCTAATATAAACGACGCTTTCGATTTCATCCCTTTCCCGTTTTTCTCATCTTCCCGCATCCATTGACCACTATGTATGCCCAAGTCTTTCATATCATTCCGCGCATTTATTGTATCTTTAGTTTCCGTTTTGTCATCTAGGATTGTACTTAGCTCTGTAACATTCTTCTCGATGTGCATCACATCAAGAACATGTCGAATTTTATGAGTGATCCAATATTCCAAGTCAAATAAAATTGACCTTTTATACCATGCCTCCTTAACTTCAACATTACAATTCTCATTTGCATCACCCACCTTTCTCTTCTTACTGGAAACTTTTGGAGACTTTCCCGATGTATACTCGATGCAACGTAACTTCTTTAAAAGTGTATCCCCATTCAACCGATGTGGAGGAAGTGTATACTCTGTTGACCTATGCCCCAAACTGCCACCTTTTCGATAAGTGTGATCCATGTCAAGAAAAATACGATAGTTTGTATAAACTATCTTACTCTCATGCTTCAGTCTGGTGGATGGAGTATCGTCCCCACAAATAGGGTAAGCTTTATAACCATGTGTAACACACCCAGATAAATTCTTATATGCAGGGAAATCGTGAATCCCCCACATTAATATAGCTTTCAATGTAAAAGGTTGCATCTCATACATGTCATAAGCCGGAACACCTACTTCCCACAATTCCTTCAACTCGCCAATTAATGGCTGAAGAAAAATGTCGATGTCTTGACCCGGTGCCTTCAGACCAGGTATTAATAAAGAAAACATTTGAAACTCGCTCTTCATGCACAATGAAGGTAAAAGATTATTCGGCCCCGTGATAACAGGCCAACAGCTATAACTGGTAGACTGAATCCCACGAGGATTAAACCCATCGGTTGCTATTGAGAGCCAAACATTGTGTCCTTCTTTAGCAAATTTAGGCCATTTTGATTTGAAACTCCTCCATTGGGATGAATAACAAGGATGTCGCTGGTAATCCCATGAAGTGGTTGCCCTATAGTGCCATGTCATTTCTCGGGCTATCCACGGAATAGTATAAAATCTCACCAGCCTTGGAATCAGAGGAAAATGTCTCAACAAATTTTTAGGTTCTTTGGAAATCCTTCCCCATTTCATCATAGTAACTGAATACCTTGATTCTCCACATTGGGGACATTCATCGATATATTCATTCTCCTTCCAATATAAGACACAATTATTGACGCATGCATGAATGTAACTGGCCTTCATCCCCAAGTCTTTCACCATACTCTTCATCTTTGGATATTTTTCTGGTATTGTATTACCTTTTGGGAGCCACCTTTTTAAGATAGACAAGAGTGTCATGACACTATTTACTGACCAACTAAATTGCTTCTTTAAGTTGTGAAGTTCTATAATTGATGAAAGAGTTGTTTCGGGACCCTCGCACGAAGGATATAATTTCTCAACTGATAATCTCTTATATATTCATTGTACTTATCATTTCCGACATGATCTTCTTTGGAAACTCACGTCTGACCGCATTCAACATCTACATAAGGTTCCTCATGCACTCCGTAACAAACATCAACAAGATTTTCAACACCAACACCTTGTTCCTCTATGTTTTCTTTTACTATGTTCTCCTCAACTTGTTCTATCGGTGGGGCATCAATAGTGTTCACGGATGTATTTTCATCGTGAAAAAACCATACAATATACAATTGATTCATACCGTATCATTGCTCCACAGATGTCTTTCTACTTCTTTTAATTTCAGACGCAATTTATTGCGACACTTTGAACATGGACAAGGTATCATTGTCAACCCCTGATCATTGTTCTCTTTCGCAAATTTAATAAACTCTTCAATGCCCTTTAAATACAATAAGCTGCCTTTGTTCTCTTCGGTCATCCAGTCTTTGTTAATCGGTCGTGACAATCTATAAAACGAGAAAAAACAAACATTAATAATAAGTTACAACTATAATCTTCGATAATGGTTGGTGCCTATTTATGGCAACCAATTATATCACGACTTATGCTAAATTCATAATTTCTAAATTCTAAACACACTTTTGATGAATAAAAAGAAAATTTGAGCATATTTATCTATCAAGTTACTAAAACACATAATTCTTCATGATTTCTATTTGCAACTAACGTGATCATTCATGGCGTTCCTTTTAATTTACCATAAAACTTAAGATGTGCATCGTAATAAGTGCATCGAGTAAAACTAAATATTAATCAACTTAGGATAAAAAGATAAGAAAATAACCCTCCTCGTAACGTCTCAACCTAAAATGGATACTTATCCTAAGGCCTATGTTTTTAACACCATATATGTATAAACAATTTTGGTTAATAAATATATACACAGTATAACTATTTGCATTTGTAGACAATTATAATGCAAATAAAACAACCTCGGATACAATAGAACAAATGCACATAGTACGTTAATAACAAAATCCTAAAATAAATCATACGAAATAGGAGGTTTTAAACTAGGATAGGAAGGAATTAGTCCAAATTAGCAAAATCCTAAACAACAACAAAATTAAATTAACTCAACCCATTAATTATGTCAAAAACTTAAATTAAATAGCAACAAATTAATTCAAACCATAATCCAAAATAAATAACAACAAATTGATTCAAGGCCTAAACAACAACAAAATAATCCAAGTAACTAAAGAAGAGAATGAAAGTGTGTAATTTGTTTTAAGGAAATATTACAGTTTTTTGTCTTCATTTTTAAAACTTAAACTTTATACCCTTATCCTAATTATTTTTTTTGAAATTCTTGGGGTGGACACTTGAGAACCCCCCCCCCCCCCCCCCCCGCTACCAAATGGCTCTGCCCTTGCGGACACGATTCAATGGCAATTGAATCACAACAATTCAATTGAATCACAACGTTCCTAGACTGTGGACACGTTGATGTTTCTTTTAATGGTGTTTCTTTTATAACCTCTGGAGTGAAGATAGGAACATTATCTTCAGTAAAAGTGATATCTCGAAAAGTGAAGATAATAATAGTACGTTGTGTACTTATGGTTGAGATTAGAAAGGCAGAAATATTGCTAAAAAAATATTCGTAGAATATGCTTTGTAACATTTGGATTGATCAAAATTTCTAGTGGTAATATTTGAATCATTACGGTCAGAGAAGCACGAGAGAATTACCTGATTGAATGGCTAAGAGAACCAGCGGTGTGTAACAGAGAGAGAGACGAGAGACCAGCGATGTGTAACAGAGAGATAGAGACGAGAGAACCAGCGGTGTGTAACAGAGAGATAGAGACGAGAGAAACGCGCGAGAGAGACGAGAGAACCAGCGGTGTGTAACAGAGAGCGAGAAACGAGTGTGGTGTGGGGAGGTATGGGGAAAGAAACGTGAGAGAGTTGGAGAGTGGGATATCCCTTTTTTTTTGTAAATGACTTTTGCATATAATTATATTATATTAGTAACGGATTTATTCTATTAGTAACGGATTCCGTCCATTATAAATGTGTAACAGATAAAATCCGTCACAAATAGGAAAAAAAATCTGTTACAATATTTCTCTTTTGGTGTAGTGTCTCCTTATGAGGCTACCTCTGACCACGGAGGGGAACTCCATTGGGACTACTCCTTTTGTTTATGTCATGAAAGTAGTCTTGCATATAGAGATTTAAAATCTCTCTCTCTTTCTCTTCCTCTCTCTCAAATCCATGATTAATATTTTCAAATTTATTCAAATATTGATAGGTTTGTATTTGTGAGTGTGATTCTTGCAAATAGAGTTTACGAGTATGTAATTTTTACAAATAGAGATTTTGGGTATTTAATTCATATCTATTTGCATAGATTGCTGACCATTTGGTTTGATAAATATATTGTAATACATACATGTATACTTTTCTTGGTTTGATAAATATATTGTAATACATACATGTATAGCGTTTCTTGAGATTGACATCTTTGTGCTAATGACATCCACATCTAGGGGTATAAAGCGGACGTATACGGAGCGGATACCATACTATCCATTATCCATATTTATTTTTATCTGGATAATATACGCACCATCCTTAACAGATTCAAATTATATCCTTAACCCTTTACATTATATAACATACATTACACTTATTTGTTACCGATTTAAGAATTAACTACTTCTCAACAAAAATAAAATCTACATAACTCTCTAAGTATGATAGAATATATTAGTATGGATTACTGTACAAAAGTAAAGACGTCATTGAGCAAAGAGTGATTAGTACCAGGGTACTTCAATTTGTACCAACTATGCTATTTTGGCAACACCACTATGAGTTGTCATGAATAGTTCAAACAGAAAGATAATGTTGAGAGGGGTAATGACTTTAAACAAAGAAACACTCAATGTAAAATAGAGTCATCAAGTGTAAGATGGTAGTAGTGATGAAGGGAAATTTTTTTATATTGTGTTTACACATTAAATAATGGATGGTTTAGATTGTTTTAAATCCACTGTCCAAATAACTAAATTATACTTACACACACACACACACACACACACACACACACACACACACACATATATATATATATGGAGAGGTTCAAAAGCGGACTAAAAAGATGAACATTAACCAAGGTTCTAAAAGGCGTGATGCGTGGTCGAGGCGTAGAGTTCAAACCTCAAGCCTTATGAGCCTAGGCGCGCCTAGGCGTAAAAAGGCGTTTTTCCCCTTTTTATTATTTTAATTATTCTAAGGCTAATAATATAACAAAATACTACATACCTTGAATTTTGAAGATATATTTATATGTTTGGTAGCCATGTTTCTCATATTCATGATCCATAATCAATATATAAAATGTATTTCTCAACATTCAATAAGCAATATACAAAATGTTTAAAAAAAAGTGTGCCTTAAGCCTTTTACCAAGAATAAGGCGTAATAAGGCGTACGCGATGAGTTTCTCTCAAGCCTCAAGCCTAGGCGCGCGCCTTTTAGAACACAGACATTAACAAAAAAAAACCTAATAACCCATTAATTTTAATTCTTATGTTGTAATTGGTTCGCACCAGCAGCAACGAACACACGCATGTCGATTGAGTATTTCTCAACATTCAATAAGCAATATACAAAAAGTTTAAAAAAAAGTGTGCCTTAAGCCTTTTACCAAGAATAAGGCGTAATAAGGCGTACGCGATGCGTTTCTCTCAAGCCTCAAGCCTAGGCGCGCGCCTTTTAGAACACAGACATTAACAAAAAAAAACTAATAACCCATTAATTTTAATTCTTATGTTGTAATTGGTTCGCACCAGCAGCAACGAACACACGCATGTCGATTGAATATTCCCCCTCCCCCCCCCCCCCCCCCAACCCCATTAACCCAACCCCTGTCTTTTTGGCTTTTTGGATTTTACACTTGGGTTTCTTGGTTTGACAGGTGGGCTTTTATTTTCTTTGTTTTCCCACGTGGGTTTTGGGTTTAGGTATTGGCAGGTGCGATTTGGTTGTTGTTGGATGGAGGTTCTGGGTATTTAGAAGATGGGTATTAGGTTCGGGTTAAAGTACGTAGGATGGGTTTCTTTGGTTAAGAGTTGGTCCGGGTTGAGCCACCACCTGCTTGTGACCGCAGGTGGACTTTTGTTTGGAGGTGGATGTCGCCGACTTTCAAACTTGGCCGGAGTGTCATGGTTTTGTCGGAGTCTGGCTTAGAAAGTTGACTGAGTTGAGTACAAATAAATTAGTGTTGACTGACTTGAGGGTGGTTAGGTGATAACTGATGGCAAATGGGGTTGGGGTTGGGGTTGGGGGATAGGTGTGTGTGTAAAAAAAATATTAGGTCGACACGCGTGTATTCGTTGCCGCTGGCGCAGACTAATTACAACATAGGAATTCAAATTAATGGGTCGTTAGGTATTTTTTTGTTAATGTTCATCAAAATGTTCACTTATGAACCACTCTCAGTGTTCACAAGTGAACCTAAAAGATGAACTTTTTTAATGAACCTTAACAAAATAACACCTAACAATTAATTAATTTTAATTCCTATGTTGTAATTGGTCCGCGCCAGCGGCAACGGACACGTGTGTCGATTGATTCCCAACACCCTCGACGCCCTCCCCATGGTGATGGTGGTGGTTGGGGGGTGGGGGGGTGAGGGAGTTGGCGATCGATCAACACGCGTGTTCGTTGCCGCTGACGCGGACCAATTACAACATAGAAATGAGTTGTTAGGTGTTATTTTGTTAAGGTTCATTAAAAGTTAATCTTTTAGGTTCACTTGTGAACCTCCCTATATATATATATATATATATATATATAGAGAGAGAGAGAGAGAGAGAGAGACTCTAATACACACCAAGTTTACATACTTGCTGGCGCAAACCCATTTTAATAAAATATTAACAAAATTGAGTTGAATTTTTTTATGTGATATTTAAACACTTCAAGGGACCCATATAAAAAAATCAACTCAAAATGACTCTTTTTGCTATTTTTAAAGAATGGATCAAATTTTCACAGCTCTGAAAGTGCTTTAAAAGCTTTGAAAGTTTGACCGAATTTTTAAAAATAGCAAAAAGAATTATTTTGAGTTGATTTTTTTTATGTGGATCCCTTGAAATGTTTCAATACCATATAAAAAATTTAAATCAAAAATAATTTTTTTAGTATTTCAAAAAAATTAGTATGTAAACTTGGTATATATGACAGTCTGGCTATATATATATATATATATAAAGAGAGAGAGAGAGAGAGAGAACAATAAAAAAATAGATAAAATTAAGGATATATATATATATATATACGTAAATATGGATAATTCACTTCGAATACGGATTATCCTTGAGGGATACCGTAATATCCATAGCTGTTTTTCTCAGCATTCAAAAGCATTATTTGGATAAATGTCAACAAAAGTTGATCCCAATGCATGATGAATTTGAATTTTCGAATATACATTTACACTCATATGAACCACATCTAATTCATTTGTTGATTTTCTTGAATTGATATTTGGTACTTCTGCTCATCAAATGTTAGAAATGTCATTTACAGCTTTAAAGTTAATAGCTAAATGCACAGATGGAGTTAGTGATTTTATATTGGGTAAGATAATTTGAGAGTCGTTTTTTGAAATGTAAGGGTATTGAGGTAGAAATAAAAAGGCATTTTTACAATGTAATCCCTTATTATAAGCAATTTTTGAACTTTAAAATCAAGACAATAATTTTTTAAACCCCTTTCCACAAACACCCATTTACCCAATTCTCTCTTATTTTTAAAGGTCCGTTTTAACTACACCCCGCAACAACCCATCTATCCACCCACCCTACTTTACCCATCCGGCGACGATGCTCTGACATCCCCTCGCCAGAGTTCCGACAGTGGAGTGGGGTGAGGGAAGAGTGGGATTTGTAAAGATTAAGAGCGAGAAATGAATAAATGGGTGCGTATGTCCTTAAATATATAAAAATTATTTGAATGTGACTTAGGGTCCGTTTGGTTCGTGGTGAAATACTTTTCACCGTGTTAAAAGTAAAAGGTGAATTATTAGTGCGGTGATTTTGTTTTCACCATCTCCGTTTGGATGGTCGAGTTTTCACTAGGTGCAAATTTTAACTTTTTCACCATTTGTTGTTTGGATGGTCAAGATTAATATGGTGAAAAAATAAAATGACCATATTACCCACATACTTCAAATGCATATAATTATTTTGATTTTCATCACACAAGTGTCAATGGCCATTAAAAAATATGCATTTACCCCAAACTAAAATTTGACATAATCAACCCCCCCCCCCCCCCACACACACACACAACTAGTCATATTTCGCTACGCAAGACAAATAAGTAAAAAAATAATATCAATTAAAAATAAAGTCCTTATTAAAAAAGAAAACAGTCCCAATTTAAAAAAAAAAATTCCAACAATGAAAAAAAACTGTCATTTGTAAAAAAAAAATCACAGTTAAAAAAAAAAGAGTCAACTATAAAAACAGTAGTCCATAATAATAAAAAAAAAGTTCTCAACAACGAAAAAACAGTCCCAAATAAAAGAAAAGTTTTCAACATTGAAAAAAAAGCAATCCCAATTAAAAAAAAAAAGTCCCAACTATAAAAAAAAAGTGTTCCAATTAAAAGAATTAAAAAAAAAATAGTTCCCAACTATGAAACCGTCCCAATTAGTAATTAAATTCCCAACACATTACCATGCACCAAACAAATATTCATTTTTTTTATTTGTTTTATGGGAATAGATATTCTCACACCCTCTATATGTTCCCCCACACCCTTTGAATAATAAATGACAATTGCGCCCTTAAATTTATAAAAGCAAAATGTCCAATTTTTTCACCTCCAACTAAAATAATTACACTTGATAAAAACAAAAAAAATATATTTTCAATAAAAAAAATTGTTTTTTATAAGTAATAATAAAAAAAACTGTTTATAAAACGTAAAATCTTATCTATTTGTTTTATTAAAAAACTGTATATAAAACGTAAAATTTATTTTTCTTAAGAAGCGCTTTTCTTAAAAAGTGTTTTATTTTTTATTTACAAATTTTATTTTTGATTAAAAACTGTTTTTTTTTACTATATTAAAAATAATCTTTTTACTATTTTTAAAAAAAATTATCTGCGGCAGCGGTATGTATAGGCGGTCTGACCACCTATACATACCGCTGGCGCGGAGCATTTTTGTCTAATATGTTGGTCCGCGCCAACGGTATGTATAAGTGGTCGAACTGCCTATACATACCGCTGACGCGGACCATTTTTTTGTATAGTAAAAAGATTATTTTTAAAATAGAAAAAAAATAGTTTTTAACTGAAAAATAAATAACGAAACAATTTTTTTAAATAAATAAAAGAAACAGTTTTTTAACTAGAAATGATAAAAAGAATGTCCATTTTTTAAAATAAATAACGAAATAGTTTTTTTATCAACGTCCATTTAAATAAAAAGTAATATGTTTTTTTTATAAATAACATAATATTTTTTAAATGAAAAAATAACTTTTATAATTTTTATATTTTCAGAATATTAAAATTTTAATTTTCTAGAATATTAGGATTTTTATTTTCAAAATATTATGTTTTATTTTTTTCTTAATATTACCTTTTTTTTTAAATAATAGATTTTTGGGCAAAAGATTATATTTGCTCAAATCATATTTGCATAGAGGGTCTTTTGATCTTTTAGTATTTAAATATTAAAAAGGGTGTGGGGAAAGACATAGAGGGTGTAGGAATAGCTATTCTATTTTTTATTTTTTATTTTAATTTTTAATTATTTAAATTATTTAATTTTTTTTTAATTTTTTAATTTTTTTTAATTTTTTAAAATAAAAAATGAAATTTAAAAAAAAAATATTTTTTTAAAATGAATATTTGATGATCGTATTAATTGAGAGGGAGAAATGAATTTGTGATAATTGTAAGTGGAAATAAGAAAGGTTACTTTGGTAATTAGATAAATTTCATTGTTTTCACTTGTTAAATTATTCACTTTACCCATGGTTTAAAATGGTTAAAGTTTCACCTCACTTTTCACCATATTCATTTTATTTCACCGTGTTAAATGCCCAACCAAACACATATTTTACCTAGGTGAATTTTATTTTAACGCGGTAAAAAATATTTCACCACGAACCAAACGGACCCTTAGTGTCAACAAACTGTTGAAACCCCCCAATAATAGGGTGTTATATCAAATTCTGAAATAAGAGTTTTTTCTAAATGAAAAATGGGTGCAATAAAATTTCATTATCTACCTCAGAAAATTTTAAGTCTTTCATCGTGAACCCAGCCGCCAGTTTAGTTACACCTGAAATTTAGGCAGACTGGAGTCTTTGTCAGGCCAGTGAATAAGAGGCCCAAGCGATTCGTTACATGCAGGAAAAAAAATAATTTCTTATGAACTATATATACACAACTAAAATATAAAAAAATCATTTTTTACTATATACAAAAATAAAAGGAATTCTGTAAACAACTAAATTATACAAGTGCCTTTTTTAATGAAACACGTTTTTCACCACGTCAGGTGCTGGAGAAAATTATTGCCAGCCCAAACATTCCGGGCAGTTCGGTAGTAGAAATCAATGCTTTTTTCCGTGATATTTACTACAAAAATTTCAAAATGTGTTCGAATGTCATTTTTACAAAAAGAAAAGTAAAAAACAGTTTTTTCTGATTTTTCAATTTTCAAAAAAACTGAAACTTTTCAACCAATTTTCAAAACTTCATTAATCTTTGAAAATTACTGACCCCCAAAATTTAAAAAAAAAATACATTTTTGCACCTAAATTTTAGGAATAAATGGCATGTAAAATACTTTCTACAAATTATATTTTAACCCTCAGAATTTTTGAAATTTACTTTCGGCCCTTGAATTTTTGGTAAATTAAATTTTATCCACTGCAATATGTAAGTTACATTTTGGTCCCAAACTTTTTGTAAATTATATTTTGATTTTAAACATCAATAAATTTCAGTTATAAAATAATGATTTATTTCTAGAAAATGATAATTAAAAATAGAAATGAAAAGTGGAAATAGGGAATAGAAAATATTTTTCTACAACTAATCTTTTTTTTTGGTCTAGACCACAGAGGCGTGGGACTAATCCTGTTCGAGCCGGGTACGACCACAAGGGCGGCAAAGCTCTCCCTCCCAAATTTTAACACAGCTGCATTCCCAAGGCTCGAACCCGAGACCTTGGTTAAGCTAGGACAGCCCCTTACCAGCTGACCTACGTGATGGGTGTTTTCTACAACTAATCAGGCCTTCAAAATCATCAAACCATGAATATGATCATAGAGTAAGCACTATATATTAAAGAGTAACCTACCAAAACCCAATTACAAATTATGATCATATATAAAGATTAATTTAAGATGGGGACACAAAACAAGTTGATACTTTAACCCCGTCCAGTATTGAAATCATCAAACGGTCCGAAAAACTGGTGGTACACATGAACACCAGCAAACAACAATAAATAACTGCACAACACAACACACATCTGTCATTCCATTCAGCTACAGATGATAATTCTGTGAAAAGCGAAATTCCTTTATGCTCCTGATTTGTGTGCAAAAATATTGTGCTTTTGTTGACTCACCTTTGCCTGTAAAAGAAAGTTTGTCAAAACATAAAAATGGAACTATGGCACAATATAATGCTAGGAAAAGAGCCAGTAATCTCAACTGGAACACAAATTTCAAAACAATCCTTGGGCAAACATGTTTTTACCAAAATCTTTACACAAGGGTCTGTGTGATTGACGTGAATTTGTTTTCCACGGAAAATACTTGTTTTAGTTAATTTTAACTATTTACAAATCATTTTCCAATTTTGTAATCAAATACATGAATATAGTGGATCAATTTGAGAAATCTTTGGAAATGGGTTGATTTGAGAAATATTTGAATATTGTGGATCGATTTGAAAAGTCTTGGAAGTGGGTATTTTATGGGGGGTGGGGCAATGGTAGAATAGGATAGTTTTGACATTTTGTAAAAAAAAATAAGCCGTCTAAATTTAAAATGGAGTTTACAAATTTACAAGTCCGATAAAAGCTCATTTATCAATGATTCACATCACACCCAATTTGAAACCTGAAAAGAGACTAATTCGAAAGCCATTTTCTAGTACTACAAAAACGATTAATATACTACACTAACAGAAAGCACGAAGGGTGGATTATTGGAAGATTCCGTACAACAAACGCGGGCTAATTTCTTTGTAAACATTTATGGAAAGTAACTAATATGGAGCAGGAGTTTTTTTACTGTGTAAATGGATGAGAGAGAGAGAGAGAGTCGGTAGGCAAAAAGGGAAAGGTTTTAAATCGAACAATTATTATCTCCCTCTGAATAATAAAGGAAAATTACATTTGTTTTATACTCGCTACTTTTAATACATAAAATAACATGAAATTCCAGCAACAGTTTCCATAAAATTGTAAATTTTATACACGGACGCTTAATTCGAGATGAAGTATATATATATACACACATACATAGACATACGAAGACATCCTAAAAATTACTAATTAACCCTCCCTAATTACATTAATATCGCAAATAAAATACATAAATATCAAGGATGCAAATGGACTGCACGATACCTATCATCCCTTCTAGTTTGTTGTGAAAGGCTTGTCAACTCAACACAGCCTAAGAGAACGGGTTAGTTGAGAGTTTTCAAATAGGGAAGACAACGTTGATGCGTCACATCTCCTATTTGAAGTTAATACGATATTCTTTGTTTTGGATGATGAAGGTAATCTCAAAAAATTGGAGAACTGAAAACTATTACATTATTCGGCCTTGTGTCAGGATCGTAGATATATCTGACCAAAAGTATGATGGAAATCAATATAAAGAAGTTGGAAGAAGATCTCGTAAAAGTCAACATGACACTAACCAACACAATTATTTAATGGGTCTGCCCTTGATGAATTCAGATCACTAATGAGTAGACTCTCAACACATTAACATAGATGGGTGCAACCCCCCATAGTTACTACATACCCCTAGCCCTACGTACCGCGATCCAGGATCACCGACCCGAAAAGTGGTGGGTTTGCGATCTGGCCCTTCCCTTTCAAGTACAGTTAGAAGTCAAGGCTACTGGTGGGGTGGGATGTGAGGTTGCAATATGGCCTACGAGTTATCTTGGGTTATCTTTTGGGGAAACTAAGACCCCTGAGATAAATCTGGCAATCTCAGTGCCACTGCCGCTATTATAGTCGCCAAAACAAACACATTTTTGAGAAAACACCAAATTACATAATATGGGAAAGAAAACTGCCTACTTCAGATATGTTTTACCTCATACGCCAAAATTGCTTACGCGCTACCACTCGCGGGTGTGAGAGCGGTAACTTTCCCCACTGCAACTGTTTTGCCTGTAGAACATGGAACTTGTGAGAACACAGGATTTTCATCTTTTGGGGGGTCTTTTTTACTGAACCCTCGGAGATAATCCGTTATTTAGAGATACCCCCCCGACATGTTCATTGATTAAACACACGCACACACACAACACACGTGTATCAACCCACTTGTACCTTACACATTATCTATTTAAATAGGGGAACTCCAATTAATTCACACGTATGTGGTATCTCAAACTACGGAATTATCGGGGGGGTAAAGTTAAAAAAAAAATCATGCTAGCTGGGAGAGATTTAAGGATTGAGAAACTCTTAACGAAACACTGAGAAAAGGGAAACATTGGCTTGTCACCTTCAGTACGTAGCGTGAACCGCCCTAGCTGCGGATAATCGGAAAACTTCTCAATGCATATCAAATTAGAAACCTGAGAAGCACATTTAGCAGGGGAAACCGATGTTAATGTATATTTAAATACAAATGATAACAAAAACTTCGTAGCAACAAAAATAACATTGAGCCAACTCAAGTTATAGATTTTAATTATTCTTTGTTATGGATGAGAGAGAGAGAGAGAGAGAGAGAGAGAGAGAGAGAGAGAGAGAGGAGTTGATGATGAGCTGAGCTGAGCTGAGAATGTAATAAGAATGATCTGATGTTATAATTTTAGTAAAAAAAAAAAGGTAGGGATTATTCAAAATTAAGACAAACTTCTAGTTCATCTATCCCTAATAAGGTATATAGCAGACCTGTATGCGACATAAAACAATGGCACCATTCTTTACAAAGAGAATTTTCTTTTTCATAGGCTTTTTCGTCTTTGGATCAATCTGATGCATAAGCTCAACAATCTCACATTCTTCAACCACAGCATGAATGTGCAACACAGCCTTGTAGCCAGCAGTAAAAATTGCCTAAATAAGAGCAATTACTATTAGTTTTCATCCCAGAATTTAATGTGTTGCCACAAGAAACAAATAAATAAGAAAATATAAAGTTTGAATAAGAACAAACATTATCAAGCAACTCAAGGATCTGCAACTGTGCGACAAACTCAAAAGCTGAATGTATTGGGTTTGCTGCAAGGTAAAAAAACACATTAAACCTCCCAAAGCATAATAATAATATTACTAAAGAATGATCAGCGTCAAAACATTCTAACAAAAAAAAATTATAACCAAACTAAAAAATAAAGATACATAGATGTAGCAGTTAGATAGGTTTTCTTTTGTAGAAGTGTACTTCTAGACCCCCCCCCCCCCCCCCTCGACTTTTAGCCTCGTGACAATGCTTGCCGAGCAACAAGTCCAAACAGTAACCAGGCAGCACTTGATCGTTCATCCGAGTACCGAATGCCAATCGAGAACCATCTAGTGATGCTTAATAGTTCATACAAGCAATACCCAAAAGACCACACAGAGTGCTATTGCTACGGTCTCGGCAATTATACTTGCAAATAAAGTGATAAGGTGTTAACCTTTTGGTCCATTTTGTGTTTACAATTTACATCTATGCTTTTTGTTATCGACTCTCAAGCTTGGGAGAGCTCGACAGCCAATCTTTGAGACCTTTTCCTTGTGCTTTCATTTGGAGGCGCAGTGTCTTGTTGGGTCCTCATCCAACCAAATGACAACAATCAAAGAGACAAACCCCTACTTACCCTCACGAGAAACGCCTACTTGAGATATAGCTAAAACCTATGAAGCACCGATGGGGATATGGTAGACGAGTACAATACGACGTGAATAAGTCGATAGTTATTTTGCCAAAAAAGTAAGATGTGGATATGCTGGGGATACATTGTATATATCTTTTTATATATAATACTTTAAAAAAAATTCAAACCCAACAAGGCACTCTCTGTCTACCTAAAAGAGACCAACGGAAAAGGGTGGTTTCTTACCTAAAACAATGATGTCCAACACAATGTATATTGTACAGATGAAGAGAAAATGATATCCTTGTTACCCCAAATCAGTCCTGTCTAGCACTTTCATGCATCCACACACAGTTAATTCAACAATAATGAAGACGCGAGTAACGCAAACGTGATTTTTTTATATCAGGAGTCTTAGCACTGCTCTCTACAGTTTTCAGGTGAATAACAATGATGCGTTTTTTTCCTAAAACAAAACTCCTTCAAATCGTGGCAACATGCATATTTTAAATAAAATTTTGTGAACTTAATTTTTTATCTAATTTTGTCAACTTCGATACTTGTTATTGCATTCGAGTTAAAACTACTTCTATGTTGAATAACTCGAATGCAAGTATATAGCGAATGTTCAAAACTGCGTCCATGTTGAGTTAAAACTACTTCGATACTTGCATGTTTATAGTGATTGCTCGAAAAGTGTACTAAAAGTGACATTTATGGTGACATTTATCAGATTATTAGACGTGATAAATGTCACCAAAGTGTCACCAAAGATCAGATTGTTAGACGTGATAAATGCTCGAAAAGTGACACTTTTGGTGACATTTATCAGATTACTAAAAGTGATCCAAGCGAAAAGTGTCACCAAGCAATAAATGTCACCAAAGATCACTTTTAGTGGCGAAAAGTGTAATAAAGTCTAATAATCTGATAAAGTCGTACTAAAGTCTAAAATCTAAAATTAGCAATGTATTAAAGTAAAAAAATATATATATATATTTTGACTAGAAAATCTATTCCATTCTGGCTGTAATATGAAACTTATAAATTATGATCACGTATCCCCTCCCATACTATTATTTGTTACGACCATTTTTTTCTTTCTAACAACTATATATTTTTTTGCATAATAAATGAAAGCAATATATTTACATCTGAAATTTGGTCACATTTGGACAACTGTTAAAGTACTTGCCAGGTGTCTGAAATGAATAGCTTTATATTTAAGCATATAGTTATGGACATGTCAAATTATTGTTTACACTGCTTGGATATCTAAGTTTCAGTACCAATCTAAAAAATTAAGATTACATGCAAACTGTCATGAGAAAATAACATCTAGAGCTTCAATCAACGGACTACCTTCGAATTTATTTCGCAATAATAAATAATGTTTGTCACCTCCCAACTATACAACAAGTGCATTCAGTAATACAGAAAACACTCGTGCTATTCTACATGAACATCAGCTACATCGTCTACTTTAAAGTAAAACAACGGAATCACCAGCATCAGCTGCATTAATATTTCATTAATTGCTCCAAACATGATGTATAATCAAATTCTGCAAAAGCAGTAATAAATGTGGAGCAATTTTTTTATAATAATACAGAATTAAGATAGAAGATAACCTACCAATGCTGGACAGGACAAAACCCGATAATATGTCCTCGTCTTCAATCCCAGATATTCTTACTCGTAAATTCTCACCAGGTCCAGCACGCTTAACTTTATCATCATCGCAGAATACGGCAATAACTTTCACCTGAGTCTGTAAATCCATTCGCAAATCCTCAATTTCCAAACACAAAAAAGAAGTTCATAACAAATTATTTGTGTGATTGTCAGTTTTTTTCTGTGTAAGAGCTTGAAAGAAGCACCTTATTGGGCATGATCAACAAGTTATCTCCCTCACGCACGCTACCAGACTCAACTTTGCCCATCACAACAGTCCCCATGTCTTTAAATTTATCAATAATAGGCAATCTTCCAAGTCCCAAAAAAAGGTGAGCAAAGAAGAGAAATTAGATAAATAGAATGAATTCAGTGTAACAGATTCAATAAATTAAACAAATCTGGAAAAATAAAAAAACTTCCAATGAAGATCATCACAAGAACCAGGATATGTTGAGCGAAAAACTATCACGAATTCAAACTCAAACCAGTAGAGAGATGGAACTAGAGCTCTATTGTACCTAAATGGACCTTTAGGATCTCGCAGTGGAATTTCAATAGAATCGAGAGCTTCAAAAAGGCATGGACCATCCCACCACGGACATATACTCCTGTCCAATCTGGTTTTCATATTTGAACCCATAAGCCCAGATAGCGGGATAAATAGAACATCTGTAAGTTCAAAATATACATGAGAACTGAAAACAGGTAACATATATCAACATCAGACCAGATACGTTTGAAATCAAGGGAAAAAATTAACATAAATTCATTATTATAAATAATCAGTGTGCACGCCTTATTAAAAGTGTCTTGCCAAGGCTAATGAATGGCCCCACCATTTTACAGTATGGCCTTGGATTGAATATTTAAATGTCGACCAGAGCAAACATCTTTACTGTCAAGAAAGTCCAACGCATATTAATTTAATCCTTTCAAGGAGGGCAGAGTTGAATTATTATTATTATTATTATTATTATTATTATTATTATTATTATTATTATTATTAATTTAGTTGCTCACAATGTGTCATTCACTTATGCTGTGCCTGCTATGTTCTTTCCCATCATTTTATTTTAATAACAAATTATGTTATGAGCTAAATTAACAATATAGTATTTATCACAATTATATATGGTTGTGAACATATGAAGATATAGATTATAAATCTTTTGCAAATTCTAAACAGGTTTCAAATATAACAAATAACATTATATTCCATTTATCGATAGTCAACAGAAGAAAAAATATCCAAATATTCTACAAAAAACATAGTTCTCAAAGGAAAAAATCCAAGGCAACAATATAAATTGGTCCAAGATTGCTAAAATGCCACAGATTTTTTGGTCTCTTACGCTTCTAACATTTTTGGAGTGAGCAAGAAAGAGTATTTTGTTTTTCAGCGGTGATGAGGGAGAGAACTTCAATAGGACTTGAGGGTTCTTATGCTTTGGCTTTGTTAGCTTTAAAGTGGGGTGATTCGCTGCGCTGTTCTACATTGTTTTGTTTATGGTAGAGTTGCTCTACATTTCAGTGGTTAGTAATTATGCTCAACTGATCTCAACCAACTTGCTATTGGGCCTTTTTTTTAAGGGTCAATTATTAAATAGTCCCTACTATAAATATATATTTTTTAAAAAGGACACATATTTTTAGTTTAACCCATTTAGTCCCTCAAGCACTCAATATCCTCTTATTTTTAGAGGTCCGCGCCAGCGGCACTCCCTCTCCAAAATATGTGGCAAAGGACTTTTTGAGGCAAAATAAAAAAAGTTTGGACTAAATGGGTATTAAAAAATGTCCGAGGGACTATTTGGTATATGTCCCATTTTTTAAGGGGGGGTAAAAAATCAGCGTGCGCGCCTTATTAAAAGTGTCTTGCATTGGCTAATGATCCCGACCATTTTACAGTATGGCCTTGGATTGAATATTTAAATGTCGACCAGAGCAAGCATCTTTACTGTCAAGCAAGTCCAACGCATATTAATTTAATCCTTTCAAGACAATTTGGAGATCATATTTTCACACTTAGTATTCCCATAATCAATCATGCTCCCAAAATATCGCTATGATGTAAACACACAAAGGCCATTAAACTTTCACTAAAGCTAACTGATTACAATGTTCGGCTAATGGCCTTATTTATGATAAGACCTAACTAGAGACCTAAATCTACCACACCACTAACAGATAAACCTAGATAACTTAGGACTAAAACAAATTCTCTCTCTCTCTCTCTCTCTCTCTCTCAGTCTGAGCGGACAGCCCCCTTGGGGCTTATCCCGTGCACATCATACTAATTCATAAAAGTCACGTATATCCCTTTGGATCGCAGCATTTGAATGTTTAGTCAAACCCTACAATTTACCAAAATGCTATGTCAAAACCGATACGAAGCAAAAGCATATACACAATAAATATTGGCACCAAGGAATACATTAATCCCAAACAAATCATGACACAAAGATTAAGAATACAATCATCACATTAATCTACCATTGTCACAAGTAAGAAGGAAGTGAAGGGAGGGGGCATCCCCAAGAAAGATAAATGCAGTCAACTCTCATGACATTCCTTTACTCCAATCCCATTTAAAATTAATTGCACTCCGTAACAATTCAGTGAGGATGTGTTAGTAATGTGATCTTATTTAAATCAAGCATATGTACTGTTTAAAACTTACAAGCTCAATGTAAAATATCCAATTAGCAAAATTTTGAAACAAGCATGTAAGAATCAAAAGTTTAACCAATGAGAGACAAAAAAGAAAAACAATATATTAATATGCTCCAGGAAGTATACACATTTACCTTTCTTCACGTTGTAACCTGAGGACCTCAGAAATGGTGTCATTTTGGTTTCAATTTCATCATACCTGGAAAGGAAATCATCAACTAAAAGCTGAGAAGGGGATGTTGGAACCAAACATGAAGACAAAAACATATATTTTGTAAAGCACCTCTCTTTTGACCAGTTAACAGTATGATCATCCATTTTATTAACAACAACAATCAGCTTAGAGACACCCAAGGTCTTTGCAAGTTGGACATGTTCCCGAGTCTGTCCACCTCTCTCATATCCAGTTTCAAATTCACCTTTTCGAGCAGATATCACCTGAGAGAGAGAGAGACCAATATCAAACTCATGCTTGTTAAATTTAATACAGGACCAGAAAATAGATTGCCACCGTAACTTACCAGTACACCTACATCAGCTTGAGATGCACCGCTAATCATATTCGGGACATAGCTTTTGTGACCCTGAGAAATCAATGAGAACACAACTGAAAATGATCCCTCCACAAGTAAGAATAAAATGCATTACAAAACACTTTGAATGTATGCACAAAGGGTATATAACAGAATAACGATTTGAGGCTTAATCTAAACTTTTAAGAAAACAATTAGGGGCATCTAGGGGTACTGTGAACAGTACCCATAAATAGTAAACATATATAGTTTAAGCTTTTTGGAGTAATAGGATGAGGATTCAAAGGGAAAAGTTATTAGGTAAGAGAATAAGGCCATAACAAAAGGTGTTAATTGTGTGATTAATCGGCAACATTTGCCATGGAAAATTTGGAAGATTCCATAATTTTCGATTCCATAATTTTCAACTTTTGGTGCATTTAATTGCCCAAATTTGCCTTGGAAAATTTCCCACCACCTAGAATGTACAACTTACCCAATACTTTGCTATGTTTCTATCTACACAATTACAATCAAACACGTAAAATAGCTAATTTTAGCTTGGCAAAATTTTCAATGGAAAAATTGTGACTTGAAATTTATTTTTTCCATCTTTTCTATCAAACATGCACTAAGATCTCTTTGTGAAACTCTGAATGCTTTATTTATCAGAAATGAAATTTTAATACTAAAATATATAAGCAGTACAAATCGAGAGTGGACCAGCAGTCCACAGCTGAAACAAGGAGCCAATAAAGTTATACAAAAACATCACAAAATCCATGTTCCAGACATCACGGTAAAAAACAGAAGCACTCTAGCATCCATCTTCATTTCGTTTCACTCCAAAAGAAGATAAATGTCGTTAAATACACTGAAAATTACGCCGCAAAAGAAGATAAATCACCCAACCCTAACCACCTTTTTTTAGGTTTGGACACTACTAGGCAAGACGTTATTTTTTTTCTTCCCCGCTTCCCTCCCAAAAGAAATTTCTCATCAAGTTCTACAATTTTTTGGTAATGTGAACAGGAACTCTAAAAGGGGTTAAGATATAGATGGGGAGATACTATGAATTCTTTCAAGTCCAGAAAATTAAAGAAGTGGAAAGAAAAACTCCAGGTGTTATTCTTAGATCTCATCATTAACTAGGGTAGAATTGTTGCATCACACGATCACACACAGCACAAGTGTTGAAAACTTCTTCAGAACTTCTCTGTTCAATTAAAAAGGATGACAATTTTATATAAACTTGTACTCCTAAATCCGACAGGACTTGGACAAAACAGGAATTTTCTACAATTTCTTTAACTCCTAAAACAAGAAAATTATATCAAACTGGCCCAATAGCGTACAACGGTATAAATGAACATCGGATAGGACTCCACTAAAGCTGTAACCTGATTATCTCAGTTTTCAAGTGCGTCCTACTTCAGAGCAATGGTTTTGCGGGCCAAAATTGCAATGTTGCGGTCAATGTATTACGCGATGCTCAAAAACCGTGCGCTATTTGCTGCGATTTGGCGCTTACGTGCGATATTTGGCGCAACAGTAACCCAATCCGTGTTTTTTTTAGAACCCTCAGTTTAGTTTAGAGGAGACAAAAAAAAACGTTATCTTATATCATCTGCCGACTTTGCTTGGGTGAGGTATTCTTTGTTCCACACTCTCTATTTACTTATTTACAAAGGTCTCAATGATGTTATTTGTTTATTTTACAAAGTTCAGTTAAAAAGTTTACGTTTATTTAATATTGTATGTTCCAAACTCTCAGTTTACTTAAACGTTTACTTATTTTACATTTTTCAGTATAAAAATGTTTTTTATTTTATAATTTCCAGTTTTAAATGTTACTTATTTTTCAAATCTCAGTTCAAAATGCTTTTTTAAATAATTGTCAGTTTAAAATCCTACTTGAGTTATAAATATCTGTTTAAAATGTTATTTATTTTATAATTTTCAGCTTTCAATGATAATTATTTTCCAGATTTCTGTTTGAAATGTTATTATTATTATTATTACTATTATTATTATTATTTTCAATTTAAATGCTACTTATTTTATAAATTTTTGTTTAAAATGTCATTATATTATAATTTTCAGTTTAATCATTTACTCATTTTACAAATTTCAGATTAAAATGTCATTTATTTTATTAGTTTCAGCTTTAAATGTTACCTATTTTTCAGATTACTGTTTAAAATGTTATTATTATTTTATAATTTTCAATTAAAAACGTAACTTTAAAAAAAAGTATCAAATTTAACTTTTTTTATCAATTTCAGTTTAAAATATAACTTTCTTACGAATTTTATTTTAAAATGTCATTTATTTCTTTATTTATATTTTTTATATGTTTTTCTAATTAAAATACTGGAATGCATAATTTGCTTGAACGGTGCGCGACGCGAAAATCCACAAATTTCTCTCTTCTTCATGCTTTTTTTTGGGAGCCACTAATTGGCTGCAACACTTAGAGATGGATTCTGTTTTCCTTTAAATGTTTGCTTCAATGCTCTCAAAGATGACACTTGTGGAATTCCAGAGCACACACGCCATATCACCGAAGGACTAGAACTTTAACCCTGTATGATAAATTTTTACACGAGAACGGGAATTTTTTATCCAATTTTCAGTGCAACATCTTCTTGGAAGCTCTATTAGCTTTGACATTTTGATATCTAACAATTTATCAGTTTTCAAATGTTATTATAATGTATGGCTGTACCATGGTTCAAAGCCTCGGTCTCGGTCCTCGTATCAGACACCCGATTTTTAACTCAGTCTCGGTCGCGGTATCGGGCGACAGGCATTGATAGATACGCTATTTTGATATCTAGTTTAGGAGGCCTTCTACAAAATAAGAGGATTATTTAAGAAATATTGTAATTTTTCAAGATATATTGTAATTTTTCAAGAAATAATACTAATTTTAATTTAAAATCAACAACTTTTTTTAAACTAAACTTTTACAAATGTAAAACACAAGAAATAGAGATTTTTGAGGAATACTACTAATATTGTAAGAAATAGTACAAATTTATTAAATATGAACAACAAACTTTTAGGAATCGCATTACTAACTTTTAAGAAATTATTTTGTATTCATATGAAAAATGAAAAAATCTAAAAACATTTTCAATTATTTTTTGTACAAAACAATCACACCGATAATTTGTTACAAAAAATGAACTTTTAAATTAAGTGCTGTAACATTTTTTATTTATTTTATTTGACCAAAAAAAAAAACAAGTCCCCTAAGCATTTTATCTGTACAAAAACTACTAAACAAAAGAGCTACAGCTGTAACACGCAAGCTTTATCTCCAGGACAGCTGTACCACACAAGCAGTAAAGTAGGTAACTTTTAGTTAGTTTGTACAAAATAATAACGTTTACACAAACACAAACCCTAAACCCACAAAAACCTAGGCGCTCTATCAAAAAAAAAAACTAGGAGCTGAAATTCCATATCCTAGCAGCTAAAATCAGAGTCACCTGGGAGAGAGAAAGAATACTTGCTCAAAGCCAAATCCATGAGGACATGGGTCCAATTCGGCTTAACTCGGGACAATTCGGTCCGACTCCCCCGATATTTTACCGAGTTAGCTATTTCTCGGCCGATTCGATAAATATCTCGCCTAGTTACTAGTTTTTCTGCATTTTTTTGATACGGGTCTCGGTTTCGGAACGGTGGGCTGCGAAACCGAGTTGACTCGGGTAAGACTTTGAACCATGGGTTGTACCTTTAAGCTAAAGTATGCTGGAGCCTTTTAAACTAATGGTAGTTGACCACAAGGATGAACTGAAAAGTAGGCTTGACCGCAATTGCGCCTTTATGAACTTAATGCGAATCTAAATGGATTTGGGGGGTTCATTAGCTCCAACCAAATTTTACGTTCACATGAAATTAGTTACTTTGAATTTTTTGAACTTTTAAGTGGATTGTGAACAATGTTGATATTTTGATTGTTGTATGAGGAGACCAATAATGTTGTTATTTTGATTGTTGTATGAGGAGATATTTTATAGCCATTAACCAATAATGTATAATTGTCGAGGCTTCACATTGCATTCTCTTATCATGCGACTAATACTTCACAGTTATATGCTTAACCTCGGTAGCCTCTCAACCTAACCTAACCTTCTTTAATTCCAAAAAGAACATCATCGCCAATATCTCCCTCCTTTGGTTAGATGATCGCGGAAAAATAACAACAATCACACTTTTTGACGGTGAACATTACTAAAATTACACTCCATATACACAGTTTGTCATATACATTTTAAGCCATCGCTTACAATATAGCATTTATCATTGTCTTAGTTTCTACAACTAGAACAGTATCATCTGTCCTTCCCATCAATTTATCAATAACTAGAGCAAAAATTCCAACTATACGGACAACATACCGCTAAAGAGAACAGAATGGAAATAGGATTTAATGTTACCGACCCCAAGTAATTGGGAAAGGCTTTGTTACGTGGGGTTGAGTTGAGAGATGTAGTGAAAATATATTAACATCAATTCAAGAGAAGATAACTTATAAGGATTTATGTACATTTAAATTTTGTAATAATAATGTTATTACTATTATCATTGCTAATGTTGTCTGTATTGCTACTACTAATACCACTACGACGATGACTATTTGTGATCATCAGTGATAATGCTATGCTAAAAGTAATGAAAGCCACGTTCAACTCATAGCATGTCCTCATGCCCACGTCGGTGATGACGTATCTATCTAGTCGACAAGGCATCTTGGGTGACCCGTGAAGTCCACATAGCAGAGGTAAACATACTTTTAATCATGGACAAGCAAAATTCTTAACTAATTGCCTGCGTTTTAAGAAAGTGGTAAAAATAAAAATAAAATAAAAAATAAAAAGATGTCTTTCCATGGAACACATCCAGCTAGCGATTCCAGTTCAAGGTAAAACAGGAAAAACATATTATGCAAAAGGCAGATTACCGGAGCATCCAAAATCGTGAATCTTGATGTTTCTGTTTCAAAATGTGCCCTTCCAACTTCAACTGTTTTCCCCTGCAACGTGAATTACACATTAAAAGATAAAAAACTAAAGCACAAGCTTCAATTCAAAGCATAAACGGAGTGGAAAAGGATACACTATGAGTTAAATTAGAAAAATTTTAAACAATAATGTCAGAAAAATTGCACCAATTTCAATAACAGAAAATTTAATGAATACCTTAACCCTCTCCTCTTCGTTGGTGTCCATAATGTATGCCATGTACCTAGCACAAAAGAAATAAGAGGTTACAAGAAAGATCAAATAATCCTATGTTTAAATTAACGCAAGGGAAGCATTTTACAACAACATTGATTTAGAGGTAAAATGCCTAATTTCTCTCTCTAGTTCTCATTCATCTCCAAAATTAAAGTCATTACATACAGCAGCCAAGACCATATTTATAGGTAATAGAGTCTTGCTAGGCAAGAAAACCTAAAATGGTAAAAAGAGATGGCACACTAGAGACATTAAAAGGCAATGTCACCCTCTAACCCAATGTAGAAACTATAAGAGCAAGATAACCTTATAACGCGTGAAAATAAAAATAAAACAATTATACGAATGAATTCTGGGACCTGACTAAACGAAGATCATAGATCCAGCAATACACAAAAAAGGACAACTTTTCTACATAGACCTGCTCCAACCAAAGGCTAGATATTTGAGCCCTTGAAAGAGAATAAATTTTGAATCAAGTCTTTGTAGATCATTTGAAGTAAACAGGAACTGACGTTAGTAAAATAAACATTTGTTAAAATTATACCAAATCCAAGAGAGGGTGTTGATGGATGAGCTCCTTACATTATTGTATCTCTCCTCTTTCAAAAGCATCTAATTCACAGAAAAGAACAAATTTGCTTTATTGTTTTATTCTAATCTTGTTGTTATGTCCCACTCTTTCTCAACTTGTTGCTTTATTAATTACTTTAATGTTTCTTATCAAAATAAATAGCAACGGAGCTGTGTAATTATGACCAAATCTTGGAGGTAGTCAGTTAAAATTAAATCATAACACTAAAATTAGTTTTTTCCCGGCGAGAAGATAATTATGAGTAGCTAAATATTTTTTCTTGTTATTAATTATGAGAAGTTACATATGAGATCATATGCTGTTCTGCAATTCAAAACTGAACTGGGCAGTTCATTCCATAATTCATAATTCTCGGACAATACAAGGCACTGCTTCTGATCCACAGTTCTTTGCATAACGAAAATAAAGGCAAGGATGACGCGAGCGTAGGCAACCGTAGCACTTTTAAGTGAAAAAATACTAAGGTTTGCATTATTGCATTTCTGTTAAAGAACTCTATTTCAACCAGTTTAAATTAAAGTTAATTGGGGTTTGGCCCCCAATATATATTTTTATTTTTTGTGATTGGGTTTAATCACCACAATTTTCATTACTTGGGGTTTGGCCTCCCAAAATGACTTTTAGGGATGCAGTAAGTGTCGAAAAATCTAAAAGTTATGTTGGGGGGGTCACACCCAAGAAGTGAAAATGTTGAGGCCAAAGTCAGTAGCAAAGAATTAAGGGGCGTAAAACCCAGAATAACCTTCTAAATTAAGAAGTGAAAAAGATGTCTCACCAGCTCTCTCTACTTTTATCCTTTGCTTCTTTCTCATACTTTTGGATTGTGCGGTCGTCTACCTGACCACTAAGGAATAATATCTGACCTCCAGTCGTAGACTTCCCAGCATCTGCAACAAATATGTAAAACATAAAATGATGTTCAACAAGTGATTCATCAAATGAATCAAAAAGACTGGCCCAACTAAACATTCAAATTGTGTACAAATATGAGATTTCTGTGTTGAACCAATTCCATAAGAGCCATCATATCCGTACCATTTTCAGTCACCATCCAACAATAGGACCAATTATCAAAAATTGAGATCAACATTAGTGATAAAAAATATAATGGTGGGAACAAAAATTAGGAGAAAATAATATCAAACAGAGTTGAAAAATGTGCTTCCGTAAAATGAACTGTTAAAGAACTCTATTTCCCATTACATATCAATCAAATATGTCTTAAAATATCAAACGAAGTTGAAATTTGACGATGTAACTGCCAAAGACAAATGCTCAAAACAACTCAACTCTAAAACAACTCAACTGCAGTCCGTTTTGGGACTCTCGAGGAAGGGAAGCCACTTAAAAGATCGTCCAGTCAACAAAGCTCAAAACAAGACAGCTCCCTCAAGAACAAAACGGCAGGACGAGAAAGTACGAAGCTGGAATGAATGGTAAACAAAAAATCTCTCTCAGCTGCAATTCCAGGCATCATTCACACTTGATGATTTTCTAATATAAATTCTGAATTCCATACAAAAATGGAGTTGAGTTAGGCATAACTCAACTGGAATCTCAAGGTTTCATTGAAAGCAATTTTATGTGTTTGAAATCTTGAGGGGCGTTTTGGATGGGGGCTAGAGAACAAGAATCGTTGGGCTAAAACTTAGCTAACCATCCTAATGAGGACAGAATTACCATTCTCGAGCCACAACTCACCCATCAATAAACCACAGAGAACACACTCCCGGTGGTATCTTTCAAAAAATTAAATGGGACATGATAGCTCCTGCCCCGTCATATGCTATCCGGCTTCAGTAAATGCCCATCCCACCACCATTAATGCCTCCCAAATCATATACCGGGTCAGGATGGTTTCACCAAAGAGGTATATAACGAATGTAGGGAGGATTTGTTGAGTTTTTCCAATGAGTTCTTTGAGACAGGAGTTGTCAATGCCTGTGCGAATGAAACATACATTAATTTAATCCCAAAGAAAAATATTGGCTGAAGTTAAAAGATTTCAGACCTATTAGTTTAGTAACTAGTTTGTAATAGGTGTTGGAAAGTTCTTTCAATTAGAATTAGGGAGGTGTTGCGTGAGATGATTTCTGAATCTCAAGGAGCCTTTGGGGTGGGGGTGGGGGTGGGGGGGCACAAATTCCAGATCTTGTGTTGATAGCAAATGGAGCGGTTGAGGAGTATAGATCAAAATTAAAAAAATGTGTCGTGTTTAAAATAGATTTTGGAAAAAGCATATGATCATGTTAGTTGGAATTTAATTGATGTTATAATGGAAGAAAAAGGGATTACGTTCATTGGTTTTGAGTAGCATTCCAATTTATTTTCCGTCTAATTTCAAACTTCTAATTAATGGCTAATTTAATTGAAAAGAGAATGAGAGATTTTTTCTTGGAGGGTTTGGGAGATGGGAAACAAGACCACTCAAATAAAATGGGATCAAGTGGTAAAATCAAAAACCAAAGGATAAGTGGGTATATGTAACCTAATTTTAAGAAATAAATCTCTTGGGTGGGATACTAAGAAGGTGCTAAACCATGAACCAAAAGTGTGAGATCAGTGTTAATGGGAGGGATACTAAGAAGGTGGACCGAGGCTCTTTTAGAAATTCATGGGAATTTATTTCCCCTGGGATTGGGATTGAGGATTTTCAAAAAGCGTGTCGCTTTGGAGGTAGGAAAGGGTTCTAGAGTCTAATTTTGGAAAGACACTTGGAGGGGGATTCCTCATTTCAATCCTTATTTCCAAACTTATATAAAGTGTAAATGAACCAAAACTCTTCAATAGCTTGTGTAGCCCATATTCATAATTCGGTTATACCTCGGAACCTCCTCTTTAGGAGGAATTTGAACGATGTTGAGATCATTCAATTTACCTCGCTCTTAAGTATGGTAGATGGGTGCAATTTGTGTCCGGATAGGGATGACAGGAGCTGGTGTTTAAAGGGTGATGGTTTACTTGTGGATCTTTCTTTCAAGAAATTGATAAGCCTTTTCCGCTCTTTGCGCCTTCTCAAGTAATATGGACGCAGGCATTCCTATTAAAGTTCAGATTTTCTTGGCTTGTGGGCCATGGAAAGTTCAACACGTGGTATGTCGCAAAGGAGAAGACCCTTTAAAGGCCTTTCCCTTCCTTGGTGTTACCATTGTAAAATAATGGTGAAAAAACGGACCATTTATTAATCCTTTGCAGTTTTTCCACTTTTTGTTGGAACAAGTTTTTCAAGAGCTCAATTTTTTGGGTGCTCTTCCTAAAAGAGGGTTGATTTGTTTCGTTTGGAGATGGTGGGTATTAGGGTGTAGTTACTTGTTTTTGGAGATGTGTGCATTTGGCCATGTTCTGGGCCTTGTGGAATGAAAGAAATGTTAGAATTTTAAGGGAAAAGAAGACGAGAAGGAATGGTTGTGGGATAGGGTTAAATTTATGACTTCTTTTTAAGCTTCTTCCTTGAAACCCTTTGAGAAGTATCCTCATATATTGCTTCCTATGAGTTCACATATTGCTTCTTATGAATTGGGCCGACGCGATAGCTTCAAATTTATGATGTGGTCTGTCAATTTCTGTTTTGGTTTCTGTTTTAAATTGTGGTATTGATCGTAGTTAGACTGACCTTTAGTATGGTTGCTCCTTTGTAGTCGTGGCGAGTTTGCTTTGTACTTTGTTTTTGTTTTATGTGGACTGCTGGTCCACTCCAAAATGCACCTTATTTTTAGAGTTATCAATCAAAATTTATGTTTCCATTCCAATCAAAGGAAAAGCATATAATAGTCAGCCCAAGTACAACATCTTGAGATCAACGGCCTAGATCATTTCATTAACCACTATATATACCACCTACCTTATTAAATACATCATCATCAGCCATTACTTCCGACATTAAAGCTTTCCACAAAAATTAGAAACCTCAAAATCTCCATTAATATATCTTTAATTTTCTAAAAGATCTGTCTCTTTCCCTCTTATCCCCTCTAAAATTCCATCATAACTCCCTACACCGCCGTTAGTACAGCAGTTCCTCACAACTACCATTTGATAAACACCCGACAATAGGAGCAGACAATCCCCCCGGTGTTTGGACTGCCTATTATACCATATAGGGTAAAGTCCTCCAAGACTTACTAGCTATACAATCAATATTATCTTTTACTTGCTGTCATTTAGTACTATTTCCTCCGAGCGACAAAATCCTAATCCGCCGCTTATCACCCTCCTCCAATTTGTGCCACCCTTGGCAGCCTTCTTTTTTAATGAAATCCGAATTAACATAAAAAAGTGACACTTGACAAAAACAAAAAAGAAAATAAATACTATTAACCCAAAAAACAAATTAACAAGCGCTAAATTTTGAATCAACGCATCTCAACCTTTATTTTTTGCATATAACTAAACCTGTAGGGTTGATTTTGAGCTTCCTACATTTTTCAGATGTAAGGCTGCAAATCCTCGTATATTTATCTTGATAATGCTTTGCATGCCAAAACACTAAGTATCAAAATCGTGCAACAAAAAGAAAAGGGAAAAAAAAGTATTATTTACAGTTAAATCTTTTCTATAGCACCTCCATAGGAATGAGACCTAAGCCGCAAAAGATAGACTATATGTATTGATAGGTAACTGTGTGCGCGCGCGCTGGGAGAGAGAGAGAGAGAGAGAGAGAGAGAGAGAGAGCACAAATGTTTATAATCAAGCATTTCAGTGGTAACGGGAACTCGGACTATTGGCTATTACAAACGATTAAAAACACCAAGAAGGCATGAAGATAATAGCAATGCCCAGTAGAGGGATAAGGGTAAGACGGAAGAACAGCCATGACCACAAAATAAGATAAGCGAATGCATCATCAAATAATGCAATAAAAAACATAACCAATGACTGCATCATTAATGAATAGTCTAAACAGTTCTGAGGTGAGAAGCAATATAACAAATAAATGTGTCATCAATTCCGAAGGTCACTAATTCTCTTAGAAATTATCAACCTACCAACGTGGCCAATGAATACAACATTCAAGTGACGTTTCTTATTATCTTCCACATCATCATCGATGTCTTCTGGAGCACAGACTTCTTTTTCTTTCACTGAAAAATCAAGGAAACATGGGTAAGTACAATAAACTCTAAAGAGAAAACAAGTAAAAATATGTAGAGGTCTAAGCAGAACAAACTAAAGAACCAAAAAACATACCAAAATTTTAAAACACTAAAAACATAAATTTTTTACCAAAGTTGGTGAAGATGACATAGTGAGGAGATTATCTACAAGAAAATTCAAGCGGGAAGTGGGTGCGGCTGAAGATATGTGAAAGGCAAAGGAGATTGAGATCAAAGTCTGAGCCTGTCTTTTGGTATTCCTGATTTCTCTTGCAACATTATTTCTTCGCTTTCTTTTCTCGATTTCTTTTTCTTTGGTGAGTGGGTGGGTAGGATGATTTAGACCGGTAATTTGTGGGTTTTTTCTAAAATCTTATTATTATTTGTAGAACTTTATTGAGGACCCCACAATTAATCGTAATTGAAAGCATGATAGATGAGGTGAATCTATGCTCAATGGGTCATAAGATCTAACTGTTGACAGAAGAAAAAAAATTGTATCGACGGTGACTCTTCCAGCCCGTGTCAACACCGGCAAGGGTCATTGATCTCTTGCACAGCCCTTGTGAGGGTTTCATACAGTTCTCTCCTCAGAAATACCAGTTTCGAGCCCATATCTTGTGTGATACTGCTCGTGTGACACGGACCTTGTGTGATTCTGGTCGTGAGTTTCCCAACACCCATCGGCACGTAGATCTCAGGCACCTCCTATCCGGCGCATGAATCTCACGCAAACCCTTCAGCCGCTATTTCAAAACTCTCTGGTGCTCTTCTGAGTTCCGCAATTGCATTCGTGAACATTTGAAGTTATAATGTATTCTGGCCTAGACAAAAGAAAGTGTGAAAAGCCTAGAAATGAGCTCTTCCAGTCAAGAGCGAAACCTTTTTTAAATTTCTGATTTTAACCTTGGTGTTCAGGTTTTCAAGATGGTGGAACGAGGGGGGTTTTCTTGAAGGGTGAGTTTTTTTGGATGTTTTCAGTGTTGTCCAGCAGCGAGAATGGAACTGGTAGATTCTGGTATATGGTCTGTAAAGGAAGAGGGTTATTGATGGAGGTCAAAGGTAATAGAGAAGGCAAGTTTTTTCTCATTCAAGGTTGGATTCCAGAGGTGGTAGCTGGGGTTTTGTAGCTGATGTTTTCCACCATTTTGAATCCATTTGAAAGCCCAAGGTAAAGTTGAGGTCTGATGAGGTTATTAGAGAGAAAGGGGGTGTTTCATCGTCCCTTTGGTAGCCGTTAGTTAACAGAGGCTCTGGAGCAGATGCAGCTCTTCAAAATTGGCCAGAATCAACAATTTGAGCCCTCCTGCATTACAAAGCGGGGTTAGATATTGTGGTAGACTTGATTTTTGTAAGAATAGAGGGAGTTTTTTCAAAGATGGTTGGTGGAGTGTGGAACTCGGCCCCTCATTCCATCCATGTTGAATATGAGGGCGTGGGTAAGACCCCCATTGCATCTATGTGGCTTTGGTGGATGAGAAAGAATTTATGTTACCCTTTCCCTCAGGAGAATTGAGATTGGCCTTGTATATATGGATCCTTTCGTTGTTGGATTTTTGGAACTCTCTGTGTCCCCCGAATTCTATAGAGATGGATAGTTGGCTGATAAAAATCTACCTGTGGGATGTAGCAGTTTTCAAAGCCATAGGTATCACATTGTAAGAGAAGGATATAAATTATTTTATTCGGTAGGGGAGAGATAATCGTAGAAATGGAGTGGGTATTGTCACTATATGAAAGATAAAGTGGTGGATGTTAAAAGATGGGCAGATAGATTAATGAGCATTAAGATTGTCTTAGATAAAACAAAATTGAATATAAGTGCTTACCCCCAAGGGCTTTAGATGAAAATGTGAAGAAATTATTTTGAGAATTATTGGATAAAATATTACAACAAATTCCTACGCATGAAAACATATTTTTAGGAGGCGACTTGAATGGGCATGTAGGAGTAGAATGGGACGGGTATCCAAGGATACACGGAGGCTGTGGTTTTGGTAAGAGAAACAAAGGAGGGGAAACTATCTTAGAATTTGCTAAGGGTTACGATCTAGCGTTAACGAAGACATTTTTTTTTTAAAAAGGGAAGAACAATTAATAACCATTAAAAGTGCAGAAACTCAGATAGATTATTGCTTAGTTAGAAAAAGAGACTTGAGCACATGCAAAGACTGTATAAGTACCGAAAAGAGAAAATAGGTTTCCAAAATAAAAAATGGAAGGAATTAAAAGGATGCAAAGAGATAAAATCTAGGTAGAAGTTCCCGTTAAACAAGAAGTGGAATTGGGACGACAATGTTAATGACATTTGGTCAAGAACAACGATTGATATTGAGAAAATAGGTAAGCAAATTTTTGAAGAGACTAAAGGAACAAGATTGATAAAAAAAGAGATAATATTTATAGTAAATTATTAGGTATCAAAGAAGGTGAAAAGGAGATATAAATTGACAAAGAATAGAGATAGATTGACAAGGGATATGGGTCCAATGAATGTATTAAATACGTTAATCAAAATATATCAATTAACGATAAAGAAATTCTAGATAGATGAGAATAATATTTTCAAGGATTATTGAATGAAGAAAATTCGCAAAAAGATGTCGAGAACATAGAACCGAATATAGGAATGGTTTGTCCGATTACTGAAAAAGTAGATATATTAATAAGAAAAATGGGAAGGAATAAAGCGGTTGGCCCGGATAAAATACTCATAGAGGTGTGGAGAACCGTTGGAAGTATAGAGGTAGAATGGTTAACATGTTTATTTAATAGTTTTAAAAGAAGGAAACATGCTAAATGGGTGGAGGAAATGCACCATAATACATGTGTATAAAAATAAAGAGGATATAGAAAACTGTGGTAATTATAAAGGAATCAAACTGATGAATCACACTATAAAATTACGAAAAAAATGTTACAAAACAAAGTAAGAAATTAGTCAATTATTTCGGACAATCAATTTGGATTTATGTCAGGAGTATCCACCACATGAGCTATTTACTTACCAAGACAAATAATGGAGAAATGTAAAAGTAAGAATAAAAATTTGTCGTAGTATTGTACGATTAGTCCTTACTTATTTGCCGTAGTATTGGATGATATTACTAAGAACATAGAAGAAGATGTCCCATGGTGTATGTTGTTTGCAAATCATATAGTTTTAGTATACATTTTAAAGGAGGCCTTATCGATGAGTGTAGATACTTGGAGAAATGCCTTAGAATCTAAAGGACTAAAAATCAATAAATAAAACTGAATTTATTGAATGTAAATTTAATAATGAGGCGTCTGATAGCATAATGTTAAAGATTGAAGAAAAAGTAATAAACTAAACAAATAAATTTCTTTATTTAGGTTCAGTGATTCAAAGTAATGGGGATATTGATGAGGATGATACAAGTAGAATATCAACTGGTTGGATGAAATGGAGACAAGCAAGTGGGGTATTATGCGATAAGAGGATAATTAATAAATTCAAAGGAAAATTTTATAGAACAGTTGTTAGGCCAGCGACCCTCTATGGAGTTGAATGTTGGGCTTTAAAGAAAATCAGATGGATGATAGGAATTACTCAAAAGGACAAGACTAAAAACCATTATGTGAGAGAAAATTAGAAGTAGCTCCCATTAGCAATACATTAAGAGAGAGTAAACTTAGATGGTACATGCATGTTTTGCGTAGACCAGTAGATGCACCTATAACAAGAGGAAGATTATTGGAAATTGAGGGTAAAAGAGGAAGGGGCCGTCCGAAGCTATCGTGGGAGGAAATTATTAGGCGAGATCTTAAGGAGTTAAACTTGAACGAAAATATTGCTTATAATAGATTAAAATGGAAAAGGAGAATTCATGTGGCCGACCCCATGTGATGGGATCAAGGCAAGGATGATGATGATGATGATGATGACGACAAAACATATATTTGTGCCTATCAATGTTTTTTTGTGTTTGTTTCCTTTCAATTCCACTTTATATTACGTAATGCGAAATTGCGATTCCGAATTGCGAACCTTATAAATACTTGATGGCTATGTCACAATTCCACTTTATTTTGTGTTTTTTAGGATCGTAGTAAGGGGTGATTATCTTGTGATGGCTATGTCACAATCGCGACATGTTGGTGCAACGATGAACAAGGGGGTTTGCAACGTGATAAAGCCTCCGAGTATGAAGGGTGTAAGGAGATTGCCTCCCATTTGCTGTTAGAATCGATAATGGGATGGAACTGTTCTCGTGCCACATGAGAAAATGCGGAGAGTTGTCAGAGGGGAAGGAGTCGAAAAGGATAGCGAGGAAGGGATGGCCTGTGTTGGCTAGTGAATTTAAGGAAGTTGCTTTAGAGGATGAGCGGTATGGCAAGGTTAGTGATAAACTTGTCGTTTTCTACCCTTACTCCCTACAAGAGGGGTGGGAGAATGGGGTGTTCAATCCGATTGTATATGATGTGGTAAATGAAGCCCTTACCGATGGTAACCCATCTATCTTGTCGAGAAGACAAGGTGGAGGGGATGGAGGTTCGATTTCCGAGGAAAAGGAGGGTGTGGGCAATTATTTAAGGAGGCTATAGAAAGTTTTAGTCGATTTCTAAGAATCCCATATAAAGGAACGAATAGGAGGCTCCTCTTTTATTCCGCAAAATTGAAAGAAGATGGAGGGGCGAAACTAAGAGGCAAAAACAAATGCTTAAAAAGGTCCAAGCAAAGGAGATCCTGGGAGCTAAAGAAGCTTGAGTGCACTCTTAAGTATGATGGCTGCAGGGAGGGGTGTTAGATGCGTTAAAGGGGTTCTTTAAGGAGTGTTGTGTTTTGGGGTCAATAAGTCCGAAAAGAGGAGGGGCTTTAACGCCTCAGTAAAAGGGTGGCGCCCTAGTGTCGTTTGTTTGCAAGAAAACAAAATTTGTGCAATGTAAAATTCGACGATCGGTAGCATGTGGTAAGGTAGGTGGGTGAAGTGGTGTTAATGAATGCATGTGGAAGATCAACGGTGCTCTTGTCATGTGGGATTATGACATGTGGGATTCGCGGGTGGTGGAGTTGGTTGATAGTTTTCAAGGGTTGTTCTCTTATCATCTCAGTTTGAAAGTGTGGAGATTCATTTCATTTAGTGTTTCTTCGAGGTGTGCGGTCCCCGTGGGGATGTGGACAGATGAGATTTGTGATGTGTTAAAAGAAGATTTTAATGTAGTGCATTTTCCTTCAGAACGTAGCGTAGGGGCAGGTATTCTAAGGTCATGAAGGAATTTTCTAATTTTCATTTTTGAGCTTCAATTTGGTGGACTTACTATTGCAAGGAGGTTCTCTTGGCCTAGTAATAAGGAGTGTGTTTCTTATTTCATATGATTGTTTCCTTATTTCATTGGACTGGGAGGACTTCCTTAAAGTTTCTCGGGCTTGCCTACCGAGGACGACATCCGATCATGTCCCCTCGTTGCTAGAGCGCAAGGGGTATTGTCAAGGCCTACCCCGTTCTGATTCAAGAATATGCAAAGAGAGGCAAGGTTTGTGATATGGTGCATGGATAGTTAGAGGGTTATAGGGTGAATGGGAATGCGGGTTTTGCCCTTGCTCGTAAGCTCAAATGGCTGAAGAAGGATCTGAAGTGGTGAAATGCAGAGGTCTTTGGCAATGTAAGTTTAAACATTACTTGGGCAATGTAGGAGATTAGGGATCTCGACATAAGGAAGGAGAAGGCACCATGTCCAATGGCAATTGGGTTGGAAGGAAGGGCTATGTGGGGAGAAAGTTGAATGGGAGGAAAACATTTAGAGGCAAAAGTCAAAAGTCAAGGGCTTTATGGTTGAAGGCGGGGAAAAGAGTTACGAATTCTTTCAAGGGTGCAAACCACCACGAACACTTTAATGATATCGGGATTATTGTCATCAATGACTCTCTTTTACATGCGAGCAATGGTCGTTTCTACTAGAAGTTATTCAATGAAAAAAGTGTTGGCAACCTTGTCTAAAAGCAGTGTCTTTTGCCTCGACTGCTGATAAGGAGGCGGCTTTGAAAGTCCCCTCTATGGAGGAAGTAACTCAAGTGTTGTGCTCTATGTGCGGGATAAGACATTTGTAGCTACTTACTAAAAACAAGGACTTTGTAGCTTAATTGGTTACTTTGTGGTCTACGACAATGACATCTCATTTATAGCAAGACCTACACCAGAAACACTTAAGAATAGTGAAACGTGAACCAAGAATCTGCGGGGGCCTATATGGTTTTTCAATTACTATTTTCCAGGCATGTTGAGGGTGAAGGTAGACGTCATGGGGGTGTTCAAGGAGTTGTGTATTAGATGTTAGCTTGAGATGAATTTCAACACCTTGATTACCCCAAAAAGGCGGGGGAGATGACAATAGTTTAGTTGGTAGTAGTAAACTGTTAACCAAAGTGTTATCTCAGAGACTCTGGAGGGTCGTGGAATCAATGATATCTAACTCTACACTTTCGTAGGGATATATAGACAGATTCTTCGATGCAGTTTGGGTGGATAATGAGCATATATAGTCCAAAAAGAGGGGTGTTATGTTGTGGGTTATGCGTAAATTAGACACATAGAAGGCATATGATCATGTAAACTGGGAGTTTTGCTATGTGTCGCAGATGTTGGGTTTCAGGAAGGGCTCGCAGAAATGGATATGTAGCCGTAATTCTTCTTTGACATTTTTGGTGATGGTGAATGGTTCCCCAAAGTGTTCTTCGGGCAATACTAGGGAGCTTTGACGGGGCAACCTTTTGTACCCTTTTTTTGCTCATCCTAGTTATGGAGGCTAGCGAGTACAGCGAGAGCATGGTTCAAAGTTCCGATATCGATCCCAGTATCGGACACCCGATTTTCAACTCGATCGCGATATCGGGCGATACGTTATTTAGAAAAGACAAAAAATTCCGAAAAAAATATAGAGAATTTAAAACAAATAAGATTAACAATGTGGAACAGGCAGATACGTTCAAACCATCATTTAATATGATATGGATTGTACAATTGGTTATACTGAAGCGCGACGAACTTGGCTTATTGTTAATATACTAATTTTTATTTTTATTTTTAATTACTTAAAATCTAAATAATTACGTATTAATAATTAATTATTGATTTTAATTTATGTAGGTGAAAGAGGATGTTTGATCTTCATGGATGAGACTAGACTTGTCGAGATTCTTTTTTCCCCCAATCTTTGTCTCTTCTATTTTTGGACATCTTTATGTGACATTATATTTTGATGGGATACTTTGTTCCAAGTTCAAATATTTTTATATATGGCGAATGTTATTAGTTTTATATTAGTGACATTTTAATTTTATTGCAATTGTTTATTTAATCTTAGTGTATAAAATTGTTTTGCATATATATATATATATATATATATATATATATATATATATATAGGTGGTGTTTCTGTAAATGTTACAATATATTTTCAACAACAAAGTATGGTAAAAGATTAAAATTCTATCAAAAAAAAAATGTCACATTGTTCAGATAATGACGCAAAAAATTGTCCATGTTTCTTGGGAAAATTATATAATATCGCAATAATTTTCTCAGCAAAAAAATGTTCTGTAAAAAAATGTACAAAGAAATGTTTTACAAAACATTTTATTGACATTTTCTTAAAAAAAAAAAAAAAAAATGTAAGAAATTGTTTTTTTGGTACTAAAAAAAATGTCAAAAGGGTACGAAAAAATGTATCGTTTAAATTTGTTGTTTCAACTGATATCGCGGTTATCTCGGTCGATATCTCGACGAGACGTCTCGAAATTGGTCGTTTCGGCCGATATCTCGGTAAGACAACACGATTCAGTGTTTTTTTACAAGTCTCTCGTATCGTACCGCCACTCTCCGATTTTGAGTTGACTCAGCCGATGCCGAGTCAACTCAACCAATACTTTTGAACCATGAGTGAGAGAGAGAGGTTGTAGGATTTTGTTATCGGGGAAGGAGGAGGTGACAGTCTCCATTTCTCATTTCTTATTTGTTGATGACACACCCTTATTTTCTGGTGCGAAAGAGGGTCAGCTCGAACTCCAAAAACCAATTCTAGTTTGGTTAAGCGGTATTTGATTTAAAGATTAATGTGAGGAAGAGGAGATGACGAGGTCCTCGTTTCTCATTCCTTATTTGCGGATGACACGCCACTGTTTTATGGTGTGAAATAGTGGGCAACTCGGGGTTCTAAAAACAATTCTTATTTGCTTTAAGCAGTTTTAAAGACTAATGTGAGGAAGAGCAAGATCATCCCAGGGGGAATGTGGAGGATATCAAGGGGTTGACGGGAATGTTGGGATGTCGGTTCAAAAAGCTACCCGCCACCTACCAGACTCTTGCAGCGAGTTGTAAGAATAAGTCAAGCTGAGACTTGGTGTTAGGCGGATTGGAGGTTGTTAGGCTTATCTTTTGAAACGGGGGTTCGACTTTGATAAATAGTACATTGAATAGTATTCCAACTTTTTTTTCCATTCCGCCGCTCTCGGTTTCTATGAGGATAAGGTTGGAAAGTATACGAGTGATTTTCTTTGGAAAAAGGTTATGAGGAGTTCGAGTATAATCTGTTAAGGTGGGGGAATGTGTTCGACCACACCTTCTTTGGCTTTTTCCACTAGAGGGTTCGTTGGGGGGGAGGGTGATAGTGGTCAAATTTGGGGAGAGTATTATTGGGTGGAGGCCTAACTATTCCAGAACACCCATGGTATGGGGCTATGGAAGCATATTGGGCGAGGAATGAATCACTTATGCAAGTTCGTGTAATTCAACGTTTGTGACGGCAATACAGTGAGATTCAAGATTGTGGGAGTAATTAGGTCCCATTATAGAAGTTTTCTATCAAGTGGCAATGAACAAGAGTATTAGTGGTGGATTATGTGGGTTGGTGTGGAGGGAAGCGTATCTACAACCCTCTTTTAGGCGTCCTTTTCATATGCGGGAGATGGAAGAGGTGGAGGAGTCTATGGAGGTGTTGGAGGGGGAAAGCCTTCTTTGGGTTGATGGGAGAGAGGAGCTTTGTTGGTAAAGGAGTGTGCATTTTCTCGGTGTGGTGTGGGGGAGGGTTATTCATCCCCCTGAAGGGTGGTGTGGCATACGAGGGTTCTTCTAAAAGTGGCAATCTTCTCTTGAAATACCACTATTGATAATCTGGGGAGGGAGGTGACTATTGATTATTATTGCCAATGTAAGGGTCCGTTAATGGTGAAGGAGATGTTGAGTTCTTAGCGCAGTGTCTCGATGAGCAATTCTCACGTGATGGGTGAAAGGCTGCATCTCTTTATCTCATGTACAGTATGGAGAGGGGAATTGGAGATATTTTGAGGATTCGAAATATGCGAGGCACATGACTCGAGCTTTGATGTTGGCTATGTGGTATTTATGGCGTAAAGTGATTTATTATGGTTATGTTGCATCTTTCGTACAATTTTTAAATGATTTACGTCTAAGGAACACAATATTTTTTGTCCCTTTTGCGAAAAGATGTTTGAGCCTGTGGGGTGTTTATGTTTTTTTGTGCATATTTTCGGTATATAGATTTCGCCCCTTAGCTGGGTTTTCTATATATATTTTCGTATTCATAAAAAACAAAAAATAAGAAAAAATAAATAAATAAATAAATAAATTGACGTGAACTACACGTCAATGACCTAAAAATCAAGACAGTGTGATTTCTAGAGAGAGAAACAAGAGAGTTCTTATATTTCAAGAATTGAAGAATGAGTACAAATGAGAATACAAGAGCTATTTATATAAGAGGGATTACTTGCTAATCAAGTAATTGGCTAATAGGACTAAAAGGACCAACTAAAAATAAAAGAATGCCTAATTAGTCCCAACATGCTTGGAAACTAGTCAAGGAAAGAAAATATCTAAAATGGACTAAAAATAGAAAATAAAATGAAAATAAGAGGAAAATAAAATGGATTCTCATCATTCTCCTACCCTCAAAAAGGGTTCGTCCACGAACTCAAAGGGGAAGGCCAATAGAATCACCCTCTAAAACTGTAATCAATGCATGGTCAGGAGGATGCTCGATCTCATCAAGATAGTCTAGTGTTAAAGCATCGAAATGTGGAAGGGCCTGAATGTGTCACAACGGAAGAAAAGGTAGCTGGAGTAATGGCAGAAGATATCAATGCTGATGCTGCAGGGGAAGCAGAACCCAATGAAGTTGGAGGTCGAAATGCTGGAGGAGCTGTCGGTGCTGCATGATAGGCCTCGACCTTAGTAGCATACTCTACCGCCTTCATAAAGGTCGGTATCTCTCTCAACCCAAGGTTGCACTGACCCAGAATATAGCGGTTCATCAGCTGATCCTCGATCTCGGACTGACGAGTTTTTGTGCAGAGGAGCTGGTATTGCTCCGTATACTTTACTACGGAAGACGTATCTTGTCGGAGCGACTGGGTACGCGCAAAGTGGTCACACTCGTATGTCGGAGGTATTAATGACGCCTGAAGAGCGGCCTTGATGTCAATCCAATCCTATATGGGAGGGAGCCCTGCAGATATCCTACAGTAGCAAAGATCATCCCACCAAAATCGGCAAACCCCTGAAATTTGGTGGCTGCAAGGAGAACACATGAATGGCCCTGAATCCGCTTATAGTCAAAAATTGCCTCCATAGCGGCCAACCAATCAACCATGTCCTCTGGAGAGAATCTGCCATCGAACATAGAAACATCTACGCGGATATCTCCATGGAAACTCTGAGAAAGTAACTGAAGCGCTAATGAGAGTGGGTCTCCATCCTGATGAACTCTCAGGCTAATCGCATCACCTGGCGCAGGTGCAATATTATCAATAGGGACCGATGGCATCAGGCAGGTGGTGGACGAGGAGGATGATCATGCGGGGCCATGGGAGGTGTCGGGGGATCGCCCCGATAGTGAAGACACGTGCCGATTAAGTGACCAAATTCTCCACAATAGAAGCAGACAATCCCGTAGTGGAATGTAAGGCGTCATGTGCGGGTAGGAGAATCCACTCAAAGATGCTACGATGAGTACTCCCGGCATCAGAAGAGGAAGGGGAATCGGTGTAAAGTAGAGAGAGGTCATGATGGGATGATGGGGGAGGTGGTATGTAAGGTGGTGGGTGAGGATGTAGACCTGAATCAATATTTTGATACTCAAAAATACCAAAATCATATTAGTCAGGTGATTTGGGGGGACGAATTGGGTTGAGATTGGGTGGATGGTTCAGGGGAATTGTGTTTGGAATCTCATGCAATTCGGGTAGGGTTAATTTTTGGGTTGGTGCACATTCTTGGGTAAAATTATAATTTAAATTTTGGTCGGAAAAATGATAATGGGGTCCAGGTTCAGATCGGGCTATACGGTCGGGGTCGGAATGAACACAATGTGATTCTTGAACTAGGGTTTCTATTGGGACAGCAGATATGTGACTTTTTTATGTTGGTTGGGTAGAAATGAGGGTTTTAAAGGTTTAGAGGTTGTTTTGGGTATAGAGTTGAGGGTTCAATATCGGGATGGGAAAAATTTGAGGTTGAGAAGGAGTGGACAGTCTGCCGATTGCCTTTTTGTGCTGAATTTCGAACAGCAGCAAGCCACCGTCGATCGGTGGCAAAGGAATCAAAGCCGACCATCGGATCGTGGTGGCATGTTGTCGACCAACCCCTAGGGTGGATTCAGCAAAGGTGGAGGGTAGGTATTTGATGTTGGAAACCTGTAGGATGTCGGTAGTCCCTGTTATGTTTTTTTTGTGCTGAACAGTGTCGAAATTCCCTGTTGTAGACATGGGGGGTGACTTCGGATTGCTTTTCGGGTCTTCGAGTGTCTTCTTGATGGTGATTTGAAACTAGGGTTTCATGGGAGGGAATAGGGTTTTGAGATTTGGCAAGAAGTTGGATGATGGTTGTCATTTGATCTTTTAAATCTTTTATGTTCTCTTCCTTCTTGAATTTTTTTCTCGTAACTCTTGGTTAATCTCCTCTTGAATTTGCATCATCTTCTTCGAAGGCAATAAGAATGTAGTGCACGATTTTGTTGATACTCTACACCGATACACACTAACACCAATGTTTGGAGCGACACCCACTCTGATACCAATTTGAAATGAACTACACGTCAATAACCTAAAAATCAAGACAATGTGATTTCTAGAGAGAGAAACAAGAGAGTTCTTATATTTCAAGAATTGAAGAATGAGTACAAATGAGAATACAAGAGCTATTTATAAGAGGGATTACTTGCTAATCAAGTAATTGGCTAAAAATAACTAAAAGGACCAACTAAAAATAAAATAATGCCTAATTACTCCCAAACATGGTTGGAAACTAATTAAGGAAATAAAATATCTAAAAAGGTCTAAAAATAGAAAATAAAAGGAAAATAAAATGGATTTCCATCATAAATGATTGTCAAAAGTTTCAAAGGACGAAATACGAATTTGTTAATTTTACATTTCACCCACTTATGGGTGAATTAATTGATTAATTTTTTGGCTGATGGTCTCCTCCACCAAGTTTGGTTAAAAAATCATTTTTAACTTTTCTGAAAAATTGGTCCCTTTTTTTGGACGTTTAATTTCGTCTGTTTAAAAGCCTGACCATGTGCATTTGTGTGTTTATATATTCCTCAATAATGTAACGTAAAACTCATAATACATGGATACCCCCACACAAAAAAAAATATCCCAATAATAACGACAAACAAGGTATTAAAGTCACCTGCTGCCTCCACATGCACTGGCTCTATGTGCACTGGCTCCATGTTCGCTGGCTTGGAGTTCAGATGGACCTCGTCCTTCAGATCTGAAAACCACAAGGGGGAATAAACGTCACAACCTATACTGCTATAGAAAGTGAATTACTCGAGCAATTATAACACTGACTTTTAATTCCATATTTTTATGATTAGACAGGCAGTTCCATTAACATCCGTATAAGTCCACACTATAACATGAAAAGTAAAGACTAAATGTGCTAACTCAAATATCTCCCATTGTAATAAGCGTTTACAAAGAAATAGAGAAAATGATTGAATCGAAAACGGCTTGTTTATTCTCTGCTTTCTTTGATTGATTTTCTCCGTAGTTAAGAATAACTCATCGCTTTGGATATTGTGTTATTCACAGACGAATTTTTTTGCCACTTTCGGTATTCTGGAGGAAAAAAAATCTTGATCGAACCAAGCTTCCCTTTTCAGGATACACGGCAAAAACAGGTGAGAACCTAAGAGTTATCAAATTTTAACGATACTATACAAGTATAATATTATGTGAGTTAGAAGATGTAACTTTGCCTAGGAAATATGTAGTATTTTGCACAATTGTAGAGTTTATCGCCAAAAGACACGAATTGAACAAACCTAACTCTAAGATATGTTCAACTTATATCCCTATGTAGAATCTCTTTCATTTCATGATTTGTACACATGCATATAGATGTGTTATGGCCCTATTTTATCTCTTGGATGTTTAACAGGACCTAGAGGACATGAAGAGGTTCGAGGAGATTTAAGAAGCAAAAAGTAATTGTCATTAAATGAATGCCAATGTAGAGAACGCCAAGGACGAGGAGATTGAAGAATCATCCAAAGCCTTATGTCTCTCACCAAGTAAACTCCCTCCTCTCTATATGGATGTTATTTGCATCCATGTATTTAGATTAGGATTTTCGATGTCGATCTATGTTACTACTTACTAGTCGGTTTCTTTGTAAATTATAAATACACTAGTATACTGTAATATTGCAATGTTGTTTTTCATCAGAAAGAACAGAAAAATTATTACTAAAGGGAAATTACAAAGGAAATAGGACCACGCCCTTTTATCCATGGACCCAAAAGATAATGGAAGCCCTTCAAAAGAGAAAGATACTCACCGACTTCCCCATCAACTAAGGTTCTTCTAATAGTCAAGCTCCACAAATGGTTCAAAGGTGAGGACCAAGAAACCATATAACAAATGGCTTCTTTCGATGAATTAGACAAGCAATAGAGTCTACGAAACCGAGAACAAAAAGGAAAATGATGGTTCAGAACAGAAAGATCCTCACTGAATCCGCCATCAACTAAGGTCCTTCTAAAAGTCAAGCTCCATTAATAGTTCAAATGTGAAGACCAAGAAACCATATAACAGATAGGTTCTTGAGATGAATTAGAACAAAAAGGATCCCACCCCACCCAAACATGCTCCCAAAGCTCAATTTTTTGGGATCCCCCCCACCACAAGCCAAGATTTTTTAAGGAAAGGACATTCCTTGTGAAAAGAATTTCAATGTGCCCGGACTAATAGTAAAGATTTTACAGTGATTAATTATACACCAATCCAACACAACATGGTAAATAGCCCAACTATTTACCCAACTACTTAAGAACAAGGGCTATTGTCATTAAATGAATCCCAACTACTTAAGGGCGGGAACAAATAGGAATCAATTAACCTATTGTTTTCTCTAAGGTATAACTTCTATTAAACCAAAAGACATCATATTTTATGTCTTTTCCTTCCTTACCATTACCATCTATATTAATCACGTTAGTTTCCATTTATTTATTTATTTTGCGACTCGGGGTATCCAGTCTTCTTAGAGCACCTCACGAGGGACGGGTAAGTTTAGACCCTCCGAACCGCATGCATCAGTTGTCCCAAGAGGATATCTAGTTTTCATTTTATACTTCAAAACATCTACAATAAATTTTTCCCATATTATCTTCTAATGGCGGTAATTGTACCACAACCACCTTACATATTTTTTGCAAATGTATTTTTCGAAGTACGAAAGTATTTATTTATATTTATCCTTTATATTCTCACCACATGCCCATCTTTAGTTTTTGTTTTTATTTTGTAAATAGCCCATCAGAAAATTGTCACGGCCCATGTATATTTACTGTATACAATCTAGCTGACAAGCTCAACACTAATCTCCTCTAAGAACTAGAATTAGAAAAATCAAGTCCAGGTAAGATCCTTTAGTAGATAAAAAAGTTCATTACAGAAGCTTTAATTTGAGAATAGGCAATTCCATGACATCAAAAATCCTCAAAACCTTATGCTCCAATAACTTTGCGAGAGAATCAAGATTTGTTTCTTCATTATTGTTGGTTTTTCTTCTATGTTGGAGAATTGGGTTGAGTTGCAGTGTTAGTTCGGACTAAAGTGGAGTCCTTAATGAGGGGGATGATGAAGATAGTGTTGTGATTTATTGTTGGAAGATTTAAGGTGTTGTAATGCTATGATACACGGGGATCCGATTGGATTATAAAAAATCTATGATTTCTGGGTTTTTTTCTCATTTTTCAATTTCTTGGGTTGTGTAACTTTAGTTTTCTTGTTGATGGTTTAGCTTCGTTTTTTACTCGAGGATTCCTATCCCATTATCCTAGTATCGTTGTGCCAATAAATTCTTGTTTCTGATCAAAATGAATATATATATATATATATATATATATGCACCAAAAGACAATGCTACACTGTCCTCAAAATACCAATACCCTCAACGGTTTCAAATCTCGTGGAAATTTTTTCGACACCCTCAACTACAGATCAAGCTCTTATGCGCACTAACGCAACCACAAAATACAAGTAGCAATCACAGCCAGTTTTCAAGTTCCAACACCCCATCAATTGACCACAAGAAGGATAGAATGGTGAACACTTGAACAAAGAATGAGAATAAAAAAGAATAAATTACTTCAGCCGACTCAAAAGCATTATTCGACGAATAAAAAGTGTCGAATCGCATGGTGCTTTTAAAACCTTGGCATATTTCTTAGACTACCGGCCTTCTTTCTCTTTTTTTTCTGAAACACTCTAACAAATAACTAAACAATTACTATTGATCACCTAATAAGGGGAAATATCGTAGCTAAAAACATTCATGCTCACTTGACAGGATTACAGAAAAGATTATTGGGGATGCATTGTGACACAATAATGTGACGGGCAGCAGGCACCACGTACAAGAGGGTTTAAAAAATCCCCAAGCCTCAAATTCCTTCATTTTTGTAAGTTGTGAGGAATGTGTGCAGCTATACAAATAAAACTCCATCATCAAATAACTAATGCTAAAGGTCCAGCCTGAGCAACACCAAAACACATTGAATCTACTAGCCAAGTTTTCAAACTGCGAAGAGGGCAAAAGTTGAAATACACGAGTTTCACGCCATGGTAGGGCAATGGATGGTGTATAATGGGTTAGTGTCGTTTATATTCAAGTTCAGGTCACTATTTTTTCTAATTGTATTTAGCATCTCAATTCATTAATAATATTAACCTAATAAAAATAAACCCAATCCCTTAAAGAATTTATCCGATCGCGTGTGAAGAGAATTGTCAGGGGATCACAATAACAAATCATTTCACAAAGAAATAGCATCAAATCTATAACTTTGCTCAACATTAGTTTATGTAACTTAAGCAATGCAATAGCAGAAAGATTACACAATATCAAGCAGAAACGCAACTAGCTTTATACACAATGTTGATAGCACCTACCTTCCTCCATATGATCAGATTTTTCAACTTCTTCATGCTTCCGATCTTCCTCATTAACCATCGCATTATTAGCAATCGCATTATTATCTTCAGCTAGCATACAACCGGTAGTTTAAAACCATATCCAAAACCAACTTATCACCCGCTCTCAATTAGTATCATAGTGCAACAATAATAATATCATTAAATTAAGTACACAACTGAATAAAAGTAGGCCTTGTTTGGCAGTGCAAATTGTTTAATTATATCTAAATTGGTTCATTGTAAATTATTGAATTGTAAATGAGTGGATTTGAAATAAGTTTAAATCCAATTTTACGCGAAGTCTGGTAATCTCAAATTGATGTTAAGGTTTGATCAAAAAAAAAAGTTAAAAACGAATGGGGAGAGAGCTTACAGATAGGGATGGGCAGTCGGGATGAACTTTATGCCAATGCTCCTATTTCAAATGGATGCACTACCGTTTTTTGTGAAATGCTCTAATTTAAGATTTTACATAGGTGCTAAAATGGGGCAAGTAATGAATCATTTCATTAAGGAAACTAAACACAATTAATGGGTCAATTTGTAAATGAGTCAATTTACAATTTTGGGACAACAGTAGATCAGTGAATTCACGAAGGGCCCGTTTGGTAGTCCCGAATTTGTAAAATAGCTCATTTGAAATGAGCTCAATCACGAATTGTCTTGTTATTACCGTTTGGTTGCAAAAATGAATAGATTAGAAAATTAAACAATTCGAGTTCATTCAATAAAAACTTAAATTAACCAATTTCACAATATACTCGAAAATGCACAATTCAAATTTATAACATGTCCTGAATGAACTATTTTCATGAAGTTCTCTCAAAGTACCTCTCTCACTCACACTATATATATATATATATATAACGTCAAATGGGAAATAAGATGCAGATATCTCTCGTCTCAACTCTCATTCATAAACTCTCAAATAGGTAGAATACCTCAAATAAGGCTACAATAGGAGTATTTATAAGGGATAAGTAGCTTAGGCTCCAAGCAAAAGATCGAATTACAAGTATACCCCTAAGAGCCTATACTACTCTCACCTATAAATACTAAAGCAAAAATAAAATACAACGACGTAACAAAATAAAACAGAATAACGAAAAGAAAACCAAAATACTATATGGCCCAAAAATGACAAGAATGCCCATAATCCACATCATTCTCCCCCCTTGAAAAGAGTTCAACCTCGAACTCAAAGGGGAAGACCCTCGGTGTCGCCCTCCAAGATGGTGATAAGAGGGTGCGATCTCCTCTATCTCATCCAAGTACTCAGGTCCTCCAAAAGCATGTAGAGCTCGGCGCCGTGGCAAGGAACAGTCTGAAGCCATGTGTCCAACCACTCCACAATAGTAGCACTTGAATGCCAACGAGTGGGAAGATGAAGGAGGCGGTGTAGTAGTAGCCGGTGTCGCTAATAAAGTGGAAGGAGCAGGATTACTGAAAGGGGTCGGTGGAGCAGGAGTGGTAGTGGGACTGCTTATTCCCCTTCATGTTTAGATGCTATATGTACTGCTCGATGCTTTGAATAGCCCTAGTTCCATCATACTACACGCTCTCGCTTACTTGCCTGTTGGCTGCTAACGTAGGCTTAACTGACTACACTACGCCCTGACTAGCCACTTGATTTAGCCTACCTAGTTTCATCAGTCGATTGAGTGGAATCAGCAACGGAATCTGTTTAAGTAGGTACTGACAAGCTGTATCTTGTTGGTCGAGTGAAGCTATAAGCTGGCGAAACCATCGGGAGAGAATCGTGAGCCGTATGATGGATGGCCTCCACCTTTGTAGCATACTCTACAGCCTTAGCAAAGGTGGTGATGTCACGCAAAACAAGGCCTCTCGGGATGTAACCCTGTAGGCCATGGATGTAGCGGCTAATCCTTTGCTCCTCTGTCTCTCTCAATTGAGCGCGCGCTAACAAAATCTGAAATCGCTCCGTATAGTCCAAAACAAAGGAGTCATATTTGAGGGCTTGGACATGAAAAAAGAGATCTCGCTCATATGTAGCAAAAACAAAAGTAGACATCTCCGTACGCAACTCTGCCCGCGACTGATTGGGTGGTTGTCCCTCAATGGTCCTGCGCCGCTCTATATCGTGCCACCGCACACTAGCATAACCCTAGAATTTGATCGCCACCAAAAGGACACAATGACAACAGCTCAATTGTTTGTACTCAAAGATGCATTCCATCGTAGAAAGTCAGTCGATCACCGCATCTGGCTGAAGATGACCATCAACTATCGATACATCCACTCGAATATCTGCCCGCATGCTCCGAGAAAACATCTGTACGGCCATGCAAGCAATAAAATCGCCTCTCTTAAAGGCTAAGTCATCCGCGTCAACCTCGTCATCGCTTAGCGGAGGATCCTCAATCGGGCCCTATGGTGCTGCCTCCGAGGCAATGGACGAAGAGGAGCTGGAACAGGAGGTGGAACCTCAAGTGGCGCTGGAGGTGGTATATATGGTGGTATCGCAGTCACAGGAGGAGAAGGAGGTGATACTGAGGTAGTCTCATGGGGCACTGATCCATTTGGTGTCCCCTCCGGTAGCAAACAAAGTAGTGTCGCTCATAAATAGGCACACAAGGGGTAACCTTTGGACTCAAAAGAGTCGAAAGGTGACATGTCCGTCCGTCGGGGGAGGGGGCTCTAACTCGGGGAGGGACTGGGGTCGAGGGGAAAGGGGTCCATCATGATGTAGGTGACCGAGCCACTCCTGCACTCGCTCAAAGGTATCAACAGGAGCGGAGTGTGCCGAACGAGCATCCCAAATTGAGTGAGGGTGGGGGGCGTGTCCCCGTTGTCTAGGAGGGGGAAGAGATGCATGTAGTAGGGTGGGGGATGAAGAGTGGTGAAGTATGGGAGTGGTGGTGTGGGTCAATAGAGGTGGGGTAGGGCCGGGGGAATGGAGGGAAAACAATGGGAGTGGTACAGCTCATGATGCCTCTGGGGATGGTGACGGGGATATGTAGAGACATGGTGAGAGTGGAAGTCATAGTGTGGTGATAGGTTTTGTGGAGACAAATGGGTGGGGAGGAGGACTCGGGGAGGTGGGAGGTGGGGGGATGGAAACTGATGGTTGAATAAATTTGGTTCAGGTGGCGGAAGAAGGGTATTATATGGTCGGAGGCTAGGGTTCAAGGTTTGTGTGATTGGGTTTGAGGACGGAAATGTGCAACTAGGGAGGCCGCGACCTAAGGGCGGTAGCAGCTTGACCGACCAACCGCTGTCGGCACCATAAAGGAGGTCGTCGGGGTTGCCGCCTGGGCTAGGGCTTGGATTGGTCAGTCCTAGATGACTTCGAGCACCACTAGGGTAAAACCCTCGGGTCCAGCGCCACTTGAGGGATTTGGGTGGAGTCTGGCCACCGGATTTGTCTTCCAACCAAGGTCGTGTGGCGTAAGAGTGGTGTTGGGGTGTTCACCGGCCTCGGGCTGAGGTCCGATCTTCTCTTGGTGGCCCTGGGCCTGTCCAGCGTCGATCCACTGACCAACTGAGTGTCCAATGGTCGACTGCTACCCTCGCCGACTCTGGCCACTGTGGAGCTGGTGGTTATAGGGCTAGGGTTTGTTGGGGCACTTTTTTTGTGGTGGGGGCAAAATGAGTGGAAGTAAATGTGTGGGGGTTAGGGTTTTGAGCAGGAGTGGGAGCGGTGTGAGGGCGGCTCGTGTTGGAGCCCGATGGTGGAAGACGGGCGTCAAGTGCATCCATCTGAGCCACTATACGGTTCAAAACCTCCTCAAATCGATCGATGAGAGCTTCCATGGAGGCGTATCTCCTCTTAGGACCCATTTATCATTGTCTACGATTTTTTTGTGTTTTTTTACAATAACAACGGTGGAGCCAATGACACTTTGATACCAATTGACGTAAATGACGTCAAATGAGAAATAAGATGAAGATATTTCTCCTCTCAACTCTCTTTCACAAACTCTCAAATAGGTAAAATACCTCAAATGAGACGACAAAAGGAGTATTTATAAGGGGGAAGTAGCTTAGGCACCAAGCAAAAGATCTAATTACAAGTTTACCCCTAAGAGCCTTTATTACTCCCACCTCTAAATACTAAAGCAAAAAAAAAATACGACATAACAAAATAAAAGAGAATAACAAAAAGAAAACATAAATTACTATAAGACTAAAAAATGACAAGAATGCCCATGATCTACATCAATATATATATATACATATATATATATGGGAGTAAGGCTAGCCGACATCCGCATCTCTCAAGCCCTGCAGTTAAGCGGGAGCCTTGTGCACTAGGTACGACCTTTGTTTATATACAAAGAGGATAACCGGCGGGAACATTTTTTTAAATGGTAAAAAAAAATTTTGATTTTTTTGTGGGGTATTTAAACATTTCAGTACCTGTAGAAAAACTGACATATATTGATAAATAGCAAAAAAAAATCATTTTGAGTTGATTTTTTTTTCAGGGTCTTGAAATGTTTAAATATCCCATAAAAAATCAATTCAAAAACATATTTTTACCGTTTTAAAAAAATGGTCCGTTTTAAAACCCACCCGCACGTTGGAGATCCTTGTATATTAAATATATACTATATTTATATATGGGTGGGGTAATAACTATAATTACTTTTTTCCAAAAACACTATACAAAAAGGATTAAAATCCATCTCAAATGAATACATCAACAATCAATTAATCTAAAATTGATCAATTTATAAAATTAAACTATTTACGAAACCAAACAAGCCCTACACAAATTAGATTTAAACCCATTCCAAATGAATACATCCCCAATCTGCTCGTTCCAAATTGACCAATTTATACAATTAACTAATTTACATAACCAAACATGCCCAAAATATTTGAATAGAAATAACAATAATAAAAATAGGAAAAAAGCAAGATTAATAATCATATAATTACAAAAAAAAAATTATACCAGACGAATCAAGCTGCAACGCGCGGATGTCTTCCTCAATATCTAGCATTGGAAACAATCTCAACAAGTTATTACCAACAATTTTTCCCATCATTATCATTTAATCATAGGAATACAAAAATTCTATATATATGCGAGTGCGAGGGTGTGCGCGCGCGCAGATCGAATATTAGAGTAAGCTTTTCTCATAATCCGTTTATCATAATTTAGCACTAGATAATACAAAAAACCATAAATAGACACAAATATATATATATATATATATATATATGTGTGTGTGTGTGTGTGTGTGTGTGTGTGTGTGTGTGTATTGAATAGAAACAAGTGGTGATTGAGAAAGGAGATTTTTTTACCCATGGTTTGAGATTCTGATAGGGCTATTACCAATCTCAATAAGTTATTACTAACAATTTTCCCTCCCCAACGGTATTACTTAATCATTTAAAAACAACAATTGCATAAATACATATAGATCGAATATTGGAGTAATTTTTTTTTATCATCAAGTATTTATAAGGTCCGCAATTCGGAATCACAATTTCGCATTACGTAATATAAAGTGGAATTGAAAGGAAACAAACAAACAAAAACATTGATAGGCACAAATATATGTTTTATCATCATCATCATCATCCTTGCCTTGATCCCATCACATGGGGTCGGCCACATGAATTCTCCTTTTCCATTTCAATCTATTATAAGCAATATTTTCGTTCAAGTTTAACTCCTTAAGATCTCTCCTAATAATTTCCTCCCACGATAGCTTCGGACGGCCCCTTCCTCTTTTACCCTCAATTTCTAATAATCTTCCTCTTGTTATAGGTGCATCTATTGCTCTATACAAAATATGTCCGTACCATCTAAATCTACTTTCTCTCAATTTATCGCTAATGGGAGCTACTTCTAACTTTTCTCTCACATAATGGTTTTTAATCTTGTCCTTTCTAGTAATTTCTATCATCCATCGGAGCATCCTCATCTCACTAATTTTTTAAAGCCCGGCATTCGGCTCCATAGAGGGTCGCTAGCCTAACAACTGTTCCATAAAATTTCCTTTTAACTTATTAGTTATCCTCTTATCGCATAACACCCCACTTGTTTGTTTCCATTTCATCCAACCAATTGATACTCTACTCGTAACATCCTCATCAATATCCCCATTACTTTGAATCACTGAACTTAAATAACGAAATTTATTAGTTTGGTTTATCACTTTTTCTTCAATATTTAGCATTATGCTATACCAGACGCCTCATTTCATTATTATATGTACATTCCATAAATTCAATTTTATTTCTACTAATTTTAAGTCCCTTAGATTCTAAGGCATTTCTCCGAATATCTACACTCATCGCTAAGGCCTCCTTTAAAGTGTAAACTAAAACTATGTCATTCGCAAACAACATACACCATGGGACATCTTCTTTTATGTCCTTAGTAATCTCATCCAATACTACGACAAATAAGTAAGGACTTAAAGCCGATCCTTGATGTGGGCCCACTTTAATCATAAAATCATTAGTTTCTCCACAAATAGTTCTTACTCTAGTATTTATGTTATCATACCTATCTTCAATAACTTTAATATAACTCATAAAGATTCTTTTTCTCCTTGAGGCCCACCATATTATATCCCTAGGTACCCTATCATATGCCTTTCCCAAGTCTATAAAGACCATATGTAAATTTTTATTCTTACTTCTACATTTCTCCATTACTTGTCTTGATAAGTAAATCACATATGTGGTGGATCGTCCTGACATAAATCCAAATTGATTGTCCGAAATAGTTGACTCATTTCTTACTCTTTGTTTTATTACCTTTTTCCATAATTTCATAGTGTAATTCATCAATTTGATTCCTCTATAATCACCACAGTTTTGTATATCCCCTTTATTTTTATACGGAGGCATTTATGGTGCGTTTCCTCCACCCATCTAGCATGTTTCCTTCTTTTAAAAATTTATTAAATAAACATGTTAACCATTCTACCCCTATACTTCCAAGGTTCTCCACACCTCTGTGTATTTTATCCGGGCCAACCGCTCTATTCCTTCCCATTTTTCTTATTAATATATCTACTTCTTTTTCAGTATTCGAACAAACCATTCCTATATTCTGTTCTATGTTCTCGACATCTTTTTGCGAATATTCTATATTCAATAATCCTTGAAAATATTATTCTCATCTATCTAGAATTTCTTTATCGTTAATTGATATATTTTGATTAATGTCTTTAATACATTTAACTGGACCCATATCCCTTGTCAATCTATCTCTATTCTTCGTCAATTTATATATCTCATTTTCACCTTCTTTGGTAACTAATTTACTATAAAGATTATCTAGTGCGTTTTGTTGTGCATTTCTAATAATATTTTAATATTTTTTACTTCGCCTTTTATTTTCTTATACCTTTCTAAGTCTTCTTGATTTTTACTCTTTAGACACTCTTTGAAACTTACTCTTTTATTTTGTATTATCTTTTGTACTTCCTCATTCCACCACCAAGTCCCTTTTTTTATGAATCTTGTTCCTTTAGTCTCTCCTAAAATTTGCTTACCTATATTCTCAATATCATTCTTTTCCTTTACCAAATGTTGTTAACATTGTCGTCCCAATTCCACTTCATGTTTAACGGGAACTTCTACCTAAATTCTATCTCTTTGCATCCTTTTAAATCCTTCCATTTTATATTTTAAAAACCTATTTTCTCTTTTCGATACTCAAACCCTTTAATGGCTAAATCTATTACTAATAGGCAATGTTAACTTGTTAAGCTTTCACCTAGTATAACTTTACAGTCTTTGCATATGTTCAAGTCTCTTCTTCTAAGTAAGCAATAATCTATCTGAGTTTTATTCTCTACACTTTTAAATGTTATTAAATGTTCTTCCCTTTTTTTTTTAAATGTGTATGTTAACGCCAAATCGTATGTCTTAACAAATTCTAAGATAATTTCCCCTCCTTCGTTTCTCTTACCAAAACCACAACCTCCGTGTATCCTTGGATACCCGTCCCATTCTACTCCTACATGCCCATTCAAGTCACTTCCTAAAAATATATTTTCATGCGTAGTAATTCGTTGTAATATTTCATCCAATTATTCCCAAAATAATTTCTTTACATTTTCATCTACAGCTCCCCTTGGGGCGCGTAAGCACTGATAATATTCGATATTGTTTTATCTAAAACAATCTTAATGCTCATTAATCTATCTACCCATATTTTAACATCCACCACTTTATCTTTCATATAGTGATCAACAACAATACCTACTCCATTTCTACGATTATCTCTCCCTACTGAATAAAATAATTTATATCCTTTACCTATCTCTCTAGCCTTTTCACCCTTCCATTTAGTTTCTTGTAGGCATGCTATTTTGATTTTTCTCCCTTTTAAAGTATCCATAAGTTCTTTACACTTGCCAATTAGCGTTCCTAAATTCCAGGTCCCAAATCTAATTTTATGTATGCTATTTTTATTTGTGTTTCTTCTTTTAACTAGAGAATCCATCATAAATTTTACGGTCGGCTATCAACCTGACACTATCCCACCTCGCTTCACATCCGGACTTGGGCACCGGCAATGGTAGAGCCAAAAGATTAATTAATTAATTAATTAATTAATTAGATAATTTATTAAATACCCTCACAAATTTATGCACTAAATAAATGAGTTAAAACCAAAGTCAAATAATACAAGCGCACCTTTACATGTGATAAAAATAATAATAACTCTAAACCATAACCATTTCTATGCTCATACACAAAATACGTAAAACTTCATGTAAGTCAAATAAAACAGATTATTTTTCAAAGAACAACTTTTTCAAATTTGAACACTAAGATAGACCTTACGGTATGTTTTGTAGAAAACAAATTAAGAACGGAGACTACAAACATAGATCTACAAAAAAAAACGTAGCGAACACGAAGATGAGGAAGATGAGTACAACATAAGTTCAGATCTAAACATGCAACACAATAACAATATATTTCAAAAAAAAATTGTTTGACTGATTTATAAAAATAAAATAAAAAAGTTGGATTAATAATATTTTTTGAAAAAAAATTGGTTCTAACGAAATATGTAGAGAAAAATATTTATTTCAACATCTAACCACCAGTTTTGTATACACTACACATATCAGTATCGTAAAAAAAAATCTTTTATCAAACTAAGATTCAACTAACATGAAAAATAAGATCCAACCAGCAGAGTATGCACACACAAACTAAGTTAACTATCCAAAAACAGTATAGATCCAATAATGAATGAAGAACGTGAACCAAAAATTCAGAATAACCAAGAATATCAGTCCACAACAAATCTAACAACAAAATCAAAAGGTAATATAAAAAGTGAAAACTAAATCAATCAAATTAAACTGCAACGCAAAACCTCTTTTTTTTAGGATAATTCAGCTGAAAAAATAAGTATAACAGATAAAATTATATCTAGCAAAAAACAGAATAATGAAGTATTATAGAGATAATCATATAAACAAAAATTGAAAATTGAGTATTATAGAAAGATCCAGTATAAGCTATTATAGAATTACCAGAGGCTTGTGATGTTGAATAATTGTACTAATTCCAATCAAATTTAAACTATTACTAAAATTTCTAAATATCAATAACAATGTAAAAGCCTCTTTTTTTTACAATACAGATTCAAATTTAAAAATTCAATTGAGAAATAAAGTCTCCTAGAGAAAATCACATCTACACAAAATAGATCCGGCAACAAACTCGAAAATCAAACATACAACTTGAAAATGAAGTACTACAGATAATATCTCATCTACAAAAAAATAGATTCGACAACAAAATCAAAAAATTGAGTAACATAAAAAAGATTTAGCAAAAGTGATCATAAAACTACCTAAGGCTTGTGATAACAATGAGTAATAACTAAACCGATCGAATTTTAACTTATTACTACAACACCTAATTACCTGAAACACAATACTTAGTGTAGTATAGAGATTAAAGTTTGTATATTTACTACAGATAAAATCACATTTACACAAAATAGATCCAACAACAAAATCAAAAGGTAATATAAAAAGTGAAAACTAAATCAATCAAATTAAACTGCAACACAAAACCTCTTTTTTGTAGGATAATTCAGCTGAAAAAATTTGTATAACAGATAAAATTATATCTAGCAAAAAACAGAATAATGAAGTATTATAGAGATAATCATATCAAAAAAATCGAAAATTGAGTATTATAGAAGGATCCAGCAAGAGTTATTATAGAATTACATGAGGCTTGTGATGTTGAATAATTGTACTAATTCCAATCATATTTAAACTATTACTACAATTTCTAACTATCAATGAAAACGCCTCTTTTTTTTACAATACAGATTCAAATTTGATAACGATGAGTAAAAACTAAATCGATCGAATTTTAACTTATTACTACAACACCTAATTATCTGAAACGCAATACTTTGTGTAATATAGAGTTTAAAGTTTGTACATTTACTACAGACACAAAATAGATCCAACAACAAAATCAAAAGGTAATATAAAAAGTGAAAACTAAATCGATCAAATTAAACTGCAACACAAGACCTCTTTTTTGTAGGATAATTCGACTGAAAAACTAAATCGATCAAATTTAACTTATAACTGCGATACCGTTAGCACCAGGGGCGGATGCAGCTTTGGACCAAGGGGGGCTATGGCCCCGGTTTAGCTTTTCAAAAAAAAAAAAAAAAAATTTTTTTTTTAAGGTTTTTTGGTAAGATTTCTTACTTTAAGGTATATTTATAATTATTTTCAAACTTTAGGGTATAAGTTTGTAATTAGTTAAAAAACAAAACTTGGTAAATCAAAGATAGCCGGCCCTAATTTCTACTCCTTTCAACCTACTCATTTCATTCTTCATTTCTACTACTCCTTCCAAGGCTTCCAACCTACTCATTTCTAAATTCTACTCCTTCCAAAAACAGCAGCTGCCAGCAACCGAGTCACCACCAGCAAGCAGGGTAGCAGCCGCTCCACCCAAAAAATCTCTATAATTTCTGTAATTTGGGGAAAAATGTCAAATTTCTGTAATTTGTGTCCCAAAAATATATGCCCTTATTATTTTTTTAAATATGTGGTGATAAATGTAGTCTAAAATATGTGGTATTTTTTTAAATAGGAAGTTATGGAGAAATTTTTTGAATGAAAAAGAGGAGACAACACAAAAGCCGTATCCGAAGCTGAAATTTGTGTTGTGTATATAGAAATTTATGTAATTTCCCATATGGAGAAATTTTTAAATATGTAGTCTCAAATTTGTGTAATTTGTATGTATGTTTGTGTAGTTTCAAATTGTTAATAATGATTGAGAGTAATTGTTTGGGCATTGTACAACTATAATTTATTTAAAATTAGAAATAACCCCAAAAAAAATCGCCTCGGGGGCTACCGCCCCCGAACCCCCTTCAACACTCGAAACTTTTGCACATGTAATTTTGAACCGATTTAGCCCCGGTTGGACTAAAATCCTGGATCCGCCACTGGTTAGCACTAAACCTATATTTTGTAAGATAGAGATCGAATTTGAACATTCAACTAAAAAATTACATGTACGCAAAATAGATCTAACTACGTAATTGAAAATTTAGTAAAATAGATTGTTATAACTACCTGAGAATTGTGATGTTGATGAGTGAAAACAACACACTCCGATCAGTAAAAAGCAAAAGCGGCGGTTTCAAACCCTAGATATGCACATATATATACGTTTTGTATTGAATAAAAACAATTGATAATAGAGAAAAGAGAATGATTTACCCATGGTTTGAGATTCTGATAGAGTTGATCGAATTCGCGGCTGCCTCGGTGTTGTTTTGTGGTGTCGACCCTGGTCGACAGAAATTATATTAGTTTAGGGTTTCTCTACTTTTTATTTGAGAATATTCTATTGTTTTTTGAGTTTTTATTTTTATTTTTTCGCGCGTTTGATGGTCTAAATTTTTATTACAATACTCTTCGAATGATAATACATTTGTTCATAAGTGATGTTGTTTGCCCGTATCTTATTAGACAAGTTATTTGTCTCACGAATAATCTCACTTGTCGTCGTTTGAATAAATGAAAGGCGGTACGAAACTTTTTCTCATTTTACCCTTCAAACACGACAAAGATTACATTGATCGCACAAGTTAGAGACGTATGGAATTTAGGTTTCCCCTCCTCGATTGAGCTGGAGTGACGTTGGTCACTTTAACTGACGTAAATAACGCATAGTGGAGGAGATTTAATGAGGTATGGCACGATTTATTTAAGTAATAAATCGTGTCATTGTTTGTAATGATTAGTTTATTTGTCAATTAAAATTTTAAGTAGTTGATCAATATATTAATTATCAATTGTTCAAGTAACGAATTATTGAATTAATTACTTATGACACGATTTATTTAAAATATCAAATTATGCGACCTTCATGCATTCCATTTTTTGTTACGAGATGGGTGAAGGGACTATGAGTCGGGCAGGTCACGTGGCATGATGCATGGCGTAGAGAGGTTAAGGCGGTGTAGTCGTTTCAAAATCACGGACCCGCTTAGGGAGAATCAAGGAAGATGGAGATTGAATCCCTCTGAATACAAATGTACTATTATTCTACTACCACAAATATAAGATCAAAGATAACAACCGATCACTGTGAAAAATACCTATAACTACATTATGTTTGTATCTATAAATAACAATGGCCATAATGACCTGGGCATCAATTAGCACAATCTTGTATCTACGGCTTGTACTCTCAACTAGCAACCCTAGCACTCAAAGTCATCTTATTTTTTCTCCATTAATAAAACTATCATCTCCCTTACACATGGACATAGACAGGCCGACCTGTCGAATCATGTAAATTTGTATCTCATTTTTCAGAGTGCACTTATATTCTGGGGCCGAATTGATATTTAACAATTATTATAGGATCGACATCCCCTTAAATTTGGCATCGTTTGTGGGAAATAGCTTGAATTCCCTCTACTAGAGAATACCGACCCGTATTCGACATAAGTGCCCACCAGTCATACTTTTCTCGTACTAGGAATCATGTCCATATTGAAAGGCGAGTTAGAAGGAGGGGGCAAACTCTTTTAAGGTCCACTTCGCCTCAAAGTGAAACAAGGTTTATAGGACACACAACATAAAGATATTGACATAGCCAATTGTGTTACACTCCCTATGCGAAGCTCCTAACGAGGAAGGCAACATCACGACTGGTCAATTTTCATGAGAAATGGATGAACGAACGAGACGAGGAAATAACTCGTTTGAGCTGGCAGCTAACCGAGCAGTCTAAGGAGCGTGGGTACAGTTCCTACAACCTTGAGCGTCATAAGAAGCGAGGAATCCAGTCCCCCCAAAGCCACAAAGATAACTGTAACAATAGAGATTCCAAATCAAGGAGTCCACTTACAACGCAACCTAATTCCCTTGCATGTATCGTATGCCAATTTACAATATCGTTAGTCACGGTCTAGCTCTCGTTCGACTAGTATAGTCCAGCCACAACAATAGTTCGGCTAAGACTAAGCTTTTAGCGAAGAAAGTCGACACTAAATATCTCCGAGAATTCATTAAGAAATAATAAGAATTGTGAGTGAAATCCAATGTGGCGAGCACTATGAGATCAAGTCACGAATCAACATTTTTGTTCACTGTTGATATAAAGACATCGAAGCCCCCGAATAAGTTCTTTGTGCGAAAATCACCATGTATTATGGAAAGGCATAGCTAACTCGCCTCATTAAGCACTATTGACAGTCCATGACCTTATGGATACATTATTATGCCCTTATGTGTTGCATTTTCCCCTACAATTTAGGAGAAATCGGCCTCGGGTGGTTTAAAAACTAGCCCCTATATCGATATCTTCTTTGAGGGAACTGGTTGAGCAATTCATAACCCGCTTCATTACTGGTAGCAACATAGTGAAGAAGTTGAATCCTTAATCGCCCTTAAAAAGAAATGGTAATATATCAGGAAGTATGCCCAACAATAATGGGAGTTATTCAGTGAGATTAACAATTTTAACGAGCAATTGGAGATTTCTGTAACACCCCGCCCACCGGGGAGAGCTAGCGGAGCGCCACTAGCGATAAGACTAAACTAAATCCATCAATAAACAAGGTATAGAGCATCTAAATAAAACTCATAATAGAAAAGAAACCACTAATCTCAATATCTTCAAATTAAATACAACCAAAAGTCTCTCGAAATAATACAACTATCTATCTCGAAAAATAAATCTCCAATGCTCTATACATCAATAATAAATACAATCTTCTCAAATGTATTCTCGAGTATTCTTCCCAAAATATTCAAGCTAAAATCAAACTCCATAGCGCCCCAAAATCCACGCTAACCTGCCACTAAAAGAAAATATGGGGAAGTACACAATATGACAGGAAAGGTGCTCAACAAATATATATTAGCGATGAATAAAACGTAACAACACGAGTACGAATATTCAAATCAAAATGCGAATCTCAAAGCATTTATCAATATAATTTCTCAACAACACATTAACCGGGTCACCAGGCCTCACCTCATCTGCATATGCTTTATCAAGACATAGCCCTTGGAAGCAGAAATTTTGACGGGTGCCCAACCTCCGTGCCATATTAAAATCTCATGGCAACGTGCTCAATAACAACATGAATAGTATCACATGAATCAAAATAATTTCAATAATTATTTTTTCAGATTTCAATGAATTTAACGATTCAAATATGAGTTCAATAATCACGTGAAATCAAATAGAATAACACTCGCGAGATTAAGAAGCATATTGTGTAAAACCCCATACCTTAAACCACCAAAAAGGATACCAACATAAATCTGCCCAGAAATCTCAGATTACACCATCAAAATCAGTCCACAAATCATCTCCAAGCTACACCTCAAAACAACCCCCAAGAACACCTCCAAAACTAGGGTTGAATGCATAAATTAAAGGGGATTTGTGTACATAAAAATGAGAGGAATTAAAATGTGTTTTCTGGATATTTTAATGCCAAAAGTTGTAACTCAAAAGGTCACCCACGACCTCAATTTATAAGGTAAAAATATAAGAGTTGGAAACAAAACAAACTGTCAAAAGCTTGTTGCGCACGAAAATTGAAGGGATCGATCGATCGATCCCTGGCGTCGATCGATCGTTCACCCAGTTTTCTCGACAGTTCCCCTTAAAAATGATATAAGGGATAATTATTTAAAAAAATCATATAAAATCCGTTTTAACTCCGCTTTCGAAACTGTTTGAAATTCTCACCTTTAAAAATAATACTCAACATATTTGGGCAATAAAAATAATTTTATCTCAAAATTTATTTTTCCTCTGTATTTTGAAAATACGCCAAAAATTACGCGGGTTGTTAAAATTTCATCTTTCAATTTTGATATTTTCATGTTAGGCGACCTTTTATAGTCCCTCGCCAACAATTTGACATCGTTTATGGATGATCTCATGGCCTACATCGAGAAATATGACAAGGTTAAGGATGAGATCCTCAACACCAATGTTTTGGTTGAGTATCCTTCCAAGAAATCTAAGAAGAACGATTCGAATTTTTGCTAAGAATGAGGTAGAGGTTGATGCTTCTAAAGGACAACCCAAAATGCCAGCTAATGAGAGCGTCTACCAAGCAGTGGACACTTTCTTTAAGGAGCCGATCTATAAGTTTCTTCCTCGTATAAAGGATAATTTGATCTTTAAGAAGTTGCCCAATATGGCCAACGACCCGAATGATAAAGATGTAAACCTTAGGTGTACCTATCATCAAGACTATATCCACTTAATAAAGAACCACAAGATATTTAAGCGAAACCTAGAAGATCTTGTGCACGTTAGTCGTCTTAAATAACACATTGATGCCATTAAGATAAAGTCCTCAACACGGGTCAATACGATAGAAAGGAAGGATGAAAATGAAGACCTCCCATAATATGGGGTGAGCATAACCATACATAGTTACATTGGCCTATTATAATGCACGTGGAAAAGGCTAAGGGAAAGGGTGGGGATCACAACCAATATATAAGAAGCTTTCCAAGTAGAGATTTCGAAGCCCGTCCTAACTAAACAGAAGCATAAGGACACCGACAATGATCTAGTAGGCGTCAACTTTACCCATAAACATGTTTTAGTCCTTACTCTTCATGTGGCAAACTTCGACATGAAGAGTATACTAGTTGATCAGAGGAGTTATTCTAAGATAATATACGTCAATCTTCTATTTTTATTGGGATATTATATCTAGTATTTGTATACTAAGGTGGGTCATGTGATCGGTTTCAACGGTGATGTGGAGATTCCGTTATGAAAAATTAACTTGTCAGTTAAGGTCAACCCTTTTAATTGTGAAATTGAGTTTAAGGTGATTCGATCGAATTTGACCTATAATGTCATCATCCGCGAAGGTTGGCTCCACGCTATGATAAATATACCATCTTCACTTCATTAGAATCTCAAGTGAGTGTGCAACCAGGGGGTCGGAGTTATAAGAGATCGGGAAGTGGCACATAGTTATTTTGTCATTACCATCAAAGTTAAACAGACTTAGACGAAGAAAAGTAAGGACATTGATGATTATGAAGGTGATTAATCTAAATAGTAAATAAATGGAGCTCGGTCATGGGTAAAAATACCAGGTTTGCCCCAACCCATCAAGTAATGAAAGAACTCATAAGCATTCCTCTAGACTCACCTCGGCTAGATAAAACCTTCTTGATCATTTTTAAATTGCCAAAAAATGACACAGGTAAGATCAATAACTTTCTCATAATGGATGCGGACGTGTTTGCTTGACAACCTTACGATCTGTTAAGAACTTATAATGATATTGCTTATTACCGACTACACGTGGATCCTATATGTCGGCTATTCAAGCAGAAATTAAAGAAGTTAGCCCCTGAAAAATTCAAAGTAGTGGAGAAATAAAAGAAGATCATCCTTCATGCTAACTCAATCATAGAGGTTCAATTTCGAATTGGATCTCCAATGCCGTTGTGGTTAGAAAAAATAGCAAAAAGTAGAGGGTTTGCATTGACTTCACATATCTCAACAAGGTCCACCCAGAGGATCGTTTTCCACTCCCCATGATTAATCAACTCATTGACTCCATAGTAGGTCATCAATGCATGAGTTTCATAGGCTCTTACTCTAATTATCATCAAATACCTATGTTCGGACTTGATGAAGATAAGACATCATTCACCATAACTCTGGGACTACACTACTATATTAGAGAAACATACCAGCCTCGTGACTAAGACGCTCAAAGTTAATCGGATCAACCATTGAGGTATATATTGACGATATGCTCGTAAAAACCAGATATGTAATCGATCATATCAGAGATATCTCCAACATATTCAAAACCCTCAAGGATTATAAGATGAAGCTGAACGGATCTAAGTGTATTTTGAGGATCAACTCTAACAAGTTATGGGGATACCTGGGCATACAAAGAGGGATTGAAATCAATCCAGACCAAATTGAGGCCCTTTAAGATATAAAGAAGTCGATTACTATCAAGTATTCCACGACCTCACTGGGACGTTGGTTGCCCTTAATTAATTCATATCACGGTCATTTGACAAATGTCGTACATTATTCCAAACTCTAAGAAGGCAAATAATATTATCTAGACACTGTATTGCGATAAAGAAGTGCAAAATATAAAGTAATACTTGGTATCTCCTCCCTTTTTGTCAACGTCGGTCGGTGATGATAATCTTTAATTATATGTAGTCATCTCTCAACACGAGATTGGTGGAGCATTAGTTCAACATAAAAATAGGGAACAAATGTCATTATAGTACATTACTAACACTCTCATTTAATGAGAAATAAGATACATGCTTGTAGATAAACTATTATAGCATTAGTAATATCTTTAAGAAAATTATTCCATTACTTCGATGCTCACATTATAATCGCACTAACTTCTTTTTCTTTAAAAGAAGTACTCATGAAAATGGATATATTTAATGGGATAACCAAGTGGTCACTGAAATTAGTGTAGATTGACATCATTTATGATTACAGAACAACCATTAAGGGGCAAGTTTTAGCCAAATTCATCTCTGAATTTACAGTCACCCCAAAAGGAGAGGTAGTTCAGATAAGTCCCATTTTAGATATGCTCAATCTCCAACAGGTTGATCAAGAGAACAAGAGGAAGTTATTAATCGACGGAGCATTCGACGAGCGAGGGACCGACGTTTGTCTTTGTCACCCCATAAAGTTGCCTCCTCGAGTAAGTAGTTCAATTTGGATTCAAGCGATCCAACAATAAAGAAGATTTTTAAATCATAATACTTTGCCTCCAAAGGGTGATCGCCATGGGAGCATAAGATATTGTAATATATTGTGATTATAATCTAATCGCTAACCAAATCAGCGAAGAATATGAAGTTAGGGACCCAAGGATAGTCATGTATCACGATAAGGCGAGAGGAACGTTAAAGACGTTTAAGTCGGTGTCAATAGAACAATTATTGTGAAACTAAAACAACCATATTGATGCCTTAGTCACACTGGTATCGGTAGTTGTCACTTATCTATAAAGGACGATTGAAGTGGTATATGTCAATCCACTAAGCATTAATGATTTGAGGTTATCCCATAAGTCATGTAAACTGAATAAATCCCTTATTGAATGGAACCCCTCATCTCCTATCTAAAGATGGATACATGCCTTAAGATGGTAAATATTATCACAAATAAAAAAATTTAGTCGACAACGTTTTTCTCAACTCTCGAGATAAACTTTATCGATAATCATTCACATGCCCTCTTTTCAAATGTGTCCACCAAGATCAAGTGGGAGTTCACATGTGGCAAATTTCCAATGAGATGTTTAAAGTAAGTTTCATAGATCACGTAGGTGGAAGATCACTTTCTTATAAGGCTACTGGTGACCTTTCATGCTGAAGGATGTCGTTAAGTTCATCCACAGATGTGCAAAGTGTTAAGAGTTCTACTTTTTCATCAAATAGTCAGACGACGATCTCAACTGTCTCACAAGACCGTAGCCTTTTTCTCAATGGGACATGAACATTGTTTGTCCTCTTCTTGCAGTACTTGGGAATAAGGTCTACCTAATAACCGTTATAGATCACTTCACCAAATGGGTGAAAGTTTCACTGTTAACTAAAATTAAAGAGGACGAATTTAGAAGATTTGCATAGATGAACATCGCCACCATATTTGGTATTCCCAGAGTTTTGGTGATAAATAACGGAACTCAATTTGACAACAACGTATTAAGGGATTTCTGCATATAATATGGAATTTGAATTCACTATGCCTCAGTGGTCTTCCCACAATGCAATGGTCAAGAAAAAATCACCAATAAAACTCTTCTAGTCGATGTCGAAAGGTGATTAGATAATGCAAAAGGAAGACGGGTGGACGAACTTCCATCCATCCTCTAGGCGTATAGAATAACTCATAGACGATTAATAAGGGAAATCCTATTTTCCTTAGCATATGGCATGGAGGTAGTCATCCCATTGGAAATCGACTTACCAACTTTAAGGACTCAGATCTTGAAGGACAGCCGCAATGACAACCGTCTAGATCATTAGCTTAACTCAGCAAATGAACGAACATAACAAGCTTTTATTCGCCTTGCGCCATACCAGTAAGAGCTTACTACATAATAAAAGGGTCAAAATTAAATAATTTTTATCACACCCTATCCCCACTAGGATATAAATAACTAAATAATTCGCAAACCACATTTATTATTTATTTATTTTGTAATACACATTAAAACAACTTCAAGATTAAAATGCGGAATACTCAAAATCCAATCGTTTTAAGGAGACATATATTAAAAAAAACTCCAATACATTTTAAATTAATTACAATTAGTACAATGTATAAAACAAAACAGACGAGACCCTATACTATTCACCGAACATCCTAAACCTGGCAGTGTCAGCTTCAAAACCTGAAAATGTAAACATATAAAATAACGAGTTTAAATACTTAGTGAATGTACAACATCTTTATATAGTAAAAGTTCTATATTAACATCTCAACATATCAATATATCCATTTATGTACCAAATTAGGCCATATTCATATCCGGAGTTAGTAAACCCCGTATCTCTTGCTCGTAGGCAATAGTCATATCCATAGGTTCTAATAACCCAACATCTCCAGAATTGCATAGCAAATCAACATATATCGACTTTTATAAAGCCATACCATCTCAACATCTCTTGACTTTTAGTAAGCCATAACATCTCAACATATAATACATACACATCATATCCATAATCAACTCAGTAAGTACACTCACCTCGGTAACTTATCAGGCTTTACATTTTCCTTTGTCCGAAACTTGTTCAACCGGTTCTTCTTCCATTCTTATCATTCTTACAATATTAGTATCATCATAAGAATATCAACAATCCAAGGAATATCTTAAATGTAACTCAATTCATAAGCACCATATCATTCCATTCAAGTCATTTATCATAAACGAAGTTCCATCCAAATTCATGTTAAGATATTTAGCATATCCAATTCACAGTCCATACATACTTTAATTTATTTTTGGTAATTAATTTCTTACCATATTAGATTCCCAATACCAAAGACGACACATCATTTCAAATTTTCTAAAGCAAAATATGTCCCTTTCTTTACTACATAGCAAATCTGTTATATAGGCTCCCCTATCGTTAGTCTACTTCCAGGAATTTTCATAATTTTTTTAGCTCATAACTTTCTATGATATTCCACCCAATTTCAATAAACATATTTAATAATACAAAATCAAAGTTTCATAATTTTTAGAGTTTATTTGCTATGTCAAGCAAAATGTTGAACATATGGTATGCATACTTACACTTTTGGGGCAGATTCTATATCTGAACTTCAAACTATTGCCCAAGATTCATTTCTTGGTATTCTTACATAGTTTTCGGATATGACATATATATATAAGTCTATTTAATCTCCAGCTCGAATTCCTCAATTCGAGTAATTATATAAAAAGATATTGAAGTTTTAATACACAAGGTTTATAATCGAAGAAATATAAAGGGTTAACACCTTAAACTTTCTTTAAACTCGTATCTACCCATACATATACATTAAGGCATGAAAATTTAATGAACAATTGACGATTTCTATCATTTAAATCAGTAATACAAGAAAAATAACAAGATTTATGGATAGAATTACCTTAGGGACTTTTACATAATTTTCTATGGATTTTTCTCTTATTTTTCTTCTCACTTTATTCTTCATTAACTTCCTGACTCTGTTTTCTCAAGCTAAACTCTCCAAAACTGAACCAAGGCTGAATTTTATGAAGAAAGGGGATGGTTTTAAGGGTTATAAGTCGGACAAACCCACCTCCCTTTCCAACAAATCAAAACAAACTATTTGTTGAACTAATAAGACAAAATACCAATTAGCGAATGGACAGATTTACCCATGCTTCGTTATTTTAGCATAACTCCTTACTTGGACCTCTATTTTATCACCGTTTGTTGTGTTACAAGCTTAACTCACATGTCTACAACTATCTAGTTTTCACCTCAAGTCAATTGTTATATTATAAGGGTCAACATTAGTCTCCAACATGAACATTTCTACCGAAATATCAAAATTTTGCGTTTGCAACTAATTCAATATTTAATGCCTTGTGAAGGTAGGATTAGACTCAACATAACAACTTAGCGTTATATATATTAATAACACATTACCCATATCACATAAGCTAAATATGATTCAAACATAATTTATCATAAGTATATTAGGGTTGTGACAACTCTCCCCTGTTAGGAAATTTCGTCCCCGAAATTGACATACCTTGGTTGTCCAAATCAAACAAATACGAATAACACATTCGCTCTCCCATGTGGATTCTTTCATGGAATGCCTTATCCACACAACTTTCACAAGTGGGATCACTTTGGATCTCAATATTCGTTCCTTCCTATCCACGATAACAAGTGGTTTCTCCACATAGCTCAAGTCTTCCATCAACTCAATAGGTTGTTCCAACAATACATGTGAAGGATCCGCTACATATTTTCTCAACATAGAAACATGGAAAACATCATTTAATCAGGATAACTCCGGTGTTAATGCTGACTTGTAGGAAACCATCCCGACTTTCGCAAGAATTTTATAAGGTCTTATGTAGCGTGAACTCAATTTCCATTTCTTTCCAAATCTCATAACTCCTTTCCATAGCGATGTCCGAAGAAACACATAATCCCCTTTCTGAAATTCTAAATCTTTTATCCGTTTATCCGCATAACTTTTATATTTACTTTGAGCTCTTCTCATTATATTTTGAATAATTTTCACTTTTTCAATGGTGAGTTCAATCAACTCTGAACCCTCTATCTTCCTTTCAATAACTTCACTCTAATATATCGGTGTACGACACCGTCTACCATATAACGCTTCATATGGTGCCATACTAATAGTAAATTGAAAACTATTGTTATATGCAAATTCTATATAAGGCAAATATTCATCCCAATTACCTTTGAAATCAAGCACATAAGCTCTAAGCATATCTTTCGAAATATGTATGGTTCTTTCAGAATTCCCATCCGTCCGAGGGTGAAAAGTTGTACTAATCTATAAGTTAGTACCCATAGAATACTGTAAACTATCCTAAAATTTGGATGTAAAAGTAGTGTCCCTATCAGAAACAATAGAAACAGGTGCTCCATGCAATCGAATAATCTCATTAATATACAATCTCTCATATTTATCAATTGTATACGTAGTTTTGACTGCTAAAAAATGAGCTGACTTCGTTAATCTATCTATTACCACCCAAATAGAATCATTACCCTTATGAGAGCGAGGAAGTCCTATCACAAAATCCATGGTAATATGCTCGCATTTCCACTTTGGAAGGCATTGGATGTAGTAACCTTGTCGGTTTTTTATGTTCCACCTTAACCTATTAACATGTCAAACACTTGGCAATGAAATCTGTAATCTCGCGTTTCATATTATTCCACCGTAAAATTCTTTCAAATCTCAATACATTTTAGTGCTCCCTGGGTGCATAGAGTAAACATAACTATGTGCCTCGTCAAGAATATCTCTTTTTAATGTTATATCGTTAGGAACACAATTTTTGTTTTTATAGTAAATAATCCCACCATTAATAACAACAAAATTAGTTGCTCACCTCCTAGAGCTTCCGGCCGTTTCTTCTCTACAAATTTATCTTAGTCTTGCAATGCTCGTATACGTTCTGCCAATAAAGGTCTGACTGTAACATGTGCAATTAATCCCCCCGTTTTAGTCAAGTTTAATTCTACTCCCATGAGTCTCAATTCCATAATATTGCCAACTCGTGCATATTGAATATAAGATAACCTCCCCGATGAATATTTACTTAAAGTATCTGCAACAACATTGGCCTTCCTGGGATGATGGTGAATGGTACAATCATAGTTTTTAATTAACTCCATCCAACATCTTTGTCTCAAATTCAAGTCTCTTTGTGTACATAAATACTTCAAACTTTGATGGTCAGTGAAAATTTCACACGTCTCTCCATATAAATGACATCTCCACAATTTCAATGCAAAAATAATAGTCACAACTTCTAAATTATGTGTAGGATAATTATGTTCATGTGTCTTTAACTGTCTAGATGCATAAGAAATTACCTTTACATGTTGTATGAAAACACAGCCCACACCCTGATGTGAAGCGTCGATATAAATAATAAAACTTTCCCCACTAGATAAAACGGTGGTAACTGGAGCTGATACTAACCTGTCTTTTAACTCTTCAAAGTTGTCCTGACCTTTGTCACTCCACACAAATTTCACCTTCTTCCGGGTTAATTTAGTTAACAGTAAGGCTATATATGACAACCCCTTTATGAATCTTCTATAGTATCCAGCCAATCCTAGGAAACTCCTTATCTCCGTTACACTTCTTGCTCATTCCCATCGCACAATTGCCGTAACCTTCTTAGGGTCAATATAAATTCCATCTCCCGAAACAACATGCCCTAGAAATACTACCCGATTTAACAAAAACTCACATTTGCTAAACTTAGCAAATAATTGACTATATTGAAGCTTTTGAGGGGCTAATTCAAGACTTACTCGAATAATTACTCAAAAAAAAAAAGATATTTAGTTTCATCTCATCGGGATATGATAGGCAAAAGAGAAATTTTTGTCATTTGTGGATTACTCGAATAAGACTTGTAATACAACTTTTAGATGTTTCTCATGTTCCTATTGGCTATGTGAGTATATCAAAACATCATCGATAAAGACAATTATAAATGAATCTATGAAAGTATGAAATATTAGATTCATTAAATCCATAAACACCATACCATAGGAGCATTTGCTAACCCAAGTGGCATTACCAAAAATTCACAGTGACCATAACAGGAACGAAAAGTGGTTTTAAAAATGTCACAATCTCTCACCCTTAATTGATGATAACCTGATCTCAAATCAATGTTTGAAAACACTTTAGAACCCTGTAATTGGTCAAACAAATCATCAATACGAGGCAATGTATATTTATTGTTCAACTGCCGATAATCAATGCAAAGTCGCATGGTGCCGTATTTTTTCTTCACAAATAATACTCGAGCACCCCATGGTGACATACTTTTTCGAATATAACCTATATATAGTAAATCTTGCAGTTGAACCTTTGACTCCTTTAGTTCCACATGTTTCATTCTATATGGAGAAATAAAAACTGGAGTTGTACCAACACTAAATCAATAGTAAACTCTACCTCTCTACTAAGTGGCAACCCTGGTAATTCGTCTGGGAACACATTTGCAAAATCCTTAACTACTGGGATATTTTTAAATTTTTATAATTCCCTGTTTGTATCCACAATATATGCTAGAAATCCCTGACAACCCTTATTTACCAATTTTCTCGCCCGAAGGGCAGAAATAAGACAATTTGGAACCACATTCCTCTCAACGATAAATTTGAATTCTTCCTTCCCCGGTATATTAAATGTAAATTACTTATGAAAACAGTCAATCAATGCATGGTAGGAAGATATCCAGTCCATATCTAAGATAGTATCAAAATCTCGAATATCTACTGGAATTAAATCAATGGTCAACTCCCTCTCCCCCACATACAATACATAACTTTTATACACAAGCCCCACCAACATCACATCCCCCACAGGTGTATAAATATATAAACCATAATCTAGATAAGAACATGGTCTACCAAATGCATGGTAAATGATAGTGCTATAAATGAATGAGTAGAACCTTTATCAATAAGCACATAAGCAGGTTTATTCATGACAGAAAATGTACCTATCACCACCTCTGGAATAACTCGAACGTCCTGTAGAGTCATAGAAAATATCCTTCCCAGAGGCCTGTGTAACACCCCGTATTTTTGGTACATTTAAAATTGAATTAATTCAGAAATTCTAAATTACTAGTGTGTTGTAATTTAATGAATTAATTATGATAGAATATTATATAAATATTAATCTGGGATTGAATGGTTAATATTTAGGAAAAATTTATTTACTAAGTGAATAGTAATAATGAAATTTCGTCGTTTCGAGTATTAATGACGAGGTATGTACTTATCACATCCGGAAGTCGGTATAGACTATATTGGGTGGGGGATAAGTATTTTTATAAATTAATTCAGATGCAAATTCTGAGTGTACAGTTGAGTCCGGATGGGCCGAGATAGTCGGAAAAGTGTACCCGGGGGTAGTAAACGGGTCACGGGACGTTTTTAGACATAGCCGGGCCCACTCGGGGACATTTTGGTCACTTGGGCTTGGCCCATTAGTCAAAAAACGGGAATTGAAAAATTAACCTAATAAAAAGAAATTAGGGCATGACCGAGCTTAATTAGAAAAAAGAACTAAAGGGTTAGGAAACCCTAGCAGCAGCCAAAGCCATTTTGGGGATCTCAAAGAACCAACAAGGTCATCTTCAACCTTGGAATCCATCACAAATTCAGACACTACGAAACCTAAGGCAAGTGAATAACTTGCAATAGCATGAAAACTGTCTTTCAATTCATATTTGTGTGCTGTTATGAATTTAAAATTCGTTTTGGGGTTCATGGTATAAACATGGGGCTTTGATAATTCTAAAGAAAACATGAATCTGTTTTGGCCGAAATTATGAGGAGTTATGTAAAATCTGATATTGGAATATTGATGTGTATCTGTTAGAATGATATCCAGATAAATTAGAACGAATTTGATGAAGAAATTTGGAGTAAAAATGTGTTTAAGGAAAAAGATGGATTTTCCCCAAAAATTTATGAATCAGTTGTTTATGGACGAATTGATGGTTGTTGTAGTCTTTCTGGGTTATCCTAATAAGGTTTCTAGTATACTCTGGTGTTAAGAAGGCTTAAAACTCATGTTAGAAGAGATTAGGGTTTAAGAAAATCCGTCCATGGCTGCCCTGTCTTCGCGAAGAAAACGAAGACCTGTTCGATCGATCGATCGACGGTCTGGGTCGATCGATCGACGGTCGCCAGAATCTGGCAGTTTCGCCAGTTGGTTATATAAGAGGGAATATTTATATAAAAATCTTATGTAATTAATTATTGAGAAATTAAATACATGAGCTTGAATCTAATTAATTGTAGATAGATTAATTAGGGTTTGAGGCTAATAAATTAGAGTCGGGAATTGTGACTCGGGTAAATTTATTTTGGGCTACGGGAGTAAGTCCAAATTTATGGTGGGGGCGACACCAAAAAATAACTAAATTAATTAAAGTGCAATTTAATTAATACTTAGAGTTGGACCATAAACTCTTAATAATTTTAATAGGCTTATGTTACGGATTTTAGTGAACGGTATAGCCGGGACTTTTATATTTATATATACGGAGGCGTTAGTATATATATATGGTGTGCTCAATTAATATCAGTGATTAGATATTTGTTACTATAGTGCTATAGGGGGAGGTTGCGCGTAGTGGATGAATCCCCTAGCTTGAGGAGTAGGGTGAGTATATTCCCGAGGTCATAGCGTCCGTTATATGGGTGAGGGACAACTCACTTTCAGGGAAGGAATATGACCGCCTCCAATTATTTATTTTTATCAAGTTGGTGTGAAAATTCTGACTTGGGATAACTAGGCTATGTGATTATACCTAGTGGGATAGCACTTTATAGAATTTACATTCCGGGAGTATTTTACTCGGGAGGTTGCAAGTTATTATATATATTACAGTATGATTGTGAATGCTGGAATATGATTATAAGTATATAATTTTATAATTAATTATATACGGAATATTAATGAAAAGTGAGTTATTTCACAGGTATAACAAGTGTAGAAGTTATATGAATATAAAAAGGGAAATGATTTAGTTAAGTTGATGTTACCAATAACTTATATATCAAAATCACTACATACTCAGTTAGAGTAGGGTGGGTATAAAGGAACTTTGTTAATTATCTAGTCATGAGATGAGTAACTAGGTAATTTAATTAAAGCATTCGTAGGGTATAATAGAGGAAGGGTAAGGAAGTCCTCAAGAGAGTGCGATATTAACTAAAAATATGAAGAGCATGCATATTTATTTATTACTGCAAGTTAATCATTTGTTAAATGTTTTTCAAATGTTTTGGGTACTAACCCTTGCTATAAAAACTTTTAAAAACCTTTTAGGTGTCCAACCACAGGGACGCCAGCCTTGACTATATTCCAGGGATCCGTTGCTGCAGCATGTGTGGATGTTGCGAGGTTTTGATAGACGCCTCATTCTTCATTCTTAAATGTAGAAGTTCATGATTAGTATTCGAGCATGTTGCTCACTTTCCATTTATTTGTATTAGACTTGTTGAGAGTTTATTCTTATCTTTATGGGATTTATTATTTGGACCGTTGGTTTATTCGGTCAATTATTTTTACTTGTGAATGATTAATTCAGTTATCTGTGATTGTTATATAGTTTTATTTTCCGCATGGGTGTTTGTTAAATAATGAAAGATAAAAATTGGCACCAGTCTACTTTTCTCACTTAGGTGGTTAGTAATTAAATAAGACGACAGTGATGCTAAGAATGGACCAAATGAGAAACCTGTTCTAACTTGATTTAGGACTGATCACCCGGGATTAATTAGGCGGGGTGTCACAGATGGTATCAGAGCATCAGGTTCTAGTGTCCTTAGGATCTGTACGGCTTTCTACGTTTCAGCGTAGCGTTCGGTTGTTATAGAGCCCTATTATTAGGACTGTTGATTATATTTTTCGCTTGTGAGATATCGTATTCCTGCTATTAGTTTTTGTATAAATTGTGTACTTATACAATTCAATCTATTTCAGATGCCACCAAAGAGACTGAGAGCGGAGAGGGCTGAGGCTAGAGATGAGGTGAGGGAGGATCGCCAGGAGCCACAGGTACCGCCACCACCACCCCCACCCGAGTTGATTTCTACCACTCAGGTGGCAGTGATAGTGGCCCAAGCGGTCGAGACAGCAATGCGAGCTATGGCAGCTCATTTTCCACAGCCCCAGGCACCGCCTCCATTGGCTCCAGCAGTTCCGGCTCCAGTGGGGCCACCATCTTGGCAGCGAGTGAGGGAGACCTTTCAGAAGGGTCACCCACCTGAGTTTTGAGGTAGCACCAATGTGGTCGAGGCTTGTGACTGGAAGAAGAACATTAAGCGCCATCTGCGCATGTTAGAGGGTACAGAGGTGCAGAAACAGATGCTGGCTACCTTTCGTCTGTCAGGGGCAGCCTTACAGTGGTGGGAGTCCGTGACCACCGCTGAGGAGCGGGATTCGATGCCGATTTCTGAATTCTGGGTGCGGTTTGACCGCAAGTACTTCCCTCCAGCAGTAGAGTTTGAGATGAGAAAGAAATTCAGCGAGTTGGTACAGGGTGACAGGTCAGTAGCAGAATATGAGGAGGAGTTCACCCGGTTGGCAAATTTTGTGCCAAATGAGGTGAGCGATGAGGAGCGGAAGAAGTCAAAGTTCATGGATGGTCTAGCCTGGAGAATCAGGCAGCACTTGATTGGAAATCCGGCGTTAGTGACTTATACAGATGTCGTTAATGCCGCACTTGTACATTGCTAAGATCATCGTTTCCATGCTAAGGGAAACAAGAAGGCAGGTGAGCCGAGCCAGCAGGGCAAGGCGGTCACTAGTGGTGAGACGAGTGGCACACAGCAGCAGGTTATCATTCAGCAAGGGAATCAGGCTAAAAAGTTTAAGCCTGGTGGGTTCCGATCGGGAGGACAGGGGTTCAGGCAGGGGCAACCAGGCCCTAATCAGCAACAGCAGATTCCTCAGGGCCGACAGGGTCAAGGGAACAACGGGGGAGGCCACCCGAGGCAGCAACGTCAGGGCCAGCAGGGCCAACGACAGGGTGACGACCAGAAATGCTGTTTCTCCTGTGGCCAGCCAGGACACTTCAAGAGGGAGTGCCCGCAGAGGGGCAGAGGCCAGCAGCAGGGTGCCCAGCAGGGGCAACAGGGTCAGATGCCGCCAGCAGCGCCAGCCCCACCCGCCCCACAGCAGCAGGGGCAGATGCACTACGGACGTGTGTATAACGTTCGGGATGTTCCTAATCCCCCAGCACAGCAGGCGCCGCCCGCGATCGAGGTTACGTTTTCTATCCATGGCACTATGGGTCGGGTATTGTTTGATACGGGGGCTACACATTGCTTTATAGTTACACATTTCGCGAAGGCTTTAGGGTTGTTAGCCACCGCGGAGAGCACTGTTACGTGTGTCGACTCACAATTGGGGAATGGGTCGCTTATATTCTTTATATGTCGGGGAGTGGGGGTGGAGATTGGTGGTTTGGTATTACCTGCGGACATGTTGGTATTAGATATGCATGTTCATGATGTAATTATCGGTATGGATTGGCTCGCTGACTATAGAGCCATGATTGATTGCTTTGGTGGGAGCATTATTTTTGCCATTCCGGGACAAGAGATGTTTGTTGTGGCGATGCCTCGCCCAGAGGGAGGCTCGACCGCTCATTTATATTACATTGAGGAGGAAACCTCACAGGAAGTGGTAGTTCCTTTAGACTCTATTCCTGTAGTGAGGGACTTTGAGGATGTATTCCAGGAAATACCAGGATTACCACCCAGCAGAGAAATCGAATTTGTTATCGATTTGGCTCCGGGGACGAGGCCGATTGCTCGGGCACCTTACCGAATGGCCCCTTCAGAGATGCGGGAATTGAGGGAACAGATTCAGCAACTACTGGGTCAAGGTTTTATTCGGCGGAGTACATCGCCGTGGGGTGCGCCGGTATTGTTTGTAAAGAAGCGAGATGGTTCACTCCGCTTGTGCGTGGATTATAGGGAGCTGAATAAGGTGACGATACGGAATAAATATCCGTTGCCTCGGATTGATGATTTATTTGACCAATTGAGAGGGGCGTCTTACTTCTCCAAGGTCGACTTGAGGTCAGGGTATCATCAACTGCGTATCCGAGAGGGGGATGTTCCTAAGACCGCTTTCTTGTTGCGGTATGGATCATATGAGTTCAGGGTGATGCCCTTCGGGCTCACCAATGCACCAGCAGTGTTCATGGACCTCATGAACAGGATTTTCAGAGAGTACTTAGATCAGTTTGTCATCGTGTTCATTGATGACATCCTAATCTACTCGCGCACCGAGGAGGAGCACGCATAGCATTTGCGCATGGTTTTACAGACACTGAGGGATCATCAGCTCAATGCCAAATTAGGGAAGTGTGGATTCTGGCTTCGGGAGGTACAGTTCCTTGGTCACGTCGTGTCAGATCAGGGTATTGCAGTGGATCCGAATAAGGTGTCGGCGGTGAGGGAGTGGGGACAGCCCACGACACCGATCGAGGTGCGCAGTTTTCTGGGTTTGGCCGGTTACTACAGGCGATTCATTAAAGGATTCTCTAAGATTGCAGGACCTTTGACGAATCTGACTCGGAAAGGAGTACCTTTCAAGTGGGATGATAGTTGTCAATTAGCGTTCGACGAGCTAAAGGACAAGTTGACATCTGCACCCGTGCTTGCATTGCCAAAGGGAGGGCTAGAGTATCGGGTTTACACAGACGCATCCTTACGGGGTCTTGGGGGTGTACTCCAGCAGGAGGAGAGGGATATAGCTTATGCTTCCAGGAAGCTAAAGCCCCACGAGAGGAATTACCCCACTCACGACCTAGAGTTGGCAGCAGTTGTTTTTGCTTTGAGGATATGGAGGCATTATCTTCTAGGAGAGCAGTTTACTCTATTCACGGATCACAAGTCACTTCAGTATCTCTTCACACAGAAGGATTTGAATATGAGGCAGAGGCGGTGGCTAGAATTCGTGAAGGACTACCAGTTTCATATTCAGTATCATCCTGGTAAGGCCAATGTGGTAGCAGACGCATTGAGCCGAAGACCGACTGGGGAGATATCAGAGGTATGGAAAGCGAAGTGGAGAGAGCTCCAATATGAGGATGACGTAGCCAAGGCTTGCATGTCAGCTTTATCCATCACACCCGAGATCATTATGCGAGTTGTGAAGGCTCGGGCGGAGGATCAGATTTGTCGGGATAGGGTGGGCCAGTTGTTAGCTGAGGGAGCAGAGGGTTACTCGATTAGCTCAGAAGGAGGCCTACGCTTTAATGGGAGGTTAATGGTGCCAGAGGATGAGGATTTGAGGCACGCTGTTATGACAGAATCCCATGGTTCGAAATTTGCGGTACATCCCGGTGGGGATAAAATGTACCAAGTGAAGGCCCTATATAGAGCACACCTAGGATTTATTTTTCGTGCTTTAGCTATATAGGACTTCATCTAGTTGGATTAGAATTTTGACAAAATTATTTTTGTAATTTAGGATTGCGTGTCCCCATATCGACTCCAACCTCTTCTTGTCCACCTACATCAAATGTGCACTCCATTCAATCCGCCATCTCAGAGAAAGGTAATCTTATGGCTCATAGGAATTTTTGTCACATAGGACACGACACCACGTTGTATTTTGCATTTTTATCATATCTTATGATAATATATTTTGTTTCATCATAATAAAGTTTTTTTTTTTTTGAGTTCAATATTTTAATTTGAAGCTTTTATAAAAATAAATATTTCTGTGAAAATAAAATTTTGACACAAGATATTTATTTTAATAAAATTTTCGGAATAAAATATTTAACGTTAAAAATATGTTTTTTTTGTATATTGCATATGCGTGTATATATATATTAGTATATATATTTCATATTGAATGCGTGTATATATACATAATATAAGTTGTGTGCGTGCATGTGTTTTTATATACATATATGTTAATATATGTATGTGTATGCATGCCTTTCACTTATGATATTATATATGTTGTGTGCGTGCGTGTGATATATTAGTATGTTATATATCTTATATATGCGATGTGGCACTATGGCTTGTACCTGCTTCCAATTTGATTTGTCTATTAGTATGAAATTTTGGGTTTTGTCCTTATTATATTTTATTAAGATGCTGCCTTTAGTTTTTATAACTTTGTGCTTGCGTTAAGACCCATAGCAGGCCCTTCCTTGATGTTGGTACATCCTATTGCCTGAATCTATATAAGCGTAACATCTTTATGTGCATGCGTGTACCAGTCATAGCCAAAGGCTGTTGACTGATTGGACCGAGGCAGGTTATAGCCTTATCAGTCTATTACTGACCGTCCCATGGCTTTTTGGTTGCCACGTCTGTTGGCGTGTTCCCCAACTATACCCATTACCGCCCACGGTTTTTGTCTATACCGTAACTGGTATTTTCTAAAACGACGACGTCGGAATCGTTTTAACAGCTCACGGTTTTTGAAACCAAAAATGTTTTTCATTTTTTTTAAAAACGACGCCGGTTCAATTCTTTTATAACGGTATGTTTTTAGTGCGTTCCAGCTGGCTCCCTTTACTGCCTTTTACCGCCCGCGGTTTTACATAAAACCGAAAATGGTTTGTGGTTTTTCATTTAAAACGACTGCGTTTTATATAACAGATTGTTTCTTGTTCAGTTAGTGCGAACAACTTGCTTTACACGTGTCTTATTTTTAATGGCACAGTTTGTGTTTCTTTCTCAGCCACAAGATCTACTTCTTATCAACGGTTCTGTGTAATTTGTTAGTGATCCTTGTGATTTTATTTTACACCTATCAGCACACACTTGTGCACTCTATAAATAGAGACTTTGTGCCTTCATTTTTTTTAACCCGAGAAAATTCGTTTTTGAGCATAAATTCTGCCAAAATTAATTCTGAGAGAGAGAGACTAAACACCAGTATTTTCAGAGAAATCTTGTGTGTATTCTTTACAAAACATTGCTGAGTCTTCAAGTCGTTTTGTGGATTCAAGAATGGAAGATTTTTAATCTCAGAATTTCTGCATTTCCAAATCAATTGATTTTTCATTCTGAAAAATCGTTTTGTGAGTATCTCTATTATTGTTCTTGTTTTCTTGTAGTTTCTGATCTGTTATGTGCTAGATCTAAAGTGTTTGTGCAAGTATTGTGCTGGAATATATTTTATAAACACTACACACACTAAGAACTAGTAGTGATCTTACTTCATTTAAAACACTTTGTTTTAAATTAATTTTTCTGGAAATCTGATTTACACGAAAGAGGAACTAATTCTAGGTTTAGAGAGTTAAACCTAATATAAGTTGTGAATCGGAACCTAACTACCTGATACTGGAAATATGACCTTGGACTAAACATATTTGTACCTGTATACTTGACCAAGGACTTGGACTGAGAACAAGAACATACTGGACCTAATCAAGAACCTGAACTGTTCAGACTGATTGGAACTTAAACTAAACTGGATTAAATCATTTTAATCTAAACTAGTTATAAACAGTTTGTATTATTTCTGACTGTATGCTTGATATGATTTATTTCTGTTCAGTGTAGAAATATATCTGTGTGAACATGCTTACTTGATTACTTGATTGTGTTGGTGATTTTCTGAAATTGTTTGCATCTCATATCACTCACATATCACTCACTTTGTATTCACGTAGACACATGTTTGTGTAATATCTGAACAAGTCTAGTGTTCGAGATTTAAAGAAAGAGAAAAGAAGTTTTTCAAAGGTGTATTCAAAGTCAAACTGAATTGATTTGAATAACACAAGACTTGCAAAGATATAGGTGTTATATATTCTGTTGCATCACACACACTTCACTAGAAAGTAAATAATAGGCACTGAGCCAACCTGCGCTTAAAGAAGTTAAAGGGGAGGCTGCGAAGTGAAGAACGCAAAAACAAGTGAGGACAAGTTAAAGAGAGAACTGAATAAGCAACCAGGGTAGACTTGGTCGTGTGGGATAATAGCTAGATCATTCTTCTTTAATTGTTACGTTTGTTGTTTGTAACTCGTACCTATTCTTTTATTGTTTTAGTGAAAGTAGTTTAGGTGACTCCTAGAGGAGTTCGTCGTTTTTCCCGGGGAAGGGTTTTTGCGACGTTAAATAAATACCGTGTGTTGTACATTTCTTGCATTTCACCTCACACGAAAAGGTAGGACTTAATAATTAGAAACTCGCCTAAAAATTGAATCTGTTTTGGACTTTAATTAACTTTGAAAATTAAAACTATTTTCATAAAAGTTAATCAAATTAAGTAAAAGTTTAATTTGGTCCCCCTTGGAATCATTCATATAAACTCGTAGGTTTAAGGTGTTTACTCAAACAATAGTTTACTTCCGCTTATAAAGTCTTTGCGCACCGACCCGCATTGCTGGGGTAACCTCAAGTGGTATCAGAGCTAGACTTTTAAAGATCATTTTTAAAACTTTTGTTAAACACTTTTCACCTTGTTTTAATGGATGATTCAAGTCAACTTCTTAGGCTAGGCAATTTTAGCAGACCTCCTATTTTTGATGGCTCAAATTTTTCGTATTGGAAAATTAGGATGGTAGCATTTATTCAAGGCACACTAGGAGATGACGTGTGGGATTTAATTGAAAATGGTTATAAACACCCCACCACTCCTATAGCAGAAGGCAGCACTATCTTTAGAAAACTTAAAACCACTGAATTGAATATTGATCAGAAAAAGATAAGCAATTTCAATAATAAGGGTAAGAATGCCATTTTCATGAGTGTAAGTGAAAATGAACTTAAACGTATTTGTCACTGCACTACCAGTAAGGACGCATGGGATACATTAGTAATAGCACATGAAGGCGATGCTAGGGTAAAAAGATGTAAAACTCAAATGCTTATCCAACAGTACAATATGCTTGTTATGAAAGATAACGAACCATTTGACGATTTCTATATGCGTTTGACTGATATTATTACCCTGTTGCATGCTAATGATGTTGAGTATACTGATCAAGAAGTATGTGCTAAGATTTTGAGATCCCTTGCCCCTAGATTTGATCATAAACGTTATATCATTGAAGAAATGGATGATCCTTCTCTTACGCCTGAATTGCTTAGTTCTAAATTGAGAACTATGGAACTTGAAACAGCTTTTAGAAAGACTCTTACCTCTTATGCTAAGAATGATCTGACCAGTTCTTCTAAAGTTGCATTTAAAACTGCCTGTCCTAATAAATACAAACATGAGGTAGTTAGGCAACTATCTGAGTCTGATAATGAATCTGATGTTGAGTCGGATGACATTGATAAAATTGACAATCAACTTGCACTTATGTCTTCTCAATTTAAGAAACTCTTGAAGCATAGAAACTCTATTGCTAAAAGACGTATGCAAGAGAATAATCAATCTCGTCAGGCCAATCGACCCCATAATAGGAATTCTAAAGTAAAGGCTGATCATGATAGTTCTACTAGTAAGATTGATAAATCGAAAATGGCTTGTCATAATTGTGGTAAACTTGGACATTTTATTGCTGAATGTAGATCCAAACCACAGTCAAAGTATCCTAAAAAGTTCAAGGCAAACATTACAAAAACTTGGGATGATTCCTCTGATTCTGAATCAGAAGAAGACCAAGCTGAAACTGAATCAAATTACCTTGCGTTTTTTGGAGAAGTTTATGACTGTTGTGGAGATGTATATCTTGCTGGAATGTCTGATTCTGAAGATAATTCTGATTCTGATGAAGTGTTTGATTTAATTGCTGCTGCTAAGTCTTTACTAGCTAGTCAACCATCTATGCTAGAAATAACTGCTCCGTTTGATGCTAAACGTGCCTTTAATTATGCTGAATTTGATGTTAGCAACAATTCACACACGGACACTAATGAGCATGATAATAGGGTTGCTTATGATGATTATGCTGAACTGTATGTGAGAACATTGCAAAATAGGCAAGAATTATCTAATCTGGTTAAATTGCTTAGTGAATCCCTAGAGAATCAGTATAAGATAACTCAACAAAATTCCGTGGAATTGTGCAATGTCAAAATTGATTTTGAAAAACAGTCACTTGAATTTAAAATTCAGATTACGACTCTAAATGAAAATCTGACTTCTTTAGAAGACAAATATAATGCTGCACTTTTGCAAGTTGAGAAGTCTAAAGAAGTTTGTGAAACTGCCTTTAAAATGTGTCGTAGTCGTGACATAAAATTCTTTGACCTTGAAGAGTTGATTGCTGTCCAACGTTATCATGGTGATACAAGAGGGTTTGGTTATGATGGTCCTATTACGAAAATAAATGATTTTTCCAAACCAGTCCTCTTTGTTAAAGCCAAGGAAGAAATGGCTCTTCCTTTGGAAAGCAAGTCAAATGAAAAGGCCAAAGGAAAACAAGTTTTAATCGAAAATGATTTTGAAAGTGACATTGATTACTTCATTGAAAATTTTGTTGAAACATCTTCTTCTAGATACTGTCCCCCTGCTAAGAGACCTTCTAGACATGTTAACTCCAATCCTGGTGAGAAATTTGAAACTTGCTTTGTTAGAAAACATTGTATTTCTGGCATTCCTACAACTAATAAATTCTGCACTATTTGTGATGTTTTTGGACACCAAAACTTTGAGTGCCCATGGTTTCAAAAGAAAAATGATAATTTTTACTTTAACCCAAAAAGTGGGAGATTAGGTTGTAAAACCTCAAATCGCAGTGGATCATTTCACTATTTTAGTAAGCCTCGAACTTGGACTAATCACAAATCTAGACCATTTGGTAAACCCTTTCTCAGATCCAAAATTATTGCACAAAACAAATTTAAATTGGTGCCTATTTGGATCAGATCTGATGATCTAGGACCCCAGCTCAAACATTCAAATTTAAAATCTTTTATAGTCTTAACAGCCCTACGCTGTGAGATGCATAGTGCTGGTTGGTACTTAGACAGCGGATGCTCGCGTCATATGACGGGTGATGTTACCAAACTTAAGGATGTTGTTCATTATAAAGGTGGCAACGTGACCTTTGGAGATGGTAAGACCTCCCAAGTCATTGGCAAAGGTACTCTTAATGAAGAAGGTTTACCCAATGTTAATGATGTGTTATTAGTTCAAGGAATGAGAGCTAATTTACTTTCTATCAGTCAGTTTTGTGATAATGGTTGCCAAGTTAAATTTTCCAAAACCTCCTGTGATGTTTTGACTAATATGGGAGAAAATTACATAAAAGGCAATCGTACCACGGATAACTGTTACAAAGCTTCTGGCTCCTTGTCTTGTAATGTTACTCTTTTAGATGATGCTGACCTATGGCACAATAGGTTGGGGCACATCAGTTTTGATACCTTAAATCGGTTATCATCACAAGACATTGTTAGAGGTCTACCTAAAATAAAGAAATGCCCCTCTGCTGTTTGTGGTCCATGTCAAGTGGGTAAGATCACCAAATCTCCTCACAAAAAGGTTAAAGACATCAACACCACGGCACCTCTTGAACTTCTACACATGGATTTAATGGGTCCAACTAGGACTGTTAGTTTGAATGGAAATTCTTATATCCTAGTTATTGTGGATGATTTTTCTCGATTTACTTGGGTTGCTTTCATGAAAGCTAAGTCAGAAACATTTAACAATTTCTTGAAAATTCTGACTCGGATAGAAAATGAGAAAGACACCCAGGTAACTCGAATTCGAAGTGATAGAGGTGGTGAGTTTAAAGAAACTGGTATCATTGAGTATTGTGAGGCTAATGGTTATTCTCATGAGTTTAGTGCTCCAAAAACTCCTCAACAAAATGGAGTTGTTGAAAGGAAAAACAGAGTTGTACAAGAAATGGCTAGAGTCCTTATCCATGCTAAAAATTTACCTCTATACTTTTGGGAAGAAGCTTGTCTTACTGCTGTTCATATTATCAATCGTGTATATCTTAGGAAGAATACCAAAATGACCCCTTACGAATTTTGGTTCAACAAAAAGCCAAATCTTAAATATTTTCGTACTTTTGGCTCCATTTGTTATGTGTGCAATGATCGTAATAATCTTTCAAAATTTGAAGCCAAAGGCGATAAATCCATTTTTCTTGGCTATTCTCAGAATAGTAGAGCTTTAAGAGTTTTCAACTTAAGAACCAAATCCATTGTAGAGTCTATTAATGTTGTTGTAATTGATAGCACTATTGAACCTGTTAGTAAAGATCCACCTGTAGAAACTGATTTGGATATAAATATTTTAAATGATTCAGTTTTGACAGAAGATGAATCTTTACCAGCACAAACCCTTGCCGTGCCTAACTGGGTTTCAAAAGATCATCCCTCCGCCGAAGTTGTTGGAGATATTCGTGCGCCCGTAAGAACTAGAAATCAATTACGTCAAGTAGCTCATATGGCTGCTTTTGTATCCCTTGTGGAACCAAAATCAGTAAATGAGGCACTTAATGATTCATATTGGATTGATGCGATGCAAGAGGAGCTAGCTCAATTTACGGATCATGACGTATGGTATTTAGTTCCAAGGCCCAAGGATATCAAAGTAATCGGTACTAAATGGATTTTCAAAAACAAGACCGATGAAAAAGGGATAGTCATTCGAAATAAGGCTAGACTTGTAGCACAGGGTTATTCTCAAATAGAAGGAATAGACTGTGACGAGACGTTTGCCCCGGTTACCCGTCTTGAATCAGTGAGATTGCTTCTAGCTGTTGCTTGTCACTTACAATTTAAACTTTTTCAAATGGACGTAAAATCTGCTTTTCTTAATGGTATTCTTTCCGAAGAAGTATACGTTGAGCAGCCCAAAGGTTTTCAAGATCCCAAACTCCCTAATCATGTTTATAGACTTAAGAAAGCTTTATATGGTTTAAAACAGGCCCCTCGTGCTTGGTATGAACGTTTGACTGCTTTTCTATCCTCACATGGGTTTGTTAGAGGCAGTGTTGACCAAACTCTTTTTGTTAAGAAATCTAATAAAAATGACATTTTGATTGCTCAAATTTATGTAGATGACATCATTTTTGGGTCAACCTCACCAAATGAAGTTAAACAGTTTTCAAAAGACATGAGTAGTGAATTTAAGATGTCACTTATGGGGGAGCTACAGTATTTTCTAGGACTTCAAATAAGACAGCAAAGTGATGGCCTCTTTATTTCACAATCCAAATATGCTAAGGATTTACTTGTTAAATTTGGACTTGAAAATGCTAAAATTTCTTCTACACCTATGGCTCTAAAAACTAAATTATCTAAATCCGATAGTGGCCCAGATGTAGATCCCACATTATACCGTAGCATAATTGGTAGTTTATTATACTTAACTGCTTCTAGACCTGATATTCAGTACGCTGTTTGTATCTGTGCGCGATTTCAATCCAGTCCGAAAGAGTCTCACCTCACTTGTGCTAAAAATATTTTAAAATATGTTAAAGGCACAATTGAGTTTGGACTTTGGTATACCAATGACTCTTCTTGTGAGATAATTGGATACTCGGATGCGGATTGGGGTGGGAGCACGGATGATTGTCGTTCCACCTCGGGTGGTTGCTATTATTTAGGACAGAATCTCGTTGGATGGTCTAGTAAAAAGCAAACTAGTGTAACTTTATCAACTGCTGAATCTGAATATGTTGCTGCTGGTGCATGTTGTGCTCAACTTATTTGGATTAAACAAATGCTATCAAATTATGGTATTATTCAGTCCAAAGTTCACCTTTATTGTGATAATGAAAGTGCCATTTGTATTGCCAAAAATCCTGTCCAGCATAGTAGGACTAAGCACATTAACATAAGACATCATTTTATTAGAGAGTTGGTTGAAGCCAAAGAACTTGTAATCGAACATATTCCTACTGAAAATCAACTAGCTGATCTGTTCACTAAACCGTTAGATAAATCCCGGTTTGAGAAATTGCGTCATATGATTGGAATGACTGTACTCGACAATTAGTTGTGTTTAATCTGCTTTCTGTATACTAGATCTCCGAGGTTTTAGGATAAAGGTATCTACTAATAACCGGTATCTCTTAAAGCCATGTGTAATGTAGGAGACGCTTATTTTGCAGATTATTAACACTTATTTTTTTTTCCTTTCTTTTCCATTGTCTAATTTAGACAAAATGGGGGAGAATTGAGTACATGTTTTAGTCCTTTGTTGTTGTTTTTCATACATTACCTGTCTTATAAGTTCCTGCACATTTTATTCTGTCATATTAATATTTTGGTAGAGCATATGCTACTAACTTGATTTCTTGGCAGATTGTGTATTTATGTTTTGCAGGTTTTCTTAACCGTGCATCCGATCGAGTTGTGTCTTTTTCTTTTCTAGGATGGGTGGGTAGATAGATATTTTTTTGTATAGGAAATATTAGGTATTATTTTTCCTTAGTATATCATTTGATGTACTCAAGGGTTTTGTCAAAATTAGTCCAATGGGGGAGTTTGAAGGCCCTATATAGAGCACACCTAGGATTTATTTTTCGTGCTTTAGCTATATAGGACTTCATCTAGTTGGATTAGAATTTTGACAAAATTATTTTTGTAATTTAGGATTGCGTGTCCCCATATCGACTCCAACCTCTTCTTGTCCACCTACATCAAATGTGCACTCCATTCAATCCGCCATCTCAGAGAAAGGTAATCTTATGGCTCATAGGAATTTTTGTCACATAGGACACGACACCACGTTGTATTTTGCATTTTTATCATATCTTATGACAATATATTTTGTTTCATCATAATAAAGTTTTTTTTTTTTTGAGTTCAATATTTTAATTTGAAGCTTTTATAAAAATAAATATTTCTGTGAAAATAAAATTTTGACACAAGATATTTATTTTAATAAAATTTTCGGAATAAAATATTTAACGTTAAAAATATGTTTTTTTTGTATATTGCATATGCGTGTATATATATATTAGTATATATATTTCATATTGAATGCGTGTATATATACATAATATAAGTTGTGTGCGTGCATGTGTTTTTATATACATATATGTTAATATATGTATGTGTATGCATGCCTTTCACTTATGATATTATATATGTTGTGTGCGTGCGTGTGATATATTAGTATGTTATATATCTTATATATGCGATGTGGCACTATGGCTTGTACCTGCTTCCAATTTGATTTGTCTATTAGTATGAAATTTTGGGTTTTGTCCTTATTATATTTTATTAAGATGCTGCCTTTAGTTTTTATAACTTTGTGCTTGCGTTAAGACCCATAGCAGGCCCTTCCTTGATGTTGGTACATCCTATTGCCTGAATCTATATAAGCGTAACATCTTTATGTGCATGCGTGTACCAGTCATAGCCAAAGGCTGTTGACTGATTGGACCGAGGCAGGTTATAGCCTTATCAGTCTATTACTGACCGTCCCATGGCTTTTTGGTTGCCACGTCTGTTGGCGTGTTCCCCAACTATACCCATTACCGCCCACGGTTTTTGTCTATACCGTAACTGGTATTTTCTAAAACGACGACGTCGGAATCGTTTTAACAGCTCACGGTTTTTGAAACCAAAAATGTTTTTCATTTTTTTTAAAAACGACGCCGGTTCAATTCTTTTATAACGGTATGTTTTTAGTGCGTTCCAGCTGGCTCCCTTTACTGCCTTTTACCGCCCGCGGTTTTACATAAAACCGAAAATGGTTTGTGGTTTTTCATTTAAAACGACTGCGTTTTATATAACAGATTGTTTCTTGTTCAGTTAGTGCGAACAACTTGCTTTACACGTGTCTTATTTTTAATGGCACAGTTTGTGTTTCTTTCTCAGCCACAAGATCTACTTCTTATCAACGGTTCTGTGTAATTTGTTAGTGATCCTTGTGATTTTATTTTACACCTATCAGCACACACTTGTGCACTCTATAAATAGAGACTTTGTGCCTTCATTTTTTTTAACCCGAGAAAATTCGTTTTTGAGCATAAATTCTGCCAAAATTAATTCTGAGAGAGAGAGACTAAACACCAGTATTTTCAGAGAAATCTTGTGTGTATTCTTTACAAAACATTGCTGAGTCTTCAAGTCGTTTTGTGGATTCAAGAATGGAAGATTTTTAATCTCAGAATTTCTGCATTTCCAAATCAATTGATTTTTCATTCTGAAAAATCGTTTTGTGAGTATCTCTATTATTGTTCTTGTTTTCTTGTAGTTTCTGATCTGTTATGTGCTAGATCTAAAGTGTTTGTGCAAGTATTGTGCTGGAATATATTTTATAAACACTACACACACTAAGAACTAGTAGTGATCTTACTTCATTTAAAACACTTTGTTTTAAATTAATTTTTCTGGAAATCTGATTTACACGAAAGAGGAACTAATTCTAGGTTTAGAGAGTTAAACCTAATATAAGTTGTGAATCGGAACCTAACTACCTGATACTGGAAATATGACCTTGGACTAAACATATTTGTACCTGTATACTTGACCAAGGACTTGGACTGAGAACAAGAACATACTGGACCTAATCAAGAACCTGAACTGTTCAGACTGATTGGAACTTAAACTAAACTGGATTAAATCATTTTAATCTAAACTAGTTATAAACAGTTTGTATTATTTCTGACTGTATGCTTGATATGATTTATTTCTGTTCAGTGTAGAAATATATCTGTGTGAACATGCTTACTTGATTACTTGATTGTGTTGGTGATTTTCTGAAATTGTTTGCATCTCATATCACTCACATATCACTCACTTTGTATTCACGTAGACACATGTTTGTGTAATATCTGAACAAGTCTAGTGTTCGAGATTTAAAGAAAGAGAAAAGAAGTTTTTCAAAGGTGTATTCAAAGTCAAACTGAATTGATTTGAATAACACAAGACTTGCAAAGATATAGGTGTTATATATTCTGTTGCATCACACACACTTCACTAGAAAGTAAATAATAGGCACTGAGCCAACCTGCGCTTAAAGAAGTTAAAGGGGAGGCTGCGAAGTGAAGAACGCAAAAACAAGTGAGGACAAGTTAAAGAGAGAACTGAATAAGCAACCAGGGTAGACTTGGTCGTGTGGGATAATAGCTAGATCATTCTTCTTTAATTGTTACGTTTGTTGTTTGTAACTCGTACCTATTCTTTTATTGTTTTAGTGAAAGTAGTTTAGGTGACTCCTAGAGGAGTTCGTCGTTTTTCCCGGGGAAGGGTTTTTGCGACGTTAAATAAATACCGTGTGTTGTACATTTCTTGCATTTCACCTCACACGAAAAGGTAGGACTTAATAATTAGAAACTCGCCTAAAAATTGAATCTGTTTTGGACTTTAATTAACTTTGAAAATTAAAACTATTTTCATAAAAGTTAATCAAATTAAGTAAAAGTTTAATTTGGTCCCCCTTGGAATCATTCATATAAACTCGTAGGTTTAAGGTGTTTACTCAAACAATAGTTTACTTCCGCTTATAAAGTCTTTGCGCACCGACCCGCATTGCTGGGGTAACCTCACCAAGATATGAGGAGGCAGTATTGGTGGGCAGGAATGAAACGGGACATAGCGGAGTTTGTTTCGAAATGTGCCACGTGTCGGCTTGTGAAAGTTGACCACCAGAGACCATCAGGGATGCTACAGCCGTTAGAAATTCCCATGTGGAAGTGGGAGAGCATCTCCATGGACTTCATCACAGGTTTACCTGTATCGCAGAGGGGTCACGACTCCATATGGGTTATTGTGGATCGGTTGACTAAGGTGTCCCACTTTTTGCCGGTACGCACAGACTTTGAGACGATGCGTTATGCACAGCTATTCATAGCAGAGATTGTTAAGCTGCATGGAGTGCCTATAAATATTGTATCCGACCGAGACAAAATCTTTGTCGCCCACTTTTGACAGAGCTTTCAGGAGGCAATGGGCACGGAGTTGCGCTTGAGTACAGCATATCACCCACAGACTGACGGACAGACTGAGAGAGTTTATCAGATGCTGGAGGACATGCTCAGAATGTGCATTTTGGACTTCGCGGGAGGATGGGAGAAATATCTTCCTTTGGTAGAGTTTGCGTATAACAACTCTTACCAATTCACGATTGGCATGGCACCGTTTGAGGCACTGTACGGGAGACCTTGTCGTTCACCCGTTTGTTGGTTAGAGGTGGGGGACAACAAACTCTTGGGGCCGGAGATTGTTCAAGAGACATCTTCCAAGATAAAGCTGATTCGAGGAAGAATTCAGATAGCTCAGGACAAGCAAAAGAGTTATGCTGACGCTTCTCGACGACATGTGGAGCTAGAAGTTGGGGACCAGGTTTTAGTCCGGGTATCCCCAATGAAAGGGGTGATGAGGTTCAGCAAGAAGGGTAAGTTAGCACCGCGATACGTAGGACCTTTCCCTATTATTGAGAGGGTGGGACCGGTGGCGTATAAGCTTGGGTTACCAGAACATCTTCAGCGGATACACGATGTATTCCATGTGGCATCACTGAAGAAATATCGAAGGAGCGAGAGAGCCTTTTGGCACATTCCACTCGAGGAGATCGACTTACAGCCAGACATCTCGTATGAGGAGAGGCCGGTAGCTATTCTGGATCATAGTGAGCGTAAATTACGATCCAAGGTTGTTCCATTGGTTAGAGTACAGTGGGGTCATCACAATGTTGACGAGTCTACCTGGGAGCGAGAGGAGGATATGCGGGAACAATATCCAGAGCTTTTCAACGCAGGTATAATCTAATTTCGGGGACGAAATTCCTTTATAAGGGGGGGAGTATGTAACACCCCGTATTTTTGGTACATTTAAAATTGAATTAATTCAGAAATTCTAAATTACTAGTGTGTTGTAATTTAATGAATTAATTATGATAGAATATTATATAAATATTAATCTGGGATTGAATGGTTAATATTTAGGAAAAATTTATTTACTAAGTGAATAGTAATAATGAAATTTCGTCGTTTCGAGTATTAATGACGAGGTATGTACTTATCACATCCGGAAGTCGGTATAGACTATATTGGGTGGGGGATAAGTATTTTTATAAATTAATTCAGATGCAAATTCTGAGTGTACAGTTGAGTCCGGATGGGCCGAGATAGTCGAAAAAGTGTACCCGGGGGTAGTAAACGGGTCACGGGACGTTTTTAGACATAGCCGGGCCCACTCGGGGACATTTTGGTCACTTGGGCTTGGCCCATTAGTCAAAAAACGGGAATTGAAAAATTAACCTAATAAAAAGAAATTAGGGCATGGCTGAGCTTAATTAGAAAAAAGAACTAAAGGGTTAGGAAACCCTAGCAGCAGCCAAAGCCATTTTGGGGATCTCAAAGAACCAACAAGGTCATCTTCAACCTTGGAATCCATCACAAATTCAGACACTACGAAACCTAAGGCAAGTGAATAACTTGCAATAGCATGAAAACTGTCTTTCAATTCATATTTGTGTGCTGTTATGAATTTAAAATTCGTTTTGGGGTTCATGGTATAAACATGGGGCTTTGATAATTCTAAAGAAAACATGAATCTGTTTTGGCCGAAATTATGAGGAGTTATGTAAAATCTGATATTGGAATATTGATGTGTATCTGTTAGAATGATATCCAGATAAATTAGAACGAATTTGATGAAGAAATTTGGAGTAAAAATGTGTTTAAGGAAAAAGATGGATTTTCCCCAAAAATTTATGAATCAGTTGTTTATGGACGAATTGATGGTTGTTGTAGTCTTTCTGGGTTATCCTAATAAGGTTTCTAGTATACTCTGGTGTTAAGAAGGCTTAAAACTCATGTTAGAAGAGATTAGGGTTTAAGAAAATCCGTCCATGGCTGCCCTGTCTTCGCGAAGAAGACGAAGACCTGTTCGATCGATCGATCGACGGTCTGGGTCGATCGATCGACGGTCGCCAGAATCTGGCAGTTTCGCCAGTTGGTTATATAAGAGGGAATATTTATATAAAAATCTTATGTAATTAATTATTGAGAAATTAAATACATGAGTTTGAATCTAATTAATTGTAGATAGATTAATTAGGGTTTGAGGCTAATAAATTAGAGTCGGGAATTGTGACTCGGGTAAATTTATTTTGGGCTACGGGAGTAAGTCCAAATTTATGGTGGGGGCGACACCAAAAAATAACTAAATTAATTAAAGTGCAATTTAATTAATACTTAGAGTTGGACCATAAACTCTTAATAATTTTAATAGGCTTATGTTACGGATTTTAGTGAACGGTATAGCCGGGACTTTTATATTTATATATACGGAGGCGTTAGTATATATATATGGTGTGCTCAATTAATATCAGTGATTAGATATTTGTTACTATAGTGCTATAGGGGGAGGTTGCGCGTAGTGGATGAATCCCCTAGCTTGAGGAGTAGGGTGAGTATATTCCCGAGGTCATAGCGTCCGTTATATGGGTGAGGGACAACTCACTTTCAGGGAAGGAATATGACCGCCTCCAATTATTTATTTTTATCAAGTTGGTGTGAAAATTCTGACTTGGGATAACTAGGCTATGTGATTATACCTAGTGGGATAGCACTTTATAGAATTTACATTCCGGGAGTATTTTACTCGGGAGGTTGCAAGTTATTATATATATTACAGTAGATTGTGAATGCTGGAATATGATTATAAGTATATAATTTTATAATTAATTATATACGGAATATTAATGAAAAGTGAGTTATTTCACAGGTATAACAAGTGTAGAAGTTATATGAATATAAAAAGGGAAATGATTTAGTTAAGTTGATGTTACCAATAACTTATATATCAAAATCACTACATACTCAGTTAGAGTAGGGTGGGTATAAAGGAACTTTGTTAATTATCTAGTCATGAGATGAGTAACTAGGTAATTTAATTAAAGCATTCGTAGGGTATAATAGAGGAAGGGTAAGGAAGTCCTCAAGAGAGTGCGATATTAACTAAAAATATGAAGAGCATGCATATTTATTTATTACTGCAAGTTAATCATTTGTTAAATGTTTTTCAAATGTTTTGGGTACTAACCCTTGCTATAAAAACTTTTAAAAACCTTTTAGGTGTCCAACCACAGGGACGCCAGCCTTGACTATATTCCAGGGATTCGTTGCTGCAGCATGTGTGGATGTTGCGGGGTTTTGATAGACGCCTCATTCTTCATTCTTAAATGTAGAAGTTCATGATTAGTATTCGAGCATGTTGCTCACTTTCCATTTATTTGTATTAGACTTGTTGAGAGTTTATTCTTATCTTTATGGGATTTATTATTTGGACCGTTGGTTTATTCGGTCAATTATTTTTACTTGTGAATGATTAATTCAGTTATCTGTGATTGTTATATAGTTTTATTTTCCGCATGGGTGTTTGTTAAATAATGAAAGATAAAAATTGGCACCAGTCTACTTTTCTCACTTAGGTGGTTAGTAATTAAATAAGACGACAGTGATGCTAAGAATGGACCAAATGAGAAACCTGTTCTAACTTGATTTAGGACTGATCACCCGGGATTAATTAGGCGGGGTGTCACAGATGGTATCAGAGCATCAGGTTCTAGTGTCCTTAGGATCTGTACGGCTTTCTACGTTTCAGCGTAGCGTTCGGTTGTTATAGAGCCCTATTATTAGGACTGTTGATTATATTTTCCGCTTGTGAGATATCGTATTCCTGCTATTAGTTTTTGTATAAATTGTGTACTTATACAATTCAATCTATTTCAGATGCCACCAAAGAGACTGAGAGCGGAGAGGGCTGAGGCTAGAGATGAGGTGAGGGAGGCTCGCCAGGAGCCACAGGTACCGCCACCACCACCCCCACCCGAGTTGATTTCTACCACTCAGGTGGCAGTGATAGTGGCCCAAGCGGTCGAGACAGCAATGCGAGCTATGGCAGCTCATTTTCCACAGCCCCAGGCACCGCCTCCATTGGCTCCAGCAGTTCCGGCTCCAGTGGGGCCACCATCTTGGCAGCGAGTGAGGGAGACCTTTCAGAACGGTCACCCACCTGAGTTTTGAGGTAGCACCAATGTGGTCGAGGCTTGTGACTGGAAGAAGAACATTCAGCGCCATCTGCGCATGTTAGAGGGTACAAAGGTGCAGAAACAGATGCTGGCTACCTTTCGTCTGTCAGGGGCAGCCTTACAGTGGTGGGAGTCCGTGACCACCGCTGAGGAGCGGGATTCGATGCCGATTTCTGAATTCTGGGTGCGGTTTGACCGCAAGTACTTCCCTCCAGCAGTAGAGTCTGAGATGAGAAAGAAATTCAGCGAGTTGGTACAGGGTGACAGGTCAGTAGCAGAATATGAGGAGGAGTTCACCCGGTTGGCAAATTTTGTGCCAAATGAGGTGAGCGATGAGGAGCGGAAGAAGTCAAAGTTCATGGATGGTCTAGCCTGGAGAATCAGGCAGCACTTGATTGGAAATCCGGCGTTAGTGACTTATACAGATGTCGTTAATGCTGCACTTGTACATTGTCAAGATCATCGTTTCCATGCTAAGGGAAACAAGAAGGCAGGTGAGCCGAGCCAGCAGGGCAAGGCGGTCACTAGTGGTGAGACGAGTGGCACACAGCAACAGGTTATCATTCAGCAAGGGAATCAGGCTAAAAAGTTTAAGCCTGGTGGGTTCCGATCGGGAGGACAGGGGTTCAGGCAGGGGCAACCAGGCCCTAATCAGCAACAGCAGATTCCTCAGGGCCGACAGGGTCAAGGGAACAACGGGGGAGGCCACCCGGGGCAGCAACGTCAGGGCCAGCAGGGCCAACGACAGGGTGACGACCAGAAACGCTGTTTCTCCTGTGGCCAGCCAGGACACTTCAAGAGGGAGTGCCCGCAGAGGGGCAGAGGCCAGCAGCAGGGTGCCCAGCAGGGGCAACAGGGTCAGATGCCGCCAGCAGCGCCAGCCCCACCCGCCCCACAGCAGCAGGGGCAGATGCACTACGGACGTGTGTATAACGTTCGGGATGTTCCTAATCCCCCAGCACAGCAGGCGCCGCCCGCGATCGAGGGTACGTTTTCTATCCATGGCACTATGGGTCGGGTATTGTTTGATACGGGGGCTACACATTGCTTTATAGTTACACATTTCGCGAAGGCTTTAGGGTTGTTAGCCACCGCGGAGAGCACTGTTACGTGTGTCGACTCACCATTGGGGAATGGGTCGCTTATATTCTTTATATGTCGGGGAGTGGGGGTGGAGATTGGTGGTTTGGTATTACCTGCGGACATGTTGGTATTAGATATGCATGTTCACGATGTAATTATCGGTATGGATTGGCTCGCTGACTATAGAGCCATGATTGATTGCTTCGGTGGGAGCATTATTTTTGCCATTCCGGGACAAGAGATGTTTGTTGTGGCGATGCCTCGCCTAGAGGGAGGCTCGACCGCTCATTTATATTACATTGAGGAGGAAACCTCACAGGAAGTGGTAGTTCCTTTAGACTCTATTCCTGTAGTGAGGGACTTTGAGGATGTATTCCAGGAAATACCAGGATTACCACCCAGCAGAGAAATCGAATTTGTTATCGATTTGGCTCCGGGGACGAGGCCGATTGCTCGGGCACCTTACCGAATGGCCTCTTCAGAGATGCGGGAATTGAGGGAACAGATTCAGCAACTACTGGGTCAGGGTTTTATTCGGCGGAGTACATCGCCGTGGGGTGCGCCGGTATTGTTTGTAAAGAAGCGAGATGGTTCACTCCGCTTGTGCGTGGATTATAGGGAGCTGAACAAGGTGACGATACGGAATAAATATCCGTTGCCTCGGATTGATGATTTATTTGACCAATTGAGAGGGGCGTCTTACTTCTCCAAGGTCGACTTGAGGTCAGGGTATCATCAACTGCGTATCCGAGAGGGGGATGTTCCTAAGACCGCTTTCTTGTCGCGGTATGGATCATATGAGTTCAGGGTGATGCCCTTCGGGCTCACCAATGCACCAGCAGTGTTCATGGACCTCATGAAAAGGATTTTCAGAGAGTACTTAGATCAGTTTGTCATCGTGTTCATTGATGACATCCTAATCTACTCGCGCACCGAGGAGGAGCACGCAGAGCATTTGCGCATGGTTTTACAGACACTGAGGGATCATCAGCTCTATGCCAAATTAGGGAAGTGTGGATTCTGGCTTCGGGAGGTACAGTTCCTTGGTCACGTCGTGTCAGATCAGGGTATTGCAGTGGATCCGAATAAGGTGTCGGCGGTGAGGGAGTGGGGACAGCCCACGACACCGACCGAGGTGCGCAGTTTTCTGGGTTTGGCCGGTTACTACAGGCGATTCATTAAAGGATTCTCTAAGATTGCAGGACCTTTGACGAATCTGACTCGGAAAGGAGTACCTTTCAAGTGGGATGATAGTTGTCAATTAGCGTTCGACGAGCTAAAGGACAAGTTGACATCTGCACCCGTGCTTGCATTGCCAAAGGGAGGGCTAGAGTATCGGGTTTACACAGACGCATCCTTACGGGGTCTTGGGGGTGTACTCCAGCAGGAGGAGAGGGATATAGCTTATGCTTCCAGGAAGCTAAAGCCCCACGAGAGGAATTACCCCACTCACGACCTAGAGTTGGCAGCAGTCGTTTTTGCTTTGAGGATATGGAGGCATTATCTTCTAGGAGAACAGTTTACTCTATTCACGGATCACAAGTCACTTCAGTATCTCTTCACACAGAAGGATCTGAATATGAGGCAGAGGCGGTGGCTAGAATTCGTGAAGGACTACCAGTTTCATATTCAGTATCATCCTGGTAAGGCCAATGTGGTAGCAGACGCATTGAGCCGAAGACCGACTGGGGAGATATCAGAGGTATGGAAAGCGAAGTGGAGAGAGCTCCAATATGAGGATGACGTAGCCAAGGCTTGCATGTCAGCTTTATCCATCACACCCGAGATCATTATGCGAGTTGTGAAGGCTCGGGCGGAGGATCAGATTTGTCGGGATAGGGTGGGCCAGTTGTTAGCTGAGGGAGCAGAGGGTTACTCGATTAGCTCAGAAGGAGGCCTACGCTTTAATGGGAGGTTAATGGTGCCAGATGATGAGGATTTGAGGCACGCTGTTATGACAGAATCCCATGGTTCGAAATTTGCGGTACATCCCGGTGGGGATAAAATGTACCAAGATATGAGGAGGCAGTATTGGTGGGCAGGAATGAAACGGGACATAGCGGAGTTTGTTTCGAAATGTGCCACGTGTCAGCTTGTGAAAGTTGACCACCAGAGACCATCAGGGATGCTACAACCGTTAGAAATTCCCGTGTGGAAGTGGGAGAGCATCTACATGGACTTCATCACAGGTTTACCTGTATCGCAGAGGGGTCACGACTCCATATGGCTTATTGTGGATCGGTTGACTAAGGTGTCCCACTTTTTGTCGGTACGCACAGACTTTGAGACGATGCGTTATGCACAGCTATTCATAGCAGAGATTGTTAAGCTGCATGGAGTGCCTATAAATATTGTATCCGACCGAGACAAAATCTTTGTCGCCCACTTTTGACAGAGCTTTCAGGAGGCAATGGGCACGGAGTTGCGCTTGAGTACAGCATATCACCCACAGACTGACGGACAGACTGAGAGAGTTTATCAGATGCTGGAGGACATGCTCAGAATGTGCATTTTGGACTTCGCGGGAGGATGGGAGAAATATCTTCCTTTGGTAGAGTTTGCGTATAACAACTCTTACCAATTCACGATTGGCATGGCACCGTTTGAGGCACTGTACGGGAGACCTTGTCGTTCACCCGTTTGTTGGTTAGAGGTGGGGGACAACAAACTCTTGGGGCCGGAGATTGTTCAAGAGACATCTTCCAAGATAGAGCTGATTCGAGGAAGAATTCGGATAGCTCAGGACAGGCAAAAGAGTTATGCTGACGCTTCTCGACGACATGTGGAGCTAGAAGTTGGGTACCAGGTTTTAGTCCGGGTATCCCCAATGAAAGGGGTGATGAGGTTCGGCAAGAAGGGTAAGTTAGCACCGCGATACGTAGGACCTTTCCCTATTATTGAGAGGGTGGGACCGGTGGCGTATAAGCTTGGGTTACCAGAACATCTTCAGCGGATACACGATGTATTCCATGTGGCATCGCTGAAGAAATATCGAAGGAGCGAGAGAGCCTTTTGGCACATTCCACTCGAGGAGATCGACTTACAGCCAGACATCTCGTATGAGGAGAGGCCGGTAGCTATTCTGGATCATAGTGAGCGGAAATTACGATCCAAGGTTGTTCCATTGGTTAGAGTACAGTGGGGTCATCACAATGTTGACGAGTCTACCTGGGAGCGAGAGGAGGATATGCGGGAATAATATCCAGAGCTTTTCAACGCAGGTACAATCTAATTTCGGGGACGAAATTCCTTTATAAGGGGGGGAGTATGTAACACCCCGTATTTTTGGTACATTTAAAATTGAATTAATTCAGAAATTCTAAATTACTAGTGTGTTGTAATTTAATGAATTAATTATGATAGAATATTATATAAATATTAATCTGGGATTGAATGGTTAATATTTAGGAAAAATTTATTTACTAAGTGAATAGTAATAATGAAATTTCGTCGTTTCGAGTATTAATGACGAGGTATGTACTTATCACATCCGGAAGTCGGTATAGACTATATTGGGTGGGGGATAAGTATTTTTATAAATTAATTCAGATGCAAATTCTGAGTGTACAGTTGAGTCCGGATGGGCCGAGATAGTCGGAAAAGTGTACCCGGGGGTAGTAAACGGGTCACGGGACGTTTTTAGACATAGCCGGGCCCACTCGGGGACATTTTGGTCACTTAGGCTTGGCCCATTAGTCAAAAAACGGGAATTGAAAAATTAACCTAATAAAAAGAAATTAGGGCATGGCTGAGCTTAATTAGAAAAAAGAACTAAAGGGTTAGGAAACCCTAGCAGCAGCCAAAGCCATTTTGGGGATCTCAAAGAACCAACAAGGTCATTTTCAACCTTGGAATCCATCACAAATTCAGACACTACGAAACCTAAGGCAAGTGAATAACTTGCAATAACATGAAAACTGTCTTTCAATTCATATTTGTGTGCTGTTATGAATTTATAATTCGTTTTGGGGTTCATGGTATAAACATGGGGCTTTGATAATTCTAAAGAAAACATGAATCTGTTTTGGCCGAAATTATGAGGAGTTATGTAAAATCTGATATTGGAATATTGATGTGTATCTGTTAGAATGATATCCAGATAAATTAGAACGAATTTGATGAAGAAATTTGGAGTAAAAATGTGTTTAAGGAAAAAGATGGATTTTCCCCAAAAATTTATGAATCAGTTGTTTATGGACGAATTGATGGTTGTTGTAGTCTTTCTGGGTTATCCTAATAAGGTTTCTAGTATACTCTGGTGTTAAGAAGGCTTAAAACTCATGTTAGAAGAGATTAGGGTTTAAGAAAATCCGTCCATGGCTGCCCTGTCTTCGCGAAGAAGACGAAGACCTGTTCGATCGATCGATCGACGGTCTGGGTCGATCGATCGACGGTCGCCAGAATCTGGCAGTTTCGCCAGTTGGTTATATAAGAGGGAATATTTATATAAAAATCTTATGTAATTAATTATTGAGAAATTAAATACATGAGTTTGAATCTAATTAATTGTAGATAGATTAATTAGGGTTTGAGGCTAATAAATTAGAGTCGGGAATTGTGACTCGGGTAAATTTATTTTGGGCTACGGGAGTAAGTCCAAATTTATGGTGGGGGCGACACCAAAAAATAACTAAATTAATTAAAGTGCAATTTAATTAATACTTAGAGTTGGACCATAAACTCTTAATAATTTTAATAGGCTTATGTTACGGATTTTAGTGAACGGTATAGCCGGGACTTTTATATTTATATATACGGAGGCGTTAGTATATATATATGGTGTGCTCAATTAATATCAGTGATTAGATATTTGTTACTATAGTGCTATAGGGGGAGGTTGCGCGTAGTGGATGAATCCCCTAGCTTGAGGAGTAGGGTGAGTATATTCCCGAGGTCATATCGTCCGTTATATGGGTGAGGGACAACTCACTTTCAGGGAAGGAATATGACCGCCTCCAATTATTTATTTTTATCAAGTTGGTGTGAAAATTCTGACTTGGGATAACTAGGCTATGTGATTATACCTAGTGGGATAGCACTTTATAGAATTTACATTCCGGGAGTATTTTACTCGGGAGGTTGCAAGTTATTATATATATTACAGTATGATTGTGAATGCTGGAATATGATTAAAAGTATATAACTTTATAATTAATTATATACGGAATATTAATGAAAAGTGAGTTATTTCACAGGTATAACAAGTGTAGAAGTTATATGAATATAAAAAGGGAAATGATTTAGTTAAGTTGATGTTACCAATAACTTATATATCAAAATCACTACATACTCAGTTAGAGTAGGGTGGGTATAAAGGAACTTTGTTAATTATCTAGTCATGAGATGAGTAACTAGGTAATTTAATTAAAGCATTCGTAGGGTATAATAGAGGAAGGGTAAGGAAGTCCTCAAGAGAGTGCGATATTAACTAAAAATATGAAGAGCATGCATATTTATTTATTACTGCAAGTTAATCATTTGTTAAATGTTTTTCAAATGTTTTGGGTACTAACCCTTGCTATAAAAACTTTTAAAAACCTTTTAGGTGTCCAACCACAGGGACGCCAGCCTTGACTATATTCCAGGGATCCGTTGCTGCAGCATGTGTGGATGTTGCGGGGTTTTGATAGACGCCTCATTCTTCATTCTTAAATGTAGAAGTTCATGATTAGTATTCGAGCATGTTGCTCACTTTCCATTTATTTGTATTAGACTTGTTGAGAGTTTATTCTTATCTTTATGGGATTTTTTATTTGGACCGTTGGTTTATTCAGTCAATTATTTTTACTTGTGAATGATTAATTCAGTTATCTGTGATTGTTATATAGTTTTATTTTCCGCATGGGTGTTTGTTAAATAATGAAAGATAAAAATTGGCACCAGTCTACTTTTCTCACTTAGGTGGTTAGTAATTAAATAAGACGACAGTGATGCTAAGAATGGACCAAATGAGAAACCTGTTATAACTTGATTTAGGACTGATCACCCGGGATTAATTAGGCGGGGTGTCACAGATGGTATCAGAGCATCAGGTTCTAGTGTCCTTAGGATCTGTACGGCTTTCTACGTTTCAGCGTAGCGTTCGGTTGTTATAGAGCCCTATTATTAGGACTGTTGATTATATTTTCCGCTTGTGAGATATCGTATTCCTGCTATTAGTTTTTGTATAAATTGTGTACTTATACAATTCAATCTATTTCAGATGCCACCAAAGAGACTGAGAGCGGAGAGGGCTGAGGCTAGAGATGAGGTGAGGGAGGCTCGCCAGGAGCCACAGGTACCGCCACCACCACCCCCACCCGAGTTGATTTCTACCACTCAGGTGGCAGTGATAGTGGCCCAAGCGGTCGAGACAGCAATGCGAGCTATGGCAGCTCATTTTCCACAGCCCCAGGCACCGCCTCCATTGGCTCCAGCAGTTCCGGCTCCAGTGGGGCCACCATCTTGGCAGCGAGTGAGGGAGACCTTTCAGAAGGGTCACCCACCTGAGTTTTGAGGTAGCACCAATGTGGTCGAGGCTTGTGACTGGAAGAAGAACATTCAGCGCCATCTGCGCATGTTAGAGGGTACAGAGGTGCAGAAACAGATGCTGGCTACCTTTCGTCTGTCAGGGGCAGCCTTACAGTGGTGGGAGTCCGTGACCACCGCTGAGGAGCGGGATTCGATGCCGATTTCTGAATTCTGGGTGCGGTTTGACCGCAAGTACTTCCCTCCAGCAGTAGAGTCTGAGATGAGAAAGAAATTCAGCGAGTTGGTACAGGGTGACAGGTCAGTAGCAGAATATGAGGAGGAGTTCACCCGGTTGGCAAATTTTGTGCCAAATGAGGTGAGAGATGAGGAGCGGAAGAAGTCAAAGTTCATGGATGGTCTAGCCTGGAGAATCAGGCAGCAATTGATTGGAAATCCGGCGTTAGTGACTTATACAGATGTCGTTAATGCCGCACTTGTACATTGTCAAGATCATCGTTTCCATGCTAAGGGAAACAAGAAGGCAGGTGAGCCGAGCCAGCAGGGCAAGGCGGTCACTAGTGGTGAGACGAGTGGCACACAGCAGCAGGTTATCATTCAGCAAGGGAATCAGGCTAAAAAGTTTAAGCCCGGTGGGTTCCGATCGGGAGGACAGGGGTTCAGGCAGGGGCAACCAGGCCCTAATCAGCAACAGCAGATTCCTCAGGGCCGACAGGGTCAAGGGAACAACGGGGGAGGCCACCCGGGGCAGCAATGTCAGGGCCAGCAGGGCCAACGACATGACGACCAGAAACGCTGTTTCTCCTGTGGCCAGCCAGGACACTTCAAGAGGGAGTGCCCGCAGAGGGGCGGAGGCCAGCAGCAGGGTGCCCAGCAGGGGCAACAGGGTCAGATGCCGCCAGCAGCGCCAGCCCCACCCGCCCCACAGCAGCAGGGGCAGATGCACTACGGACGTGTGTATAACGTTCAGGATGTTCCTAATCCCCCAGCACAGCAGGCGCCGCCCGCGATCGAGGGTACGTTTTCTATCCATGGCACTATGGGTCGGGTATTGTTTGATACGGGGGCTACACATTGCTTTATAGTTACACATTTCGCGAAGGCTTTAGGGTTGTTAGCCACCGCGGAGAGCACTGTTACGTGTGTCGACTCACCATTGGGGAATGGGTCGCTTATATTCTTTATATGTCGAGGAGTGGGGGTGGAGATTGGTGGTTTGGTATTACCTGCGGACATGTTGGTATTAGATATGCATGTTCACGATGTAATTATCGGTATGGATTGGCTCGCTGACTATAGAGCCATGATTGATTGCTTCGGTGGGAGCATTATTTTTGCCATTCCGGGACAAGAGATGTTTGTTGTGGCGATGCCTCGCCCAGAGGGAGGCTCGACCGCTCATTTATATTACATTGAGGAGGAAACCTCACAGGAAGTGGTAGTTCCTTTAGACTCTATTCCTGTGGTGAGGGACTTTGAGGATGTATTCCAGGAAATACCAGGATTACCACCCAGCAGAGAAATCGAATTTGTTATCGATTTGGCTCCGGGGACGAGGCCGATTGCTCGGGCACCTTACCGAATGGCCCCTTCAGAGATGCGGGAATTGAGGGAACAGATTCAGCAACTACTGGGTCAGGGTTTTATTCGGCGGAGTACATCGCCGTGGGGTGCGCCGGTATTGTTTGTAAAGAAGCGAGATGGTTCACTCCGCTTGTGCGTGGATTATAGGGAGCTGAACAAGGTGACGATACGGAATAAATATCCGTTGCCTCGGATTGATGATTTATTTGACCAATTGAGAGGGGCGTCTTACTTCTCCAAGGTCGACTTGAGGTCAGGGTATCATCAACTGCGTATCCGAGAGGGGGATGTTCCTAAGACCGCTTTCTTGTCGCGGTATGGATCATATGAGTTCAGGGTGATGCCCTTCGGGCTCACCAATGCACCAGCAGTGTTCATGGACCTCATGAACAGGGTTTTCAGAGAGTACTTAGATCAGTTTGTCATCGTGTTCATTGATGACATCCTAATCTACTCGCGCACCGAGGAGGAGCACGCAGAGCATTTGCGCATGGTTTTACAGACACTGAGGGATCATCAGCTCTATGCCAAATTAGGGAAGTGTGGATTCTGGCTTCGGGAGGTACAGTTCCTTGGTCACGTCGTGTCAGATCAGGGTATTGCAGTGGATCCGAATAAGGTGTCGGCGGTGAGGGAGTGGGGACAGCCCACGACACCGACCGAGGTGCGCAGTTTTCTGGGTTTGGCCGGTTACTACAGGCGATTCATTAAAGGATTCTCTAAGATTGCAGGACCTTTGACGAATCTGACTCGGAAAGGAGTACCTTTCAAGTGGGATGATAGTTGTCAATTAGCGTTCGACGAGCTAAAGGACAAGTTGACATCTGCACCCGTGCTTGCATTGCCAAAGGGAGGGCTAGAGTATCGGGTTTACACAGACGCATCCTTACGGGGTCTTGGGGGTGTACTCCAGCAGGAGGAGAGGGATATAGCTTATGCTTCCAGGAAGCTAAAGCCCCACGAGAGGAATTACCCCACTCACGACCTAGAGTTGGCAGCAGTCGTTTTTGCTTTGAGGATATGGAGGCATTATCTTCTAGGAGAGCAGTTTACTCTATTCACGGATCACAAGTCACTTCAGTATCTCTTCACACAGAAGGATCTGAATATGAGGCAGAGGCGGTGGCTAGAATTCGTGAAGGACTACCAGTTTCATATTCAGTATCATCCTGGTAAGGCCAATGTGGTAGCAGACGCATTGAGCCGAAGACCGACTGGGGAGATATCAGAGGTATGGAAAGCGAAGTGGAGAGAGCTCCAATATGAGGATGACGTAGCCAAGGCTTGCGTGTCAGCTTTATCCATCACACCCGAGATCATTATGCGAGTTATGAAGGCTCAGGCGGAGGATCAGATTTGTCGGGATAGGGTGGGCCAGTTGTTAGCTGAGGGAGCAGAGGGTTACTCGATTAGCTCAGAAGGAGGCCTACGCTTTAATGGGAGGTTAATGGTGCCAGATGATGAGGATTTGAGGCACGCTGTTATGACAGAATCCCATGGTTCGAAATTTGCGGTACATCCCGGTGGGGATAAAATGTACCAAGATATGAGGAGGCAGTATTGGTGGGCAGGAATGAAACGGGACATAGCGGAGTTTGTTTCGAAATGTGCCACGTGTCAGCTTGTGAAAGTTGACCACCAGAGACCATCAGGGATGCTACAGCCGTTAGAAATTCCCGTGTGGAAGTGGGAGAGCATCTACATGGACTTCATCACAGGTTTACCTGTATCGCAGAGGGGTCACGACTCCATATGGGTTATTGTGGATCGGTTGACTAAGGTGTCCCACTTTTTGTCGGTACGCACAGACTTTGAGACGATGCGTTATGCACAGCTATTCATAGCAGAGATTGTTAAGCTGCATGGAGTGCCTATAAATATTGTATCCGACCGAGACAAAATCTTTGTCGCCCACTTTTGACAGAGCTTTCAGGAGGCAATGGGCACGGAGTTGCGCTTGAGTACAGCATATCACCCACAGACTGACGGACAGACTGAGAGAGTTTATCAGATGCTGGAGGACATGCTCAGAATGTGCATTTTGGACTTCGCGGGAGGATGGGAGAAATATCTTCCTTTGGTAGAGTTTGCGTATAATAACTCTTACCAATTCACGATTGGCATGGCACCGTTTGAGGCACTGTACGGGAGACCTTGTCGTTCACCCGTTTGTTGGTTAGAGGTGGGGGACAACAAACTTTTGGGGCCGGAGATTGTTCAAGAGACATCTTCCAAGATAGAGCTGATTCGAGGAAGAATTCGGATAGCTCAGGACAGGCAAAAGAGTTATGCTGACGCTTCTCGACGACATGTGGAGCTAGAAGTTGGGGACCAGGTTTTAGTCCGGGTATCCCCAATGAAAGGGGTGATGAGGTTCGGCAAGAAGGGTAAGTTAGCACCGCGATACGTAGGACCTTTCCCTATTATTGAGAGGGTGGGACCGGTGGCGTATAAGCTTGGGTTACCAGAACATCTTCAGCGGATACACGATGTATTCCATGTGGCATCGCTGAAGAAATATCGAAGGAGCGAGAGAGCCTTTTGGCACATTCCACTCGAGGAGATCGACTTACAGCCAGACATCTCGTATGAGGAGAGGCCGGTAGCTATTCTGGATCATAGTGAGCGGAAATTACGATCCAAGGTTGTTCCATTGGTTAGAGTACAGTGGGGTCATCACAATGTTGACGAGTCTACCTGGGAGCGAGAGGAGGATATGCGGGAACAATATCCAGAGCTTTTCAACGCAGGTACAATCTAATTTCGGGGACGAAATTCCTTTATAAGGGGGGGAGTATGTAACACCCCGTATTTTTGGTACATTTAAAATTGAATTAATTCAGAAATTCTAAATTACTAGTGTGTTGTAATTTAATGAATTAATTATGATAGAATATTATATAAATATTAATCTGGGATTGAATGGTTAATATTTAGGAAAAATTTATTTACTAAGTGAATAGTAATAATGAAATTTCGTCGTTTCGAGTATTAATGACGAGGTATGTACTTATCACATCCGGAAGTCGGTATAGACTATATTGGGTGGGGGATAAGTATTTTTATAAATTAATTCAGATGCAAATTCTGAGTGTACAGTTGAGTCCGGATGGGCCGAGATAGTCGAAAAAGTGTACCCGGGGGTAGTAAACGGGTCACGGGACGTTTTTAGACATAGCCGGGCCCACTCGGGGACATTTTGGTCACTTGGGCTTGGCCCATTAGTCAAAAAACGGGAATTGAAAAATTAACCTAATAAAAAGAAATTAGGGCATGGCTGAGCTTAATTAGAAAAAAGAACTAAAGGGTTAGGAAACCCTAGCAGCAGCCAAAGCCATTTTGGGGATCTCAAAGAACCAACAAGGTCATCTTCAACCTTGGAATCCATCACAAATTCAGACACTACGAAACCTAAGGCAAGTGAATAACTTGCAATAACATGAAAACTGTCTTTCAATTCATATTTGTGTGCTGTTATGAATTTATAATTCGTTTTGGGGTTCATGGTATAAACATGGGGCTTTGATAATTCTAAAGAAAACATGAATCTGTTTTGGCCGAAATTATGAGGAGTTATGTAAAATCTGATATTGGAATATTGATGTGTATCTGTTAGAATGATATCCAGATAAATTAGAACGAATTTGATGAAGAAATTTGGAGTAAAAATGTGTTTAAGGAAAAAGATGGATTTTCCCCAAAAATTTATGAATCAGTTGTTTATGGACGAATTGATGGTTGTTGTAGTCTTTCTGGGTTATCCTAATAAGGTTTCTAGTATACTCTGGTGTTAAGAAGGCTTAAAACTCATGTTAGAAGAGATTAGGGTTTAAGAAAATCCGTCCATGGCTGCCCTGTCTTCGCGAAGAAGACGAAGACCTGTTCGATCGATCGATCGACGGTCTGGGTCGATCGATCGACGGTCGCCAGAATCTGGCAGTTTCGCCAGTTGGTTATATAAGAGGGAATATTTATATAAAAATCTTATGTAATTAATTATTGAGAAATTAAATACATGAGTTTGAATCTAATTAATTGTAGATAGATTAATTAGGGTTTGAGGCTAATAAATTAGAGTCGGGAATTGTGACTCGGGTAAATTTATTTTGGGCTACGGGAGTAAGTCCAAATTTATGGTGGGGGCGACACCAAAAAATAACTAAATTAATTAAAGTGCAATTTAATTAATACTTAGAGTTGGACCATAAACTCTTAATAATTTTAATAGGCTTATGTTACGGATTTTAGTGAACGGTATAGCCGGGACTTTTATATTTATATATACGGAGGCGTTAGTATATATATATGGTGTGCTCAATTAATATCAGTGATTAGATATTTGTTACTATAGTGCTATAGGGGGAGGTTGCGCGTAGTGGATGAATCCCCTAGCTTGAGGAGTAGGGTGAGTATATTCCCGAGGTCATATCGTCCGTTATATGGGTGAGGGACAACTCACTTTCAGGGAAGGAATATGACCGCCTCCAATTATTTATTTTTATCAAGTTGGTGTGAAAATTCTGACTTGGGATAACTAGGCTATGTGATTATACCTAGTGGGATAGCACTTTATAGAATTTACATTCCGGGAGTATTTTACTCGGGAGGTTGCAAGTTATTATATATATTACAGTATGATTGTGAATGCTGGAATATGATTATAAGTATATAACTTTATAATTAATTATATACGGAATATTAATGAAAAGTGAGTTATTTCACAGGTATAACAAGTGTAGAAGTTATATGAATATAAAAAGGGAAATGATTTAGTTAAGTTGATGTTACCAATAACTTATATATCAAAATCACTACATACTCAGTTAGAGTAGGGTGGGTATAAAGGAACTTTGTTAATTATCTAGTCATGAGATGAGTAACTAGGTAATTTAATTAAAGCATTCGTAGGGTATAATAGAGGAAGGGTAAGGAAGTCCTCAAGAGAGTGCGATATTAACTAAAAATATGAAGAGCATGCATATTTATTTATTACTGCAAGTTAATCATTTGTTAAATGTTTTTCAAATGTTTTGGGTACTAACCCTTGCTATAAAAACTTTTAAAAACCTTTTAGGTGTCCAACCACAGGGACGCCAGCCTTGACTATATTCCAGGGATCCGTTGCTGCAGCATGTGTGGATGTTGCGGGGTTTTGATAGACGCCTCATTCTTCATTCTTAAATGTATAAGTTCATGATTAGTATTCGAGCATGTTGCTCACTTTCCATTTATTTGTATTAGACTTGTTGAGAGTTTATTCTTATCTTTATGGGATTTATTATTTGGACCGTTGGTTTATTCGGTCAATTATTTTTACTTGTGAATGATTAATTCAGTTATCTGTGATTGTTATATAGTTTTATTTTCCGCATGGGTGTTTGTTAAATAATGAAAGATAAAAATTGGCACCAGTCTACTTTTTTCACTTAGGTGGTTAGTAATTAAATAAGACGACAGTGATGCTAAGAATGGACCAAATGAGAAACCTGTTCTAACTTGATTTAGGACTGATCACCCGGGATTAATTAGGCGGGGTGTCACAGCCTGGAACCACTAGCCTGTCCTCTCCCTACTCCTCTCGCTATGCCTCTAGGAGATGAACCTAGACTAGCAGTAGTTGTTTGAGTCCCTCATATTAGCATAGGACAGTTCTTTTTGGAATGGCCAATTTTATGACACTAATAACACTCTACCCCTTTAACCTGGGACAATCTAGACTAGTACGGTTCTCAACTTTTCAAAAATAGCATGTAATATGCTTAGACTAGCCATTCGCATTCTCTTGCTGTCTATTATGTCGGCCCATCGATCCTGCACCCCTAAAACTGCTTAATGTCCTATTCTGAACATAATGTACAATCCCTCTACCGCCCTGAAATCTTTGACTCTCCCATTTTGAGTATTTTATATTACCTTTTTTTATGAGATGGATCAAATCTACTTATTTTTCCCCTTTGTTCCCTATTCTTTATTGTATCATTAACATCTCCCTTGACCACCATAGCTTTATTGATTAAAGAAGTGTAAACTACCATTTCACGTGCAGTGATTCTAGACTTGATAACCCAGTTCAATCCATCCTAAATTTTGGTGCATTTGTCCTCCTCATCATATAAGAAACGTAATGAAAATCGCGACAAATATATAAATTTAGGTTCATGCTCCCTGGCCGACATATTCCCCTGAGTCAATGATAAAAAATATCTCTCTTTTTGCTTCCAATACATACGAGGAAAATACTTTTCATATGAGAATTTAATAAAGGAATCCCAAGTAATTACCTGGCGCCCCTGGAGTAAGCAATAAATGTTTTGAAGACTCCGACCAATATTTAGCTTCGCCCTTTAACATGAAAGTAGCCAAAATTAACTTTTGCACGCCAGATACATTCATCACCCCAAAGATAGCTTCTGTGTCTCTAACCTAAGCCTCAACTTCTAAAGGATCTATAAAACCGGATAATGCTGAGGGATTCAATCTGATAAACTTCTCGTACAGAGTATTCTTCTCCTCTCGTTGTATTACCCTTTATGTTCTGGCTAAAGTCTGCTCCTACAAGTACTTGGTTTGTTGTTCAGCTATTTGCATCATAAACATGTTCTGTTTGTTCCACCATTAAAGTCATGGCATGACCCATTCTCTGCATATATGTAAGTTGTTTAGGTGTCCCCTATACATTATTTGGATTTTGTTGGTTTACCTCAATTACAGTTAATGTATTTGAAGCCTCCTCCTCCAGCCACTCGTGAACATTTTCTCTTTTCATATCTTATTATCTGCCATAAATCACAATTATAGAAACAAGTATACAACATTTATTCATAACATAATAGTTAGTTATTTTCACAAGTTAATATAAATGACTCACACTGCACTATTTCTGCCACTGCCATATCCAAACTCTCTAACTCCATAATATATAAACATAAAGCTCTGATACCAAGTTGTCACACCTTACCCCACAAGGATATAAATAACTAAATAATTCGCAAACCATATTATTTATTTATTTATTTATTTATTTATTTATTTATTTATTTTGTAATACACATTAAAACAACTTCAAGGTTAAAATGCGGAATACTCAAAATCCAATAATTTTAAGGATACATAATTTAAACAAAACTCCAATACAATTTAACTTAATTATAACTAGTACAAATGTATAAAACAAAACTGACGAGACCCAGCTACTATTCACACAATATTCTAGACTTGGCAATGGCAAAATGTAAACATATAAAATCACAAGTTTATAAAACTCAGCGAATGTACTACATCTCTGTATAGTAAAATTACTATATTAACATCTCAACATCTCAATATATCCATTTATGTGTCAAATTATGCCATATTCATATCCGGAATTAGTAAACCCCGCATCTCTTGCCCGTAGGCAATAGTCAAATCTATAGGTTTTAATAACCCAACATCTTCAGAATTGCATAACAACTCAATATATCTTGACTTTTATAAAGCCATAACATCTCAACATCTCTTGAATTTTAACAAGCTATAACATCTCAACATATAATACATACACATTATATCCATAATCAACTCAGTAAGTACACTCACCTTGGTAACTTATCAGGCTTTTCATTTTCCTTTGTCCGGAACTTATTCAATCGTTTTTTCTTCCTTTCCTATCATTATTACAATATTAGCATCATAATAGTAATATCAACAATCCAATCAATATCTTAAACGTAACTCGATTCATAAGCATCATATGATGCTATTCAAACCATTTATCATAAATGAAGTTACATCCAAATTCATGTTAAGTTATTTAACATATCCAATTCATAGCCCAAACATACTTTAATTTATTCTTGGTAATACAGTTATTACCATATTAGGTTCCTAATACAAAATACGACACATAATTTCAAGTTTTCTAAAGCAAAATATGCCATTTTTCTTTACTACATAGCAAATCTGCCATATTGGCTCCTCTATCGTTTAGTCAACTACCAGGAATTTTCATAATTTTTCTACATCATAACTTTCTATGATATTCCACTAAATTTAAATACACATATTTAATGATAAAAAATTAAAGTTTCATAATTTTTAGAGTTCATTTGCTATGTTGAGCAAAACATTAAACACGTGGTATGCATACTTACACTTTTGGGGTAGATTCTGTACCTGAACTTCAAACCGTCACCCAAGATTCATTTCTTGGTATTCTAATATAATTTTCGAATATGACATACATATATGAGTCTATTTTAATCTCCAACTATAATTAGTCAATTTGAGTAAGTACACGAAAAGATATCGAAGTTTTAATACACAAGGTTTCCAATCGAAGCAGTATAAAGGGTTTGCACCTTCAACTTTCTTTAAACTCCTATCCACCCATACATATACATTAAGGCGTGAAAGTTTAATAAATATTTGACAATTTATATCATTTAAATCAGTAATACAAGAAAAACAACAAGATTTATGGATAGAATTACCTTAGGGACTTTTACGTAATTTTCTACGGATTTTTCTCCTCACTTTCTTCTTCCTGAACTTCCCGACTCTCTTTCCTCAAGATAAACTCTCAAAAACTGAACCAAGGCTGAATTTTATAAAGAAATGGGATGATTTGATGGGTTATAAGTCGGACAAACCCACCTCCCTTTTCAATCAATCAAAACAAACAATTTGTTGTACTAATAACACAAAATACCAATTAACTAATGGACAGATTTGCCTTTGCTTCGTAATTTTAGCATAACTCCTTACCCGAACCTCTGTTTTTCACATCGTTTGTTGTGCTACAAACTTAACTCACATATTTACAACTATATAGTTTTCGCCTCAACCAATTATTATATTATATGGGTCAAGAATAGTCTCCCATATGCATATTTCTATCGAAACATCAAAATTTTGTGTTTGTAACTAATTCAATATTTAATATTTTATGAAGGTAGGATTACACTAAGCATAATAACTTAAAATTTTATATATTAATAACACATTACCCATATAACATGATTCTAACATAATTTATCATAATTATATCACATTTTTGGTCGATAATTTAGTTTTAGAATGCTTCTTCTAGCTACCAAAAATCCTTCCAACGAAAATTTGGCATCAAGTTAGTGAGGTCCATACAGAATAGTAGCAAAGGGAGGAGGCATATCATACCACCCAGAGGAGTTAGTTCAAATACCAATACTTAGGTCACTGAAGACCATGAGCCTGGGGAAATTTTATCATTAAGCATATGGTTTACTTTTGCAAATATTTTAGTCTAATAAATATAATGCGTGTTAATAAATGTGTTTTTTTGTTAACCATTCCTCCAAAATCAAACTCCATCATCAAATCCATTTGAAAACGTCGGTACAACCCAACATAGGTTATTTGATCTAGAAAGTGTGTAAACCTACTTAACAATGGGTGGTACGACTTGGAGATAAGTCAATAACCTAAGATTTGACATTCAACCCATTTAAAATGGTGGTACAACCCAACATGGCATAGTCGGCATAAAATATGTATAAACCCACCTAAGAATGGGAAGTACAACTTAAAAACAAGTTGGTCACCCAAGATTTGGTATCGAATCCACTTCGAAATCGTAGTACAACCCAATATGGGTTGGTCGGCGTAGAATAGGCATAAACCCACCTAATAATGGGCAATACGACTTAAAGATAAGTCGATCACCTAAGATTTGACATTAAACCCACTTGAAAATCGTGGTACAACCTACATGGGTCAATAATCCTATAATAGATATAAGCCACTTAATAATGGGTGGCATTAGTACAACCCAATATGGATTGGTGAACCTAAAATAGGGATAATAATGGGTGGTATGACTTAGATATAAGTCGGTCGCCTAAGGTTTAACTCTAACCCCTCTTGAAAACGGTTGTGCAGCCCAACATGGGTCAATTGGCCTATAATGGTCATAAACCTACCTAATAAAGGGTGGTACGACTTAGAAGTAGGTCGATCGCCTAAGATTTCACATTAAACCTACTTGAAAACAATGGTATAACTTTCAAAGTAAGTTAAATAAGAATGATAAATTCCAATTTAGATCAATTGGTTAGTCATTTAGCCTTTTGATTACTTACACAAGTCAATGGAGTCGGTCACAAACCACAACTCTACTGACTATCAACTAAGTTAAATAATAAAGTTAACTTACAATTTTAATCAAATGGTTAGTCATTTAGCCTTTTGACTAATTATACAAGTCAATTGAGTCTTTAACAAACCACAACTCAACTGACTACTAACTTAATTAAATAAGGAAGTTAACTCTTTTAGTCATTTAGTCTCTTGATTAATTATACAAGTTAATGGAGTCGGTCACAGACCATAATTACAACAATTAGGTTAAATAAGAAAGTTAACTTGTAATATTTTATCTACTGATTAGTTAATTAACCCATTGGTTAATTAAATAAGTCAATGGGATCGGTTGTAAATCACAGTTTCACCAATTTCCAGCTAAGTTAATCAATATGTGAACTGACAAGTTTTGGTTAAAAATTAGGCAAATTAGTGGTAAAACTAGGCAATGAAGTTAGATATACATAATAAGAATAATGAAAGGCAGAAAATAACTTTCATTAATTTAAAAGAAAAATGGCACAAGGACTACATAGGGTAGCCAACCGACTTACAATATAAAAAAAAATACATAAAAAGTAAGCCAAAAACTAAAGGCAACTAAGAGAGACCTCCCCCTAACTAGCAACAATATTATTTCCTTAGTCGATCGCCTCAGTAAGAACAACAGGTTGAGTAACCGTCTGCTCGCACCCCTACTTACTTATTGTAATACCCTGTAATTCTGTGTGATTTTATTTTAATTATAGAAATTGGATTAATTGATTTAAATGGAGAAAAAAATAACTTATAATTAATCCAGATTTAATTGTAATAATTACAAGCGTGACAAGAGTTAGTATTTGTAGAGGGGGCTTGAAGGTAATCTTGAGATTAGGGACAAATTCCTAATTAGTAACAGTGTTTGAGATTAAGCAACCGAGGCAGCTCAAGCGGGGCAACTCAGCGCGACAGCTCATATTTTAGATTGTTGTATTAGTCATATTGTATTTTCATTATTGATGACTGCAAGCTACCAAGGTTGTAATGACGTAACGATAATAACAAATGAGTTTGTGTGAGGTCAAACGGTACTTGCGAAAGACCAGGCTTGGCAGGGCCTGAGAGAGCTTTCATGCTCTATCGAATGACCTCACCGTGGGAACTTTAGAGGGACTTGGTTTGGAGGATTGAGAAGTGAGTCACCGTTGGGGCTTTTCCTGACCATCTTAGATATACCTGGTAAAACACCGAAGTACCCTGACCGTGGAATCTCAAGCGGAGCAGCTTGGAGTCCCATCGGGCGTTGAGTTATGAACCAGATAGCCCTCTACTTAATGTCACATCTACTGTAGGTGATGTTGCTGGCCAGCCAAATAATATCAAACATACACTTGAGTAAACCACGGTGGTATTCGGGCCTGTCAGGCAGTTGGTGAGCCACCTATGCGACAACAACCCCCTGACACACAGTGGTTAGGCAAAAGGCATGTCTTGGCATTTAATGATTATGACGTGGAGGCAACTAACACATCAGGAATTTAATGTTTTGACATAAAGTATGAGGGATGTCTTTCATAGTTTTAATGACTGAGTTGCCTCGGGGATGGTGTGGGGGGGCTATTTAACGACCCCAACCACCCCTGAGGAAGGACATGATCTTTTTTTAGAACTCAGGAGTTATTACTAGAGATACACATCAGAGAGAGAGAATTATTTGCAAACTAGAGGGTTTATCCACTCACCATTGTTATTTATTACGAAGCTTTTAATACTTGACAGAGATTCTTGAGGGTGTATGGTGTGTTTCTACCTGCCTACCAAGGTGTACCTACGGTGCTCACTTATCTCTCCCTCCATCTAAGTTACTTCTAAAGTTTATTACTATCTCCTCAGTTATACACGAGAGATTTGTGAGTTTAAACTGAGTTCATCTTCATTGTGTTTGTGTTTGTATGTTCTATCATCAATCCAAGGTTTATGGCTAATTAACTTGTCATTACCATACTTAAAAGGGGTTACGCCTCCATTTATAATCTAAAGTACCCTCCTACATTAACTTGCAAGAACAATGGGCATAGGAACCTCAAGTGAGGTATGTAAATCAGAGGGGACTGAGAGTGTTATCTCGGGTTGTGTCACCTCTGGGGGCGAAGAATCACCCGCAGGCTCAGCAGCATCACCTCCCACAATAACTTCCCTAGCACGATGGGAGACTGAACGACGAGAATAAGTGATCCTCGTCATGGGGGAACGGGGAGGAGTCACATCAGTACGAGATATACCGAAACGCCCCCCATAAAAGGGCTCACGGGAGGACTAGGGGGTTTGTTCTTTCCATATCAATCCCCTACACCACAGTTGTCAAGAATAAATAAGCAAATACAGCCTGCCTTAAGCAAAAAAGAGAACGAGTAAATCAAGCATACATACCTCAGATTCAGAGGGGTAACGAGAAGATATGACCACAGGCGAAGAAGGAGGAGTACAAACAACAGAGGGGGCAGGAGTTCGATGCACCTCAAGAGTTCATTTTTTCTGAGACTTGGTACTTAGAGTCTTCTTCCTTGTCCCCGCTGCACCAGTACCAACATCTTGAGGAACCCTTGAACTCTTTCTCCTCCTTGTAGATGGCTCTGTGGGATCAACCACCACCGAGGGAAAAGCAACCGAGGGAGGAACAACGACAGCGTGCCGTTGATACTCAGCATTAATCCGATCTATCTCTGCCTGGGCCTCCTTCCTTATGCGCTCAGCCATCTCGACAGACATGGGGGGTGGAACGGAGGCTATGGGGAGGGCTGCCACGGGAGTCTGGGGCTTCTGGGACTTAGACTTTGGCTTTGATGTCCCACTTTTGGCCTTTTTCGCCTTCTTGGCAGGTGGTTGAGAAGGCCCCTCGCCGGTAGTAGCTTCCGTTGAAGGGGCAGCCTTCTTCAGAACTGCAGGAGTTTTGGGTTTAGGCATGGCAACTGGGACCATGGGACAAAGTGGGGGAAGCTCGGTGGGAGGTGCTTTGGGGGTTGTACTCAGAGGGAATTCCACCCCAAGCACAGAATTACCTTTTAGCCCCAACTCTAGGGCAGAAAATAAAGAAACAGGAGGATACATGGGATCTCCCTCAATAAACTCAGCAATTGCAGCCAGTTGTTTCGGCCAGTATTTTATAACAAACAGAGGGGTCACATCCCCTTGCCTAGTAATACTGGGAATGGTGATGGCAGAGTCGCACGGTTCACGATTTGCGGTACATTACGGAGGGGATAAGATGTACCAGAATATGAGGATACAGTATTGGTGGAGCGAAATGTAGAAGGACATCGCCAAGTTTGTTTTGAGGCGTGCCATTTGTCATTTGGTGAAGACGAACCATGAGAGACCGAGAGGACTACTACAGCCGTTAGAGATCCCTATATGGAAATGAGAGAGCATTTCCGTGGATTTCATCACAGGGCTACCCATATTTTAGAGGGGTTACGATTCCATATGGGTAATTATGGATCGATTGACTAAGGTAACCCATTTTTTACCAGTTTAGACAGACTATACTATGGGACAGTATGCTCAGATCTTCATTACCGAGGTAGTGAGACTCCACGGAGTGCCCCTTGATATTGTGTCCGACCGGAATAATATTTTTGTGTCCAGATTTTGGGAGAGTTTCCAGCAAGCTATGGGCACGGAGTTATGGTTGAGTTCGGCCTATCACCCGCAGATGGATGGGCAAACAGAGCGGGTGAACCAGATGTTTGAAAATATGTTACGGATGTGTGTCTTGGATTTTGGCGGGGGATGAGAGCAGTACCTCCCACTGGTGGAGTTTGTTTATAATAACTCCTACTAGTTTACTATTGGCATAGCTCCTTTTGAGGCGCTGTATGGCAGTCCTTGTCGTTCTCCAACATATTAGCTTGAAGTGGGGAACAATAAATTACTTGGGCCGGAGGTGATTGAGGATACCTCGGCTAAAGTTGAGTTGATACAGAGTCGCATTCGGGCTGCTCAAGATCGAAAGAAGAGTTACGCTAACGCCAAAAGATTCTTCAGAGAGTTTAGTGTTGGGGATCAGGTGTTGTTGCGAGTATCGCCTATGAAGGGGGTAATGCGGTTTGGGAAGAAAGGTAAGTTGGCGCCGAGGTATGTTGGGCCATTTCCTATTATTGAGCGGATTGGTCCAGTAGCTTATCGACTTGGGTTACCGGAGCACTTGCATAGAATTCATGATGTGTTCCATATTTCGTCACTGAGGAGATATCTTCGGGATGATTTGGCCCACACCTATATTTCCTTATAGGAGATTGATCTTCAGCCCGATAGTTCCTACGAGGATGGACCAATTGCGATTTTAGACCATAGTGAGAGGAAGCTGAGGTCAAAGATGGTGCCGTTAGTACGAGTGCAATGGCGGCATCATAATGTAAAGGAGTCTACCTGGAAGCGTGAGGATGACATGCGGGAAAAGTATCCAGAGTTATTCACACCACGTATACCTTGATTTAGCCTTTTTTTGAATTTCAGCATGAAATTCTATTATTATGAGGGAAGTATGTAATACCCCGTAATTTTTTGTGATTTTATTTTAATTATAAAAATTGGATTAATTGATTTAAATCGAGAAAATTTTAATTTATAATTAATCGAGATTTAATTGTAACAATTACTAGCGTAACGAGAGTTAGTATTTATCAGAAATAATTACATTGAATATTACTCAACGAGTAGAATAATATATGAATACGAGAATATCATTTTGGTTGGGAGTGAAAATACGGCAGTTGCAATACACATAGTGGGGACGCGCGTGTGAGTCGTGTCAATATTACTTTATTAATCTAATAAGGATAAACTGTTTTTATGTGACTCGTATGGCCGTTTTGAGTTCGCCAGTGTGTCCAGAAGGGTCAAAATAGTCAGAAAACACTACTCGGGCGTCTTATTTGGATTCCGGTGCATTTTAGCCCAAAACGACACTCCAGAGGGGTATTTTGGTCTTTTGGTATTTTTGGAAATTAAAATGGACGAAAATCAGGAATTAAATTAGGAATGTACGTGGGAGTTGTCAGTTTCCAACTTACGTGAGAGAGAGGGAGAGAACCAAGAGGAAGAAGGAGAACTGAACAGTGCTTTCGGCTAAGAAATCAAGCCCTTTCACCGAAAATCACACCAACGCGTAAATTGGGATGAGAGGATCATCCCCATACCAATTTCGTTCGATGATTCAGAGGTTCACAAACAGGCAAGTGTTTATCTTGCCAAAATTTAGAGCAAATATGATTCATGTTAACCTTAGCTGACGAGATAACCATGTACTATGAAATTAAGACTAGATTGTTAAATAAATTTCAAAATTTGAAGATAGCTTTGCATGTAGATGAATAACCCTATTATAGGAAATACTAAGTCTGGAAATTTTATGCTATAATCACAAAAATAATTGGGTTATTTGAATGATTGTTTATGGTGGGTTTATTTTAAGGGGCTTTTAGGGATTTGAGGTATTAGTTTAAATTTCATATGATTATGTAAAGATTTTTCATTTAAATTATGTTAGAAAGTACCCTATTGTGATTTGGAATAGTTTATAATCATTAATTGGGAGTTGGGATGAATTTTAGACGAATTTGGATGAGGAAAGGATTGGAAAAACGAAGTTTGGAAGAACATGAGTAATATCAGAATTTTCGTATGAAGACCTGCCCAGGTCATTCGAATGAGAATCCTGGACTTTTAACGAGATTCCATAATGCTTATTTATGACCCGGTCAAGTTAGAATCCTTCTAGGTTGGTCCAAGTGACAAAAAGTAACCTACTCTATCATCGAATGACTTAAATTCCTAGTTAGTAGTGAGTTGAGAGCGTGACTATTCAAGGGGGTATAGCGGGGGTAATAGTGCCTTAGAGATAATGTACTTGTTAGAGAGATAAGTAGTATGGTTAAAACATTGTGAGTAGTAGAGACAAAAATGCTACATATAAACTCGGGGAGTTGGGTTACGCGAATTCTTATTGTATATAATAAGTTGTGTGTATACTTATTGATTGCGTTATTATGTGTATAACATACCCACGCTGCTTGCTATTGAGCGGAGGTTACGCGTTGTGGACAATCATGCCTCGAGCAGCCTTCGAGTGGGATATTGGTTTGTACCACTAATGCATAGAACCTAGGTACGAGCCATCTGTGAGTACGATAGTGATAACAGTCGTATGGGTGCGTTGGTATGTGCGTAGCCCATCGGCTTGGGACTATGTTCGCCTCCAATATATGTGTTTTGTTTTGATGGTTCGTGAGAGACTGAACCTTTAGTCCTTTATGCAATGAGCGATGCAATAGGACATGATAACAGAGTATGCAGGCACCGCAACTGTGTCTCGGGGTGCAATAGAGTGTACATGTGTGACACCCTTCCCAATAAAATACCGGTTGATTAGTCATATATCAGATTAAAACAGGAATCTCATCTGGTTCATTCTTAACATCAATGTCGAAAACTTTTTCAAACTTACTAACCACCTAGTATTCAAAAGTTAATGTCAAAATTTTAATCTTTTTATTTAACAACAACAACCATATGAATATCAATACGAACCATTCACACAAAACGTGAATCTAAAGCAATACTGAATAAATCAATAAATGACCGGCCGAATAAACCATCAGCAGAAAACCAACATCCACTAATATAATCCAACAAAGAATCGTAACCAGTACAAAACCAAACTGAAATGAAAATAGCTGGGGCAACATGCCCGAAAGAAATACCAAGTTGCATCCTACTCTAGGAATGAAATGATTGAATCGTCGATGTCCAAATCCTGTAACATCCACACCTGTTGCAACTACGCATCCCTGGAATAGATCTTCAAGTTTGGCATCCCTGTGGCTGGATATTTAAAAGGTTTTGAAAATATTTTGCAAGTAAGGGTCAGAGCCCAAAGTCCTTTTGAAAATATTTTGCAAGTGAATTAAAATGCAACAATTAAAATGTATGAATGTTCTTCGTATTTAAGTTAGTGTCACACTCTCTTGGGATACATTTCACCCCTCCTCTAAAGTACACACCTAACACTTTCTTCCTGACCCTCCTAGTTACACTACCTCGTCTAACTAGCCTTGTCATGAAACTCATTGAACTCTACTCTAACCCGAGTAATTTGTATATTTTCTTCGTAAGTTATTTATATTATTAACTTAATTAATCATTTTCTTAAAATCCATATAACATTCACTAGTTATATAAGTAATACAAATTCTCTTCATGTATTTAATTACCCGTATATAATTATCTACTCCATTATATACGTAGAACTATATTCCACAATTATACATATGTTGAATATAAATAAAACCGCTCTTAAAAGCCATATAACATTCACTAGTTTATATAAGTAATACAAATTTTCTTCATGTATTTAATTACCCGTATATAATTATCTACTCCATTATATATGTAGAACTATATTCCACAATCACACATATGTTGAATATAATTAAAACCATCCTTTCGAGTGATATCTCATCGGATGCATTCTCTAAAGTGTAATCATCCCAAGCCTACTCAGTCCCACCTGGATTTCTGAGACAGCTAGCCACCGACGAATCAGAACATAAAAATATAAACGTATTAGAGACGGTCATATTCCCTCGAGTGTGAAGACAATCATCTCGATGCCCACCTCTATTTTAACGCTATGACCTGGAAAAATACTCGCCATACTCCTCAAGCTAGGGGATTCACCCACATTGTGCAACCTCCCCCCGATAGCACTAGAGCATATAATTCTAAATAAATACCTAGCCACCAGTTTTTATGAGCACAACAATATATATATACTATCACACTACCGTATATGTATATATATAAATATAATTTAATCCCAACTTTACCGTGTATAAAGTCCGTAACACTAGCCAACATATTCCCGAGTTTATGGTCTGACTCTAATTTAATTAATTTATCAATTAATTAATTTAATATCTCCCCGAGTCTATGGTATGACTCTAATTTAATTAATATGCCCATTAATTAACTTAATATCTCCCCTAGTCTATGATCCGACTCTAATTTAATTAATATGCCCATTAATTAACTTAATACCTCCCCGAGTTTATGGTCCGACTCTAATTTAATTAATATACTCATTAATTAATTTGATATTTCCCTGATGTCACACAACCAATGTACCCGGACTCGCTCACCTGACCCGAATTTTCATCTCTTAGAACGTACTCCTCAAAATTCCATTATAAAGAGAACGCTCCTAATTAAATAATATTTAACAATTTATTATATCATCCTATAATAAATTATTCCAACTATAAACTTTAATTAATTAATCCCCCATTAATTAATCTATTTTCATGGCATCACTCAACCAAAATATCCGAACATCCCCTTGGTCCATACTACAATGTCCCCAATTAATTATTAAAAATTCTCCTCAATAAATTTTGCACAATTATTAATGTGGGGTTTTCAATTTACTCAATCTGCCCAGATTTTTAAAATGTCGTTTTGGGGAATTTCGAGGCCGTTTTGGAAAAAAGGTATTAGAGAATAAAAGTTAGAAAACGCCATTTTCTAGAGGACAACTCGAATAGAATCGCCATTAACAACTTTTGTGAAGCTTTTTACCCAGAATTATCCACTAAATCCTTACGAATCAAAACAAGTCCCAATATCTTAATTCCAAATTTCTATATCCAATTGATAATAACTATATGAATACATACCCAAACTTGCAATCAATAAATTTCCCTAATTAACTTATAATTTCTTCACAACATAGAATTCATAAGCCCTTTTCATAACAGTCCCAAAAACTTGATTTGTAACTTCCCCAAATCAAAACCCAATTTCTATTAACCCAATCCAAAAATCATTTGTATAACACCTACTATGATATGAATTGAATATCACCAATTTACATTGAAGCAATTTAACCACTTGCCTTATAAATTCATAGAGTCTGAATCCTTTGATGAAGATGATATGTGTTAATACCAAATTTAGTCTGCTGACGTGGATTAACTACTTGAAGACACGTGTCAACCTACGTGGCAAATGCAAATACTTTCGACGAACAACATACTGTCACCGAGCTACTCAGACGCTCCGAGCAACTTAGCGTACAGAGCATCCAAATCAAGTGGATCAAAAGATAACTACGCATTTAATGCACATTAGTATCGTACAAATGTATATGCTTACTATATAACATCACATTGTCTTTTCATATGTAGCCTCTAGGCTATAAATACATTGTAACCTCCTCATAAGAAGGGGAGTTGGGATCTCTTGGTAAACCAATGATCGATATTCCAGGCAAACAGTCAGCAATACAAAAATAGTGGACGTAGGCCATTCTCACAAGGCTGAACCACTTTAAAAATCCTTTGTCTTATTTATATCATTTTTATTTGTGATTGATTAATTAGGTATAATCTAATTTTTTACATCAACAGATTGGTGACGTCTGTGGAAAACGATTGTACTTAGCGTTTTTCACCAAAATAACTCATCATTTATGGCTGAGAATCCGGAATCCAGTAATCGAAACACTGGGGTTCCTCCAAACCCTTCTACTCCCCCGAATATTCAAGATCTGGCTGGCATAATGGCTAATTTAGCCCAAGGCCGAATGACCATGCAAGAAACTATGCGTCAACTTATACAAACTGTTCAAGGTGGAGTGCTGGCCCAATCAGGACAACGAAGTGTTCAGAGAAATACCAATTTGCCATCTTCAAGAACTAGACGAACGTTGTTCCCAGAGGACTCTCAATCTAGGCATAATGATTCATATCATACTGAGAGATCTAATGATATTCGTATCAACCTGGATGGACTTCATCAGTACGAGCTACAGACTCTCAACGGAACATCACTCTAATTCCAGAAAGGACTAGTGCTCTAGAAAGGTTGAGTAGAGTCTCCCCTTTTGATCAATTGGGACCTAGGAGGAATAGAAGTCCTCTTAGGATTGCATCGAGGAATTCTTAACGACCATCCGACCTAAGGGAAGGCTCTGCCCAATCACGCCCAATAGCCCGTAATGAAAGATCCCAAGAGGAAAACTCATCACGATCAGTCGCTCGAACAAATAGGCCCGAAGCGAGAAATGATGCATGGAAAGGCTCTATTCAAAGGTTGGAAGATCGGTCAGGGGAAATGGCTAAGGCCAAAAATCCTCTACAAAGAACTTTTGTCCAAGAGACACCGTTCGTGCAAGCAATTGTGGATTTTCCCACACCATCAAAATTCAAAGCTCCTGTGGTGACACCTAAATACGATGGAAAAAATGATCATGTTCTCCATATGGAAGAATACCAAGTTGCTGCCGATATCTACGCGGTTCCCAACGAGATGAGATGCAGGGCGTTTTCAGGAACTCTCATCAGGTCAGCTCAAATATGGTAAAACAACCTTCCTCGGGGAAAGATTACGACTTTCCTTCAACTAGCAGAGCTCTTTATAGGAAACTTCTGTTTTGGAGAGAAACCAGTTAAACGAGTAGCACACTTACTGAGTGTTAGACAGAAGCCAGAAGAAAGTACCAGGGACTATATTACTCGTTTCAATAACGAGAAACTCGAGGTAATTAATTACGAGGAGAAAATAGCCATTACTGCTCTGATGAGTGGATTGTTACCAGATAAGTTGTACTATACTTTGGCCAAAGTTCCGCCTAGAACCATGGCAGAACTGATGGCAAAAGCAACCAAGATCATGAACGCTGAGGAAGTTATGGTTGCGAAGAAGAATACAGACACTAAGGAGACCAAGGTTGAGGCTAGTAAAATCGAGAAAAGTGATCAAAAGAATAATGGTGGCAACAAGCAGTTGAAAGGTAAGTAAGTACTGGAGCAGATGGGGAAATATGGAAATTATACCCCCTTGAAGGTAGACATAAATCGCATTCTGGAGGAGATCAAGAACAGCGAGGAGTTAGCCTGGCCAGGGAAAATAAAGGAAGATCCTGACAAAAGGGACAAGTCCAAATATTGCGAATTCCATAAAGATCATGGTCACACGATCAAATGTTGCATAGCTCTCCAGAATGAAATTGAAGCACTCATCAGGCGAGGAAAATTGTTTAAGTATGTTGACCTCTAAAATGGTGGAAATACCAGTGACCAAGGAAGACAAAGATCCAAGTCTCCTCGCCGAGCAAAAGAAGACAAGAAGAGAGATCACGAAGATGATCCAGAAGATGACCCCGATCTCCCCAAAAGACCAAGACAACCGGAGCGTGAGGTATTTTCAATCCATTTTGGGTTATTTGAATGTAATGTCATTACAGGTGGAGATACAGGAGGTGGAGATTTGACGGTGGAGAGGAAAGCTTACCTCAATGAGGCCCAAGCTTGCTCTTATATACAACGAATAAACTTGGCTGAAGATGATCACCCGAGAAAGGTGAATAGAGACAAACTGGTCATCGATTTTTCTAAGAACAATCTGGCAGGTGTACTCTATCCTCATGATGACCCATTGGTGATCAAGATGAGAATGAAAGAAGTGGTGATCTCACGGGTACTAGTGGATAATGGAAGCTCGACTGATATTATGTTCTACCCATGCTTTGACAGTTTGAATATGAAGTTAGCTCAGTTGGAACCATATCATAGACCCCTCATCGGTTTTACTGGCGAAAAGGTTTTCCCACTTGGGACGATCAAGTTGGATATGCTTATTGGTACATGGCCTGCTTGTCGAATAGAAAGAGTACGTTTTTTCGTAATGGATAAAAATGTCCAATCAGCTTATAACATCGTCATGGGAAGGGTAGGTCTAAAGAAGTTCGAAGCAGTACCATCTATTGTACATCAATGTTTAAAATTCCCAACCAACTTTGGAGTGGGAGTTGTGAAAGGCGATCAGAAAGTAGCTCGGGAATGCTACTATTCATCTGCCGAACAAGAGGAGCGAGAATAATCCCGGAAGAAGACTATTACCTATCAAGTGGATGAAACAGAAGATGCAGAGATTGAAATATTAGACCCTAGAGACGAGTCTCAGCTCATGAAGGGCCAGGTCATGGAAGCTACCGAGAATATCATTCTGGACGATGAACATCCAGAACGAACTACCCAAATTGGTGCATCATTGGATGAATCGATAAAACAGGAACTGATAACATTTCTAAGGCGTAGAAAACAGACTTTTGTATGGAGTCATGAAGACATGCCAGGGATAGACCCGAGTTTCCTATGTCACGAGCTCAACGTGAATAAGTAAATCAAGCTAGTGAAACAGCGAAGACGAGTGTTCAGTCCCGAAAAGAACCAAGGTATACAGAAAGAGGTAGATAAACTACAAAAAGCCTTTTATATTTGTAAGGACATTTTTGTCCATTATCAATTTGTATGTCGTACGCCGTTACACCGTTGAAGAAACTCAAGATCGCATCTACATCAACGGATCCGAATATCAAAGCGCCTTCAACATCATAGCCTCTGCGAGAATGAACTTGGTAAAATTTTGTTTTTACGTTCCTTAAAGTTCATATTTAGTATTGGGAAATTTTTATAAAATGTTTTTTATAAAAATAAGAAGTAAGTTTTTTCAAGCAAAATGAGGCTTTTTTTAAGGATTTTATTTTTCTGGGAAAACCGGACCGGTCCGCCCCCTACCGGACCGATACGCAGCCGGACCGGTCTGCCTCTCAACCGGACCGATCCGCTTGCTGCAGATCCAGTATACCCCGGACCGATTGCGAACCGAAGAAGCCAAAATTTAAAAGAACCGATCCGAGGTCGGACCGATCCGCCCCCAAGCCGGACCGGTCCGCCTGGGATAAATTCGGCCAGATTCGCTGCAGATTTTTTAGGCTCTAAGTTTTCCTATTTAAAGCCAACTTCGGGGAGTTATTTTTTAAGACTTTTCAAGACGATTTTCAGAGTCCTAAATACTCTAAGTCTTCAATTTTTGATGTGCAAAACATCTTTTTGATTCACACCAAAAATCCCAATTACTTTTGTGAATCTTTTGGAACCCTAGAATACAAACTTTGTTGTTGTTCATCTTTGTGGAGAGATCTTTGCAACCGAGGGATGCGTGTCATTGCTGAGGGAGTCTCTACAAAGTTTCATGGCTGCGTGTCATTGAGGAGTGCTGCGGTTCTTCCTTTGTTGATTGGACTGAGGTTCATGTGGGTTCGCTGCGTGTGGATTCATTGCTGCCCTCCTGGAAAGGGATATTTCCAGCCGCCGACTACAGAATCCGATACCTGAGGGTAATTCTTAGTCACTGTATTTTCATTGTAATTCGATTGTAAGCCGTTTTCTTACAAATTATAGTGAAAATAAAAGGTTTTGCCCCTTTGGGGGATTTTTCCTGAAATTGTTTGTTTTTATCCTGCATGCTATATTTTATTCTGATAAATCATCTAGATGCATGTCTTAGGGTTTTAACTAAAATTTGGGATTAATTAAAATTGGTTTTTTATTTGAGAAGTCGCAATATTTCCGCTGTAGCTGCTCTCTCAATATTGAGGATGTTAAATATCCAAATTGGCTAGCAAATGTGGTGATGGTAAAGAAGAAGAACAACAAGTGGAGGATGTGTGTTGACTTCACTGATCTTAATAAAACCTGCCCAAAGGATCATTTTCCTTTGCCTCGAATCGATCAGCTGGTGGATGCTACCTCGGGGCATGAATTGTTGAGTTTCATGGATGCTTACTCTAGTTACAACCAGATCAAAATAAAGCCTGAGGACAGGGAAAGTACCTCTTTTATCACCCCAAAAGGAACTTATTATTATAATGTTATGACTTTCGGACTTAAAAATGCAGGTGCATCATATCAACGGCTGATGAATAAGGTGTTTGCAGAGAAAATCAGTGATAACATGTAGGTTTATGTCGACGATATGCTGACGAAGAGCAAGAAAGTTGCTGATCATTTGGTAGACTTAGGTCAGACCTTTGATCAACTAGAGAAATATCAAATAAAGTTGAATCCCACCAAATGCATATTTGGAGTACGAGAAGGTATGTTTCTCGGGTATATTGTTGATCAAAGAGGTATCGAGGCAAATCCAGAAAAGATCAAGGCCTTATTGGAGCTACGATCTCCAACTACAAAGAAGGAGGTGCAAAGTCTCACAGGGTAAGTTGCAGCACTTAACAGATTTGTGTCACGAGCAACAGACAGATGCCTCCCATTCTTCAAAACACTTCAAAGAACTTTTGAGTGGAATGATGAATGCGAGGAGGCCTCTCAAGAATTAAAAAAATATCTAGGGACACCTCCATTGTTATCTAGACCACTGATGGGAGAAAGACTATACTTGTATCTAGCAGTTTCAGAGAATGCAGTTAGCTCGGCGTTGATAAGAGTGGGGGACGAAGTACAAAAATCGGTTTATTACAGTAGCAAGGCTTTTCGAGGAGCAGAGATCAGATATCCCAAGTTGGAGAAGTTGGCACTAGCGCTAATCGAAACAAGTAGAAGGATTAGGCAATACTTCCAAGCCCATACTATAATAGTGTATACTGATATGCCATTAAGACAAGCTCTGCATAAATCGGAGAAATCTGGAAGATTGATGTACTGGGCAGTGGAACTTGGTGACTATGACATAGTTTATGAGCCTAGGTTGTCACTTAAGGGGCAGGCAATAACATATTTTATCACAGAGTTTACTCACTCTGATATCTCCGAAGAGCAGGAGTTTAATACAGACTACTCGTGGATGTTACGGGATCAATGAATTTAACCCCCGACCAACTTTTATCCGTGGATGATCAAAAGAAGATAATCAACGAGCAACGAGAAGTCTTGGGGGAAGATAAAAGGAAGCATAAAATATTCCACCGAGGAACTCTGTCTGATCAAGAGTTTGATAATAAAGTACCTGTATGGAATCTGTATGTGGATGGTTCTTCGTGTACCACAGGCAGTGGAGCAGGAATTATTCTCAACAATCCATATGAGATTGATATAGAGTATGTTCTCCATTTTTAATTTAAAGCATCTAATAATGAGGTCGAATATGAGGCTATGATCGTGGGTTTGAGCCTGACCAAAACCATAAAGGCAGAACAAGTCGTTGTATTCAGTGATTCACATTTAATCATGAATCAAATTCTCGGGGTGTATGCAGCGAAGGGAGAACTAATGGTCAAATATCATGCAAAAGTTATGGAGGTTATCTCGACTTTCACTGCAGTTCAGTTAATCAGAATACCAAGATTGGAAAATGCAAGAGCCGACGCCCTAGCTCTTCTGGCATCAGCAACACGTACCAAGCTATAAAGAACAATCCTAATAGAAACCCTGGTAGATCGGAGCATAGACGAAGACTTAATGATGAACTTCATTGCTCTCGACTTGGGACCCTCCTAGATGGACCCTATCAGGGGCTATGTCAAAGAAGGGATTGTGCCACCCGATAAACTCGTAGCTAAGAAGCTGAAGTTTAAAGCTGCTCATTATGTATTAACTGGTGGCATTTTGTACAGAAGAGGAGTTATAGCTGGATTACAGAGATGTGTCCATCCCTACGAAGTTAAAGACTTCTTGAAGAGGTTCACGAAGGGTCCTGCGGAGCCCATGTAGCAGGTCGGACGCTTTTACAAAGAATAATAACGCAGGGGCATTACTGGCCAATGATGAGATCTAATTGCGCAGCTTATGCTAAAAAGTGCGATAAATGCCAATGTTTCTCTTCCATCCGAATAACTCCCCAAGCGTTGTTAATGCCCATTACGTCCCTTTGGCCATTCGCCATGTGGGGAATAGACTTGGTCGGGTCACTTCCAACGACCAAGGGAAGATTCAAATATCTCGTGGTTGCTGTGGATTATTTTACCAAATGGGTGAAAGTTGAACCTCTCATTAATATGATATATGATAAAGTCTATCAGTTTATTTGGAAGAGTATCATTTGCAGATATAGTCTCCTACGTGCATTCATCACTGACCATGGAACCCAATTTGACAACGAGGAATTTGCTGCATATTGTCATCAATCTAATGTACTGAAGATCCACTCCGCGCCAGGCCATCCCCAGAGCAATGGGCAAACTGAAGTAATAAACAGAACACTACTAAATGGTTTGAAAAAGCGACTGGATGGTGCAAAAGGAAATTGGATTAACGAGCTACACTCTGTGTTTGGGGGCTTATCGCACTACACCACGAACAACAACTGGGGAGTCTCCATACATGTTGACATTTGGTAGTGAAGCTGTCATACCTGCTGAATTAGGCCTACCCACACATAGGGTGCTTAATTTCAATTCTCCTGTAAGTGACTTGATGAGGAGATTAAACCTGGATATGCTCGAAGAAGTTAGAGAGGAAGTAGCAATCATGAATGCAACATATCAACAACGAACAGCTTTGTTATACAACAAAAGGGTGAAGAAGTGTGATTTGAAATAGGGGGATTATGTGCTGAAGAAAGTGACCCAAAAGCATAACAAACTGGAGGCCAACTGGCATAGACCCTACAGAGTAACTGAAGTTGTTCGTCCCGGGACATACATAATTGAAACTTTGGAAGGAAAAAAATTCAAGAATGCATGGAATGCAGAGCATCTGCGCAAGTACTATCAGTAATTGAAATCCATATGTAACACATTTATTTCAATATGAATAAAGTGATGTTTCTCCCCTATTTCATTTTTTGTTGAAGTTTTTTTCGGAATATTAGTGCTACACACTACGCAAACATAAATTCAGAGCAGCAACCACCAACTCCGATTGGTCGACAATTCAATAACCACCAACTCCGGTTGGTCGGCAATTCAATAACCACCAACTCCAGTTGGTCAACAATTCAATAACCACCAACTCCGGTTGGTTGACACTACACCAAAATGGCCAAATTATCACCTTTCAGCCGGCCACCCTTGTCAAGGTCATTGACCGTGACAAAAAACACGCGTTTTGTGTCACGGTCATTGACCTTGACACGGCCGTGACAAGACCGTGATAAATTTACTTGTCACGGACTTGTCACGGTCAATGACCTTGACACGACCGTGACAATGTTTACAGTAAAAACCCTTTCCCCCTTCTTTTTTTCCCTCCCGCGCCGTTCCCTCCCTCCCTCTCTCTCTCTCTCTCTACTTTCAAGTTTAATTTTCTCTCTCTCTCTCTCTCTTCCATTTATATATATGTTTGTGTGTATATATATGTGTGTATGTGTGTATATATGTGCGTGTGTGGGGGGTGGGGCAGGGTGGGGGTAGGGTGGGGGCAGGGTGGGGGTAGGGGTTAAAAATGTAAATAAATAAGTAATTTTCTATAAATTTCCAAAAATAGTATCCAAAAATGTAAATGTAAATAATATCCAAAAATAATATCCAAAAATGTAAATTTGTAGTAATTGTCATCCGAAGTTAAAAAAGCATGAAAAATAAAATATTTTTTAAGATTTGTGGTGAATAACTAAAGTTAAAAAAGTATTACTTTAGTCATTAAATTACTTTTTGAATTCGGGCGATGCGCATAAATTTGTAGTAATTGTCTTATAATAAAGATCAATTAGTTTATGTTGTTGAAAAATTTGATCAAATTGGTGAGCCCTTCATATTTTAAAAATGTTGTTTTTATTCCTATTTAACTTTTCTTTCTATACACCCTTAATTATATTTAAAGTTTAATAAAACAGGAGTTATAGAAATAAAAGTGGGGTTTAAATAAAAACACTTTTAAATTTTAGGTTTTGGTACATAATCTTACTTTGTCACAATTAATTTATATGCCTCAAAGTTATTTTATCACTCTTAGTTTATATTTGTGATAATACTTTATGAACCACAACTTTAGGTTGATTATTTTAGAACTTAAACTTCAAGATACAAAAAATAATTCTATAGAACAGCTTAGTTATCTTAACAAAACACATATCTAACATTGAATATGATTTATAAAAAGCAAAAAACAATAGTAGAAATTCAATACATGAAATTAACATTGAGATTATTTAAAATAGACAGTCACTACTCCGTGTGTGTGTGTGGTGGGTGGGGGGCTATTGTGTGTGTGTGTGTGAGTGGGGGTGGTGGTGTGTGTGTATGTGGTGAGTGGGGGGGGTGTGGAGGGAGGTGGGTGTGTGTGTGTATGTGGTGAGTGGGGGGTGTGGAGGGAGGTGTGTGTGTGTGTGTGTGTGTGTGTGTGTGTGTGTGTATTTGAATTAACCCATGAATTTGTATTTTTGTATTTGAATTAATCCATGAATTTATTTTTGTATTTGAATTAACCCATGAATTTATTTTTGTATTTGAATTAACCCATTATATGAAACATACTTGAAATTAAATATAGTGCGCATATATACTAGCATTCTAGTTCTTATGCGTACGCATTCAATAGCCCTTAGACCCGTTCGAGAGTCATTACCCCTGTAATGAGATCTCTCGAATTGTCCCGTTTGGACAGTTTGAGACTGTATAATTTCTGTATAATATTCTTATTGGCTTAAAGTTGTTACTTTTGGAGGAAGTTCTGCAGTCGTATCTTAATGTTCTCTGGGTACATACTAGATTGACAAGTGTGACTGTTATTTCAATTGACCAATTGAAATAACACTCACACCTGCCAATCTACGTCGTGTACTTGGAGAACTAAGGGGATATGCTGTCGATTTTTTTTCAAATCGTAACAATGTGCATGAGCTGTTAAGTATATTACAGAAAAATGCAGTCTTGAATGGGATAGGACCACTTACCCTTTAATAGGATAATTAAATGATGGGATAATTAAATAAAACATACTATAAATCTAAGTTTTGTTTACCTTTAATAGGTGTTTAGTTGTGGTAGCTGTGATGGGATATCCGAAATACAAAGAGTGGATGGGTGAGACTAATAGAATGGGGGATGTGTTTTGCAGAGGTGCTAACGAATTTGTGAAATATGCAAAGAGATGTCGTAATGATGAAGAGTTTCCGTGTCCGTGTGCTAGGTGTAAGAATGGTAAGGTGTTTGAGTGGAAAACAGTTGAACTACATTTGTTAAGATCGGGTATGCAAGATAGTTATCGATTTTGGAGTTTTCACGGTGAATTGAAAGTTCCTTTTGTCCCCGACCAACCTTCACAACAACCTTCAACAAGTAGAATAGATGTAGAAGGGGACGACGTAGATCATAATATGTTAGAGGATTTAGTTGATGATGCGTACGGAGTTTATGAATCTGAGGAGAATGAGGTTACTGATGATGTAGAAGATTCAAGTGCTCGTGAAGATAACACGATAAAACTTGACGATGACTACCAAAGTTTAAAATTTAAGGCGACCCAACCGTTATACTCTGGCTGTGAGAAAGATTAAACAACTTTACATGCCATGGTTGGTTTGCACAGTTTGAAGACGCAGTACGGTTTGTCTGGCAATAGCGTGACGGGAATTCTGAAATGGGTGAAGGGCTTATTACCCAAGGTGAATACACTTCCAAATAGCTATCCTGTTATGAAGAACAGTTTGAAAGGTTTGGGAATGAAGTATAAATTGATTCATGCTTGTGTGTATGACTGCATACTATACCGAAAGGAGTATGAAAATCTCGATCGTTGTCCGGTATGCGATGAACCTATATATGTCCAATCTACTAGTAAGGAAGGCATAAGCTCAAAAGTGCCTCAAAAAGTATTGAAATATTTTCCCGTTGGGCCTAGATTAAAGCGATTTTTCACAGTACCATGGATTGCAGAGGCAATGACTTGGCATGCTAGGGCAGAAGTAGGGGGTAATATCATGCGTCATCCTATTGATTCTACTGCCTGGCGGAGGATGAATTTTGAGTATCCCGATTTTGCTCGAGAACAACGCAACATTCGTTTCCCTATATCAACAGATGGTTTCAATCCATTTGGAAATCTAAGCACCAATCAGAGTGTATGGCCAGTGATCCTAGCCCCACTCAACCTCCCTCCTTCACAATGTATGAGACCTGAATTTTCGATGATGGCTTTATTGATACCTGGGCCAAAGGCACCAAGTGATGACATTGATATCTACCTGTCTCCTTTGGTAGAAGAATTAAATGAGTTGTGGGAAGAGGGTGTACAATCATTTGACTCTTTTAGAAAAGAAGAGTTTACGCTGAAAGCTATGTTGATGTGGGCAATTCATGATTTTCCAGCTTATGATACATTATTCGGATGTGTAGTACATGGTTATTTGGGGTGTCCTATTTGTGGAGAGGAGACTGAATCTCTTCGTCTATCCTCTAGCTTAAAAAATGTATACCATTGCCACAGGAGGTTTTTACCCCCAGTTCATAGTTTCAGATTTGAGAAAGGTTCCAATTTTTTATTGGGCGGAGTTGAACATAGGCTACCGCCGAGACAACTTTCGGGTTCAGAAATTGAAAGTAAATCTTCTGAATGTGGCCCAAATATGCCAGGTAAGAATCCCAAATTTAAGAATGTCAAGCATAAGAAGACCCCAACTGGGAATGAAACTGAGATAAGAAAGGCATGGTCTCGGAGGTCAATTTTATTTGACTTGCCTTATTGGAAGAAAAACCCGGTGCGCCATGTATTGGATGTGATGCATGCAGAGAAGAACTTCGCTGAACATATTGTGGGTACTTGCCTTGGGGGGAGTCATTCGAAGGATGGAGAAAATGCACGAAAAGACCTTAAAACGTTAAAACTTAAGCCACAACTATGGTTGAAAGAAGATAGTAGGGGAAGGACAATAATTCCCCCTGGTGTGTTTACTTTGACGAGTGGGGAAAGGAAGGTGCTTCTAGACACAATATATAATTTGAAGGGCCCATCTACTTTTTCGTCCAACTTGCAAAGGATTGTGAATTATGCTACTCATGATTTACATAAGTGTAAGTCCCACGATTGGCATGTGATCATGCAATTGGTTCCTCTATTGTTTAAGCACTGTTTCTCCAAGCACAAGGATTTGCGTAGGGCTATTATGCAAATTAGTATTACCTTCTCCCTCTTGTGTGAGAAGGTAGTGAATCGAGAACACATAGTGGCCGCAAAATTGGCTGTGAACGAAGCGATTTGTGTATTGGAGAAGTACTTTCCCCCAGCATTCTTTGACATAAGTGTTCACTTGTTGGTACACCTATGCGACGAGGCACTTCTTTGTGGTCCAGTTAGATATCGGTGGATGTATCCGTTTGAAAGATTGATGAAAGTTTTTAAAGATTACATCAAGAATACGCGATATATTGCAGGATCAATTGCAGAGGAATACATCACCGTGGAGTCATCAATATATACTCGAGAATATATGCCTGACTCGACCAGCGTTGATGACACTGATGAATTCCTCGATGATGGTGGTAATGTGATGGGAAAACGAGTGAAATTAACGAGTTTGCAACATGAACAAGTAGCTCGTTATCTATTTGACACACATGAAGATGTCGAAGAATGGAAAAAGTAAGTTTCGAATATTATAATGTTTAACATTATTTTAGATTATTTTATACATGATTAATTTTGTAATATGCAGTAAATATGAAACCTGTGAGAACAATAAAAGACGAAAAACAATGGTACAATCAGACAGCGAATTTAGGCTATGGTTGACACAAGAGGTAATTATAATGAAAACAGTCGTTATATAACGTTACATTACACTCAAATTTTACCACTAATATAATTAATTTATCTATATTCTCAGCTCCTAAAGATGGGTGATGCGACATTAAGGCTTGATCGTCTAGCCACTGGACCCTTGTTGGCGGCACAAAAGTACAAAAAGTATCGATTGAACGGTTACATTTTCGGCGCTAAAGTGTACAAGGAAAGTAAAAATGTACAGAACTCGGAAATTTCATACAAGGCTCTTACTTTCTTTCGAGCGAGCGCAAAAGATAAAAACCTCGTTGAAGCTGAAACAACTTACTATGGTGTAATCCAAAATATATTTGAATTGGATTATATAAGCTTCAAAGAGGTTGTATTTTACTGTGAATGGGTAAGAGTTGAGGATAAAAATGCTTGTAAAGTTGATCCTGTCACCAATTTGATCATGGTTGACTTGTCCAAGTTGAAGAGCAACGACCACGTGAGCGACGAGCCGTTTGTTTGTGCATTTCAAAAGGTTAAGCAAGTGTTTTACTCGGAGTATATCAACAACGAGCCGTGGTCAATTGTCCAACATGCGCCAAGGCGTCTAAATAGTAGTGTGGATGACGTGGCTTCTCCTACCGAATATCAATCCATTTTTGATGATAACCCGAATTTGAAACAATTTTTCAATTTGTAATAAATATTTCAATTTGTACCGAAACATCCATTTTTAATGCTTTTAATTGATCTGCACTTTATCATTTTCACTCTTGTGTAGTGTGCGTGTGTGGAGAGGAGATTAATACATAAATATTACAACTACATCTAAGTTTTGTTTATACTAATCCATGAATATACGCTTCTTACCTTTAATATGTGATTAATACATAGTTATTTAGGGTGTCCTATGTGTGGAGAGGAGACTGAATCTCTTCGTCTATCCGAACACTAAGAAATGCCATAATCCTATGGAGCGATGCTCTGCAAATTCCTCCCAACCGTTATGTAGCCAAACATCACCAGTTGAAGTTGTCAATTCCACTTTCCATACCCCACCACTTGGAACTTCTATCAAAACATGGGAGACCATTGAAAGGTGGAATTGACAACTTCAACTGCTGATCTTTGGCTACACAACGGTTGGAAGGAATTTGCAACGCATAACTCCATAGGATTATGGTATTTCTTAGTGTTTAGATATGAAGAGAATTATATTTGACACGATTGCCCGGGGTACATTAGTTGGAAGAAGGTGCCATATGAGCTCAAGTTAGCTGTTTGAGTGACACTACAGGTAATGTATTTATATTTATATGTCAATTTCGATTTCGATTTCAATTACGATTTATATTTATCTATATTTGAGGGGCGGATACTAATTTTACTTTATTTCAATTTAGGGGACATGGAGTGGCCCTAAGGGTAGGCCACATATGCTCTATACTTATGTGGCTATTCGGACGAGAAGGGAAGGATAAGGAGGTGTTCCCGAGCGTCGCGGTACAAAATCTCTTTTCCATGCAAATAGTTTGTAGATTTGAGATAATTGATGGTGATGTTGTTTCTTCTTAAATAGTTTCTTATTTGAATATATATTTGCATTATCTTTAGTTTGTTCGGATATATGATGTTTTGAACAGGTACAACATTGCTATAACAGGTACAAATATACTGCTGGGCAGTGGCAGTGGCCATACTTCCCAGCAGATTTTTTTTAAATTCTGCCCAGAATTGTCACGGTCATTGACCGTGACAATTTTTTTTAAAAGGGTCACGATTTTGTCACGGTTATAAACCGTGACAAACGTGTCACGGTCATTGACCGCGACACGACCGTGACACAAAACGCGAGTTTTGTGTCAAGGTCAATGACCGTGACACGACCGTGACAAAAAAAGTTGTCTCGCCTCGAAATGTCACGGTCATTGACCTTGACAAGTTGGATTTGTCAAGGTCAATGACCTTAACAAATGGTCAGATTTGGTGTAGTGCGATAATTTAATAACCACCAACTTCGGTTGGTCAACAATTCAGTAACCGCCAACTCCGGTTGGTCAACAATTCAATAACCACCAACTCCAGTTGGTCGACAATTCAATAACCACCAACTCCGGTTGGTTGGTATCGAACTAGGCAAGAAGATGGATGACCTCCCGAGGCATCTACTGTCTAAGCAACAAGGTAATCTTAACGGGATTACTACAACTAAGCAGGACCATGGAATGAAAATTATTCCATTGCTTAGGCCCAAAGAGTGACAAGTCACTATAAACAAGCAAGACATTTCGTCCTTCTACAGATATATATATACATATTCACCGGTGAATAACAAAGATATTTTACAAAATATTTCCAAGAAAATGAAATGGCGAAAGATTAAATTTTTTTTCATTAAAACCAAAACAGATTACATATGAATTGGGTTTCCCTATGCTTTTGACACAGGTTCCATCCCAGTTAGAGGATCATCTAATGCATAAGGAGAATTGATAGAGTTTATATCTCGCAGCATTCTAACATTAATTATGGATGGTCGATCAAGCAGGTGCTTTGGGCGAGATATCTTAAAGTTTGAATGAAGACTATAATCACCCAGATACTTGGAAATCAAAACACGAGGAATGGCACAGGCTGGAATCCAACTAAGGTCAAGTTTGAAAGGAGGCACAGGTAAATCAAGAACTCCAGGTTCATAATAATCCCACAAGAAATGACCTTGCTCCAGTTGCAGAACCCATAAAGCATTCAACCACCCCTGCTTATATCCTTCGTTGTTCGATTGCTACAAACGAGCATCAAGATGATACAGAGCTTCATTATACCCAGCCATCCAAAATTCCCTGGGTTGCTTGTGGAATTGATAAGTCAGTCTCTCGAGTTTCTCATGGAGATTTTTCACCAAAATTTCTTTACTTTCTAAAGCAGAACTTTGATTAGAGAGTTGGTCGGTGAAACTTAGAATCTTCTTAGATATATCTGCCAGAGCCTGATTCTTCGCCATCAATTGAACGGCTTGATTCTCTAAGGCCAACTGAGTCCTTGTTTCATCAATAGTAATCCGACCAGCCCTTGCTCGTTCACGAGAAGAAGATCTTGCTCTACCACGAGCAGATGTGGAAGGTCCAACTCGCTTCAAAGTTTCTAACTCATCACGGAAGTTAGCATTTTCTACTTCTAAAAAAGAAAAACCATCATCATTAATTGGGACCAAGGCTCTCGAAGAAGAAGAGGCAACATATTTGAGCTGTTTTATTTCCTCCTGCAAAGTGATGTTCTCTTGCTCTAACAGCTTTGCAATATGTCTGTGCTCTTCAACCTCAAGCTTTAACACACTTTCCTTTTTATCGTGAGCTGAAATGTACTTGTCATATCCCTTGTCAGCACTCAGTTATTGGTACTTTTTCTCATAACCTTGATGCAAGAGTGTGGTGGATTCTTTATACTGCTGTTGAAGCTCTTCGTTTGTTCCTTGAATCTCTTCAATAATTTCGTAATAAGCTACGTTTTTAGCTACATCACGATCAAGTAAGCACTTCAAGTACTAATAAGCGTCAGTTGCTCGTTCAGAAGCATCTGATTCGAGGATGCTAATTATTTGGGCCTCAGTCAAGTTTACATGACCAGCTTTGAAATAATCATTGTATTTCTTCATCAACTCTGTATCATTAGCTGATAAGAGTTCCATCCTGGCCATAAACTAGTAAAGAGAAGATGAAAAATAAAATCAGCAATGGAGCAAAAGCAGTGCAAGTAAGAGAGAAATACAAGACGAATAACAAAAGTTCTAATTTTATTCATCATGATAAAGAAAAACATAGTTCAAGGTTACATTCAAGAAAATAATAAAATAAAAGACCCGAACAACTCTACACCTTCTCCTTATTTCCTATGACGTCCTCAGACAGTTTGGATGAAGGGGTTGGTTACTCAGAGAGCAATGGCAGCTGCTCGGCAGATGTGCTGGATTGATTGACTTGCTCGGAAGGTTGAATAATAGCAACAACAGGGACCTGCTCTCCTATCATCATAGAAGATTTCTTCTCTAGGAGAGGGAGGAGGTCCATGAGTATGTTCCTGGAATAACTCAAAATTTTCAGCAACCTTCAATTTCTTCAAGGCTGCTACCCATCCATCCCTGAAATATTTAATACTGGCATAATCCATTTGAGAAGATATAATAGCCAGGCCCTTGTTCCAACCCTTGTCCCAACCAGCATTAAAAGACTTTTTAACTGCAACTTTCATTTTTGCTCTATCCGAGGAGGTCCTCTCCTTGAGGAGCTCTTCGGCAGACTTCAATTTTTCTTCTACCTCTGTCTTATGTTGCTCAATATCTTAAATCTTGGCAACATTCTCCTGAGCATATTTAAGCTTGACCTTAAGCTCCTTGTTACTCTGTTTAGCTTCCTTTAATTTCTTCTTCAACTCTTTGGAGGCAGTCACAGCTTGATCTCTGTTTAGTTCAACAGACTTGAATTGTTTCTCCCAAGCACTTCTGTCTTCCTCGTACTTCTGACGAGATTACTTCAAGGATCGAGTTAATCCAGCAAAAACTTCTTCTACCCCATCAGAGGAGCTGGAAGCCTTGATGGCTTCATCTTTCTTCAAAATACTATTAAAGCACGTCACGAGATGAAAAAAGGAAGAACTGTGAGTCAATATATCAATATAGTACTAGAAAATAAAGGAGTTAAGCTAACGATACTTACTGAAGTAAGGTGTTGAGCAGCCAATGTAGTAAGTCTCGCACGAGAGAAGGTGTCGTTAACACCTTGGGATTCTGGAATAGTCCAAGATCTTATCAATCCTGAAGCACCTTATACTCTTGACTCACTTGAGTCTGTATTGTATAAGTGTTCATCTAGTTTGGAAATTGTGACAAAATTGTGTCTATCCTAGAAACCAAAGAACCCTAGAGTTTGGTTTGCTATTTCATTCCTCTTGCTTGATTGATCTAGACAATTTTACCAACACTCACATACATTAGAATTGCATTAATACATTTAATATTGCATATAATTGTGTGTATATATGTTGAGTGTGTTTAAATCCCTAAAATTGTTTTTTTAATTTTTTTGGGAATTTTATAAACTTTTAAAATAAGGTTTTTATTAATTAAAATTTATTTTTAAATGTTTTGGGGGTCAATCTGCAATTATGTATTTATGGTTATATTGGCTCAATGTTTGCTTGGGTAGAATCCGAAAGCGGCAGAGACTTCAGGGTGCGTTTGTAATTATGTTTAGACGCGCGTTTGTTAACCCATTTTTGCCCAACATCTGTTGCATCCTTATTGGTTGAATCTGTGTTTCTTCTAAGAGAGTAAAACATCGAATGCTAACAGCTCTTGGATCATTTTTATCAACGATCTGCATGTGCTCCTACATAATCCATGTGAACCGCTTTTGAACCAATCAGGAGTGTTATAACCACCGCCTCTGTTTAAACCATTGGATCAAAGTCAGTCATACAAGACCAGATCCTAGCCCTTGATCTTGGTCTGTGTTCTTGAATCTTCTCAGCCTCCTATAAAAGGACCCCTACCCTCAGCCATCTGAGACTTTTGCCACTTTGTTCATTCGAGAGAAGAGAGAAAAGATAGAGAAGAGAGATAAGAGAGAGAAGAGAAACCAGAGAGAGAAAACCGTAACCCTAATTCGTCCAAAACTATTTTCAAACCTTAACCTCTTTCAAAACCTGTATATACCAAACACGACCATGAGTGTTTGAGAGATTTTGAGTGATTGGTTTGTTAGTTTTGTTTATGTAACCTCTTTGTTCCTAGATCTTGTTATCAACTTAAATATAGTTTTAGATCTGTGTTTCTTCTTTTATAGAAACCTTAGATCTAAAACGTTTCATGTTATATTACACATAGATCTACATTTTTAGTTTCTCATCTTGATAAAATATTTGTTGATTTGGTTCTGTAAATGTTTTTAACTTCAAAATCAACAAAATACTTTTCTGTTTCTAGTTCTCTTGAAATAAGACCTTTGACCTAGTTTGGAATCGCACTTGGTGATTTTTAATCTCAAAAATATTTTCAAAACCTAAGATTGATTAAGATCTTGATACGTCTTCTGAGCAAGATAGCCGTGGATTCTGGGATTATTGTAAAGGTCAAATAAGGTTAAGTTTTGTGAGAAGAGAGAAATAGAAAATCACAGCATACAATTCTTATATGTAATTTGTTAGGATTGGTTGTATGAAATAAGTGTGTGTGCGTGCATGCATGTGTTAGAAAGCACCTCCACAAACACTATCACCCTACCACACTAAAAGTGTTGGTAATAAGATCTCAAGAACAAGAGTCGACGTAAAGGACTTGATCAAATTGGAAGTTAGCAAACTGGGAGAACAACATCAACAATCAGAACTGCAGAGAAGTTATACGGACACCAGAGGGTACATTCCTAAACTTATATAGGTATGAGTTGTATGCATGTTTGTTATATAGTTTGTAACTATTAAAATTTGTTTCAGTGGAATTTTTGGTTTACTCCGTAGAGGGAGTCGTGGATGTTTCCTCAGTTGGGTGAGGTTTTACCACGTAAAAAATTATTGTTCTTAATCTTTCTACATCTCCTCATCTAATTCTTGGTTATGCTGTGTTTAAAGTTTTTTTTAAAAACTGATTTGTTAAACCTGTTATCATATCTTGAACAGATCTCGTACATATTTTTTAAACACATCTTGTGATTAATTAGTTTTGATTTTAAAGAAAAGAGTTTCTTCAAAAAACTGTTCGGAGTTACTTAAATAGTTTAATTTTATATTAAACGGCTTTAGTAACAGATTTTCAAAACCCATAACAGAGCTCAGAGCAACAAGAGCAAAAACATTACCTTCAACATTTGAAGGTTGAGAGATAGGGTCAATAGGTCTCTCAAAAAAACTCTTTTTCAATCTCCTCAGAGGAGCTGGAGCACTTTCAATTAAAGGTGCTGTCTCTATTGGTGAGATGACAACAGTCTCACTCGAAGGTGAAATGACAACAGTCTTACTATGAGGCACAGGGGGCTTCTTGTTAACTTCCTTAACAGCATTAGAGGGGGTACATCTATATTCTTTATCCCCTCATCTGGGACATCTTGTTTATTTTTCTTTGCCTCTTCGGTGGCAAAGGCAAATTTATCAAAAAATGCAGGAGCTTTCCTCTTCTTTATTATATCAGTAATAAGAGTATCTAAGTAAGAAGAAGAACCTTCCACACTGATTTAAGAGATTGGTATCTGGTGAAGATCAACCACCACAGGACGAGCAATGAAAGATGAAGTGTAGCTTCTGTATCGCAACAGATAAGAAGCGGATCTAATGTGCTCCCCAGCAACTGATTGATGCAAACCCCAGATAAGTTTTAAATTTTTTATGTTAACGTCAATCCCCTTTGGGGGTTTCCTTTTACTGTCAACTGTAACAAACAAAATTAATGTCAGTGATGCATTTCATCGAATACAAAGAAAACATGGCTTCAAAATAAAAACAACCTATCCCATTGCCATAAGGTGGACACCTGGGACCTTGGTACACATCGTTTCCCTCTAATGGGGGGTGTTGTCAATTTTTCATCACTACCCCATGATCAAAATAGTCCTTATTGGCATTGGGAAGATTGACAACTAAAGCTCTATTCAAAAATCTAGTTTTTAAATAGAAAGTAGAGTCACTGGTAACCCATCTATAGCAATACATAATTTCTGAAATTCCCAAATGAGTCCCATGAAGTTGATTCAATCTATGTACGCCATTAACTACCCTCCATGTATTTGGAGCTACTCTTGCAGGTACAATATCGAAATATTGGCAAAACTCCAAACACAGGGGATTTAGCGGGAAATAAAAATCACACTCAGCTACAAAAAGACTTGGGAACCAATGTCCCTCCGCCAAAGAAAGTAAATCAGAAGGACTAGAAAGTTCTTCCAAAATAACCCACGAAGGGATTAAAAACTCAGATCGAAATTTTTCCAACGAATCAACAGGATAAACCATGGTGAATAAAGTAAATAAAGAAGAGGGAAGAAAAATCTTACAGAAGAAAGGGAGATCAGTTGTCAATGAATGATGAAAAGAACGAAGGAACAAGATAGAAAGAAAATGAAGAGTTCAGAGATACAAATTTGAAAAGTGAAAGACGATAGGATTTCTGTCGCACTTAAATACTTTACCTCGGGAATAGAGAAAAACAATGATTATGAGGGAAGACATTTGCGTTTCCGGTGACTGAAAGAGAAAAAGGCACAAATATCGAAGTGATCGTGGAAATGCAAAATATTTATGAAGTTTGATATTGTGTGCTAAATAGGAATTAAAGTATTCTCCTAAAATTTATGAAAGCCAGTAATCCGAGCAGTTTTCTAGCAAAGTGTTCCACACTCCTCCTCAAACTCGAACTGTGAAACATTGGGGGCTTCTGTTAATACCAAATTTAGTCTGCTGACGTGGACCAACCACTTGAAGACACGTGTCAACCTACGTGGCAAATGCAAATAGTTTTGACGAACAACATACTGTCACCGAGCTACTCAGGCGCTCCAAGCAACTTAAGCGGTCCGAGCAACTTAGCGTACAGAGCATCCAAATCAAGAGGATCAAAAGATAACTACGCATTTAATGCACATTAGTATCGTACATATATATATGCCTACTAGATAACAACACATTATCTTTTCACATGTACAACCTCTAGGCTATAAATACATTGTAACCTCCTCATAAGAAGGGGAGTTGGGATCTCTTGGTAAACCAATGATCGATATTCCAGGCAAACAGTCAGCAATACAAAAACAGTGGACGTAGGCCATTCTCACAAGGCTGAACTACTTTAAAAATTCTTTGTCTTATTTATTTCATTTTTATCTGTGATTGATTAATTAGGTATAATATAATTTTTTACATCAACAATAGGTTTAACATAAGCACCCAAATCTTCCTCCAAATTGGCTCCCTAAAATCTCCTCAAATTATCCTTTTTCTCCCCTATACATATTTAGGTATTCTAAAATAAGTTATGACTGCCCCCAACTCTCGCTTTTAGGTTATAAATAGTTAATCCCGTTTTTACTCTTATGGGTCTAATTAAAATAGCCCAAATACTCCAGTGTGAACCCGGTCATGCATAAAAATACCCCGTGATCCATTTACCACCCCCGGGTACACTTTTTCAACTATCTCGATCTATCCGGACTCAACCATGCACTCATAATTGACATCTGAAATACTTTATAATATTCTCTAATTTAAACCTCAAAATGCGACACATGCAAAATTCAAAGATGCTCCGAATTAATTAAATGTCAATTCACCAATTTAAATAATTCCTCCGACTTAAATAAATTCTCCAATTCATAAATTTGAATTCTCTAAATTAATTAAGTTATATTTCTCCCAATAATAATTAAACTCTAAGTCCTCAGAATTACGGGGTGTTACAATATGTATATACTTGAAATGATGTCTACTGTGTGAATTATGCAGGTGGGATTGTCAATGAAATTTGAAATGAATTTAGTAGCGACTACTTAATTGTATTAAATTGGAAGCATCTGCTTATGTTAAAAAGGAATTGGTTTTATGTATCATATTGCAAGGGAAATCCATGGGAACGATTTCAAATTTTGATTGGTTATGAGACAGGAAGGACTATTTAGTATGGGATTAGAATTAGTGGGAATTGAATATTCTCTAAGCGTGCACATTAGATTAGAGGTGAGCATCTCAAGTGAGTTCAATAACTTAACATGAAAAATATATGTGCTAATAAATCATTTTAAGCACTTGTTGATTTTTAAAATGTTTTCAACTCGGGCTCTGACCCATTTTCTGCAAATCTCTTTTCTTGTCAAATTATTTTAGGTGCTCAAACACAGGGACACCAGGCTGAGGAGTTCCATTCATTAGATGAGCTGTAGCTGTTGTGGAGGCTACATGATCTTAGTAGTAGACGCCTTTGTCTATTATTTCTTACTTTTGAGTTATTTGCATCAGTTGGACATGTCGACCCTTCTTATTCTTATGTTCAGTATTTTGAGATTCAATTCCTTACTCCTCTCAGCTGTTGGTTTTATTTATTTAGATTACTGTATTGAATTTTTGATTGGAAGTGTTCACTCCAGACCCTTTATATTATGTCAGTTATTTTATTTCTTATGAATTTAATTTGAATGGTGAATGTTGAGTTATTATCTTAAATGGGTTATATTAATTGAAAAGATAAAATTATGATATCAACCTTTTTAAATATTAGGTGGTTAGTATTTTATAACAAGTTTTTGACAGTGATGCATAATCTGAACCAACTGGATATTCTAGTTTTAATTAATAAAGGACTGATCACCCTGTAAAAGTGGTGATTGCTTAAATAAGCTCTGATACCAATTTGAAGAGTGCACTTTTATTCAAACAAATAAATTATTTAATTAAACTGAGTTTTTCAATTAAATCCTAAAACATGTAACTAGGTGTGATTGTAGAAAATATGATCATGCAAGAACATTCAATCACAAACAAAACGCACAATTGAGGAAAAATCCCGCAAAGGGGCAAAACCTTTTATTTTCACTATAATTTGTAAAATAACGGTTTACACGGATTACAATGAAAACAAGAGTGACATATGAAATACCCTCAGGTGTCGGTTCCGATGTCGTCAGTTAGAATTTCCCTTTCCAGGAGGGCACCAATGAAGAAGAGAGACGGCTTCTCTACAAGTTACTCCAGATGAGTAAAAATGATCCTCTTGAAGGTTTAAAGATTCACATACATAGATGGGAATGGTTATGTGAATAAATAAGGTATGAAACCTTAAAACATGAAGTCTGTTTTCTGGGCTGGAAAACGTAGAAATTGTGTGCGAAAAAGACTTAAAAAATGTGTAGAATGAACCCAAATATTTATACGAAAATCGAGGCGGCGACGTCGCTCGAACGACATAGGCATGTCGCTTGAACAAAGTACACGTGTCGCTCGAACGAGATTGCGCGACATCCTCATGTAGTTCGAACGAGATCTCACGAGCTCGTCGACCGAGGTAACTCCGCTTCTACACTTAGAATTTTTTTGCTTTTTGTTAAAAAAAATCAGACTTCGAAAAATATTTTTTGAAAAAAATTCCCAAATATTTATGCAACTGTAAAGAACTCCAATAAATCATTTTACTAATAACGCGAAGTGGAGTAGTGGGAATGGTTGAGCAGGACGTTGCATGTAGCATGATGCACGTGTGAAGATAGTTGATGCATGGGTTCAGATCAAGGCCGTCGAGAATGATCATGTAGATGAGCCGAATGTAACGGTATCAAACATACATACTGTGATCTAGGACAAATAAAAAATTCCTAGATTCTACCCCAGACATTTATAAAATTATCTCCTTATAAATCTCCCCCTATGTCTATACCAGTACATTCATAAAAAACTCTGAATTATGCTATTTTCATAAAGCAAATGACATACAAGATAATATCCCCATTAAACCTTCAAACTGAGAATACTAACTGACATGTCGTCAAACAATCTTCAACATCTTCAGCTCTTTAGAAACTCTCAAAGCTTTTCTCATCAGAGTGTGCAATCCAATAATCATCAATTTTATACCTACACACATGAGATAAAGCAGATACCCATTACGCGCAACAGTTTGAAACATAATGATATGCACAAATCAAAGATCAATTAAGATTAAGAAAATCATTGATAAATCAACCAAATAATATTTTACCCCATAATTCATTCTCCCCCTTTTTTATGATGTCCCCAAATAGACAGATATAAGAAGCACTGTCACAAGGTAATAAACTTATATTTTTGAATTTTTCAAAAATTTTCACACAAATTACACAACAAAGAATTACACCATGAACAAACACAAAAACAACCAAGTCGCTGATTGCGAAAATGTAGGGGTGTGATCAAATTCGATAGGAGAATCAATGCATACAAACATAACATATGTGCTCGATGAATATCGGATACTCCTAACGAATGAACTCAACATCTTCCTTAGGTGTAAAAAGATGGAAATATGAGACATTGACTCAATCAAATGAGCAAATATAAGCTCAAAGTGGTTTTCACACCAATAACGTCCAAAACTATTTAATGATTTTTCAGGACTTTCAAGGAAGTGAAAACCCGTTTAAATTCTCCAACCAAACTCCCTCAGATTTATATTTTGAACAGAGGTGATCTAAATTCTCAAACTTTGGAGAATTAATGGTGAAACCTAATGGCCCATATTTGGCATGAATTGCTTTTTATTGCCTTTAAATTTTTTCGAGCTCTTTTAACCTCTTTGGACCCCGGATAATAAAATTCCTCAATTTTTTAGGTTCGATTTAACGGTGGTTTAGTATTCGCAAAGGACAAAAGTGAACATTTTGCAGCCCTTCCCCATTTTAAAAACTTACAATCTCACCAAACGATTTTTTACATGCATTTCAATCTTGTCAAGTTTTATCGCAAATAGTTTGTTGTATAGACATAATTGAGATGGAAACACTCAAGTCAACATGAGATATACAAGTAAAATGATCAAATAAAGCCGTGCTTGTGTGCAATAAAGGAGATAAGGATCCAAACATGTAGAAAGTTATCACTAATCACATCTCAAAGACTCAAAAAAATGTAAGACACATGGATGCAATGATGTAGCGTCTCAAATAACTATCAAAAAGTCACGTGGAAATGTGTAAGTGAAATATGTGACTCGATTATCTTAAATGCTCATCCATAAAAGGTGCAAATAAAATACAAAAATTTTTATGTGCTTTTTAAAAAAAAATTATAAAACAAAAATCTTTTTGGATTTAAAAAAAATATATAAAAAGCAAAAAAAAAAGTAATTGTACATGCTAGCAATAGGCAAAAGAGATATCATGTAAAACACCCTACTCTAGCAACCATGTCAAGACCTCAACCGGGAAGAACGGTGGAGTTTTCCAAAGATGGTGACATCTTTTGAACTAACTCCACTAGATCATGTGTAGTCTTTACCAAAAACTTCACTTGTTCGCGAATATGTGAAAACTCTCTATCATTATGTGCAAGCAAAGTATTATGAGTGGGTGCATGTACGTGAACATGTGAAGTGGTATGATATGGCACAAACCCCAACTTAGAAAAAAACTCCCTAAGATGTCCTCGCTTCTTGCAGTGGGATCAAACATAAATCGATGTAGGAACTAATTTATCAAAAAATTTGGGATGAGCTTTCCTAAACGTACACCCATGAGAATCACTCACCAAAGTGGAGAAAGGGTCGTGCGCATTAAAAGTAGTGAATGCACCTTTGCGACCTTTTTCGACATACTCGCCATCATTCAAACGGGATAGGGAACCATCTTAGCAACCTTCTCAGATGCGTTCTCTAGTGAGACTTAGACCTCCCGTGCTTGTTCGAGATCAACCTCGAGATGGGATACACGTGTCATTAGACTAGACACCGTGTTGGCCAAGTCACATTTTCCCCTTTTTATCTCATCATTATCTTCTTTCAACTCAAAAATTCGAAGACCTAGGATCCTATTTGACCTTTTTGTTTCCATGGTCTCGATAAACAACTTTCTAAAAGCTTTTCGGATCACACTTTCATCACCATTCTCATCCTCACTATCACTTAGGGTAGCGGGCATGGCAACTTTCTTCTCCTCTCTCCTAAGTCTAATGGGACACTCAAATTTCTTGTGACCTTTCCCATCGCACTCAAAACATCGTATCTTCTCAAGGTTTTCCTCTCTCTCTTTTTCATTCTCACAATAAATATCTCTCTCTCTAAACAATCTTAAATCTTTCTCTAAAGCGGTGATCCTAAGAACTAACGCTTTGTTACGCTTTTTGGTTTTAAATGCCTCAGAATATAACTCAACGTAGGCGCGTTGAAGATCACTATCGCTCTCACTTGCATCATCCTCCCCCTCACTTACATTGCTCTTAATATCGATGTGTCCCTATGAAGTAGCATCCTCATCGTCGTGAGGAGCACAAGAGGTACTCACATGACTAGCCATGAATGCGATGAAGTTACACTCATGCGGTGACTCGTCTCCAGAGTCCACCGACTCGACCTCACTGTCGTGACTAAGGATAGCGTTAAGGACAAATTTTCCCTTTTCTTTTGCAAGTCTATTCAGCTTAGTAGCACACACAAAAGCTCTATGACCCTTACCGTCGCACTCATAACATCTCTCACTGTCTTTCTTAGGAGAATCTTTAAAATCTTTCTCATTTTTCTTTTCAAATTTATTTTTCTCAAAATTTCTTTTATCTTTGAAATTTCCATTTTTCTTGAAATTGAGATTTTTCTTAAAATCTTTTGCAAACAAAGCCAAATCATCTAAATCAAGGTCACACTCGAAATTTGAAGTTTCTTTCTCTCTTTTTCTAGATGACTCAACTCTCTTTCTGGCCGACCCCTCACTCTTCCTATCCGGGGAATTAAGTGCAATTCCCTTATCTTTTGGTTTAACAAACTTTGGAAACATGTCAATTTAAAAGGTTTGTAAGTCTCCAACCAATTCCTCTAATTTAAGTGTATTTAAATTACCCATAGAATTTAGCATAGTGACTTTAGGGATAAAACGCTTAGGCAGTGATCTTAAAATCTTTTTAACAACTCTAGCATTAGGAATGTGTTCACCAAGATTAAAACTAGTATTAACAATATCAGATAACCTAGCATAAAATTTATTAAAACATTCAGACTCAAGCATGGTGATAGTTTCAAATTGAGTTGTTAAGTTTTGCAGTTTTGATTCTTTCACAGCATTAGTTCCTTCATGGGTAAGTTTTAAAACATTCCATGCCTCTTATGACATTGTACACGTCATTATCCGTCGGAACTCGTCAGGTGTGACAGATCCAGAAATAGCACTAAGACCCTTAAAGTTAAAAGATGACCATTTAAATTCTTCCTCAGTCCATGCAGTCACAGATTTTAAATTAGTTACGTTATCAATAGTGATGGAGGGAGCTGTCCACCCTCTTTCAACCAAAATCCATAATCTTTCTTCAATGGCTTTTAAAGAATATTTCATACGGGCTTTCTAGTAAGCATAATTTTGTAATACCCCGTAATTCTGCATAATTAGGAAAATACGTTTTATTTAGATTACGTGAGTAGAGTAATTTAATGAGATACAATTTATTTAAATTACGTGAGTTGAGTAATTTAATGAGATACGTTTTTATTTAAATTACGTGAGAAGAGTAATTTAATGTTATAAAATACGTTTTATTTAAATTACGTGAGTAGAGTAATTTAATGAAATACGTTTCATTTAAATTACGTGAGAAAAGTAATTTAATGTGATATAATGTTAATAAAGATTAATATAATGATTAAAAATTTACTAAATGTGAGTAGTAAATTTTGAATGTTGTTATGTACGGTCTAGGAATTTTATGGACGTACTTGAGTTATCTTAACCAAGTGTCACGCATAGAAAAAAATTAAAGATGAGATTAGAAAAATATTTTTAGAGACTCAAACGATAATTTAGAGTTCACAGATGATTCCGAAAGGGTCGAATTAGTCAAAATAGTATACTCGGGGGTACTAGTTGAGTGTCAGGTCATTTTCGGGCTAAAACGGGGCCATTCGAGGGCATTTTGGTCTCTTTACATTTATGGTAAGTAGACCTACGAATTTTGAAACCCTAAATCAGATTATAAGAGTTGAGGCTAGGGTTAGAAAGATAGAATATACACCATAGCCATTAGAGAAGTGAGAGAGACAATTTCCTAAGGCAAAAGAAGCATGGAGGGGGAAATTCTAAGGAGATTTCACCACAAATTTGTTGGGAAGGAGGATTGAAGGATCAAAATCATCAACCATCATCAACAACCACGAAATCAGACCCTACAAATCATAAGGAAAGTGGTTATTTGCAAAATAAATTGAGTTATAATACCCATATTTAAGCTTCATGAAGAACATGGTTTTTATGATATTTTTGGGAGAAAAATAATTGATTATGATCCATGAATGGTAGGGATTGCATGTAGGACGTTTTTGGATCTCCAAATATTCTGATATCATAGAAAACTTGATGATGAAATCGAACTAAAAATCTGAAATTATGATGAAAGATGTAAAGAATGTATTTTTAGGGTTCTTGAATATTAGTAAGATTTTTAGTTAATTTGGACAAGATTTATAATGATTTTGTGGTTTTAAATCGTTAGTAATCATCCCAGAAATGTAGGAATGATTAGAAATTGTTGGTTGCAAATATGGTAGATTATCATGAAAGATAAATAGATAAAAATGGTGAAACCCGCATGAAGAAGACGAACTGGGTCTGTCACTGCTTGATCGATCGATCGACCCTTGAATGTCGATCGATCGACCATATCCCCACGATCGATCGACCCTGGCTGGACTTTAGAGAATTTTGTGAATAATTTTCTTTTAATTACTGTCGCTTAATGGGAACCTTAGTAATGATATTTTACCTATGAGGAGACTTTATAATTACCAATAGGTGTACCATTAGATTTCTTCATAAATGATTGAGTGGGAATTTCGGATAAATGGACCGACGGGAGAACGATCGATTGAGCCGTATGTTGAGATTGTGAGAATTTAATTACGGAAAGAGTGAGATTTAATTCCGGAAAAATATGAGTAGTTTAAATTTAACTTAACTACTGAATTATGAGAGGGGTAACTAGGGCCCTTATAGTTGCGTGAATACTCGAATAAATACAATAGCGAAATAAATTATAATTAATGAGTACGGTGAATATGAGTAAAATATATTACGTACGGACATGATTTGTTAGGTCGGGTGTGTACCTACTAAATTATAAAAGTTCGGGTTAAGAGAATTTTGCTTAAAGTAATTATGTTAGGGTCGATGAGACATCCCGAACTAAAATAAAGTTATTATATGTTTGGGGTCGATGTAACATGCCGAACCAAACCTTAAATTGGTGTCGCGATGAAAGAGTCCCGAACCAGAATATGTGTATATATATATTTTTAAATACTTGGGGTCGAGGGATCATTCCGAACCAACTCTCACTTGGGGTCGATGAATCATTCCTAACCAAGAGTCCTTTATGTGTGATAAAAAGGATATGTTAGTAATAACTGATATTAAATACATGATTGTGTGATAAAATGTATTCTATGTGCATACTCTACAGATTGAGAATAGTAGATAATGAGATGAATTGTAAATACCTTAGTAATAATTTATTGCATGATGTAATTATTACAAGAATAAGGATAACGTGCTGTAAATAAGTTACCTACGCTTATGGGTAGTATAACTAGGTGAACTAAGTATCCTCGTTAGACATGCCCTATAGATGAGAGGTGAGGAAGTTCAAGGGAGTTATGCGAATTCTTAATATGTGTAATCAATAACTCAATTGTGATAACTGCTTGCAAAATATTTTCAAATGTTTTGAGTACTAACTCTTGCTATGTAAAATTTTTAAAAACCTTTTAGGTGCCCAGCCACAGGGACACCCAGCATGATTTCATTCCAGATCTTTGGGAGCTGCGGCACGTATGGATGTTGCAGGGATTGTTTAGACGCTTCCTCTTTTTCAGTTCTAGTGCAGGATCTCAGTTCTAGTATTCTTAGTTGGGACATGTTGTCCTATCTTTACTGTTACAGTTTATTCTGGTTACGGATTTTTAGTCGTCTTTTATTGGCCGTGATTTTTGGCAAGACTTTACCTGCATTCAGTTATCTATGCAAACTGTTTTTATTATTACTAGAATTGTAATGTGTTAGTATGGATTATTTATTTTGCTTAAGGAAGATAAAATTTGGCACTCGTTTAATTTCACTTAGGTGGTTAGTAAATTTAAATGCTTTCGACACTGATGCTAAGAATGAACCATTTAAGAAACATGTTTAAATTAAATTAAGGCTTGATAACCCAAGGTTTAATTAGGCGGGGTGTCACAAATTTGTCTCGTCAAAAATTGGCATTTTATTATATAACTTCTCCATTATGAACACGCCCTTTTTTCAAAAGTTAATTTAAAAAAAATGATATCTTTAGAAAATTTTTGCAGAAAATTAGGAATACGCGATAAATTAGCATAACCTGCTCTGATACCAATTTGTAAAAGTGGTGATTGCTTAAATAAGCTCTGATACCAATTTGAAGAGTGCGCTTTTGTTCAAACAAAGAAATTATTTAATTAAACTCAGTTTTTCAATTAAAATCCTAAAACATGCATCTTGGTGTGATTGTAGACAGTATGATCATACAAGAACATTCAATCACAAAAAAAACACACAAATGAGGAAAAATCCCCTAAAGGGGCAAAATCTTTTATTTTCACTATAACTTGTAAAAGAACGTGTAATACCCTGTAATTTTATTTATTTTTATTGAATTAATTAAATTAAATGAGAATTAATTTGGAAATTAATCCTGAGGTAAATACTAGCGAGATGTGAGTTGGTATTTAATTATGATGTTAAAATAAAATATTACTGAGAATATATGGTAATATACGAGTATTGAAAATATTAAAATTGTCATGAGGCAGAAATACGACAATTTAGGAAATTTAGTTGGGACGCGCGTGTCAGTCGCGTCAGGAATGAATTTATTTAGATTAAAAAGTAAATTATATTTTTATCAACCGAATGGTCATTTTAAGTGCGCTAACGTGTCCGGAAGGGTCGAAATAGTCAGAAAATACTAGCCTGGAGTTTAGTTTGGGTCCCGGGACACTTTTAGGCCAAACTAGCAACCCAGAAGGTTATTTTGGTAATTTTAAAAATTGAGGGATTAAAACCCATGATTTTTTGAGTTTAATTAGATATTATTAGAGAGGCCACTAAGGCCATTATCAGCCAAAATCAAGAGAGTGGGCTACGGGGTTTTTTGAGAGAAGTTAGAGAGAGGTTTAAAGACATGAGGGCTGAAGCGGAGAGGGCTGAAGCCAGAGATGAGGTGAGGGAGGCTCATCAGGAGCCACAGGTGCCAATACCACCACCCCACCCGAGTTAATTTTCATTACTCAGGTTGCAGTGATAGTGGCTCAGGCAGTCGAGACAGCTATGAGGGCCATGGCAACCCATTTTCCTCAGCCCCACGTACCTCCTCCCGTGGCACCGGTAGTTCAGGCTCCAGCAGGACCATCTACTTGGCAGCGAGTCAGAGAGACATTTCAGAAAGGACACCCACCCGAGTTTCAGGGTAGTACCGATGTAGTGGAGGCGTACAACTGGAAGAATAATATCCAGCGCCACTTGCGCATGCTAGAGTGCACCGAGGTACAAAAACAAATGCTAGCCACTTTTCGTCTGTCCGGAGCGGCCTTACAGTTGTGGGAGGCAGTTTCCACCACCGAGGAAAGGGACACTATGGGAATTTCTGAGTTTTGGGTGCGATTTGACCGCAAGTATTTCCCTCCAGCAGTAGACTCAGAGATGAGGAAGAAATTCAGCAAAGTGGTTCAGGGTGATCGCTCAGTTGCTGATTATGAGGAGGAGTTTACCCGCTTGGCTAACTTTGTACCCAACGAGGTGAGCGATGAGGGAAGGAAGAAGTCAAAATTTATGGATGGCTTGACCTGGAGAATCAGACAACACTTGATTGGCAATCCGGCGTTAGTGACTTATACAGATGTTGTCAATGCCGCTCTACTACACTATCAGGACCACCGCTTCCATACGAAGGGAAACAAGAGAGGTGAGCCTAGCCAGCCGGGCAAAGTAGGTGTAAGTAGCGACATCAGCACACCACAATAGCAAACAGTGGGCCAGTTAGGGCAGGATTCCCGACAGGGGAACCCCACTAAGAAGTTTAAGCACGGAAGGCATCACTTTGACAGACAGGGCCAGCAGGGTCCCCAACAAATAGTTCCTCAGGCCCGACAGGGCCAAGGGAATCAAAATTGAGGACAACAAGGTCAAGGTTGACAGGGCCAACGTCAGGGCCAACAGGGCCAAAGGCAGAGACAGTTTCAGGGTCAGTGCTTCACTTGTGGCCAGCAGGGTCACAAGAGTAGAAATTGTCCACAGCCAGACAGGGCACAATAACAGGGTGCCCAACAGGGGCAGCAGGCTCTGTTAGCCCCAACAGTAGCACAGGCCCCACAGCCAGGACAGATGCAGTACGGACGTGTTTTCAACGTCTGTGATATTCCTTTTCAGCTAGCACCGCCGGCAGTCGCGGGTATGTTTCCTATTCATGGACTTGAGGGTAGTATTTTGTTTGACACGGGGGCAACGCATTAGTTTATTGCCACTATATTTTCACGGGCGGTCGGCCTATTAGCGATAGCTAACAGTCATCTTATGTGCGTGGAGTCACCAATGGGTAGTGGGTCCCTAATACACTCGATTTATAAGGGTGTGAACATTTTGGTCGGTATATTGAGTCTAGCGGCGGACCTCCTAGTACTGTAAATGGAGGGATATGACATCATCCTAGGCATGGATTGGTTGGCGCAATATATGGCAATGATAGACTGTTATGAGAGGACTATCGTGTTCTCCATCCCGGGATAAGAGATGTTCCTTGTGGCAATGCCACTTCCCGAGGGAGGATCATGAACTGATTTATATTATATTAAGGAGGATACCTCATATGGGGTTGTCATTTCTCTGGACTCAATCCCGATTGTGAGGAAATTTGAAGATGTCTTTCAGGAGATACCAGGGTTACCAGCCAGCAGGGAGATAAAGTTCGTTATTGACCTAGCACCAGGGACGAGACCGATTTCCAGAGCACCGAATCGCATGGCTCCTTCGGAGATGCGAGAACTGAGAGATCTGATTCAGCAGCTCTTAGGACAGGGTTTCATTCAACGGAGTACATCGCCATAGGGTGCGCCTGTGTTATTTGTAAAGAAAAGGGATGGTTCACTTTGTCTGTGTGTAGATTACGGAGAGCTGAACAAAGTGACGATACGTAATAAGTATCCGTTGCCTAGGATAAACGACTTGTTTGATCAGTTGAGAGGGGCTGCGTACTTCTCAAAGATCGATTTGAGGTCGAGTTACCACCAATTGTGTATTCGTAAAGAGAATGTACCTAACACTGCTTTCCTATCGCGGTACGGGTCATACGAGTTCAGAGTAATGCCATTTGGGCTAACTAATGCACCTGCAGTATTCATGGATCTCATGAACAGGGTATTCAGGAGTTTCTGGATCAGTTTGTGATTGTATTCATAGATGACATTCCGATTTACTCTCGCACGGAGAAGGAACACACTGAACATTTACGAATGGTTCTACAGACATTGCGGGACCATCAGTTGTACGCCAAATTTGAGAAGTGTAGGTTTTGGCTTCGAGAGGTTCAATTCCTAGGAGACGTTGTATCTAGCAGAGGCTTTACTGTTGACCCAATTAAGGTATCTGCGGCGAGGGAGTGAGGACAACCCACGACACCGACCGAAATTCGCAGTTTTTTGGGGTTGGCCGGTTATTATCGTCGCTTCATCAAGGGGTTCTAAAAAATTACCGGACCTTTGACGAACTTGACTCGGAAGGGAGTGCCCTTCGTATGGAGTGACAGTTGTCAGTTAGTATTTGATGAATTAAAGGACAAGTTGACATCAGCACCCGTTCTTGCCTTGCCTAGAAGCGGAGTGGAGTACCGAGTTTATACTGATGCGTCCTTATAAGGGCTTGGGGTTGTGTTACAGCAGGAAGAAAAGGCTATAGCTTATGCCTCCCGAAAGGTTAAGCCACATGAGAAGAATTACCCCACCCATGACCTCGAGTTGGCAGCGGTCGTTTTTGCATTAAGGATATGGAGACATTACCTTCTGGGCGAGCAGTTCACTCTATTCACGGATCATAAGTCACTGCAGTATCTGTTCACTCAGAAGGATTCGAATATGAGGCAAAGGAGGTGGCTTGAATTCGTGAAGGACTACCAGTTTGATATACGGTATCATCCTGGTAAGGCTAACGTGGTGGCAGGTGCGTTAAGCAGAAGACCTACTAGAGAGTTGGCAGAGATTTGGAAGGTGAAGTGGACTGAACTTCGACACGAGGATGAGATAGCTAGAGCATGCATGGCAGTTTTAGCTATCACTCCCGAGAGTGTTATACAGGTAGTGAGGGCACAGGCCGAGGACCCGTTTTGTCAGGACAAAGTACGACAGTTACTGGCTGAGGGGGCAGAGTCCTAGTCCATCAGCTCAGAGGGCGGACTACGATTTAATGGTAGGCTGATAGTACCCGAGGATGATGATTTGAGACAGGCCGTTATGACGGAGTCATGCGGGTTTAAATTTTTGGTACATCCAGGTGGGGGAAAAATGTACCAGGATATGCGACGAATATATTGGTGGTCAGGTATGAAACGAGACATTACAGAATTTGTCTCAAAGTCTGTTACATGTCAGCTCGTAGAAGTTGACCATCAGAGACCTTCAGGGATGCTACAACCCCTAGAGATTCCCGTGTGGAAGTGGGAGAGTATCTCGATGGATTTTATTACTGGGTTACCAACATCACAGAAGGGTCACGATTCCATATGGGTGATAGTGGATCGACTGACTAAGGTAGCTCATTTCTTACCGGTTCGTACGGATTATGATACGATGCGGTACGTTCAACTATTCATTTCAGAGATTGTTAAGCTGCACGGAGTTCCTATTAATATTGTGTCGGACCGAGACAAAATATTTGTGTCACATTTCTGGCAGAGCTATCAGGAGGCCATGGGCACCGACTTACGGTTGAGTACGACGTATCATCCACAGACGGACGGTCAGACTGAAAGGGTAAACCAAATGTTGGAGGATATGCTAAGGATGTGTGTCCTAGATTTTGGTGGAGGTTGGGAGCCATATCTTCCTTTGGTGGAGTTTGCATATAATAACTCTTACCAATTCACTATCGACATGGCTCCATTCGAGGCACTTTACGGGAGGCCTTTTCGTTCTCCCGTCTGTTGGCTAGAGGTGGGGGATAACAAGCTATTAGGGCCAGAGATGATACAGGAGACTTCCTCCAAAATAGAGTTGATTCGAGGACGTATTCGAATAGCTCAGGATAGACAGAAGAGTTATGCTGACGCCGATAGAAGACACATGGAACTAGATGTGGGCGACCGGGTGTTAATTCGGGTATCTCCTATGAAAGGGATTATGAGGTTCGGCAAGAAGGGGAAATCAACACCGAGATATGTGGGCCCGTTTTCTATCATTGAGAGGGTGGGACCGATAGCTTACAGATTGGGAATCCCTGAGCATCTTCAGTGAATACACGATGTATTCCATGTGGCATCGCTGAAAGAGAGACTTCTGGAACATTCCACTGGAGGAGATCGATTTGCAGCCAGACGTCTCGTATGAAGAAAGACCCGTGGCTATTCTGGATTATAGTGAGCGCAAACTACGGTCCAAGGTAGTACCCTTAGTGCGAGTACAGTGGGGACATCACAATATGGATGAGTCTACCTGGGAACGGGAGGAGGATATGCTAGAGCAATATCCTGATTTAATCACAACAGGTATTTTCTAATTTCGAGGACGAAATTCCTTTTGTAAGGGGGGAAGTATGTAATACCCTGTAATTCTGCATAATTAGGAAAATACGTTTTATTTAAATTACGTGAGTAGAGTAATTTAATGAGATACGTTTTATTTAAATTACGTGAGAAGAGTAATTTAATGTTATAAAATACGTTTTATTTAAATTACGTGAGTAGAGTAATTTAATGAAATACGTTTCATTTAAATTACATGAGAAAAGTAATTTAATGTGATATAATGTTAATAAAAATTAATATAACGATTAAAAATTTACTAAATGTGAGTAGTAAATTTTGAATGTTGTTATGTACGGTCTAGGGATTTTATGGACGTACCTGAGTTATCTCAACCGAGTGTCACGCGTAGAAAAAAATTGAAGATGAGATTAGAAAAATATTTTTAGAGACTCAAACGATAATTTAGAGTCCACAGATGATTCCGAAAGGGTCGAATTAGTCAAAATAGTATACCCGGGGGTACTAGTTGAGTGCCGGGTCATTTTCGGGCTAAATCGGGGCCATTCGAGGGCATTTTGATCTCTTTACATTTATGGGTAAGTAGACCTACGAATTTTGAAACCCTAAATCAGATTATAAGAGTTTAGGCTAGGGTTAGAAAGATTGAATAGACACCATAGCCATTAGAGAAGTGAGAGAGACAATTTCCTAAGGCAAAAGAAGCAAGGAGAGGGAAATTCTAAGGAGATTTCACCACAAATTTGTTGGGAAGGAGGATTGAAGGATCAAAATCATCAACCATCATCAACAACCACGAAATCAGACCCTACAAATCATAAGGAAAGTGGTTATTTGCAAAATAAATTGAGTTATAATACCCATATTTAAGCTTCATGAAGAACATGGTTTTTATGATATTTTTGGGAGAAAAATAATTGATTATGATCCATGAATGGTAGGGATTGCATGTAGGACGTTTTTGGATCTCCAAATATTCTGATATCATAGAAAACTTGATGATGAAATCGAACTAAAAATCTGAAATTATGATGAAAGATGTAAAGAATGTATTTTTAGGGTTCTTGAATATTAGTAAGATTTTTAGTTAATTTGGACAAGATTTATAATGATTTTGTGGTTTTAAATCGTTAGTAATCATCCCAGAACATGTAGGAATGATTAGAAATTGCTGATTGCAAATATGGTGGATTATCATGAAAGATAGATAGATAAAAACGGTGAAACCCGCATGAAGAAGACGAACTGGGTCTGTCACTGCTTGATCGATCGATCGACCCTTGAATGTCGATCGATCGAGCAGTCGATCGATCGACCATATCCCCTCGATCGATCGACCCTGGCTGGACTTTAGAGAATTTTGTGAATAAATTTCTTTTAATTACCGTCACTTAATGGGAACCTTAGTAATGATATCTGACCTATGAGGAGACTTTATAATTACCAGTAGGTGTACCATTAGATTTCTTCATAAATGATTGAGTGGGAATTTTGGAGAAATGAACCGACGGGAGAACGATCGATTGAGCCGTATGTTGAGATTGTGAGAATTTAATTACGGAAAGAGTGAGATTTAATTCCGGAAAAATACGAGTAGGTTAAAGTTAACTTAACTACTGAATTAAGGGAGGGGTAACTAGGGCCCTTAGAGTTGCGTGAATACTCGAATAAATACAATAGCGAAATAAATTGTAATTAATGAGTACGGTGAATATAAGTAAAATATATTACGTACGGACATGATTTGTTAGGTCGGGTGTGTACTTACTAAATTATAAAAGTTTGGGTTAAGAGAATTTTGCCTAAATTAATTATGTTAGGGTCGATGAGACATCCCGAACTAAAATAAAGTTATTATATGTTTGGGGTCGATGTAACATGCCGAACCAAACCTTAAACTGGTGTCGCGATGAAAGAGTCCCGAACCAGAATATGTGTATATATATATTTTTAAATACTTGGGGTCGAGGGATCATTCCGAACCAACTCTCACTTGAGGTCGATGAATCATTCCGAACCAAGAGTCCTTTATGTGTGGTAAAAAGGATATGTTAGTAATAACTGATATTAAATACATGATTGTGTGATAAAATGTATTCTATGTGCATACTCTACAGATTGAGAATAGTAGATAATGAGATGAATTGTAAATACCTTAGTAATAATTTATACCATGATGTAATTATGACAAGAATAAGGATAACGTGCAGTAAATAAGTTACCTACTCTTATGGGTAGTATAACTAGGTGAACTAAGTATCCTCGTTAGACATGCCCTATAGATGAGAGGTGATGAAGTTCAAGGGGGTTATGCGAATTCTTAATATGTGTAATCAATAACTCAATTGTGATAACTGCTTGCAAAATATTTTCAAATGTTTTGAGTACTAACTCTTGCTATGTAAAATTTTTAAAAACCTTTTAGGTGCCCAGCCACAGGGACACCCAGCATGATTTCATTCCAGATCTTTGGGAGCTGCGACACGTATGGATGTTGCAGGGATTGTTTAGACGCTTCCTCTTTTTCAGTTCTAGTGCAGGATCTCAGTTCTAGTATTCTTAGTTGGGACATGTTGTCCTATCTTTACTGTTACAGTTTATTCTGGTTACGGATTTTTAGTCGTCTTTTATTGGCCGTGATTTTTGGCAAGACTTTACCTGCATTCAGTTATCTATGCAAACTGTTTTTATTATTACTAGAATTGTAATGTGTTAGTATGGATTATTTATTTTGCTTAAGGAAGATAAAATTTGGCACTCGTTTAATTTCACTTAGGTGGTTAGTAAATTTAAATGCTTTCGACACTGATGCTAAGAATGAACCATTTAAGAAACATGTTTAAATTAAATTAAGGCTTGATCACCCAAGGTTTAATTAGGCGGGGTGTCACAAATTTGTCCCGTCAAAAATTGACATTTTATTATATAACTTCTCCATTATGAACACGCCCTTTTTTCAAAAGTTAATTTAAAAAAAATGATATCTTTAGAAAATTTTTGCAGAAAATTAGGAATACGCGATAAATTAACATAACCTGCTCTGATACCAATTTGTAAAAGTGGTGACTGCTTAAATAAGCTCTGATACCAATTTGAAGAGTGCGCTTTTGTTCAAACAAAGAAATTATTTAATTAAACTCAGTTTTTCAATTAAAATCCTAAAACATGCATCTTGGTGTGATTGTAGACAGTATGATCATACAAGAACATTCAATCACAAACAAAACACACAAATGAGGAAAAATCCCCTAAAGGGTCAAAATCTTTTATTTTCACTATAACTTGTAAAAGAACGTGTAATAACCCGTAATTTTATTTATTTTTATTGAATTAATTAAATTAAATGAGAATTAATTTGGAAATTAATCCTGAGGTAAATACTAGCGAGATGTGAGTTGGTATTTAATTATGATGTTAAAATAAAATATTATTGAGAATATATGGTAATATACGAGTATTGAAAATATTAAAATTGTCATGAGGCAGAAATACGACAATTTAGGAAATTTAGTTGGGACGCGCGTGTCAGTCGCGTCAGGAATGAATTTATTTAGATTAAAAAGTAAATTATATTTTTATCAACCGAATGGTCATTTTGAGTGCGTCAACGTGTCCGGAAGGGTCGAAATAGTCAGAAAACACTAGCCTGGAGTTTAGTTTGGGTCCCGGGACACTTTTAGGCCAAACCAGCAACCCGGAAGGGTATTTTGGTAATTTTAAAAATTGAGGGATTAAAACCCATGATTTTTTGAGTTTAATTAGATATTATTAGAGAGGCCACTAAGGCCATTATCAACCAAAATCAAGAGAGTGGGCTACGGGGGTTTTTGAGAGAAGTTAGAGAGAGGTTTAAAGAGATGAGGGCTGAAGCGGAGAGGGCTGAAGCCAAAGATGAGGTGAGGGAGGCTCATCAGGAGCCACAGGTGCCAATACCACAACCCCACCCGAGTTAATTTTCACTACTCAGGTTGCAGTGATAGTGGCTCAGGAAGTCGAGACAGCTATGAGGGCCATGGCAGCCCATTTTCCTCAGCCCCACGTACCTCCTCCCGTGGCACCGGTAGTTCAGGCTCCAGCAGGACAATCTACTTGGCAGCGAGTCAGAGAGACATTTCAGAAAGGACACCCACCCGAGTTTCAGGGTAGTACCGATGTAGTGGAGGCGTACAACTGGAAGAAAAATATCCAGCGCCACTTGCGCATGCTAGAGTGCACCGAGGTACAAAAATAAATGCTAGCCACTTTTCGTCTGTCCGGAGCGGCCTTACAGTTGTGGGAGTCAGTTTCCACCATCGAGGAAAGGGACACTATGGGAATTTCTGAGTTTTGGGTGCGATTTGACCGCAAGTATTTCCCTCCAGCAGTAGACTCAGAGATGAGGAAGAAATTCAGCAAAGTGGTTCAAGGTGATCGCTCAGTTGCTGATTATGAGGAGGAGTTTACCCGCTTGGCTAACTTTGTGCCCAACGAGGTGAGCGATGAGGGAAGGAAGAAGTCAAAATTTATGGATGGCTTGACCTGGAGAATCAGACAACACTTGATTGGCAATCCGGCGTTAGTGACTTATACAGATGTTGTCAATGCCGCTCTACTACACTATCAGAACCACCGCTTCCATACGAAGGGAAACAAGAGAGGTGAGCCTAGCCAGCCGGGCAAAGTAGGTGTAAGTAGCGACAGCAGCACACCACAATAGCAAACAGTGGGCCAGTTAGGGCAGGATTCCCGACAGGGGAACCCCACTAAGAAGTTTAAGCACGGAAGGCATCGCTTTGACAGACAGGGCCAGCAGGGTCCCCAACAAATAGTTCCTCAGGCCCGACAGGGCCAAGGGAATCAAAATGGAGGACAACAAGGTCAAGGTCGACAGGGCCAACGTCAGGGCCAACAGGGCCAAGGGCAGAGACAGTTTCAGGGTCAGTGCTTCACTTGTGGCCAGCAGGGTCACAAGAGTAGAAATTGTCCACAGCCAGACAGGGCACAATAACAGGGTGCCCAACAGGGGCAGCAGGCTCTGTTAGCCCCAGCGGTAGCACAGGCCCCACAGCCAGGACAGACGCAGTACGGACGTGTACTCAACGTCTGTGATATTCCTTTTCAGCTAGCACCGCCGGCAGTCGCGGGTATGTTTCCTATTCATGGACTTGAGGGTAGTATTTTGTTTGACACGGGGGCAACGTATTCGTTTATTGCCACTATATTTGCAAGGGCAGTCGGCCTATTAGCGATAGCTAACAGTCATCTTATGTGCGTGGAGTCACCAATGGGTAGTGGGTCCCTAATACACTCGATTTATAAGGGTGTGGACATTATGGTCGGTAGATTGAGTCTAGCGGCGGACCTCCTAGTGCTGGAAATGGAGGGATATGACGTCATCCTAGGCATGGATTGGTTGGCGCAATATATGGCAATGGTAGACTGTTATGAGAGGACTATCGTGTTCTCCATCCCGGGTTAAGAGATGTTCCTTGTGGCAATGCCACTTCCCGAGGGAGGATCGTGAACTGATTTATATTATATTAAGGAGGAGACCTCATATGGGGTTGTCGTTTCTCTGGACTCAATCCCTGTTGTGAGGAAATTTGAGGATGTCTTTCAGGAGATACCAGGGTTACCACCCAGCAGGGAGATAAAGTTCGTTATTGACCTAGCACCAGGGACGAGACCGATTTCCAGAGCACCGTATCGCATGGCTCCTTCGGAGATGCGAGAACTGAGTGATCTGATTCAGCAGCTCTTAGGACAGGGTTTCATTCGACGGAGTACATCGCCATAAGGTGCGCCTGTGTTATTTGTAAAGAAAAGGGATGGTTCACTTTGTCTGTGTGTACATTACAGAGAGCTGAACAAAGTGACGATACGTAATAAGTATCCGTTGCCGAGGATAGACGACTTGTTTGATCAGTAGAGAGGGGCTGCGTACTTCTCAAAGATCGATTTGATGTCGGGTTACCACCAGTTGTGTATTCGTGAAGAGAATGTACCTAAGACTGCTTTCCTGTCGCGGTACGGGTCATATGAGTTCAGAGTAATGCCATTTGGGCTAACTAATGCGCCTGCAGTATTCATGGATCTCATGAACAGGGTATTCAGGAGTTTCTGGATCAGTTTGTGATTGTATTCATAGATGACATTCCGATTTACTCTCGCACGGAGAAGGAACACACTGAACATTTACGAATGGTTCTACAGACATTGCGGGACCATCAGTTGTACGCCAAATTTGAGAAGTGTAGGTTTTGGCTTCGAGAGGTTCAATTCCTAGGAGACGTTGTATCTAGCAGAGGCATTACTGTTGACCCAATTAAGGTATCTGCGGTGAGGGAGTGAGGACAACCCACGACACCGACCGAAATTCGCAGTTTCTTAGGGTTGGCCGGTTATTATCGTCGCTTCATCAAGGGGTTCTAAAAAATTACCGGACCTTTGACGAACTTGACTCGGAAGGGAGTGCCCTTCGTATGGAGTGACAGTTGTCAGTTAGCATTTGATGAATTAAAGGACAAGTTGACATCAGCACCCGTTCTTACGTTGCCTAGAAGCGGAGTGGAGTACCGAGTTTATACTGATGCGTCCTTATAAGGGCTTGGGGTTGTGTTACAGCAGGAAGCAAAGGCTATAACTTATGCATCCCGAAAGGTTAAGCCACATGAGAAGAATTACCCCACCCATGACCTCGAGTTGGCAGCGGTCGTTTTTGCATTAAGGATATGGAGACACTACCTTCTGGGCGAGCAGTTCACTCTATTCACGGATCATAAGTCACTGCAGTATCTGTTCACTCAGAAGGATCGGAATATGAGGCAAAGGAGGTGGCTTGAATTCGTGAAGGACTACCAGTTTGATATACAGTATCATCCTAGTAAGGCTAACGTGGTGGCAGATGCGTTAAGCAGAAGACCTACTAGAGAGTTGGCAGAGATTTGGAAGGCGAAGTGGACTGAACTTCGACACGAGGATGAGATAGCTAGAGCATGCATGGCAGTTTTAGCTATCACTCCCGAGAGTGTTATACGGGTAGTGAGGGCACAGGCCGAGGACCCATTTTGTCAGAACAAAGTACGACAGTTACTGGCTGAGGGGGCGATAGTCCTACTCCATCAGCTCAGAGGGCGGACTACGATTTAATGGTAGGCTGATAGTACCCGAGGATGATGATTTGAGACAGGCCGTTATGACGGAGTCATGCGGGTCTAAATTTTTGGTACATCCAGGTGGGGTCAAAATGTACCAGGATATGCGACGAATATATTGGTGGTCAGGTATGAAACGAGACATTACAGAATTTGTCTCAAAGTCTGTTACATGTCAGCTCGTAGAAGTTGACCATCAGAGACCTTCAGGGATGCTACAACCCCTAGAGATTCCCGTGTGGAAGTGGGAGAGTATCTCGATGGATTTTATTACTGGGTTACCAACATCACAGAAGGGTCACGATTCCATATGGGTGATAGTTGATCGACTGACTAAGGTAGCTCATTTCTTACCGGTTCGTACGGATTATGTAAAAGTGGTGATTGCTTAAATAAGCTCTGATACCAATTTGAAGAGTGAGCTTTTTTTCAAACAAATAAATTATTTAATTAAACTCAGTTTTTCAATTAAAATCCTAAAACATGCATCTTGGTGTGATTGTAGACAGTATGATCATACAAGAACATTCAATCACAAACAAAACACACAAATGAGGAAAAATCCCCTAAAGGGGAAAAATCTTTTATTTTAACTATAACTTGTAAAAGAACGTGTAATACCCCGTAATTTCATTTAATTTTATTGGATTAATTAAATTAAATGAGAATTAATTTGAAAATTAATCCGGAGGTAAATACTAGCGAGATGTGAGTTGATATTTAATTATGATGTTAAAATAAAATATTACTGAGAATATATGGTAAAATACGAGTATTGAAAATATTAAAACTGTCATGAGGCAAAAATACGACAATTTAGGAAATTTAGTTGGGACGCGCGTGTCAGTCGCGTCAGGAATGAATTTATTTAGATTAAAAAGTAAATTATATTTTTATCAACCGAATGGTCATTTTGAGTGCGCCAACATGTTCAGAAGGGTCGAAATAATCAGAAAACACTAGCCGGGAGTTTAGTTTGGGTCCCTAGACACTTTTAGGCCAAACCAGCAATCCAGAAGGGTATTTTGGTAATTTTAAAAATTGAGGGATTAAAACCCACGAATTTTTCAGTTTAATTAGATATTATTATAGAGGCCACTAAGGCCATTATCACCCAAAAGCAAGAGAGTGGGCTACCAGGGTTTTTGAGAGAAGTTAGAGAGAGGTTAAAAGAGGTTCCAAACCAAACCATTTCCATCACCATCATTTTGGAAGGAATTGTGACCAGAAAGAGGAGAGAATCAGCCTATAATCACCGACAACAAATCTGAAGAACAAACCTAAGGCAAGTGATTTGGTTTCATTACTCGCAATGAATATTTCCTCCATCTATAGGGTAGAAATTAACATATGTCATGAAAAATTGACGAAAACCTAAAGGAATTATTAGGGATTGCTTGTAGAATTGTTCTGGACGAATTTAGTATGCAAGGCATAGCATTTGATGATGTAAAAACAAATTTACAAAGGAGTTTTCATGTTCAATTAAATTTTGGGTTCATGTTGTTAGGGTTTGTGGCAAAATTGGGGATTTATGGATTTTACATGTTGATTTGAAAGAATTGACCCAAAAACTTTGTTAGGAGGTAACCTAGGGTGGTTTAGAATAATTTAGGAACCTTAAAATATGATTAGTATGAATTTAGGATGATTTTGTAGAAGAGAAAAGTTGAGAAAAACGAAATGGACGAAATCTGGGCACTTTCGGAAATTTTGTTAGAAGACCAACCCAGGTCGTTCGAACTAGACTTCTAACGAGATTCCAGTAGCCCTTCTAACGAGTTCGTTCGAAGACCTTCGTTCGAACGACACTCGTTCGAACGATATTTTTAACGAGTTGTCAAAATGACCTTTTACGACCGATTTTTGTTTTGAACTTCACATAGGTTTATTTATGAGTATTATTTTTGGTTAAATTTTAATAATTTCATCCCTAGAGAATTAATGTTGGGAACTTATGAACACTTAGACTTGAGGAAGACCAGTAGGTATGTTTGTGAGACCGGAGTATAATTATGATTGAATTTGGAGAAGTATATAAAAGACTTAGTAACCTTTATGAGTTAGGTTTTAAGTACTTGGAGCTACGACGTGAGAAGTGTCGGCGGTCTATATTGTATATTATTCGGAGACTTGTAAGTGTGCAACATTGAATGACGGTATAAGAATGTAAATATACCTCTATTAATATTATAAGATATCTAAGATCTGTAAATGCTTAGTATATGTGATTATCTGTGTATAACATACCTACCATGCTTGCTATTACGGGAGGTCGGCGTTCGATCAGGGCCATATAATCTTTGTGTGCCTACGGGGGGATTTAGATTGCTACCTCGAGGACATAGGTCAGAGAATGACTTATTGAGGAGTTAATAAGTCTGCTGACCATGGGAGCGCAGGTATGTGCGTGACCCATGGGATGTGAACTATGTTGGCCTCCATTATGTGTGATTGTTACTTATCGAAACGGTTTCTGAGAGATTCGAATACGTGGTCCTTATGTACGTGATGTACCAGGATTTGATAGCAGAGTATGTGTGCACCGCATCTTAGTCTAGGGGTGTCATTATTGTATATTTATGATGAGATTGATATACTGAAATATTAAAATGGACTGTTTATATAAGTACAAGTGTGAATAAATGTAACATCTTTGTAGAGTTAAAAATGGGAAAACTCTTAGTGATTTTTGTAACTAATTATGAGGAATGAAGGTAAAACTCTCAGTTTATATTAAGATGTCGAGAATTAAACCATGAATAGTATAGTAAAAATCAGATTATGAATTAGACTAGTTAGATAGTGGAATAACTAGAACGGGTACGGGTACGTAGGAGTGCACAATTAGTTGAGAGGTGAGAAAATCATGTGAGTGCACGCGCTATTATATATTTTATATTCACTGTTTAATGATATTAAACACTTGCTGTATTTTAAACTGTTTTCACAATCGGGCTCTGACCCGTTTGCTTTCAAATCCACTTTTCTTGTAAAAACCTTTTAGGTGCCCAGCCACAAGGACACCAAGCTTAGGAGTTCCATTCCGGCGACGTGCTGTAGCTGCTGTAGCTGCTGTGGAAGTTACAGGACTTCGATTAGTGACGCCTCCACTTTCTACCTTGATTTCATTTCAGACTTGTGTATCTATAGGGCATGTTGCCCCTTTTCTCCTAGAGACAGTTTATTTATTCAGTTTCATTTCAGTTTTGGATGTAATTAATTAGTGATTCAGACTTTGTATTCAGTTTTATTCAGTATTTCAGATTATTTCAGAGGAGTGTTCCTCCAGATTCAATTATTCCTTTATTATTGTAATATGACTTTAATGTGGTTGTGGTATCATTATTTCATAATTTAATACTTGTTGCATGTTAATCTAATTTAATTAAAATTGACAACTCACTTTTTAAATATTAGGTGGCTAGTAATCGTAAAAAAATGTTTTCGACAGTGATGCTATGAACTGAACTAACTTGACATTTTGTATTAATTGGAATAAAGGAGTAGCTACCCGGTATTTAATTAGTCGGGGTGTCACAAGTGGTATCAGAGCATCAGGTTCTAGTTTCCTTTAGGATTTGTGCGGCTTATTATGCTTCCAAGCGTAGCTTTCTTTGATATAGAGCCCTATGTTTAGGATTGTTGATTTCTTTGGTGAGATTTCGTTCTCCTGCTATGATATATACGATAGTGAATCTTATTTGCATTCGGGTGTGTTCGGGTGCCGAACAATGCAGTACGTCAAGCGAAGACTGTTGGGCGGACAACATGAGGCAAAGGTTAGTTGAGGTTATTTAAACTTATTAAAGAAGGATGACCGTAGTTGAAGTCACCCATATTATGACAGGGAAGTCCAGGATGGTATAGACGGCTAGGGCGCGATTGGAGACCTCCAGGTACAACTATAGCAGGAGTGGGGTCGAATGAGACTCACCCAATAAGGTAGGAATGGGAGAGAAAGAGTTAGGTGAAACATTGAAGAGAACCAGCAGTGGAAATACTCGAAATGCATAGATGGCAGGTGCTAGACAAACTAATAATATATTCAAAGGCTTGGACATATGTCGGGGTATGGCAATCGGGAGTGAAAATTTGGGTTAAATTTTTCTTGGCTCGTAAGAATGGAATTTCAACGGTGAGAGGCAATCACCACACTAAGAAGTGGAATGTGACGTCGAGAGAAGGCGTACAAGTATGGTTTGACCATAAGTTCCTTCACCAGATAATCAGGGTGAAAGGCGAATGTTGTTCTGAACTCACACAAGAAGGCCGGACAGAGGTCACTTTGTGAGAATAAATTTAATTATTTAGCGAACCTTACACCGGGAGAAGTAGGTGAAAAGGAGAAGAAGGAATTAAGGAAGAAATTACATACAAAAAGAATTGTTAACTCTTCTAGGGAATTCTGTTTGGACGGACAATGTCGCGTAGTGTTAATTTGGAGGTAAACGTTTCCTCGGGTGAGGGAAATGCAAGAATCGAGGATCTTTATAGAGTAAAACTGGGAAAATGGTGTTGGAGAATCACCACAAGGGGAAGACTCAATGGGGAACCCGTTAAAATAATTCGAATAGCTGAATTATTATCGAGAGATGGTGATTTCAGTAAGAGATGTAGAAATTAGTAGCGTGTTCCTTAGGTTCGTTAAGCTAAGGGAATAATGGAGGTAGTCAACAGAGTCGAGACTACCAATGTCCGAGAGAAGGACCACCTTAACAGGGTCAGTGTGTCCGAAGATAAGTGGAGCATGTGTAGAGGTATTTTGTGGAAAGTGAAACCCGTGCATTATATATGTTTTTCGATGCAAGTGTAAGGATAAAGGTATTGTGCCTGGCAAGAGCATCAGTTATTGAAATATTCGGTTTGGTACGGACGGGTGTGTTAAGTCTAGGAACCATTTGAGCAGTCAGGATGATTGTCAGGATAGAAGTATGTGTTATATCCTTAAATAATGTTGCGTGTTGGTTGGGACGTGAACGAGTTGGTACACTTGTTATTATGGTTATTTTTGCTTGAGAGTCGAGCTAAGTGAGTATAGACAAAATTTTTATTATTTATGTGAATATTTTCCTAGATAGTGTGGGGTTATTTTTATTGTCATCCGCGGAGGATGAATGGGTATATTGATAGTGGTATATACTATATTTGAACTACTATTTTAGAGTTGCGATATACGAGTATGATATTATCCTAATTATGGTTTTATAATATGCTCATACCGATAGTGTGCTGGTATTGCAAGTTTATCGGGGTTACTACCTTGCGGTAGAATGTTTTGATCTGGCGAGGCCCCATCTGTGAGAGGGTCGGGCTCGTAATTGTGTGTATATATATATATATATATATATATATATATATATATATATATATTATTGTGATTTCAAAAAGTATAATGGTCTCGGATGTTTAATCCCAGTCTGCGTAGGGATTTACTTGGTATGATTCGTATGAAATGGGTTTACTAGACAGTGAAAAGATTTAGTTGGTTATTATAATTAACGCTCAGGATGTAGTAATAAGAATAGTGCATCGTTTTATCACCCTTTAGAGAGTTGGGAGTTTATGCTCATAGTTGTGTGTCTGGGAACGGGATTTTGGGAACCCCGATTATATTTGCATGTTGTATATGGAATGTGATTACCATCAATGTCAAGAGAAAGTGTCTTTCGGAAAGAGTTACTTGTTTAAGTGTAATTGAGGAAGGAGATGTAACTTTGTTGTTAAGAGACGGGAATATAGGGGTACATGTTATGGACTGAGGGCTTAACGGATCCCGATGACTAACAATGTTTGGTAGTAGTGTATCGGGGGTTCCTTGTTTGGATTTCTCTTTGCGAGACATCCCACGCATGAAACTTAGCGTAAGGCTGGTAATAGGGAGATGTTTGGCCATTTGTCCATAAATTGGATACCTCGATCGTTATGTAGGTAAGTAGTTATAGCGGGAAGTTAACAAGGTAAATTACGATGTAAGGCCAGTAGAGCCAGTTGTTAGCAAAGAAGTACTGATAATGTTGGTTTTGTTACGACAGGTTGAAGGATGCATTGAGGTTAAGGATAATTTAGGATTTCAAATTCATAGGTGATTGGGAACTCCCAAGTGGTATAGCCACGTTTAAAATGCAGCGGCAATAAAGAGTTTGGAATACGTATGAAGCATAGATATTGTTTAAAATCGTATGAGTGGGTTATAAAGGGTGTAGACATCTTGGTTTGCTAATGTAGTAATCGCCGGAATAAGGGATATAGATGGGATTAAACGTTGCAAGTAAAGGTGTTAATGAATATCATGTGCAACCAGTGTAGCAAGTCCGAATTTGGTGAAAAGGCAGTGGAAAGCCACTTAATAAGGGGTATCTCTTGAGAAGGCAAATATTTAATTATTATGGACAATTTGGAGTAGAGTTCCGACCAATCGAATGTTGAGGGTGACTAAAGAGTAAATAGAATGAGGATGTCAGTAGGGTATAAAGGGTCCAGATGTGCAACGTTGTGAAAATCGCAAGGGTAAAAACTTTTGGTATATGTCGAGAGGAGAACATTAAGTATCACTTAACGTGAAGTATTATACGTGAAAGTCGGCATTGAAAGGGTTATAGTAAGTAGTAGATCGGTTGGAGGTAAGATGATCAACCGAATAATTTTGTATCAAGCCGACTAATCCAGGAATGGAAGAGTCAAGTTAGTAAAATTTCCTTGAGGGGTAGCCAATTTATTGATAAGTAACGAGTTTCTTTGAATATGTGGGACATGTTTTCCAGAAGGAGAGAAATTGTTTTATACTTGGGATAGTGAACACGTCGGTACGTGGTTCGACGCAGTATTATTCAGAACTAAGTGGAGATCCCCGAAATCCACCTTCAACGGGAGGTAGCAAAAAGTAGTGGAAATATGTTTCGTTTGTAGAAGGTTGTATCACCTATAGCCCGAGGTGTAGGCACAAGGTGATTGACGAATGGTGGATGGTATAAAAGAAATTTTGGATTCATTGCGGTCTTCTCATTTCCAAATCGGGTAAAACTAGTAGGTGTGGTACATTGTGGTAATGGGGAGAGGATATTATCAAATGGTAGTATTGGGTGAACGCACCCGTATTTATTTTATAGTGGACAAGGTGCTTACAGTTGTTTTGTGAAACACCACCTTGCTGAAGAAGTTTTCCCTTGTGTAAAGGTCACAATGTCGGGAACAAAGATTCAAAGAAGGGGCAAGAGTAATCAGATGTGTTATTGATTTCTTCCAGGATGGGAGTTTGGTGTGTTGCTAAACACGGGAGTTAATGCGTAGTGAGGTGCGGATTCACAATAATATTAAAATAATGAGGCTAATGATGTATAGTCTATTTTTATTAGAATGTTGTTTAATAAGAGCACAACGTGAGGTGCATTCATTGAAGTGTATTCTGATAAAGTATCAAGTCTGTAAACAAGCTTGTTGTGAAGCGAGAGCTTTACTGATTGGGCCTTTCTTTATATTTTATTTTGTGTACTGGAGGATACCTAAAATTTTTCCAGGTATGCCTTACTTTCCTAATTTCGGGATGAAATTCTGTTATTAGGGGGGGAGTATGTAATACCCCGTAATTTTATTTATTTTTTATTGGATTAATTAAATTAAATGAGAATTAATTTGGAAATTAATCCGGAGGTAAATACTAGCGAGATGTGATTGGTATTTAATTATGATGTTAGAATAAAATATTACTGAGAATATATGGTAATATACGAGTATTGAAAATATTAAAATTGTCATGAGGCAGAAATATGAGAATTTGAGAAATTTAGTTGGGACGCGCGTGTCAGTCGCGTTAGGAGTGAATTTATTTAGATTAAAAATTAAATTATATTTTTATCAACCGAATGGTCATTTTGGAGAAGAGAAAAGATGAGAAAAACGAAATGGGTGAAATCTGGGCACTTTCGGAAATTTCGTTAGAAGACCAATCCAGGTCGTTCGAACGACCTCGTTCGAATGAGACTTCTAACGAGATTCCAGTAGCCCTTCTAACGAGTTCGTTTAAAGTCCTTCGTTCGAACTACCTCGTTCGAACGAGATTTCTAACGAGTTGACAGAATGACCTTTTACGGCCGATTTTTGTTTCGAACTTCACATAGGTTTATTTATGAGTATTATTTTTGGTTGAATTTTAATAATTTCATCCCTGGAGAATTAATGTTGGGAACTTATGAACACTTAGACTTAAGGAAGACCAGTAGGTATGTTTGTGAGACCGGAGTATAGTTATTATTGAATTTGGAGAAGTATATAAAAGACTTAGTAACCTTTATGAGTTAGGTTTTAAGTACTTAGAGCTACGACGTGAGACGTGTCGGCGGTCTATATTGTATATTATTTGGAGACTTGTAAGTGTGCAACATTGAATGACGGTATAAGAATGTAAATACACCTCTATTAATATTATAAGATATCTAAGATGTGTAAATGCTTAGTATATGTGGTTATCTGTGTATAACATACCTACCATACTTGTTATCACGGGAGGTCGGCGTTCGATCAGGGCCATCTAATCGTTGTGTGCCTACGGGGGGATTTAGATTGGTACCTCGAGGACATAGGTCAGAGAATGACTTATTGAGGAGTTAATAAGTCTGCTGACCATGGGAGCGCAGGTATGTGCGTGACCCATGGGATGTGAACTATGTTCACCTCCATTATGTGTGGTTGTTACTTATCGAAATGGTTTATGAGAGATTCGGAATACGTGGTCCTTTTGTACGTGATGTACCGAGATTTAATAGCAGAGTATGTGTGCACCGCAACATAGTCTAGGGGTGCCATTATTGTATATTTATGATGAGATTGATATACTGAAATATTGAAATGGACTGTTTATATAAGTACAAGTGTGAATAAATGTAACATCTTTATAGAGTTAAAAATGGGAAAACTCTTAGTGATTTTTTGTAACTAATTCTGAGGAATTAAGGTAAAACTCTCAGTTTATATTAAGATGTCGGGAATTAAACCATGAATAGTATATTAAAAATCAGATTATGAATTAGACTAGTTAGATAGTGGAATAACTAGAACGGGTACGGGTACGTAGGAGTGCACAATTAGTTGAGAGGTGAGAAAATCATGTGAGTGCACGCGCTATTATATATTTTATATTCACTGTTTAATGATATTAAACACTTGCTGTATTTTAAACTGTTTTCACAATCGGGCTCTGACCCGTTTGCTTTCAAATCCACTTTTCTTGTAAAAACCTTTTAGGTTCCCATCCACACGGACACCAAGCTTAGGAGTTCCATTCCGGTGACGTGCTGTAGCTGTTGTGGAAGTTACACGATCTCGATTAGAGACGCCTCCTCTTTCTACCTTGATTCCATTTCAGACTTATGTATCTGTAGGGCTTGTCGCCCCTTTTCTCCTAGAGACAGTTTATTTATTCAGTTTCATTTCAGTTTTGGATGTTATTAATTAGTGATTCAGACTTTGTATTCAGTTTTATTCAGTATTTCGGATTATTTCAAAGGAGTGTTCCTCCAGATTCATTTATTCCTTTATTATTGTAATGTGACTGTAATGTGGTTGTGGTATCATTATTTCATAATTTAATACTTGTTGCATGTTAATTTAATTTAATTAAAATTGACAACTCACTTTTTAAATATTAGGTGGCTAGTAATCGTAAAAAAATGTTTTCGATAGTGATGCTATGGACTGAACCAACTTGACATTTTGTATTAATTGGAATAATGGAGTAGCTACCCGGTATTTAATTAGTCGGGGTGTCACATAACGGTTTACACGGATTCCAATGAAAACAAGAGTGACATACGAAATACCCTCAGGTGTCGGTTCCGATGTCGTCGACTGGAATTTCCCTTTCCAGGAGGGTAGGAATGAAGAAGAGAGACGACTTCTCCACAAGTTACTCCGGATGAGTAAAAACGATCATCTTGAAGGTTTAAAGATTCACATACATAGATGGGAATGGTTATGTGAATAAAGACGGTATGAAACCTTAAAACATGAAGTCTTTTTTCTGGGTTGTAAAACGCAAAAATCGCGTGCAAAAAAGAATTAGAAAACGTGTAGAATGAACCCAGCTATTTATACGAAAATCGAGGTGGCGACGTCGCTTGAACGAAGTACACGTGTCCCTCGAACGAGATCGCGTGACATCCTCGTGTCGCTTGAACGATAGAGAGGCAACTCCGCTTCTACACCTAGAAAAATTTCTGCTTTTTGTTAAAAATAAATCAGACTTCGAAAAATATTTTATGAAAAAAATTCCCAAATATTTATGCAACTATAAACAACTCCAATAAATCATTTTACCAATAACGCGAAATGGAGTAGTGAGAATGGTTGAGCAGCACGTCATATGTAGCATGATGCACGTGTGAAGATGGTTGATGCATGGATTCGAATCAAGGTCGTCGTGGATGATCGTGTAGACGAGCCGAATGTAGCGGTATCAAACATACATACTGTGATCTTGGACAAACAAAAAATTCTTAGATTCTACCCCGAACATTTATAAAATTATGTTCTTAAACACCCGGTATTTAATTAGGCGGGGTGTCACAGTTATTAAGGAGGTTTTCATTTTCTTATAATGGGATTGTTTAATGAGGGATATTTGGCATAGGTTGGTTCGTTCTCCAGGATATTGCCCCGTTAAAGACCAACAAGCCAACCAAGGTTGAAGGCAACAGACTAATGATAGTTTAGTTGCATAGCAACCTCTTCAACCCCAGCAAATAAGCCTTCGTTAAAGGACTTTTTCAGCTCGGCCTACGACTAGCCTTAAGGGCACATTTTTGCATATGTGAAATTTGCTTTAACATGGTGTTTTGGGTAAAGGCCTTTTTAGGGTCTTTAGCTCGATGTCGACCTTACTAAACTCCAACTGGAGGAGTTTTACCTCTTTTGTAACCTTTTCCCTGCAAGCAATCTCCTCGTTGAGATCCCCTTGAAGTATAGTGATCTTATTGGTCTTCTCTAAGCGGGTTTTATTCATGACATTGGATTTGTTAAGCATCTCAAGTGTCCAAGATTATCAAGATCAAGAACCAAGACCATCGAATCAAGTACGAAATGGTAAAATACCAAACTAGACTGGTTCACGCACTTCACATGCACCATGTATTTGTTTTATAATTTTCTATATTTTTCTTGAGTTTTTATTTTTATATTTGCGTAATTGGCATCAATATGAATAAAGAAGATAGTCGTTCCTCTTGGGAAGGTGGTTGACCCGGGTGTCCAACTCATGCACTGCCTACGTGGATTGAAAAATAAGATAAAGTAAAAGTTAGTATCCGAGCAGAACCATAAATTGGCGAAAAACATATTAAGAGGCTAACTTACCAAAACTAAGTGATGAAGCCCTTCCTCAAGAAGGTGCCTCAACGTGAACATTCAAAAAGTCTCTTCATATTCTTTTTCCTCACTCCCTCTTTTACCTTCTCATAATACTTTTTCTCTCAAACGGAGATCAACCTCTTCTTGGTGCCAACTACACCTTAAGGATTTGGTTAGTTTGGTCTCCTTACTTCTCCTACTTCGCATGGACGGGAGTAAGGTTAACAGTTCATCTAGACCGTCCAATCATCTTTTCCATATTTGTAGGGAATAATGGAAAGTAAAAGTCCCCTTATTTTCCTTTTTACCCTCATATCTCTTCACAAAGTCAACCTAATGTGCCGACCTCTTTGTATGAGAAGAGTGTGTCGAATTCGTCAAAAAATAAGATCCTATTGTTATTAGACCACGTTATTATCCTCTGAATCATTTGCAATTACATAAGTGGGCGACAATGGTTCACCAACGTACATCATTCTCCTAGATGCGTTGGGGGGTAAATATTAGAATGAAGGAGTCATCGACTACTGTTACTGTATAATCAATATCAGTGACCTCTGGAAAAACTATGGAATTCTTGGTTGATGCAATTGTCAATTGGTAGACAGTAAGAACGTGCGTTACTCTTTAGTGGGGTCTAACACCAACTCGTGTTTATCTCGCCTAAACTTTTCTCAAATTTTTCAAGTTGGGGTATTGGTCTATTGATTTTCTCTTGCAGTAATGATATGTATAGAAGGAAAAAGATTATTTAGTAACAAAAATGGATAAATTCAGAAAACAAATTAAATAAGTGGTAAAGGATGTTGGAAAATTGGAATTGAATGGGTATTATAAAGCTGTCCAGATTTTTTTGGACAGATTTTTGAGCAACTTTGAGCTCAAATTTAGGTGGGACCCACACTACGAAAATTGTGGGACCATATACGAATGCGTTCACCTCCGCAAGGAGATTAACGTAGTATATTCATATGTTCAATTTCAATAAGTTATGAATGATAAATATGTCCCCAAAGTGACTCACAAAGCAATGAAAGTTAATGAATTGGGTATGTTTTAACTCTTGTCCCACATTGGAAGAGTGGTGGAATTTTGATGAGTTAATAACACTCCAAGTATGGACTAAGGCTTGGATGCCTTGGGGGTATCCCAACTCTTTGAAGGGGAGATGACCTAAGCTATGCACGGGTTGACTTTCGGTCAAAAGTCCACGCGCGCGCGTCCGTCCGGCCGGCTTGGGCTTATAAAAATATCCTACATTTTTTGGCCGAATTTATTTAACTTTCTGGGCTTTAATTATTAATTAATTACGAAATTAATTAATAAACTGTTGGCAGTTATTGCCAACAGTTAATTCGTTTAACTGTTTTTGACAGTTGTGCCAACCGTCAATTACTTTGCTATAAATACAGATGCCTCCCTCCGGTTTTAAACTAATGAAATTTTCCCTCCTCCAGAATTGCTGTCATTTTTGTCCCAGAATTCCTGTCATATCTGTTCCGAAATTTCTTTCTCCTGCATAACATATGTTGTAGTGTTGTTGAGTAAAGGCCACATAATTTGAGTTCGTTGAAATTAATTATTGTTGTGCTACATAATTAATTGGGGAAATCCGTTCTATCTTGGGAGACAATATTCATCAACCTCGGAGCACATTGGAGGGAATAAATTGTCTTAAGGAAACTGTTCATAACAGGGCTCGGATTTATATTTAATTCTTTTATTATTTCTGCAAATTCAAGTAAGTTTTTCATTTATGAACTAAGGCTTGGATGCCTTGGGGGTATCCCAACTCTTTGAAGGGGAGATGACCTAAGCTATGCACGGGTTGACTTTCGGTCAAAAGTCCACGCGCGCACGTCCGTCCGGCCGGCTTGGGCTTATAAAAATATCCTACATTTTTTGGCCGAATTTATTTAACTTTCTGGGCTTTAATTATTAATTAATTACGAAATTAATTAATAAACTGTTGGCAGTTATTGCCAACAGTTAATTCGTTTAACTGTTTTTGACAGTTGTGTCAACCGTCAATTACTTTGCTATAAATACAGATGCCTCCCTCCGGTTTTAAACTAATGAAGTTTTCCCTCCTCCAGAATTGCTGTCATTTTTGTCCCAGAATTCCTGTCATATCTGTTCCGAAATTTCCTTCTCCTGCATAACATATGTTGTAGTGTTGTTGAGTAAAGGCCACAGAATTTGAGTTCGTTGAAATTAATTATTGTTGTGCTACATAATTAATTGGGAAAATCCGTTCTATCTTGGGAGACAATATTCATCAACCTCGGAGCACATTGGAGGGAATAAATTGTCTTAAGGAAACTGTTCATAACAGGGCTCAGATTTATATTTAATTCTTTTATTATTTCTGCGAATTCAAGTAAGTTTTTCATTTATGTAATTCTGTTTTAATTCTGTAATTATATTAAATTCATAATTCTGTACAATTGTTATTTATAAATAGTAGACATAACAATCTTAAGACAATTTATTAGTTCTACTGTTTTTAGTGTACAGATTTTTCTTTTATTACAGAAATTTATTTGTTGGAAATAAATCTGTTTTGACAGAATAAAATGAATTAATTTACTGCTTTATTGTAGAAATTAGTAAACAGTTTTGATATAGAAATTAATTTCTATACTGTTTTTTATATTCTGTTTTAGAAAATAAAATTTTATTTGTGTACTCTTGTTAAAATCTGTTTATCTATATTTTTCTTAAATTATAATTCTGTTTTGTACGGAATTCTTTTTATTATTAAAAATTAGTGTGACACAGATTTTAAAAATTTAATTCTGTTTTGTACGGAATTCTGTTTTATATTATACTTTAAATTCTGAATTATTATTTGAATTCTTTTGGAATTCATTTATTGTGAATTATATTTGGAGGAAATTGGTGCACAGAATTTTGTATTCTGTTTTGATTAAAATTCTGTTTTTGTAACAGAAATGGAATCACAAAGTACGAACACTACTCCTACGAAACTGATTGTCACCAACACAAATGTGACTGCACCCGTATCTATGCCACACGGGGAGAAACCGGAAAAGTTCATTGGGGCTGACTTCAAACGTTGGCAAGGACAAATGTACTTCTATCTCACTACCTGCCAACTGGACAGGTTTGTATATGAAGATTGCCCCTCTATTCAAGAGGGAGATGACGCTGAAAAGGTTGCTGCTGTCGATGCTTGGAAGCACTCGGACTACCTATGCCGAAATTATTTTTTGGCCTACTTGGACAAGACTTTGTACCATGTCTATTGCACTATCAAAACTTCCAAGGAATTATGGAATCCTTTGGAAAAGAAGTATAAAACTGAAGATGCTGGGATGAAGAAATTTATCGTTGGGCGTTTTCTGGACTTCAAAATGGTTGATTCTAAATCTGTGATCTCGCAAGTGCAAGAATTTCAAGTGATCCTCCACGACATTCATGCTGAAGGAATGTCAATTAGTGAAACTTTCCAAGTTGCTGCAATTGTTGAAAAGTTGCCACCATCTTGGACTTTGTTCAAAAACTATCTCAAGCACAAGCGTAAGGAGATGAATGTGGAGGAGTTGGTGGTCAGGCTAAGAATCGAAGAAGACAACCGTGAGTCTCAAAAGAAAAGTGGGAAGAATCCGATGGAAACAAAGGTCCATGTCGTTGAAGGTCCTAAAAAGAACAAACGAAAGTATGATGGGGAAGGCGCTTCCAAACATAACAAGAAAAAGTTCAAAGGCAAATGCTACAATTGTGGTAAACCGGGACACCGCTCAAGTGAGTGTCGTAAGCCGAAGAAGCAAAATAAAAATAACTCTCAAGCAAATGTGACTGAGGGTGAGAATATCACCAATGATTTGGCGGATATGAATCTTTCTGCCGTTGTCTCTGAATGTAACTTGGTTGGAAATACCAAGGAATGGTGGGTGGACACTGGAGCCACACGACACATTTGTGCAAACAAATGGATGTTCTCCACCTATAAGCCTTTGGAAAATGAGGAGAACCTTTTTATGGGAAATTCTTCCACTTCTAAGGTGGTGGGACAAGGAAAGATTGCTTTGAAAATGACTTCTGGAAAAGAACTTACTCTTAACAATGTTCTTCACGTGCCTGATATCTGAAAGAATCTGATTTCTGGATCTCTCCTTACTAAGAATGGTTTCAAGCTTGTGTTTGTGTCTGATCGCTTTGTGTTGTCTAAAAATGACATGTATGTAGGAAAGGGCTACCTAAATGAGGGGCTCTTTAAACTGAATGTTCTTACTGTAACCCCTAAAACATCTGTTTCAATGAATGAAATTGCTAGTTCTTCTTACTTGATTGAGTCATCTAAAATTTGGCATGCTAGATTGGGACATGTTAATTTTGATACATTGCGTAGATTAATTAACTTGGAATTTTTGCCAAAATTTAATATTGATAAAAATCATAAATGTGATATTTGTGTGGAATCTAAATTAGCTAGATTACCTTTTCATTCTATTGAAAGGTCAACTGAACCTTTAGATTTAATTCACACCGATATTTGTGATTTGAAATTTGTTCAAACTAGAGGTGGAAAAAAGTATTTTATTACTTTTATTGACGATTGCACAAAATATTGCTATGTATATTTGTTACATAGTAAAGATGAGGCTATTAATGCATTTAAACAATATAAGAATGAAGTTGAGAATCAATTAAGCAAAACGATAAAGGCTATTAGAAGTGATAGAGGAGGTGAATATGAATATCTATTTGAGGAATTTTGTTCTGAAAATGGGATTATTCATCAAACAACCGCTCCTTATTCTCCTCAATCGAATGGTGTTGCTAAAAGCAAAAACCGTACTTTGAAAGAAATGATGAACTCAATGTTATTAAGTTCAGGAGCTCCACAAAATTTGTGGGGGGAAGCCTTACTTTCTGCTAATTACATTCTCAATAAAGTACCTCACAAAAAGACTCACAAGACACCTTATGAATTATGAAAAGGTCGAAGACCTTCCTATAAATATTTACGAGTGTGGGGGTGCTTAGCCAAAGTGATGGTTCCTAAACCTAAAAAGGTAAGAATAGGGCCAAAAACCGTGGATTGTGTATTCATCGGTTATGCTACTAATAGCAGTGCATATCGATTTCTAGTTTGTAAATCTGAGATTTCAGACATTCATGTAAATACGGTTATTGAATCGAGGGATGCTTCATTTTTTGAAAATGAATTCCCGTATAACATGACCCGAGAATCTGGTCCTCCTAAAAGGACAAATCAAGCTACTACAAGTGGTACTCATCAACCTATTGAATCAATAGAGGATGAACCAAGACGTAGTAAAAGAGCAAAAACCTCGACTTCTTTCGGTCCGGATTTTCTAACATATTTGTTAGAAAATGAACCTCAATCGTATAAAGAAGCTATATCCTTACCCGATGCTTCCAATTGGAAATAAGCAATTAATAGTGAAATTGAATCCATATTACAAAATCATACATGGGAACTAGTGGATCTTCCACCAGGTTCAAACCCGTTAGGTTATAAATGGATCTTCAAAAAGAAATTGAAGGCCGATGGATCAATTGATAAATATAAAGCTAGACTTGTAGCTAAAGGCTATAGGCGAAATGAAGGGTTGGATTACTTCGACACATATTCACCGGTAACAAGAATAACGTCCATTCGGATGTTAATAGCAATAGCTGCTATTAATGGACTTGAAATACATCAAATGGATGTAAAAACTGCATTCTTAAACGGTGAACTAGACGAGGAAATTTATATGGAGCAACCTGAAGGGTTCAAAGCTCCCGGACAAGAAGGAAAAGTATGTAAGCTTGTTAAATCACTATATGGATTAAAACAAGCACCTAAACAATGGCATGGAAAATTTGATAATGCAATGTTATCAAATGGTTTCAAAATTAATGAATGCGATAAATGTGTTTACTTTAAATACATTCATAATGGATATGTCATTGTATGCCTCTATGTTGATGATATGCTTATCATGGGTAGTAACTTGGAAATTGTCAAAACTACAAAACAAATGTTGAATAGTAGATTTGACATGAAAGATATGGGAATCGCCGATGTTATATTAGGAATTAAAATTTCTAGAACATCGGATGGACTTATATTATCTCAATCTCATTACATTGAGAAAGTACTTGAAAAATTCAAGAAGTATGATATTAGTCCTACCAAGATACCTGTAGATGTAAATTTACATCTAGCAAGAAATAATGGTGAAAGCATATCTCAACTAGAATATTCTCGTATTATCGGCAGTTTAATGTATATCATGAACTGTACGCGACCAGACATATCATACTCAATAAGTAAGCTAAGTCAATTTACGAGTAATCCAGGTAGAGATCACTGGAAAGCAATATTGAGAGTTTTGGGTTATTTAAAATATACTCAAAACTATGGATTGCATTACTCAAAATATCCAGCTTTTCTTGAAGGACATTGCGATGCAAATTGGATATATGATACAAAAGACTCTAAGTCTACGAGTGGGTATGTGTTTACCCTCGGAGGTGCAGCCGTATCTTGGAAATCCTCAAAACAAACGTGCATTGCTAGATCGACAATGGAATCTGAATTCATTGCACTAGACAAAGCTGGAGAAGAAGCTGAATGGCTTCGAAATTTCTTAGAGGATGTTCCAAATTGGTCTAAACCTATGCCCGCAATATGTATACATTGCGATAGCCAATCAGCGATTGGAAGGGCACAAAATCACATGTATAACGGAAAGTCACGACATATTCGTCGTAGACACAATACCGTTAGACAACTTCTCTCAAATGGAATTATCACAATTGACTATGTAAAGTCAAAAGATAATATATCGGATCCACTAACAAAAGGTTTAAACCGAGAGCAAGTTGAAAGATCATCGAGAGGAATGGGTCTAAAGCCTATAAATAAATAAGAATCAATATAGTGGCAACCCAACCTAGCTGACTGGAGATCCCAAGATCTAGGTTCAATGGGCAAACCGAACTACGTTGTATTCAGTAAGCACTGGAGGATATATCATCCTATCCATTCCAAAGATGAGACAGTGCATATCTGCCGCGAAATTAGGATAAGTTATGCTTTTAATGACATCTATATCTTAGTACGTCTAAGTGGGGTATTGCATAATACTCTTTATGGAAGTCACCTACGTAGGTAAGAAGGGGGCCACTTCTATGAGAATAATGAAAGGCATATTCTCTAAAATACTTGCGGAACCAAGTGGTGTTCACGGCCAAAATGAACACAAACGTGAGAACCAACTGTGTTGAAGAATTATTGTGTGAATACTGTTGTCTAGGTTTACAAAAACGGTTGACGGTTCAAGGACGTGAAGTCTACAGATTAACCAAGTAAATCCGATAGTATATGACTAAGAAAAGTTCAAGGCCACTAGGCTACTTCTCCCGATGCAATAAGTCTTCAGTTTTACTCAACTTGTGTCTGCATCTGCATAAGCATCTGTTTTGTTTTATTTATAGCGATATATCATTCATGTGGGGGATTGTTGGAAAATTGGAATTGAATGGGTATTATAAAGCTGTCCAGATTTTTCTGGACAGATTTTTGAGCAACTTTGAGCTCAAATTTAGGTGGGACCCACACTACGAAAATTATGGGACCATATACGAATGCGTTCACCTCCACAAGGAGATTAACGTAGTATATTCATATGTTCAATTTTAATAAGTTATGAATGATAAATATGTCCCCAAAGTGACTCACAATGCAATGAAAGTTAATGAATTGGGTATGTTTTAACTCTTGTCCCACATTGGAAGAGTGGTGGAATTTTGATGAGTTAATAACACCCCAAGTATGGACTAAGGCTTGGATGCCTTGGGGGTATCCCAACTCTTTGAAGGGGAGATGACCTAAGCTATGCACGGGTTGACTTTCGGTCAAAAGTCCACACGCGCGCGCGCGCGCGTCCGTCCGGCCGGCTCGGCTCGGCTCGATTCGGGCTTGGGCTTATAAAAATATCCTACATTTTTTGGCCGAATTTATTTAACTTTCTGGGCTTTAATTATTAATTATTTACGAAATTAATTAATTAATTAATAAACTGTTGGCAGTTATTGCCAACAGTCAACAGTTAATTCGTTTAACTATTTTTTACAGTTGTGCCAACCGTCAATTACTTTGCTATAAATACAGATGCCTCCCTCCGGTTTTAAACTAATGAAATTTTCCCTCCTCCAGAATTGCTGTCATTTTTGTCCCAGAATTCCTATCATATCTGTTCCGAAATTTCTTTCTCCTGCATAACATATGTTGTAGTGTTGTTGAGTAAAGGCCACAGAATTTGAGTTCGTTGAAATTAATTATTGTTGTGCTACATAATTAATTGGAGAAATCCGTTCTATCTTGGGAGACAATATTCATCAACCTCGGAGCACATTGGAGGGAATAAATTGTCTTAAGGAAACTGTTCATAACAGGGCTCGGATTTATATTTAATTCTTTTATTATTTCTGCAAATTCAAGTAAGTTTTTAATTTATGTAATTCTGTTTTAATTCTGTAATTATATTAAATTCATAATTCTGTACAATTGTTATTTATAAATAGTAGACATAACAAAGGACATATCAGGAGATCCATCCTGGATAAGCACGAGAAGATGTGTAGTTTTTATCGTACAGTAACCGTAAAACACTAAGATGCCTATTTCATTATCTTTTTGTGATTTGGGTAGCCAAGTCATCGGATTATAGGAATTGCCTATGATTGAAAGTGATATATGCTAGACATGGGATAAGTCTTTAGGTCATAGCAATATCCAATTTCGTTCAAATCCAAATTATCCCTATATATCTGGTTAATATCTACGGTCCCCATTGCAAAATGAAAAAAGCTTTCGTTTGCATGGATTGAAAGTATTATATAGAAACGGAGTACTTTTACTAGTAATGGGTGAACGGGAAAACCAACTCCCTTTCTATCATGATAGATGTCATGAAAGCAACCCCACAATTGATGTCATAAACATCCTCATCATCTAGAGAAGTTGATATCTTGACGTTGCTAGGTATGAGGTATTTAGTATGAAATTCCTCAAAATCATTTTATAAGGTGACTTCGTATTTCCTGAAATGCCTAGACACGGGTGAGAGGAAATGAAACTAAAAGAAATAGATGATAAAAAAAAAAAAAAATTTCTTCAACTTAAGTTTGAGAAAGAAAGTGAGATAAAGGTTTCGTACCTTGGAAGTTCAAGTAAAGGAAGTATAAGGGGTGTTTGAAACACATTAAACCCCTATATCACCAGAGAGGAACTGAAGTGACAACTTTCTTGGAAATAAAGGCCCACTTACTCCTTCCCCAAGTCACATGCTTCGCACACCATTACTGCTTAGGGAAGAAAAAAAATTTCATACTTAACCCAAAATATAAGGATTACATGTGTCATTACAATGATTATGCTTCCACCAATCACTAGTGGGACGCATGTCAATTAATTGACAACTACTGAGAAAAGCCATGCCAACACATGCACATTTCAACAAAGGTAAAACTGGCCCTATCAGGCCTAGAAACTGACCACCCCAAACCAAGGGAAATTGAAGGGACTATGAGCCAGGAAGGCCATATGGCATGACACGTGGTGCTGAGAGGTTAAGGCGATGTAGTCATTCGAAGATAATAAACCCATTAAAGGAGACTCAAGGAAGATTACGAATGGATCTGACATGATACATGTTTACTATTATACTACTAAAGATAATATGAATGATAACAATTAATCACTGTGGAAAATACCCAAAGCTATAAGACACTTGTAGCTAAAAAATAACAATTATCCTAATGACTTGGAGCATCAACTAGCACACTGTTGTATTCATGACTTGGACTCTCAGCTAGCAACCCCAAAACTTAAGTCTTCTTCTTCTTCTTCTTCTTCTTCTTCTTCTTCTTCTTCTTCTTCTTCTTCCATTAATAAAATTCTCCTCTCCCTTCCCCATGGACATAGACATGACGATCTATTGAACCACGTAATTTTTTTTGTCTTTTTTCATATTGCACTTATATTTTGGGTCTGAATCGGTATTTAGTAATTGTCATAGGATTGACATCCCCCATAATACGGTCCACCCCCTTGAATTAGCAATGGTCCCTGGGATCAATTAGTAACTATTACAGTATTTATTTCACTTTATACTTGCGCATTGTAGGATTCTCATGTCCGTTTATTACTATATTTATGCTCTTGGGGTGGCGATATTTGATACGATAACTTGTTTATTATTATATTTCACTCTATATTTTCAACGTCGATATATTTTGCAAGGTTTATTTGAGATTTTATTGATATTCTTAATGCTAAGTAGGATGTTTAGACGTGTTTGAGAAAAGTTACGTTAAGAGATGCATATTTAGAGGAATTTTGGTTATTTTAACCCTCGTGCTACAAGCTCGAGTTCTTCACGAAAGTTATAGCTCTCCGAGTTAGCTTTGTGTGGTCATTAATCGTGCATCATGTTGGTTTCCGATGAAGAAGATGTGCAAATTTTGTCTTAGTGAACCATAAAAATACCAAAAACAATCCATATCACAAACGCCGAGTTCAAGTCAGATTGATTTAATCAGTTAGGGAAACTTATCATTCATATAAAATTTGCCACTCTTGGTTGCGAAATAAATAGACATATTATATTTTTCAGAATACTTAATTATATTTACAAACCTAAATATTTATATTGTTCTCTCTTTATCTATCTTCATACTCCTAAGATTTTTAATTTATTGTTCATCTCCCTCTCTCCCCCCCCCTCTCACACATAGTACGCAGACATACATAACTAAATACCCTTGTTTATGTTTCTGTAGTGGTTAAGAAGCTTTTAATTACCCTCTCCCGTTGTATTGAGGACTTTAAAATCAATTATTGGCCAAGTTACTATTGTCATCACATATTTATGGATTGATATTTACTTTATATCCTTGTTTTTCCCTGTAATTTTCTTATATAACATGAGCAACTGATCATATAAGTTTTGGGTCATATGTATACTATTAGATAATGTTCTAACTATTAGGTTTAATATTATTAAACCTAATAGTTAGAACTTTATGCGTGTGTGTGTACATATCGAATTTTTAACTAAGCTTTAATTGCAATTTGTTTACCATCCCTGATTGGTTCGATTCATAATTTGGCAATAGATAATATAATATTTTGGGTTGAGTTGGAATGAAACAACACAGTAAACCTAGTTAGGCACAAATATATATTGTGTATTAAGTAGGATCAAGTTGTATTTGAGAAAATAGATTCATCATCCATAATTTGAGATTTGGTGGGTGGGTGGGTGGGGGGGGGGGGGGGTATATTCGAGTAAGATAAAAAGGAGGGCAAAGTGTGGGGTGTGTTCACTTGTAGTTACAATGAGAAATCTTAAAGGATCCATGATGATCTGGTTATTGTGATATAACATCCACCCCGTCAGCCTGAAATGGATTTGTTGATTTTTTTTAAAATTTTCATAATATTTTTTTATTTTTCTGTATGTTTGATTGGATGTTTTTTTGCAATGATATTTTTTACTATGTTTATAGTATATGATAAAACATATTTTGGATATTTTCTATAGATTTTTTTATTTAGAATTGTGTTATAGGTTAAACACTTTGGGTAACCATGTTGTTGTTATTTGGCCCTTGTCATGGGCAACAAGTTGTTTGTCGTTTATGTTATGGGAATAAAACCCCCTAAAGTGTGATTCTAGGTTTTAATTTCTCCCCCTCTTCTTTCATTAAAAAAAACTATAACATGGAATCACTTCGCGTTTTGTCCTTAAAAATGATAAGATTTACATTATGTCTCATTGTCATGGATACCATAGGTTAGAAAAATGGGAAATTTTGTGTTACTCACATCAGTTGAGTTAGAGTGGTACTGTTCCTTTTAACTGGAGTAAATAACACATATATCTCATTGGGCGAGATCAATTGAGGTTTGTAACCATTTGTTTAAGTAACAAATTATATCACACTTTTTGGTTATCTGTTTATTAGTAGATTAAAAAATTTAGTTAGCTAAGATAATTAATTTTAATTATTTAAGTAATAAAGTACGCAATTAATAATTTACAATAAATTTTGTTTAAATTACCAAGTTATGCCGTTGATAGTTGTGGTAAAGGTGAAATACCTAATCATGAGCATTTTTAATTTGTGGGATCGGATAGAGGATGCAACAGGATGGTATGGCATGGTAGTGAAGGGATGACATAAGATCGATGATTACATATTAGGTAGTCTGTTATGGTATCATACGCTACATGTATGCACAATATGGTAAACAACTTGCATTTATCTCTATCTCGTGAAATAGTGGGAGACCATCACATGGTTCATTTTTATGTTTATAGATATGGCTCACCCCTCGACTTAATGATGATCATCGTGATTAATTAGTCACGATTATTGTATTTGTTTCCATGTATACTTGCGTATTTTAGCACCCTCGTGCCTATTTATTCTTATATTGATGCTATCATAATGGATAACCTTAATATTCAACTTGCATATCTTCTACAAGAATTATTTGATCTTTTATAAGTGGTGGTAATACCAAACGTGAAGTTTATATGCATTTTGGGAAAATTCTGCTGGAAGGTGCATCTTTAGGGGCATTTTAGTAATTTTATTCCTCAATATATGAGCTCGATCTCTTCATGAAAGTTGTAGCTTGTCATGTCAGCTTCGTACGACCATCAATCGTACATTGTTTCGTAATTAAATTAATAATGTATGTGAAATCATGTCTTGATGAAAAATAAAAGTCCAAAATAAACCATCTTCTAAACCTCATAATCAATACATGTTCAACCGGATTGATCTTGTTTGGGCAACTAGAGAGACTCGTCGTAGAATATGATGGATCAGACTGCTAAGTTATTTTTCTTTAATGTTGAGTTTGCCATTCTGGCTGTAGTATAAATAAAAGTTTCGTATTTTTAGGATTTTTATTTTTAAAATTGAATCCCCCCATCCCTGTCCTCTATCTCTTATATTTCACAGGGCTTCATTATTGTTTTTCTATATATATTTGTCTCTTTATCTATTTCTCTTCCATAATTATTTACCTTAACTTGTATATCTGAGGTTCCTTGCCACTGTTGTATACAAGACTTGAAAATAATTAATGGAAGAACTTGTCGTTCAAACCATCTATTTATGGTTTGATATTCACTTTATATCCGTTCTTCTATTGTATTTTGCCTATTCGTCGAGAGTAGATAAACATATAAGTTTAAGATCATACACCCACTATTGGATAGACTTTTCATCACTATGTTTGATGTTGGAATCAGTTTTATTGGTAAATGTGTGTTTATTTGGATTATCATATCATTTTAACTCCCCATTGCCACGCAATGTTAGTATTTAAAGAGTCACTACAAACTCAACCACCATGCCTTCATAGCTTTTTAGAAATTTCGTATTTCATTTTGGGTTTGCACCCCACGTGTTTGATATTTGTGTCTACGAGTTACTACCAATGAAAAGTGTTTTGAATTTTCGAGCCTATTTTGTAGTTGAGGCGGGGGAATATCTCAACCTATATTCCTCGTATCAGTCAAACCTCAGAGTTAATCTTGTCTAATTTTAATTTTGATTACTTAATTATTCATCATTATTTAGTGTTCATAATAATCGTTAGGCTGAAACAACCAAATTATAAATTATCTTTTCCTTTTATGTGTGATATGTAACCCAAATTCGTTCCCTAAACTTTCAATCCTCATGGAAATCAATCTCAATTTTGTTCGATGTACTACTTGTTGCGATTGATTTGTGCTTGAATCAAGCATTATTTTTTTAACATCAATTTTTTTGCACCATTGTTGAGGGTAAAAAATAAAATAAGTTACATGTGGTAAATATATCCTCCATTCCTTTCAACCATTGTGACATCACGGTTACCCAAAAATATATTTTATATCCAAATTTCTAAATTCAAAAACAGTCATAACCACATTGGTGAAAATATTTTTTGTAGTATATCACTTCGACTCCAAGCAATCATTTAGACTTTTGAAAAATGGAGCGATTGAAAGATTTTATAAGCTTATGCTCACACCATGGTTTTTAAAAATTGGAGAATCATTTTTTTTTTCTAATGGTCTTATGCTTAATTCTAAGCAAATTGTGGAGACCATGTCCTCCACAGATAACTTAAGCTTACCCCGATGAGGCTTCTTTGGGGATTCAGTCCTATAATAATTATAAATACTAGTAAAACCCCACTAATATGAGTGCAATAATGAAAACGTCATAAGAGTATACGTTGTTCGCTAAGTCGGCATGCTTACATCCACGGGGAAGGAAAAGAGGGAAGTTTTTTTTTATTAATGGAGAAGACAACTTTTAGTTCAAGAGAATGATATCTGATAGTCCAAGATGTTGGTACAATAATGTGTTGTGTATCCTTTGTCCACATTGGAGTCTTCTATTTATATATGTGTAAGCTATAATAATTGATGCTTTGATCTTTCCTGATATGATGATCCGGGGTTGAAATCAATTAAGGGACATTTGTTTTCTTTTGCTCAAACATATTCGGGACAATAAACGGCATGACACGCAAATGATCCAATCTATAATTCAATTTAGAAATATTGAATTGTGTGCGTGCATGTGTGTGTTTATATACACGCCATAAAAAAATTAACTCAATTATCATATAAAGCACACAATTTGCTTAATTAAACCCCAAAAATCTAGTATTAGAATATGATGCATGATAATTAGGAAATCTATGTTGTCCATAAAAATTGTTTTAATCTATTCATGATTTAATATTGAATGAATCCTTAATGCATGATAGTTACAGGATCTAACTTTTTTTTGCAGAGATTCATATGTTTTGTTCTTGTATCTTAGTTTAAATGCATTTTTTTAAAATTTTATTTGATTGTATCCTACTCTAGTTTATGCATGGTTATTTATTTGTCTTTGATTGGGCTGTAATAATTAATCTCTTAGCTTTGGATCATTATATATGGTTGTAACTATTACATGTAATATTTTTTACTTTGGATCTACATTGAATAATCAGTTGGGCAATGAAGGCAAATTTACAGAGGAATAAGATTTATTGGATTACAGTTTAAACAAACTTAGAAAACTTGTATTATGTCATAACCAACCATAAGGGTGTCAGTTAGCGGTCACATTAGCACGCGGGGGTGACGCGTCACAGTTGGCAGCACCACGTAGCCTCGATAGCACGACGTTGTAGCGCACTTAGATGCAGGCAATTCCCTAAAGTGTTTTAGCTAGTGGCAGCACACCTCATGCTAACTCCTCATCATCTTATATCTCTTATATTACATGGTTCATTACTAAAGAAGATTTATTGGTGTAAAGTTTGCACGGGATAATGAATTAGAGGCCATGATGGAAATGAACCTTATAGCTTGTTTCCTTGTTGTTATGGGTTATATCTTTTGGTTTTCTTATTCTATTGTGATTTTGGTTATTATTTAACATTTATTTATATGTCGTGGCATGTCTATTAGCAGACCTATTATATTGGACAAAATTCACAAACATTATTGGACCCCGCCATAGTTCCTAGTTTTCTCAAAATATATTATTTGATAGTTTTTATACCAATTAAACTATAGGTTTTATTTATTATTCAAATCATATTAAATTTACAAAATTATGTTTGATGAGTTGAACCCTCGCACACTTTCTGATAGCAGAGTTAGGCTGCTTAGCTTCTGAAAAATCACCGTGTAGAGGCTCCACGGATTTGGATCCGAACCGTCTTCCTTTAGTCACAACGCTGCTTTGTCTAAACATCTGCAAAGTAAGTCCAAAAAGGTTAGAATTACCATATGCTAAAATGCACATCATTCTTAGAATGCACAATTCTATAAATAACAGAATAAACCTAATTGAGATTGGAAACTATAGATCCTAAATCTTTTAGGGAAGACTGTATATTAAGTCCTACTTTTCCTTTAGAAAGACCATTTTGTCAGAACTATAAACTCTTATTTTATATATTTCCAAACAAATTTCACCAACAGAAAAAGACTTTCTCATGTGTGTGCTTTTGAGCAATAGTATTTTAAATCAATGTTTTCTTTTTAGAACAAGCATGTGCAAATTTCTTGTCTAATAAATCTCATTTTAAATAACAATGAGAACTTCAAAATAATCCTGAATATTATATGCAAAAAATTCAATATATAAACCTAATGACAAATAGACACAATATTGAGTATTTCATCTTATCCAAGAAGGAAGATTAGTAAATGATTGAGTAGCAGATTTTAGGAAGTGCATATGAGTTGTTCATAAAGATGGACTCATGGTATTATAATTAATGAAGTAAGAGTAGAAAAATAAATATTAATAGTTGTAGGAATTTTTTATTATTAAATTACAAAATACAACTTTATTGTCATAATAAAAAATATAGTTTTTTTTTTAACTTTGCTACGTCCTACATTTTTAATATTAGACTTTAATCCAAATTAATCAATATATTATACTTCAATACATTTTTTATCGTTAAATGTAACCAAAGATCCTTTTAGAGGCGAAATTTTAACATTTAGAGACGAAAAATACCAACTGAACCCCAAAATTATTCTCTTAATGAGATTTATGCAGTTGGTTAAGAAGAAAGAAAATAAATAACAAGTGTTTTGGAATTTGGTAGCTTATTAATTGTCATATTCACACTTCAGTACCTGCATATATGTCTTGGACTTTAATACTTTTGCGTAGCTGGATGTAAATATTTCGTTGCCTATCATATTTAATCTTTTACAGTTTTGGTACATTTAGTGGCAAAACATTTACATTCAACGACTAAAAAAGTACGAAAGTATTAATGTCTAAATACAACCGTTATTGAGGTACCCAAGTCTAAATCACCAAGTCATTTTTCTTGCCTAAAATCATTGGAGTGGGCTATCTTGCCTCTTCCCTTTATAGCTGATCTTTTCCCTGAAATCTCATACAGACCTATAAATTCACTGCTGTCAAAAGATGCGTTTCTTTTCCGAAGCAGACATCTATTTAGCTTCTGAAAAAATAAAAAGAATTTTTAAAGTATTAACATTTTCGAATCAGAGAAGCAGACAACTATAGCTAATATTCGAGGTGTTTGTAATCCAGTTAATAAGAATAAAACTAAACCACCATAGGTTATAAGTTTGAGCAATCAATCACTTTTTGAAAAAAAATATAAGTCTTCCATGACGAAAAGTAACAATAGATATTTGAGAGACTATCTAAAGTAATAATAGATATTTGAGAGACTATCGTATAAGGGGGTTCTATGACACTATAGATGATGTTTAATACGTTGCACCTGCTTAGTTAACCCTTGAATTTCGACACCACTCTTTAATAACAAAGAAAATTAGAAGAGATGTTGCATCTAAGAAACATGAATACGACATCACTCTTATACGATATACTGAAGAAAAAAGAGTATGCTGAAGGACATCACGACTCCTTTCTACGATTCAAAAAAGTTAAGTACAGAAAACATGATAGATTCAAGCACAAAATCATTTTAAGTATCATCAGCATTGTTGTCACATTATTTTTCTACAATGTGTATATCAACATTGTTGTCACATTATGTGAAACCCAGTGTGAACTTCTTTAAAAAAACACAATAGATTCAACCTTGTCAATTTGGAATTTGGTCTAAGAAATTATAAGAAATACTATTCATGGAGTGGGAGAAGCAGAGTGCAAGTAAAACTCAGAGGATGAGAAAAACTCAGTCCATATCTCCATGTATACAGGAAAACAAGAATACTATAACACCAAACATCTAAGTAGATTCATTGAGTACCAAGACTTTTAAACCTATTAAATTTTGATACATGATTACAAAAATAAGGAAACCAAAATAACGAAATTTCATCCAAAGTTACTTGCATTTATCGAACTCATCTATTTCAAACATCATTTCAAACCTCATGCCAGCAGAGAGTTGGTTATAAAAAATCTGAATGGCACACTCTATGAAGAAGTGAGGGTCTTGCAAAACATGTGTGGTGTTATCAGTCTTGTAGAACTCTCAATATCGTCTTCTTCAACTTCTTCTTTGGTTTCCCCTTCCTTCCCAAACCAAAAAATAACAACTTTCAGAATACTAAAAACAAGAAATTTAAGTTTACAACATAAGCAAACATAAACCAACCTGAGTCTCCGGAATTAAGGAGACTTATGCATACACGCCATTAGACATTTTCTCTGCCTAATCACAAAAGAAAAAATAATAACTACAAGAACTAAGAAAAATAGAGTGTAATCATATCACTCTCATCTTCTAGCTTCATTTCAAACTAGTTGATCTAATTTTAAGTATAGATTTTGTTTCAAGAATTTTTAGATAAAGCATTCAATTTTTTCTGGATATAGTGAGGGGAGCCTGTATTCCTTATGAAGAAGGTAATCCAATGTATGCTCTTTCAAAAAATTAAAATGTTTGAGGAAGAAACTGACGTATATATGCATATTATTAAACAAGATTAGCCGTATATTTCCTCCACACAATCTATTTGATTCTATTATTGAATTCAGTTATCTTTCATGTGTAATTAATCACTCCAAACAACGGAGGGAGTGGACTTCTATTATAATGCAGTCATTGTATTAGGTGTACGTTCAAGGGTAATGCCAGTTCTAATTCACAGGTGAAAACCACATGCGACATCTCATGGTCAATACAAAAAGCGAATTGATGTATTAAATTGAACACAACCTAAAAGTGCAACCTAAAATTACTTTATACCTGTAGCTTTCATATGGTGTAAATTGCATTATCTAATGGCTTTGTTGTAAAATAAAATGTGATCAGACCTGGAGGCAAGGTTCCCAATTTCCACAAGGCCCGATTTCCCTCCTCCTTTATCCGAGCTTGGGACTGGCAATGCTCAAATAAATATTTGCATCGGTGAAGTCAAAAGGGTTTTTACAATAAAAAAAACAGTGCAAATTAAGTCTAAATCAAATATAGATAGATCCAAACAAAGTTCACAACAAAACATATTGCAAATTAATTCCAAATATAGACAACTCAAACAAAGTTCACAACAAAAACGTAATGCAAACTAAGTCCACATATAGATCGCTAAAACAAAGTTCAAAACATAGACTAAACATATTTAAGGCAACAATCCAACCAAATAAAATATCCCCCCAATACTAGGTCGGCAAAGTGGATTGGCCACCTTGAGGAGAACCAAACAACCTAGCATCCGACTTCATCACTTCCTCCACATATACTTTCCTCTCCCTTACTTCAAATCGCTTACCATGACATGCATTGAAGCACATTATATATATAACTCACCTGAGTCTAAAATATAGGATCTTATCTAGTTTGGAAATAAAGTCAAAAGTTATGGCATCCTTATTTTTATCCAAGCCTCCTTGCCTCTTCATGATCTTCAAATTCAATCAAAGATGCTTGATCGGGTAGAAAACCAATGCACAGACACTGTAGGTTTTTATTTCCATCGCATTTAGCATTTATGAGGTGTGTGTGTATTTAATTTGGCTTAAAATATTTTTCTACCATTTTTAATGATCTTTAGGAATTTTTTTACACATCTAAAAACTTTTTTTAGAAATTAAAATTGGGTTTTTAAATTCTTTGGGCTTAATTTGTAATATCCAAACTTCCTAAAAACTTAGTTGGGTAGAATTCGAAAGCGCTAGATAATATTGTGGGTGAAATGGGATTTCTGAAAACATAAAACACGCATTTTAGAGTCCATCTTAGCCCTACACGCATTACAGATTTATCGAATGGATTTGTGTTTTCTCACTCTCACAGCTTTGAGTCTCAATCTTGATCGTTCGATCTATTCTAATCTATGGCTTGCATGTATTTGAGATGATCCATGTGATGTCTGAGTGAACCAATCATAGGTTGTTTAATTGTGGTGCATTGTGAGCCCTTAGATTGATCTCATAAACGGTCGAATTAATCTTGATCGCTCATTTAGGTCTAAGCTTCCAGATCCTTCCTCGTCTAATATAAATAGACCTCATCATCCCCTCATTTACACTCTTTGGGAGAGTTGAGATTTGAGAGTAAAAAGAGATAAGAGAGAGAAAATAAAATCGAGAGAAAATATTCCAAACCCTAAACTAAACATCGTCCTATTTTTCTTAAGAAAATTAATTTGAGAGTTTGAGGGTTTTTGGTCCGTTAGTATTCAAACCTCTTAGGTTTTTATCTCTCTCCTAACACGTTCATGAGATCATAACTCGTTTCTAACAAATAGAAATTTGTAGATCTGATTTACAAGTGAAAGGGTCACGTAGTTAGGTTGATTTCTTTTTTTAAGAAATCTACATCTCCCTTTGTTCGATATGTTTTAAAAAGTTTTAGTATTTATTTTGAATCCAACAATTTTTTTTCAAAATTGAAAACAGTGTGTTTATATTTTCAGATCTAAGTTTTTCAGTTTGAAAAACTTGTACATAAATAAGATTTGAAAAATCTTATTTTAAAAGATTATTAAAAGAATTCAGATCTGAAATATCATTAGTTCAAGATCAAACACGATTTTAGTGTTGTGAAAATCTACATATAATTTTTAGAGTATTTATAATTTGTTGGAATCGTCTGTATAAGTGTGTGTGGGTGCATGCATGTGTTTAAGCACAAAATCCACTAACACCATCACTTTACTTCACTTGTGTTGGTTGAGAGATTCAAACTGTTGAGACGTCGTAAAGTCTAAAAGGAGCAAGGGGAGACAAACAGTAGAACGATAAAGAAAACATCAAGAGCCTGAAGAAGTTAAAACTGCTAGAGTGTGCTGGTATATTTCTTAACTTAGACTAGGTCTTGTTTGTTTGTATAATTCGTTGCCTGTTTGTAACCTAAAACTTGTTTTAGTGGATTTTTTTTATTTTGTAGCGTAGAGGTTACCATGGATGTTTTCCTTATTTTAGGGTTTTACCACTTTAAAAAATATTGTGTACCGTGCATATTTCATAGTTCTCTCATCCCTACTGCTATACTGCTCCTTTAACTATATTAGTTTTGGTTTTCAAAACTTGTTCACTAATATCTGATATAACTCGTTCATAACTTTTTTGTAAAACATATCTGTAGTTATTTTGTTTATTTTTTAAAAAGAGTTTCTCCAAAAAGACAGTTCGGATCCTTCTTAACAGCTTTAACTTTTGTTAAATAAACTAGTAAGGGATTTTCCTTAGTTGCATATGTCACGACATACCACTTTGCCAATTCTTCATTATACCTATTAAGAAAGATGACTTTGGGATTGTTGGTAGGAGATATTGTGGTCGCACAAAAAGGATGAAAAGCGGATGCAAAAACATTATCCAAATTTTGAGAAAGATTTCTACGTGACACACTTGTATTGGATGCATTCTCACTTATCGGTGTGATTGGTGGACATTTTTTGTTTTTAGCATTGAAAGCATCAACCAAACGTTGTATAGCACCCTATGAAAAAAATGAATCAAACAATAGTAAGTTAATATCTATTATATCTAGATATGTCTATTTAATAAATGAAATTATATAAAATACATATATACCAGAATTTGTGTGTTATTTTCCTCAAATCTTCTATTGACGGAAGAGACAATATCTTCCTTAAATGCATATACATCATCATTTGACTTCTTTTTTTGTTTAAGTTTGGCCTTTGTCACCCCTAAATGCATCAACTGCTTCTTCAAAATAAGGGGACAAACTACACGGACTCCTCCCTTTTTTTTCTTTCCCCAAAAACTCTATCAACTCATCGTTCTCTATGCATTGGCTCTTGCTACTACCCTCTCCGTTCTCGCTCTTTATTTGATCCATCGCATCCTTTACTTTATCCCATCAAATGATAGTTATAAATCAGAATGAGAAAATTTCATCAATAAACGCAATGAATAATATAAAATACTGTTATTTTTCATGCAAATACGCACATAATAAAGCTTAGCATTGTTTAGGACATTCCCCATTTTGTCCTCGTGTCCTACAAGCCATCTATCTACTAGCATTAATTCTTGTCCTGGGTTCGATTGAACCTATAATTTAAATATCACACATCACACACAAAAGTAGTGTTGATAATTGAAAAAAATTATGATACATACCATTTCGTATTGCAAAGCAGCATAGGTACAATGCCCAAATGTATGGGAATATTTTAAATTGGTTCGATTCTTAGCATTTTGAATGTTTTGTGACTTCTTTTTTTCTTTACTTTCATTCTCACAAAACAATCTCCATACTTTGGGATTAACACCTTCCGGTAGGACTCCAAGATGGTCTTTGGTAGGCAAAAAAACATCTCATATTATTTTTGTGTGTCCTAAACTTTTGTGCAAACCTTTTCTCCATCAGCGGGCGGGCGACCTCCGGTTAAACATCTAACTCAAATCCTACCATTAAATCATTCCAAACATCATCTTTGTAATTATCTTGCATAACTCTCCAATCTTCATAACTAATCGGGATATAAGATCTAACAAGATCACCGACACGAGTACTATATCTCACACTCTACGGACCAACTACATTCCCATCCATTAGAACGGTGACCATCATTTTACCATCTTAGGGCATATATTGTAATTATTTAGACTTTTTATCCACTTCTTCTTGCTTCTTTTTATTTTCACATGAATTAGGTTGCTTCGAACCTACATCAACCAATTCTTGTTGGGGAGTATATGATATTTGTTACGACGTCGATGACGTTTGTTGCTTCAAACCACCACTTGCACTTAAATCCATAACGTCCAATACAGTGCTTCCAAAACAAAAAATGGATGCCAACAATGGAAATAACAATCATAAAATAATATGTATTGAATTACTAGATTACCACATCATTATTATATTGATAGAGATACGTGTAGAAATCACAAGATAATATCTTTGAAATCACAAGATGTTACCTTCAACAGTTAACATACCACCAATAAATTATATTAGCAATGGGGTAAAACAAAATGCAGTCATGTTGGCAAAAGGAAACAGCTTTCAATGGTTACAATATCCAAAAGAAAATATTAAAACTACTAAATGGAGTCGTATTGGTCGAGTAAACTTTCCAAATGCGATTGGTCTTCAAGAATAGATTAGAAGACCATTGGTATCTCTAAGTCGTCCACTTGACTCGTCAATCTCTTCTGTGAATGTATAATAACCCAATAATTGGGATTTTTAAGATCTTTCGACTAGAATACTTGACTAGCCTCGGATGCGAGAATGGCAGGCTCATCATACTCATTATCAAAGCTCTAAAACTTATCAAAATTTACCATCACTAAGTTGGAGTCCGGACAAAGCTTACAACCATTAGTCTTATCCTCCACTATCACCCAATTATAATAAAACACCACCTCCTTAAATAAGGTACAGTCAAGCTCAATAATTTATTTGATAATTCCATACCACATAGTCCATGCATTTGTGAGATTATTATCACTTTTTCTAGAGCAAAATTGTGTCCATACCTTCAAGCAAACACCGCTATCCCGTGTGACAACAATATCGTCATGATACTTAGGAGAGAATACGAAACCATTTACATGATTCTTTTATATGTTTTAGTCTTGAATTGCGGCTCTTAAACTAACCCCCACAATGTTTCATTTGTCTTCATCTCTCCTGATTTCCGCAACTGTTTGATGGAAACAAATCATAATTACTACAATGTTTCATTTCTCATCATACTTAATGGAAAAATTAATAAAATATTAGTATTTAAGCAATCACCATCTTGGATAACCAAGGGATAAAAGAAGTTTTCTGCTCCACTTATGTCAATTCAATCCCCTTCCCTTTAGCACGAGACACGAATTTTGGTGATGTTTCATACTCAGTGCAATATGTAGTTTGATATAAGTAATTATAACTCAAGATGCTAATTAATACTTAACTATAAATAAACGAAAGAACTCAAACCTATAGTACTCTTGAGGTCCATCGACGTATTTGTCGAAATTGTACGGGTCCGAACGTTATAGTCTTATCGTCAAGAAATGCCCTTCATCAGAGAAATCTCGACCTTCCTCCAAAAACGCTTCACACGAGCATTTATGATTTCCATCAGATGGATTTTTAATGTATTATAAGAAACTTTTTGCGTGTATATGTCGTTGTTGTGCAAAAGCCACTCTCAAAATTCCCTTGAGTACCTACAAAACTTTTCTAAAAATAACTCGTATTGCAGTAAGTACGGGTATCAATCCTACTTTCAAGGTGAAACAATAAATGTGAAAACGTATTGCCCTACAACATACCGCTTATTGCTCGTTATATCTTTGAAATCTTTCATCGTCCTATTTGTATAAGGTAGTAAAAATTAATAACAAGAATTATTAACTTAAATGGTGCATAATTTATTATATTAAAGGATAAAAAAAATCACCTTTCGAACGGATACATCCAATGAGCATCGGTTGGTCCACAAACCAGGGCTTCATCTGCTAGATGCACAGTGAGGTGAATGCTAATATAAAAAACGTAGGATAGAAATATTTTTCCAACACGCACAATGCTTCAAAACCATGTATTTTGCTCTTTGGATATCTTGTCGAATCAGGATCTTAGAGCACAACATGTTAAAGAATAAACTTAATTATTGAATTGCTCTGATCAAATCTCGATGTTTCGAAAAGGCGTGTTGGAATAACACAGGTAGCAGATGTTCAATTATGACATGATAATCATGTGACTTTAAAGAGTGCAAAGACGGGGGAATAAGACTTAATGTATTGCTCATGTTAGAGGAAAAATTGGTAGGAAGCTTTAAGTCCTTCAAAATTTGGCAGAATTGTCTTTTTTCTTCTTTATTCAAGATAAATGGTGCTGTTGGTTTTAGTGTTTTTCCAGTGAGTCCATCAACTTGAAGCCATTGACCACTCTGTATTCCCATATCCTTTAAATCCAACCGCCCTTTTTCAGTATCATTTGTTTTATTATGATCAAGAATTGTGTTTATTAAATGCTCTGTAACATTCTTTTCGATGTGCACCACATCTAGGACAAGTCAAACTTGATGATATGGTCAGTATTCAAAGTCAAAGAAAATGGATTTTTTATATCAAGCTTCTTTAATATCAACATTGTCACTCTCATTAACATTATCAAACTTTCTATTCTTAGCGGGAACTTTTGAGACTTTTCCAGGTACATACTTTATATTTCTTAACTTTTCCACAAGTGCATCTCGGTTTAGTTGAACTAGGTGATGCCCAACTTCTTGTGTCCTAAGTCCCAAACCTCTTCCACTCCTAAAAGCGTGATCACTTTTTAGAAACATACGATAGTTTGTGTAAACTATCTTCATGCTGTATTTTAGCCGAATAGATGGAGTGTCATTGCCACAAACAGGGCATGCTTTGTAACCATGTGTTACACACCCAGATAAGTTCCCATATGCGATAAAATCATGAATCCCCCACGTCAAGATAACTCTCAACGTAAAAGGTTGCATTTTGTGCATGCCAATAGCTGAAGCTCCTTCCCATAATTGCTTCAACTCATCTACTAATGGTTGCAAAAAAACATCAAGGGGTGCCTTTGGCCCAGGAATCAATAAAGATAAAATTTGGAACTCACGCTTCAAGTATAAAGAAGGGACCACAATATAAGGCGCGACCATGATAGGACAACAACTATAACTACTAGACTGAATACCATGGGGATTGAACCCATCTGTTGCTATTGTAAGATAAACATTGCGCCCTTCCTCGGAAAAATTAGGCCATCTTCTTTTTAGCATTCTCTATTGTGATGAATCACAAGGATGTCGCTATAATCCCATGAACTTGTTGCCCGATGGTTCCATGTCATTTCATGCGCTATCCAAGGTATAGTATACAATCTTACTATCCTTGGAATTAAAGGGAAATGTCTCAACACTTTCATCGGTTCTTTGCATAACCTTTTCCCTTTCTTTAAGGTCACTACATATCTCAGTTCTCCACACTGAGGACATTCCTCTAAATCTTCATTCTCTTTCCAATATAAAATACAGTTGTTAACTCAAGAATGAATGTAATTTTCTTTCATCCCCGGGTATTTCATTATTCTCTTCATGTGCGAATATTTTTCTGTTAATGTGTTTCCTTTTGGAAGTCACCTCTTTAAGACCGATAAAAGAGAGGTCACGCTATTTTCCGACCAACCAAACTGCTTTTTCAAATTATGCAATTCCACAATTGCAGAGAGAGTACTCTCAGGACCCTCACATGAAGAATGTAATTTCTCGATCGCTAATTTATTATATTGATTATACTTTTCATTGTCGACACATGATTTTTCAGAGAATCCTTCCTGGCTGGGTTCTACACACTGTTGTTCGTGCACTTCGTAACACGCGATAACTAAGTTTCGCAACCTTTCATTCTCATTGTTATCAGCTGCATCATGTCATTCAGAATCAATAAGTTATATTTTGGGACATGTTAGGTTCGATGATAGTGTTTCACTATGCAAAGCCCACTTAGTATATGTCTTGTCTATACCATGCATTATCAAATGACCCTTGATATCTACCGCAATGAAACACTTCTTATTTCGACACTTAACACATGGACAAGGAAATGACGAGAGCTGATGGCCATTGTTTGCGATTACAAAATTGAGAAAAGACGCAACTCCATTTGTGTATACCTCACTTATTCTATTCCTCTTATTCATCCACTATTTGTTCAATGTTTGTGACATTCTGCACTACAAAAAAAAAATCACGATTTACACATAAGTTATATGGCAATATACAAAAAACCGAATTATTGATACATATAAGTAAAAGCCCAACCAAAATTTTCACATGCTTTTGGTTACGAAGAAATTTGTAAACAGGTTAAAGAGCATATAAGTTACAAAATGTACACTAAAATTTTCACACTTATCTATCTTTTGGCGGAGAAATTTCTTAAAATTAGAACATGTAAAAATTAAATTAATTATAAAATCAGAGCATGTAAATCATCTTGTTAACTATGGATAACAATCTCAGAACATGATTATATTATTTAAGAAATGAATTTCATTACAATTGAGGTTATGTTTTAGAACCTTTTGTAAGTTGTATTGTTAAGTTGTGAAATGAACCTTTCGTAAAATATTTGCACCCGAAAAATTACTAATTATGCTCGCTACACAAATAGTTCACCATGACTTGAAGCGGGTGAAGATACAATGCTAGGATAAGGCAAAGATATGCAAATAGTTCACCATCAAAATAAAATTTTCTCATTAGGTCCTATTTGCCAAAGTGGTAAATATTTAGAGTTTTTTTTTTACCAATTAGTCTTATTTACTAAGTATCTAGTAAAATTAGGTCCTATTATTTTTTTTTTCTTCAACTGGTTCCATGAAAAATGATTTTTGCTATAATATGAGAAAAGACATATTGGAGCAAGAATGTATTCTAGTGGCACATATTGGACCAAAAATATTGAATCAATATTAGTAACACTTATTGTTGATGTAAAAAACTAGACTATGTCTAATTATTTAATCACAGATAATATTTGTAACTAAAAAAAAGAGACAAAGAGGTTTTTAAAGTGGTTTGGCCTATCGAGAAAAGCCTACGTCCACTGTGCTTATTCTTGCCTTGTGTTTCTCTTTTAATCACTTGCCATCGAGGAAGTGATTACAACGTATTTATAGCCTAATAGGGAGACAAAGAGATGGAATGTTAAAGGATGGAATGCCTTTATAAATTAGGCATTTACATCAGTACATAATGTCCATAATGTTTCAGGCAGTTGGCATTTTAATGATACAGTTGATCGGTCTCCTTACTGTTGTTCGGGCTTCCTGGTGTTGATCGGGCTTCCTGTACGATGATCGGTATTCCAGACCTTGGTCAGTGGTTATGACTTGCTAACTAGGATTATTACTACAATGGATGACACGTGTTTATTTCTGATTGGTCCACGTAAGTGGGTAATTTTTGGTATCAATAGAAGCCCCCAATGTTCCATGCTTGACGTTTGCTCGAAAGTATGGGGCATTTAGTTTTGGTAGTAGCCCGGGCTACATTTCTGAGGATTGGTCGATTGCCGACTTCCCACACTTGTAAAATTATTAACTTTGCTGATGGCTTTTACTGCTGATGGCATTTTTGTAAATATTCAGACTTTATAATGAATTGTTTGGGGCAAATATGTCTTTTTCTACTTAGTCGCCAAAATTTTCAATTGTTGTTTCATTTTAATCATTGCGTTCGCCAATTTTTGAGGCAATTTATAAAACGTGGCATAATCCCGATCATCTCTTACCTCAAACCCTCTAAGTTTCTGCTGCAATTTCTTGAGTTTTCGTGTGATCGTTCTTCCTGTCTTCTAGTTCTTGCTAAATCCTTAAGTCTTTGTAAGAATTCTTTCTCTTTCTTCTTTTCTTCATATCAAATCATGGTTTACGCTGTTACCTTTCTAGATGAGTTTAGAAATGAATGGAACATACCAGACTGGGTAGACTTAGAGTTTCCCAACCCCCCTGTAAACATTTTTTCTTTGTCTTAAGGTCATTGGATTTATTCCTTATTCTTTGCTGAATGCGGCTTTACTTTTCCCCCAAGTCATTTTTGTCTGGAGTTTTGTCAATATTTTGACATTGTACCTGCTAGAGTATCCCCTAATACTTGTAGGGTTATCAATGGTGTTCATAGGATTAATCAACTCCATACGACCCACATCGGCATTCCTGAAATCATGTTTTGTTACAAGTGGGTCACTAGTGACATTACTTACTATTTAAAAACTAGGGCTGTAATTAGAGCTTTAGTTGTTAACTTTCCCGACTCCAATTGGGATTATTTTAAGCATGGAGTGATTGCCAAAAATTGTCAATATGCACCCCTAATAGGGGGTGAAGTTTACAATGGGCCAAAAAGCCCTCAGGAGGGTCATGGGATAGGGTGTTTTAAATTCTTATGTGACTCTATTAATAATTTTTCTGCTGAAGTGCTAATTAATCATTGGTTATTTATTTACTTACAGTTGATAGGAAGAGGAAGTGTCCCAAGGAGGGTGACATTAAGCTTCACGAGCTCAAGTTTCTCTTGGGCCTTCATAAAAAAATTGGTAAAGAACATACTAGGTCGGCATCATACTTGCTGAAATACAGGAGTTTTGTCACCTCCTTTATTGCCCGACCTTCTGCTGTTGCTTTTACCATAGTGCTTGGCTTGGACTAGGACCCAGTGTCCAATTCATCAAGCAGTGGTGAACTTTTTGCTGTCCCTTCTTCATCCTTGGGCTTTGACCTTCCTCTTACTGCTGCTATGTAAAAGAGAAAATTCCCCAATATAATGGGAAATGTTGCTACTCCTGGCTCCACCAAATATGCTGTTGGTGGGTCCACTAATCAAGAAGATGCTGGGAAGAATCCCCCAACTAAAAAGGGTGAGGAGTCCCTTCTTAAACGTATAAGAAAAGGTCTCCCTTCCATAATTACTGAAGGAACTGTTGCTACTGCCGACCAACAGAACTTGGCCGATTTGCCTGTTGTAGCTGCTGGCTCTCCTGTAGCCATAAGTCCTGGCTTAGCCAAATAATTAATAAGGTATGGTAATTTGCTAGATCATAGGGGTGATGCCTCTGTCATGCCCCGTTGGAAAATTTCTTAAAGGGCTGCTCAAAGCCTTGCCTTGGTAAGAACTTTTACTTTTTCATACTTGTACTTTTTTATTGATTTCTTGTACTAATTTGGCCTCTCTTTTTATAGTTCATGGTTGATTTTAAACAGATGTTGGAGAAGGACGGTGGATTTCGTTCTTCTTTCAAATGACATAGAAGGGGATTTTGAATGCCTGAAGAAGTCCCTACTTAACTCCCAACAAGCATTGGAAAATGAGAAGTAATCTTGGGAGAATTAAATAAAAGCTACCGAGGAAGCTCAGAAGAAGGCTAAAAATGAGGGAGTTGCAGCTTGAGGATAAGTCTCTGAGTTAAAGAACTTGGCTCCTAAGAAGGCCAAAAGGGTGAAGTCAAGAGAATCTTCTTTCAACAAGGGATGGTAGAAGGCCATAACAGTTGCTTCTGTCCAGATTGAGTATGTGAAGAAAAAACATTACAAGGATGGTTAGTCGGTAGCACTTACTGAGGTCAACACTCCTCTAGAGTCAAAGCTTTTCCTTAGACATAATCCTTGTTTCCCACCAAAATTAGATGAGGAAGTTGAAGATGATATGGGGTCAGGGGATTCCACCTTTATTCTGGATCTAGCAGTCAATCAATTACAGACAGATACCGAGTCTTCTCTCCCCACCACTTTCGAGCAAATCACATCACCCATTCCTGCCTCCAATCAAGTTGAAGCTGCTATTGATAGGGAGAAGGTGTAGACTTGCTCGACAATCAACCTTTTTTTTTTGTCTTTATCTCTCCTTTATTTCAATGTATTTGTAACTTTACTTCATATTTATGAAAATAAGTATTTCCTTCCTCTGTTTTTGTCATCTTTTGATTATTGATTTATGCTCTTTATTTTGTTGTTGATTAGATATTTCTTGACTTTTATTGTTGATGGCCAAAATGGATCAACTTTCCTCCACTGATTCTGAGCTACCCAAGAGATGCAATGATCTATTCAAGTATGGTCATATGACTTTGGTGGAGGAAGATCTGGCAAATTTACTCAGGGCTGATGTTCTAGATTAAGCCAATGAAGCTTAATTATACTAAGTGTCTTCTTGATCGGGCAGTAGCTAACAATGTATTTTAATTTGAAATGATTGAAGAGCTTCAAGAGGATTATAAAGAAGCTAAGGATCTCATGCATGCTGATTATGAGGACAAGTACAAAGCTCTAAGTGAAGCTTGGGGTTTTAAGGAGAAATTAGAGAAATATGCCTCTTCTTTTATGAAAAAATAGTTTTTTCTCAAGTGTGAAGTGGATGAGGCTTGGGCCATTGCCAAGGTGTTGAAGGAAGAAAATAATAATTTAGGAGATAAACTGAACTCTTTGAAGGTTCCTTTAACTACTGCTACTACTGATGATTGAGTTTTATTTTAAAAAACTGAAAATGCTAATTTAAGGGAAGAACTGGAGGCTTTGAAAAAATCTAAACCTTCTTCCTCCTCCCGATCAAGGGCGAGATCTGGCCAAGCTATGACTAATGAAGGCAGGACTCAACAGACACTTGCAAATCAGGATGCACAAATAAAAGCCAAGAATTTAACCATTGATGATATGTCTCAAAAGATCCAAACACAGGGTGAGCAACTTTCCATCTAATCCTCTCAACTGCAGTCTAAAGAGGGAGTATTGAAGAAGCTGCAACATCAAGTTGATAGATTAACTTTCTAATTTCACAAACAACCCAGGGAGATCTAGATGAAAGGATATAATGAAGCTCTTGGTCATTTTGATGACCGCTTTAGTCAGGCTTAGCGCGAAGGGTACAAATGGGGTTGGACCAATTGCTTAACATTTATGAAGGTTGACCAGGATAGCAAGCTATGGTACTGGGCTGATCCTGGGTTCTTGGACTGTGATAAATGTCCCTTAAAGCTTGACGTTAGTTGGATACCTATAAAAACCATTCCTTAATGTTTGATCTCCAAATATATAGGGGGTTATGGCATGCACGACGAGCTAGAGATAGTTAGGCCTCCTCATCTGTTCGAGGCTCCGAGCAGTAGTAATAGGATAATGCTTTAAGATTTTAATTTCATTAACTCCCCATACACATTAGATGATCCTCCGACACGCATGGAACCAGCACCAGGTTCTTCTAAAGCTGAAGGAAAGCACCCACTAAAACAATTTGATCCTGTATTGCATTTATAAATAATAGTTGCATGTAATCATCATTTATATAAATGAAAGGCATTTGATTAACTTGTCTTGTTAATTTCTGGATGCTTGAATGACTTTGTTGTTTCATTAGTTCTACTGACACACTCAAGTATTTGCCTACATTTAGTATCAATTACCATAAGATTATCATAAGTTCTTCTGGTATGCTTAGATTTTTATGTTTAATACCAGTTATCATTGATGTGGCCATAGGTTCTACTAGTGCACCTAGATATAAATTCAGGTTTAACACTACTTACCCATGGTATTTCCATAGGTTCTACTAATGCACCTAAGTTTTTAGGTTTAACATTAGTTACCAGTGGTGACCAAGCGTATGTGGAATATGTGTATACATTCCTATTTAGGAATATTCACAACGTTCTTCCTCCATTTTTCTTAGTTCGGATAAAAATTGTTGATTTTTATACAAAGTTTTATCCCTGATTTTTCTAGACCAAACCAAGTACTGAGGACTAAAATTCTGTTTTGACTTGGGTTTGATTGCTTTTCCGATCAAGTAATTGATTTACCGATCAAGGAATTGCTTTGCTGATCAAGTATCGCATCCGACCAATTACCGAATTCTCACCAACCAAGTATTAAGGGATGGGGATACATATCACCAATATTCCTAAAAAAATGAAAGGATGGAAAAAACTAACTTTTGATTAATACTGAAGAAAATTGATTACAAAAAGATATTGCTTGCTATATTATTGGTAGTGCTTCCTAAGATGCTCGACATTCCAGGGATTTTTGAATTCTCCCCATCCAAAGTTTCAATTCGATAAGTTCCTGGTCGAACAATTGCTGAGACACAATAAGGTCCATGCCAATTTTCTTCAAGCTTGTTGGTCTTCTGAATCACCCTCTTAAGTACATAATCCCCCCTTTTAAGTTGGTTGGCTTAACTCTTTTGTTATAAACGCATGTTGTTTGTTGTTAATAAGCAGCGTTCCTCAAAGCTGCATCTTCGCGCACTTCTTCCAGCATGTCCAGGTCTAGCCTTTGCATCTAATCACTAACAGGAGAATAAAAGTTCAACACTCTATGAGTTGGTAAACCTATTTCAGCTGGTGTGACTGCCTTCATTCCAAATGCCATCATGTATGGTGTTTCTTCGATAACCGCTCTTAGAGTTATTCGGTATGCCCACAAAACTGAGTGTAATTCATTTATCTAATTCCCTTTAGCATCATTAAGTCTTTTCTTCAACCCATTGAGTAAATTTATATCTATTACCTCAGTTTGCCCATTGCTTTGAGGATGACCTGGAGCAGAGTGTAACTTTTGAATCTTAGATTGGGCACATTATGCTGCGAACTCCTTATTGTCGAACTGGGTACCATGGTTAGTAATGAAGGCATATGGTAAAACATATCGACAAATTATGTTTTTCCAGATGAACTAGTACACCTTATCATAGGGAATATCGACTAATGGTTCTTCTTCAACCCATGTTATGAAATAATCAACGACTATGACCAAGTATTTAAATCTTCCTCGGGTGGTTGGTAATGGACCGACCTAGTCTATCCCCCAAATAGCAAATGGCTAAGGTGAATTAATGGGGGTCAAAGCTGCATGTGGAGTTTTATGAATATTGGATAACTTTTTGCACTTGTTACACTTCGTTGCAAGGGTTGTACAGTCTGCCCTCATGGTCGGCCAGTAATACCCTTGAGTATTCATTCATTTTAGTAATGATCTTCCTTCCACATGAGCTCCACAAGATCCTTTGTGAAAATTTACTATTAGATATTTAACTTCGGTTGGGTGAACATAGTGCTACAAATTAGCTGTTAACCCTCTCCTATATAATACTCCTTTGTCTAATACGTACCTTGCTGCTTTATACTTAAGCTTTTTGACCTAAATTGCATCTACTGGCATAATTCCTTATTCAATGTAAGCTATGATGGGATCCATCGAGGAAGGTCCCATGTCTACTATAATGAAATTAATCATGAAGTCATCACCAATACTTCGATTGGCCAAAATTTCGATGGGAATGGTTCTCTTGAGTTCAATTTTGGTTGTTGATGCTATCCGAGCAAGTGCATCGACTCGGTCATTCTCCACTCTTAGAATTTTGCTCATCTGAATAATGGGCAATTTTGCTATAACTTCAAATTCCCTATCTAGATATCTTGTCACCAGTTCACATTTGGCTCCATACAGACTCAAAATTTAATTCACCACCAGTTGAGAATCACTATGTAAGATGGGAGTTGAATTTGGGGAAACATCGGATTTTAACATGTGTTTGACTTGAACAACTTCGGTTGCATCTATGTATCCGTTATACTTAGAATCAAAGTCAGTGTAGTTTGTGGGTTCATACTATTCGCCGGAAAACTCATTGTGGTGATTTTTCGAAGAGGTGGGAGGTGTTGAAACTCATCTCAAAACAACTCTTAAAACTCTTCTCCAAAACTCTTTTCTAAAAATCTCTAAAAAAACTCACAAGACATGAAAAACACTTTTCTCCCAAGAAGCCCCTCCCAAATGTATGGGGGTGAGGCATATTTATAGCTAAAACCAACACAAGTGGGTCGCCACATGTCAAATAACCCGTGGTGACACATGTCCTATTTTAAGTGGCATGTATCCCATAACATATGTCAAACTCTAAGCACTAGAATATTGTCTAGTTAATGCGTAAATAATACACAAGTATGCGTGATATGTCCGACGTGCATAATAATACTTCAGTTGCATAAATGCATGGACTTTTATCAATTTTAATCATCTCTAATCTCATTCAATAATTAAATAAGAGGCTTATCATTAAGCCTCTCCTACACACTATGTGCCATAACTTGCTCGCCGTTCAGTGATTGAGCTAAACTTAATCTCACAATGAGAGCTTCATACTCTGCTTCATTATTTGAGGCGTGAAATTGGAATCGCAATGCATACTTAATATATATCCCATCAGGAGTGTGGAGTATAATACCTTCTCCACTTCCTGCGACGCATGATGATCCATCTACATACAAGTTCCATATTGGGTTATGATTATTAAACCCTTAGTCTAACAATATACCATGATAGAATATTTTATTTGGCCCCCCATAGCTTTTAGCCATCTCCTGCATCTTGATTGATTGTTCCAGTAAGTCAGTAGAAGCTTTTTCTGAGCTCTCCCCTGACGGGATCTACTCGGGATATTGGTTGGTGGGGGATTCAGTTGATTTTTCCCCTATTGGGGTTTAATATGCCAGTCTTCGTTGTTGTTCGGGGACCTCCGGATAAGTGAATTCTGCAATAAAGACTACCACAGCTTGACCTTTTAATGAGGATCTTGGCTCATATATGATACCATATTCCCCTAGTTCTATTACCGAATACATCAATTTAACATACTTCTTCGGTTTATGAAGACCTCGTCGAAGAGGCATATCAGTGTATACCACGATCGTATATGCTTGGAAGTAAGGTTTCATCCATCTAGATGCCTCAATCAACACCAAGGCTAATTTCTCCAGTCGCGGGTATCTAATTTCCGCTCCTCGAAAGGCTTTGCTAGTGTAGTAAATCGACTTCTGAACTCCATTTTCTTCTCGTATCAAAGCAGAACTTACAGCTGACTCAAAGGCGTCTAAATATAAATACAATTTTTCGCCCAAATCTGGTCGAGAGAGCAATGAGGGTGATCCCAAATACTTTTTTAATTATAGAAAAGATTTCTCTCATTCATCATTCCATTCAAAAGTCTTCCTCAGCACTTCAAAGATTGACAAACACTTGTATATAGCCCAGGACACAAATATATTCAATGCCGCTACTCGCCCAGTGAGCCATTGTACATCTTTTTTACAGGTCGGAGATTGTATTTCAATCTACGCCTTAATTTTGTCAGGGTTAGCCTCAATTCCCCTTCGATTCACTATGTACTCGAGGAACATGCCATCTTGGACACCGAATACGCACTTGGTCGGATTCAACTTTATCTGGTGCTTCTTCAACTGATCAAAGGTTTAGCTAAGGTCGACAATGTGATCAGATCCTTTTTTGCTCGTTGTTAGCATGTCATCTACGTATACCTCCATATTTTTGCCTATTTATTCCTCAAAGACTTTATTTACCAACCTCTGGTAGGTAGCACCTACATTTTTCAAGCCAAATGGCATAACATTATAGCAGTAAGTTCCTCAGGGAGTAACGAAAGAAGTGTTTTCCCTATCTTCTGTCTTCATCTTAATCTGGTTATAACCAGAATATGCATCCATAAAACTCAATAGTTCATGCCCTGATGTAGCATCAACAAGTTGATCAATCCTAGGAAGAGGAAAATGATCCTTTGGGCATGCCTTATTTAAATTTATGAATTCCACACATTCTCCTTTTGTTAATTTTATTTTTTACCATAATGACGCTGGCCAACCAATCTGGATATTTCACATCTTCCATAAATGAGGCTTCTTAAAGCTTCTGAACCTCCTCTTAGATAGCCTATTTCTTCTCGGGCCTGAACACCCCATGCTTTTATTTCACTGGCTTAGCATCCTTATTGATATTGAGCTCATGGCAAAGGAAATTGGGATCAATCCCAGGCATGTCCTCATGACTTCAAGCGAACACGTTCTTTCTCTATCTCAGGAACATCAATAAATCCTATTTAAGAACATGGTCTAATGTTGATCCCACGTGTATAGTTCACTCTGGTTTCGCGTCGTCTAAGATGATACTCTTCGTTACTTCCACAACTTGGCCTTTCACCAGCTCTGTCTCATTTCTTGGATCTAAAGTTTCAACCTCAGATTCGCTATTAGGCTCAGTAATATCCACTTGGTAATTGGTGGACTTGTTCTTTTTTATTTCCTCAATATCCTCTTGCTCTACAGAGGAGTAATTGCATTCTCGGGCTATTTTTTGATCACCCTTCACCACACCTACTCCAAACTTGGTCGGGAACTTCAAACACTAGTGGACTGTTGAGGGAACTGCTTTAAACCTTTTCAACCCTACTCTTCCCATGATGACATTGTAGGTTGGTGCACGTTCTTGTCCATTTCAAAAAAATAAACTTTTTTGGTTCGACTTGCTGTCCATGTGACGAGCAACACTTTTAGCTTGATTGTTCCCAAAGGATAAACTTTTTCACCAGAAAAATCGATCAAAGGCCCGTGGTACTGATCTAGATGACTAAGCTTCAAATCCAGCTTTTGCAAACATGAATAAAATATGATATCTGCTGAGCTTTCGTTGTCGATCAACACCCTAGAAACAATTGTGTCATGGTATCTGAATTTGACTACCAGAGGGTCATCATGAGGGTAGAGAAATCCTAACAAGTCATTTTTGGAAAACCCAATTACTAACTTTTGTTTATTCACCTTCCTCGGCCTATCTTCTTCGGATAGATTGATCCTATGGATATAATGATAAGATAAAGCCTCATTGAGGTAAGCTTTTGACTCTGCGGTGTGATCTCCACCTCCCGCGTCTCCACCTGTAATCATCTGATAATCAGGGTCACCAAAACTAAGTGTAAATACCTCACGTTCTGGTTGTTTGGGTTTTTTTTGGAAAAGTTTGGATCATCTTAATGATTTCTTTTCTTCTTTTCCCTTGGCTTGCATGGATATTTTGACCTATGTAGAGCTCCTTTATCATCCCGCCGATCAATAAACTTGCCCAATTTCCCTCGTCGGATACGAGTTTCTATCTCATTTTACAGAGCAGTACAACGATCTTTAGTATGCCCATGGTCCTTATGAAATTTATAGTATTTGGATATGTCCCTCTTACTAGTAAGTGCTCTTAGCTTTTCAGGCCAACGTACCTCCTTGCTATGATTAATTTCCTCCAAAACATAGTGAATGCCCATCGTTAATGGGGTGTAATTGTTGTATTTCCTGAGCCCGTTATCAATATTCTTCTACCTTGAATCCCTTTGCTCCTTTTGTTCTTTTTTATTCTTCTTCTAAGTTTTTACCTCAGGCTTTGCATCCGAGCTCTATTTTGCTACCATTATTTCCTCAACGTTGATTATCTTGGTTTCCTTGGCCATAAATTCAGTCATGGTCTTGGGGTGGATCTTTTGCAAGTGTGTAGTAAAGCTTCTCGGGAAGGAATCCGCTCACGAGGGTTGTAATTACAATTTTTTCTTTATAATTAATAACCTTCAATTTTTTGTTGTTGAAACGAATAATGTATACCCTTGTACTTTCTCCTACTCACTGTCTCACACTTAGCAAATAAGCTACTCTTTTTACAGGCTTAGCTCAGAAGAAGAAATTTCTAATAAACATCTTGGCAAGTTGGTTGAAACAAGAAATTTATCCCCTAGGAAGGCTATTGTACCAGATCTGAGCTGGACATGTGATTATTCTTGAGAACGCCCTGCATCTCATCTCGTCAGGGAAAATATAAATATCAACTGCTGCTTGATACTGCTCTATATGAGGAACATTATATATTTTCCCCATCATACTTGGGAGTAATAACAAGAGATTTGAACTTTGAAGGAGTAGGTAAATCCACAATAGTTTGGATAAAAGGAGACCCTTTCACAAAGCTTCGTCGCCTTTACCATCTCTCCCAACCTGTCTTCCAATCGTTGAATAGAGCCATTCCACGCATTATTGCCAAAATCATATTTATGAGTGGTATCTAGGCTATTATGGCAAATGGTTTGTGCTGAACTCTCCTTCTGTGAGGTGTGCTCGGCATGGATATATTATCGGGCATCTGATTTGGATTGGGCCGAGCCTTCACATTGATCCGCTGGTCATCAAGTATTTCTTGACAATGCTCTGAGAATATTTATATTCCCTCTGGGTCCCAAATGATAAAAGGAAGATGCTCTGCTCAGTCTTTCTAATGCACTTAATCTTTGAGGAGTAAAAGAATGCTCATTATAAGGCACTAAAGTCCTCAGAGAAGAACTTGCTCCTGGACGATAGGACGTATCCTTGGTTATCCTGGATTGGATGTGTCTGCTAGTTCTTGGAGACGGTGGTGGCATACTTTTATTCCTGTGCATAGACAAGGTGGGAGTTCCAGATTGCAATATTTGGGCCAATTGCCTAATAGTATCCTGCATTGACTCTTTTCCTTTAGCCAGACTAGCCAGGATTCCAGTAAGATTATTATTTGTTGGAGGAGCAGATGGAATAGGCGGGGTGCCATCATTTTTGGCACTGGATTCAGGAATGCCAGTCATTTATGGTTCAATGAATGAAAATGAAAACATTTAGCAATACGTTACCACAGACCGTGCCAATTTGTTGATGTAAAAAACTAGACTAGGTCTAATTATTTAACCACAGATAATGTTTGTAAGTAAAAGAAAGAGACAAAGAGGTTTTTAAAGTGCTTCGGCCTATTAAGAAAAGCCTATGTCCAATTCTTGCCTTGACGAAGGGATTACAATGTATTTATAGCTCAGTAGGGAGACAAAGAGATGGAATGTTAAATGATGGAATGCCTTTATAAATTAGGCATTTACATCAGTACATAATGTCCATAATGTTTCAGGCAGTTGGAATTTTGATGATACCATTGCTAGGTCTCCCTACTGTTGTTCGGGCATCTTGGTGTTGGTCGGGCTTCCTGTACGCTAGTCGGCATTCCATACCTTGGTCGATGGTTATGCCTTGCTAACTAGGATCATTTTTACAGTGGATGACACATGTTTATTTCTTATTGGTCCACGTAAGTGGGTAATTTTTGTATCAACACTTATGTTAGATTAATGATGGTATTTTATTGTGAGAAATAGTAATGGTATAATACTGTTAGTAATAAAAAAAGAGTTTGTTACTAAAAGGGTCACCACTATCGTGACACTGTGAGAAACTTAGGAGCCATAAGTTTATAAATGTCCATGCCCGTTCACATATAAATGTCTATTCCCGTTTACATAAAATGCTATAAATATAGACGTAAGCCTATGTTTTGCATAAACACAACACGAGTCTATACACAAGTCATATAACAAATTATGGCACACATTGTTGATGTAAAAAATTAGATCACTCTAATAATTCAATCACAGATAAATAAATGAGACAAAGAATTTTAAAGTGGTTCAACCTTATAAGAATGGCCTACGTCCACTGTTTTGGTATTGCGGTTTGTATGGGAATTCTCGATTACAAGTTATCTCAAGAAATTCCGGTCTGGGGGCCTCCCCTACAATGAGGGTTGTACAATGTATTTATAGCCCTGGGGCTGTAATGTGAAAGGGTAATACATTAAATGATGTACATATGAAAGGGTAATACATTTAATGCCCTCTTTGCGTGTGCGTCTGAATGATAAGCATTTAATGAATCAGTTGAACTGTTGGTTATCCAGCTATTAATGCTTTGTTCGAGATGCAGCTCGGACCGCCTGAGTTGCTCGGACCGCCTAAGCTTCTCGGTACTCAAGAGTTCCTCGGAGAGGCATTGTTCCTCGGAGCATGTGAGTTCCTCGGGTAAGCAGTGTTCCTCGGGGAACTAGTCTTCCTCGTTGTAGTCTTGTTCCTCGGGGTGTGTGGATTCCTCGGAAGTGTTTGTAGTTTCCATGTAGATAGCCACGTGTCTTCATATGATTGGTCCACGTCAGTAGATTAATTTTGGTATTAACAGAAGCCCCCAATGTTTCATAGTTCGAAATTTGAGGAGTATGGAACATTCTTTCTCGGAATATGGTAGCTTTAAATAGTCTTCCTGATTTTTAGGAGCGTTTCCCTTGTATTTATTTCTGCTTCCCAATTCGTAGAATCATGCTTTTTTGGACTTTTCTGTGTGCTTCGATTCCCGCGTCACTTTTCATCTTTTTAGCCGCTGTTGTCCGCTTTGATTCCCGCGCCACTTTTCATCTTTTTAGCCGCCGGTAACGTAATCATCCTTTTTTTTGTAATCATTACTTCACCATTTCCCAAGGCAAGGTATTTAAACTTCACAGACACTCCCATCGTCTTCTACCTTTTCAAATTTTCGTCTTTTGAGTTTTACGTCGTCTCTTCCTATTCTCTTGTGCGTTCGTCTTTTCCGCCGTTCATTGTCAGCAGATCCATTCTTTTCCTGTAAGATCTTCTTCCTCCTTCTTCATTTCTTTATTCACCATGGTTTACCTTGTTGAGTCTCTTGAGAAGTTTCGTTCTGATTTCTCCATGCCCTCTTGGGTTGTCTTGGAAAAACTTTCTGAGCCTTCTGATTATTTTAATTTGGCTGAGGGACATTGGTTCCCCAGTCTCTTTTTTGCTGAATGTGGATTTTCTTTTCCACCCAATTCCTTGTGTCTGGAATTCTGTCAGTACTTTGACGCTGTTCCTGCACGAATAGCCCCCAACACATGGAGAATAGTTAATGGGGTGCATAGGTTAAATCAAGTGCATGGAACTCGTATAGGAATTCAAGAAATCATGTACTGCTATAGATGGGCAGTTAATGAAAATATTTATTATTTAAAAACTAGATTTTTAAATAGAGCTTTAGTAGTCAATCTCCCTGATGCCAATAGGGATTATTTTGAGCATGGGGTTGTCATAAAAAATTGGCAACACCCTCCATTAACTGGAGATGAGGTTTACCAGGGTCCCAGATGCCCTCCTTATGGCAATGGGATAGGTTATCTTTATTTCATTTTATTTATTTTAAATTCATGTTTCTTTTGTGTTTGATAAAATGTGCCACTGATAACAAATGTTTATTTATTTGCAGTTGATAACAAGAGAAAGTGCCCAAAAGAAGCAGATGTCAATATAAGGCATTTGAAACTTATCTGGGGTCTGCATCAAAGTGTTTCCGACGAGCATATTAGATCAGCCTCTTATCTGCTCCAGTACAAGAGCTATACCACTTCTTTCACTGCTCGTCTAGTGATAAGTGAGTCAGAGCCAGTACCAGCTTCCACCAGCTCGTCGCCTGAATCTCATATTCCTTTAAGTGAAAGGATGAAGAAGAGAAGACCTCCTATCCTGTTTGAGAAGACTGCCTCCGGTTCTGGGGAGGCAAAAAGGAGCAGGATTGATGTCCCAAAGGAAGGGACGAAGAAGAATGATGCAGCTCCTCCAGTTGCTTCTGCTAAAGTTGCCGAGAAGGTTGCTGAGAAGCCCGTAGTGGCTCCGAGCAGGTCTGCTGCTCCTGGAGAGGTGATTGTGATATCACCGACCAAGGGTTCTTCCTTGGCTGGACCTGTTCCCCCGAGGAGGCTGAAGAAGAGCTCCTCGATTAATTTGGCTGATACCATCACTCAGCCCCCAGCTGTTGGGACTGGAGTTCCCACTTTTGTTCCCCCGAGCTCTGACATAAGCTCGGTAAAGTCCTTGATAAATAAATGAGACAAAGAATTTTTAAGTGGTTCAGCCTTATAAGAATGGCCTACGTCCACTGTTTTGGTATTGCGGTTTGTATGGGAATTCTCGATTACAAGTTATCTCAAGAAATTCCGGTCTGGAGGCCTCCCCTACAATGAGGGTTGTACAATGTATTTATAGCCCTGGGGCTGTAATGTGAAAGGGTAATACATTTAATGCCCTCTTTGCGTGTGCGTCTGAATGATAAACATTTAATGAATCAGTTGAACTGTTGGTTATCCAGCTATTAATGCTTTGTTCGAGATGCAGCTCGGACCGCCTGAGTTGCTCGGACCGCCTAAGCTTCTCGGTACTCAAGAGTTCCTCGGAGAGGCATTGTTCCTCGGAGCATGTGAGTTCCTCGGGTAAGCAGTGTTCCTCGGGGAACTAGTCTTCCTCGTTGTAGTCTTGTTCCTCGGGGCGTGTGGGTTCCTCAGAAGTGTTTGTAGTTGTCATGTAGATAGCCACGTGTCTTCATATGATTGGTCCACGTCAGTAGATTAATTTTGGTATCAACACACATTATCTACGTGTATGGCCCTTACATAATTTTTGTACATTGGCACTACTCTTACGAAATGATATTAGTGGTATAAATCCAAACCTATTTTATTTTTGTTGGTCTCACTTTGAGATGTGAAATTATATTTAGACATTAGATTTCAATAAATGATACAAAACCGTATAATTAAATAGAGAAATAACAAATACATTAGATGATCAATACGTACATGAAGGTCACCATACAACCAGAATCATGCATACTTTTAATGGTAGCTCATTTCATACATACTTTGAGTACAAACCCTAAACGAACAGGATGAATGGGGATTTTAAGAAACCCTAGACGGACATAACTTATTGTTATCCTAAAAACAAAGCTTAACAGTAAAATTGAAAACAAAAAATGAAATTTACCCGAAGGGTCTTGAACGGGACAAACAAAACTAGAACGATCGGAGGAAACAAGGAGCACCGATCGGAGCAAACGGGGAGCTTCGATCTTAGTAACAGAGCAAACAAGGAGAAACCGTATGATATGTTGGGGATATGTGATGGGATCATTTTTTTAGTTGGGTGGGAAATTTCCGTTTTTCTTTTTTAATATACACCTTTAAAATATTGAACTAAAATTAGTAACGGATATATTATATTACTAACACTAATTTACTTTCATAAATAGTAATAGTTAATACTGTTACTAATAAAAAAAAATAATTTGTTACTAAAATCTTATTTTGGTGTAGTGAATCCCTATGAAAATTCTAAAACTCTTGAAAAAATAAAGTAACTCTTTATCAAATGAATCCATAACTTCTTTTAAGGTCGTTGAGGCGTACGATTTTTTAATCGTCCAATTGTCTTCAACTTTATCTTTGAATCTTGAGAAGTTATGCAAGTGCAATGTATATGTAATGAGATAAGCCGAAATAAAAATAAAACTGAGCAATTATAAATCTTTGTCTAACAAACTTCCTCCTTTGGCTATTCCAACACAAAACACAAACTAAAGCTAAATTTTATTCTAAATAATATTACAATAACTACCCTCCCAAATCATTTAGGCAACCTAAGATGAAGACAAAGTTAGCCAAAGTGGAAGATCAATATCATTTAAAGGCACTACATAAATACATTTCAGTTTCTTGATTTAGGAGGGTAGTTATTTTAATAGCCTTTAGGATACAATTTGTCTTTGATTTGTGTTTTGTACCAGAAAAACCAAAGCAGGAGATTTGTAAGAGAAATATTTATAATTGCTATATTTTATTTTTATTTTGGCTTTTCCCGTTACATATACTTTACAAGACTTCTCAGGATTCGAAGACAAAGTTGAAGATATTTGGAAGATTGAAGAATAGTACGTCTCAACGACCTTAGAAGAAGTTATGAATTCATTTGGTAAAGAGTTACTTTATTTTTACAGTGGTTTAGAATTTTTGAGAGACTGTTTATCAAAATGGTTTTGAAATATTTTTAAAGACTTATTTTAAAGACTAATCGCCTCGTTAGAATGAGTTGGATATCTCGTTCGAACGAGAATGACAGGGTCGCTAGAATGAGACACTTCAAAGATTGAACGAAGCAATTTTTGTAATTATCTGAAATCTTATTTGAAGTCTCGATATATACCTGTTCAAACAAAAATAGGTCTGTCGTTCGAACGAGTTACCTATCATTTGAACGACAGCGTGAGAAATTGTTTTTTAAATTAAATCTGATCCAAATCCTTGATAATTATCTCTTTGTAACAAACTTCCATACAAAAGGAAAGACGAGATTTGAGACTTCAAGAACTCTTTTTCAACACATTTTTCAACCGTTTTGAGTTCTCTTTGTGATCAAGAACTTCTATAATCATTCCAAATGTGACACCCCGCCCAATAAAATACCGGGTGATCAGTCCTATTTCACATTAAAACAGGAATCTCATCTGGTTCATTCTTAGCATCACAGTCGAAAACTTTTTAAAACTTACTAACCACCTAATATTCAAAAGCTGATGTCAAAATTTTAATCTTTTTATTTAACAACAACAACCATATTAATATCAATACAAACCATTAACACAAACTATGAATCTAAAGCAATGCTGAATAAATCAATAAATGACCGGTTGAATAAACCATCGGCAGAAAACCAACATCCACTAATATAATCCAAAAAAGAATAGTAACCAGTACAAAGTCCGACTAAAATGAAAAGAGCTAGGGCAACATGCCCAAAAGAAATACAAAGCTGCATCCTACTCTAGGAATGAAATGACTGAAGCGTCTATGTCCAAATCCTGCAACGTCTACACCTGTTGCAGCTACGCATCCCTGGAATAGATCTTCAAGTTTGGCATCCCTGTGGCTGGATACCTAAAAGGTTTTGAAAATATTTTTCAAGTATATGGGTCAGAGCCCAAAGTCCTTTTGAAAATATTTTGCAAGTGAATTAAAATGTATGAATTCTCTTCATATTTAAGTTAGTGTCGCACTCCCTTGAGATACATCTCACCCCTCCTTTAATAGCACACCTAACGCTTTCTTCTTGACCCTCCTAGTTACACTACCCCGTCTAATTGTGACACCCCGCCCAATTAAATGTAGGGTGATCAGTCCTTTACCAATTTAAAACATGATATTCAGTTGGCTCATTCTTAGCATCACTGTCGAAAACAATTAAACCATATTAATCACCTAATATAAAATTAAGCTAGTTGTCAAAACATTTCCAATTTGTAAAACCAAGTAAATCCATTTGCATTCAGTCTTAAAATATAAACCATTCACCACACATAGGAATATAATAAATACTGAACATTAGTCAAATACTGAAATAAATAAGATTGGATAAAACTCCGAGTTTAAAACTCCAAACCATAAACTAAACTGAATACAATATCTCTGATGAAGGAACCAGAAGTGGGTGACACATGCCCAAGATAAGAAGTCTAGATGAAACTGAATGGAAAAAATAGATGCGTCTACTGCAAAGACTTATAACTTCCACAACAGCTGCAGTATGTCTGACACTCCAATCTCTAGTTCTGGTACTCCTGTGTCTGAGCACCTGATATAATATATATCAAAAGAGAGGAGAGATACAAGAAACGGGTTAGAGCCCGAGGTTTAAAAAATGATTTAACAAGTATTTAAAACTGGTTCTTAAAACAAGTCTTATACGCATATTAGTTATCGAACTCTCACATGAGTTTATCACCTCTCATCTATTGTGCACGCCTAACGTACATCTAATCTCTCCCTAGTTATACCACCCAGTCTAACTAGTCAAAAAACATACTAATACTAACTATGCTCACTAGTAGTATTCACGTATCCCCCATACAATACACTATTCAAATAGTTTATCTCACATACTAAGTTTCATTATTCACCGTTCGAATGGTTAATCTTTTATCCTCTAAGATTATTTTATTTCTCATTTCCACTTTATCTACTAGTTTCACAAAGTAGAAAGTTCCCCAAGTACACTCATATATATATATATATAGTCTCATTATCCCTATATATGTACACTAATCCTGCACCCTTAGGTTAAGACCATTTGGCGCAATGTAATGGTTATTATTATTACCAAGTCTACTAATTTCACACAGTAGAAATACTCACAAGTTCATATATATATATATATATATATATATATATATATATATATATATATATATATATATATATATATATATATATATATATATATGTATATACTAATCCTGCACCCCCGGGCTAAGACCCATTAGTTCACCTATCAAGAAAATCCTGCATCCCCGGGTTAACACCCATTAATGCACCTATCAATAATAATCCAGCACCCCCGGGTTATCACCCATTAGTGCACCTATCAAGAGAATCCTACATCCCCGGGTTATCACCCATTAATGCACCTATCAATAATAATCCAGCACCCCCGGGTTATCACCCGTTAGTGCGCATAACAATAACCATCATTGTACCCCCTAGTTATCACCCTTTAGTACACTTAACAATAGAGTTTCTGCACTCCCGTGTTATCACTCATTAGTGCGCTTAATTATAAGATTCTTACACCCTCGGGTTATCACCCATTAGTGCTCTTAGCAATAATATCGCAGAATAGGCATACACACGTCCTATTAAAATTTATAGGTATTTTCCCAACCTACATATATACTTCTCATACGTATCTTAATCTCAACATTACGTATAGTATAAATATTTAGATTACGCTCTCTCTCGTAATCTCCAAGGTACATTCTCTCTATACCGAAATAATTAAAGTATTAATTCTCACATACTTTTCTCGATATTCTGTCTTGTTTAAGTTTACCGTCGGGTAGTTTCTCTCACTCCAATAAACCGGTGAACTCAAAAATGGACTCTAAGAAATATTCCCAGAAATTCATTCTGTCGCTCAAACAAGATGGCATGTTGTTTGAACGACTGCCACGTGTCGCTCGAGCGACTTCGCACGAGATTCCATCTCGCTCGAACGACTTCGTGCGAGACCTACTGTTTCGTCTTCTACACAGCATTTCAGCGTTTTCTACCATTTTTGAACCTAAAAACCTATAAGATTCAACACCCAACACCTCATCATCAATACCCATCAACACATAACAGGTTATAAATCATTCCTAACATCCTAGGATCATTAATTCGTCATTAATCATCATAATTATATAAAACCCCCAAATTAATTCACATAAACCCTAGTTTCCAAAATTTCGATTCAAGAACTTAATCAACCCATATTCGTTCATCAATATATGATTCAATTTCATAGTTTATCCTCTATATACATGAAGGAATATCAACAACTAATTAGCCCAGCCTCTAATCATCATTTAACTCCAATTTTCATCCAATTAACATGTAAATCATGATTAATTTCACCTACTCTAACATGAGTATGATTATTGCTAAAAGAAAGTAAGTAATAAACACTTGCCTTAAATCGAAGGTCAGAATCCTTTGGTGATGTTGGTATAGACGCGTTCCTCTCTTCTCGATCTACGTATTGGTGGTGGTGGTTGTGCAAGGTGGTGATAATTTGGCCTTCCCTCTTGAAAATTGGTTCTCCCTCACACCCTCTATGGCCGTTCTTTACTTTCTGTGTCTCTCAACCCTAAAGGACTTTTCTTGGCTGATAAAATAACACCCAATTTTCATCCATTAATTAAACCCAAAAATACAATTTACCTTAATGCCCTCTCGGGACGCCGGTTAGGCCTAAAATTGCCCCGGGACCCAAATTAAACACTCGGATATACTATTTTGACTATCTCGACCCTCCCAGACTCAACGACGAACTCGGAATGACCATACAAGTTAATAAAAATAATTTCTCTTTTTATCCCAGTCAATTAGTCTCGACACGACTCACACGCGCATCGGACTTAAATTACTAAGCTGTCGTATTTATCTCTTCTGACAATTTATCAAATATTATAATTTCATATTACATATCACACACTAATATTCAATAATTCTCAATAATAAGTATTAACCCTTAGCACGCTAGTTACTAATTATTTTAATCCGGATTAATTAACAATTAAATTCTCACATTTTAGTTCAATTAATCCAACAAAAATAATTAATCACATAATTATTTAAATCATTAAAAATACGGGGTGTTACATACTTCCCCCCTTACAACGGAATTTTGTCCCGAAATTCGGGAAAAGTATACCAGGTACAAACAACGAGGTATATAAATTGGTATATAAAAAGTAACACTAACTAGCCTTGTTATGAAACTCCTTGAACTCTACTCTAACCCGAGTAATTTGTATCTTTAGTTCGTAAGTTATTTATCGCATTAACTTAATTAATCTTTTTTTTAAAAGCCATATAACATTCACTAGTTATATAAGTAATACAAATTATCTTCATGTATTTAATTACCCGTATATAATTATCTACTCCATTATATACGTAGAACTATATTCCACAATTATACATATGTTCATTATAAATAAAATCGCTCTTAAAAGCCATATAACATTCACTAGTTATATAAGTAATACAAATTCTCTTCATGTATTTAATTACCCGTATATAATTATATACTCCATTATATACGCAGAACTATATTCCACAATCACACATATGTTGAATATAATTAAAACCATATTTTCGAGTAATACCTCATTGGATGCATTCTCTAAAGTGCTATCATCTCAGGTCTACTCAGTCCCACCTGGACTTCCGAGACAGCTAGCCACCGCCGAATCAGAACATAGAAATATAAACGTATTAGAGGCGGTCATATTCCACCGAGTGTGAAGACAATAATCTCAATGCCCATCTCTATTTGGATGCTATGACCCGGGGATATACTCGCCCTACACCTCAAGCTAGGGGATTCACCCACACCGCGCAACCTCCCCCGATAGCACTAGAGCATATGATTCTAAATAAATATCTAGCCACCGGTATTTATGAGTACACAATATATATATATATACTATCACAATACCATATATATATATATATATATATATATATATATATATATATATATATATATATATAAATTTTAATCCCAGCTTTATCGTGTAAAAATTCCGTAACACTAGCCAACATATTCCCGAGTCTATGGTCCGACTCTAATTTAATTAATTTACCCATTAATTAATTTAATATCTCCCTGAGTCTATGGTCCGACTTTAATTTAATTAACATACCCATTAATTAACTTAATATCTCCCCGAGTCTATGGCCCGACTCTAATTTAATTAATATGCCCATTAATTAACTTATTATCTCCCCGAGTCTATGGTCCGACTCTATTTTAATTAATATACTCATTAATTAATTTAATATTTTCCTGGTGTCACACAACCAATGTACCCGGACTCGCTCACCTGTCCCGAATTTCCATCTCTTAGAACGTACTCCTCAAAATTTCATTATAAAGAGAACGCTCCTAATTAATTAATATTTAACAATTAATTATATCATCCTATAATAAATTATTCCAGCTACAAGCTTTAATTAATTAATCCTCCATTAATTAATCTATTGTCATGGCGTCACTCAACCAAAATATACGGACACCCCCTTGGTCCATAATACTATATACCCAATTAATTATTCAAAATTATCCTCAATAAATTTTGCACAATTATTAATCTCAGGTTTTCAATTTACTCAATCTACCCAAATTTTTAAAAATGTCATTTTGGGGAATTTTGGGACCGTTTTGGAAAAAATATATTTTAGAACGAAAGTTATAAAATGCCATTTTCTAGAGGGCATCGGACAGAATCGCCATTAACAGCTTCTGTGAAGCTTTTTACCCAGAATTATCCACTAAAATCCTTACGAATCAAAACTAGTCCCAATATCTTAATTCCCAATTTCTATCTCCAATTGATAATAACGATATAAATACATACGATTGTTCCCCAACTTGCAATTAATAAATTTCTCTAATTAACTTATAATTTCTTTATAGCATAGAATTCATAAGCACTTATCATAACAGTCCCAAAAACTTGATTCGTAACTTCCCCAAATCAAAACCCAATTTGTATTAGCCCAATCAAAAAATTAGTTGTATAACACCTACTATGATATGAATTGAATATCACCAATTTACATTGAAGTAATTTAACCACTTGCCTTATAAATTAGTAGAGTTTAAATCCCTTGATGAAGATGATAGGTTTAACACAAGCACCCAAATCTTCCTCCAAATTGGCTCCCCCAAAGCTCCTCAAATTATCCATTTTCTCCCCTCTACATATTTAGGTATTCTAAAATGAGTTATGGCTGCCCCCAACTCTCGCTTTTAGGTTATAAAGTGCTAATACCATTTTTCGTCTTATGGGCCTAATTAAAATAGCCCAAATACTCCCGTGTGAGCCCGGTCATGCATAAAAATACCCGGTGACCCATTTACCACCCTCGGGTACACTTTTTCGACTATCTCGACCTATCCGGACTCAACCGTGCACTCAGAATTGACATCTGAAATACCTTATAATATTCTCTAATTTAAACCTCAAAATGCGACACATGCAAAATCCAAAGATGCTCCGAATTAATTAAATGTCAATTCACCAATTTAAATAATTCCTCCGACTTAAATAAATTCTCCAATTTATAAATTTGAATTCTCCAAATTAATTAAGTTATATTTCTCCCGAAAATAATTAAATTCTTAGTCCTTAGAATTACGGGGTGTTACATACTTCCTCCCTTACAAAAGAATTTCGTCCTCGAAATTAAGATAAGTTTTTTACTCGAAGTTATGAATATCTCTCAAATCCCATCCCTCTAAGATGGCTACACCTATCTCTCTTACGTTTGATCATGAACTATGCTAAAACAACTTTAGTTAACCAAGGTGCCTATACACCCTGTACCCGTGCTTAACCGCATAATTGTTACACGGCTATACTAGCCTTAATCTGTAATATAACTTCCAAATTGCAGTTATAACTACATACATGTAAAATAATCGCGGTACTCAACCCATGTACAGATGACCAAACATCTCCCCAGTTCCAATGTTGCTCTAAGCTTCATGCGTGGGACATCTCGTAATGAGAAATCCCATCAAGGAACCCCCCGATACACTACTACCTAACATTGTCGGTCGATGAGATCCGTTTAGACCCCAGTCCATAGCACGTACCCTCAAATACCCGCCTCTTGGCATAAAAGTATACACGCCCACCCTTATGCTACAAAAGACAACACAAAAATACCACACCCTTACTATCACTAGCTTCCTTACGCAAAATTAATCCCGAGCTATAACTCCCCGCTCACAAATAAGTCTATCCACCCTAAATCACATTACTAACCGTACCTACTCCACGTGATTGAATTAACAACATAAGCATATCATCATAAGCCTATCATGCCATATTTAACATACATACTCGTATATATAAGCTAGACCCTATCTTAGATGATACCTAGCAAAAATAATCCATACCTGGTACAATGAACACAAATTCTTACTATAGCTATCCACTATAGCTCCAAACCATAGTTAACCAACCAAAACTTGGAAAATGTTCCACTCTACCCTCATAACTCTCGAAAGTACAAGTCTCTCCAATAATGCAAACATCACAGGATAATATCGCTAACGTCTAGTACATAACAATACTTATCTCGAACTCAGCTCCGCACTCTCAGCGTGACTATATAATACAGGTATTATCGATTACCCCACAATTTGCAATTTAATTCTCCTCGATACTACCTCACCTATTAACTTATGGTACATAAGTTCTCTCCGTGCTTTTATCACGGTTGACCCCAACTCCACTGGACCTATATCGAAATATCTCTTATTTTAAAGTGTTTTTTCTACACGTCCAATAAATTAACATTTAAAACCGATGCACTCGCATCCCACAACGTCTCACTACTTTCAAAGTTTATTAAGGTCCATGCGTATAACATTCCGCAACTAAGCTCAAAATAACGTTTCCCAATGCACTATTTTTTAGCATTGTCGATCATCAAAATTCGTGTCTCCATAACACACACTAAGATAAACACACACTAAGATATCACAAATTTTGTCTCCCGACATATAAATCAAATCACCTATGCCGATATCTCTTAAGGCATTACATGATACGACGCTATCATTATCACTAAGTTCTCAGCGTAGAAACAACAGTGAGCTAAATTTCCCATCTCCACGGTAAACCCGACATTCCTGGAATAACATCCATAAAGGTTCCTATACACCGAGATCTAATATCCCTAGACCAAAGTACCCTCTCGAGTCTATTTAATGAATAATATATACGCGAGTTCGAACCTCTTTCAGGTGAGTCATCGCAAAAGAATATGCATCCTGCCCTGGAACCAAGAATATGATAGTCTTGCTTTAATCGCCCACCATCGCTAACCGGTTCGTATCCAGGAAAAATCATACTCTCATAAAACCTCTCAAAATGAGTTACCCTTGTAAAATACACCCTCTCTGTGTTCACACCCGCTCCCCTGCAGATAAAACTAGAGAGATCCCCATTTCCCCGCGGTAAATATATATACTATAATAACACTACGATACATCCACTAAACTCGTCTCTCACGCGAATATATTGTTATCAAGAATATTGTGACCACTCATGTCACACAAAATTCCTCCTATCTATCCGAGGATAAAAAATCATACTTCTACTTGCCTACACACCGGCCACCCAAATGGTTCATGGACATAATATTCTCATCTAAACCAAACCAAAAACTCCTTAACTGTTGTCCCTACTGGGCATCCCGCTCCTATCCCCTGACTCACTATGGACATAATCAGTTGTTGTGGTCCTACTTTCCACACATAAGACACTTCCCTGTGTCAATCCCCTATATCTGGTCCCACTAGTCATGTCGGGGTTATCATTCTCGCGTACTTGGTAGACTTTATCCTGATTGCTACCCCCGTTGTCCCTTTGGCTTGCTGGCCCCATGGGACTTGTTGCCGGCCTCGAAGACCCTAATTGAATCCACCGTCACTCGGTAGGAATTTCACTGATTTAAATCATATAAATGGGTTCCTTGACTGGGTATCCCCCCTTGCGATTCCTCACTTGCACTATTAAATACGATCTTATCTTTCGATCAAATTCTCCACCTCTCTTGGCTTCCTTCTCACAGAAGTATTGATCTCAAATCGTAACTATACGACCTTAACGATTATAGCACTAATCATACTATCCAGATTTCTCATCCATGCTTGTATATTACCCGTAAGTCCATCATTAACTTACAAACTTCTTGATTCTTCGTACCCCTTTATCGGGTACCAAGTTCGCTAAACACCTCATCTCTTCTTCATGACCGACCGTATTGAAATATCCTTTGCCTCTCTGGTTAAACAGCTAATGAGAAGATTAGCGGTCAAATCACACCCTAAATTCCATATTATTCATGGTATCTCTTCATGTTTGTGGTGACTAACTCCTACCACTACAACACCGCCCCGTTGAGCCAACAATTTCGCCCGAAATTTAGTCTTGGGTGCCGCTCCATTCCACTCTCCATAATTTCCTTTGGGTTATCTCCTTCCATTGGCTTATCACATCCTCTGCCACTAGAATACTTGTAGATGGACCTTCCAAAAGGGTCCTTTCGAATTTACCCACCCCTTACTAACTACACTGGGTGAGTTTGAAATTACACCACCATTATCTACAACAGTGCTTTGGAAGACTATCGCTCCTGAGTGATTATTCTGTCACTTGTCTGAACAAAAATCATGGTGACTCCTAACACGATCACCATTTCAATAATACTTCATGTCTTCTGCAGAGCCTCTCCTCCTGTAATCCTCTTACAACCCTCGTTGGTCGTCCCAAAGAATGTTCGGTGTACAAAGCCCAACCGAACTCGTATATGAACCACATAAACTATACTTAATCGCAGGAGAACGTAAATGCATGTACGTAAAGGAATACAACAATCCTATAATAAGGCTCTACATCAAAGAGTGCTACGCTAAAACGTAAAAAGCCGCACAGATACTAAGGACACTAGAACCTCGGGCTCTGATACCATCTGTGACACCCCGCCCAATAAAATACCGGGTGATCAATCCTATTTCAAATTAAAACAGGAATCTCATCTGGTTTATTCTTATCATCACAGCCGAAAACTTTTTAAAACTTACTAACCACCTAGTATTCAAAAGCTGATGTCAAAATTTTAATCTTTTTATTTAACAACAACAACCATATAAATATCAAAACGAACCATTCACACAAACTATGAATCTAAAGTAATACTGAATAAATCAATAAATGACCGACTGAATAAACCATCGGCAGAAAACCAACATCCACTAATATAATCTAACAAAGAATAGTAACCAGTACAAAGTTTGACTAAAATGAAAAGAGCTGGGGAAACATGCCCGAAAGAAATACAAAGCTGCATCCTACTCTAGGAATGAAATGAGTGAAGCGTCTATGTCCAAATCCTACAACATCTACACCTGTTGCAGCTACGCATCCCTGGAACATATCTTCAAGTTTGGAATCCTTGTGGCTGGATACTTAAAAGGTTTTGAAAATATTTTGCAAGTATGGGTCAGAGCCCAAAGTCCTTTTGAAAATATTTTGTAACTGAATTAAAACGCAACAATTAAAATGTATGGATGCTCTTAATATTTAAGTTAGTGTCGCACTCCCTTGAGATACATCTCACCCCTCCTCTAAAGTGCACATCTAACGCTTTTTTCCTGACCCTCCTAATTACAGTACCCCGTCTAACTAGGCTTGTCATGAAACTCCTTGAACTCTACTCTAACCCGAGTAATTTGTATCTTTAATTCGTAAGTTGTTTATCGCATTAACTTAATTAATCATTTTCTTAAAAGCCATATAATATCCACTAGTTATATAAGTAATACAAATTCTCTTCATGTATTTAATTACCCGTATATAATTATCTACTCCATTATATATGTAGAACTAGATTCCACAATTATATATATGTTGAATATAAATAAAATCGCTCTTAAAAGCCATATAACATTCACTAGTTGTATAAGTAATACACATTCTCTTCATGTATTTAATTACCCGTATATAATTATCTACTCCATTATATACGTAGAACTATATACCATAATCACACATATGTTGAATATAATTAAATCTATCCTTCCGAGTAATACCTCATCGAATGGATTCTTTGAAGTGCTATCATCCCAGGTCTACTCAGTCCCACTTGGATTTCTGAGACAACTAGCCACCGCCGAATCAGAACATAAAAATATAAACGTATTGTAGTGGGTCATATTCCACCGAGTGTGAAGACAATCATCTCAATGCCCACCTCTATTTGGATGCTATGACCCGTGGATATACTCGCCCTACACCTCAAGCTAGGGAATTCATCCACATCGCACAACCTCCCTCGATAACACTAGAGCATATAATTCTAAATAAATACCTAACCACCGGTATTTATGAGTACACAATATATATATATATATATATATATATATATATATATATATATTTTAATCCCAGCTTTACCGTGTACAAAGTCCATAACACTAGCCAACATATTCCCGAATCTATGGTCCGACTCTAATTTAATTAATTTATCCATTAATTAATTTAATATCTCCCCGAGTCTATGGTCCGACTCTAATTTAATTAATATGCCCGTTAATTAACTTAATATCTTTCCGAGTCTATGGTCCGACTCTAATTTAATTAATATGCCCATTAATTGACTTATTATCTCACCGAGTCTATGGTCCGACTCTATTTTAATTAATATACTCATTAATTAATTTAATATCTCCCTGGTGTCACACAACCAATGTACCCGGACTCGCTCACCTATCCCGAATTTCCATCTCTTAGAACGAACACTCCTCAAAATTTCATTATAAAGAGAAAGCTCCTAATTAAATAATATTTAACAATTTATTATATCATCGTATAATAAATTATTCCAGTTATAAGCTTTAGTTAATTAATTCCCCATTAATTAATTTATTATCATGGCGTCACTCAACCAAAATATCCGGACACCCCCTTGGTACATAATACAATATCCCCAATTAATTATTCAAAATTCTCCTCAATAAATTTTGCACAATTATTAATATGAGGTTTTCAATTTACTTAATCTACCCAGATTTTTAAAAATGCCATTTTGAGGAATTTTGGGGTGGTTTTGAAAAAAACGTATTAGAGAACGAAAGTTTAGAAACGCCATTTTCTAGAGGGTTTAACGGACAGAATCGCCATTAACAGCTTATGTGAAGATTTTTACCCATAATTATCCACTAAAATCCTTACGAATCAAAACGAGTCCCAATATCTTAATTCTCAATTTCTATCTCCAATTAATAATAAAGATATGAATACATACGATTGTTCCCCAACTTGCAATTAATAAATTTCTCTAATTCACTTATAATTTCTTCACAACATAGAATTCATAAGCCCTCATCATAACAGTCCCAAAAACTTGATTCGTAATTTCCCCAAATCAAAACCCAATTTGTATTAACCCAATCCAAAAATTAGTTGTATAACACCTACTATGATATGAATTGAATATCACCAATTTACATTGAAGCAATTTAACCACTTACCTTATAAATTTGTAGAGTTTGAATCCTTTGATGAAGATGATAGGTTTAATACAAGCAGCCAAATCTTCCTCCAAATTGGCTCCCCAAAAGCTCCTCAAATTATTCCTTTTCTCCCCTCTATAGATTTAGGCATTCTAAAATGAGTTATGGCTGCCCCCAACTCTCACTTTTAGGTTATAAGGTGCTAATACCGTTTTTCCTCTTATGGGCCTAATTAAAATAGCCCAAATACTCCCGTGTGAGCCCAGTTATGCATAAAAATACCCCATGACCCATTTACCACCCCAGATAGACTTTTCCGACAATCTCGACCTATTCGAACTCAACCGTACACTCAGAATTGACATCTGAAATACTTTATAACATTCTATAATTTAAACCTCAAAATGCGACACATGCAAAATCCAAAGATGCTCCGAATTAATTAAATGCCAGTTCACCAATTTAAATAATTCCCCCGACTTAAATAAGTTCTCTAATTCATAAATTTGAATTCTCCAAATTAATTAAGTTATATTTCTCTCGAAAATAATTAAATTATAAGTCCTAAGAATTACAGGGTGTTACACCATACCCCTTAGAATAAAAAAAATCACTTTAACAAATAAAGAAGAAAATTTCTAGTTCAAAAACCTTTGTAGAGAGAAATATCGACTGCTTAATTGTGGAACAAAGGTTTCACTGCTAAAGAAAGAAAGGTTGATAGGTGGATACTGAGAGAAGATTGTTTCCAATGGATGGATCTAGATTGGGTCGTTTTCTATAGAAGAAATTGAAGACTCTTTGCATCATACTTAGTTTGTTTAAGTATTTTGTAAGTCGACTGTCTGTCAATTATTTTGTAGTGCTGAATATAGGTTTTGCCATGTTAAGGGATTTTTTCTCACTTGTGTGTTATTTACATACTTGGTTTGTTGCTTTAAAACAGGACTACATTTTTATATGCACACATAATATAATCAAGGACAAAATTTGGTTAAAAATTGAATTTGTGTGTCATAAACTAATATAGAAATCAATCCATTAGATCCTCGCATTCTCAAAAGCTAACACCTATGTGAAAATTATATTTCTTAATATAGGACTTTTTAGCATGTTGCAAGGGTAAGATTTATAATTTCTCATCATCTACTTTAGTTTGGGTTATCTCATTACACCCCACTTCACCATCAAGAACATTCTCAAGACTCCAAGTGAAGACAAGATTAGTGACCGTACGCAACAATCAAAGATTGATCATCACTATATTTATTGAATAATCTTTATGAGGTTATTTATGTGAAATCTTTTCATTCAGGGGGTATTTTAAAGAGTTTCATAACTTAAAATATTTTTCCAATTTTTTTTAATATTTTAAAAAATTTCACTAGGTCATTAGAACGACAATGGATGTTATTCGAACGAATTCCTATACCTTATTAGAACAACTTCAGCTTTATTTAAATGGGATTGATTGCCGCATCTTTTGGCAAGCTCTAGAATCTTATTGGATCAGTCGTTTGATGCATGTTTGATCGAGAAAGGGTACGTCGTTGGAACGAGATGTACCTTCGTTCGAATGAGTACATGAAAATTATTATTTATCTGATATAAAATGCAATCTCTTACGTCTCTTTTGGATAATTTCTCCCTACAAATAGATAGGCGGACCTGCATTTTAAACCAAGCCTTTTAGACATATTTTGCTGATCAAACTCTTTTCTTTTTCAATCCAAACCCCATGGGTGATTTGAGATCATTTTACCATACCACTAAGAACACAATCCATGGTCATAACCTTGTGAAGTTAATTCTTCACTGCTGAAGATATAAATAGAGATTCCTAAGGTTGATCAGTGGATACCAAGGCAAGTGGAACTTACTGTGGGGCGTTGATGGATATATATCGCTTGCTGTTGACAATTGGGATTGAATACTTTACTGCGTCGCTTAGTGGAGCTCTAAGTTTTGTAGGTCTATAAATGTATTTCTATAATACCAAGTTGTAAACAGTGCTGAAATATAGGTTTTGCCCGAATTAAATTCTTCCTCATCTCTTATATTCTATTTGTGGTTTGTATGTTATTTTTAATTTAGTTTTCAATATATTTCATATTTAGGTTGACCTAATTTAATAAAGATATAATTTGGACTAAATAAAATTTGATTTGTGTGTGCGTCACCTAGTTTACATTTTATACAGATAATCGGACCACTCTGCATTTTTCAAATTGGTATTAGAGTTTGTTTCAACAAGTTACTTAGATGAATCCTGGTGGTTATACGGATAAATTTTACAACAGTCCGCCTATATTTGATGGCTTTGATTATGCACGTTGAAAAGCTCGAATGAGGGCGCCTGGCTTGCTGTTGAAAGGGGATGGACTCCATCCACTGTTACTAATGAAAATGTCATAAGTCTCAAGCCAGGCTTAAGAGATAGGGCAAAGGCAAAGTTGCTTGTAATGATACTCTAAGCGATAGTGATGTTGAGTCGATGGATTCCGAGGATGAATCACCGCATGGGTGTAACTTCACCGCATTCATGGATAGTCACATTAGCATTTCAAGTAAGTCTCATGCTGATGATGACATTTTTAAACGTGGTAGCCTCGTGTCGAACCATTATAAAGAGAGTGAGGGCGATAATGTTTTGAGTGAAGGGGAATGTGGCCTCCAACACGCCTATGCTGAGATCTACACTAAGTCTTTAAAAATTAAAAAATGGCACCTAGGATGATATATTTAAAAAAGGAGTTGAAGGTTTTGAGAGAGATTGAGATCTCGATTATGATCTCTTTAAGTGAGAAACTAGTTTCGGTGGGGGAGGCGAGTGACCTGACAAACAAAGTGGCTAGTCTTACGAGAGATATTCAAGCATTATTGGAGACTCATGAGAAACTTGAAGCCCATGTTTTTCAACTCGAGAAAGATCTTGAACGTTCCTGAAAGGTCAAAGTTTTTTAGAGAAAACATCTTAGAAGGTTGAAAAGATGTTCTTAGGTCCCACGTTAGGTTTTAAAAAGAGCAAAAGATAGGTTATGACGATGCATCCACTTTCCATAATGCACTTAAACAAGTTCCCAAGTTTGTGATGGATCCGTATGGGCCTCGACCTAACTCACCAAGGAGAATTCATCCTAAGCCTTTTAACCAAGGTAGACCCAAATAAGTCTATTTTTATAGCCATTGCAAATGAAGAGGTCAACGTAGATAATTTTGCTATAAGTTAGGAAGATATTCCACTATAGCGACATTGCTAGTCTTAGAGAGCAAGTTGAGTTTTTAGTCGTGACTTCTAAAAGCTTCATAGAAGAATTATAAAGGATCTCTATGCCTTTCAGGAACACTTCCAATGCTATGACTATAGCAAAAAATGATGAGGGCAAGAAAAAGATTACCTCACCTTGGGTACCTTCACGTTGCTCTCAAGGTTTAAGATACTTCTCAATGGTATTTTGATAGTGGTTGCTCTAGGCACATGACCAGTGAGAAGTCATATTTTACTAACCTTGTGGATCGAATGGAAGGAAAAATCACACTTGGAAATGGGAGTAGGTCTAGAATATGAGGGTGTGGTTAAGATACCTAGTTTTACTGAGCTGGATAGTGTGTTATATATTTAAGGGTTGAAAGTAAACTCGATAAGCATAAGCCAATTTTGCTATTCTAACTTTGCGATATAGTTTGACCGGTTAGAGTGTAACGTTTATGATCAATTCAATGAACTTTTGCTATGAGGTGTGAGGACTACTGATAACTGCTACAGTATCATTTCTAGGTCCTCTTTAGCGTGCAATAATGCTAAGGTCCCCCCCATGGATCTTAAAGATCTTGAGATATTAGTCAAGAAAGACCTAGTTCATGTCTTACCATCCATTGGGAAACTAACTACCTCGATTTGTGGTCCTTACTAGTAAGGAAAACAAATTAAGAGTCCCCATAGGAAGTTAAATACCATTGCCACCTCCCACATTTTTGAGTCGATACACATGGATCTTATGGTTCCCACATGTGTATTGGTGGTAAGAAGTATATTCTAGTGATGTTGATGACTTTTTGAGATATTCTATCATTGGATTTCTTAGAGAAAAGTATGATGCTGTTGAGTTCATAATAACTAAGTGACGTATTTTATAGATTCAATATGGTATCACTTTAAAGAGGATTTGTAGCCACAATGACATTCAATTTAAAGAAGTAGGTGTGGATATCTTTTGTGATGAAGTCAACATCAAACTTGGGTTTTTGGTCGTTCATACTCCTCGGCAAAATGGGATTGTTGAGAGGAAAAATCGAATAATTCAAAAGATAGTTATATCCATACTTCTTGGAAGAAACGTGCCTAGATGTCTTTAGGCGGAGGTGGTTAATACCACATGTTATACGCTGAATAGGGCCTATTTTCATCCACACACGCTTCACCCTCCATATGAATTGTGGATATGGAATAAACCTAACCTATCGTATTTCCATGTTCTTGGGAATCCTTGCTATATCATTAGAGATAGAGATAACTTATGGAAGTTCAACTCTGGAAGCGATGGGTGAATATTTTTAGAGTATTCATAATCTAGTAGAGCCTATAGGGTTTTAACCTTAAAATCTTTAAGGTCGTAAAATCGATAAATGTCACAATTAGAGAAGATACACCACCTACATTTATTGATCTTGACCTTGAGTGTGAGAATAATGCACCTCCGGATGATGATCTCATTATTCCTCACAACACCATAGTAGACCCCACTCTTGATCACTGTTCTAAAAAACTCGCCTAGGCTCCGCCTAGGCTTAAGGCTTGGGAGAAACACCCCGTCTTAAGTTTTTTACGCCTTATTCTTGGTAAAATGCTTAAGGTGCACTTTTTTTAAAAACAACAATGCTTTAGTGAAACGATATCGCCTTTTAAAGATTTTTTTAACTAATCGGACCATTATCTCATCCAAAATAATCAAATAGTATTTTAATTTGCATATATTCATACATATTTTTATGATATGTACAATTTTAGTATTTTAATAGCCTTGCTATGGTTAAAAAATATTAAATATATTAAGAAGGCCTAAACGCCTTTTTACGCTTAAGGCCCGCCTAGGCTTCTAAGGCTTAAGGCTTGGCCTTCACACCTCGATCACGCTCCGTAATTTTTAGAACCTTGCTCTTGATATAGAGGATCCACGCTATTTGGTTCAAAAGAGTCATGAACCTTCCAAAGTACTTGGTGATCCTACATTAGGTGTTAAAACTCACGCTCAAGAAGAGCATGTGATTAGCTACTTTTGCTATATTTCCACAATAAATCCCAAGAATGTGAAGGAAGCACTCAAGAATAAGCATTTGATATGTGCTATATAAGATGAGATACTTCACCCTCAGAAGAATGATGTTTGGGAATTAGTCCCCTGACCTAGAGAGACTAATGTGATTGGTATTATATGGGTGTTCAAGAAAGAAGATGAATGAAAATGCTACCATTATTCACAATAAGACTAGGTTGGTCGCTTAAGGTTACACTCAGATTGAGGGTGTAGACTTTGACGAGACATTATCTCATCTTGCTAAGCTTGAATCCTTCCACTTACTACCCTCCATATCATATCATCTACGGTTTAAGCTATACCAAATGGATGTTAAGAGTTCCTTCCTTAATGACATTCTTTAGGAAGAAGTTTACTTGGAAAAACTAATGGCGTCTGAAGACCCAAAGCACCCAGGACACTTCTTTTATCTAAAAAAGGTTTTGTATGGTTTGAAGCAAGCACCCCATGCTTGGTACGAAAAGATAACTTATTATCTCTTAACTCGCGGCTTCAAGAGAGGGAGAGTTGATATGACGTTGTTTGTTAAGAGAGTGGGTGGTGCTATCTTGGTTGCCTAAGTCTATGTAAACGACATAGTCTTTAGATCCACGTGTTCCCAACATGCTCACACTCTTGAGGAGGAGATAAAGAGATAGTTGAAGATGAGCATTATTGGTGAACTCATGCTCTTCTTAGGCTTCCAAGTACATCAACTTGAGAATGGGATATTCATATCTCAATATAAATATGCTAGGGACCTAATGAAGAAGTTTGTTTAAACTCTGATAAGCACTCACACACACCCATAAGTTCCTCGGATAAGCTTAGCAAAGACACTTTAGGTAAGGACATAAAATAAACACTTTATAGGAGTATGAAAAGTAGTCTCTTCTACTTGGTCGATAGCCGTCCTAACATAGCCCTTAGTGTTGGAGTATGTGCGCATTCCCAAAAGAGTCTGACTTGCTTGGTATTAAACGTACCATCAAATACGTGAGTGGCATTCTTTCGTATGGCATTTTGTGTTCCTTTGATACCGATGACCAAATTTGGGGCTTTAGTCTGATACTGATTGGGCTGAGGATGTTGATGGTTGTAAAATCACCTCGGGTGAATGCTTTCATTTTGGGAGTGCTATTATCTCATGGTTGAGAAAAAAGTAAAACACCATTTCTTTGTTTGAGGCAAAAGCCGAGTGCATCGCTGTCGGGAGTTGATGCACATAACTCTTATGGATGAAGCAACTATTGAAAGATTATGGGCTTACTCAAGGAACACCATTTCTTGTTATATTACGAGTGCAATCCATAATTTTTGTAATCCGGTCAACCATTATCGTACGAAGCACATTAGAATTCGTGAGCACTTTATTCGCAATCTTATTCAGCATAAAATCGTTTCCTTGAGCTTCGTGAGTACCAAACGTCAATTGGTCGACATTTTCACTAAACCTTTAAATTCACTTAGATTTGAGGATATGAGGAAGTATTTGGGTATTTTGTTCCATTGATTGAGTTTGGGTATTATTTCTAGTGTGGGGTGATTATAATATTTCTATCTTTTGTCCGTATTACTAAATTGTATTATAATATTTATAATTTTTTTAAAAATCTAAAAAGATTTTATTTTTGTGATAAAAAATTACAAAAAATTCAATAAGATTTTTGTATTTTGCTTTACACCATATATGGATATGCATTTAAGATGTTTGAATCACAATTACATTCCATCCATTTATGTGACTTACTCATGGTGTTATGATACTTGGCTTCGTTTATTTTGTGTACTTAAAAATTCATGTTTAACATTGTATTTTTTTATGATTACTTCATTCATGCTACACTATTTATATCGCCTTTATTGCACACATGCACAAACCTTTTGAACATTGTACTTGCTTGTTATATGTCAAATAAGGTGTTCTCATATCAATTGTGCTTAATAACAAATCAAATGTACTATAAACTAATTATACTTGTAAGAACCATTGCTCGGAGATATTTTCCTGAAAAATTTAATTTTATCTATGCAATGGAAAATAATTACGAAAGAAGCAGTCTTCTTTGCATTAAAGGCTACCATTGGCAAGCGCCTAAAAGATGATTTCGGCACATAAAAACAGAAGTGCCAAGGCCAATTTATTTGTTTCAATGATACTTCATTCATATTAACTATATGATTTCTTCAAAAATTTTGAGAGTTTATGCTTAAAAATGGGAGATTTTGAATGGGTTTGCATAGTAAACTTCCTTCACAAATATTAAATAGGTTGGCGTTATTGATTTGAGAAGCTTTGAAATTCATGGAATTTTGCATAAGTTGAGTCAATTTCTCTTCATTCCACAAATTTTACACATAAGGTTGAATTGTGTTCTTTCTTTAGGAGTATCTCCTTGAATTCGTGCACCTTTGTTACGTTTGCCTATGTTAAATTTTTCGTGTATTAAGTTCACCCAATTTCATTCCATTTCATGAATCGGATATTTTTGTGCTGCTCCATGGTGTAACTATTTATATTTGTACTTATATGTATATTTATATATTCCAAAATTTGATTGTTTTTTCAAAAGTAGTTTGTTGCTTTGTTGAAGTTTCACCGCATATGCTTAATTATTTATTCTTTGTGATGATATTTCATATTTAAAATCTCGTGATAATAACATTTAACGATTAGTTTCTGTAAGAGGGTAGTGTGACTGGGGTCTGATAAAATACTGAATTGTGTGAGGCGTGTCCCACTTCAATAAACTCTGCTATAAAGGTTCTCAAGAACTTCTGGAGCAGCTTCTGGTAAAAACTTATCCTTTTGGTAAAAATAAAACTCAAGCTGGAACTCACTCCCTACAAGAAGATGAACTTCACAACAATAACTGTAACTTTTTCCAAGAGAAACTCCTGAGAGTGATGTCTATTAGTGAGAGTGAAAGAACAAGTCACTTAGCAAGAGAGAGAGAGAGCAGGGAGAGAATAATGGGAGGTTCTGGTGTGATCTTGATAGAGTAACAGTGCAACTTTGAGTTATGATTTTTTACTTGACCTTGCCTAGGGGTCCTAATTATACTTGGTCACTAGGCCTGAGTTGGAACTTTTGGGCGCCAAAATTGTGAGGGTTGGTGAGGGACAAGGTCTGAATTGTACCATTTATCCCTACCTGTGTGCAGCCGCCTGTCCTCTCTGACAGGTGCCACCTGGTGCAAACCAAAGTCAAAAAACAAATATGTCTATGCTTGAGGACAAAATATCTGATTTGGTAAATATATTTTAAAATGGTAACTTGTGGTACAAACTTTGTAAACTTGAGAGGGGAGGCCTCAAGGACCTCCTCCTCTAAAATCATTTGTGTTGAGAGTGGCAGTCTTGAGAACCCCCTTCTCTAAAATCATTTTTTATGACAAAAATTCATTTATGGTGAACAACCTCTTGGTTACTCATTTCAGTTATGATTGGGTGTGTTGTGTAAGTACTTGAATGATTCCTAGGGTCTTTCTACTAGTATTATCTCAATCCTAAAGTGTTAAGTGGTTGATCTTACTCAACAAACCTTATTTCTTAACCGCCAAGCCAAAACTCCCAAGAAATCCCAACTGGCTTATTTGAGCCCTGCATACTCAACTAGGCTACTTGTATAAGAAAATAAATATTAGTATCTTTATTATTTAAAAGAATAATCTATCATGATGAGGGGTTGTTCATGGTAGCCCCTCCCTTACCCTGACACATTTTCTGGAAACTGAGGCGAAGGACCTTGAGGGTTCCTCACCCAAGATATTCTGGAAGCTGAAGGGGAGGAACTTGGGGGTTCCTCACCCAAGATTTCCTGGAAGTTGAGGGGTAGACCTTGAGGGTTTCTCGTTCAATATTTTCTGAAAGCTGAGGGGGAGCACCTTGAGGGTTCCTCACCCAAGATTTTCTGGTAGCTGAGGGGGAGTACCTTTAGGGTTCCTCACCCAAGATTTTCTGGGAGCTGAGGGGGAGTACCTTGAGGGTTCCTCACCCAAGATTTTCTGGAATCTGAGGGGGAGGACCTTGAGGTTTCCTCACCTAAGATTTTCTGGAAGCTGAGGGGTTGGACCTTTAGGGTTTCTCACCCAAGATTTTCTAGAAGCTGAGGGGGAGGACCTTGAGGGTTTTTCACCCCAGATTTTCTAGAAGCTGAGGGGGAGGGACTTGAGGGTTCCTCACCCCAAAATATAGTTGACAGGCTTAAAACACCCCTCTAGATTATCCCCTCGTGCAAAGTCTTTTGTGTTGGGGAGGCCAAAGGGCTTTGTACACCATAAATTCAATTTTCAATTTTTTGAGGGACCCTAGGGCTCCTCATCATTATCCCTAGGGTCATTTAATGCACTGTCCCTTCATTCTAGGTTTTGGGGTCACAAGAAGCCACGTGTCAGTATGGGAACTATCATCTCATTATTTGGGAAACAAAAAATCTGGTAACCTTTTGGTATTCCTGCATGTCTTTCCATTTTCATATAAAAGCTAACTTTTTGAATAAACTTTTACTTTTACCATATTCTCAAAACATTCACAGAGGGTTGAGTTTTTTAGTGAGAGAAGTTCTAAAAAAAACTCCATAACTTTTTTTCTTTTAAACTTCTCCAAAACACCATCAATGGCTTCATCATCGCCAAATACCTCTTCCGATATTGCTACTATTGTCATTCCCGTTGTAATCGACTCTTTGCCCATATCTGTTTCTATATCTACGGTGGTGGCCACTGGCACTACTACGATAACCACCGCCCTAGACGATTCCATCATCCCCGTCCCTTTTGCTTCATTTTTAATTGACAACATCCCTATGGGTCACCTGCGACCGCCGCTCTAATCCTATGATGGGTTAGCTTTTGAAAGTCCATTGGGTAAGAGATCTGTTGATGGCAGATTTAGCTTTGGGGCGAGGACCTCTAAGGGTCCCTCGTTCGAGGCTTTAAATTTAAGGGATTCCTTGTTAGAACTCTGCACGACTGTGGGTTCCCCATCCGCCGTTCTGAATTTGGGGGATACCTCATCCATTGCTTTGAATTCGAGGGGTTCCTCGACCGGACACTTTGCTAATGCGAACTCCTCATCTGAAGGTTTGAACTTGAGGGCTACCTTATCTGCTGCCTTGATTTTAAGAGGTTCCTCGCACCATGTAAGGGAGACTAAGGGTTCTTCACCTATTACTTCAAATACGAAGGGTTCCTCGATCGTACATTTTGTGACTTTGGGTCCCTCGTCTGAGGCTTTGAACTTGAAGAGTTCCTCGATCGGGCATTTAGTGACTACGGGTTCCTCGTCTAAGTCTTTAAACTTGGTGGGTACACCGCTTTGATTTTGAGGGGTCCATCACACCCTTTTAAGGCGACTGCAGGTTCCTCTCCTACTACTTTGGATACGAAGGGTTACCCGTTAGGACCTTTCCTGACCCTGGGTTCCTCGCGTGTGATGTTGACCACATAGTGTTCCTCTCCTGGACACTTTGCAACTGCGAGTTCCCCTCTTGAGGTGTTGAACATGGGGGGTTCCTTGTCTAGGCCTTTTGTGACTGTGGGTTCCTCACTTAAACCAGTGGCTATTGGCAGTTCTTCCACCACTTCCTCTTTTTCTCGAACTTGGGAATATTATATGCGCACTCGTCAGGGAAGTAATTTCGGGCTCTATAGTCGTGCACCTTTTTTTGGACCAAGTGATAGTTTTATGGTTTATCTTGCTCAATTTGCGAATTTTTTTTTCCAATGTTCTCGAGCGACCCCATCTGGGGTTAGGTGAGTCTACTGATTTTCCCATCATTCTTCCTGACTCTATTCTCAGAGTTAGAATTGATCGTGGTCACTTTCCTTACTCGAATATTGAAATCAAAGCTGCGGGGGGTGCCTTGGAGGAGTGGGCTGCATGGGTTGACTATATTCTGACTGTTCCTTCTTATAAGGCTACCCATAAGGGACTTGGCCTCCTTACCGCCATTGATAGTTTGAGGTCTTGTAATATGGACAAACACAAATCCACCCTCAACTAAATGACAGAAGTACTATCTCAGAGACTTCGAGCAACCATTGAAAGGGGAGACTTCCAACAGAGCCCTCAAAGTTCAAGATGGTCCCAAGTTTCACCCCTCCTCACACTTATCCGCTTTCCTAGTTACCTTTAGGAGACGATTATTATTACCAAGTAAACCCGAAGACTTTTCCCATGAGCTCATTTTTAAATTAGTTGTGAGACTGTCATGAGGGAGGTAAGTACCCCTCACTGCTTTAGTTCTTGGTTCTATTTATTCCTGGTTGGATCGTGCCCATATAGATGTTGAGAGATTTTGCAGTCATTACGATGCCGCTAACTTTTCCAATTCTCTTATCCTGATATCTTTATTATTTGAGCATTTTCCTCATTTTGGCCCCTAAGCACAAGCCTTCCACAACAATATCGCTCGTCTTTTGAGGTGGCATGGTAAGTCCCTCAAGAATCCCCTGGGGCCTTTGATTGATGATATTGAGGAGTTTTGTTTTTACCGTTACAGTAAATGCCCCAGTGGAATTTTTAGCTGGCTTTCTTTCCCGGGTGATGGTGGCACTTTTTAATGCCCTTCTGATGTTAACTCTATTTTTTACTATCCACATATCAATGTATAGGAGATGCTATTACTAGGCCTCCCCCTTATTAGACAGAGCTAGGTCAAGGTGCTGAATTCCATCACTCAAAGAGAGTGAGAATAAAGTTTGGTTACGACCAAGGTGTTCACACCCTTTCTTACCCTTCGTGCAGCGACCCTTCAGAGTTATACTTGAAGGCATGTAGAAACTTTACCTTTCAAGGAATGTTTCATAGAGTGCGCCACTTGGGGGGACTGTATGTGCCTCCTCGCGATTACCTACCTTCATTCACTCCCTCTTGGTTCTTATTTTGGTAGCAACAAGTTCTCCTCATTCAGAACTGTGTGGCCGGTCCTCTCCATGAGACCACTCCCACTAAGTACGTCAAGGCCTAATTCTTAATCAGACGGTCCTAGAAAGAAGTGTGGCACCTTATCACCACATCTAATACACTATTGAGCAAGCTACTCCTATCCTATTGAAGCAGATCCTCGATGAGTCCACCCATCCACAGCAAGCTGAGGTGCCCCTTGCCAAATCTAAAGGCCAATCCGAAGGTAAAGGGAAAGAAAAAGCTCTTATGACGGGTAAGAAAAAGCATCTAGATGCGGATATATCAAAATTTATTGCTGTTACTACTATTGCTCCCTCTCCACCCCCTTTTCCCGTGAGGACTAGAGCTGCCAAGAAGAAGAAGGGGATCGAAGTTGATTCCATTGCTCCTTTCGCACTGGACCAGTGGTCAGATACCGATGATGTTGGGGTATAGGAGACTTGTAGGACTGTCCGGGAGTAAGGTTATGAGGCTTTGGGCTTCTCTTCTCAAGAGACGCAAGTCACGTCTATTTCGATTGCAGAAGGTACAACACCCAAATATTATTTACTTAGTGGGACTGGATCTTATAGAGATTCACCTGCTGGTTCCCATCCCCTTCAGTGGAAGAGGAACTAGTTGACTATAGAAGCACACCTTCCTACGATGATAATAGTTATTTTTCGAATGATGAGGATATCTTTTATTTTCGTGATGAAAGAATTACTAACAATTGTGCTTTGTTATCAGTCTCGAGGGAGTATTTCAGTGATGATAAGACACCGCATTCTCCATCAGGGACTAGATCTTCTTCGAGGTCCCTTTCATATGGTCAGACTGTGCGTCCTGTTACTGTAAGTCTTTCTTTACTTGGGACTTTTATGCATATGATTTTCTATTATTTTCATCATTGGCTTATTTATTAATTCTTTCCCTTGCAATGTTTCCAGAGGTTACTTCCGCAGAGGCGAGTGGTCCTTCACCTCCCCCACTACGTCGTGCTCCTTTCCAGTGAGAAAGAAATTCTATGCTCATTTATTCTCGATGCCTTTTCACAGAGGTTTGTTGCTCCCTCCAGGGTCCTTCAAAACTCTGATAATCACAATTTACATTTTCTTACTAAATTTTATATATTGTTATTTCTTGTAACTTTCATCTATGCATCCTACTAGCACCAGGGTCCTTTCCATGACTTCACGTTCTGCTCAGGTATTTCTTTGAATTTCCTTTAAGTGGTCAGTCTCACTTTTCCTTTTTTAAATTATTTTCCTTTGTGTTCTCTATTTGTTTGTAATTAGAAAGTATTGTGCCATCTAGTGCTACTTTATCTCCTTATGCTTCAGCAGCTGGCATTTCTATGTATGAGCCCCGGTTACCTTATTTTTAGAGGCTCTCTTGTTCTCTTGGCCCCCCTTTTTTTAGTACTATATTTTTATGCTTATATTTTTTTTATCACTTTTCATTCCCCAGGACCATGTATCTCTTGGTCTTTCTTCTATAGGGGGGACTCATCCCTTTCCTTAAACTACTATTCTGGGGTTATCCCCCTCAGGGAGGATTTCTGTCCCCCGGGTCCATATATTTATGGATGGTAGGCCTTTGATCCAACTCATTTCTCATGGGTCAATATTTACTGTATCCTCAATTGCTGAGCCTATTTCACAGGTTTCTTCTTCTGCTAAGGTACCGGTAGATTCTTTTCCTGTAGTTATGATAATAATATTCTTTAATGTTTGTAGGTCATCAACACAGCCCCTACTGTTCCAGTAGTCATCATTTGATCTTCCTCCTTAGAGGGCCTCATGTATTCTATTATCTTCTTGTCTGTTATTTCTCTAGGTATCCTGTACTGATAAGCCCGTTCCTTCTTTCCTTTCAGCTGTCCCCTGGTAATACTTCATCAGTGGCTTTTTCTACTATTTCTCCAATATCCCTTGTTGCAGATGAGCCACTTCACCCTGGTACCTTCAGCGAGAGCCCTGTTATAGTGCCCCTTCCTGTAGCCATTTCCGTCATGGTTCTTTAGGTTTTCTTCTATATACTTATTTTCGTGAAGTAAGTGACTTGATAACTCTTTCCTTTTCCTTTTTATTTACAGGCTAGCTTTGTGGAGGCTTCCTTATCCACTACGTTTGTGATAAGTGTTATGGAGGTGGCCCCTTCGGGAGCACCTGCAGTTCCCCCCTCAATTGATGTGGAAGAAATTACTCAGGTATCGTATATGAGAGTAGTCATTTCTGTACCACTCTTTTGAATCGTATAAACCCTTCTTCTTTTTCAAATTTTGTCACCAGGCTAATATAGCCGAGGTTCCTCCATTTGCGAAACCTGTTACTAGTTCTCCCCTCATTACTACGGGGATTTCAGCTAGCACTTCAGATGAAGCTATCCAGGTAAATACCTATTTTATTAGCATATGTATATATATATATATATATATATATATTAAAGAAATATATCTATGTTGTACTAATGTTTACTAACACTTACTTATTTCTCTGTTTCTTGGTTAGTCTTGCAATCGTTCCAGTGTGCGGAACACAATGAGGGAATAGCTGTGGAAGAGGTATTAAACTGTCATACCTTTCCCTATTTTACAGTTCCCATTTTTTCTTCTTGCTTTTATTGTGAAATTATGCTTACCTCTGCACTTGTTTCATTGTTTTTAGGTTAGCGATGCAGTTGCTCCGGTAACTGTGGAGCACGTCGGAGAGATGGATGTGAGATAGGAACACATGCATACCTTCTCTCTCTTTTTTTGTTTCTCATTTTTCTTCTTTCTTATACTGTGCAAATGTTCCCACCTTCACCCTTGTTTCATTGTTTCCAGGTGAGTGAGGGGGTTACTCCCATAACTGTGGAGCCTATCAGGGAGATGGCTGCGAGAGACATATTATATTGTCATACCTTCTCTCTTTTACTGTTTCCCCTTTTTCTTCTTGATTATATTGTACAAGTGTTCTCACCTTCACCCTTGTTTCATTATTTTCAGGTGAGTGAGGCGGCTGCTCTAGTAACTGTGGAGTAGATAAAGAGTGTTGTGCCGCGCACTCTTCAGGTAGTTGACTATCATACCCAAGTTACTAATGCCCAATTGCTAACTTGTGAGTTGTATTAATATTTATCGTTTCTATCTCTTACGCCTATCTTGGCATCCTCAATTCGACAGACCCCCTTCAAACTTATGGTAGCATACTCACCCCTTTGAGTTTTGAGGCAAGCTCCCTATCATGGCCTTTTTCTAAGTTTGTATATAGTTATCATTGTCTTCTTTCTCGTTTAACCCATCATGAACACTTATTTTTAGGATCTTATCGATTGGTCCACCGAGGTAGCTGACGAGGGGGATCAGAGTTCTGAAGCCACTCCTAAAGCCGATGATGCTGATTTTGGTAGGGAGTCTTATTTCTTTGCCTATGAGATAGAGTCACATTGATGATGCTGGAAACAACCCCACCCTTCAAGGTGTTTGTGAGCTCAATTCAACGTTAACAATGGCAACATAAGGGTACACACACATATAGTAGAAGGAGGTGAGGAGAAGTGGATTCACACCGGAATATAAGTGGTTCAGCCAATTAGGCCTACATCCACTGTGCAAGGGTATAATATGTACCACTATATGAGGGATCTAATGTCCATAGTTACAATCTCTTAAGCTTTCTCTCTCTACTGTGTGTTTAGACAAAGTTTTAACTAGGGTTGCTAATTTCGGATCCTTTGCAAGGTAGAGGATGACCTCTATATATAGTACCTGGGGGTGTAATGTACCCCCCATACATGCAATGAGCATGTGTGTGTGTGATCTAGCCAATATGAAGAAGGCATCTGTCACTGTCACATGTAGAGAATGATGATGAAATATTCTCCCCACGTGTGGGGAATGATTTGTTATAACTGACTTATGTCCACGTGTCCTTATTCAAATGTCAATAGGTGCTAGGCCATTGTGCTTGGTCATGACCTCGGCCTGGGAGAAGCCGAGGTTGACAAAGTCTAGTTGCTCGGGCAAATCGAGATGGACCATGAAGGTCTCGGCTAAAGTTAAGCCGAGACAAGGGATTGAGGTCGGCCAAAGCCGAGGTTGAGCTGGATCTTGCCTGGAACATCGACTGATTTGCTGATGAGGTCGACCTTGGCAGAGGTATGCCTCCCTGTTACCTCGGCCTACCCATGGCCGAGGTTATCATTCCCAGGTGAGTTGAAGAGCTGCTGAGCCTTGTGATACGTGCATCTCCTTCTTGATGAGGTTTGTAGTTGTGTCGGCCTGGGCCAACCCTTCTATGACCGAGGCTGCTGGTCATCGGTCAAGGCTCTTCCACTGTCGGCCCTGTACTCGGTCGAGGTTGGTGTCTCGAAGATGAGGTGACACTTGGGACATATCAATCACCCCCCAGCCCTCAGTTACATGCGGGAGCAGGTGATTGGGGGATCTCTACACCGCGGAGGTCTTTCTCCCATGTGCCAATGTTCATTTGACACTTGTCCATTGCTTAAGTGTGGCTTGCCTGGAACACGTGTGTTGTTAGCCGTCCTTTGGGGATCCCAAGGCAATGATGGGTCTTGGGAGATGTGCCCCCATATTTAAGGGTTTAAGCCCCCCTTTTCTCTTTCTTCTCTAGTCCCCTCATTTCTTGGCGCGACTTATTTCTGTAGCTCTCTCTCTCTAGAAAACTTTGGTTCGAGGTGTTTTAGTTCATGATTCTTCGCAGTTTCTTCATTCCCTCCTCCTACTTCTTCCTCAGGTATCCTCTGCCATCCATTTTCCTTTATTTTTCCCTATTTCCCCTTACTTTTGTATTTTTCGGTGAGTTTGAGGGTTTTCAGGCGAGGTTTCCATACTTTCAGGTGAACTGTTCTTGGTAGTAGGCCTTTAAATTTTTGTAGTTTGATCTTTAGGTGAATCATTCCATTAGCTAGTCTTGTTTGTAGTTTAGAATCTCTTTAAGTGTAGTGTCTTCCTCTGATGCTCAGACCCCTCTACCAACTTCTTGAGGAGTTCCCTTCTCTCAGAGAGAAGACTTTAGAAAAAATTAGCCAAATAGAAAGAGCACAGGAGGAGGCTCGTAGGTCACAAGAATTCCCTCTTAGACCCATCTTTCCACCACCTCTGAAGGTGATATACCCTGATCCATTGGAACCATTTGGCCAAGTAGAAGTCCCTGCCGAACTAGTACCGATGTCTGAGTCCGAGTCTTCCACCTCAGACCCTATGTCTGTGGATTCCTTCCAGGAGGCCATGGACTTCACAACTCGGCAAGATCAGGCCCCTGATCAAGCCGAGGTCTCTAGCCGGGCCTCGTCTCATAATGATTCAAGCACCTCGTCCTCTTCCTCAGAGGTTGAGGTTGTTAAGCCGAGTGTGACCACTCTACCCATTCTTGACGCCATTCCCCTGTCGGCCGTGACCGGGGCTGAGTTTGCTCAGAGGTTCCCCAGTAATCCGTCAACGTCTGCTCAGGTCGACGTTGAGTTAGACAATGACGATGATGCCGACGTTGAAAGTGATGTCGACATCTCTAAGGCGGCCGAGATCGAGAGTACCGTTACTGAGGTAGACCTTCTTTACTTCAGATATCTGTACTCCATCAGCCCCTCCATAAAGCTTAGGCGACCTCTGAGGGAAGAGAGGGCCTACTATGGCCAAGACGGTGAGATCTGCTTGTACGAGAAAATGTTCAAGTTGGGTTTTCGTTTGCCCATTCATCCCATTATTAGGTCCATCCTTGCTCATATCAATTTGGCCCCTTCCCAATTATCCCCTAATGCTTGGAGGGTCATCATAGGGGCCATAGTCTTATGGAGGGCTGTCCACCACTCAGACCTTCCAGTTCAGGTCTTTGTTGGTTGCTACATCCCTTCCTCTGCTAAAAATCATCTGAGCTACTATCATTTTGTAGCTCGGAAGCCTGAAAAGAAGATGCTTCTGGTAACTCAGACTTCCAACCATAATTGGAAGCCTCGATACTTCTTCGCTTCAGGGCCATGGGAATTTGGTCCATGTGTTCCCTCTTCCTAGCTAGAGCCGAGGATGCCCCTAAGATGGGGTAATGTAACAATGTCTACGAAGGCCGACCCTGGTCTGAGCCTGCAAAACCTTGAGAAGGTGAAAGCCCTTCAAGATCAGGGGATGCATGGTCTGCTTGTTAAGTTCGAACACTTGATGACCCCCCACTATCTTTCTGAGACTGGTCTAGGTGGAAGTCCTCTTACAGAGCTTGGTAAGCATTTTTTATTCCAAGTTAAACCTCTGAGTTCATACATGTCCGATCTTCTAACTCAGACCTTTAAATTTTGCAGAGCGTTCGAAGGATATCTCAGACGAGCTTTGGGAGATGGCGGCTCCGAGTTTAACAAAGCTCGTGAAGAAGGCAGGTATGAATTCTCCTCCTCTTGCTCCCTCAACCACAAAGGCTCAGACCTAAAAGAAGAGGGGGGCTACCGACCATACCCCTGAAGATCAGAGGCCGACTAAGAAAGGGGGGACTGTGCCATCCCCATATCCTCCGCAGATGCGCTGGCGGCTCATATAGAGAAATTAAAGATTCATGACAGCATCATAGGCCACAGTCTGTAGGCTCTGGATGCTATCGGCTCTTCCATGACCGAGGCAGACAAACGTTTTTGCCGTTCCATGGACACACCCCTGCTAATTGAGTTCGGCCTCCATAGGTCCATTCAGGTATGACTTCATATCTCTTTGTAGTTTCCAAGTGTAACCTCTGATTTGATTTTAAACTTATTCACCCGTCCACATGTTTTGCAGGGTCTGGCTGTAATGCATCATCTCTCCAACTGGATTCTGAGGAAGTTACCCCTAATCCAAAAGGGTCAAGAGGCTGAGAAGGTACAGAGCACCTTGAACGCTGAAATAAACCGCCTGAAGACTGAGTTGAAGGAGTCTGAGAAGAAGGTGCAGGGGTTATAGAAGGAGTGCTCCAAACTTAAAAAGGACCATTCCTTGGCCCTGAAGGCTAAGGACGATGTCATCCAGTAAAAAGTCGACTCGGCAGTAAAGGCAGCTCTTGCAGATGCCTCTGAGGGGATATTAGCCGAATATAAAACCTCTGATGAATTCGTGGGCTTCGACTTTGAGTACCTTGAAAGAGGTATCAAAGCCACTATCAAATGGGCGGCTGTCAAGGAGAAGGAGGCTGGAAGTTTGAAGGCCTCTAATTTCGTAGGCCTCGGCTTTGCCAACCCTCAGTTTGCCCAGGCCCTCCAAGAGGTTGAGAAGGAGGTTGCTGCGCCTGCCGAGACTGTCACACTGGATGACACAGAGATTAAAGGGACTGACCTCAGGGAGGATACTACCGAGGTGACCAAGGTTGTCCAACAGGACCAGGTCGAAGACACAAGCATTATCCCCTCCAACCCTTAAGTTCAATCGTGTGGCTTAATCGTGTAACCTCTGGATGTTTGTAATTTTTGAATAACATGGTTGACTACTTATTTTTTGAATCTTAACTGTATTTTAACCTCTGAGGAGGATCTTTAACTTCATTTTTAGTGAATGCTTCTGTCTTTATGATGTTTTAACTCTGAAGTCTGGTTGCAATGATGTCTTGTTTAAGCTCAATCAGGTGTCTGACCTCAGACCATGTCACAACTGAGTGATGTTATAAGGGTCCGAGGTCATCACATAAGATGTTATCCTCACAATTAATCTCACCAAATTAATGATGTTAAGGGTCTGAGGTCATCCAAGTATGATGTCTGACCTCAGACCTTGTCACCACTGAGTGATGTTATAAGGGTCTGAGGTCATCACCTAAGATGTTATCCTCATAATTAATCTCACCAAATTAATGATGTTAAGGGTCTGTGGTCATCTCATTATGGTGTCTGACCTCAGACCTTGTCACCACTGAGTGATGTTATAAGGGTCTGAGGTCATCACCTAAGATGCTATCCTCACAATTAATCTCACCAAATTAATGATGTTAAGGGTCTGAGGTCATCTCATCATGGTGTCTGACCTCAGACCTTTTCACCACTGAGTGATGTTATAAGGGTCCGAGGTCATCACAAAAGATGTTATCCTCATAATTAATTTCACCAAATTAATGATGTTAAGGGTCTGAGGTCATCTTATTATTGTGTCTGACCTCAGACCTTGTCACCACTGAGTGATGTTATAAGGGTCTGAGGTCATCACCTAAGATGTTATCCTCATAATTAATCTCACCAAATTAATGATGTTAAGGGTCCGAGGTCATCTCATTATGGTGTCTGACCTCAGACCTTGTCACCACTGAGTGATGTTATAAGGGTCCGAGGTCATCACATAAGATGTTATACTCATAATTAATCTCACCAAATTAATGATGTTAAGGGTCTGAGGTCATCTCATTATGGTGTCTGACCTCAGACCTTGTCACCACTGAGTGATGTTATAAGGGTCTGAGGTCATCACCTAAGATGTTATCCTCACAATTAATCTCACCAAATTAATGATGTTAAGGGTCTGAGGTCATCTCATTATGGTGTCTGACCTCAGACCTTGTCATCACTGTGTGATGTTATAAGGGTCTGAGGTCATCACCTAAGATGTTATCCTCATAATTAATCTCACCAAATTAATGATGTTAAGGGTATGAGGTCATCTCATTATGGTGTCTGACCTCATACCTTGTCACCACTGAGTGATGTTATAAGGGCCTGAGGTCATCACCTAAGATGTTATCCTCACAATTAATCTCACCAAATTAATGATGTTAAGGGTCTGAGGTCATCTCATTATGGTGTCTGACCTCAGACCTTGTCACCACTGAGTGATGTTATAAGGGTCCGAGGTCATCACATAAGATGTTATCCTCACAATTAATCTCACCAAATTAATGATGTTAAGGGTCTGAGGTCATCTCATTATGGTGTCTAACCTCAGACCTTATCACCACTGAGTGATGTTATAAGGGTCTGAGGTCATCACTTAAGATGTTATCCTCACAATTAATCTCACCAAATTAATGATGTTAAGGGTCTGAGGCCATCTCATTATGGTGTCTGACCTCAGACCTTGTCACCACTGAGTGATGTTATAAGGGTCCGAGGTCATCACATAAGATGTTATCCTCATAATTAATCTCACCAAATTAATAATGTTAAGGGTCTGAGGTCATCTCATTATGGTGTCTGACCTAAGACCTTGTCACCACTGAGTGATGTTATAAGGGTTTGAGGTCATCACATAAGATGTTATCCTCATAATTAATCTTACCAAATTAATGATGTTAAGGGTCTGAGGTCATCCAAGTATGATGTCTGACCTCAGACCTTGTCACCACTGAGTGATGTTATAAGGGTTTGAGGTCATCACCTAAGATGTTATCCTCACAATTAATCTCACAAAATTAATGATGTTAAGGGTCTGAGGTCATCACCTAAGATGTTATCCTCAAAATTAATATCACCAAATTAATGATGTTAAGGGTCTGAGGTCATCTCATTATGGTGTCTGACCTCAGACCTTGTAACCACTGAGTGATGTTATAAGGGTCCGAGGTCATCACATAAGATGTTATCCTCACAATTAATCTCACCAAATTAATGGTGTTAAGGGCCCGAGGTTATCTCATTATGATGTCTGACCTCAGACCTTGTCACCACTGAGTTATGTTATAAGGGTCTGAGGTCATCACCTAAGATGTTATCCTCACAATTAATCTCACCAAATTAATGATGTTAAGGGTCTGAGGTCATCTCATTATGGTGTCTGACCTCAGACCTTGTCACCACTGAGTGATGTTATAAGGGTCTGAGGTCATCACCTAAGATGTTATCCTCACAATTTCTGACATTGGAGCACAATAAAGAAAAACCATCATGGAAATTGATCTTTCATTAATAACCTCTTCATAATAAGATGATACATTTACATAAACTCTTTGCAACATCATATGTAATATTTCTTTAGGTGATCAGCATTCCATGGGTTAGCGAAAGGTTCCCCTTCTAGGTTTTCTAGCCTGTAGGTACCAGGCACAACCTCTTCTGTAACTTTGCAGGGACCATGCCAGTTTGGGTGGAGTTTGTTTATTTTCTGTAAGGTCTTCTTCAGCACTAGGTCTCCCACGGAGATGGGTCTTGACTTCACCCTCTGATTGTAGAATTTCACTGCTCTCTGCTGGTAAGCTGCTTGTCTGACCTCTGCGTCTTCTCTTCTTTCTTCAATCAGATCTAAGTCTAGCCTCCTTTCCTCCTCATTTTTGTCAGGGTCATAAGTCTGAACCCTGTGAGTAGGGAGTCCCACCTCTGTTGGTATGACGACCTCTGAGCCATATGCAAGCATGAACGGGGTTTCTCCTGTACGTGTCCTTGCCGTGGTTCTATAGGCCCATAACACAGTGTAGACCTCTTCAGTCCATCTTCCCTTCGCTTCTTACAACCTCTTTTTAAAATAATCGAGGATTTTTCTGTTCGTGACCTCGGTCTGACCGTTTGCCTGAGGTCAGCCAGGAGATGAGAAGAACTGCTTTATCCCAACTCTTATGCAATATTTCTCTAAAGAGGAGTTCTTGAACTGGGTCCCATTGTCCGAGATGAGAGTGTTTGGGAGGCTGTGTCTGCATATGATGTTCCTCCAAATAAATTGGAAGGTCTTCTGCTCTGTGATCGTTATCATCGGCTCTGCCTCCACCCACTTTGAGAAGTAGTCAATGGAAACTATCAAGAACTGATAACTGTTGACAGCTCTTGGTAGAGGTCCTACTAAGTCAATCCCCCATACTGCAAATGGCCACGAAGAGGTGATTGACGTCATAGGTTGATGAGGTTGATGTGGAATAGTGGCTAATCTCTGACACTTATCACACCTCTTTACGTAAGCTGCAACATCTTTGGCCAAGGTTGACCACCAGTATCCCTGTGTAATGATTCTCTTGGACAAGGGTCTTCCTCCTATGTGACTGGAGCAAGAACCCTCATGAATTTCCTGTAAGACTCGGAGAACTTCGGTGGGATGCACACATATGAGGAGAGGCAACAGAAATCCCTTATTGTACAGGACGTCTCCTATCATTGAGAACTTGGCAGCCCTGTATCTCAATTTCCTCCTCTCTAACTTGGATTCGGGTAGCTCTCCCTCTCTGATATACCTGACGAGGGGTCCATCCACGAGTCTCCTATTCTTAGATTGAGACAAGGGATAAATACCTCTTCTTCCTCAATGGTCGCTTTTTCTAAGACCTCGACCGGAACCGTCCTTCCGACGTCTGTCTTCGTCGCCGAGGCCAACCTTGCCAACGCGTCTGCGTGGCTGTTACTTTGTCGAGGTATTCTCTTCAGTTTTGTCTCTTTGAAATATTCTAACATCGTTCTCACCTTCTTCAGATACTTGGCCATCCTCTCATCTTTGGCCTCATAGACTCCCAATACTTGGTTGACAACCAACCTTGAGTCGCTATGAAGTAGGAGTCGTTTTACACCCATAGTCTTTGCCAATAAGAGACCTGCTATCATAGCTTCATATTCTGACTCGTTGTTAGATGCCTTGAAGTTGAACCTCAATGCGTATTCAATGTTGGTAGCATCTGGGGCCGAAAGTATCAACCCTGCACCGCTTCCGCTGTCACACGAGGAACTGATTAGGCACATATTCTTCATATTTATCCCCTTAATTTAGGTATTTTTATGATCCCGTGCAGTGTAAATAGCTTGGATTTGTCTCGTATTTATGCTACTAACCTATTTTGGAAAGTATTTTGTGTTTTGTGTATTTCTCATGTGCTTTATAGGCATTTCATGCAAGTTAGTGCGAAGGAAAACACAAAACAGTGAAAGAAACCAAGAAATGGAGAGTTGAAGGGCATTTTCATAATTTTTCAGCCTTAGTCCGGTGGTGGGGCCAACTAGAAAGTTGAAGAGCTCTAAATTACAAGAACACTGGAAAAAATGGCACCTCAATCCGAGCTATGGTGAAGAAGTTACGATGTTTTGAAGTTGCGCGATAATGAAGAGAAATGGACCAGAAACCAAACCGATCCGGTCAGAAAAAAAAGAACCGATCCGGTACCAAATGGATCCGGGTTCGGACCGGTCCGACTGTGCGAATTGCTGGCATTAATTATGCAGATCATGAGGTGCATAGATGGTCAAATCTTGCGCAATAAGCGATTCTAGCTGTCAAATTCGTGCTATAAAAGACCAAGCCCTACCTCATTCCAAGGAGAGTCGAATTCTGGAGAGTTGTTTTTATCAAGTTGTAGGAGGCTAGTAGGTAGGGTTTCTTTGTAGTTAGTTTTTATAGGATTCTTATAACCAAGAACCCTAGTTTTTGAAGTTTGTCTACTATTCAAGATTCAAAGTTCTATTCAAGATTCATCATTCATCCATTGCAAGTAATTTTAATTTATTGTTTTTACTGCTTTTCTAGTTAGTTTAATTAATTGTTGATTTCTAGTTTTTCATTCCCAATTCAAGTCATGTTCTCAATTTTCTAGAGTTAGTTATGAATTCCTGCACTTTAATTTGTAAGTTTTATTTTGATTTCATCATGTTAAGCTAAGTTTTTAAGGGTTGGGATGCATGAACCCATCCCAATGTAAATTACTTATGTAGAAAATAGAATTTAAATTAAAAATTTGAAAGAGTCGTGCGAGACAATTTTACAACCATTGTAGATCTTTTAATCTCTCTTGCCCTAGGTACTTGGGATGTTTAAGAATATGATGTGCGTAAAATTATTTATCACCGCTTTATATTTACCTTTGATTTCATATGGTGCGGGCTTGATCCTCATATATGTAATGCTTAGGATCTATAAAGACTGGATTCATTCAAATTTATAATTTACAATTCTAGGTTTCTATACGGTAAATTACTAGGGTTAGGGGGATTGTATTCCAACCTACTTTCTCATTCATCTTAATTAATTTAACTTCTTTATTTACTTATTTTTTCCCTTTTCAACCATCATCATCTATTTCATTTTTTCTTTAGAAGTAATAAATCAATTAAATTCTATCAACCATTCCCTGTGGATTCGATACCCAGACTCGCCACTATACTCCTTAAGAAGTGTAGTTACAAGTTTAGATTTTTTTTGTATTGAGATTGGAAGCCGATAACAACGACTAGCGTATTACACGGATGCTTGGTTTTTCCACTCGATCAAAATGGCGCCGTTTCCGGGGAACGTTTTGTTATAGATTATAATTGATTTACTATTTCGAAAGATTTTTTTTCTTTGGATTTTTTTTTAGTTTTAACCTTTTTTGTAGCCTTGCACAATTGAGCGCCAAGAAACGTTGAATCCTCAACCGCACATCTTTGTACTCGAATTTCCATTTACATACTATTCGGTAATCATATCTTTTCATGGTGAGTTCGGTAATTATAATGGTTCATATGGTAATCGTTTTCAAACTTTTTATTCTCAAGAGTCCGCAGTTCGACCTATTACCATTTGTGAGGCCATTCTAACTCTAGAGTATGAAAGGCTTGAAAATGAATATAGGAGATAAATTTATATATTATATTCTCAAGAATCTGTGCCTCGACCTACTACCATGGGTGAGGCCTTTCTAAATCTTGCGTATGAAAAGCTTGAAAACGAATATCGAAAAAAAATCATTTTGGGGAATCCAATGAAGATTTTTCTTCCGATATTTGTGGAACTATAGAAGGTTTTCAACCAAATGAGGAATCCGAGGTTTTAGAACCAAGGGATCCTACTTTGGTAGAAAACACGCTTTTTCTAACCAAAAGAGTACTGGATTTTCTTTCCACCCAAAGCAAAAAGAATATCGATTATGGTCTTGTGAAGGAAATGGTCGCACTGTGCGATGATGTGCGTTCTATTTTGGAAAAAAAAGAGGAGGTTGAGACTTGTGTGTCACCTCAAATTTTTGAAGAACATATCATTGAAAGTGAGTCTTTCTCCCTTGAAATTCAATCTCCAAGTGATGATGAATCACTTGAGATTGCGTTTATTTCATCACCATTTTCGTTCACGGTTATTCAACCATTAGAAGTACCGCTAGATTCCTATGAGTCGGTTGAAAATTCTGAAACGTTTACACCTTTTACTGACAAAGACACTTTGCTAGAATTGTTTTCTAATATGGACTGTTCCTTTTTGTGTGGCCCTCTCCCCATACTACTTGAAAAATCTTTGGGAGGTGATTATATTTTTCTTGGATCTCAATTGTACTTGTCCCACCTAGCACCCAAACCCCCCATCATCCCGTTAAATTTTTAATTGGTGATGGTTCATTTTCTCCATCTCACACATGCCTTCCGTTTTTCAAACGAAATTCTTACTTTTCAAGAGGTATGCATCCTAATGAGGGTACACTGATTACCCCTCAAAGTCAAATTGTATTTTGGGTGGACCCTCAAATTTTTCGACTTCTAGTGTATAACTTATTAGAAGTTCAAATCGTAGGTTGTACATAATTAGCTTTTTCTTTTTCCTTTTCTTTATTTTATAGTTTAGAGTAATTAGTTAAAGTTTTCGTTATGCTTGGTTCTAACATGTTTTGTAGATTCATTGGACTCGTACTTTTCGGGGATCGCTCCATTTGGGTAATATCTTTATTTCCCTCTATTTATGTTGTGTTCTTGATTCGCATTGAGGACAATGCAACATTTAAGTTAGGGGGTGTGGGATATTCTTTCCATTTATTGTTTAGATTCATTGATTCAATCACATGTTCTTTCCAAGTGTGTTTTTTTAGAAAATTTTAGAAAAAAAAATTTGAAAAAAAAATTGAAAATTTTTGAAAAAAAGCAAAAAATATTTTTCTTCAAAATAAATAAGAATTGGAATTTAAATTTATCAAAAATGTCACCTTTATTCTATTTAAAGTCTCAAATTTTTAACAATCATAATGCACTAAGCCAAAATTGATCGAAGATGGAAATTGAAAGAAAATTGACGACTTAACGAATAAGTGTGGAGATTGATAAAACCCGGTGAGATTTCGAGCCTATCGATCTTTTTGAGTTTTTAAATCAATCCGAGTTTATGATTAACTCAAAGTTCTTTTCAGCGTGTTAATAAGTCGTTGATGATCTCAATCCTTTGTTTTGATCGGTTATGGAAAATGTGTGAAATGTTGTCTCGAAATTCGTGCTAAATATATCTCTAAACTTAATTAATCTCGAGATGCATATGGTAATGTGATTAGCAATTTGGACAATGAAGTAGTACCTCTTTTGTTTAACCCAAAAATATTAGCCATAATAAAGTTGTGAAAAATTATCCCTTTGCAACCCACTTTGAGCCTAATAAAATATTTCCCTTTCGTTTGATAACCCGAAAAACCCAAATAGCCTGGAATTGTGAAAATTTGGAAATTCATCAAGTAAGTCCAAATTGTGCAATAAAAAGGGGCAAGAGAAAAACAGAAAAAATTCTCAACAAAAAAAAAAAATAGAAAGAAAAAAAATGAAAAGAGAAAAATGGGCAAATGCCCGAAAAAGCACTAATGGACGTCATAAGGACATTTTCTAATTCTGAACATTCCGTCCATTCCCATTTTTACCCTTTACACTTTTTAACCCGAAAAGTCCTAACCGAGTCCGAATGGCGAAATTAATTACTGCATGGAGAGCTAAGACATGAAAAGATAATAAAAGAGATTAAATGGTGTGATTAAGAGATTATGTTTCCCGTTTCCTAATAATTGTATTCCGATGATGAGATCTTTTCACCATATATTTCCTTCTTTTCAATTTTGTATGCGTGAATTTGTGTCCATTATATTTACTCTTTATATCATGCATACCGAGAGAAAACAACCTCAATCCGAGTGATTCGTTTGTGAGTGCATCCGTAAGAATTTGAATCAAAACGAATTTTCGAAAAGTAACGTAAAGCTCAATCGGTGGAAATTTGAGGTTTAATTTATGGCTTTGCACACACACACACACACACACACACTATGGTTTGAGACATTTGAATATGAATTTATGGTGATTATTTTTTGAAAAGTTTAAATTGTATAATTTTTAAGTATTTTGATATTTATTTGAGTCAATAAAGAACTTTGTGGGTGTATTCACTGCAAACCCTCACGATACAAAAACTCGTCCTACTAGGGTAACCTAGGGGTTTAAAGGCTTGTTGCATCTGCTAAATGCAATCTCTTGCCCACGAAAAAGGTATTCTATCTCAATAAAAGAATTTTCAAGAGTTAAACTTTAAACTAATTTCTTTTACATTGCTCGGGACGCGCAAAGTTCTAAGTTAGGGGGTGTGATTAGGCACATATTCTTCATATTTATCCCCTTAATTTCGGTATTTTTTTAATCCTGTGAAGTGTAAATAGCTTGGATTTGTCTCGTATTTATGCTACTAACCTATTTTGGAAAGTATTTTGTGTTTTGTGTATTTCTCATCTACTTTATAAGTATTTCATGCAAGTTAGTGCGAAGGAAAACACAAAACAGTGAAAGAAACCAAGAAATGGAGAGTTGAAGGGCATTTTCATAATTTTCAGCCTTAGTCCGGAGGTGGGGACAACTAGAAAGTTGAAGAGCTCTAAATTACAAGAACACTGGAAAAAATGGCACCTCAATCCGAGCTACGGTGAAGAAGTTACGATGTTTTGAAGTTGCGCGATAATGAAGAGAAATGGACCAGAAACCAAACCGATCCGGATGGAACCAAACCGATCCGGTCAGAAAAAAAAGAACCGATCCGGTACCAAATGGATCCGGGTCCGTATCGGTCCATCTGTGCGAATTGCTGGCATTAATTATGCAGATCATGAGGTGCATAGATGGTCAAATCTTGCGCAACAAGCGATTCTAGCTGTGAAATTCGTGCTAATTGGTGCTATAAAAGACCAAGCCCTACCTCATTCCAAGGAGAGTCGAATTCTGGAGAGTTGTTTTTATCAAGTTGTAGGAGGCTAGTAGGTAGGGTTTCTTTGTAGTTAGTTTTTATAGGATTCTTGTAACCAAGAACCCTAGTTTTTGAAGTTTGTCTACTATTCAAGATTCAAAGTTCTATTCAAGATTCATCATTCATCCATTGCAAGTAATTTTAATTTATTGTTTTTACTGCTTTTCTAGTTAGTTTAATTAATTGTTGATTTCTAGTTTTCCATTCCCAATTCAAGTCATGTTCTCAATTTTTTAGAGTTAGTTATGAATTCCTGCACTTTAATTTGTAAGTTTTATTTTGATTTCATCATGTTAAGCTAAGTTTTTAAGGGTTGGGATGCATGAACCCATCCCAATGTAAATTACTTATGCAGAAAATAGAATTTAAATTAAAAATTTGAAAGAGTCGTGCAAGACAATTTTACAACCATTGTAGATCTTTTAATCTCTCTTGCCTTAGGTACTTGGGATGTTTAAGAATATGATGTGCGTAAAATTATTTATCACCGCTTTATATTTACCTTTGATTTCATATGGTGCGGGCTTGATCCTCATATATGTAATGCTTAGGATCTATAAAGACTGGATTCATTCAAATTTATAATTTACAATTCTAGGTTTCTATACGGTTAATTACTAGGGTTAGGGGGATTGTATTCCAACCTACTTTCTCATTCATCTTAATTAATTTAACTTCTTTATTTACTTATTTTTTCCCTTTTCAACCATCATCATCTATTTCATTTTTTATTTAGAAGTAATAAATCAATTAAATTCTATCAACCATTCCCTGTGGATTCGATACCCAGACTCGCCACTATACTCCTTAAGAAGTGTAGTTACAAGTTTAGATTTTTTTTTATTGAGATTGGAAGCCGATAACAACGACTAGCGTATTACACGGACGCTTGGTTTTTCCACTCGATCAGGAACCATCAACGAAGAGGTTCCAAATATATGTCTCCGATGAGAAATCCCCCTCCAACATGACTCCCTGCCTGAAGAGGTACCGATCCTACTCGCTCTCCGCTACTCTATTCCTGATCTTTTTGGACGCGACCTCTTCCTAATCTCGGGAAACATTGGGTGTCGTCTCTTCCTCGTCCAGGAAGACAGTGCTATTTGACCCTTCAGCACCCTCTAGGTCATTCTTGGCCTCTGTCTCTTCCCAAGTGAATTTAGCAACAAAGTCCGCGAGGGCCTGCTCCTTGATGGTTGTCCTAGGTTGGTAGGTAAGGTCATACTCCCCCAAATCAATGGCCCAAGTCATCAACCTTTCAGATTTCTCAGGTTTATGCAGGACCTGTCTTAGTGGTGAGTCGGTAAGGATAACCATGGAGTGAGCTTGAAAGTAGGGCTTCATCTTCCTTGAAGCATGTATTAGGGCGTAAGCTAACTTTTCCATACGAGGGTAATTTTGTTCAGACCCTTGAAGGGCCTTACTGTTGAAATACACAGGCCTTTGGATCCCAGCGTCCTCCCTTACTATGGCAGCGCTGATGGACGATTCGGAGACTGCCAGATACACATACAACTTCTCTCCTATTATGGGCCGAGACAATAGCAAAGGAGACCTAAGGTAAGACTTGAGTTGGTTGAATTCTTCTTCACACTCTTCATCTTACTGGAAGGTCTTTTTAAGCACTTTAAAGAACGGAAGACACTTGTCCGTTGCCCTGGAAACAAATCTGTTAAGTGCAGCCACTCTCCCCATGAGTCTTTGGACGTCTTTGATACTCCTTGGTGTCTTCATATCAAGCAAAGCCTTAATTTTCTCAGGGTTTGCTTCAATTCCTCTTTGATTGACAATGAATCCCAAGAACTTCCCAGCTCCTACCCCGAAGACACACTTCGCTGGGTTGAGATTCATCCTGTATAAGTCCATAGTATCGAAGGTCTTTTCGAGGTCTGCCACATGAGTGCAAGCTTTTAAGCTCTTCGTTAGCATATCGTCTACATACACCTCCATAGTCTTGCCTATTTGACCCTCGAACATCTTATTCACAAGACGTTGGTACGTTGCCCCTGCATTTTTTAGACCGAAGGGCATCACTTTGTAACAGTACGTCCCTTTATCGATAATCAAGGCTGTCTTCTCTGCATCTTTCGCATCCATGAAGATCTGGTTATAGCCTGAATACGCGTCCATGAAGCTCATGAGCTCATGTCCCGCAGTAGCATCCACCATCTGATCTATCAGAGGTAAGGGATAGCTGTCTTTTGGATAAGACCTGTTCAGATCTGTGAAATCAACACACATCCTCCACTTCCCATTGTCTTTGGGAACGATGACTACATTCGATAACCACTCCGGATATATGACTTCTCTTATAAACTCAGCCTCTTCCAATTTTTTGACCTCTTCTCGAATGACGTCGTACTTCTCCCTGGAGTAAACTCTTCGTCTCTGTTTGATAGGCCTGGCATCTTTGGTCACGTTGAGCTTGTGACTCATAACCTCAGGGTTGATGCCGGGCATGTCTGCGTGACTCTAAGCGAAGACACTCTGCCTCTTCCTGAGGAAGTTTATCAGCTCTTTCTTGATTTCTGACTTCAGGGTTTTGCCGACCTGTCTCGTCCTCATTGAGGACGATGGATTCTACCTCTTCCGCGGCCTCTTCTTTCTTTAACTTTGTCTCATCCCTTGGGTCCAATGTATCAATGCTGTAGGTAGTGGTTTCCCTCTTATAGGCCTCTCTCTCTTTGGCCGAGTTGAAGTAACATTCTCGCATTATGATCTGGTCACCTTGCACTTCCCCTACCCCATAGGGGGTCGGTAATTTTAGCATCAGATGGATCGTCGACGGCACAACTTCAAACTCCTTAAGGGCCACTCTTCCTATGATGAGGTTATAGGCCGAGAAGACGTTCTCGTCCATCATGAAAAAATTTATCTTCCGGGTCAACCTCTTAGGCCACTCATCACCCATCCGAACGTCCATCTCATACATGCCCAATGGGTGGACCTTTTCACCGCTGAAGCCCATCAAAGGATGATGATAAGGTACCAGCCTAGCTCTGCTAAGACCTAGGCTCTTGAAGCAAGGCCAAAACATCACGTCTGCCGAGCTCACCCCGTCCACGAGGATCCTCAGCACCTCGCACCCATGCACCCTTATTGTTATTACCAAAGGGTCATCATGGGGGGTAAGATACCTTTAAAGTCGAGTCGGGAGAACCCAACTATAAGGGTGTCCATGTCCACCTTCTTTCTCTTTTGCACTGCGTCGGAAGACGTTAGATTGACGACCTCATGTTTGGCCGCTGACTTGGCCTCTGCCACATGAGCTTTCCTGTCAGCCACTTCAGAGCCACCTCCTGCAAGCCCTCCGCATATGGTGTCAACACCAAAGGAGATCATGCCAACCCTCTTCACTGGGGTGTTATCATCTTTCGGCGGGAGGTCTGGATCGTCTTCGTCATCACCTTCTGAATCATCGTCTCTTCTAGCCAGGACATCATCACGGCATCTACCGTTTCGCCTCTTCTTAGGGTCATCTCTTCCCCCTTTAGGTGTCTTACCATAAACATACTTCCTCAATTTTCCGGATTTTAGCATTTTTTCAATCTCGTCCTTCAAGGCGAAGCATCTGTCCGTGATATGGCCATGGTCCTGATGGAACTCACACCATAAGTTTTTGTTCCTCTTATGTGGCGGAGCCTTCAGCTTTTCTGGCCACTTCAGAGTCCTGTCATTCTTGATCTCGTTAAGGATATGCTCACAGCTCACATTGAGAGGAGTATAGTGAGCGAACTTGTCATCGGCTGACCTCTTCTTTCCATATTTCTTTCTTTGGGACTTACCGCCACTACCGCTGTTCTCATCCTCATACTTGGCGGCCATTGCCTCTTCGGCATTCATGACCTTTCCCGCAGCTGCTAATAGCTCTGCCATAGACCTAGGAGGGTCTTCCGCGAGTTTCCACAACAACTTCCCTTTCTGAAGACCTCCTATGAGGGCGGTCATGGCTATATTTTCTTTGTAATCTTCGACCTCCAGTTTCTCTTTGTTGAACCTGGCGATGTAGTCTCTTAGGCTCTCGTCCTTGCCCTGCTTGACATACAACAGGTGAGTGGTCTTCTTTTGAGGTCTCACCCCAAAGCATAAGTTGTGGATGAATCGTTCATCCAAGCCTTTGAAGTTCTCAATTGAGTTCTTCGGCAGAGAAGTAAACCAGCTGTGTGTCGCTCCTGTGAAGGTCCCAGAGAAGGCCCTACACTTCATCTCATCAGGTATTGAGTAGATGTCTGCTGCCGACTGATACATCTCGATGTGATGTACAGGGTTGGTGCTTCCATCATACTTGGGAGACACCACGAGAGGTTTGAACTTAGTGAGAGTCGGGAAGCTAACTATCCTAGACACAAATGGAGAGCCCTCTGAGTAACCCATTTGCAACGGGTCCCTACTTTTGATGAGGTCTCTTATCTTCTCGTCAAGGTGTTGGATAGAGTCATTCCACGGTCTTCTGCCATCGGCCTGGCCGAGGTTATCCCCTGCCACCTCTAAGGGATGGACTGAGGGTTCCCCTGCCGCAGCACAACGTTGGCTATTGACCTCTTCCTGGTCTCTACCTCTTTTTTCACGGGGTCGACCTTGTCTGTCCCCTCTTCGCGAACCGACAACACTTCTTGACCCGGATAACCTCTGTCTTAGGTCGTTCACTGGGCCCAACCTCTCAAAGGCTGACCCTCTGCTCCATCGATCAAAAGCTGATCCTTATTGTTGGGCCTCTTCAGCTCTTCGGCCAGCACATCCTCGGCTCTGCTGAAGAGGACGAACCGTATTGTTCGAAACCTCATATGGCTCCCAACAATCTTCCGGGACCTCTTCCGCCTCTAGATCGTCATACTTGTCCTCAGAGCAAGGGTTTCCTTGCCTCCCCAGGCCGAAGCGCCTAGGGTCAGCAACATCCCTCCTCCGCTGGGGTGCAGGCTAGTCCTTCATTGGTGCCTCGGGTGGTCCCCTGGCATCAGGATGAGGCTGGACAGCTGACGGAGTGATCATATCCGGTGAGATTCCAGGTGGTCTCATCATAGATTGACTGAGCTGTGAAAACTGTTCCTGCATAGCTTGTTGCGTTGCAGCCAAAGACCTTACAGCTGCGGCCACCTCCGCCATTTCAGACTGAGGCGGTGCCTGGCTGGAACTGGGTCCTCCTCCGCAAGGTGGAGGAAGAGGTAGGGGCAGTTCTGGTGCCATATGTTAACACTAAAGAGTTTGAGTAGCAGGTGAGCTTAATACCTTACAAGACCTCTTTCAATGGTGAAACAACGTCACGCAAGGGGTGGTGTCTGGTTCACCACCAGAGTCTCCAGTGAGGTTGAGTGAATAAAGACGAAGAGATAATTTCTCTTCCCACAGATGGCGCCAAAATGATGATGCTGGAAACAGCACCACCCTTCAAGGTGTTTGTGAGTTCAATTCAACGTTAACAATGGCAGCATAAGGGTACATACACATATAGTAGAAGGAGGTGAGGAGAAGTGGATTCACACCGGAATATAAGTGGTTCAGCCAATTAGGCCTACATCCACTGTGCAAGGGTATGATATGTACCACTATATGAGGGCTCTAATGGCCATAGTTACAATCTCTCAAGATTTCTCTCTCTACTGTGTGTTTAGACAGAGTTTCAGCTAGGGTTGCTAATTTCGGATCCTTTGCAAGGTAGAGGATGACCTCTATATATAGTACCTGGGGGGTGTAATCTACCCCCCATGCATGCAATGAGCATGTGTGTGTGTGTGATCTAGCCAATATGAAGAAGACATCTGTCACTGTCACATGTAGAGAATGATGATGAAATATTCTCCCCACGTGTGGGGAATGATTTGTTATAACTGACTTATGTCCACGTGTCCTTATCCAAATATCAATAGGTGCTCGGCCATTGTGCTTGGTCATGACCTCAGCCTGGGAGAAGCCGAGGTTGACAAAGTCTAGTTGCTCGGGCAAACCGAGATGGACCATGAAGGTCTTGACTAAAGTTAAGCCGAGATAAGGGATTGAGGTCGACCAAAGTCGAGGTTGAGCTGGATCTTGCCTGGAACATCGACTGATTTGCTGATGTGGTCGACCTTAGCAGAGGTATGCCTCCCTGTTACCTCGGCCTACCCATGGCCGAGGTTGTCATTCCCAGGTGAGTTAAAGAGCTGCTGACCCTTGTGATACGTGCATCTCCTTCTTGATGAGGTTTGTAGTTGTGTCGGCCTGGGCCGACCCTTCTATGACCGAGGCTGCTGGTCATCGATCAAGGCTCTTCCACTGTCGGCCCTGTACTCGACCGAGGTTGGTGTCTCGGAGCTGACGTGACACTTGGGACATATCACACATCATTCCTACAGTGAGACTGAGGTAGAGACTCCTGCATCCTTTATGAGTAGACTGTGGCACGAGGAGCGACCAGGGCGCTTCAGGACACATGAGCGCCAGATCCCACATTTGATATTGGATCATCATTATAAGACATTCATATCTCAGAGTGTAATTCATATTGATAACCTCACGCTGTCCAACCTGAAAGCTCTTGTTAGCCTCACGGTGTACTTCTCCTGCTGAGCTGACTAGCGCCTCTACTTTGCTGTTCTTGGATGCTCATCGTGATTTGCAGCAGTTCTACATTTTCATCTGTATTGGTTTGATGCTAGATTTTATCACTTCTGAGCATTCCCTTCCGAAAGATGGAAAGACTTCACACATCCAGACAGTCTAGGATCGAGCGACGACAGGCTGAGGTTGCGAGGATTCGAGGTTAAATTGCATCGTTTCAGTCTTAGATTGCATCACTTCAGTCCCGACTTGACAGACTTGAGTCTGGTGACCAAGAGGATGAGGCCAAGTTAGCTAGGCTGGAGGAGGAATTCTTGCAAGAGGTTGGCCCATTATATGTAGGCGCCCTCACCCATGACGACTTATTTTTTATTATTTTTAGTGGATAGGCTAGTTCTTGCCTTGTACTATTTTGCTTTTCATATGTAAAGAAGTGATCATTTATAAATGAGAAAAATGTTGTTTTGTTTCTCTTGCACTTCTTTTTTCCTTTTCCCCCATCTATACCTTTTGCATTTGTTTACTAAGACCTGCTCTAATTTTCTGTGAGCATTTGGTCAATTTAGGCTGCCCTATATACTACGGGGTACTTGCATTAATCTGAGCAAGTTATTCACATATACACCTTGTTCTTTTAAGCATAACCCCTTATGAATGCGGGGTATTCGCATGTTATCTGGGTAAGTTACTATTTTGGGGTTGTCCCTCTCTGTCTGTGGGGTGCTCCTACACATTATTATTTGTGTTTATAAGGCATAGCATGGAGGGGGTGGGTTGAGAGTGACCCCACCTCCTTCCTTTAGGTTTTGTTTCTAAAGTTTTTTTTTTTCAGAAATAAGAAGTAAATGAGAACTGATTTTTTTTTAATTAACTAACCCCTAGTTTATGGGGTCCTTGCTCTATATTTTCTTTAAGATCTTTCATGATCTCAAAATATTAGAGAGGGGTGATTTTACCACCTTCTCCACATTTCTACTGATCTGGTCAAGTAAAGCATTTATTTGAGAACAGAGGTTAAAACTTGTTCTTAAGTAATAAAAAAAAATTATTACTTGGAGGATGTCCTCCTCCTGATCAGGTGACAAAAGATAAAAAAAACTTTCTGTTATGTTCGGGAGGACTTTGCTCAGTATACTTTCTCTTAGGATGGACTTACCTCCCAAGTGTAATGAGCAAAGTTCCTCTTTTTTTCGTGTACCCTCTTTTAGGCCAGTAGAGAGCATTTCTAGGAAAAAAAATCTATTGGGTCTACCTCTTATAGTAGGTAAGTGATCAAAATAAACATCAACAATGATCAAAAGTGTCGATATTCATTTCTTTGCAATTGTGTATTATTTACAAGATGGTATTGCTCTATCATTTTTTCACAAAAAAGAACTTTTCATGGCATGAGGGAAAATCTCTTAGACTCTATTACAGAAATGAAATTTTAATAAAAATAGGTATGGTACCACTTTAGCCACATTGAATTGATGGATTGGAAGCAGTCGCTCTCCGACTCTGAAATCTGGCAGTATCCTGACTTCCCCACCCCTCTCAGTACAAAGGGGCCTTACCATTTGGGTTTGAACTTCGATACTGACATGCTGCGAAGGTGATGAGTAGATGTTCGAAGGACCAATTCTCCTACTTGAAACTGTTTGGGCTAGGCTAGGTTTTCATAGGCTCTCAACAGCTGCTGGGTGTAAACTTTAAAGTTCTCCCTTGCCTTATCTTTGTGTTCATACAACGCCTCCAGCTGCACTTGTCGTGGGTCAGGGATGAGTCCATTGCTTAGAGCAACCCTAGCTGAAGGTACTGCCAGTTCCACCGATAGGACATCTTCAGTCCCATACACAAGTGAGAATGGAGTAAACCCGATTGGCTCTCTCTTTGAAGTGTGGTAGGCCTATAACACCATGGGTATCTTTTCATCCCATGCCCCTGGCATGTCTTCCAACATCTTCTTCAGGATATTGATTAAGGTTTTGTTGGTGGTCTTTGCCTGGCCATTTCCTTTTAAATAGGAGATGGTTGAGCGACGCAGATACTAATGGAGATGAAGATCCAGTTGCGTACGAAGGGAGCAAATGCATAGTCCGTTCGAAAGTTTATGATCCAGATGAAAAGTCTCGGCACGTGAGGTGGTTTACTATTAGCTTGAGGGAAAAGCTAGGGCTACGGTTAAGAACAGAGCCACACCAACCCTAGGAAGGAGGGCAGAAGGAAAAATCGAATCGGCTGGTTCCCCTAGCGATGAAATTGACTAAGGCTCATTTCTTAGTTAGAATATAGAAGATTTAGCCTGAGTAAATGGTATCCATTTGAGTTTTTGTCCTAGACATCTCCTTTCATACAAACTGTTTTCCATTATATGTGAGAATCACCTTGATATACCAAACCTGCATATGATATACTCCTTGATAAACTGGGTTACCACTTGGGTAATCACCCTTCTTAGAGGAATGTCCTCTTCCCACTTAGTATAGAATTATGTAGCAACAATGATGAAAGATTTGCCATGAGAGTCTGGGCTGATCTTTCCCACCAAATCAAATTCCCATGTGTAGAAGGGGTAGGGAGATGCTAAGATTTGCAAGCTGACAGCGGGGGCATGCATCATGTTGCCATGTACTTGGCAAGCTCTACATTTCTTCACATAACTAATGGAATCAACCTCCATGGTTGGCTAATAATACCCTAACATCATCAGCTGGTCATATAACTTGGCACTTCCTATGTTAGAGGGCTCATGGTATATGGGCTTCCTTCAACACTCTTTTTGTGTCTCCCTTAGATATGCACTTAAGTGACTTCTTATTATAGCCTTTCCTATAAAGATCTCCTTCCACCAAGTAGAAACGGGTTACCCTCTTTCGGAGATAGATTTCATCCGCTCTCTCCATGGGCAAGCGCCGTCTTTCAGATATGCTATATACGATTGCCTCTAATCTTCAAAGGCCTCCACAAAATTGGCTTCTGGTAGCTGGTTGAAATGAGTTTGGCACATTAAACAACCTTGTTATAGACGAGCAGTCTCTGTGCTCATGGTGGGCCAGTAATAACCCCCCGCCACAACCGGTGGTAAAGTGGGATATTCGTATCCCCACAATGCTTGTCATGCAACTCTTCCAACCTCTATTTAGCTTCTTGTTCCCCAACACGCCTTGCTAAGAATCCTTCAGGGCTCTTAAAGTAAAGTGTTCCCTACAGCAGGTGGTAGTTATTTAACTCCAACATCTTCATCATCCACTCTCTTATCTCTAGCTTCTTCATAACTAGGTGCCTATAATCTTTCGGCTAATTCTTAGGAACGAAGACTTCAATGTGGTAGGCACTGTTCTCCGTCGCACTATGATCGTAGCTTCTGTCTCATCCTTATCTAACTTTTGTGTTATTGTAGCTAACGCGTCAGGGTGCCTGTTTATTGTTCTTACATGTCTCTCAATAGTTACTTCCAAGAATTATCCCAACAACCTCTGGATGATGTATCTGTAAGGTGCTAAATTAGCATGTTTGAGAGAAAACTCCCCATTAACCTGTTTCCCCCTAGATGCATAATACCCTGACATCCCTCTAGAGTGCTTCCAACATACCCAAAATGAGAGCTTCATACTGAGCCTCATTGTTTGAGAATTTGGAGTCTAACTTGAAAGAGAGGGTGATCTTCTCCTTGTTATTCGAGAGTATGATGCTTGTACCTCCTGTGCCTTGGGCGCTAGAGCCATCGAACTCCAATTCCCACTTTTCCATTTCCTCCACCATGCATGCTTGGAAGTTCTCCCTAGGTATCTCTTCACTAGGGGATTCAAAGTTTCCACTTGGAAAATGGGCCAACGGATCTGCTACTGCTTGACTCTTGACGGTTTTGCACACTATGAATTTTAAATCATACTCTGACAAAATCAAAAACCACCTTGCTTCCCGTTCAATAAGTACTGTCCGCGTTAGGAGGTACTTGATAAGGCCATAATTAGTGACTATATTAACTGTAAAAGCTAGCATATAATGTCTCAATTTTTGAGCCACAGAAACCAAGGCAAGACAATGCCTTTCCACATTGGTGTATCATGATTCAGATCCTGATATTACTCTCGACAAGTAGTACACTCTCTTCTCCACTATTTTTTTCTCTTAGGCCAAAAGTGCCTCTATGGACCTTTCAATTGAGGTGAGGTAGAGAGAAACAGCGGTGCTCCAGTCTCAGGTGGAATGATCGTGGATGGATAGGCTAAAATTTCTTTAATCTTTTCAAATGCTTTCTTCTGCTCCTCCCCCCAGGTCCACTTGACTTTTTTCTTCAACAGGGTTGTAAATGGGTGAGTCACTTCTGCCAGTGTAGGTATGAACCTTCTCAGGTAGGATACCTTTCCCAAGAAGCTCTTGAGCTACCTCAGACTCTTCGGGGGTGGCATCATCACTATGACTTTCATTTTTTCTATGTCTACTTGCAGCCCTGCCTATTCACAACAAAACCCAAAAACATTCCCGCGGTGACCCCGAAGGTACACTTCGAGGGGTTCATCCGCATCTTGTATTTGCGACACCTCTCAAACACTCTCCCGAGGTTTTGTATATGCTTGCTTTCTTTCCTAGATTTCACCACTAGATTGTCCACATAAAATTCTAGTATATCATGAAAAATTATCATCATGGTCCTTTGGTATGTCGTCCCGGCATTCTTCAATCCGAATGGCATGACTGTATAGGGTAAGTTCCCTAATGGAATGCATGAGGCAGTCTACTCTGCGTCCATCAGATCCATCTTAATCTGTTTATAGATGACGTACTCGTCCATGAAATTATACATCTCATGCCTTGCGATAGCGTCGACTAAGATGTTTATGCTTGGCAGAGGAAACTCATCCTTAGGACATGCCCGATTCAAATCACGAACATCTAGATAAATTCTAAGTTGGCTCTTATCCTTCTTTGCCACCAACACTATGCTAGAGAGCCACACAGGATGCTGAATAGGCTTGATGAATCCCGCTGCCACAAACTTCTCTACCTCCGCTTTTATCTTTAGGTCGAGGTCAGCTTTGTAAGTACGTGTGTCTTGTCTTACTTAAAGAGCATTGGGGAGGATAATCAATTTGTGACCTCTGGATCTATTCCTGGCATCTCCGTGCACTTCCAGGAAAACACGTTGGTGAACACTTTAAGTAAGCTAATGAAATCTTCCTTCTATTTTGGGTCTAGACTTTTAGAGATTATAATGGGTCTACTTTCACCCCTTTTTACACCCGGGTTGATCTCCTCTAACTCTTATAGCTGCTCTCTAGGTCCGTCCTACATGCATTCTGGAACTTCTTCTGGTTCCTTTACATGCTTAATGATATATGATTCATCGACAAAAAAATATTTTAATGCCAGGTCGGTGCTCTCATTCCATAACGCTGTCCGTGCAGACCATTATAAACGGTAATTGACTTTCCTATTGGCATAACTACTTTTTTGCAAGTTCGAGGAGGTTTAACCACCTCCTCCACTTTCCTATTTTCTTTTGCTATGTGGGGGATCACCCTTTCCCCCAAGCGATTATGGACAGATTTCTTTGGCTGGACACTTCATCCAACCACTTGCTTTCCTTATAACTTTCTTACATAAATATTTCTTTCCTCATCCAATTCTGTGTAGAATTCTGCATCCACCAAATGGTCCTCCTTAACGAAAAGGGCATCTGTATTTCTTTGATGATGATCTCTGTACCTCAGATATTGGCCTATGTGCACTGATGGTAGGTGGAGGGTACAATGACGTGGGTGTGCATATATACCCTCCCAATGAGTAGTTGGTAGCTGGTACTAGCATTGATGACATGGAACTTGATGTGGGAAGTTAAATTACCCAACTTGATTCCCACGTTCACATATCTGAGAGATTGCATTCCGTCACTGTCAAATCTAGAAATCACTAGTGGTACTGACACTATCTTCTCTTGGTTGATATCCATCGCATACAATGTACTGATTGGTATAATGTTAATAGATGCTCCTCCATCTATTAAAGCTCTAGGGAATGAGACTCAATTGATCATGGTTGTAACATACAATGGGCGGTTGTGTAAGTAAGGTACCTTCCTATCTGTCTCTAAAAATACTACTTCAGAAGTATACCTCTTGGTCAACCTCCTAATTGGTCCCTGCCAATTTAATGAGGGGTCTCCACGTTGCTGCACAGCTTTTAGGACTTTCCTTGTAATGACTATTCTGGTGTCATATTTCACCTCTATCTCGTTGAGGAATCATTTGAACTTATAACTCTTTATTAAAGCTTCACATTTGGAGTCTAAGTCTACTTCATATGTTTGGGCATTACAAACATATTCTGCTTCGGATTTCCCCCCCTCATCCAGAGCCAGGATGACATCCACTATTTTTTTCGAGGAATTCACTTGCTCAACCTCACTACCCCCAAACTCTTCTTGGTCGGGAGTGAAAACCCATTCTTCACGTCTCCTTTGTTGCTCAGTTCTCTGCTTGCTACTCAATGATAGCTTCTCCAACCCTTCACATATTTTCAAATCTCTTTTCCCCTCCATCAACTCTTGAGCTGCTTCTTCATCATACGCCACTACCATGTTGGCAATGCCAAAATGATGTGATAGAAGTGGATTTTCATTGACATCTACTGGAGGTATCTGCAAAATACCATTATCAACATGCTCGCCAATGATCCTTCTCAAGTAGTAACAGTCCTTGGTGGAGTGTTGCACCCGTTTGGTGTAGTTCGCAATATTTTGGGCTGGCTTTGTCAACTGCTGTTGGGTTTTCCCCATTTGCCTCTCATACCAAGGTACGATATCAATCCACAGTTTCCGCTATGTTGCAAGGTAGCGACGGTGGGGTACCTTCCCCAAACTTCTTCATATTACCTGGGCTATTATTATTGGATCTAAAGGCTCCCTTCTTGCCTTTGGGATTTCCATCCATATAGTTGACTACTTATCTCCTCGAGGCTTGAAACCTCCCAAAAGTCAATGGAACTTGCATCCTCCAACTCGAGGTCCTTGGCATGATTATCATAGCTATATTACTAGCAGCCCTGGTAAACTCTCTAAAAGTTTCATCTCTGGTTTTATTGATTAAATGCAACTTGTACTCCTCCAAGAGTCCCTCGACACATATTTACAGCAGCCTTGCCTTTGTTACATCCTCATGGATATCCAATGCCCTCTCACGAAAATGTTTGATATACTGCATTAACTCCTCACTAGGCTTCTGAACCACTTGTGCCACTTGTCTCAATGTGAATTCATCCTTCGATGCGAAGAACTTCTGGAGGAACTACCTGTGTATCTCTTCATATGTAGGGATACTGTTAGGTGCCAAATAGTAGTATTATATATCGGCCTTCCCCGTGAGGGTCTTGGAGAACTTCCTCAACCATAAATTTTTGTCATTGATATGCACTTCAGTTACTCAACGAATATTTTCACGTGCTTTCTTGGATTCTCTCCTTTGCCACTAAACTTGATAAATTTTGGTGGAATATACCCCTCCGGGTATGGATTCTCGTTCACCTCTTGTGGGTAGGGGTCCTGCAACTCCTCATATAGATGAGGACCCTCCCTCTGAGAGGAAGATAGCAACTCCCTAACTTGATCTATAGTAACAACTTTGGAGGGTGATTCCTATAAACTCACACCCTTGTCTACTGGTGAACTTGATGGTATCACAACTTGCTCCGACATCTCTTTCCGTGGAGGAGTCGCATCCCTTGGAATCGTTACAGGAATGGCTTCCCCACCAGAGGGGGAAGCTGCTGGTGTTACACAACCTTGATCCAAACTTGCCAGGTTTACATTGCTTTGCTTCAAAAACTTAAAAAACATGCCCATAAGGTTCATACTTATCATCGGAGCTACTGCTGGCGAGCTGGTCTACCCTCGCTGAGGAGAAAGTGTCTTTGCTCTGGTCACCACCACAGCCTCCTAAGTGGTCTGGTCACTTTGAGTTCCATTCCCAATTGGATGTCTTAAAAAACTATCCTCTTAGAAATGTTGAAATCTTATTTGTCCATTAAAGCAATAATACCTCCCTAGTAGAGTCGCCAAATGTAAGACGGTAGTGTAACTAGGGTTTGGTGAAATACTGAATTGGGTGATGCGTGACCCACTTTAATGAACTCTGCCTTTAATGTTCTCAAAAACTTTTGGAGCAGTTTCTGATAAAACCTTCTCCTTTTGGTAAAAATGGAACTCAAGCTGGAACTCACTCTCTGCAAGAAGATGAACTTCACAAAAATAATGGTAACTTTTCCCAAGAGAAACTCCTGAGAGTGATGACTATCAGTGGGGAGTGAAAGAACAAGGCACTTAGCACTAGATAAAGAGCAAGGAGAGAATAATAAGAGGTTCTGGTGTGATTTTGAAAGAGTAATAGTGCAACTTCGAGTTATGATTTTTTACTTGACCTTGCCCAAGTGTCCTATTTATACTTGGGCAGTAGGGCTGAGTTGGAAGTTTTGGGCGCCAAAATTGAGAGGGTTGGTGAGGGACAAGGTCTGAAATGTACCATTTGTCCCTACCTGTGTGTAGCCGCCTATCCCCTCTGACAGGTGCAACCTGGTGCAAACCAAAATCAAAAAGCAAATATGTCTGCGCTTGAAGACAATATCTAATTTGATAAATATCTTTTAAAACAGTAGCTTGTGGTACAAAATTTGTAAACTTGAGAGGGGAGGCCTTAAGGACCACCTCACCTAAAATCATTTCTGTTCATAGGGGGTCTTAAGGACCCCCTTCTCTAAAATCATTATTGCTAAAAAAAATCATTTTTGGTGAGCAACCTCTTGGTTGCTCATTTCAGTTATGACAGGGTGTGTTGTATAAGGACTTGAGTGATTTCTTGGGTCTTTCTACTAGTATTCTCTCAACCCTAAAGTGTTAAGTGGTTGAGGTTGCTCAACAAACCTTATTCCTCAACCGCCAAGCCAAAACTCCCAAGAGATCCAAACTGACCTATTTGAGCCCTACCTGCTCAACTAGGCTACATGTACAAGAAAATGAATATTAGTATCTTTATTCTTTAAAATACTAATCTTTCATGATAAGGGGTTGCTCATGGTAGCCCCTTCCTCATCCTGGCTTGTTTTCTGGAAATTATGGGTGGGGTGGGGGTGGGGGGGTAGGATCTTGAGGGTTCCTCACCCAAGATTTTCAGGAAGCTGGGGGGGAGGACCTTGGGGGTTCCTCACCCAAGATTTCCTGGAAGTTGAGGGGGAGACCTTGAGGGTTCCTCGCCCAAGATTTATGGAAGCTGAGGGGGAGGACCTTGAGGGTTCTGTAACACCCCGCCTAATAAAATATCGGGTGATCAGTCCTATATCAAATTAAACAGGAGTCTCAAATGGTTTCATTCTCAGCATCACTGTCGAAAACCATATAATTACTAATAACCTATTAGGTCCGGTGTCAAATTTTAAACTCTCTAATCTTTTTAATTTAAACACACAATAAATCCATCTATACAAAGATATGAACAATAACTGAAATGAATAAATAATAACCGATAACTCTCGGTAAAATATTTATACAACCACATCGAATAGGCGTAATATGATAATACGACAAATAAAATAAATAACAATCGATGGAAAACATGCCCGAATATAACTCACAGTACCTCCTATCTAGATCACAAGGAAAAAAGCATCTATACAATTTCCTGCCAACATCCACAGTTACCGCAACTTCGTCTAACTCGAAAGAAGTAATCATCTAGGCGTCCTTGTGTCTGGACACCTAAACGTTTTTTTAAGAAAAATAGTTGTAAGCGGGTCAGAGCCCAAAAAGTTTTAAAAAATATTTAGCAAATGTTTAAAATACTTTAATATTTAAACTATGATATTCTCCATATTTAAACTGGTGTCACACTCACATGAATACCCTTCACCTCTCATCTAACAGTGCATACCTATCGCATGTATTTTAAACACCCTAGTTATGCTACCCAGTCTAACTAGCATCTCACCGAACTTCTAAATACCTAAACATTATCTCATTTCCCGCGTATATTATTCCAAGCTTTCGCCCGAGCTTATACCTTATAATTTCTCGCTTATCATTTACCCATCATTATGAATAACCTTATCCAGTTATTACGCTATTCACATTTTAGTGCTATTTATCTCGTATATAATATTCTCATCTTTATATACGTATATCACATATTTTATTCCGGATTTTATACTCCCGGATGATCCATAAATTATTTTACAATTCATTCTTTATTCTGTCCGTATAAATATATGTTCACATCTCATATATATATATATATATATACACAATATACTATACACATAAAGTATATCCATACTTATATATCACACACTATATAAGTATAATAACCACCCCTCAGAGCTATAACTCAATGGATGTAGTCTCTCAATGTAATCATCTTCTAGGGAATTAATCACACATCATCCTGAGTACCAGCGGTCGGACTCTCACACCGACTTGGTAAAAACCAAATCAGAATGTATGGGAAGCGATCATAGTTCCTCACTAGAAATAAAACGAATCATACCCAAGACATCTTACCCCCGATAAATGCCACATAATAAAAAAATGGACGCTATGACCTGGAGAGCATACGCAACCTGCTCCTCAAGCCACGGGCCTCACCCACATCGTGAAACTTCCCATGATAGCACTAGAGGGGTATGCTACACATAAATATATCATTCACACACAAATATATTTATAATCATATCATATATATACTGTCTCTATACCCGTATAATATATATATCACATCTAATCCGACTATGATTCCTATCTCTTGTGGCATTAGCTCAAAATCCCAAATATATCAATTCGTATTAATTTATAAAAGTATGCACACAACTTATTTTAATCCTGTAAGTATTCACTCACTTATGATATAATTATCACATAAATAATTTTTCGAATATTAGCTTATCACAACTAGCAAGTATTCTAATATAATCCTACTCGCACATTCGGATTTATTCGTATATATTTGGCATATATATATTCTACCCATATATATAATCGACATATATATTCTGCACGGATAAATATATATGTATGAACCCGACGAGAAATTCCTCGAATGTCGTTCGTCCCAAATATTCCTAAAATTTATACCCCGAATTTTAATCCCACAAACCCAAGGTTCATATATCACCCATCTAGTCATTTAGAAGTCCTAATACTCCTTTATGGATCCCACCATAATTATCTCTAATAAACAATTCTCAAATTTCATCCTTAAAGCCCAAGGAATTTTTTTTAAAGATGTCAGTGCCGAATCGATTCAACAGGGTCCGAATCGATTCGTCTTTACCAGAATCGATTTTCCCTTCATCGAATCGATTCGAAATGGTTCTATTTTGCCACTGTCTTCAGCCAAATCGATTCTCCTTAGACCGGATCAATTCGCTTATACCGAATCGATTCGCCCTCCATGAATCGATTCGAAATGGTTTAGCATTCTACTTTTACCTACATGTTTCTCATCTCATTCTTCTCCAATTATTCAACCAACACCCAATTAACTCCATTTTTATGGATTATAACATCACCCAACATCCATATACATATCTACTCACATCATCATGTCCCAAACCAAAATTAATCTATGGGCTTCATTAAATTTAATCAAGGGTTAAACCCTAACTCATATAATTCCCAATTTCATTTCTTCCAATTTCTCACAATTAATTACACGATTAACATCGATTTAAGTTTAAATTTCACAAGGAAGAATTATCACATCAATCCTATATGGATTCATCTTCAAAAAACCCATTTTTGCAAGAACCCCAAACCCAAAATTCATATTATTAACACCAACTATAATATGAATTATAAACACAATTAAATCATTAAAGCAAGTGAAACACTTGCCTCATTGGATGAATTCGACGACCTCGTGCCGAAATTCGCCGGAGCTTGGCCGAAAACTCCTCTTCTTCCTCCTTTTATTCCTTCCTTTACTTCTTTCTTCTTTTCACTTCTTTATTTCTCTTCTCTCTTTCTCTTGTGGCTTATAAGAGAAGAAATAAGGGTTATCCCCTTATTAAACCCAAAATTGACTCGTATACACAAATACGAGGCCCTACTAGTCTAAAAAGTCCCCGAAACCCAAACACTACCCCAGGGTGCTCTATTCTAACTATCTCAGCCCTCTCGAGACCAACCGTGCACTCAAAATCCCCATCCGAGTCATTTTTAAAAAAATTACCTTATTAATTCCAATACAACTTCGCACGTATTTTCCAAATAAAATATGATTACTTGTCGCTTTGCCCAACTGCGACATGATATAAAATAATCCAACTTCATTTACTTATTCCTTTAAGTAAATATAACACCCATCAATATTAATCCGTCACTAGCCAAATTAATATTTAACCCACACTTCAAATTTTCTTTCACTTAAAATTCTCAAATCATTAAATTACACCCACTCATGTAATTTAAATATCCATAAAAGTACGGGGTATTACAGGTTCCTCACCCAAGATTTTCTAAGATCTGAGGGGGAGGACTTTGAGGGTTCCTCACCCAAGATTTTCTGGGATCTGAGGGGGAGGACCTTGAGGGTTCCTCACTCAAGATTTTCTAGAAGCTAAAGGGGAGGACCTTGAGGGTTCCTCCCCCCAAATTTTCTGGAAGCTGACGGGTAGGACCTTGAGGGTTCCTCACCCCAGATTTTTTAAAAACTGAGGGGGAGGGGATTGTGTGTCCCTTGCCTCAAAATATAGTTAGCAGGCTTGAAACACCCCTTTACAATTTCTAACCCTTTGTCTATTATGGACAATAAGGGGGAGAACATATTGAAGGGGACCTTTTATATTTTCTTGAAACTCCATGCGCCATGGTATTCCTTTACTTCAAGTGTGTGATTCTTTTCCACCTTAATGATTTCATGGACTACACGAGGAAGAATTTTGGTTGAAGACAGTGTCACAAGTGTCTTTTCCTTTTTGTGTTTGGGAGGGACATTAACAATACTTGACTTAGGGGTTATTTGTTTTCGATTCGTGTTTTGTACCGGAATAAAGGGAAAGATTTGTAAGAGCAAGATTTATAATTTTTCATAATCTATTTTACCTTGGCTTATCCCGTTACACCCCTTTATAATTTTTCATAATCTATTTCATAATCTATTTGACAGTTCTCCTTTCCTTTCCTGTTATCCTTGCCGATTAATTTACCTGAAATACCTGGGGGGTGGCAATTGGTGGGGTATGAGTTTATGCCCGGTAGGTGAAATACTAGTAGAATATAATATAAAATTGAATATATACACACATATAGAATATATTTTAGAAATTATAAAATCGTATTTCATTTGATTAAGTGTTCACATGAAAGTTTATCGTAACCATGAAATTGATACTTTGACCATGCAACCCGAGCAATGATCCCACTCACACTCAATCTTTTTTACTTTACTACTCTTGTCCTATTAATTTAATCAATAATATTCTTTCGTATTTTCGAAGTTGTTTCACAAACTTGCCTTTACATTAATGAGCGTCGTGCTCAATATCATCTTTTTACTTTCTTAATCGTGGTAGTAATCCATGAGTGTTATACGACCTTTACCTACTCCAACTATGCCAGAATATGCTCCTAATTAGTGATATTGGGTCTATGCATTAATCCTCTCACCCTGGGTCTCCGAGTCCTATTTAAATTTTTCGATAATCTTTGAGTCTTTTTTACTTGTTACATTATTGTAACCCTTTTGCTTTTATTTTGTTTCATACGTTTTAAGCCTTTTTCCTTTATTTGCTTTTACCGATCGATGAGGCCAAATACCTGGGACAAGACAAGTCGCAACACCCTTTATTTTTAAGTTTCACACTTTGTCAAAAGTCTGTTTTCATTTCACATTAAAACTCAATATCTCACCTTTGAAAACAACTTTATTTACCATTTATTGTGAAACTTAATCTTTGAGTTCAAATACCCGTTTTATACATTTTAATATGCTTTTCACTATTCACATACACTTGTAAACTTGTATTTTATACACTTTGCCAAAAATACTTATTTTCACCTTTACTTTATAAAACATGACTTTTCATCACATAAAATCTAACTCTTTGACTATAGCTCTTTAGTTTGGTAAAATAATTCTTAAGTCCATACTTCACATAAAATAACACTTTTGTGCTAAACATTTCCTTTGTCAATTCAAGAGTTTCCCTTTCACAACATTCTCTTCGCATTTATTATTTTATATTATTCCTTTGAAACTAATTTTCCAGAACAATACTTACTTTTTCAAATGTTATTACTTAGTCCAAAATTTTCATAAAATCATACATTTGACCCAAAAATCATACCTTTTACATTTCAAGAATTGTCTTATAAATTGATAACTTTTCATTGTTACCCTTATTCCCTTGTTTTACTTTAGGCCGTAACTTTTCAATATTACGCATTTCAACACCTATACTTTTCCTAATTTTTCACTTAGCACCCATTTATTTTGTATCCTTAAAGTTTCTCAAATTTGTTCACATAAATTGTATCATTTTATTTAATTAGTATTTTAAAATTTTAACATTTATCATTTCATGTTCAAAGACTTATTTTCATACACTTTCAACACATTTAACCCATTTGTCCCAACTACATGAGTTTATGTGGTGAATGTAGGGTTTTATTACCATAAAATCCATATATGCACCCTACTATTTCTTCAACAATTTCAATATAACATTTATTATGAAATCAATAAGTTTTATGTGATTTGTTCAAGAAATATTTTACCTTAGCATTATGAAATTTAACCTTCTTTAAATACTTAGCTTTCTTCCATTTTTATCACATATATTTCAACATATATTCATATATAGTGATAATAAGTATAAATAATTATTTGATTCATACATATATACACATATCTAGCATGCTTGTCTTTAAACTTGAAAATAGAGTGTAGAATCCTAACTCTTAATAAGATAATTAAACTTTAACAAAGATGTTAAATAAGCTACCAAAAAGTTCCAAGATTGCTGAAATTTGTGTTCTTTCCAAACCCTCTTATATACCAAATAACCCTCTTCTACAACAATCTTTGACTCAGATTGGTTTTAGAGCAGATTTTTTGCTCTGCAGAAATAGGGAAGATGGGGTAAATAACCCTCTTTACTTACCTCTTAAAGACCCTAAGACCCATTTTAAATGTTCCCAACCCTTTATGGCAGTCCCCCATGCATAGGGCAGTCAAAATTTGATAGAAAGTGGTCTACCACTGAGTGTAGTCGTTACATTTAACACTCTAAACTGACACAACCTCGACAACCTTTAAATAACGGGCATTCTTCCGGAATTGAAAAGGTCCAAAAACAGTTAGTAGATAATTTTTTCTTGAGAAAATTTAAATCACGAAAGTTGTTTGCAATGAAATTTTACATATTTCTGGAGGTTTTCATAATTTTCTGAACATTTTTTATTTTTTTACGAAAAAACCAATTTTTGATAAAATGGCACATTTTTACCAAAATAGGGTCTCTTATAATTTTTATACCATTATAATTTTATCTTAACCGATTTGATTGAATCAAAGTAATATTTAAACCATTTTTGAAGTTACTATTCATCCAATATTGTTTTTCCAAAAATATTACTTTGCTAAAATAAGGTTTGTACCCCATATATAAAAATGACCTTAAAAATATGTCCTCGACACTTATTATATGTTATTGACATAATACGAGTGGTTTACACATTTTTATTTCGTCGTTTAAGGTTAAACACCATAATTGCCATTTGTTATCCTTTTTATGGACGCGCGTTATATATGCACCAAGACAAGCCCGAACACGACATGCAATTTCGTATTTGATATTTTCAACCTCTGTATAGTGTATATATAAAATTTCATATAAACTTTTTTGTGAAGTTATGCTTGAAACGTAAATTATTCTTTTTGGCCTTTATGCAACCCATGCAGTGCAACATGTGTGATTATTTTTTTGTCAAACTTTTATGCGATCCAATATTTAATAATTATTTTATTTTTATTAAAGGTCAAGGGGTTACATTTCATTTGAATGAGTTCCTCTACCTCGTTAGAATAGCTTCAACTTCGTTCGAGCTAGATTGATTGTCGTGTCTTTTGGTAGGCTCTGGAATCTCGTTAGATCAGTCGTTTGATGTATGTTCGAATGAGAAAGAGTACGTTATTCGAAAAAAATGTACCTTCATTCAAACGATTATGTGATTTTTTTTTTCTGATTTCAAAGATAATATTTCATGTCTATCTTTTGGATATTCTTCTCCCTATAAATATATAAGTGGACCTACATTTTATACCAAGCCTTTTAGACATCTTTTAGTGGCCAAACCTTTTTTTTCAATCCAAACATCTTGGAAGATTTGCGATCACTTTGCCAAACCACGAAGAACACAATCCTAATTCATAAACACGTGAAGTTAATTCTTCCCTGTTAAAGATAGGAATACGGATTCCTAAAGTTAATCAGTGGATACCGAGGCAAGTGGAGCTTATTATGGGGCATATCTAGATCTTCATCGCTTGCTGTTGACAATCGAGAATGAAGATATTGCTACGCCTCTTAGTGGAGCTCTAAATTTTATAAGTATTTAGATGTGTTACTACAATACCGAGTTGAAAACAGTGCTAAAATATAGGTTTTTCTAGAAAAAGTTTTCAATATCTTGCATGTTTAGGTTCACCTAATTCAATCAAGATAAAATTTGAACTAAATAGAATTTGGTTTATGTGATGTAGTATACAATTCATATATACAATCGAATCACTCTGCATTTTCACATGTATTTAATCAGATTAAACATTGAAATGATAACAACTTCTTTAGGCAATGAATAGTACCTTAATTTCATAGCATCAAAGTACAAGGTTGGACATAGTTTTTCCATTATAAAATATCTACATTCACAGTCATTTAAAAACCTATTAAGTTAATAAATAGGTTGTTCCTTATGATCTTTACAGTCTTCATCCAATAACACTTGTTGGGACAGTAGGCCCCCAATTTTTAAATTCAAATATAATGAGATGGTTCAAATTTTAATTTTCCAAAAGTTATTTAAAATTTTCTTTTCTTAAAGAGCACAAACCAACTTATGAAAAAAAATGAAACTAAACTAAAAGTGAAATTAAACTACTTAACCATTTTTCAAGTTTCACTTAAACACAATTAATTAAGCCCAAGTCCTAAAATTTGCCTCACAAAAATTAATTAAATTTTTGATATAGACCAAACATATTAAACAACGATTTTAACAATTTAAATTGTTGACTTGAATTAAATTTACTTTAGACTTACCCAAAATAATTTAGCACCATATTAAACAAGTGTGATGTTTAAATAAATTTTTATCTTGTTTATCCTAGCATGCATCTATGGTGATTTTTGTAAGATAAAAATTAAACACAATCACACTGCACGATGATGTACAAGGAAAACCCTAATGGAAAAAATCTCGGACGGCCCTTGCCTAAAAAATCAACTAGATACAAATTTTTTATAAAAAGACTACGACAAGAAGACTTACAACACTCGACTCGACTCCTTCAAGCCCCGACGCTTCCTTCGCTCTTCAACCTCTGCCTTGTAGATAATCCCAGAGTCCACCAGAACCTTGGAGTCCACCAATGGAGGCACAACCCATAGTCAACCACACATGATGCTTTTCACCATGTGAGAAAGCCACAACACAAACTTCTTCTCCTTTATGGGTAGAGAACAAACCCAAACTTCTCTTCTTGTTGGTCTAGAGAAAACCCGGTGCCAAACAAACTCTCTAAGAAAATTATATATATGAAAGAACTTGGATAAACAAACTATGGGTGTGTATTTGTGTTTTGATAGAAGTTTAAACCATGACAATACAAGATACAGATTGGGACATTTTGTTGGAAGATTTGAGCTCTCAAAAACCATTGGAAAGATGTAAAAAATCCTTAGAAAAAATGATTTCCCGCACATATTTTATCAAGTAAAAAGTTAGTGGAAAAAGTGGAAAAGTGGGGAAAAACTGGAAAAATAACTGATCCCCCTGAAATTTCGTTTGAACGACCATGTTCGAACGAAACTTCTAACGAGAAAATAAAAAAAATCTGAAATCTCGTTAGAAATCTCGTTCGAACATGGTCATTCGAACGAGGTCGTTCGAACGATTTTTCTAACGAGATTTCAGGCATTGATTCTAGATAATTTCTATACGAACGCGTGGCTGCCAGTTTCGTATTTTTTTGATTTTTTTGGATTTGATATGATTTTTCTACGGAAAGGTGTCCGAGAACAAAATCTTATAACTATGAATTCAAAAAAAAAATTAACAAAAATACAAACTCCCGAAATAAATTTCCCGAGATAAAATAAAATATGTTTATAAAAAGAACACCCATAAAACTATATCCAAGACTCTACATATATAAAGTGCATTCATACCTTTTAGAGATCTTGGAAATGCAAAAACATTGATGACGTGAAACATGTGGCACGAAACCCGGCAAGACTGAAACTTTAATTCTGAGCCGCTACGTCTTCAACTTTTCAAACGTCATAGGCTTGAAGGGTACACATGGACATCTATCCTATGACTCAAATTTTTTATCTAAAATTGAGCCAAAACTACACATGGACTCAATTAAAAATTTGTGTACTTACAAATCTCCCCCTTTGGCTATTCCGGGACAAAACTAAACCAAAAATCCTAAAGGTCCGTCAAGCTCGTCTGAACACAACATCCCACCCAAAAAGTAAGAAGAAACAGACGTTATGACTCGACCCAAGGACAAACCGCTTTTAAAGATGCCCCTTGAAAGATATTTCCTGCACACTTAAACAAACCATCAAACTCATAGGGAATATAACAATAATAAAATAAAAAATGAATTGAAAATATAACAATAATAAAATAAAAATAAATACTCCCCCTTAATTTATTCTCCCCTTTTATTCAACAATGTCTACCTAAGAAGATTGCACACTCCCCCTAAGTTAGAGCTCCCAAACTAAAGGTTTACAATAGGTTAAAATACCGTTTCTCCCTCTATCATTCTCCCCCTTTTTGTTCAGGAATAAACAAAGGATAAAGAATTATAAAATCACTTATTTCTCCCCAATTAAGTTGAATACTCCCTCTAAATTAGACTAAAGCTATGAATAAGGGAAAAAAATAAGTTAAACAGGTAATGGTGCATATATATGATCAATAAAGCATGTGGGCAACTATGAAAAACAACTAATCCATAAAAATATAATGGATACTAACTATGAAGAGATAACAAAAAGGATACCACTTTAAAATGTATTTAGCTATGCATGGGATATAAAACCAACAATCGCAACAATATAGATACCAATTATGAATTAAAAGCATAAATGGACTAGCTAGCAAGACAGAGACTTAAAAACAAACAAATATCATATATATATATATATATATATATATATATATATATATATATATATATATATATATATATATATATATATACATACACACATATATTAATGAAACATAAGAGCATATATATAAATATAAACATACAAATGACACAACACAAAATAACATAGGTTTTTCACACTCCTATGGCAAAAATGTGTCAAATGAAAACGAAAGTGTAGGGGTGTGAACTAGTAACAATTAAATTTCGACCCAATCACTTAAAATATGTTCACGGAATTCTCATTTGATTGAAAAACTTTATCACATTTAGATATAGCCTCATGTGACAATATAAATTGAACTCAATGAACAAATGTACACAATGCACATAAGCCTAGAATTTTGATGATTCTACAAACCAATAGAGTCATAACAATAAAAGCTTAACTAGGATTCAAAGTCACTGTGCAACCCCGTTAATATATCCAACCAAACTCCTCATAATTTTCTTTTCTTTTCTTTTGAACATATAACTAAATTATTTTGGCGTTGGCAAATATTCTTTTTAATGACACATTTTGAAGGCCTAAAATTCAACGGTGGCTTTTCACGCAAAGAAATTTTGTCTTTCGCAGCCCGATTCCATTGATAAACTACTACACCGGATAAACATATTTTTCTATTTTTAAATTCGATAAACGGTTATTACATGCACAAATCCTCCATAGTCATAGCAAAATGTAGATAACTAAATTGATTGGAGAACATCTCACTTAGCTCGTTCATGTGTGAATTGAGGTATATAAAAATAGAATCCATTAAGCAACGCAAAATCCAACTACTCCATGTAGACATGGCAAGGAGCATTTTAAGGATTAAAATCTTAACCAAAAGTTCTAGCCACATGGAAGCAAAAAAGAAGGGATTCAAACACAAGTATATGCCACATTAAGAGTGTCAAACTAAAATACACACAAAACAAAAATCTTTTTGAGTTTTTTTTTTGAATTTTTTTAACCAAACATAAAAAATATTTACTCAAAAGACAAACAAAATCTTTTTGTATTTTTTCATTAAGCCTAAATAACTCAAGATAAAACACAAATGACAAACTAAAATCTTTTTGTATTTTTCATTTAATGCAAACTAAAATAATTATAATACAAAAGATAAACAAGTCATAATTTCTAGCATGAGATATGAAATAAAGTAATGATTAGAAAATGACTAAACATGCATACACCTAATAATGATATATGATATAAAGCACAAAAAGCTAGAGTATACAAACAACTAACACATTCAACCTTTAGATTTAGCAAGGGAGAAAGCATGTGAAAGTAAATGAGAATAAAAAATCCTATCTTATAAAGCTACCAAGTCAGATCTCCTAACCCAAACTAATGATGAATGACGATCTTGAGATATACGAATCTTGGCTACCTCGGTTGCCTTACATTGGGATTTTCTAGGACCTTATTTAAGATCAAAGCAAAACTTCCTAAGATGACATTTTCAACCACAATGAGAACACCTAAAGACTCGGCAAAAAGACTTACCTAAGGAATGATCTATAACATTGTTCCTAGAGGATTCTCCTAAAATATTAGTTTTGGCTTTATGAGTTGACTCATTACAAGTATCGAAGCCTAAACCACACGTGTCATTTTTAATTTGGACCGTTCCTAATATCTAATTTCTCCGAGCGACACTTCAAATCAAATTTGACTTTACTAGAGTCTTTTAATTTATTTTCTAAATCTAAAATGTGATACTCTAATAAAACAATGTGCTCTTCAAACGCGAGAAACTCCTTTTTTAAGGATTCCATTAAGCTCTGAAGGCTATCTTTCTCACCTTCTACATACTCAAGCTTCTCTCGAAGAGCTCTCTCTCGTGTCCTAAGGTCATCAACTAACGCACTCTCATCGACAACCTTGGAACGCTCCTTTAAACTCGCTTCTAACTTCAAATTTGACCTTTTTAATTTTATATATTCGCATATAATTCTTGAAATGCAAATTGAAGTTCACTCATATCAACCTCTTCTTCATTTTAACTCTCTCTCTCTCTCTTCTTCACTCTCACTACCATCATCCTTTTTATCTTCACAAATAAAGTCCTCAGAAGTGTCATGATTTGAGATGTCATCGTCGAACAATTTCTCTCCATCATTAACATGACAAGCCATGAACGCGATAAAGTTGCGTTCAATGGGGGAATCGGGTCCCTTTTCCTTTTCACTTTCATCACTAAGGGTGGCATTATAGGAAATTGGTTATTTACCTTCTCTCCTTAGTTTTGTGGGGCACTCTCTCACCCTATGGCCATACCCTTCACAACCGTAACACCTATTTGACTCGTCCCTATTAAGATTTTCATTAAAAGTTTTAGCGATCTTTTCGGCTTTGTCATGCTTAGAATTTTCAAATTTCTTAAAATCATTTTTAAATTTATCTTTATTAAATTTAAGAAATTTTCTAGCAAACATAGCCATGTCATCTGAGTCACTATCACTCTCATCAATCACAACTTGTTTTTCCTCATTTCGAGCTTTTAAAGAAATGCCCTTATCTATTTTCTTTTCATTTTTGGAGGGAAACATATCTAGTTCATAGGTTTGCAAATCACCTACTATTTCCTCAAGTTTGGTAGAGTGCAAGGTGGGTAAAGAATTTGAAATAGTCACTTTAGGGATAAATCTCTCGGGTAGGGACCTTAAAATTTTCTTTACTAGTCTGTCGTCTGGTATTTTCTCACCCAAATTAAAAGATGAATTTACTATATCGGAAAGTCTAGCATAAAATTCATCAAATGTTTCTTTTTCATTCATTTTGATGGTTTCAAATTGAGTTGGGATGTTTTGGAGTTTTGAAGCCTTAACGACACTAGTTCCCTCGTGAGTGAGTTGTAATATATCCCAAGCTTCTTTAGCGATTTCACACGTCATGATACGTCAAAATTCATCCGGTGTGACCGCGCTAAACAAGGCATTTAAACCTCGGGAATTAAAATTAGCAAGTTTAAATTCATTCTCACTCCATCTAATAACGTGTTTGGGTACACGCTCATTTTCAATCAAACATGTGGGTGGCAACCACCCGTTAACAACTGACAACCAAACTTTTTCATCGATAGATTTAGTGCCAATTTCATACGCGCCTTCCAATACGAGTAATTGGAACCATCGAAAACAAGAAATTTTGAAAATGGGAAAAATTTCATTTTTAACCAAAAATATTAAAAAGGACCTTAACGCAATAAATTAGTGCTCCTGCTCTGATACCACTTGTTGGGACAGTAGGCTCCCAATTTTTAAATTCAAATATAATGAGATGGTTCAAATGTTAATTTTTCAAAAGTTATTTAAAATTTTCTTTTCTTAAAAAACACAAACCAACTTATGAAAAAAATGAAACTAAACTAAAAGTGAAATTAAACTACTTAACCATTTTTCAAGTTTCACTTAAACACAATTAATTAAACTCAAGTTCTAAAATTTGTCTAACAAAAATTAATTAAATTTTTGATATAGACCAAACACATTAAACAACGATTTTAACAAGTTAAATTGTTGACTTGAATTAAATTTACTTTAGCCTTACCCAAACCAATTTAGCATCATATTAAACAAGTATGATGTTTAAACAAATTTTTATCTTGTTTATCCTAGCATGCATCTATGGTGATTTTTGTAAGATAAAAATTAAACACAATCACACTACACGGCGATGTACGAGAAAAACCCAAATGGAAAAAAACCTCGAACGAGCCTTGCCTAGCAAATCCACTAGGTACAAAAATTTAACGAAAGACTACGATAAGAAGACTTACAACACTCGACTCGACTCCTTCAAGCCCCAACGCTTCCTTTACTCTTCAACCTCTGCCTCGTAGATAATCCCGGAGTCCACTGGAACCTTGGAGTCCACTAATGGAGGCACAACCCATCGTCAACCACACATGATGCCTTTCACCATGTGAGAAAGCCGCAGCACAAATTTCTTCTCCTTTATGGGTAGAGAACAAACCCAAACTTCTCTTCTTGTTGGTGTAGAGAAAACCTAGTGCCAAACAAACTCTCCAAGCAAATTATATATATGAAAGAACTTGGATAAACAAACTATGGGTGTGTATTTGGATAAACAAAAGTGGATAAACAAACAAACTTGGATAAACAAAAGTGGGGAAAAACTGGCAAAATAAATGATCCCGCTGAAATTTCGTTCGAACGAGGATGCTCGAAATAAACTTCTAACGAGAAAACAAAAAAAAAATCAGAAATCTTGTTCGAAAATGGTGGTTCGAACATGGTCGTTCGAACGACATTTCTAACGAGATTTCAGGCATTGATTCTAGATAATTTCTATATGAACACGTGGCTTCCAGTTTCGTATTTTTCTAATTTTTTTGGATTTGATATGATTTTTCTACGAAAAGGTGTCTGAGAACAAAATCTTAGAACTATGAATTCAAAAAAGATTTAACAAAAATAAAAACCTCCAAAATAAATTTCTCGAGAGAAAATAAAATATTTTTATAAAAAGAACAGCCATAAAACTATATAAAAGACTTTACATATATAAAGTGCATTCATACCTTTTAGAGATCTTGGAAATGCAAAAACGTTGATGACATGAAACATGTGGCACGAAACCCGACAAGACTGAAACTTTAATTCTGAGCCGCTACGTCTTCAACTTTTCAAACGTCATAGGCTTGAAAGGTACACATGGACATCTATCCTATGACTCAAATGTTTTGTCCGGAATTGAGCCAAAACTATACATGGACTTAATTGGAAATTTGTGTCCTTTGATGTTAGAGAGGCTGAAATATATAATTTAAATGGCTTCTCTTCTGTTTATAGAGACATAACAGGTGGCTTGACCAAGTACATCTTGAGTGCTTAGAAATCTTGTTCATGTTCCTCCTTCCAATCCAACTTTTCTTGGTCTTTTAGATTTGTAATTATCATTTTTTTTGTTTTTGGGACTTTGCTCTTAATAATATCTTTAACATTGTTCTATTAAACTTGAATTCCTTTTTAATGCACCAAATATCCAAGGAAATTTCTTGTAAAAACTTCAAAGTCACCTTTTAAAGGGTTCATTTTAAGTTGATACAACCTCATTCTTTCGAATGATTTCTTTAGATTTACTTTATGATCAAATGTTGATTTTGAATTCATAATGATATCATTAATATAACACTCTAAAAAGGTGCCAACCATGTCATGAAAAATGGTGTGCATTCCCCTTGGGTACATGGCCCCTATATTTATTAACCCAAATGGAATTTTATCTCATTCGAAGGTTCCTAAATAATTCGCACACCTGAATATAGTCTTACACACATCTTCTTCAACTATGCAGATCTGGTTATAACCAAATGACCATCCATCTTAGACATAATATCACGACCTGCATATATGTCAACCAATAGATCTACTACTGACATTAGATATTCACCCTTATAAGTATTTGCATTAATATTCCTAAAATCAATGCAGACTCTTAATTTTCCATTCCATTTAATTACCGACACTATATTAAAGATCCATTTAATAAACCTAGCAGTTCTAATGAACCCAACTTTGAACAGCCTTTATATTTCTTCTTTTCTTTTGGCTATGACCTCTAGAGTCATTTGTCTTGGAAACTACTTAACATATTTATAGCCCTATTTGATTAGTAGTTTGTACAACACCAATTTCCCATATAAGATGCCATACAAAGCAGTCCTTATACTCACTAGAAGGTCTATGACCAATAGTTGGTCTTCTTTACAACGATTTGCACTAATATAAGTGACTCTTTTATTTTACTTTGTCCCTAAACTCAATTCAATCAAGGGATTTGGTTAATTCACCATCAGTTCTCTGTAATATATTGGTGAACTTGCTAATTCACCATTGTCTTGAGCATTTTAATTCTCTACATCCTGTACACAAAAATATTCAGCCCAATTAATGTTCTTTTCTTTACCAAGTCCGAAGGTCTTTTTTAAATCTTTAAAGTCATATAAAACCACCAAGCCCTCACTATACTTTTGAATGTTAATAGGTGTATTAACTATTAAATAATTGTTTTGCATAATTCAGTTGGCCATATTAGGCCAAAAACTAGATCATTCCAACTTTCCTTAGAGACTAATCCTTCTGATGCCTCTGGTCGCAGGGCCTCTTCCTCTACTGGCTGCACATTCTCTTAGTAGATCCCGTATTCAACATAGTTGGAACTATCATGAAAATGTAGTGGATCACCTTTTACTATTTTACAAGCCCAATCTTCCTTCATCAAAAGTAATTTTGATGCATAGAGGAAGGAATTCATTTGTTAGAATGGATCCAATATCTACCTAATAATGCACTAAAGATATTTTTTCCTTCAATAATAAAGAAAGAAATTTTAAATTTTCTGGTGCATAATTCAATGTCAACTAGTAATATCTTCTTATCCCTAGTAATGCTCGAGATAATAGTACGAGTTTTTAGCAATTTAGTATTTTGTTTGTTAATTTTGTATAACATAGAAAATGGCATTAGGTATATAGTTGGACCATTATCTACCAATATTTTATTAATAAAGACACCAATTATCCAAGCTTTTATAAATAAAGGCTTTATTGTGGTGAGTCATATGTTTAGTAAGTTCTTCGAACCCATATATAATGTCAAGTGTAGATACAAATAGATTAAAATTTTCTACCTCTGATTCACCTTATCCATATCCACTTCCATGACAGGCACCCCTGGGTCCTCTTCAACTTTGAACCTCTTGGTAAGGATCACAATCATATTAATTGTCACTCGCTGATGTAAAGAGACAGATTAAATGAATTGTTGATGTTCAACCTCTTGAAAAAGTGTTGTGGCATCAACTTCCATCATTTCCTCTTTCTTTTTTGAATAGATTTTCTCATATGAACTATTGTCATGCATGCTCATATTCTTCTTCAATTCCTTCAACCTTTCTATTAATAGGTCGAAATAGGTTTGAATCCCCCTGGTTCCTAATAAAACATTGGGTTTGGCTTTGAGGATGAAAAAAGCCTTCTGATCCATTATTTCTAACTAACTCAGAGCCTTCTTTCCAGAACTTATATTTTCTTTAGATCCTTTTTTGCTGAGTTTGAGAGATCATCACTTCTATATCTTCTTTTTTATTTGGGTTTCTACAGCACATGCTATATGCTAGGGGCCACTTTCTTAGGTTTGTTAGCCTTTAGTTCATTTGACATATTATTGAATTGGTGAGCAACCTTTGGGTCTTGAGGCACAAACTAGTCAAACATATCTTTAACCATTAGAAGATATTTTGGAGCAACGTTATACTAAAAGTGCCTATATGTTTGTGATATTTGGCCTCTTCAAATCCAGGCCTGATGTACAGATTATTCCTTGGTATCTTATCACTCTCCTCGGGATGAAAAAGACTAAAGAATGGTATGACTTTCCCGTAAGTTTTACTTTCAACCTCTTGACCTGGGAATATTGGGGGCTTGGTCGAATTGCCATATTTCCATTGTTGTTATTTTTCTATTAATATTTCTTCTTTGAAGCCACCAATTGGCACATTTCAACATAGTATTCTCCACATATCATGCATAGGTGTTTCATTACCTTTTGATCAGGATCTTCAATGGTTTCAAGTTTGAATGCTTTGGTTTAGCCTTTATTTTCACTATGAAATCCACATGCCCTTTGTTTCTAGGTATTTTGATTGATTTCACATTTGTCACCACTTATTTGATCTTGGGGAAGGGGTCATCATCTACCCCCATTGTGCTTTCCTTTTTTATAAGGAATTTAATATTCCCCCATGATTGAGCATAAATATTGTATATTTATTCCCCTAATTTCAGTACATTTGTGAACCCGAGTGATGTAACATATATGGATTTGATGCACATTTATGCTACTAACCTTCATTGGCGAGTATTTCGTGTTTCGTGCTTCTCTTATTGGTTTTACAGGTTAATTATGCAAACAGTGCAAAAGAGGAAGCAAGACAATGCTAGAAAAGCTAAGAAGGCAAGTTCAAGGGAAATTCGGTAATTTTTCAGCCCGATCCGGAAGGAGAAGTCAACTGGAAAGTTGAAGAGCTCGGAACAAAGAGAACACTGGAAGAAACGGCACCCAAATCCGAGCTACGGTTGATGATTTATGCCCAGTTGAAGTTGAAGAAAAATCCAAGAAAGGAAGAAAAGAAAAGCCAGAAAAATTCTAAGTGTAGCACTCCAAGCCAGCATACATTCGCGAACCCCAGGCCGAACCGGTTTGGGGGGCGAACCGGTTCGGGGTACGATAAATTTTGATCGTATTGCGTAATTACATAATAATTTTGGATCTTTATATCTCGTTTACCTTTGGATACTCGTGATGATTTAGAGTACAATTTGAGTGCAATTACCGCGATACCGATTTACTCATCCTCAGATTAGGTATGACGCGGGCTTGAACCTCGTATACATAATGCTTGGGAGTCCTAAATTCCGGGTCTGATTTATCAGATAAATTTATGATTGACGTTGTCACTGCAGTACACTAGGGTTGGGGGATTGCATTCCCGTCCTGTTTTTTCATCATTTAAGTTCAAAAAGTTTTGATTCAATTTTTCACTCATAATTCAGGTAATTTAGTAAGTTGCATATTTCATCATAATTTCACAATTCCATTTAGTTTAATCATTCCCAAAACCAAATCTTTTCCTTTCTTTTAGAGTCATCGTTAGGATTCCTCTGTCTTATCCCATCGTCACAACTCCGTTGTCCTTTTTCCCTGAGGATCGATACCCGACTTGTCGGATTATTACTTGAGCGACAGGCTTGCACTTGAGCCTAGAGAGTACACACTTTAGAGACACATTCTGAGTCATGTCAAGTTTTTGGCGCCGTTGCCGGGGAACTAGGTAGACTTAGGATTAGATCGAGCCAATCCAAAGCTTTGACCAAAAAAATAAAAAATAAAAAATAAAAAATAAAAATAAAAAAATAAATAAAAAAGCACAAAAAGATTCACCATCACCTCTCCTAAGCTTTAATGAAAAATTCTGAAACTCCTTCCACACCTCATAATACTCCAACCAATATTCACGAAAATCCACTTGTTGAGTATAGTCCTGATAGTCCCCACACTCCGAACGCCCCACAGTTTTGGATCCCACCGCCCACACCGTCGCACTCAGTCTCTAGTAACACTCCATTCTCATTCGTAGGACACACTTCGACCACACCCAGTGAGAGCGCCAAGTCGTCAAGTGAGAGAGAGATGTCGCAACATATTAATGCACCTACCGGTGAGGACGAGCTTCCGTACCGCCCGTTGAGAGAATTCTTATATCCTGAGCGCACTGTCACTCCGGGATGCATTATACTCCCGTATAATGCCGGGCAGTTCCGTTTCAAAAATGGAATGATCCAGATGCTGCCACATTACCACGGTATGGATTCTGAAAAGCCATACCTCCATATAAGGGAATTTAAGGACGTGTGTGATACTCTCAATGATCAAACCTGCACATAAGAGGTAATCCGCCTCAAACTCTTTCCCTTCTCGCTTAAAGATAAAGCTAAAGCTTGGATATGGTCTTTACCTCCAAGCTCGATTCCATCCTGGAATGAGCTCCAGTCAAAATTTATCAAGAAATTCTTCCCACCACATCGAACAATCTCTATCAAGGCTCAAATTCAAGCGTTTAGGCAACATGAAAATGAGCCATTCCATCGATGTTATGAACGTTTCAACGAGTTAGTGGCTTCATGACCCCATCATGGATTTGATCCATCGTAAATCATCTCCTTTATCTATAATGGGTTGAATCTTAACTCTAAACAACTTGTTGAAACTATGGGAAGTGGTCCGTTTGTCGATTTAGATGCCCACGATGCTGATCTTCACATGAGGTATGTCGCCGAGACTACCCAATCCTGGGATACCTATGACCCGAACGCTCAAAATCGAAATCGATAATCCACCACTGCTCCATCGGCATCCGGCCTATTCCACTTAGATAAGAATTCTATGACGGATTATCGATTAGACACCATTGAGAAAGGGTTGCGAGACCTATGCGAGTTATATGGAAAAGGACCAGCTGGACCCATTCCGAACCCTGTCGTGAAGGTGTGTACGATTTGCGAGGCGGGACATTCAACTGAGGAATGTCCGACGATACCCGCCTACGAAGTAATGCTGCAAGAGCAAGTTAGTGGTGTAGGAGGTTTTAAGGGCAATTTCAGTGCCCCGCACGGGAATTCATACAACCCTTCGTGGAAAAATCATCCCGATTTTAGCTATGGGCAACAACATGCCGCAATGAACCCTCCTTCGCATGTTGCCCCTCCTGCACCACAATAATTTCAACAAGCTCCACACATGCAAGGACATGTGCATGCACCACCACCTCAAGGAAATTATATTCCACCACAGCGGAGAACTTTTGAGGATACCATGAATCAATTCATTGCAAACCAGACCGCAACCAATGCCAAATATGATCGTCTGATTGGCGACATAAATGCGAATCTGTCAAAAATACAATCCTCGTTGAGTGTCCAAGAGAAGGGCAAGTATCCTGCCCAAGGCCAAAGACCTCTCCAAGGTCAAACTAGTGTTAGCTTGACACCCCATGACCATCCTGAGCAATGTAGCGCAATTACCACTCTACGTAGTGGGAGGGTAGTTGACTTGTCACCTCCCCCACGAGACGTACTTAAAGACAAGAAGATTTCGCCCGGCACGAAAGAGGCCGAAGATGTCTCCTTAAATGAGAGTGACAAAGAAGACGCTAGTGAGCCCGAGGTAGTAGTGAAACCACCCTCCGCGGCACCGTTTCCTCAAAGGCTAATTTCTTCCCATAAAGGAAACCCACGTGATGACGTGCTAGACGTGCTAAAACAAGTTAAGTTGAATTTACCTTTCCTCGATGCCATTAAGCAAATTCCAGCTTATGGAAAAGTCATTAAAGACTTGTTGACGGTAAAGAGAATGATGAAGGTAAAGAAAAATGTCTTTCTAGCACAGAATGTGAGCTCCATTCTACTCAATGATCTACCACCTAAATTCAAAGATCCCGGTGCACCCACCATTTCCTGCATCATTGGAGAAAACAAAATCGAAAAAGCCTTACTTCATTTGGGAGCAAGTGTCAATATCCTCCCTTACTCCATCTATAGGCAACTTGACTTGGGCGACCTCAAGCCCACAAAGGTCACTCTCCAATTAGCGGATTGAACCGTGAAGATCCCAAGAGGCATAGTTGAGGACGTGATCGTCCAAATTGACACTTTCTACTTCCCGGTAGACTTTGTCATTTGGGACACGGAGCCCTCCTTTAACTCGAGCAACCATGTTCCCATCATCCTTGGACGCCCTTTCTTAGCTACGGCTAACGCAATCATCAATACTCGGAATGGGCGAATGCAACTCACCTTTGGGAACATGACCTTAGAGACCAACATCTTCCATATCGCCCAACATACGGGGGAATACGATGACCTTCACGCGGTGAGCTTCATAGACGAGATCGTAGGGGAGTACTTTGAGGAAAATGATTGTGGAGATGCCCTAGGGTCATGCTTAGCGTCGAGCCATGAGAATGAGGAGTCCCACAAGAGAGAGCCGTTAGGGGTGTGCCCTATTTCATCAAGTAATAGTTGTAGTTGTGACAATGAGAGAAAAGTGGGGAAGAGGTGTGTAGTGACCGCAATTGAAAGAGAGAGAGAGGGGTTAGAAGAGAGAAAACTGGTGGAGTTGGAGATCGAGCAAGTAAGAGCGGACGTAGGCACTACTCGAGAGAGAGAACTAGGAGACATGAGCATGGAAGATTTTGAAAGAGAATTCGGGCAGGTGGACGAAAGTATTAATATTGAAGGCCAATCCCTATTGGATTCATGTAGTCACTTAGACGAAAGTGAATTGAAAGCAAAAATTGATGAATTCCTTCGTTGTGACAATCCACCCACAACACTAGAGGCCCCGAAAGCAAGTGAGGAGAAAAGTCGTAGTTCATCTGACTTAGAGCCCGACCCATGCATCTTAAAAATTGAACGAAACCTAGGTGTTCCCTCCGAGTCAATGCACGCAGATCACACTTTGAGCCAGCATCACGAGGATCCCTTTCCAGTTAGTCACGACGAGTCTCCCGGTCTATCCTTTATCTATGGGCGAGGTCCCAACTTGTTCCAATTGTTAGCTTATAATCCTAGGACGGGAGAGACAAGGAGAACATCCAACCCCGTGAGTGGGGTCGGGTGAATTTATGGAGAGATGAGAGGTCGTCGCACCCCCGATGCGTATGGGGTGATTATTGTTGTATTTTTGAGTCATGCATGAGTGTCATATAGTGTCTTATTGCATTTTTCATATTTGTTTGTTTTATTTTTCCACACTTATTATTCGCTTTGAGTTAGATTTTCGTCCTTTTTGCTTGAGGACAATGCAAAAGTCTAAGTTAGGGGGGGTCACAAGTGCGTATTTCTAAAACTTCACAAATTTTCAAAATGCCCAAAAATTTCCAAAAAAATCATAAAATTTTGAAAAACCCAAAAATATTTTTGTTCAAAATAAATAAAAATTGGAATTCAAATTTTTCAAAAATATCATTAAAAGTCGAATTGGAGTCTCAAATTGTAAACATCCAACATACACAAAGCCGAAATTGACCAAAGATGGAAATTGAGCGAACATTGACGACTTAACGAATAAATGTGGAGATTAACAAACCCGGTGAGATTCGAGCCTATCACGTTTTGCGAGTTTTTAAATCAATCCGAGTTAATTGTTAACTCAAAGTTCTTTTTAGCGCTTAATAAGTTGTCAAGGATCTCAATCCTTTCATTTTGATCGGTTTTGAAAAATGTGTGCAATATTGCCTTGAAAAACGTGCCAAATTAGTTTCTAAACCTAAATTCACCTCGAAACGCATATGGTAACGCAATTGGCATTTTGGACAATGAAGTAGGCCCTCGTTTGTCACCCCAAAAATATTAGCCAGAAAAAGTAGCGAAAAATCACCCTTTGCAACCCAAATTGAGCCGAATAATTTTCCCTTTCGTTTGACAACCCGAAAAACCCAAAATAGCCGAAATTGTGAAAAATGGAAAATTCAGAATTCAAGTCCAAAAAGTGCATATAAAGGGGCAAGAAACAAAATAGTATGCTCAACAAAAACAACAACAAAAAAAAATAGAAAAAGAAAAAAAATGAGCGATAGCCCGGAAAAAGCACAATTGGACATCATTAATGACTTTTCCAATTCCAACCTTCCATACCTCATTCATTTTACTCAAATCAACCTTCAACCCGAAAAAGTCCTAACCGAGTCCAAATTGCGAAAATTGATTACCGCGTGGAGAGTTAAGACACCAAAAGATAATATAAGAGATTAAGTGCACAAAATAGAGGCAATGTTCCCGTTTTTAAAATCGTAATCCGTTGATGAGATCCTTTCACCGTAAAAATTTTCGTCTTTCTAATTGCATGCGTGAATTTGTTTTCATTATATTTACTCTTTATATCACGCATGCCGAGAGAATAGACATAACCCGAGAGATTCGTTTGTGAGAGCGTTCCGCGAGAAATTGAAATCAAAACGAACTTTCGAATAAGTAACGTAATGATCAATCAGTGGAATTTGGCGGTTATATTTTCGGCTTCGCACACACGCACTATGGTTTGAGACTTGAACATATGACTTGATAATGACTATTTTCTGGAAAAGTTTGAATTGCTCAATTTTTGCGTATTTTGAATTTTCTTTGAGTCGAATTTTGTGGGTATATTCACTGCAAACCCTCACGAGACACAACTCGTCCTACTAGGGTAACCTAGAGGTTTAAAGGCTTGTTGCATGCGCTAAATGCAATCTCTTGCCCGCGAAAGAGGTGCTCTATCCCAATAAAGTCTTTGAAGGATCCTTAACTCATACTCTCATTCTTTTACATTGCTCGGGACGCGCAAAGTTCTAAGTTAGGGGGGTTTGATTGGGCATAAATATTGTATATTATTCCCCTAATTTCAGTACATTTGTGAACCTGAGTGATGTAACATATATGGATTTGATGCAAATTTATGCTACTAACCTTCGTTGGCGAGTATTTCGTGTTTCGTGTTTCTCTTATTGGTTTTACAGGTTAATTATGCAAACAGTGCAAAAGAGGAAGCAAGACAATGCTAGAAAAGCTAAGAAGGCAAGTTCAAGGGCAATTCGGTAATTTTTCAGCCCGATCCGGAAGGAGAAGTCAAATGTAAAGTTGAAGAGCTCGGAACAACGAGAACACTGGAAGAAACGGCACCCAAATCCGAGCTACGGTTAATGATTTATGCCCAGTTGAAGTTGAAGAAAAATCCAAGAAAGGAAGAAAAGAAAACCCAGAAAAATTCTAAGTATAGCACTCCAAGCCAGCATACATTCGCGAACCCCAGGCCGAACCGATTTGGGGGGCGAACCGGTTCGGGGTACAGGCCTAACCGGTTCGGGGTCCCTGATGCGCGAAATTTCTCCTTTATTCTGATTGGTTCCCAAGAGTCCTTTGAGGTTAAAACTCTCAAAAATAGTAGGGAACGTAGGCAACAACTGAGGAACAGCCATTAGGGATAGTTTTAGTCAGTTTTTGATAGAGGGAAATAGGGAGGAACATCTAGGAACATCAAGGGAATTAATTGCTTCAAGATTCCATTGTTACGGGTTTGTTTTTCAAGTTTTAATTCAAGATTCAAGATTCTTGTCATGTTCTTGCATGCTTAGTTTCCGTATTCGATTCAACTTATTGTTGCGTTCATAATACATATTTACATGCTTTAATCTAGTTTTATCATGAATTCTTACACATGCAACGTTATTATTTCATGCATTAGTCCATTTAACATGTCCGACTAGATTTAAAAGGTTGGGATGCATGAACCCAACCTGATGTGTTAGTGCATGTGTATAACGTTAATCCGATGAATTTAACGATAAATTTTGATCGTATTGCGTAATTACATAATAATTGTGGATCTTTATATCTCGTTTACCTTTGGGTACTCGTGATGATTTAGAGTACAATTTGAGTGCAATTACCGCGATACCGATTTACTCATCCTCAGATTAGGTATGACGCGGGCTTGAACCTCGTATACATAATGCTTGGGAGTCCTAAATTCCGGGTCTGATTTATCATATAAATTTATGATTGACGTTGTCACTACAGTACACTAGGGTTGGGGGATTGCATTCCCGTCCTGTTTTCTCATCATTTAAGTTCAAAAAGTTTTGATTCAATTTTTCACTCATAATTCAGGTAATTTAGTTAGTTGCATATTTCATCATAATTTCACAATTGCATTTAGTTTAATCATTCCCAAAACCAAATCTTTTCCTTTCTTTTAGAGTCATCGTTAGGATTCCTCCGTCTTATCCCATCGTCATAACTCCGTTGTCCTTTTTCCCTGAGGATCGATACCCGACTTATCGGATTATTACTTGAGCGACAGGCTTGCACTTGAGCCTAGAGAGTACACACTTTAGAGACACATTCGGAGTCGTGTCACCCCACATGATAAACTCTTTAAACATGTCACAAAACACGAAGCATGCATTAGTTAAGTGATAAAATATATTATGCCCTTTATAATAATTTTTTCGTTTAGTTTCACGTGGCTTTTTAGCATTATTGGGTGGTTATAACATCATGTCCTTTAGAGAAAATAAAGAAATCTCATCATCCTTAGTAATGTCGAAAGAGTGCTTTTGAATAAGTCATTTTAGCTTTGGTGCAAAGGATTCTACTGCATTATCCGTTTGAACCAATGGTTCACATATTATACTTTTAGTTCCTATAATTTAATAGCATAAATTTTAAAATTAGGATCTTTATGATATGTTTTGAAGGAAGAAGTATTTCCTTTATTCTCTTCTTTAAGAAGCGCCTCACATCTGGATACTTTAGCAGTTAATTCTACCAAATATCTTAATTTTGTGGCATCAAATTTCTTTCGAAGCCTAAATTCTAAACCATTTTGTGCTAATTTTACAAATTCTAACTCAAGCAACACTATTTTATACTTATTCCTCCCCATTTTGAATATGTTAATAAATGTAATAGCCTTGTCATTAGACTTTTGGGTTAACTGACCAAGTCAACTATGGAAACCTCTAGTTCAGTTTGAAAAAATTGAGCATGGAATTATTGCCAAGATTGAACATAGTTTAGTCTTATGAATCATGCAAAGGATACATCTGTGAGGGAAATGAAAAACAAACATAGCTTTAAGTAATCATTTGTTTATACATCAACACATTAACTAGTAAATCTAGAAATGTGTGTCACAATGGACTGACTCCCAGCCCCTGAGGAGAGGGTAAAGGTTAGAATCTGAAGCCCTTAGGAAGCTAAATTCTATCTACCCATTTTGAATAGGGCTTTATGTAAACTGGGGTCTGCACCCCCCTCGAAAAATGGTCCACATATTCATATATTAAGACACAATCTCATTCCTCCCCACTTCCCTAGGATGTTGCCTATTTTGTGGAACAATTACATTATTTACCAAAGGAGTTAGTTGCACCAAAGGTGGTGGAATTTTTGGAGGCACGGTTTATTATTTTTGGTAAGGCATAGGTTGAGATACTGGAGGGTTTTTGTTATCCAGCCTCCTAGGGTTCCCCAACCCTCGAGTTCTGGTTCGAACACTGGGTTATTGATAACTCCATAATTCGAAGCATTTTGGAAGCCTGAATTGGTCTAATTCAGGTAATGCCTAGTCCTTCATACCTCTAGGAGGGGTATTATCCTTATTAGATTGTTGTAACCCAACTACAAGTCGGTGTTAGATGGTCCTTCTATTTCCATTGGATTACTTATATTTATACCAATAGTATAAATATATACTCTTATCCTAAGGTTATTTTTAAAATTAGTTTCACTAATCTTAGGTCTATAACAGGCATGATGGTAGAGATTTGGTTGAGTATTTGTATTTTTTCCAAATTATGGTGTATAGGTTTTACTACATGTTATAATTCCATTAGTTAAGGCAAATCTACTGGTCATCGGGGTGATCATATTATTAAGATTTTATACCATATTTTCAAAGTGATAAAAAACTGATTTTAGTTGATTGATCAATTAGCCTTGAATATTGTAGGCTCTAAAAGCCGTTGAAATATTCAACTCTTGACTATGAGTCATTGTTCCCAGCTCTTGAGTTGTTTCAACCAATAGTTTCTTTGAAGTGGAAATATTTTAGCTAGTGGAACCAATCTCACCAACATTTTCAATTATATTCACGTGTCTAATCCATTTGCAACCTTCACATAGCACTGGGGTCCCACAGGGCAAGCCAAAAATATGTTTGGGTTATTTTCTCTAACTTGATAATTAAAGTTAATTACGAATGCGAATGTGCTAGAGAAGATTTGTGGTTTTGCCAACCTAAGATTTTAGCCTAGTTATAGTTATCGGGGGATTGTGTTGCATTATATGCCTCAATTAAGAGGACTTATGTTCTCCTTAGGGAAGACTTTGAAGTGAGTGTTAATTGTATTAATTAACTAGGACAAAAACACTAAATTGCACAAGTTGAAAGAAAAGTAAAGCTCTGCATATAAGAGAAAAGATAATGCGATGAAAGTATAGATTTACAAGAAAGTAAATTGCGAGTAAAGTATAGATTTATGGGAAAGAAAACAACAACAAATATAAAGGCAAGAAACTTTAAATAAACTTTGAAATAAAAGATTACAACTACCTTACAATCGACTTACAAAATTGAAAGAAATATTGCAAATAAAATAAAGAAAAATAAAGGAAAAGGAAAAAGGAAAAAGAGGATAAAAGTAGTGTAAATGCGTTTTTGACGAGGGAGTCATCTCTTCCTTGCTGAGTTCATTGATTATTTATATTATGTCTTGTCCATGCATTGTAACTACTAGCAACTACTGAGTGGTTACTCACCCATTTAAGTTTTCTTGCTTTGGTTCACTAATGCCCCAGTTTAAATTGAACTAATTTCTCACTATGAATAACATGTCCCAACTTGTGTCTGACGTCACACATGCATGTTGTTTGCTATTTTATATTTTTAAAAAATAATTAAGCTATTTTGTCGATTTTAAATATTTTGCAGCAACACCCCATTGGTCCGAATTAATATTGTGTAAACATATGCAATCATTGCTTTTATTATTATTGGCTTGCTTCCCAAATAGTTGGTTAATATGGTTTTAAGCACTTTCCATTTATTTTTCTCATGTGAACGTGCCCATTTATGTCCCTCAAATGCTATCGCCTTCCCTTGAATGCTCTATATAATTGGATTTACCTTTCCCGTTTTGGGGACCCCTTGCTATAAGCTGGATTTTTTTAATGGTTTTTCTAACCAAGTTTCCGTCATTAAAGGCCCTTTTTCCCTTTTTTGTTATAGTTGTCGGATATCTTCTTCGTTGGACCGATATATTATTCAAGGATCTGTCCCTATCTCCATTTATGTTTTCTAACTCCACGAACATAACTTAATCATAACTTTCTACTATCAATTCATCTTGGGATACCACCCTTGATGAATTTAGAGTGATTTCTACTAGTAGGACAACATAATGGCCATAGGTTAAGGCCTATGGATTTACCCATTGTACTTGACCTTTAGAGGTCTTATAAGAGCATATTACTTCTGGCAACAAATTATGCTAGATTTATCTCAATCACTTTGCTCAGGTCATTTCTTATTACTTTATTTGTAGCTTCTACTTGACTATTTGATTGAGCATAGTAAGGTGCTGTTTTTGTCTATGTTATGCCTAACCTTTAAGTAAATTCTTACACCATCTCTGACTAAAAAATGCTTTCATTCTCCTAGGTTGTGGTTTCTAGGATCCCAAACCTTTACATAACATCTTGAAAGAAGTCCAGCAACTCATTTTATGTAACTTATTTCAAAGATTTTTCCTCCACCCAATTGGTAAAATAATATGTTGCAATAAGCACAAAGTTGTGCAACTTGGAAGATGGAGGGTATATTTTTTCTACGACATAAATTGCTCAACCTCCGAATGAATAAGGTTTCACCACATATTATAGGTCATTAACATGAACACGTTTTAGAGGACCATACTGTTAGAACTTTTGACACCCTTTTTCAAAATCAGTGCAATATTTTAAGATGAAGGCTAATAAAAGCCATGCCTTATTAACAACGACTTTATATTTGGACTAGCTTGACGAGCCCCACAAATTTCATCATGGACATGCGCAACGGATGTTAGGCCCTCAACTTTAGTTAGTCACTCTAAAATTATCCCATCAGCACTTCCTTTAAATAATTTTCCATTATACATAGCGTAATTAGTTGCTCTTAGTCTGGTAGCCCTATCACTCTTTGTATTTGGGTAGGTTAGATACATAATCAATAGTTTTCATCAATATTTATGAACATCAATACTTTCAATTTCAACCCAAGGCTATATGTTATCTAATAGTGGTAAAAATTCATCGATAGAACTAAGCTTTAACTTTGCTTCGAAGCTATCAGCAAGCCTAAAACCTAAAGCCTTGTAAGCCATTTCAAAGGGCTCTTCATTTAAAAATCTAGGAATATAATTTAATGTGACCTCATTAAATTTGGATAGCAAATCCAAGGACACCCAATTATATAAATTTAATCCATCATGAACACACTTATATTCACCAATTAATTGTCTTATAACCAATTGAGAATTCACATAAACTTTTATTATTAAAGCTTTACCACTTCAAAAGATTTCTAGGCCAACTATAACAACCTCATATTCCACTTGGTTATTAAAATGTGTGTTTTATTATAATCAATTTCCATGTTTAGTTTTAATGTGTTCAAGGGATTCAATAATTACCCATATTCCTTATATTATTTCAATCTTCGAACCATCAAACCATAGCTTCTATGAACTTAAAGATATAAATCCTATTTCATATTATCCTTTTATCTCATCCTTACATGGATGATCTGATAAAAAGTTAGACAAGGGTTGGCCTTTTATTTCTCTTTGAGGTGCATAATGAAGGCAAAACTCAGATAGAGATAAAGCCCATTTACCAATTTTATTACACAAAATATGTCTGGATAACATGTATTTGACTAAATCAAACATCAAAATAGCATATACCTCTCTAGGCAATAAGTAATATCTTAAATTCATAGCAGTGAAATGCAAATTTAAACATAGTTTTTCCATTATAGAATATTTACATTTGTAATCATTTAGAAATCTGCTAAGATAATGCACTTCTCACAATCATGAGCTAATAAAACTCAATTGATGCATCAGAGGATGACACATACAAATTCATTAGATTATCTTCCTTTGGAGGCGCCAAAATAGGTGGGTTGACCAATATATCTTGAGTGTATGGAAAGCTAGCTCACATTTTTCCTTTTAATCTTGTTTTTCTTGATCTTTTAGCTTCAACAAAGGAGAAAATACTTTAGTTTTTTCTATTGCATTAAATATAAATATATGAATGAAATTAACTTGACCCAAAAACCTTTGCAATTATTTCTTGTTTTAGGGAGTTGCGCTTTCAATCATACCTGAGCTTTCTTTTGATTAACTAGTATCCCTTTTTGGTGCACTAAATATCCTAGAAAATTTCCTGCAAAAACTCTAATGGCAAATTTTAAAGAATTCATTTTAAGTTGATAATGTCTCATTCTTTCAGAGGACATTTTCGGGTGTGTTAATTAATCGCTTAATGTTTTTGACTTGGCAATTATATCATCAACATAATTCTCTAAAACGGTGCCAATTATATCATGGGAAAGGGTATTCATTCCCCTTTGGTAAGTGGTCCTTGTATTCATTAATCCAAATCGTATTTTTATCCATTTGAAGGTTCCCAAAACACCAGGGCACCTAAAAGCATTTTTATTAACATTTTCCTCAGCTATGCTTATTTGGTTATAACCTGAATGACTATCCATTAAAGCCATAATAGCATGACCAATAGATCTATAAGCCAATAGGTATACCACTGGCATTGGATATTCATCTTTTGGAGTGACAACATTTAAATTTCTAAAATCAATTCACACTCTTAATTTTCATTTGTCTTAATAAGTGGCACTATGTTAGAGACCCATTCCATATACCTAGATACTTTAATTAATCCATACTCAACAACCTTTCAATATTTTATTTTATCTTTATTTTGACTTGTGAAGTCATTTATCGTGACAATTATTTGATCTTTTTGTATCCTTCTTTAATTGGTAGTCTACGCTCTCATTCCACGTCTAAGCCTTATAACTCATCGTATTCCCAAGCAAAGAAATCCTTGTACTGAAGTAGAAGTTCCACAACTAATTATTGGCATTCCTTTCTAAGTGTTTCACTGATATATGTCACTTTATTATTTTGTTCGGTTCCCAAGTGTACTTCTAACAAAGGATTTGACTGATTTACTATAAACTCTTCATAGTCCACTGATGAACTTGATAATTCACCATTGTTGTGAGGATATCCTCTTTAACTTCTTTGAATACATAATCAACCCAGTTAATGGTCTTTCCTTCACAAATACTTGTACTCAAATCTAGTTCTCTGAATTTATACAACACCATGGCTAAAATTTCACTGGAATTTTCAATATTAATGAGTGTTTTATCCATTAAACACTTGTGCTGTCCCTTTCACATCATCCCACCATACCAAAAGATAACTCTTACCAAGCCTCATCCGAGTCTTATCCTTCTATTTCCTTTGGAACTAAAGCATCTGCCTTCATGAGTCCCACATTAACTTCGTAAAGTATAGCCTCTACAAAGTTGGAGCTAGTGTGGAAAGGCAAGGGGTCTGATTCCATATCCTTCACATCCCCATCCTCATTACTCAAAATCAGTTATTGATGCATGGAAGAAATAATGTATTTCTTAGAGTGAATCCAATCTCTACTAAGTAAATCATCAATGCTTGCTTCACCTTCAATGATAAAGAAAATAATTTTGGATTTCCTGGTGCCTACTTTAATATCCATTGGTAGTACACCTTTGGTTGACTTATTATCTCTAGCAAAACTAGTGATTATAATTTGAGTATGGACTAATTTAGCATTTTGTTTGTTAACCCTAGAAAACATAGAGTATGGAACTATATTAACAACAGCATTGTTATTTACCAATATTTTATTGTTTAATACTCCATTTATCAAAGCTTTTACAAATAAGGGCTTAATATGATTGGCCATATTCTTAGTAGGCTTTTCAAACCCATATATTAAATATATAGTAAATACAAATAATTTATTGTCATTTACCTATGATTTCTCATCTCTATCCAGTTCTATTTCTGGAACCTTTTGTCCCTCTTTATCTTCAACCTCTTTGGGAAGATGGCAACCATGTTGATTGCCACTTGATGAGGTAGCGACCCATACTAGATGAATTTTTGTTAATCAGTTCCCTGATCTAGTCCTTTTACCTCCACAACCATTATCTCTTCCTTGTTTTCCTCACCAGAAGAGCTACCTCTAGAGTACATATATTTATCCAAACTCATGGATTTTTCTATCTATTTAAAATTTTCAACTATCATGTCTGAACAAGATTGCCTCCGCTATGGATTTTTGTCAAACCTTGGGTTTGGATTTAATGATGAAGAAGTAATCCTTTTCGATCCACTTGGGCGCACAATCTTTGAGGCATCTTGATAAGCCCTGTATTTTTATTAATTCTCCTCTGTTGATTGTGAGAGATCATAATATATATCCATCTCTTCTTTAATTTTAGTTATTGCACAAAATGATAATTACTAAGGGCTACTTATTGAGGCTTCACTATCTTTGGCCTTCTAGGCATCTCATTAAATTGGTGGTAAACCTTTGGGTCTGGAGAAACAAACCAATGAGGTACCATTTTTACCATTCGAAATGATTTTGGGATTTAATAGACCTTATAGTGTGATTTGGATTCATTGAAACTAGGCCTGATGTATTGATAGTTCCTTGGTATTTTTATGTTTCCCCGAGGGCGGTAATGGTTATAAAATTATCTTATTTTTTCGAAGGCATTGCATTTGAACTCTTCTTGGCCTCTAAACCCTTGGAACTTGGCAGCATAACTACTATTCCCACCCCTCTTAACTTTCTACTATTATTTCTCCCTCGAAGCAATAAATTCACACATATCAGGATATTACTCTTGACATCTAATGCACATTGGTTACTTTCTAGTATAGGTTTTCAACTTCTTTAGGATTCGAATCCTTAGGCTTATATTTTGTCTTCATTTTAAATTCCACATGCCCCTTATTTTGAGGTAGTTGAATATATTGCATATTTGTTCCCACTTCTTTCATGTTGGGAAGCGGGTGTTCATATACCCCTATGATGTTTTCCTCTTTTTCAGGAAACTTAAGTTTTTCTCTCTCGATTAACTCTTGAATCCTGTTGTGAAAAACAAAACATGCATTAATTAAATGGGAGAAAACATTATGCCACTTATAATAGTTTTTTTCCTTTAACTTTTTTTGAGGTTTTTGCATCATCGAGAATTTTTAACATTTTGACCTTTAAGTGATAATAAAAGATTTCATTTTCCTTAGAGATATCAAATGAGTATTTCTTAATCATCCCTTTTGATTTTGGGGCATAAGATTCTGTTGTTGAGTTCTTTCAAACCAATGGTTCACATACTATAGATTCAGTATCTTTAATATCACTAATATATATGTCCAACTTTGGATCCTTTTAATATGTTTTGAAAGAAGAGATGTTTCTTTCATACTATTCCTCTAAAAAAGACTCATATCTAGGTACCTTAGCAATTAGTTCCACTAATCTTTAAATTCAGTAGCATTAGAGCCTAAATTTCAGCCCATTTTGGGCCAGTTGACAAACTCAGATTCAAGTAAAAACATTTTACATTTATTCCTAGCCCTTTGAATCTATTTATAAAGGTTGTTTATGATGTCCAAACCTATGAGATAAATATGTGTCCTCTTAGGAAGAAAGGTGAAAATAAAAAGAAGAGTATAGCTTTGAAAGTATGCGAGGAGGATGTGTCAAATTTTGATAGTGAGGGTGATCTAGATCCCGAAGATATTTCTATATTTGATACTAAGTTCACTAAATTTCTTAAGCTTAGAGATGATAAGAGTTTTGGTAAGAAATCTAAGAACTTCAATAATGATTGTGATAGAAATAAGAGGGATAATCCTAAGAAAGTAGATGATTGGGACAAGCATTTCAAATGCCAAGGGTTTGGGAATCTTGCACAAGAATGTCTCACTAGACTAAGGAGAGAAGGTAAGAAGTTTAAGGCATGCGATGCTACCATTAGTGATAGTGAGTTGGAATAAGAGTGTGAGTTACCTGTGGAGCACAATTACACCACTTTCACGGCTAGTCATGTGAGCCCAAATGAAAAGTCTTCTGACACTGAAGATAATCATAGGCACAACAACTTTGTGGTCTGGTCGTATGATCCCTAAGTGAGTGATGAGGAAGAAGAATATGATGAGGGGAGAGTGAGATTCAAGTAGCCTTATGCGAGTTGTACACTGAGTCATTGAAGTTGAAATGGGCTAACCTGAAGTCAGAGGCAAAGTTTAAAGAGCGTGTCGTAGGAAATAATGATGCTAAGTTGATTGAGGATTTGAGGGCATGTGATAAGACTCTTAGGGATAACCTCAAATATGTTGAAGAAGAGATAAATAACCTTAGAGGTTTGTTTGAAAACTTGAATAAGAAGTCCCTAAAGTTTTATGAGTCAAAGCTTTTACTTGAGTCTAGAATTTCAGAGTTAAAAAAGAAACTGAAAGACTCCAGTTGTGTCAAATTTGATTTGGAATCATGGTTGGAGAAATTGGATAAGATTTTAGGCACCATTCAAATAAAAATTACAATGGGAATTGGATTCAGTGATCACAATGATTCCTCTCCTAAATCCAATACCAAAATTTTAGGAGAGTTAACTATAGCCAATGATGTTAGAAAATGTCATCCCAAAGGTAGTCTTCCTCGTGTTTGCACATGCTCGCATTGTGACAGGAAATGTCACCTAAGAGTTTTTGTTATGATATTAGAAAAGGTACTAGGAAGTTTAAGTCTAGTGTCACCAAAGTTTTCAAAGCCCAAGTTCATCACGTTAGACCTATGTTGGTTAGGAAATCCGATTTGTAGCCGCTAAATATTATACTTAATGATTCTCGCATGCTTTCACATAATTCACAGCATGTTATACCTTACGAGTGATTGTGTTTACATATCTTTTCATAAACTAGTTTTTGTGCTTCCTAATATATGTGTTTACTTGTTGTATGATGTTTGTGCCTCTTGTATTTTGATTATTCTTTTTTAGTCTATAAAAGAAAAATAAAAAAAAGTTTTTTTTGCCTTTTGTGTCTTTTTTGGAAAAATGGTTAAAAAAACTCAAAAATACTTTTGTTTTATTTTGTATAATATATTTACACAAATTGTGTGTCAAATATGTGTGTTTGAATCCCATTCGTTCCATATTTTCCACGTGGTTAGAACATTATAGTATGGTTCATAATGCTTTGGATTGTTTCTTAATCATGCTTGCGTGGAGTTGTTCGAATTTGATTTGCTTAATGGATTCACTTTGTATATGCCTCCGCACACACTTGCATGAAATCTTTGAATTTTAACTACTTATGTTTCATGAGCTAAGTGAGGTATTCTCTGATTAATCATGTCATATACACACATATATGTTTAGTGGATTTTTTCATGCAAGTATGCTTATAAGTTGAAAAATATGAATGTGCAATGGGGAAAGGTTATGAAGTGAGAAATCTCCTTTGCATGAAAGGCCAACATTATCAAGAGCCTTGAAAAAGAAAATAAAAGCAAAAGAAAAGAAAATATTTGTCCATAACAAGTTTAGAAATTAACTATCAAAGTGTGACATTCAAGAAGAGAGAAAAATGAAATATATATTTTGAGAGTGTTACAAGTTGAAGATCAATGGGTTTTCATAATTATTCCTAGTTTATTTTTAATGTTTAACGCTATTAATTCGAGAATCACAGTATTTTCTAGGCTTATGTGCATTTAGTACAGTTGTCAATTTTTGAGTTCTCGTTATTTGTCACATGATGCTAAATCTAAGATTGATAAGTTAATGCGATCAAATAGAACTCCTTGGACTATCTTAAGTGTTTGAAACATATTTCTTTTATTTTCTAGTTCATGCCCCTTCATTCCTTATCACATTTTGTTTGCACATATTATGCCATACGAGTGTGGAAATATTATTGTTCTGTATATTTTGTGGTGTTTATACCTATATATATATATATATTGTGTGTGTGTGTGTGTGTGTGCATGTGTGTATATGTGTGTGCGCGTGTGCGCGCGCGTATGTGTGTGTGTTTTTAGTCTTGCGTTGCATTTAATCCATGTTTGTCATATTTGTTTGCATTGATATCATATGTTTCATATTCATATCTCATTGGTATCATATGTTCATTATTTGGATTTGTGTTGTCGTGCTTGTTTTGTCATTTCCATTTAACTTCACATCATGTGGTATGTCTTATTCCCTTTATGTTCACATGTGTTACATTAATGGGGAGAAGTTGTTTCATATTATGCAACTTTACTTTTGGCTATTCCCGAATGAAAAGGGTGAGAAGTCTAACCTAAGGGGTATAAGTATATTATAAGGGAGAGATTTGCTTATCATATGCGCTTTATATAATTTATATTCTCTTTACATTTGAAAGGTGTGTTCAGTGTATAGGTTTTGGCGACAATGTGATAACGTTTCACAAGAGCAAAGTTACTCAAGAGTTTGTGTTGGTCTAGTGTCAGTTTGTATTTTTTCCTTTTGTGGTTGGGATTGAGTCTTAGCAAGATTGACAACCTAGTAATTTTTTATTATTAGTTTTGTCCCAGAATAGCAAAGGGGGGGGATTTGTAAGGAAAAATTTCACAACGAGTCAATTTGTAATGTTTAATGTAAAATTTGTAATGTTGATTTTATTCTATTTGGACAAAATTGTTTGAGTCAAAGGTTATGATTTGATTTCAGTCTGTCCTTCAAGGTTATGATACAGATTGAAGACCATAGCATCCAAGTTAAACCGACATCAACATTATGCCAATTTTTTTCTTCGTCCATGGTAGCTCAAAAAGGTTTAAAGACATAGTATGTTTGATCCTTGGATTCATTTTTGGGTGATAATGTTTTTAAAAAAATTTAGGCTTATTTTTCAAAAAGGATTTTTTCAAAAAAATATTTATTTTGTTTTTGAAGTTATTCGAATGATTTTCTTTTTTGTTGAAACGAGTTCATATGTCTCGTTCGAATGAGATCTTTATTTCGTTCCAATGGGTTTGGGAATCTCATTCAAACAAGATTTAAGTGACCTTCGATTGAAAAATTTTTGCTTAAAAGAAAGCTCTCGTTCAAAAATCGTTCGATCCTCATTTAAACGAGGTTAGATAGGCCATTTCAAACGACTTTGTTTTCAATCGAAAAATTTATGCTCGGAAGAATGTTCTCATTCAAAGATCGTTCGATCGTCATTCAAACTAGGTTAGCGAGGTCGTTCGAACAACTTTGTTTTGGTTCGAATGAAATGGCTAATGTCGTTCAAGTGAGTTTATGGTTTTCTCTCGAACAACTTGCCTTAAGTGAGTGCCATTATTTTTTACTTTTTTCTATAAATACAAGGCACAACAAAGGTATTTTAAGAAAGAGAGAGTTTGTGAAAACATTTTTTATAGACAAATCTATAGCCTTCAAAACCCTAGTTTACACCCATATATTTGAGATCCAATAATCATCTTAATATACTTGTTTGAGATCTCGTGTCTTGTACCAAGACTATTTATTCTTCATTGAGTACTATTTCGAGTGATGGATTCCGTGGTTTGCATTGGGTGACGACTAGACTAGTCAAGAAGAAAATTACATCGATGGATACCGAGACGTGGAAAACGTCTATGTTGTGATTGCTATTAGAAGGCGTTTAGCAATGGCTGCGAAGAAGGTAACAAGGAGGCGTTGAGTCTGTGAGTAAGTATAATATGTCCTTATACAATACCTATATCATGGTGGACTTGTGTGGCTAGGTAATCTGAGGTTTTTCCTGTTGTGAGTTTTTCCTAGTACATCGCGGCATTATAATTTATTGCTTTATTTTAGTCTAGCACATATAACCTAGATCCATGCTTTGGGCAAGATAAAATTGGTAAATAGCTTACACAGCATTTGGTAAATTGGTGTATAATTTAAATTATATTAATTACTCACTCGTTTAATTTAATTGGAAAATTAAAATTTGGTGTTTGATTATCCGTATGACCCTAGTAGCACATTTATCATCCACCAGGTGTTCATTTATTATATAAATAGTCTGTATGTTTTACTCCTCATTCTAATATATACCCGAGCTTATTCCTTATCATTTATAGTACATTTATTACTGTTTCATCGCCATTAAAATGGGTTACACCTCAGTTTATTCATAAACACCTTAGTACTAGCTACTCTCTTACATCCCGGTTGTTGTATTAAATCTTGAACAATATAGTTTTCACCACCTATAATACCTATTAACTAAACACTTATATCAAAATTGAGGTTTATATAACTGTCATGAAAATATAAAGATATCTCAACATATAAAAAAACGCGTAAAGACAGTTGAAGCAGAACTTTAGGTACATAAGCATATAATTTACATCATGTAATGATATGTGAATGTTAAGTAGAATGATAAAATATCAAAGTATCAATGTACATCCCCTAAAATTACAAAAGCACAATATTATAGGGGCGATAGAAGTTAGCGTCAATATATACCTTTAATCCATACCGAAGTATCAACTACAGTTCTTTTTTCATGTACGTGAGCATATAACAATCTAATGACATATTTCAAATTGAAAGAAATAATAATTCAATAATTTCTTTTTGAAAAGACTACATGGTGAATTATTCACTTATCAATGCAGCAAAATTAAAATTTCCTTATAGTCAATATATTAATGGGGTATAACTAACAAAACCATAACAAAAATGACCATATTTATTTACCATCAACAAAATGATGCGACATTACTAGTAAGAAAAGTCCTAGAAAAATGAGACTTCAAAATCCCAGATTAACATTTATTAATCTAATAGACCAATTTATTTTATTTGTTATTATGTAAAAACTAAAATTTTAAGCATAATAAAGTTAAAAAGAATGAGGGTGTGCGAAATTGGGTGATTCAATGGTATTTTATATACCCATAAACGCATAGGAAAATGCTATGGCTAGAAAGAAATTACACAAAAAACTTCCACTGATTGATGTGGCAGTGATATAAAGTGTTACACACTATCTTAGAGTGAGTGATGTATAATAATTCATTGGAATACCACATCAATTTGTGTACGTTTGTGTAATTTCTTTGTAGCCATAGCATTACTCAAACGCGTAATTGAAAATTTGCACATAGTCACTTTGAGTGACATCTATTAGCATACAAATATCAAAAGATGCTTAGTTTATACACAAACTAGTAAAAAATAATTAAAATAAACTTCACTTAAGAAGAAATAAATCATGATGGTAAAATAAACTAATTATATTTTTGGAAGCACTAGGCTTAGACCCATATTCACTATCTACTGTAAAAGTCCCACCTCTTTTCAGTTAACATTCAATCTTGTTTTACTCAGTGAAACAGTAAAGTTTAAGGCTGTTATTATTCTATAATGAAAATGACGCCATCAATGTAGCATATATATTCCAAATTAAATTACTGCACGTGGTATTTCAATGAAATTTCAACGTCATTTTTTCAGGCATTTAACACATTCTACAGTCAATTTATGTATGTATGAAGTCATTCAATAAATTTTCAAATTAATTTTGGCACATGAATATATAAAGACGTTTTACTAGTTGGTCCCATTTAGTAAGTATGTAACCAAATTAGTCATGTGAGTTTGTTTTTTTCTAAGAGGTCCCATGAAAATATATTTTCTCTCCAATAAGTCCGATTAGAAAATAAGTAGTGAATATTTACTATATGTATTGTGGGGGATTATTTAACCACGCCTAAGAATGGGACACGTGTCCATTAATCCTGCCAATAATCTCACTTTATGGGGATAAGGATAGTTGAATTCGATTAGCTAAAATCTCATAATTACATATAGTCGATCAAGTTTAATAGGCATCCAAGGACATGGAGTCCAACACGAATTGACCTCTTTATTTTCTCTATAAATGTAACCCTAACCCCAGGTAAAAGGGAACACGTGGCCTTTGTAATCAATAGACGAGTAATAAATAGATAAATAACACCTGTAGTCATAGGCACGTTGTTGAACCACGTACATATTGTCTGTAATACCCCGTATTTTATGGATTTTATTATGAGGTTAATTAAATGAAATTATTTTTAATTATGGGATTAATTAAATTAATTTAGGATAATTAATTGAAAATTAATTCGGATTTAAATAACTAGTGAGACGAGAGTTAGTATTTAAATATGATGATAATGTTGATTATGCTTAGTGATTATGGAAATATGTGATTATTGAATTTATTAAATTATCGTGAGTTGAAAGTACGGCACTTTCAAAAATTTAGTTGGGACGTGCGTGTCAGTCGTGTCAAGACCCGATTTAATGGATTTAAAAGTAAATTATTTTTATGTCACCCGTATGACCATTTTGAGTGCGCTAACGTGTCCGTAAGGGTCGAGATAGTCAGAAAATACTAGCCGGAGGCTTAGTTTGGGTCCCGAGGTATTTTAGGCCTAACCGGCAGCCCAGGAGGGTATTTTAGTCATTGACTTTTTGAGAAACTATGACCCACGAATTTTAGACTTAAATTATCAGCCAACACAAGAACTATTAGGGTTATCACAACCAAAAACCACCAACGGCGGTTAGAGAGGAAGAGAGTAAGGTTTCCATAGGAGAAACCACCCTTAGAGGCTTTTGCACCACCGTCACCACCACCGGATAGATCGAAAAGAGAGGATCATCCCGTACCATCTACTTCAAAGGATCAAAATCTTCATTACCAGGCAAGTGATTTAACTTGAAATAATTTAGTGCATATATCATCCAAGTTAGGTTAGAATTGGAGAATAACCTTGAATAATGTTAATTGAATGGATTTGAAGAATTGAAATCGTAATCTGGATAGGTTTTGCATGTAGATTAACTTCTGGAATTTTAACAGCCACGAAATCATGATCCATGTGTAGAGAATTATGAATTTGTAATGAATTATATAGAGTTCTTAAAGAAATAGGAGAACTAGGGTTTTTATATGAAATTTATGTGAATTGATCCAAGAATTTGATGTCCCATTGTAACTTGATGATTATAAAATGTTAGAAATTATATAAACATGTTGGTATGATGATTAGAATACTTGGTTGAGAGTTTTGAACGTTGAAATGAAGAATTAGAGGTGTAAAAAGAGGAAACCCCTAACTGTTTAAGAGAATATGGGCAAATACATGTTTGATCGATCGATCGATCCAAGAATGTCGATCGATCGAAGATCGATCGATCGACCCTTTTCGTCGATCGATTGACCCCTCCTGATTTTTGGTAATTGTTTTCCCTTAAAGTTAAAGAAAATCCCAAGGCTGATGATATTTCTTTGGGTGATTAATTTGATATTGTGGGACTTAGTTAAGGTCAATAGAGTCTTAGTTATTGTCCGAAATTGTTATAACTTATGGGATCGAGCGTTATAATTACGAGCGGTTACCGAGTGAGGACGGTTTAAAATCTTTCGATTTGGGACTGAAAGTCGAATGAAAGATAATATAAGGGTATGAACAGTAGCAGAGGGATTTTATATTTGCTGAGATAACATTTGAAACTAATAGGAGACCTAGTAACCTTTTGGGATAGGTTTAGGTACTTAAATTGATACGACGAGAGAGTTATCAAGTACATGTATATTTCGTATGATGTTTGGGATAAATTTACTAAGTACGAGACTTACTAGATGGAATGTGTGAATACTTATATTGTAATATGATTACTTAGGATGTGTGTATGCCTAGTGTATGGATTTCTTATGTGTATGGCATACCTACCATACTTGCTATCACGAGAGGTTAGTTTTTTTTAAAGGACCCTCTTATCCTTGTGTGCCTTCGGGGGGGGGGGGGGGGGGGGATTTAGATTGGTACCTTAAGGACATAGGACTGTGAATGACTTATTTGTGAGTTGATAAGTCAGCTGACCACGGGAACGTAGGTATGTACGTGACCCATGGGTATGTGGACTATGTTCGCCTCCAATATGTGTGATTTGTATTCTGACAGTTCCCGAGTGATTCGGAACACATGATCCTTACGTACGTGATGTACATGGATTTAATAGCAGAGTATGCCTGCACCACAACTTAGCCTAGGGGTTCCATCTATGTATATATATGTACTGTGAGTGATTTATATATATACTTGTGACTGGTTCTGTTGCTTAGTAGATGTGAATAACTAAGATATTTGAATGGGCTAAGAATGTGAGAATTTAATTAACACTTGAGATAAGTAATATAATTAATGAGAATATGTGAATATAACTTGTTTGGGTGCTACGAGTAGATACCCTATGATAGAGTGCGGAAGTAGGAATGGAATAGACTAGTTAGTTAGCGGCATAACTAGGATGGGTTAAGGGAATATGTTAGGCGTGCACATTAGTTGAGAGGTGAGGGATCATGTGAGAGTACGCAACTAACATGTTTATAATATGCATTTTTTAATTGTAATTTAAACACTTGATAAACTTTTAAATTGTTTTCACCTCGGGCTCTGACCCGTTTTCTTCCAAATCTATTTTTTTTTGTAAAAATATTTTAGGTGCCCAGCCACAGGGACGCCAAGTATAGGAGTTCCATTACATTGATGTACTGTAGCTGCTGTGAAAGTTACAGGATCTCGGTATTAGACGCCTTCATATGTTGTACTTGATTCTACTCAGGGTTACTCATCTGTTAGGTCATGTCGCCCATTTCCATTTAGAGATAGCATTCTCAGACTTTTAGTTTTATTTCAGATGTTGGCTTATTTATTCAGACTCTTGTATCGGGACTCTATTTTTCTCTGGCATTATTATTGGAGTGTTTCCTCCAAACTCAGTTTATTTCTTTTCGTTGATTATTCATTTAATATTGTTTATGTGATTAATGACTGTTGACTTAATTAGTTGGATTATGTTAACTTAATTAATAAAATTTTGCATCTCTCTTTTTAAATATTAGGTGGCTAGTAATAAATTATATGTTTTCGACAGTGATGCTACAACTAAATCAACTTGATATTCTGAATTAATTTCATAAAGGAGTAGCTACCCGGTATTTAATTAGTCAGGGTGTCACATATTCTTGTGTAATTATGCATGTTGTTATTGTATTCAACTTTAATTGTGTTGACTAAATACCAGTAGGATTTTACCACCAATAATTATCTTCGTCTATGGGAATCGATTTTATTTTCAGCAGAAAAGTCAACGAGAATCCATATCTCACTCACACAGCCAACACCCGTCATTTCAAAACAATTGGCAAATTGATTAGAATGCCCTTGAGGCCCCCGAAACATAATATATTCTGAAATGCTCCTAGATCATATTATATACCACAATAAAACCATACCATCGAGATCAATGAGCTACCACGGTCAAACCAAATCTCACATCTTGTGGATGCCTATGAACGATGACTCCATCACTAGCAGGATGACACGCTCCACCAGCAAGAGGGGAATGCTTGCCCTCAGTGTCACATTAAAATAATGGAGCACGAGATCTATAAAGACAAATGTAAATATCACTCCCGTACCCCTAGACATTAGGGGAGTAAAACTCACAGCTAAGGAAGGAGTTCATGGAACGATCAGGATTACTCTAATCAAAGGAGTTAACAAGGAAGAAGATAACACAAAGGCGATCATCACTATACGAAAGACCTTCGCAACCTAATCTAGCAAGAGATGGATGAACGTCCTTCTCATCGAGGGTCCAGGTCTACCGACAAATTAGCAATGAGAGCCCTCGTCAAACAAATGAAGTCCCATTTCTCAAAATCGATAAAATACTTCGAGCCTCTTAAAAATTTCACTGTACCCCGATTCAATATTTATTATGGGAAGATTGATCCTATTAACCGAGTTCGCCAATATCGGCATGCCATGAAAATCTAGAACAATAATGAGGCCTTTATATGTCGCATTTTCCCCTCCAATTTTGGGGACATCACACATAAGTGGTTTGAAAAGTTACCAAACTAGTTGATCACTAGTATTAAGTAAGTTTCAGATGCACTCACTACTAGATTCATCACCAGTAAATCCCACCCAAAATTAATGGGCTCACTCCTCATAATGAAGAAGAAGGCCCGGGAGAACTTGTGAAAGTACACTGGATGATACTGGTAAACCTAAACCGAAGTGGAATACTATTTTGAGCAAGTGGTTATAGCCTCATTTAAGATCGATCTACTGAGAAGTTCCATGTTGCAACGATCCCTTACTAAAAAGAAGGCAACGCTATTAATGACCTTGTGTCAAGAATCGAGAAATACACCAGGGTGGAAGATGTAGTGGATGGGACTCAATAGGACAATGGTTGGCAAAAGGGGAGAAATAATGGAAAAAAGAAGAATGCCTCCGAGAATAGAAAGCACGAAGAAAGATGGATCTAAGGTCGACGACAATGTAGACCCTAGCAAGGCCCACCGTGCTATCAACATTGTATTAAAAGAGCCTATCTACAAAATCTTGAACATGATTAAAGATAAATTGTATTTTAAATGGCCGAAAGATGGCAGGAGTTTAAAGAGGAACATTGCCCTAAGATGTTCCTACCACAAGGAGCATGGAAAAAAAACTGCAAGGCACTCAAGTCTTACCTAAAGGAACTAGCCCAAATAAGCCTTACATAAAGAAGAAGAATGTAAATGATCATCTAGAAAATGACCAAAAGCCTGATAACATCCTTCAGGATGACAAGATATGATAAGAGTTCACCGTTATACATAGAGACATAAGTCCAACCCATATTCAAGGCAATGTTGTGCGAATAAAACTAAAGAAGGTTATTACAGGTATGAAGGATTTCCATATTGACCCTGGAAAAACCTTAGCGGGCAAACATCACCAACCAAAAGATAATTACTATGCCAAGCATATAGTTTTCCTTAGGAAGAGATGGTCGGAGTTAGAACTCCACATCATGATGTGCTAGTAATCACTCTCAGAATTACCAATTGGGATATAAATAAGCTACTAGTCGACCGAGGGATCTCTTCAGAAGCCATATACCAAAGTTATTCAATAAACTCAACCTAAAGATAGAGTATCTAAAGGAAATGACCAGTACTTTAAATGGCTTCACCGACATAATGAAAATACTTCTAGGGAAGGTAGCAGTCCTAGTAAGAATTGAAAATATATCCAAGTTCATAAACTTTCTAGTAATAGACATCGATTCGCCATATAACACGATCTTAGGGAGATGATGAATCCACGCTATGAAATAGGTTCCATCCAACTATCACCAGAAGCTCAAATGCATTACTGATTGGGGATATATGGAAATAAGATATTGCTCGATGATTCTTTATCACTTCCATCAGACATAAACAATATAAGAATAAGGAAAAAATGATCATGAAGGAAGCAATCATAGAGGGAGTTTACCCATACAAATAAAAACTAAAGTATGAAGACCAAGTGTAGAAGAAAAAAGGGTGTACCCCTTAGATAGATTTATGGAACCACTAAAACAAGTCATGTTTGATGACTCCCACCCTGAAAAGACATTTCTGATTAGCAGCTCGCTCACCAATCACTAAAGGACAAACTGACATATCATCTCAGGGAAAACCAAGACATGTTCTCTTGATAATCGTATGATATGCTTAGGATTGATCCTGGAGTGATTTTCCACCGACTTCACGTGGATTTAACATTCCCACTGATCAAGTAAAAAGCACGCTAAACAGTCCCAAAAAAGGCAAAAATTATGGAGAAGGAAATGGGCAAAATCTGGACGTAATGTCCATCAAAGAAGTTTATTCAAATGAATCTCAAACCAGTCGTAGTAAAAAATAACAACAAAAATGGAGAGTTTCAAATAATTCACCAATTTATACAAATTTTATACCCAGGACAACTTTTATATCCCGAAGATTGATCGATTGGTCAACCCCACAAATAGCTATAAGTTCAACGAATTTCTTGGACTCCTTCATCACTATCCATGGCCTATACCATTACACAATCATTCCATTTGGACTAAAAACTATAGGATCAATCTACCAGTGGTTGGTAACTAAGATGTTCAAGCATTTAATGTGCGATACCATGGAGGTATACATAGATTATACGCTCATGAAGATAACATATAAGGGTAACCACCTGGTGAATTCGGTGAAGACATTCGAGGTGGTCCTGAGGTATTACGGATGGATCTTAATGATGCCAAATGCTCCTTTGTGGTCTAGAAAGTTTGGGGGTTATCTACTCAGTCAAAGGGTAATCAAAGCAAACCTCGATTAGATTAACGCAATTAATAATATCCAGCCACCCAAATCCATTAGGGAAGTTCAAAAGGTATCTGGAATGTTGGAAGTACTCAACCCATTCATCTCAAGATCACGTGAAATGTGATGACCTTTATTTCAGTGGCTAAGGAAGGAGAAGAACCAGGTTTAGAATAAGGAATGTTCAAAGGCACTGAAAGAATTCAAGCTCTACTTGAGCCGACCACCTCTGCTCATGGTTCTAAATCTGGGTGATCCATTCTACTTGTATCTTTAGGTGTCTGACCATGCAGTAAATTCGATCTTGGTATGCGAGAAAGAAGGGCATTAGGCCCCCAATCTATTATGTTATCAATATATTATTGGATGATGAGAAACGCTACCTTCCTTTGAAAAAAAATGTCTTACTTATTAGTAACCACCTCTTGAAAGCTAAACCATTACTTTGAGGTACACCCTACAATAGCGATCACATCATGTCCATTAAAAGCAATCCTCATAATGTCCAACCTCTCTAAATGGATGTCTAAATAGTCAGTGGAATTGGGGAGGTTTGATATCCATTCTTAACCTACAACCGCTATCAAAGGACAAGTATTGATCGATTCCATTGCTGAGTACTCTAGAGCGCATGAGCCCAATGAAAGGGAGCTCACCGGTCAAACGACACTGTGGAACCCGACCAACCCAATAAATGGACGCTCTATGATGATGCTAAGATTTAGCACCACCGGGTAAGTGATAATGAGCTCAAACAGTAGTAACCATGGTAGCCATAGAGATGTATAAGTGTATAAGTATGTAGAAGGGGATGAGTATAAGAGGAAATAAGACAATGATGTATAGTGGTTCAGCCAATTTGGCCTACATCCACTGTGAGTGTGTGATCCACTGAGTATGGGCACTAATGGCCTTGGATACAATGCACATAAGCTCCTCTCTCTCTCTCTCTACTGTGTGTACAAGAAGAGTTTTAGCTAGGGTTACAATCAATTGATCGATCCCCTGTAGGGTTGTAGGTGAAAAGTATATATAGGTCTTGGGGGGTGTAGTGTACCCCCCAAGTATTCATGGTGCATGTGAATGATGATCTAGCCAATCCCCTGTTGACACCTGTAGATGCCAAATGATGACATAATATTCCCTCACGTGAGGGTGTGATTTTGTTATAACGGTCTCCCATGTGCCATGTGAGCCTCACGCGCACTGTTCCACGCGTCTCCCAAACCACGCGCTGTGATGATGTCACCCTCGGCCTATGAGCCGAGGCCGAGGGCAAAGTTCCTTCCAGTAGTGAGACTGGTCCAATTCTGGCCTCGTACTGTCGTACCCTCGGAGGGTCATCTGGAGCCTGGTGAAGGGTCGGCCCCCTGAGGGGTCGTCTGGAGCCTGGTGAAGGGTCGGCCCCCTGAGGGGTCGTCTGGAGCCTGATGAAGGGTCGGCCCCCTGAGGGGTCATCTGGAGCCTGGTAAAGGGTCGGCCCCCCTGAGAGGTCTTCTGGAGCCTGGTGAAGGGTCGGCCCCCTGAGGGGTCGTCTGGAGCCTAGTGAAGGGTCAGCCCCCCTGAGGGGTCGTCTGGAGCCCGATGAAGGGTCGGCCCCTGAGGGGTCGTCCGTTTGGAGGTAATCTTCAGCCAAGCCGAGGATATAAACGGGTATATCAATCACCCCCCAGCTCTTAGCCATTGATGTTGTTGATATGGCTGAGGGATAGTGTTGTAATTGAAATGCGTGTATGATCAGTTAGGTGAGTGACACCTAGGCAGATACTCATTGTTGTTCCAGTTTCCAAGGCATGGCGGCTGCATACTTTGCTTGGGGATTTGTGCCCTAATGATGCCTTCCTCGTGGGTTGTGTCCTGCCTTGGTCAATGGTCCCACTCATTACTAAGGTATTTAAGAGATTTTTGAACTCTCTCTCTCTTCTTCTTCTTCGCGCCCAAGCTTTCTCTTTCTAGCTTCCAGCCTTCTTATCATTTCTGCAATCTCTACGTTTCGAGTTTGGCAGCTTTGCTATTTCTTTCTCAGGTAATCTTTCTGCCCCAGTGTCCTCTTTACTTTGATTACTTTTTTTTTGCTTTTTGGTTTTAGGCCTGTAGGGCTTGATTTGGGTCATTTTACGACTTTTCCGGCGACTGGTTGTTGTGTGTTCTTGAGTGTTCTTGAGTGAAAACCATCGATTCCCTTTGTTTTAATTTAAAAGTCTAATTTGGTCAACTGCAAACTTGTTTGTAGTTAAGTTCCCCAAATTCCTCTAAGTGTAGGGTCTTCCCTTTTAATGCTTAAGAGGCTTTATAGTTTCGCATCTGAATTCCCATCCTTGAGAGAGAAGCTCTTTGCAGAGATCAGACGAATAGAGGAAGAGGAAGAGGAAGACAAGAGACGAGGGGCCGACCCTAACTGGGTACGACCCATCTTTCCCATTCCTCTTGCCACAATAAAACCATTTGAGCCATCTGAGTCTTGTGGGTCGTCCCATCGTCCAGCCGAGTGTCATTCAAGTGAGATGGACGAGAGAGCATCCTCGCCAATTGGCGCTGGACCTTCCGGTAGGAGAGAGACATCTGACCTAAGCCCAGGCCGAGAGGCCGAGGGTATGGTCCCCTCCGAGGCTGTCCCTGTGACAACCCTATCTCCACATGCCTTCCAGATGGCCTTTCCCCTTAGTCCTCTGGCAGATGAAGAGGCCGAGGGAGAGGGGACCGAGGACGAGGGCGATGATACAGATGACCAGGTTGATACCTCCCATGCCTCTTCCTATATCTCCTCCGTTAGGGATCGCGACCTCTTGATATGGAGGCATGCCTATGGAGTGTCCCCCAATATAACTATGAGGGTTCCCTCTGACTATGAGAGGGTCTTCGAGGGTGAAGAGGGAGAGGTTGCAGTATACGAACAAATGTTCAAGGTTGGTGTCAGATTCCCTCTGCATCCTGCCATCGTAGATATCTTGTCAGCCCTTGGTGTTTCCCCCTCTCAGATTCCTCCCAATTCCTAGAGGACAATACTAGGTTACATCTCCCTATGGAAGAACGCTTTCACTGATGAGCCCTCGCCTGACGTATTCTTGGCCTGCTATAATATCACCTCCTCGTCTAAACAGCCTGGGTACTATCATCTGGGGGCGAGGAGGTCTGAGAAAAAACTTCTCCACGTGGCACAAACCTCCAACCACGATTGGAAGAAGAGATTCTTCTTTATCTCTGGGGAGTGGGAGTTCACCGCCGAGGCTCAACTTATAGCCGATGGTCCGAGGGTCCCCAAAATATGGTCTAACCCTTCAATGAAGGCCAGGTCAGAGCCCGAACTTAGTCCGGAGGAGAAGGACATCGTTGAGTATCTGAGAGGACGAGGGAGAGAGGGTGAACTTCCAAAATTTGAAGATTTGATGACCCCCCGATTCCTCAAAGAAGTTGGTCTGAGGGTTGGCCCTCTGACAGAACTATGTGAGTTAAACTGAACGTTTTCCATTCTTTACTTATTTTTGAAGTGTTTCCTCTTTATCTTTGCATTTTTCTGACGTGCCGTCCTCTTTTCAGGTCATCCTGCAGGTATATCAGACTATCTTTGGGAAATGACTGCTCCCAGATTATTATCAGGCTTGGCCAGGAAGAAAGGAAAGGGGCCTCAACAGGCTCCGAGGAAGACACAGGACGCAGGGCCGACCCCTGCTGAGCCGACCGTCGTTACGCAGAAGAGGAAAGAGCCTGAGACCCCCGTAGACCCTCGGCCAAGATCACGGACGAGGGCAAGGGTTGAGGGGTCTGAGGGAACCGCCTCCTCTTCTAGTATGGGGGCCTTCTGGTCTCAGAACTTAGCACATCTGAGGGCCGAGCCCTCATCACTCATTGCAAACTTGAGGGCAGCCAAGGCCTCAATGTTTTCTGCTCCCTCGGCCTCTGATTACGAGTTCCTGTCAAAGATGCCTCCTGCCAAAGTGTACGACTATGGTCTGCACGCCCTTGCACAGGTATTGGTCTTGACCCACCTCTTTAATTTCATTCTTTCACCAACTGTTTCCTCGGCCTCTTGACATCTCTTTATTTTTATTGTGCAGTCTGTATGCGCCTTTACTTCGGCCACCAAGTGGATGGCTGAGAACCAAGCAAAGTTCTATGAAGCCGAGAGGGCTATTCAACACGAGGCAGATCTTCAATCGGAGCTTGATACTGCAAGGGCCGAGTTGGAAAGTACCAGGACTGAGCATGGAAGGATCCTGGATCAGCTGATGAGGCATCACGACGAGGACCTTAAGGCTAGAGACTTACTTTTGAAGGAGAAGGATGGAGCCATGACCCATCGGGAGGCCCAGTTTAAGATTGAGCTGTCTGAGGCTGTGAAGAAAGCCGAGGCCGACGCTGTTGAAGCCTATAAACTCTCAGATGAGTTCCAAGGTTTCGGCCTTGAGTACTTGGAGAGAGGGATAAGGATGGCCTGTCGGTGGGTCGTCCTCAAGTTCGGCGACGTCGTCTCTTCGGTCCGCCCGTCCCTTGAAGCAGTCCAACTGGACGACCCTCTGATCGTCGAGGCTCTAACCCAGGTGGAATCCCAACATGCAGAAGGCACAGGCACGTCTGAGGCTCAGCCTGTCAGTGTCACAGAGGAAACCTCTCTTATAGATGTTGAGGCCCTGCCCTCTGATGCTGTTCCATAGGGTGGGTGGCTGTAGCCCATACCCTCTTGATGTAATTAGCATTTTTGTACTCTACTTGTAGAACACTTGATATTTCATTAATACTATCGTCTCCTTTGCTGTCTTCCATGCTTGCTTCTTGTACTATTTGCTTTGTCTTTGTTAATGCCACTAACCTCTCCCTCGTCTTTCTTAAGGGTGAACGAGGGGTTTTCCCCTGCGTTGGACCTCATTATAGCCGAGGAGTCAAATTACCAAACTAATGGTTTTTATAAAGTTTTTCCTCGTCTTTCTTGAGGACAGTGGTGGGGTCGTCCCCTCCACTGGCCCTCATTATAGCCGAGGGATGAAATTACCAAAGTAATGGCTTTAATAAAGTTTTCCCTCGTCTTTCTTGAGGACAGTGGTGGGGTCGTCCCCTCCACTGGCCCTCATTATAGCTGAGGGATCAAATTACCAAACTAATGGTTTTTAATGAAGTTTTCCCTCGTCTTTCTTGAGGACAGTGATGGGGTCGTCCCCTCCACTGGCCCTCATTATAGCCGAGGGATCAACTTACCAAATTAATGGTTTTTAACAAAGTTTTCCCTCGTCTTTCTTGAGGACAGTGGTGGGGTCATCCCCTCCACTGGCCCTCATTATAGCCGAGGGATCAAATTACCAAACTAATGGTTTTTAATGAAGTTTTCCCTCGTCTTTCTTGAGGACAGTGGTGGGGTCGTCCCCTCCACTGGCCCTCATTATAGCCGAGGGTTCAACTTACCAAATTAATGATTTTTAATGAAGTTTTCCCTCGTCTTTCTTGAGGACAGTGGTGGGGTCGTCCCCTCCACTGGCCCTCATTATAGCCGAGGGTTCAACTTACCAAATTAATGGTTTTTAACAAAGTTTTCACTCGTCTTTCTTGAGGACAGTGGTGGGGCCGTCCCCTCCACTGGCCCTCATTATAGCCGAGGGTTCAACTTACCAAATTAATGGTTTTTAGCAAAGTTTTCCCTCGTCTTTCTTGAGGACAGTGGTGGGGTCGTCCCCTCCACTGGCCCTCATTATAGCCGAGGGTGGTTCTCTGTAGATGTTTCCATGCGTACTAGAACTGATAACCATAGGATGAGGGGAAGCACTGATATTTCTCATTAATTTTCCAACTGTCCTGTTGGAGCAACTCTTATTACAATTATGGTCTATCAAGACCTTACAACACTACTGATAGTATTTCTTCAAATGATCTGCATTCCAGGGGTTGGAAAAAGGTTCCCCTTCTAGGTTTTCTAGTCTATAGGTCCCAGGGACGACTTTATCGATGACCCTATATGGGCCATGCCAATTAGGATGGAGCTTGTTGGGATTTTTCCAAGTCTTCTTGAGGACCAAGTCCCCTACTGCGATAGGCTTCTGTTTCACCCTCTGATTGTAAAACCTTGCGGTCCTCTGCTGGTAGGCGGCCTGCCATATCTCAGCGTCCTCCCTCCTTTCCTCAATCAGGTCTAAGTCGAGTCTCCTCTCTTCCGCATTTTTCTGGGGGTCATACATTTGGACTCTATGCGTAGGAAACTCAATCTCGGTGGGGATGACGGCTTCTGAGCCATAAGCTAGCATGAATTGGGTCTCTCCGGTAGAGGTCCTCACTGTCGTCCTGTATGCCCACAGCACGGCATATAACTCCTCGACCCATCTTCCTTTTGCCTCCTCAAGCCTATTCTTGATTCCATCTAGGATTGTCCTGTTTGTAACTTCTATTTGCCCATTGGCCTGAGGTCGGCCTGGGGTGGAGAAAAATTATTTGATACTCACCCTTTCACAGTACTTCTGTAGAGAGGTATTCTCGAACTGAGTCCCGTTATCCGAGATGAGGGTGTTGGGGAGACCATATCTGCATATAACATTTTTCCAAATGAACTGGAAGGTCTTCTGCTCTGTTATCCTGACCATCGGTTCGGCCTCCACCCATTTTGAGAAATAGTCAATAGCTACGGTGAGGAACCGATAGTTATTGACTGCTCTTGGCAAGGGTCCTACGAGGTCGATCCCCCACACTGCAAATGGCCATGGGGATGTGATGGAGGTAAGAGGCTGATGGGGTTGGTGAGGGATGGTGGCAAATCTTTGACATTTGTCACACTTTTTTACATATTCCGCTGCATCTTTCCCCAAGGTCGGCCACCAGTACCCCTGGGTGATCACCCTCTTCGCTAAGGATCTACCTCCGATGTGGCTTGAGCACGATCCTTCGTGCACATATTGAAAAATGGAAGGGACTTCTGAGGGATGCACACACCTGAGTAAGGGGAGCAAAAACCCATTTTTGTACAAGGTGCCTCCGATGACAGTGAATTTTGCATCCCTGTACCTCAGCTTCTTCTTTTCTTGCCTTGCTTCTGGCATCTCCCCCTCTTTAATGTACCTGATCAGAGGATCCATCCACGAAGCTTCCTGAGAAACATTTAGGCAATTGCTAAGTGTTCCCTCAGCGTCTTCAATAGTTGGCCGAAGCAAAATTTCTACTGGGACCGTCCTCCTGATGTCTGTCCTCGTTGCCGAGGCCAACCTAACAAGGGCGTCAGCACGGCCATTGTCGAGCCTAGGTATCCTCTTTAATTTCACTTCTCTGAAGCCCTTCAGTATCGACCTCACCTTCTCAAGGTACCTAGCCATCCTCTCGTCCTTGGCCTCATAGGCTCCTAGTATCTGATTCACTACTAGCCTCGAATCACTATGGACCAAAATCTGGCCGACACTAAGAGACTTGGCCAAGGAGAGGCCTGCTATCAAGGCCTCATACTCGGCCTCGTTGTTGGAGGCCTTAAAATTGAACCTCAGGGCGTACTCAATGTTTGTGCCGTCGGGTGCTGATACTATTAACCCAGCTCCGCTCCCGCTTTCGCAAGAGGACCCGTCGACGAAGAGACTCCACACGGTGCATTCTTCTGAGAAACTTCCATCGGTAAGTGACCCCTGTCTAAAGAGATATCTTCCCTCTTCGTTTTCAACCACTTTCCTTATAGCGGTGCTCGTCTCAGTCTTATCTGTAGGCGTGTCGGTGAGCTCACCCTGTCGGGTATCTATCCTCCCGAGGCCCTCATCCTCGGCTTCCTCATCTTCCTAAGTAAACTCATCCACGAAGTCTGCCAATGCTTGCCCCTTAATGGCCGTCCTAGGCTGCTACACAATGTCAAACTCCCCCAGCTCTATAGCCCAGGCCATTAACCTACCTGATTTTTCTGGCTTGTGTTGGACCTGCCTAAGAGGAGAGTCAGTAAGGATGACCATTGTATAGGATTAGAAGTATGGCTTCATCTTCCTCGAGGCATGGATCAAGGCGTAGGCCAACTTCTCCATCCTCGGGTATCTTTGCTCTGCCCTCTGGAGTGCCTTGCTGTTAAAATACACAGGCTTCTGTATCCCGTCTTCGTCTCTCACAATAACTGCACTGATGGCCGACTCTGAGACGACGAGGTACACATAAAGTCGTTCACCCTGCACGGGTCGTGACAGCAGCAAGGGAGACCCTAAGTATGACTTTAGGTCCCTGAAAGCCTCATCACACTCTTCACTCCATTCGAAGGCCTTCCTAAGGATCTTAAAGAATGGCAAACACTTGTCTGTGGCCCTAGACACGAACCTGTTCAAGGTAGCAACTCTCCCTGTGAGACTCTGAACGTCTTTAATGGACTTGGGGGTCTTCATCTCAACAAGGGCCTTTATCTTTTCAGGATTGGCCTCGATGCCTCTTTGGTTGACAATGAACCCCAAGAACTTCCCTGCTCCGACCCCGAAGACACACTTGGTCGGGTTGAGCTTCATCTGGTATTTTTCCATCGTATTAAAGGTCCTCTCCAGGTCTTCCACATGATCCTCTGCCTTCAGACTCTTAGTCAGCATGTCATCTATATAGACCTCCATAGACTTCCCAATTTGGTCTTCAAACATTTTATTTACGAGGCGTTGGTACGTTGCCCCCGCATTTTTTAGTCCAAAGGGCATGACCCTGTAACAGTATGTCCCCTTATCAGTGATGAAGGCCGTCTTCTCCGAGTTCTCAGGGTTCATGAAGATCTGGTTATACCCTGAATAGGCATGCGGTAGCGTCTACCATCTGGTCAATGCGGGGGAGGGGGAATCTGTCTTTGGGACAGTGCTTGTTGAGGTCTGTGAAGTCCACACACATTCTCCACTTCCCGTTAGCCTTTGGGATAATGACTGCATTGGACAGCCATTCAGGGTAGATGACCTCTCTGATAAATTCAGCGTCTTCTAATTTTTTGACCTCGTCCCTGATGACCTCATACTTTTCTCTAGAGTAAACTCTCCTCTTCTGCTTTACCGGCTTTACTCCTTCTACCACATTGAGCTTGTGGCACATGATTTTAGGGTCAATCCCCGGCATATCTACATGACTCCATGCGAAGACGCTTCTTCTTCTCCTCAACAGTTTAATGAGGTATTCCTTGATATTGGGCTTCAGAGACTTGCCGACTTGGATGATTTTTTCCGGGTCATCCTCATCGAGAATGATGGATTCTACCTCTTCCGCGACCTCTCCTTTCTTGAGCTTCGTCTCGTCCCTGGGGTCTAGGGTATCAATATTGTAAGTGGTCGTTGCCCTCTTGTGTGCCTCCCTTTCTTCAGCGGAGTTGTAGTAACATTCTCGCGCTGTCGTCTGGTCTCCCTGAACTTCCCCCACCCCATAAGGGGTAGGAAATTTGATCATCTGATGGACCGTAGACGGCACAGCTTCAAACCCCTTGAGGGCCACACGCCCCAGTATGATTTTGTAGGCCGAGAACACATGCCCATCCATCACAAAGAAACTGACCTTCTTGGTGAACCATCTCGGCCATTCGTCCCCCATCCTGACATCAGCCTCATACACTCCAAGGGGATGAACCTTTTCCCCACTGAACCCAATCAATGGATGATGGTACGGGACAAGTCTAGAACGATTGAGACCTAAGGCTTTGAAGCACGGCCAAAATATCACGTCTGTAGATGAGCCCCCATCTACTAGGATCCTCGGCACCTCGCACCCGTGCACCCTGGTAGTGATGACGAGAGGGTCATCATGTGGGGCTAAGAGGACTTTGAAGCCCATTCTTGAAAATCCCACTATCAGAGTGTCCATATCAACCTTCTTCCTCTTTTCTGACTTGACCTCCAGAGAGGTCGAGTGTACCGTCTTCGTCACTGCCTTGGCCTCAGCCACATGGGCCTTCCTGTCGGCGACCTCAGACCCTCCTCCTGCTAGACCCCCGGAGATCATTCTCACACCGAGCGAGATCATATTAAGCCTCTTGACAGGGCCGTGGTCGTCTCTCAGCGGGAGGTCAGGGTCGTCCTCATCATCAGAAGGTGAAGCACCTTATACCTTTGACTTACTTAAGTCTATATTGTATAAGTGTTCATCTAATTTGGAAATAGTGACAAAATTTGTTGTCTAACCTAGAATCCAAAGAACCTCAGACTTGTTCACTCTCTAATCCTCTTCAATGATCCAAACAAGGTATAAATTGAATCACACTACACACATTAGAAGTGCATACATGTGTATATATTGCTCATATTGATTGTGTGTTAAATTCCCCTTAAAATGTTGTTTTAATAATTTTTGGGGAATTTTTAAATATTTTTAAAATAATGTTTTCTTTAATAAAAGTGTGTTTATAAACTTTGTGTGGTTAAAATGCTATTATGAAAAATTATTTTTTCATTAGAATGTTTGATTGGGTAGAATATCAATGCGCCAGAGACTTTAGGGTGTTGTATGTAATTAGTTTGGATGCGCGTTTGCCAACCAATGAAATGCCAACACTTGTCATGCTCTTGTTATCTCCTTTGTGTTTGTTTTGTGAGAGAACTGCCGGGTGTATTGTGGATCGTTAGATCAAACGTTATCTATGGCCTGCATGTATTTTAAGACTATCCATGTGTTATCACTGTGGACCAATCACCTTCGTTTTAACCAACCGCTATCTTAGCACCCTTGGATCAAGTCAATATAAGGAAGACTGAATCTCAAACGTTGATTGCTTTCAGCGATCCAGAACCTTCCTTGGATCTTATATAAACACTCTCATTCTCAGTATTTTAAGACTTTTGGCAGTCGTCTAAATTGAGAGAAAAAAAAAGGAGAAGAGAGAAGTGAGAGAGAAGAGAGAAAAGAAAAGAGAGAAGAGAGAGAAAGGGAAACTGAGTTAGAAACCCTAACCCTAACCCTAAACAACTTCAAACCATATTCAAACCTTCATACTTTCAGAAATCCAAACACAACCTTGAGTGTTTGAGAGAGATTGGTGTTACTGGTTTGATCGTTTGTAGCTGTAACCTCTTGATCTGTGATCTTGTTACCAACTTAGACATTTTGGTGAGATCTGTATTTATTTTTCATAGAAATCTTAGATCTACACTATTGCATGTTATATATCACTAGATCTGCATATTTGTTTCTCGTTTTAAGAAAATATTTGTTGATTTAGATCTGTAAATGTTTTATATTTCTTGTTCTTGTGAAACTAAACGTTGACCTAGTTGGATTCTCACTTGGAGGTTTTCAATCTCGAAAATCTTTTCAAAACTAAGATTGATTAAGATCTTGACTGATTTTGAAGCAAGATATCCGTGGAATCTGGGATAGATTAAAAGGTCAAAAGGTTTCAAGTTTTGTAAGAAAGAAAGAAAAGAAAATCACAGCATATAGTCTTTATATGTAATTTTCTAGGATTGTCTGTACAAACTAAGTGTGTGTGAGTTCATGCATGTGGATAGAAATCACATCACAAACACTTGACACACTACCACACTGAAAGTGTTGGGTATAAGATCAAAGATTATTGAGTCGACAAAAAGAAAGCTAAAGCAAAGTGGAAGTTATCAAACTGGAAGAACATCATCCACAATCAGATCTACAAAGAAGTTAAAAGGACACCAAGTGGGGTATATTCCTAAACTTAGAATAGGCTGAGTTGTGTGCATGTATGTTGTATTGTTTGTAACTGTTATTTATTTTTAGTGGATTTTTACTTTCGTGACTTAGAAGTCACCGTGGATGTTTCCTCTATTGGGAGAGGTTTTACCACGTTAAAAATAGTGTGTTCTGATTATCTTCATCTCCTCATCTCATTCTATAGTGTGCTGATATTTTGAAACTATCTTAGTTCTAAAACTGATTACAAAGTCTTGGTTATTCTCGTACATAAGTTTTTGTAAACACATCTCGTTGTTTATCATTTTTTTATTTTCAAAAGAAAAGGGTTTCTTCAACAAACAACTCGGAGTTGCTTATACAGTTTAATCTTTGTATTAAACGGCATTAGTAACGTTTTTCAATTGGTATCAGAGCCCTGTAAACTTTTATTTCAAAAAGGATCTTGTGTTTCTGAAATCATTTTCTGAAAATCTTAACTATGGACGAGAAGAATGAAAGGTTTGGTAATCTGTCCAGACCTCCACTCTTTGATGGAGACAAATTTGCTTACTGGAAAGTAAGAATGGTTGCCTTCATCCAAGGGACTTTAGGAGATGATGTCTGGGACATTAATGAAAATGGATATACTTATCCTACTAAACCATCCACTGAAGGAAGTGATGAGAGGGTAAAGAAAATCTTAAGTGAGTTTACCCTAGAAGAGAAAATAATTTCTCGTAATAACAATAAAGGCAAGAATGCCATCTTTATGTCTATTAATGAGTATGAGTTCAAGAGAATCTCATCTTGTGCCACTTCCAAGGAAGCTTGGGACACATTAATCACTGCCCATGAAGGAGACTCAAGAGTTAAAGCTGCTAAAACTCAAATGCTTACCCAGTAGTACAACTCTTTAATTATGTCTGACTCTGAGACTTTTGATGACTTTTATATGAACCTAACTGATATAGTTACTAAGTTGCATGCTAATGGTATAACATATGATAGGAATGAGATTGTTTCTAAAATTCTAAGATCATTACCACAATTAAATCAGTCTCAAAGAAAACAGCCCAACTCTAACTTGAGTTTTTCTTCTAAGATATCTAAACTTGAGACTAATTTGATCAAATGTGACTCTGATGAGGAGTGTGATATAGACAAACTAGATAATCAGATTGCCTTAATGTCCAAACAATTTAAGAAAATTGTTAAATTTAGAAATAAAGAGGCATCTAAACAAGGCAAGCCTAATTATCCAACTGTGTCTAATCCCAAACCTCATGAGAGAGGTCTTGACAAACATCCTAAGGACAACAACTTCAGATCTAACAGAGACCTTAAAAAGATTGAATGTTTTAGATGTGGGAAACTAGGTCACATTGCTCACGATTGCAGAGTTAATCTGAATAAAACCAAAACACACAAGAGAGCCAATATCTGTAAAACTTGGGAAGATTCAAGTGACTCTGATGAAGAAGAACTTGAGTCATCTAATGTATTTGACCCTTGCATGTCCTTTTTTGCTAAGATCATTTATAATGATGATATGCCTGTGTCTGATAATAATACTTCTACTTCTGCTCTTGTGAATACTTCTTTGACTGGCCTAGATGCCTTGTTATCTGAAAATGTTGCTAGCTCTAGTTCCGTGTGTGTGAGTCAAATAGATCTCGATAACGACGATGTAAATGGGTGCGTAAGTACTAAAACTGAATCATTAGGGGTCACTGCACACACTTCACTTAGCGACTCAGACACAGATGACCTCCCAGATATTCATACTTTGTATGCTAAAACTCTTAAAAAAGGCACTAGACTGGAGAAGACTGTTAGAGACCTGACTAAGAAATTAGATGATCTAAGTCTTATTGTGAAGCTGAATGCCGAAGAGTACACTAACCAGTGTCTGACACATCAATCAGAAATTGAAACTTTTGATCAAAAATTAAAAGAGTTGACTAAAACTAATGAAACCCTGGAAATGAAATACAAGGGAACATTATTAGAACTGGAATAAGCAAAAACAAAGACAACACCTGTTTTCAAAAAAATTTCTAAGTTTGAAAAAAATTCAAATTGTTTCAGTGACTTTGTTGTTGACTCTAAGACCAATTCTGATGATAGAACCGGTATTGGTTTCTGCCCTAAGAATAAACCACAAACTAAAAATTTTGAACCTATCAAGTTTGTGTCTGGGGGCAAAAGACCAATCGAAACATGTCCAGATTTTCATTTTATTAAAAAGGAATATGATCAAAAGCAACAACAGAAAGACATTGGAGAGTCTAGTAACTCTAAGGCTGACAGTACAATTGAGACTAAATAGGTCTGTCCTCTGATCAGAAAGGCTGAATCTACCTTTAAAACCATACCTCCTAGGAATAAGACTTCTCAACAGAATCCTGTCAAACCCATCTTTAGAAGTTTCCCTAAGGAACTACATCCCTCAAGCAATCAATATTGCTCCTACTGTGACGTTTATGGTCATTCATTTGAAGGTTGTTATGCTAGGCGTATAAACACCCCTGTGTATAACACTCTTGTTTACAAGAACTTTAACTACTCTAGGCAAAATCGTAACCATTATGTCCTTCCAAGACAACCTGACAAGAACTCTAACTACAGGAATAGAAAGACCAAAACTAAGAGTTCATTTAAGAGAAAGGCTCCCAGAAACTTTCCTAAACCAAAAGCTCAACTTTTCCACAAAAATCAGTTTGTTGCGCCAAATGCTTTTCGACAAAAAGCTGCTTCTCGAAAATTTTATGAAATGAGAGCAAACTTGCGCAAAATTAAAACTAGAGCTATTTGGGTTAGAAAAGATGATCTTTTACACCAAATGAAGTGTAACATTGTTATCATTGCCTTTAAGGCTGAACACACTTCATCTGGTTGGTATTTAGATTCAGGATGCTCCAAACATATGACAGGAGATGAAACCAAACTCTTAAACAAAACCATATTTGCTGGAGGTAAAGTAGTTTTTGGCGACGGAGTTTCATCCCAGATCATAGGTAAAGGAATCCTAAAAGAAGAGGGAATGCCTGTTTTGGAAAATGTACTTTTAGTTAAAGGCCTTAAAGCCAACCTCCTAAGTATATCACAATTTTGTGACTCAGACCATACTGTTACCTTTTCAAAGAACAATTGCAAAATTCTAAATGATAAAGGTGAATGTATCATTACCAGATTTACAACACCTGACAACTGTTATACTGTCAAGACTACTTCTGAAACCTGTAACATTGTCAGAATGGATGACAATGAAATCTGGCATAATCGTATGGGTCACCTAAGTTATGATATCCTTGGTAGATTGTCTACTCAAGAGATAGTTAGAGGAATTCCTAAAATTAAACCTATTTCTAGTGTTGTTTGTGGTCATTGCCAGGAAGGAAAAATAGTTAAGACTTCGCATAAAAAAGTTAAAGACATTCTCACCTCTAGACCTCTAGATCTCATCCACATGGACCTTATTGGTCCCTCTAGAACTGTTAGTCTTTGTGGACACAGTTATATCCTTGTCATGGTTGATGATTTTACACGATTCACTTGGGTTGCCTTCTTGAAACATAAATCTGACAAGTTTTAGAAATTTTTGAAAATTTTACTAAGAATTAAAAATGAGAAGGACACACAAGTCAATCGCATTCGTAGCGATAGAGGGGGAGAGTTCATAGACACGGGAATAGTTGAATATTGTGACTACAACGGTTACAAACATGAATTCAGTGCCCCCAAGAGTCCTCAGCAGAATGGTGTTGCTGAAAGGAAAAACCGAACTCTTCAAGAGATGGCACGTGTCATGTTGCATGCCAAATCTCTACCTAAGTACTTCTGGGTAGAATCTATTAGAACTGCATGTCATATAATTAATTGGGTTTACCTTAGGAAAAACACTAAACAAACCTATTATGAGTTGTGGTACAGAAAGAAGCCTAATCTGAAATACCTAAGAACTTTCGGAAGTCTGTGTTATGTCTGTAAAGACAGAGAACATTTGTCTAAATTCGAGACGCGTGGTGATAAAGCCATCTTTTTAGGTTACTCAACAAACAGTCGTGCATATCGTATATACAATATGCGTACTAAGACCCTTATGGAGTCGATAAATGTAATTGTAAGCGACACTATTGTTGAAAATAAGATATCTAAATCACCTATTGTGGTTGAATCTGAAAATGATTTCAAAAATGATTCACCAGAAATAGATGACTCATTACCTATTGAGAGTCTAGAAGTACCTGGCTGGGTCTCTAAAGATCATCCCATTGACAACGTGGTCGGTAATCCTAATGAGCCAGTCCATACTAGATCCCAATTAAGAAATTATGCTAATTACGCATGTTTCGTCTCCCTTGTGGAACCGAAAAATGTTAATGAAGCATTGAATGACGCACACTGGATTTCTGCTATGCAGGAAGAACTTTTACAATTTGTCATTCACGATGTCTGGTATCTTGTACCGCGGCCTCAAAACAAAAATGTTATTGGAACACGTTGGATCTTTAAGAATAAATCTGACGAAAATGGGGTAATCCTTAGAAACAAAGCTAGACTAGTTGCTCAAGGTTACTCACAAATAGAAGGGATAGATTTTAGCGAGACATTTGCCCCAGTCACTCGTCTTGAATCTGTTCGACTTCTTTTCGCCATAGCGTGTCACTTAAACTTTGCACTTTATCAAATGGATGTCAAGTCTGCCCTCCTCAATGGAATTCTATTCGAAGAAACGTATGTAGAACAACCCAAAGGGTTCATTGACCCAAAATACCCAGACCATGTCTTTCGTCTAAAAAGGCTTTGTATGGCTTAAAACAAGCTCCTAAAGCTTGGTATGAACGCCTATCCAACTTTTTGTTGGATAAGGGTTTTAAGAGAGGGGGAAATGACCAGACCCTCTTTGTCAAACATTTTGACAAAAACATTATTATAGCCCAAGTCTATGTAGACGACATCATCTTTGGGTCTACTTCAACATCTGAAGTTAAATCCTTTTCTGCTATTATGCATAAGGAGTTTCACATGTCCCTTATGGGGGAGCTACAGCTTTTCTTAGGATTTCAAGTGAAACAGAATTCTGATGGATTATTTGTCTCTCAAACTAAGTATGCCTTAGATCTTGTTAAGAAGTTTGGTTTAGATAATGCTAAAGTTGCCAAAATGCCAATGAGTACTATTGTTAAATTATGTAAAGATGAAAATGGGAAGTCAGTTGATTCCACACTTTATCGTAGTATGATTGGTAGTCTACTCTATCTAACTGCCTCACGACCAGATATAATGTATGCTGTATGTCTGTGTGCTCGTTACCAGAATAACCCTAAAGAGAGCCATTTATCTTGTGTAAAACGTATAATAAAGTACATAAAAGGCACTCTTAATCTTGAACTTAGGTACACTAATGATACCTGCAGCACCATCATAGGGTATACTGATGCTGATTGGGCCGGTTGTACTGATGACAGTAAAAGTACATCAGGTGCCTGTTATTATATCGGCAATAATTTAGTAGGTTGGAGTAGCAAAAAGCAAAATTGCACATCTTTATCTACGGCTGAGTCCGAATATATAGCAGCTGGAAGTTGCTGTGCTCAATTGTTATGGATAAAACAAATATTAAGCGACTATGGGATTAAAGAAGATCAGTTACAATTGTATTGTGACGATCAAAGCGCAATTAACATATCTAAAAACCCGGTTCAACACTCGTGAACTAAGCATATTAAAATAAGACATCACTTTATACGCGAACTTGTTGAGACTAAGGAGTTAGAATTTCATTACCTACCTACTGATTTGCAACTTGCAGACATGTTCACTAAACCTCTAGACTGTAACAGATTTCTGTATTTGCGTCATTCTATAGGTATGGTATGTTCTGATTAATCTCTTAAGACCGTAATTTTTTACCCTTTGTCCATTTGAGACAAAATGGGTGAGAAATTTGAGTCTTACGGGTTCAATGTTTTGTTCACATTTAATCTAAACTGCTTGATCATTAGTGCATATTTCCTGGAATCTCTTCTACTGGTTTTCTACCATTTCTCTCTAGTGTACAAATTTGTAAATAGTTGAGTTATGTAATTTTTGACTTTCTAGGAAATGGGTAGATAGTATCTTTTGCATAGGACTAGGTTTTATTTTTTTGGTTCCCTAAGAGTTTAAGCTAACTCAAAGGAGATTTTGTCTCATATTTCCAAAGGGGGAGATTGAAGCACCTTATACCTTTGACTTACTTAAGTCTATATTGTATAAGTGTTCATCTAATTTGGAAATAGTGACAAAATTTGTTGTCTAACCTAGAATCCAAAGAACCTCAGACTTGTTCACTCTCTAATCCTCTTTAATGATCCAAACAAGGTATAAATTGAATCACACTACACACATTAGAAGTGCATACATGTGTATATATTTCTCATATTGATTGTGAGTTAAATTCCCCTTAAAATGTTGTTTTAATAATTTTTTGGGAATTTTTAAATATTTTTAAAATAATGTTTTCTTTAATAAAAGTGTGTTTATAAACTTTGTGTGGTTAAAATGCTATTATGAAAAATTAGTTTTTCATTAGAATGTTTGATTGGGTAGAATATCAATGCGCCAGAGACTTTAGGGTGTTGCATGTAATTAGTTTGGACGCGCGTTTGCCAGCCAATGAAATGCCAACACTTGTCATGCTCTTGTTATCTCATTTGTGTTTGTTTTGTGAGTGAACTGTCCGGTGTATTGTGGATCGTTAGATCAAACGTTATCTATGGCCTGCATGTGTTTTAAGACTATCCATGTGTTATCACTGTGGACCAATCACCTTCGTTTTAACCAACCGCTATCTTAGCACCCTTGGATCAAGTCAATATAAGGAAGACTGAATCTCAAACGTTGATTGCTTTCAGCGATCCAGAACCTTCCTTGGCTCTTATATAAACACTCTCATTCTCAGCATTTTAAGACTTTTGGCAGTCGTCTAAATTGAGAGAAAAAAAAGGAGAAGAGAGAAGTGAGAGAGAAGAGAGAAAAGAAAAGAGAGAAGAGAGAGAAAGGGAAACTGAGTTAGAAACCCTAACCCTAACCCTAAACAACTTCAAACCATATTCAAACCTTCATACTTTCAGAAATCCAAACACAACCTTGAGTGTTTGAGAGAGATTGGTGTTACTGGTTTGATCGTTTGTAGTTGTAACCTCTTGATCTGTGATCTTGTTACCAACTTAGACATTTTGGTGAGATCTGTATTTCTTTTTCATAGAAATCTTAGATCTACACTATTGCATGTTATATATCACTAGATATGCATATTTGTTTCTCGTTTTAAGAAAATATTTGTTGATTTAGATCTGTAAATGTTTTATATTTCTTGTTCTTGTGAAACTAAACCTTGACCTAGTTGGATTCTCACTTGGAGGTTTTCAATCTCGAAAATCTTTTCAAAACTAAGATTGATTAAGATCTTGACTGATTTTAAAGCAAGATATCCGTGGAATCTGGGATAGATTAAAAGGTCAATAGGTTTCAAGTTTTGTAAGAAAGAAAGAAAAGAAAATCACAGCATATAGTCTTTATATGTAATTTTCTAGGATTGTCTGTACAAACTAAGTGTGTGTGAGTTCATGCATGTGGATAGAAATCACATCACAAACACTTGACACACTACCACACTGAAAGTGTTGGGTATAAGATCAAAGATTATTGAGTCGACGAAAAGAAAGCTAAAGCAAAGTGGAAGTTATCAAACTGGAAGAACATCATCCACAATCAGATCTACAAAGAAGTTAGAAGGACACCAAGTGGGGTATATTCCTAAGCTTTGAATAGGCTGAGTTGTGTGCATGTATGTTGTATTGTTTGTAACTGTTATTTGTTTTTAGTGGATTTTTACTTTCGTGACTTAGAAGTCACCGTGGATGTTTCCTCTATTGGGAGAGGTTTTACCACGTTAAAAATAGTGTGTTCTGATTATCTTCATCTCCTCATCTCATTCTATAGTGTGCTGATATTTTGAAACTATCTTAGTTCTAAAACTGATTACAAAGTCTTGGTTATTCTCGTACATAAGTTTTTGTAAACACATCTTGTTGTTTATCATTTTTTTTATTTTCAAAAGAAAAGGGTTTCTTCAACAAACAACTCGGAGTTGCTTATACAGTTTAATCTTTGTATTAAACGGCATTAGTAACGTTTTTCAGAAGGGTCGTCCCCTCTTTTTTGAGGACCTTCTCTACATGCATCGCCTCGCTTCTTTCTGGGGTCGTCCCCTCGGCCCCTCTTGAAGGCACCTTTGTCCACGTACTTTCTGAGCTTCCCTTCTTTCAGCATCTTCTCAATCTCATCTTTCAGAGCAAAGCATTTGTCTGTTATGTGGCCGCGGTCTTGGTGAAATTCACACCACAGGTTCTTATTCCTCTTGCTGGGGGCTGCCCTCAGCTTCTCAGGCCACTTCAGGGACCAGTCACTCTTTATCTCATTGAGAATCTGTTCACAGCTGACCGTTAGAGGGGTGTAACCAGCGAACTTGTCATCCGTGGACCTCTTCTTCCCCTCTTTGTTCTTCTTAGGGTATTTACCCCCACCAGCGCCTCCTTTTTCGTCTTCGTATTTTGCGACCATCGCCTCTTCTGCGTTCATCACCTTTCCTGCTGTCGACAGCAGCTCAGCCATCGTCCTCGGAGGGTCTTGAGCAAGCTTCCATAACAGCTTCCCCTTTTGGAGTCCTCCAGTCAGGGCTGTCATAGCTATGCTCTCCTCATAGTCTTCCACCTCCAGCTTCTTTTTATTGAATCTGGCTATGTAGTCCCTCAGGCTCTCATTCTTCCCCTGCTTAACATAGAGCAGGTGGGTGGTCTTCTTCTGTGGCCTCACCCCAAAGCAAAAGTTGTGGATGAACAGGTCTGCCAACTGCTTAAAGTTTTCAATGGAATTTTTTGGAAGAGACGTGTACCAGATATGTGCAGCCCCTGTCAGGGTACCAGAAAAGGCACGACACCTCATCTCATCTGAGATAGAGTATATGTCTGCTGATGATTGATACATCTCAACATGGTGGATAGGGTTGGTGCTCCCGTCGTATCTTGGGGTGACCACAGGTGGCTTGAACCTTGATGGCGTAGGGAAGTTGACTATCTTCGCCACAAAGGGTGAGCCTATGGTGTATCCCTTCTGAAGAGGGTCCCGGCTCTTCATTATATCACCGATCTTATCCTCTAGTCGTTGGATTGAGTCATTCCAGGGCCTCACAGGGTCCGCTTGGCCGATGTTATCCCCTGCCGCCTCTTTAAGGTGGACGGAGGGTTCTGCTGCGGCAGGCCTATGTCGGCTGTTTACTTCCCTTTGGCCGTCATCCCGTCCTTGGGGTCGGCCATCTGCTGCCTCCCTCCTGGACCTCGCAGCACTTCTTGACCTGGACAATTTTTCCCGCAGGTCATTTACTGGGCCCAGCCTCTCAAAGGCTGACCCCCTGCTCAAGCGATCAAAAGCAGAGCCTCTCGGGGGATCATCAGGATTTGGTCTCCCGCACTTTCCTCTACTATCCTGGAGAGGTCGTACAGTATTGTTGGAGACCTCATATGGTTCCCAGCATTCTATAGGGGCCTCCTCTCCCTCCAGATCGTCATACCTGTCCTCAGGGCAAGGGTTTCCTTGCCTCCCCAGGCGTAGACGCCGGGGGTCAGCAACATCCCTACAATGCTGAGGGGGTGGCAGGTCTTTGCGTGGTGCCTGGGGTGGTCCCCTGGCCTCATGCTGTCCTGGAGCTGCTGCCGGAGTAATCATCTCAGGTGAAACCCCTGGTGGTCTTAGTATGTTCTGGCTTAGAGCTGTGAACTGCTCCTGCATCATCCGCTGGCTTGCTTCCAGAGACTTTAAGGCTGCCGCCACATCAGCCATCTCAGACTGAGGCGGCGGCTGACTGGAACTGGGTCTTCCCCCCTCATCCGGCGGGGGAAGCGGTGGCGGTGGCATTTCAGGTGCCATGTGTTTGAGCTATGAAAAGCTGAACTGAAGAAAAGACTGGTGAGCTTGAGAACCTTAGTGGGTCTCTTTCAATGGTGAAACATCTCCTCTCAGGGGGAGTGCTGGCTCACCACCAGAGTGCCCAGTGAGGTCAAGCTGTACAAAGGAAGAGATGTCTTCTCGATTCCCACAGACGGTGCCAAACTGATGATGCTAAGATTTAGCACCACCGGGTAAGTGATAATGAGCTCAAACAGTAGTAACCATGGCATCCATAGAGATGTATAAGTGTATAAGTATGTAGAAGGGGATGAGTATAAGAGGAAATAAGACAATGATGTATAGTGGTTCAGCCAATTTGGCCTACATCCACTGTGAGTGTGTGATCCACTGAGTATGGGCACTAATGGCCTTGGATACAATGCACATAAGCTCCTCTCTCTCTACTGTGTGTACAAGCAGAGTTTTAGCTAGGGTTACAATCAATTGATCGATACCCTGTAGGGTTGTAGATGACAAGTATATATAGGTCTTGGGGGGTATAGTGTACCCCCCAAGTATGCATGGTGAATGTGAATGATGATCTAGCCAATCCCCTGTTGACACCTGTAGATGCCAAATGATGACATAATATTCTCTCACGTGAGGGTGTGATTTTGTTATAACGGTCTCCCATGTGCCATGTGAGCCTCACGCGCACTGTTCCACGCGTCTCCCAAACCACGCGCTATGATGATGTCACCCTCGGCCTATGAGCCGAGGCCGAGGACAAAGTTCCTTCCAGTAGTGAGACTGGCCCAATTCTGGCCTCGTACTGTCGTACCCTCGGAGGGTCGTCTGGAGCCTGGTGAAGGGTCGGCCCCCTGAGGGGTCGTCCGGAGCCTGATGAAGGGTCGGCCCCCCGAGGGGTCGTCTGGAGCCTGGTGAAGGGTCGGCCCCCCTGAGGGGTCGTCTGGATCCCGATGAAGGGTCGGCCCCTGAGGGGTCGTCCGTTTGGAGGTAATCTTCAGCCAAGCCGTGGATATAAACGGGTATGTCAGTCTATATTGATGGAGCATCCAATTCAAATGATCAAGAGTATGGATTATCATAATAACTCTAAAATATATTGTACTCGAGCAGGGAATACCACTTGGCATCGAGCAACGAAGCCAAATATGAAGCTCTTATCAACATATTAAAGAAAGTATAATTAACACTAGTCACCTTAAAGTATATTATGATCCAAGGTTAGTATCTAACCAAATATTAGGAGACTATAACACCAGGGATGAGCGCATGTCAACATACCAACATATTTTCTAGTACTTGGTCACCAAATTCAAGTACGTCCAAGTCTAATATTTCCCAGAGGAAATAATAGTCATGCAAATGCGTTAGCTATTTTGTCCTTAACTACTGACTCTGATCTCAAGTGAACAATCGAAGTAGAATATCTGGCCCAACCGAACATCTTAAAGAGTATTCGACCAAGTTCTCTCTATCCAAAGGGATCCTAACTAGATCGATCTGATTGAGCCATATTTTCTACTTTCTAGACAAGTAGTGTATCTTTTCACTTATCACCAATAGTGTAACACAATTTAATAGGGTACCATTCCAAGTCTTCTTCGAAAACCATGACATTAAACACTATTACAACTCGGTAGCCTATCCTCATAGCAACGGGTATGTTGAGCCCTCCAATAAAATCGTGCTCGACGAAATGGAGTGATTGGAAAAGGAAAAAGGGTTTTAGGTGGACGAGCTTCCTGAAGTCCTCTGATCATACCAAACAATACCCATGAGGTTGATTGAGGAAATGCCCTTTGCCTTAGATTAGGGAATAAAAGCCATAATTCCATTACAGACAGCTTACTGACCATGAAATTGACCATTATCGATCGAAGCATTAATGAGGAAATCACAAGGACCGACCTCAACCTGGCCGAGGAAAGAAGAGAACAAACATTGATAAAATTGTCATCCTAGCAACAATAGTTATCAAGGAAATATAATAAATTCAGCAACTTGAAGAAATTTCAGGTCGAAGATTGTGTGCTCAGGAAGTTCATCGGCGCTACGAGGAAGCCGTGATACGACAAACTGGGGCGCAACAAGGAATGACCATTCATTATCATTATGGACAACCTCCAGGGGACCTACCATCTAAATTGAATGGAGGGTATGGAGATAGCTAGGGCTTGGAATGCAACGAAACTTAGTAAATTTTATATCTGAAGTTTTTAGTGACTATATATCTTTATGCAACTTCTTGGATGTTCAAAATTCAATTAATTCAATTAACTTTATTATTGTTCTAAATCATAGGCCAACATCATTAAAAAATTATCCGATCACGTTATGATTGCCATATTAATATCTTATTATGAACAAACTTGGTCATGTTTTCATCATTAGCAAACACGAAAACATCAAGAATTTCCCTAGGTAAGATAAAGACCCATTGAGGGATCCCTAGGCACTAATTAATTCGACACGGGTCGGGTTAAATTCGGAATGGGTGGATGGCCCAACAACCAGGCTCATTCTCGCCATAGTTTGGTTATAGGCATAAGGTGGTGTGACGAAACTATCCTAAAATGTAAGACCAATAACAACACATGCTCAACGTAGAAAATGGAAGTATGCAGACACAAAATTGACTTACAATTTCATTCATATCATTTATTTAGTACAAGGCTGACCATGGTCGGTCAAATTACAAGTGATTGACGTACAAGATTAAAAATAATAAAAGCAACTGTCATCTTCCATGAGTCAGCAACTCGATTATGGAAGCTCAACGACCATCATCGGTGTTAGGTTGAAACTCATTATTAATGTCACGATCGACAAGATAATTCTTCACCTATTGTATTAAGATTCCGTCAGGTGGTATCTAACACTCATAACTTCCAAGAGAAGGCAACCGAGTAAATGGAGAATCTACATGGTATATAATTGAGAATACTTAAGGATTTGTTAAACATCTAGGGTATTTAGCTAGCCATACTTATAGGTTACCTTCCTGGCTTCATTCAAATATAATGGGGGGTTTATCCAACCTTTTTCATAACCAATAACCCAGACTTCCCAAACTGGTACCTTAGTTTGATATTCTAGGGATGCAAACCATGTCTAATTGCTTCATTCTTTTTTAAGGCCTGCTCATTTTTGCGGAGATCCTCTCTCAGAGAAATATTTTCAATTTAAAGTAGAACAACTATGTTTCTAACTTCCCCAAGCTCTACCTGACGACTAATGACTACACTCCCCTGGTCTCCATAAGTATTTGTTATCTTTTGAAGCGCTTGATGAATAACGATAAATATTACTCAGGCTCAATAAGAGGCATCTCCTCCAAAGATAAAATCTAAATCTTCACTATCTTGGATGATTGGCACCAAGGCCAAATTATTATCGAACTAAAAAAGAAAAATAAAGGCATTTAAAATGAAAATCCGAGTAACAAAAAAAATGAGAGCCGAGGAAAATAAGATGAAGCCAAAAGGTTATATCATTTTAATCATTAAACATTAGGGAAATCCCTTACAAGAGAATACATAATAAAATACATGGAATTCAAAATACAAGATGATCTTAAACTAATCTACTTAACAGGAGAGTCCTCGTTTGAGAGTGTGCTTCTCGATGGTAGCTACCCAAATATAAATTAATTCACCTAATTCAAGAAAAAAAATTGTTACTTTATTCTTAAAAAGGGTTTAACAATACAAAAGTATATTTGACAATAAGTTTACTAACTTTTACAATCTATCAATTTTTAATTTTTTTTTATTAAAATAATGATTGTAAAATATGCGAAGAGAGTAAAAGAAGCACAAAACCAGATGTATGAGGGGAAAACCCACCAACGGGAAGAACCTTGGGCCGATAAGAACAAAAAATGCACTATGGAAGAGTTTTATAATTGAATAAACAGACTTACAACTTCATGACACTACGACCAACTAGACACTATTTCCCAGCATATTCTCTGTAGATTGCACCAACAACTGGAGTACGCTGCACACCTGCGATTGGTTTTGGTCCGGAACCAATGCTTTTGAATCCTCTGGCAAAAACTTATCTTCTTTAAATTTAAACAACTTTGTTGTTTCGGGATGCAACTCTCAAGCAACCAAAAAGATACACCTAGGATCTTTAAGGGAATACTATAGCTATGTTTGTTGGGGTGTTTGCAAAGGTGTGGTACTTTAAACCTCAAAACGAGTTTTCTAAGCTAAGGAAGAGAAAATATTTACTCACAAATGAAGATTAGATTTTTGAAACAAGGTGAGTAAATATATATCTATTGGAAACAATTTCTTGAAAGAACTCAAAGAAGAGGAGTAAAAAAACGTGCTCTAAAATATATGAAATTTTTTTAACAATAATTTGTTTCTAAAGATCACTCTCGATTTGGAAGAGTAGACAATACATTAACTTATAGCCTTTCGGTTTGAAAATATTTAAATGCTCAAATGATAGGTTTCGCTATTAAGGTGTGAAATAGTCACATCATGGTCTAAGTCACCCAAAACATTGCACTTGACACACTAGACAAGATTATGATAAGAAATGATCTTGTGCAAAATTGACTTTCAGTGCTGTCAGACGCGTGTGACCGCAAGGTCGCTGCAATAAGCGATTGCATCACTGCGACAAATTTAAAGCGATCTAGGTCGCGCAATGGTCCAAAGTTTTTACACATGGACACAAGAGACGAAAAAGATAATGTGCTACCTCGAGGAGGACCATCGCTTCGGTGGAACTGCTATGAATCCAGTCGCGCCTTTTCCAAAGTTATGGACAAGAAAACGCCAATGACAAGTTCCATTGTAACGAGGAAAGCCATAACTGAGGCAAAATTAAGGCGAGGAAAGTCGCGCATGTACGCAGAGATTTTGTCTAGTTCGCCTTTAGAATATTTTTCAACATATATTTTGAGGCAAACTCCAAATATGTTTGTTTCTTGTATGAACACTCATACTTAAAATACACAAAAGATGTAATTATTCACAAAATAGATTTTTCTAGATGAAATATATATTAAACAAAATTATAAAACCAAAGTCAATTAAAAAAAAATTCCAATAATAAAAACAGATTAATCAAGATGAATCTAAGTCTGGTAAGTCTTATATCATTTCCTAAATGGTGTGCTTGAGGTTTGGTATTTAGTGAATTCGATTTGCTAATGAAGTTTTTCTGTGACCTCTTGGGCAAAGACTTAAATATGTTTTAATTAAGAAATTTAGATAATATACTATGTGGAGCACATTGAGGATATTGCACTCTTACATTCTCTAATACCACCCTATCCTGATCAATGATAATCTTGTCTTGATCAATGTCATTCTTTTACTTCTCGACGACCTCTTCTTTATCCGTTACCTCCACATTGAGGAGTTCCAGGTGAATAAAGACTTATGGATGAAGTCCAATTATTTTTTGGCAAGGGAAAATCCCTATCCCAACTTTGTTGAAGGCACTGCTTTTGGCCTCCAACACAGTCCCCAAAAACTGGGTGGAGTTTTCGACATCCTTTGAATTTCATTACAGTATCGTGATCCTTAGCCTTTTTGGGGAAACATCAAAGGTTGTTTGTGTCTCATCCATTTCCTTATTTAGATCGGCATTCTCCTTCTCCTGGATAGTTTTCTTTTCAAGGAGATTGGCGAAGTCTACCATAAACTGCAGATTGAAAAAAAGTAAGACAAATAGTGTAAGAAAAGTTTAAAGTTACAAGGATTCTACCAAATAAAATCAACAGTTATTAAGGAGAAAGTTTGGTCATCATGAGAGAGAAGCATGTCATTGGATAGGCTTTTGACCACAACTTTATTGATCGAGAGACAAGATCCCCTCATTAGACCAAGAGCTAATTATGCATGTCTGATCACCAACATCAAGGCTCTTCACCTTGTTGGGGGCATCCACAGTGAAAAGGCAACAATGGTATATAGAGTCACTTGTATTTTAGGTTACATACATAAAGATCTAATTTTTAACCAAATTTTATCTTCATTATAATTAGGTGTGCATGCATGATAGATTCCAAATTAAATATACCAAACCACACAATCTAACCAAAATAACCAAAATAAGTTTTGAGGAAAAATCCCCTTAGGGAAAAACCTATATTTTAGTAATGTAAAATAATTTGACATATTCAATGACTTATAAACTATTTAGAGATCTACTAATTATGATGCAAAGGGTCTTCAAATCTTTGAAAGAAAGTGATGCAGTCCAGCACCACCCATAGGAAGTAGCTCTTCCCTCGGTATCCATCGATCAGCCTCAGGATATGATATCATTTTTTCTTCAGTAGAGTCGCAACTCCACAATCATCCATAGAGAAATATCCATTGGTGTTTGATGAGTGTATGGAAATAGGGTTTGACAAAACTCAACAAATCATATTAAGGGATGTATGATTTGGAAAAGAAAAGCTTTCTATGAAACAAAAGAAAGGAAACTTTTGGTGCAGGTATAACAACTAATTTTCACCAAACGTTCTGTGCAAAATAAGGAAAAAGAATATTTTTTATTGGAACTCGTTCAAATGAAAGTAGGACTAACGAAAACCAAATTTCGTTCTAATGAGGTCCAATCTTGTTCTAACAAAAGGCAAAATTCGTTCGAACGCCTTTCCAATGACCTTCCAACAAGATTAGTTTTAACAAACAGATGACACTTATTCGAAGCTCTTTAGAAGTCCATTCTAACAACTTCAACTCTTCGTTCTAACGATATTGAAACTTCGTTCGAACGAATAAGGGAGTTTGTTCTAATGAGAGTCACATCTCATTCTGACGAGATCAAAATAAAAAAAAAAATTAATATTTTTTATAAAAATTGCCTCGAATAAAAAATCATCCCGAAATATAATTAACTGGGAAAAATGAAAAAGAAAAAATCCATATACCTCCATAATGTTATCGTCTAAAATTTGTCTACAAATTAATTGCCTTAGCTTGGAAATTCCAATGATAAACAATAAAAAATAAGGAAATTATAGTTACAAACTTGCTAAATCGGGAGGCAAAGAGTGAGATGAGAGACAAAGAAGGAAATAGGCATTTAAATGGTTCGGCCCAATATGGTACCTATATCCACTGGTGCAGTGTTGATTCTTTGTATATTATTTGACAATAGCCATGAAAGTTAGAATATAAGCTCTATGAGTCTTCTCCCTAGGGTTTGCTTATATCCGTTCAGTAGAATAATTTTCGATCCCATATATTGTGGGATTTAGGGCTACTTATAGGTAGTTATTAGGGAGAGAATATTATGAGAGAGGTGGAGTGCCTTTATAGGTTAGGAAGTTACACCATTTATATTCGGGGGGAAGATAATGATGAGTTTGTTACAACACGATAAAGGTGGGATAAGGAGTAACTTCATCACGTTCACAAATAAGACAAATGTGATTATTGATATTCCTCCACGTGTGCGAGCTGGCTTGAGGTGGGCATTGACGGAGTTTATTCACGTTGTTGATTAACATAGTATTAATAGTAATGAGTTGTTTAATTAATTGGCAAGGCCGAACATAAAATTAATTGAGTTGACCTCAATCCCTCTGGACGATCAGAATATATATCAGACCTTTCTTTCTGCCTTTAACGAGGACACATGTCACATCCTATAAATCCCACTTGGTGCTCTATATTCAGTGTAAAACAAAAGTCCCTATATGTCTTAAACTTATAGAAGCTTCTCTAAAATAATGAACTTTCGAAGTGGTTTCTAGGTGAAATGAATGGAGAAAGTGTTAATTAGTGGTCGGCTTAAGTAGATCTAGTCATCTAGATTTCTCCTCGGCCCGTGCTGAGTAGATTAACTTCTGTAATTTTTTAATGAGGCGGACACATGTCAGATGATTAGAACTGACGTCAGGAGTAATCATCACACACGTTTGGGATAACGTGCATGCATATGCAGTGTACTTGTAGCATCTGTTGCCTTTTTAAAGATGACACAATTATAATAAGCGATGTTTTGACGCCAAACTCAAGGTAGTTAAAGGACCAAGCCCCCATAGTTTGAACACCAAATCATTTTAAACTTTTTTAGTTTTTTTAGAGAGAGAAAGAAACTACTTCATCTTTTGGGTTCCATCGTCTTCATCGTTCATCTCCATTTTTTGTTGTAGTTCTTGCTTTCTCATGTCTGCTTTCAACTCATTTTTTTATTCGAAAGACATGATCATTTGTATTGTCAAGATTTTAGGGTTTTCCTTATTCAGATATTTCGTGATTAACATTGTTCAATCTTCTGTTGTTATTGGATTATTTGGTGTTTGAGTTTTGATAATTGGAGGTTTAATCATTTAGGTGGCCACTGAGCTGTTTGGCCTAGGATTTAACTATTTTTAGGGTTTCGTCTAAAACTGACACCCATCTTTTCCATTCGAGTAGTCCTCAAGCTTTGTCAACCAACCAAAACTATATTTTCAATCTTGATGAGCTATCCTCCCCATGTTCAGCGTTTATTTGAGGTTTTAGCTAAATTAGAACCAACTTGCCCCAAAATTATTACCAGGAGGTTTCCACAACCTTTATAAGTTACCTACCTGAAAGACGACCAAATGGCACCGAAATTATACCCCTAAGGTAGCGTCTTCTGGTGGCTCTTACCCATTGCCAACTAAAGTGGCATTTGAGGGTCCCAACCATGAGGATCAAGAGGTAACTAGTCCATTTTCCCAGCAAGTAGGGTTGAGAATTTAGGGAACACTTTGTTAATATCTCTCATAAACTTGGACTTTTCATTTGAGGAGGTTATGTTAGACAAAGATGGGGAGTTATGTCCTGATGTGTGCGGCCAATCCCTTCCATTTCTCCCGTAGAAGAGGCAGTTGGTGAGGAAACACTTGGTGAGGAGAGTGATTCAGGTGATACCTCATATTCTTATGATCCTTCTACTACTAACATAATGTGGTCTACTATCTATATTTTGGAGGACAAACTGGATCATATTACGAAAAAATATAGCCTTCCCATTAGTACTCAAACTAGGTTACCTAATAGTGAGGAGAGGGTACATGATAATTCCAATACTGATGAGATTTTCTTTCTCTTTTGGGACCTTCAAGTGGGACTTCTCTTACCCCTTCATCCTATCATTAGATAAATTCTTAGTGGATATAATATCACACTTACTCAACTTCCCCCTAATGTATATAGGACTATCATAGGGGCCATAATGTTCTTGATGGCCCAGATCGAGTTTGATCTTACTCGAGACATCTTCAGATATGTCCATGGCCTGAATGGCAATGCAAAGGCTCTCGAATACTACTATTTCCCCCCCAGGAGGTCGAATTTCAGAATGGTTAAGGTCGTCTAGACCAGTAACCAAAGTTGGAAAGGATAATGTGTATTTGCAAAAGGAGAATGGGAATTCATTGGTCATGAAAAATATAGGCCGTGTAAGGTTCAACGCGAATGGAATGGGCCGAATAGAAAAAGTAAATTTTTATACTTTCACACATATTACTTCTCTTTTAATTTCCTTGTTCTGATATTTTAACCATTTTTTCAGTGAATATGTCCCCAAGACTTTCGACTATATTTCAAAACTTGGTCGAGGCTTACTGCATACCAAACCCCTCGCATTTGAAGATCTGTTTTGTGTTGCCAAGTTCATAGCCACAGGGTGTGACAACCCGCATTTCGAAATAAAGGGTGGCCAACCCGATACTCCAATAAATATGGAAATCATGGATGGGAATCATTCTCAACATCACAAATATAACACGAGTATACGGAAAAACCACCCAATAATTCATAAAACGGGTTGCCAAAATATTTAATTTGATTAAAAGATTAAGTTAACAAAATAATTTAAGCAACCCATACTAAAAGATAGTGGAATTTTCAAGATAACATACATATATATCAACCTCCCATAATAAATGTACAAGAAGAGGACCGAATAAGCTGTCGGTCCACAGCTACACAAAATGAATCACAACAGTTCAATATGATACATATTACATCCATTAAACAAGTACAAAGTTGGGCCACACGCCCGAATGACAGACCCGATCATATCTAGAATTACAAAAATGAGGGCGTGTAACAAAACATCCTGTAATATCCGCAAATCTTACAGCTCCTCGAAAACATAAGGGTGGAAATATCAACACGGGCGTCCTTGCGGAGGAACACCTGGGCGGATACAATAACATGCACAACATGGAAGAAATGAACGGGTCAGGGCCCAGTTTTTATATAGTTCCCAGATGAATAAGAAGCATGATAGCTATGAACAGTTAATCATGAATGATGAAGATGAAATATCTAACACCCTAAACATGAATCACAAATGAGACAGTTAAAATGACATGCCTACAATTACATCATGTAAGAGAATTAAATTATGCATAATTAAGTTAAAAGCTTCCATCTTTCGTAGCCACTTTGATCCAATTTCCATTCCTTAACAGGAATATAATATCATTATTATTATCATTTCTTTTCAATTCTTATTCCTTAGCAGGAATATCATTACCACCATACATTTGGTGGTAATAAACATATCTCAAGTCCCACTTGAATTTAGAAAAGGTATATTCTTATACATATAACGATTCTAAGACCGCCCCTCCGAGTTTCCCCACTGGGCTCTCCCCTAAATAACAATCATCTTCCAGGGGACTATCAAACAAGGCAGTCTGGGCACCTAACACACGTCGGGAAGTGGCCATATGCCTGCGAGTGAGTCATAACCACACTCGGAATTACCTCACTAGCGCAGAAGAACATATAATAAACTCGCATATGGTCGAGGACTATAGTCTCCCTGCATTCACTAGTCAGGGGACACCACCTCATGCGCGAGCTTCCATTATGATAACATTTAGAGAGGTGTGTTTAAGTAAATTAGCATTTACTATAAAAATCCCATTTTTCATTTCCATTAACATATGTGTGTTTCATTTTATCTGAAACTGAAATCATAAAATATTTCAATAATATCCATCATAGGGTATGCCTAGAATAATTCTCTAAGGGATCACAATCATTCCCAAACCTTAAGGTCTTATACACCTCAATTTAAGCCCCTAAAGTCTCCAAACATGGGCCTACAACCCCTATCCTCCTATTAAGAAGTAACCAGAAGAGTGATGCCTAAACATCACTTTAGAACACCCCCCTTGGACTTAACCCCAAGTGAAATCCATTCCACTCTAGGGTGACGACTAGACTCAACTAGGACTCTAAAAGCCAAAGTTTACTTCATTCAAGAAGGTTCCTAAGTCCCTATGAAAAGAAAAGATTTAAAAGAAAAAGTAAAATTTTAGGAAGAAAACAGGGGACCGGTCGACCGGTCCCAAGACTGCGGTCGACCGCGTCTTAAGTTTTTTTTGCCTAAGAAGAAAAGCAAAAAGCTCACTTTGGCAGGGACGGTCGATCGATAAGGGGGACGCGGTCGACCGCGCCTCAACATTTATGCCTTTGAAAGAAAGCAGTGTGCCCTCTCCCGAAGCCGCGGTTGACCGGTCATTGCAGACCTAAACCAAAACTCTCTATTTCCAAGCTAAACCAAAAACCATCTTCCAACCACACTTACTGATACTAAATGATCATAAATTCTTCCAACTACATTATTCTACATCAATCCATAATTAAATCTCTTCCAAAGACATCAAAACTTATAAATCCCAACAAAACCATAACTACATTAAACCAAAACTATCACATATCTACCAACACTAATTATCCACCTTAAACCATATAATAGCAAGTAGAAAACTTGCCTTGGGGCTTCAATCTCAGATTTTGTTGAAGAAGAATGCATGATCAAACCACTAATCTTCAATCCCTCTCTTTCTCCACAAGTTCTCTTCTTCTCTCTCTCTCACTTTAGGGCTAGAAATGTTCTTAAAGGAAATAAGAGAAATGGAAGCCTTAACAAGCCTAAAATGTGGCCTTAAGCAAAAATCTCCAACTTTAAATGGTTAATACCGCAATAAAAATGATTTCTAATACACAACATATCAAAACCAGTCAAAAGTGCCCAAAACATCAAAATACAATCTGGCACACAATTTGACTATCTCGCACCTCCCGGAACTAACTACACCCTCCAAATTATCATTTGGAAACTTTATAACACATTTTAAGTTCCGGTCTCATTTTAAACCATAATGTCATTTTAATTCTCATGAGTCAATATAACACCACATGGTAATATTCACCCACACATAAGGTAAATATGTAACATTTTGGTAAATATTAACTTATCTTATGAAATTAATATTTACTCCACAACCAATCACATATATATATATATAAATACACCATGTGGTAGATAAATATAAAATAGGCTCCCAAAAATGAGGGTTGTTACATACTCCCCCCCTTTTGAGGGAATTTTGCCCCCAAAATTCACACGTACCTTGGATAAAGAGATGCGGATACTTTTCCCGCATATTATCCTCACGTTCCCAAGTAGATTCCTCAACGCTGTGATGACCCCATTGTACTCTAACCAAGGGCACCACTCTAGACCTTAACCTACGCTCCCCATGCTCTAGAATAGCAACGGGTTGCTCTTCATAAGAAATATCGGATTGCAACTCAATATCCTCAAAAGGAATATGCCAAAGGGCACCTTCACACCTCTTGTATTTCTTCAAAGAGGAGACATGGAAGACATCAGGAATTTGTTGTAAAGGTTCTGGTAGGGCAAGTTGATACGCCACTGGACCCACTTTAGCCATCAAGGGAAAAGGTCCAACAAAACGCGGCGCAAGCTTCCCTTTCTTTCCAAAATGCTTGATACCTTTCATAGGTGACACATGTACCAACACTTGGTCTCCGACCTCTAACTCCACATGCTTTCTACCCGCATCGGCCTAGCTCTTCTGTCTACCTTGGGCTATCCGAATGCGATTTTGAATGAGTTCGATCTTAGAATAAGTATCCCGGATCATTTCAGGTCCGAGAAACTTATTATCTCCCACCTCCAACCAACAAGTGGGAGATCTACAGGGCCTACCATATAAGGCTTCATAGGGCGCCATCCCAATAGTGAATTGGTACGAATTATTATAAGCAAACTCGATCAATGGGAGATATTGTTCCCAGCTACCTTTAAAATTAAGCATACACATACGGAGCATATCCTCCAACATTTGGTTAACCCGTTCGGTCTGGCCATCTGTTTGAGGATGATAGGAACCACTTAACCTCAATTCAGTTCCCATGGACTCTTGGAAACTTTGCCAAAAGTGGGAAACGAAAATCTTGTTTCTGTCAGAAATAATATTCAAAGGCACCCCATGCAGTCTCACAACCTCATCAATGAACAACCGGGCGTAATGAGCGGTGTTGTAATCGGTACGGACCGGAAGAAAGTGTGCCGAATTCGTCAAGCGATCAACGATAACCCATATAGAATCGTGACCTTTTTGTACGTTGGTAAGCCAGTAATAAAATCCATTGATATGCTTTCCCATTTCCATACCGGAATCTCCAACGGTTGCAACAAACCTGTCGGTCGCTGATGGTCAATCTTAACCAACTGACAAGTAGTGCATTGAGATACAAACTCAGAAATATCTCGCTTCATGCCTGGCCACCAATATTGACGGCGCATGTCTTGATACATTTTATCGTTACCCGGATGCACTGAAAATTTAGAACCATGGGATTCTACCATTACCGCCCGTCTCAAATCCCCCTCCTCCGGAATGATAAGTCTTCCATAGAAGCGCAATCCACCCTCCGAACTTATCGAGTAGGATTATGCTCCCTCAAACAGCAATAGGCGTATATGGTCTTGACAACCCTTGTCCCTTCCTTGGGATTCTACGACCATTGCCACAATTATAGGAGTAACGGTCATCACGAACATGAACGCCCTAGTAACCGCATCCTCATGACTGAGCTCTTTCCATTTAGCCTTCCATACATTAGTTAATTCTCCCTCGGGTTTTCTACTTAAGTCATCCGCCACCACATTTTCCTTGCCCAGATGATAATGAATATCAAATTGATAATCTTTCACGAACTTTAACCATCGGCGCTGACGCATATTCAAATCTTTCTGAGAAAATAAATATTGCAGCGACTTATGGTCCGTGAAAAGACTAAACTTCTCCCCGAGAAGATAATTCCTCCAAATCTTTAAGGCAAAGACAACTGCGGCCAATTCTAAGTCATACACCGGATAGTTTCTTTCATGAGGCTTGAGCTTTCGGGAAGCATAAGCAATAGCCCGTCGCTCTTGCTAAAGCACACCTCCTAAACCTTATAGAGATGCATCGGTGAAGACTAGATATTCCAACCCTGGCTTTGGTAAAGCGAGGATGGGAGCCGAAGTCAATCTATCCTTGAGCTCATCGAATGCTGCTTGGCAAGAGTCATCCCAAACAAATCTCACCCCTTTCCGGGTCAAATTTATCAAAGGACTAGCGATCTTCGAGAAACCCTTAATAAATCGACGGTAATAACCCGCCTTTTGCGAATTTCAGTAGGTGTCGTGGGCTGACCCCACTCTCTCACCGCAACCACCTTATTCGGATCCACCGATATACCCTGTGAAGTCACAATATGACCCAGAAATTGCACTTCCCATAACCAAAAGCCACATTTCTCAAACTTAGCATACAATTGTTGATCCCTTAACCTTTGCAGGACCAACCTCAAATGAATAGTATGGTCAGCTTTAGTTTGAGAATACACAAGAATGTCATCGATAAACACAATAACAAATTGGTCCAGGAAGTCCCGAAATACCCTATTCATGATATCCATAAATACGGCAGGGGCATTGGTCAGTCCAAAAGGCATGACCAAAAATTCATAAGACCCATACCTCGTCAAAAAAGCAGTCTTGGATACATCCTGCTCCCGTATCCTCAACTGGTGATACCCCGTTCTCAAGTCTATCTTAGAGAAGTATGTCGATCCCCTAAGTTGATCAAACAAATCATCAATACGAGGCAAAGGGTATTTATTCCGGACGGTGACTTTATTCAATTCTCTATAGTCGACACACAACCGGAGAGAACCGTCTCTTTTCTTCACAAATAACACAAGAGCACCCCATGGCGATGTACTACGCCTAATAAATCCCTGCTCCAACAACTGCTGAATTTGATCTCTTAACTCCCTCATTTCAACAGGAGCCATACGATAAGGAGCTCTCGTGATCGGTCGAGTTCCCGGCGCTAAATCAATCACAAACTCAATCTCCCTACTCGGAGGTAAACCGGTATTTCGTGAAATACATCCTCAAAATCTCAAACAACCGGAATAGAGTCCAAGGGAACAACTACATCCCGAGAAGTCTCTTTCGCAATGCAATACAAATAGGTACTAGTATCTCCCTCCAAACGAGGCATAACCACTAAGAACATTTCTTGTCCCGAAACGGCAAAGACTATACTCTTCCCCAAATAATTAACTATAGCATGATACTTAACAAGCCAATCCATGCCCAAAATCACATCATACCCGACCATGTCTAGGACGAGTAAATCGGCCTCAAAGCACAAATTACCAAGAAAAATTCCTATATGTTTACAAACAAGGAAAATAAGTGAACCATCACCCATAGAGGACTCCACACTAGTGAAAGTGCTCTCTGCAGATTTTATCAACTTTGTGGACTGATTAAAACTTCTAGAAATGAATGAATGTGTCGCACCTGTATCAAACAAAATGTGACCCATATGTCCTTGAATAAGGAACTTACCCTCAATCGCTGGCGGCGCTGGCGGAGCAGGAAGTACTGCATCCTGAATATGATAAACTCTCCCATACTGTAATTGACCCTGTTGCGGAGGGACAACTAGATTTGGTGCCTGTGGAGGAAACTGAACATAAGGCTACTGAGGAACTCTATGAGGTTGTCCCCCAACCACTTGAGGACAATCCTTCTTATAATGACCCGCTTCCCCACATTGGAAGAACTTCCCCACCATATTCTCCTGGCCTCGACCTCTATTATTTCTAAACTTCCCGAAACCTTGGCCCGGATGGCCTCTACCTCCATGACCACCCCGACCTGCCTGTTGCTGCGAGGCACCCTGTCCTTGTCTATTAGCATTACCACCGGCATTAAACCCACCAAAGCGTTGTCTCTTCGACAAGTCCCCTTGTTGGGGATCCCTTTCTCGTTGCTTATTACCCGAAGATTGAGACGAAGGAAAATCTCTTCCACCATTCCCACTTACTCCTGGCTTCCCTACTTGCCCCATCCCTGTAGCTTTCTTGCTACCCTGCATATATAATCGATGCTCTTGGCAATGGAGCAATGCCGCATTCATTACCTCACCAAAAGTTTGTAAAGCCGGATTACCCAATAAATGTTGTCGGATTCTCCAGTTTAGACCTCCCATGAATTTTAAAACTTTCCTTTCTTCCGGAGTCACTTCATCCGGTACAAAACTTTCCAACCGGGTGAACTCATCTTCATATTCTGCAACAGATCTCTCTCCCTGAACCAGATCCTGAAGTTTCCTCCTCATCTCCCTTTGAATCGCGGGAGGAAAGTACTTTTGGTCAAACAAGACCCAGAATTCAGCGATCGACATAGTGTCCCTCTGTTCTGGCGTAGTCATCGACTCCCACCAATGTAGCGCGGCCCCAACAAGCTTAAAAGTAGCAAGGACTTGTTTCTTCTCCTCACTACAATCCACCATTCATAAATGGCGTTACATATCTTTCTTCCAATGATTTGCTCGAATGACATCAGAACCTCCATCAAACTCCGGAGGATGCCCCTTTAAAAAGGACTCCCTAACTCTTTCCCACGGAGAAGGTCCCGTGGGAACTTGGGTGTCCTGTGCCCGCTGTTGAGCTTGGGGCATTTGTTGAGCTACTGCGGTCATGGCAGCATTGACCGCTTGGGCCACAATATTGGCTACATCGGCAGCATTAAACGTTCCTTGGGGCGGTGGCGGCGGAGGACCAACATCCTCTTCTACAACTCTATTGCATCTCGCAGGGCGACCTCTCTTAGGCGTCATCTGAGATGAAGGAACAATAGAGTTAGAATACTATTCAGAATAATCTACATTGCAGAAAATCGCAAACATAAGCAACAAAGCAATCCTATCATTAGGCTCTATATCAAAGAACGCTACGGTAGAACGTGACAAGTCCACATAGATCCTAGCACTCTAGAACTAAATGCTCTGATACCATCTGTGACAACACGCATTCCGAAATAAGGGGTGGCCAGCCCGATACTCCAATAAATATAGAAATCATGGATGGGAATCATTCTCAGCATCACAAATATAACACGAGTATACGGGAAAACCACCCAATAATTCAGAAAACGGGTTGCCAAAATATTTAATTTGATTAAAAGAATAAGTTAAGAAAATAATTTAAGCAACCCCTACTAAAAGATAGTGGAATTTCCAAGATAACATACATATATATCAACCTCCCATAATAAATGTACAAGAAGAGGACCGAATAAGCTGTCGGTCCACAGCTACACAAAATGAATCACAACAGTTCAATATGATACATATTACATCCATTAAACAAGTACAAAGTTGGGCCACACGCCCGAATGACTAACCCAATCATATCTAGAATTACAAAAATGAGGGCGTCTAACAAAACATCCTGTAATATCCGCAAATCTTACAGCTCCTCGAAAACATAAGGGTGGAAATATCAACACGGGCGTCCTTGCGGAGGAGCACCTGGGCGGATACAATAACTTGAACAACATGGAAGAAATGAACGGGTCAGGGCCCGGTTTTTATATAGTTCCCAGATGAATAAGAAGCATGATAACTATGAACAGTTAATCATGAATGATGATGATGAAATATCTAACACCCTAAACATGAATCACAAATGAGGCAGTTAAAATAACATGCCTACAATTACATTATGTAAGAGAATTAAATTATGCATAATTAAGTTAAAAGCTTCCATCTTTGGTAGCCACTTTAATCCAATTTCCATTCCTTAACAGGAATATTAAATCATTATTATTCTCATTTCTTTTCAATTCTTATTCCTTAGCAGGAATATCATTACCATCATACATTTGGAGGTAATAAACATATCTCAAGTCCCACTTGAATTTAGAAAAGTTATATTCTTATACATATAACGATTCTAAGACCGCCCCATCGAGTTTTCCCACTGGGCGCGCCCCTAAATAACTATCATCTTCCAGGGCCCTATCAAACAAGGCAGCATGGGCACCTAACGCACGTCGGGAAGTGTCCATATGCCTGCGAGTGAGTCATAACCACACCCGGAATTACATCACTAGCGCAAAAGAACATATAATAAACCCGCATATGGCCGAGGACTATAGTCTCCCTGCATTCACTAGTCAGGGGACATCACCTCATGCGTGAGCTTCCCTTATGATAGCATTTAGAGAGGTGCGTTTAAGTAAATTAGCATTTACTATAAAAATCCCATTTTTCATTTCCATTAACATATGTGTGTTTCATTTTATCTGAAACTGAAATCATAAAATATTTCAATAATATCCATCATAGGGTATGCCTCGAATAATTCTCTAAGGGATCACAATCATTACCAAACCTTAAGGTCTTATACACCTCAATTTAAGCCCCTAAAGTCTCCAAACATGGGCCTACAACCCCTATCCTCCTATTAAGAAGTAACCAGAAGAGTGATGCCTAAACATCACTTTAGAACACCCCCCCTTGGACTTAACCCCAAGTGAAATCCATTCCACTCTAGGGTGACGACCAGACTCAACTAGGACTCTAAAAGCCAAAGTTTACTTCATTCAAGAAGGTTCCTAAGTCCCTATGAAAAGAAAAGATTTAAAAGAAAAAGTAAAATTTTGGGAAGAAAACAGGGGACCGGTCGACCGGTCCCAAGACTGCGGTAGACCGCGTCTCAAGTTTTTTTTGCCTAAGAAGAAAAGCAGAAAGATCACTTTGGCAGGGCCGATCGACCAATAAGGGGGACGCGGTCGATCGTGCCTCAACATTTATGCCTTTGAAAGAAAGCAGTGTGCCCTCTCCCGAAGGCGCGGTCGACCGGTCATTGCAGACCTAGACCAAAACTCTTTATTTCCAAGCTAAACCAAAAACCATCTTCCAACCAAACCAACCACACTTACTGATATAAATGATCATAAATGCTTCCAACTACATTATTCTACATCAATCCATAATTAAATCTCTTCCAAAGACATCAAAACTCATAAATCCCAACAAAACCATAACTACATTAAACCAAAACTATCACATATCTACCAACACTAATTATCCACCTTAAACCATATAATAGCAAGTATAAAACTTGCCTTGGGGCTTCAATCTCAGATTTTGTTTAAGAAGAATGCAAGATCAAACCACTAATCTTCAATCCCTCTCTTTCTCCACAAGTTCTCTTCCTCTTTCTCTCACTTTAGGACTAGAAATGTTCTTAAAGGAAATAAGAGAAATGGAAGGGTTAACAAGCCTAAAACGTGGCCTTAAGCAAAAATTTCCATCTTTAAATGGTTAATACCGCAATAAAAATGATTTCTAATACGCAATATATCAAAACCAGTCAAAAGTGCCCAAAACATCAAAATATAATATGGCACACAATTTGACTATCTCGCACCTCCCGGAACTAACTACACCCTCCAAATTATCATTTGGAAATTTTATAACACATTTTAAGTTTCGGTCTCATTTTAAACCATAATGTCATTTTAATTCTCATGACTCAATATAACACCACATGGTAATATTCACCCACACATAAGGTAAATATGTAACATTTTGGTAAATATTAACTTATCTTATGAAATTAATATTTACTCCACAACCAATCACATATATATATATATATATATATATATATATAAATACACCATGTGGTAGATAAATATAAAATAGGCTCCCAAAAACGAGGGTTGTTACACAGGGTACCATACTCCCCTGGTGGCATTGCTCTGGTTAAAATTAACATTTATTTGGAAGAGGGAGTACTTTTTTAGACAAACTGGGGGGCATAGACCTATTTAGAGGTTGATCCTAAGCTTAGATAGGTAACAAAGTCCTTATTTTTTTGCTCATACTTATCGTATCCTTAAGTTATTTGTTAGCGCAGTTCCCTCTCCTACTGCTTAATATCAGCCTTCGAAATCTATGCTCAGAATGTCCCGCAGATTGCCCGATCAAATCCAGATGGATTAAGCTCGTCGTAAGAAAATAGACGCGGAGAAGAAGAGGATGGACGATGCCCAGGCCAGGGCAAAGAAGAAGGTTGATGCCCAAAAAAGATTAGAGGCAAAAAAATAAAGTAAGCAGGTGTCAATTCTTGGAAAATGACAGAGGATGGGGGGTCGTGAGGGCTAAAGAAAAAAATAAGACCTTCAATCTCCCTGTTTTTTCTGTTATTAGAGAAAAAAGGCCACTTGAAGACCTCATTCCTCAGAATGATCCTAAGGTTTTGAGGGTTGGTAGTGCCACATAGAGGGTACAGATCAAAGGGAGACCTGCTCATCGCTTTTTTTCAAGCGCAAGGATCGGCTTCCCACTACGGAGAAGTTAAAACACATTAAGTTTGATCTTGATCATTTGGTTACTCTTGAGGATCTAAAGAAGGATACTGATTCGATTTTCCAGTATATGAACAATACAAATGACCTCTACGGCTATCATGGTATAGTAAGGACTTTGAGTTCTTGAGGGCTTACAACCCTGACACTCTGTGGAGGTTGGCACAACATCACCTAGTAGTGATGAGTATGTTAAGTATGTTTTTATTTCCTGATTTATATATTCATTTTGTTTTTGACCTCATATTTCATTGACAAAGTTCCATGGAAATGACATTTTTTAGGGAGAAAGTCGTCACAAATCATATGGCCTATGAGGTATGGAGCACCACTATTGAGACACTCATCGATGAGAATACTGAACCTAAGGATACCCTTTGAGAGAAAGCTGACAACCTAAAATAAAGTTGTTCTGAGCTTGAATATAATGATGAAGAGGTCGTTGCTAAGACAATCGCCCTTAGCCAGGATGAAGTAGTGGTCACAAAGTTGAAGGACCAAGCCACTACAGATTCTTCCATGTTGAATATCTTGGAAGAGGCCTCGAGTAATGGGCAATTCTCATGCCTGGCTTGGCTCCAAAATAAAAATTAGAGATAAAGATATAAGCCAAATATTAGAAACTGGAGATTTGGCCACATGGTAAACTGTTATACCAGATTGGGTAGATCCAGTGACCATGCTGGAGAATGCTCGACTGTGCCATTTCTGTAGAAAATTTGAAAAACTCCGCATCATATTTAGTAAGATAAGTAGTTTGTAAGTCGTATCGTGTATGTCGAGTTTTGTATAGTACTGAACTAAAGGTTTTTTGCCCGAAAGGTATTTTTTTCAACTTCTTCGCCTATTTGCCTGTCTGGTTTGCTATATTTAATTTGGATTAAATCTTTACATGCACACTAAATTAATTCAAAGATAAAATTTATTAAAATCGAATTTTTATGTGGTTGACCTAAGATACAAATCAATCCATAAAATCCCCAGATTCTCATATTGGTATCAGAGAAGGTTGCACTAAAATATTATGTGATCCTTATTTTAACGGATTTTTTTTAGATACCAATTTTCTCAAATTGGTATTAGAGTTGGTTGCACTAAAATATTGTGTGAGCCTTTTATAAAAAAAAATTAATACCAATTTTTATGTTATTGATCTTTAAAAATTTAGATTTTTTGGATAATTTTTATAATAGGATGTCAGTTTTTGATGAGTCAAATTATGTGTACTGGAAAGTTTGGATGAGGTATGCCTTAAAATCTATTAATGAAAGAGTCTGGCTTGTGTGTGAAATAGGTTGGACACCACCCACTGTGACCAACGACAATGTCAAAAGTATAAAACTTGTCTCTGCATGGACAGAAGATGATTTTAATTGGAGCAATTATAACTCACGCGATTTAAGTATCATTTTAAGAGACATTTTCCTTGACAAGTTCCATTGCATCATAACGTGCACCACATTTAGAAAAGCTTAGGATACCCTTCATCTCACTCGGGAGGGTATCAATGCTGTGAAAGCTTCAAAGGTATAAAATCTTACCACAATTGAGACTATTATCATGCTAGATATACAAGTATTTTGATGAATTTTATGCATGATTATCTGATATCGTTAAGTTTAGTTTTAATTTAGGTGAGAAAATTCCTGAGATGCGCATAGTGAAAAGGATTTTGAGATCCCAGCCAACCTATTTTATCCTTAAAGTCACTGTCCTAAATTCATTGGGAATATTAGACACGCTTAGGTTAAATGAACTCGTAGGAGACATTCAAACTTATGAGATCAACATGTTTTCCAAAACTTTTAAACCTGAGACTAAGGAGATAAGGATTTCTTTGAAGGCCCAGTATAAAAAAATAGAAATAAAAAGTTTGTGATTCTGAATTCGAGTTTGATTTTATTCTTGATGATTTAGCCCTTTTTAATAAACATTTTTAAAAAATTCTCAAATTTAACAAAGAAAAGATTTTTGAGAAAAATAAAAATGTGAATGAGGGCAAGAATGTTTGTGAGAAAGATGACGTGAGATGTCATAAGCGTGAGGGCAAGGGTCATAAAGCCCATGAGTGTGCCACTAAGATAAAGAGACAGGGCAAGAAAGTTTCACATAAGGTGAATCTTAGCGATAGTGACGTCGAATCGATGAATTCGGGGGAGGAATCACCACATGGATCGTGTCTTGCATTCCTGGATAGTCACGTGAGTACTTCTAGTTTGTCCCATGTTGACGAGGACATTTCTAAACGTGAGTCCATCGACGATGTTTCGAATCATTCTGGAGAGAGTGATAGTGAGGAAGAAAATTTGAGTGAAGGATCCAAAAAGCCTTACGTGAACTTTACATCGAGACTTTAAAAATGAAAAGATTAATAAAGATTTATCTCTTTGGGTGTGTGACTTAGATAAGGAGGTGAAAGTTTTGAGAGAGTGTGAGGCATCGGTGAATCAACTCGAGAAGGTGAAAGTTTCTTTGTGTGAGTAGTTGATTGTTATCGGTAGGGAGAAGGACAATTTGACCAACACTGTGGCTAGTCTTATGAGAATCTTTAAGCATCATTAGAGACATGTGAAAAACTTGAACACCGAGTATCCCGACTCGAGATTGATCTAGAATGTACTCAGGAGGTCAAGGTCACTTTAGAGGACACGTCTAAAAAGGTTAGAAATATGCTCCTCGGTCCTGCATTAGGTAACGTTGAGAGGTAATAAATAGGTTTATGATGGTGCATCCACTCCCTATGTTGCACTCGGGCCAGTTTTTGAGTTTGTGATGGATCTTTATGTCCCTCGTCGTATCCCACTTAGGAAATATCGACTTAGACGTTTTGATCAAGGTAAACCCAAGCCCATTTATGTTTATCCCCATTGTAAATGATGAAATCACCTTAGAGAGTTTTGTTTTTAAGCTAGGGAGAGTTTCTCACATGCGTGTTTCTCGATATTCTCCCCTCACAAGTTCTTACGCATGTTCCCGCGTGCACTCCCACACGCGTTACTCCATATACTCCCGCACATCACCATATATATTTTGCGAGTTTTTGGGAACAAGTAGAGTACTTAGTCAAAACTTCACAATGTTTGATGGAGGAATTTTATAGGATGTCTTCTCCTTTTGACAACTCCTTCGGACCTAATGATTGAGTCCGAGACTTGTTTCTAGAATAGGGTGATTATCATGTTCATATCTTATATCCCTATTGCTAGATTATATAATTAACGTATTGATATGTTTTTTATATATATTTTGAAAAATTCCCCCCAAAAAATTATTTTTATGAAAAGGTTAAACAAAATCAAAAACATTTTTTGTTTTAAGAAAAAGTTTGAAAAATATTTTATTTTGATAATTTTTTTTGAAAAAGAGAAAGATTTTTGTATTTTTCGATTTTGCACTGCATATGGATGAACATTTAAGATATTTGGATCTCCCCTACATTCCATCCATTCACGTGACTTTTTCAATAATGTTTTGAGACATGACTTTGTTTCGTTACTGTGCATAATAATTTGTGGATATCATTACGTTGCTCATTGATGATTACTTTCTACATATTAGACTCTTTGTCACCTTTATTTCACACATACGTGAACTTTTTGAACGTTGCAATTACTTGTCATGTGTCAAATACGACTTTCTCATCTCAATTATGATTAATAACGAACCAATTGTAAAAAAATATAATTTGTGCATGTAAGAATCATCGACCGAATTTCGTTTCCTAAAAAATATTGAGATATGTTAAGCAATTGAAAAGGGCTGCGAAAGAGAAAAATATTCTTTGTGTTAAAAGCTACCATTTGCAAAAAAAAAGAGCCTAAAAATATTAACAGAACACAAAAACAGAAGTGCCAGGGACATTTAGTTTATATTCATTATTGCTTCTCTACATATGAGCATTATAATTTCTTCAAAATATTTTAGGGTGAATTCTAATATATGAGAGAATTTGAGGGAGTTATAAAGTAGAAGATCAATGAATTTTCACAATGGAATTTTTTGAAAAGCATTATATAGTTTGGTGATATTATTTTGAGAATAATTAAAATTCTTGGCATGTTGCATACGAGTCAATTTCACTTGAGTTCAATATTTTATACCTAAGGTTGAAATTGATTTATTTCTTTAGAAGTATCTCATGACTTCGTGCACCTATGTTATCAACGCCTATGTTGATTTGCCTATGAAAAATGTTCACACAATTATATTTCGTTTACACGATTTGGATATTTTAATGTTATTCCATGGTGACTATGTGTTTTTGTACCTATATATACTTTATACTTATAAATTTGAAAAACTTCAAAAATAATTGTTTGATAGGAGGAGAACACATCATGTCCTTTGGATATTCATCGCATGTGATTACTTATTTATCTTTTTTATTATTGCTTACTTCTTTATATGATGCTTATTGTTCAAGTTTAGTACTTACTCCTTTGTCTATTACGGACAAAAGGGGGAGAACAAATTTAGGTGGAGTTTTATTTATCTTATAAAACTCATATGCGTCACGGTAATTTTTTTTCTCATTTGTGTAGGTCATTCCGCCTTGATGATAATTTCTTGGACTGCACAAGATGAAGATTTTTCAGTTGAATACTTATACAAGATTTCCTTTTTGTTTATTGATTTGGGAATTTGGCTTCGGTTTGTGTTTTGTACAGGAATTTCCAAAGGGGGAGTCTTGTAAGAGCAAGTTTTACAATTGATCAGTGTAATTTTATTTTGTCGTATCCCGTTACACATACTATAGACACCCCATCCTAAGACACCCCAAGCACCTCATTAGGTACTTAACATTCACTTATTCACTATAAACCCTAGGTCATACCCCGAGTACCGATCTAGAGGCTATCGGGTGCTCTCGGGCCTCGTTTTGACTCTGATCACTTTCTCGCCTGAGTGAACACTCGATGAATCTTTAATGGCCTCTGAATCCCCTTTCCAATAATCCACCTCGTGCACTAATCGGCCTTACGGTTCCAACGAACGATCCTTTTTACCCCCAAAAACTCATACAGAGGGTCACCGGATGCTTTCAGACCCCATTTGACCAAGGTAAACTCTCCGAACTTAAAAGGACAAAATTTCCAATTGAGTTAATTGTATATATTTGACTTATTCCCGAAACAAAACATTTTTTTGATTCATATATAATATTTTTATCGTCATGATACCACACAGTCTATGACATAAAGTTTATTGAAGATGTTACGGCTAAGCTTCAAAGATTTATCATGCTGAGATTTATTTGGTGCACGTTTCACGTCTTCATTTCAGTCCGAGATCGCTCAAGGATGAATGCGTAATGTTTATAGGACTCATAAAATATTTTTAGGATGTTATTTTTATTAAAAAAATGTCTTTAAAAGAGTTTAGCTTCGTTTATTCTGAGATAATGATTGTTGAGAGTTGTATAGAACATTCCCTTTTGTTTAGATAATTCAAATGACATGGCTTTGTCATTCAAACGACATTGATATCTCGTTCGAACGACAGCCTCAGCTCGTTTGAATGATGCATCGACTTAAGTTTATTATTTAAGGCTTTTATCCCTCGGAATTTCATAAGTTGCAGAACCAGAAAATCAGTTTATATATAGTACATTTTCTGCATAAGTTTTATAAGGTTTTCAAAGTCTAAAAACATCCTCAGAGTTTAAAGATCCTAGATTTTATTCTCATATGCTATAGTGATATTTATTTACACCACTGTAGTTTATTCATCAATTTGAACAGTGGGTTTTGCGGTGAAGAAGTGAAGGAGTTCGTGTTCAACATCGTAGACATTGCCTAGCTGCATCGGTGGACATCAAGACATACGTGGACGCATGTGTTATGGATGATCATCGTAGAAGGACTTCTACGTAAGCATTATGGAGAAGTGGTTGAAGGATCAAAGGAGGTTCAAGACTTGTGGGGGATCGAGTCATAAAGTGAGTCTATCGTCTATACTTTTTAATACCATATCATAGTAATTGCCTGGCTTGGGCCTTCCAAGGATTTTTTCCTTAGTGGTATCCTCGGACATCTGGCGTCAACTTTGTGAACTTATTTATTTTACTTGCTATAATCACCTAGATGCATGATTAGGATTAAATAAGATAAAATTGGGCTTAACTAAAATTGGTTCACACATTTAGTGCGATTTAAAATTTGGAAAAGGGGTTTTAAAAAAGAAAGTTGGTTTTAACATCCTCAAAACACATTCGAAAGAAAAGGGACCTACAAATTGGTATCAGAGCTAGGAATATATTTTTTATTATGTTGATCCCTTGCGCTTTTAAAGATGAAACTCGAAAACTATGAAAGTTTTAGAGCTCCTATTTTTATGTCACTAACTATGGTTATTGGAAAATGCGAATGGGAAGTTCTTTGAAATCAATTGATGAGCGTGCGTGGTTAGCGGTCGAAAAGGGTTGGACTCCACTGGTTACACGAGAGGGTGAGGCTACTACTTTAAAACCCATTGAGTCATGGATCGAAGCCGAATATAGTCTGGCACTTTATAACTCTAAAGGTCTTCATGTTATTCCCTCACATGTCACACCGAAAGAGTATAATAGAATCATAACGTGTGAAACTTCGAAAGAAGCTTGGGATATACTCGCACTTGATCATGAGGTCACTAGCATGGTTAAGGCATCTAAACTTTAAAACCTCTCTACACAGTTTAAGACGATTAAGATGTTAGATAGTGAGTCATTTGATGAGTTCTATGCTAGATTGTCAAATATTATCAACTCGTCTTTTAATTTGGGAGAGAAAATACCCAATAATCGAGTCCTGAAGAAAATCCTAAGGTCGTTAACGAGTAGATTTGATGCAAAAGTGACAGTTTTGAACTCATTAAGTATGCTTGATTCGACAAAACTTAAAGAGGTTGTATGTGACTTACAAAGCTATGAACTCGATATGTTTACCTCCAAGTAAGTGCCAAAGAAAGAAAAGGAAATTTCTTTGAAAGCTCAAAAGGAGAAGACTAAAGTTTCAGATGGTGATTTTGATTCCAATTTTGAGGATGTAGTCTTGTTGGCAAAGAAGTTAAAAAAAATTCTTAAGTTCCAAAAGTAATTGAAAGATGCCAAAAGACTTGAGAAATTTAAGAACAACAAAGTAGATCCTTCCTCTAAGGATACGATTGAGAATGTCAAGAGGATTGAGTCGAATAGGTGTTTTGGGTGTGAAGGTCATGGTCACAAGGTTGTCGAGTGTCCCACTAGACTTAATAGGAGAGCAGGAAATCGTTAGCATATAATGCCACCTTAAGTGATAATGAAACGAAAGAGGGAGAGAGTTCTCCCATTAAGCGTAACTTTGAAGAGTTCATGGAATTTCATGTTAGTGATGATGATAAATCTTCCCATGAAGATTCTCATGTGTATGACACTTTTGAGGTCATTGAGTGTGAATCCCAAGTGAGGATGAGGAGATTAATGTAGGAAAGTTGAAATTTGCCTTTAGTGACTTGTATGTCGAAGCGATAAAGGTGAAAAGGGTGAACTTGAAATCGCAAGCTAGGCTGAATGAGCATGCCATAGAAAATAATGACGTTTTGATTGAGGATCTTAGGGCATGGGAGAAGACTCTTAGTGAGAAGCTAAAATATGTTGAGAAAGAAAGAGATAGTCTTCGTGGTTTGATGGAGGCTTTAAAGAAGGAGATTCTAGAGTTTAAGGAGTCTAGGTATTTGGTTGAGTCTAGAATTAGTGAGTTAGTTAAGAGATTGAAAGATTCGAGTAAGGTGAAGTTTGATATGGAGGTTAGATCGAAAAAGTTAGATATGATATTAGGCACATCCAAATCAAGGGATATAGGTTTGGTATAGGCTACGATGATATATTTATTCCCATTCCTAATGCTAATACCATTCGTGTGAGAGAGCCCTCTAAGAATGTAAGGAGAGGTCGACATTTTAGTAACCATTCCCGTCGTGTTTACACATGCACTCGTTGTAGTAGGAAAGGGCACCTTAGATGTTTTTTCCACCTTAGGACTGCTACTAGGAAGTTAAGGAATAAAGTCGTTTCGGTTCCCAAAACCACCATACGTAATTTCACACCTACTTGGGTTAGGAAAATGGACCTATAGACTTTAGGAATTAAACTTCACGGTAGGGGTGTCCAGAAAACCGATTGGACCGACGAACCGAATCGGACTGAACCAAGAAGCCTTAATTTTTTCGATCTTTTTTTAATCAGTTCGATCCATTTTTTTGGCAAATCTGTCTAACCGGTTCGGTCCTTGGTTCGTTATAAAAAAACCGATATGGACCAGAACGGAACGGTTACATATTAATATATATAGAAAAGAAAGTCCTAAGTTAACAGTCACTCACTCTCTTCTCTCATCTCTCTCAGTAGTCAGTCGTTCTCTCTCTCATTTCAAACACTCTCTCTCACTTCATTTCTCTCAGCCCCTCTCCGCCTCTCATCCCTCACAGTCGGCGTTTAACCGCTTAACCACCATCAGATCGGTAATATATATATATATATATATATATATATATATATATATATATATATATATATATATATATATATATATATATATATATATATATATATATATAGTTGCTTGTTGTATATATCTATTATATATATACAGATAAATTGATCGGTAATATATATAAATCGATCTATATATATAGTTTCTTGTTGTATATATCCAGCTTTGACCCTGAACTTCTGGCCAGGGTTTACGGCTTAACCCCCAACCCAGAAGGAGCAGCGCTGAGCCGACTCAACAACTAAGTTGGTTGAGTTAGTTCTCTTGGCTCAGCCCAACTGGCTTCACACACTCCTCATGTCCTAACCATCTTATTACCCTCGCATGAGTCACAGGCTTACGCAACTAAGCCCAGCTAATTTTATATAGTTTTATACAGATTTGTATGCTCTATATGTAATTTTTGTTCCAGATCTGTATATTGATTGGACGGGTTTAGTGTGTGTAAAAAAAAATTCCCAGCTAATTTTTCATTTTAGATGTGTATGCTATGCTCCATCAGTTAGAATAATTTTTTTGTTTTTTTTCCAGTTGTATTATATAAATAATAGTTTGTTCATTTTTCTGTGTTTTAATTTTTTCAGGTGTAGACAATGGCGAGTGAAAATGAAGGTGGCCTTTTGTCCACACACTCAGTTTTAATTTTTCCGTGTTTCAAATTCATGGATGCATTTTTTGGGGCTATTTTTCTATTTATTCTAAAATTGTTTGTGATAATTTTTAGGTTTATGGAGGAGATTTTTTTGGGCAGCATTATGGTTGCATTATTTTGGATATTGCAGTTAGTTTGCCTCATTTTTATTAATGTAGTAATTATATTGGCGCATTATTGATTTGTATTATTATGGACAACCTTGTGGTTGAATTTGGACAACTTTATTTTGTATTATTTGGAGAGTTTATATGTCCAAATTTGGACAGTTTTGTACAACTCTATATGTTTGTATTATTTGGGCATTTTTGAACAGTTTATATGTCAAACTTTGAGCAATTTTGGACAACTTTATGGTAAAATTTGGACAGTTTTTATAGTAGAAATTGGGTTCTTTTTATGATAAAATCTGGACAGTTTTGATGGTAAAATTTTGGTAGTTTTAATGGTAAAATTTGGACAGTTTTGAAGGGTAGTTTTCATTTTTAAAAAGATTATTTCAATAAGATTAGGACCGACAAGTTAGACCGGATCGACCATACAAAAAATCAGATCGACTAAGCTCGAAAAATCGATTTAATCGGTCCGGTCTTGGTCCTTTTTTTAGGACCGATTTAATTGGTCCGGTCCTAAAAATTACTAAAAACTGGATCGGACCGGACCGCGAACACCTACCTCACGGTTCTTCTTTGGTTGCACTTGATTCTCCCCATGTTAAATCTAAAGGATGATAGTGTTGTCATGTTTGTCATATGCTATTCTTTGCATCATGATTTATATCTTGCTAATGTTATGACATGTGCATCTTTTGTATTATTTTTTTCATTTATTGAGTCTTATTTGAAAAATACAAAAATATTTTTGGTTTTAAATACTTTTGAGAAAAATACAAAAAGATATTATTTTAGGGTTAAAATATTTCTAGAAAAACACAAAAAGATTTTTGGTTTATTTTTGTGTCGTGAGTATTTCATGTTTGATATGGCATATTAGTGTGCTTGGAAACCATCATATCATTATCCATGTGGCTAGAACATTTGGCCCTAATTATTTATGCGTTGAATGATGTTAACCATTTTCTTAATGGGGTTAATTCGAAGTTGATATGCATTTGAATTAGACTTTGTATTTATTCCATCTTTGCACAAATGTACGAGTTTATATGAATATTTGACATCTCATGCATATTTGAGTTTGGTAAGACGTTCTTATCTCAATTTTGTCATCTATGCGTAAGTAAATTTAGGAGGAGTTGTGCATATAAAAACCGTTTACCGTGAGGATTGATATTACATAAATTGAAAAAATAATGAGTGTTCACGGGAAAGGGCTGCGAGTGAATAATAATCACGTCATGAAAGCCACCGCTTAAAAGAGCCCAAGAAAAAATTAAGGCAATAAAAAGAATCATATGCCAAAATAGGGACAATTACATTTCTCTAAGTTGAGAAACATAGAAACCTAAAAGGGATTGAAAAAGATATATATATATATATATATATATATATATATATATATATATATATATATATATATATATATGTGTGTGTGTGTGTGTGTGTGTGTGTGTGTGTGTGTGTGTGTAAGGGAGTTTGGATGGAAAAATATAAAACGGGTTTGCACCACGAATCCTTATGTTGAAAACTCGTATCATGGCACTATTGTTTGTAGAATCGTCAAAATTTCGGATTTGTGTGTGTGGTGTTTGTTTAGTTCATTTAGCATATTTTATTAATTGTCACATATGGCTAAAACTAAGTTTGATGGCATTTAGTTATCAATTAGATTTTCTTGACCATTTCAATGTGTTGGGGTTGTGATTCATTTGTTGTAATTCACGGCCATTCACTCCATATCCATGTTTGAGCACATTGAGTCTATGTTGGCATGAAACTCACATTATTTTGCTAGTTTTATTTTTTATGTTTTTAGTCTGTTTTGCTGCTATTTTGTATTTCCAGTTATCTTTTACACGAAATTTTTTCATTGGACGATACTTCATTGGTTTTAGAATTGGAATTGAGAATTTTTTATGCTTTTCAAACGACAACTGGGTTTCGTTCGAGCTACAACTCAATGTCGCAAGATGTTTTGTTCACGTGAGCTTCAAGCGAGTTGGTGGGATGTAACAGTGTTTGGTCGCGAGAAGGGTCGCGAGAAGGTCGTTTGATGTTTACATCACGAGAGAGCCTACTGTTTTGATGTTTTTGATGTCGCTTGATGACCTGGTTAGAACGAGATGCAAAGTTGTTCAAATGACAGTGCATTATCGTTCGAGCGACCCCTGGAGTATATTTTAGGATTCTTCTATTTCATTTCCCGATTCTTATTGATATATTTTTGGTACTATTGGTTTACTTCTGGGAAGTTTATATGCAATATTTTTTTATTATGCATGTTGATTCTCATACTCAATTTTTCATTTCGTCACATCTTTACTAATGTTGATGATTTATTACATGTGACTTCTGTTTGCTAGCTACGAGTTGGTACATGGTGATTATTTTTAGCTGGCGATTTCATTTTTATCTAGTTATGCTTCATTGATTATCACTTTATAGATATGATGATTTGTTTATCTTTTTCACTTATTGTCTATTCGAGACAAAACAAAGGTAGAGATATATGTGATGTAGGGGGGGGGGGGGGGGGTTGTTTGCTTGATGAGCACATAATTTATGCACAAATTAATATCTTGATTTTTCGATGATTATTTTCGCAATTGGTATTAAAATATTTTGCTCACATGTTTAATAGGTGATTTAATTTTAATTTTACAAATTGGTATTGATATTTCATATTGGTGTCATAATGGTTATATCATTTATTCCTTTATACATCACTGGGTATTTGTCTGTTTCATGTGTGTAGGTATGCTTAAGATATTCGAGATTTCAAGTCTACATCACATTTTGATAGCTCATGCTTGCTAGACCATCATTTACCAGTCTTATCCGGTAATTTTGATTTTGGGTTTTATGGGAAAGGATTTAGGCATCATACGGCTTAGGCATTTCACTGTTTGGGTTTTGTTTCGGAATAGTCAAAGGGGGAGCTTTGTAAAGACAAAATTTCCAATTGAGTCCACTGTATGTATTTGACTTATTTCTCGAACAAAATAAATTTTTGAGTTATAGATAGTATTTTTGTAAGGACATATTTTTTTAAGTCCGTTATCAATTTGTTATGTCATATACCGCTACACCGTCGAAGAGCATTCAAGAGCAATCTACATCAAGACGGATTAGAATTAATCAAGTTCTTCATAAAAAAGACTCCGCGAAGTTTACTTTGGTAAGGTTATGTTTTTAATACCTTAACTTTCCACTTAGAGCTTTTGGGATATTTTTACAAAATATTTTCTAAGTGTTGGAGCGGACTTTTTCGTCAAAATTTGTGTATGAGTATTTTTTCTAAGTCCTGAAGCGTACCTCGATTTTCACGCCCAGGTTGTTCAAGCGAGATAGTTATCTCGTTCGAGAGACATTAGGATGTCACGAGATGTCGTTTGAATGACATCAGTACGTCGTTCGCGCGAGATCCTTATCTTGTTCGAATGAGCTCGTATTCCAATGCGACGAATTTTTGTATAAATAATCATTAAATGGTTTCATTTTCATTAAGAAGTCCCAACGTTTTGAAAGACAGAAAACTGTGAAACTGCGGAATTTTTTTTGACTTCTTCCTTTAGGGTCTAATCCCTTTTTGTTTTCAATTCACAAAAATCCCATATGCTTTGGTGAATTATTTTTATGTTCAAGAACACAGCTTTGCTTTTGTTCAACCTCTGTGGAGAAGGCATCTCCAAATTTGATCGGTGGATACCGAGCGTAGTCATTATGCGTGTGGACGAGCCGAAGATGACGAACCGATGCCTAGAGGGTATTTCGTTGTCTCTTGTATCTTTGAAGGTTTGCTGAAGGCACCGTGCATTACACACTTGTGGGCGATTATCAGGTTGTATGTAATTCAAAGGTCTTGTGAAATTCTTCAAAGTGTTATAAAAGGTTTTACCCAAAAGGGTTTTTTTTCCCGAATTGATCGTCTTTATTTTTTCATGCATGGTTTGAATGATTTATGCCATTTAGATGCATGTTTAGGAGCTGAATTAATTTTGTTTAAAAAATAGACTCTAATTAAATAAGGTTTACTTGGAAACTTGCAAATTAATTTAAATTGGTATCACACACCGCATTTACACGTTTTACAAATTGGTATCAGAGCTTATTTAAGCGATTAACACTTTCAGAGCGGGTTACGCTAATTTATCGCGTGATCCCGATTTTTCAAGTATTTTTTTTTATACAATTTGACTTCTCACGTCATCAAATTGGTATCAAAGCGGGTTGCGCTAATTTATCTCGTATTCCTATTTTCCGCAAAATCGTGTGATATTGATTTTTTTTTAAATCAGTTTTGTGAAAAATCGCAATTTTTCCAATGGAACGCCCATCTAATGAGGAGCCTATTTTTTTAAAAAGTTCACGATAGTGCTAAAAAATTAAAACTTTTGAATTTGAAACTTTGCAAAATAATTAAAGGTTTGGAAAAAGAAAATTCCCGTTTTAAATCCGCTATGGATCTTTTGCAAACGGTTCAAAATCAAATAGATTTTATCGTGAAAAATTTGTTTCTTTGTACCATGAATTTAGTGATTTGAAATTGTCCAAAAATGAGAGTGTTGAGAGAGTCCTATCTTTAGAAAAGTAATTGGAGGACTTAAAAAATTCTAGGGTTCCCGTGTGTGCCGTCGAGGATAAAAAATTAATCGATGACTTGACGGCACGTGAAAAGACTCTTAGAGATAAGTTTGTTTTAATTGAGGGGGAGCGCGATAAACTGGTAAGTTTAATTGAAAATTTGAAAAAGAAATCCCCGTCTTTGGAAGAGTCTAATTTGTTGCTTGAGTCAAAAAATTTGAAGTTAAAAAATGATTTGACAGACTCGAGTAGGTTTGATAGTGATGGTAATGGATCATCTTGTTCTCATGCATCTACTGTTAAAGCCAAAACCATTATTTGTTTTAGAGGGTCAACCAATTTCAAGTACATTACAAAAGGTCGACTCATAGGTGTCGTTCCACCCGTTTACACATGTTCATATTATGGTAGGAAAGGTCACCTTAGGCATTTTTGTTTTGATCTTGGAAAAAGTCCTAGGAAGTTTATGTCTAGTGTTCCCTTGGTTACTAAATCCCCCACATTACGTTAGGAAATCTCTTTTATAGGCACTAAATTTTAAACAAGTTGATTCTCATTTTCTTGCACATGATTCTTCTCTTTACATATCATATAGATAGTTGTGTTCGCATGTTTGTCATATGCTAGTTTTTGTTTCATGATATTTATGTTTGCTAGCATTGTGACATGTATTTTTTGTATAAATTTTTTCTTTTGAAAATTTTTAAAGAATACAAAAAGATTTTATATTTTATAAAATTTGTGAGAAAATACAAAAAGATTTTTATATTTTGTTTGCACCATTTATGGATGAACACTTAGGATGACCGAGTCACAACATCATTATATTTTTCATGTGATTACTAGATAGTGGTTTGAGATAATATATCATGTCATCTTTGTACTTTATAATGTTTGGAGTCATTGAGATGTAATTAAGTGTTACTTCCTACATGTTTGACTCATGATTTCCTTTGTTGCACATTTGCACGGATTTGTTTGATTATTGTGCTTGTCTTATCACATGTTGGTTGGGTGTTTTCACTTCAATCATGTCCTTAAAACGAACCAAGCACAATAAAAGTTGATAAGAAAGTTGTGCATGTAAGAGACGTTTGTGAGTTTGTGTGTTTTGTTTGAAAATGGTGAAGGGCTACGAAAGATTTTCATTTATCTTTTGCGATTAAGCTGCCGTTTAAATCGGACCTAAAAATTGAGGAATTTTATTATCCGGGTCCAAATAGATTTAAAAGAGCCCGAACAAATTAAAGGCAATAAAAATAAATTCATGCTAAAAAGGGGCCAATTAGGTTTTTGCATAAATTCTCTAAAGTTTGAGAATTTAGTTTAACACCTCTAAAAGAAAATATATATGAGGGAGTTTGGCTGGAGATTTTATAACAGGTTTGCACGTCCTTGAAAGTCTTGAAAAAGCGCTTAATAGTTTTAGAAGTTATTGGTGTGGAAATCACTTTGACTTTGATTTGTTGATTTGGATAAGCCGATGTCATCTAATTCAACAAATTTTTTACACCTAAGGATACTTTGATGTTCATTCATTAGGAGTACACGTATGCATCGTGCACATATGATTGATTGAGTTTATTTTCCTATCGAATGTGTTCACACCCATACATTTCATTTCCATGACTTAGTTGTTTGAGTTTAAATCCATGGTGTGATTTTTGATATCTTATTTTTGTATAAAAAATTAAAAAATCCAAAAGTAGTTTATGAAAGTTTTTGGGACATACTTTTGCATGCGCGCAGTTTGATCCATGTTTGCTATGCATTTTATCGTGACACTCCATATTTTGATTGTTTCTTCTCATCTGTCTATTCGTGGACATCATAAAAATGGGGAGAAAGAATTATCATGTTATGGGGGAGATTTGATTTATTAATGGATTTATTCTTATATCATTTCAAACTCGATGTGTCATGAAGGTTTTTGCTTTATCTCATGAGTGTAGGTACAAAGATTGAAGATCATTATGTTGCACACTCTGATGAGAGAAGCTTTGAGATTTGACGAACGTGTTTGAAGAACAGTTTGAGATCTTGCAAATTTATTCAATGGGAGGGTAGATTTGTATAGGCATTTTGGTTATTGATAATTTGGATATTTTTATGTATGTACCGGCATAGACATAGGGGGAGATTTATAAGGGCATATTTTTATAAGTTCGTTATCAATTTTTTATGTCATATACCGCTACACCGTCGAAGAGCATTCAAGAGCAATCTACATCAAGACGGATCCGAATTAATCAAGTTCTTCATCAAAAAGACTCCGCGAAGTTTACTTTGGTAAGGTTATGTTTTTAATACCTTAACTTTCCACTTAGAGCTTTTGGGATATTTTTACAAAATATTTTCGAAGTGTTGGAGCGGACTTTTTCGTCAAAATTTGTGTATGAGTATTTTTTCTAAGTTCTGAAGCGTACCTTGATTTTGACGCCCACGTCGTTGAAGCGAGATAGCTATCTCATTCGAGCTACATAGGGATGTTGTGAGATGTCGTTTGAACGACATATGTACGTCATTCGCGCGAGATCCTTATCTCGTTCGAATGAGCTCGTATTCCGAGACAGCGCGTTATTGTATAAATACTCATTAAATGGTTTCGTTTTCATTAAGAAGTCCCAGCGTTTCAAAAGACAGAAAACTGCGAAACTACAAAATTCTTTTTGACTTCTTCCTTTAGGGTTTAATCCCTTTTTGTTTTCAATTCACAAAAATCCTATATGTTTTGGTGAATTATTTTGGTGTTTAAGAACACAACTTTGCTTTTGTTCAACCTCTGTGGAGAAGGCATCTCCATATTTGATCGGTGGATACCGAGCGTAGTCATTTTACGTGTGGAAGAGCCAAAGACGAAAAACTGACACCTGGAGGGTATTTTACTGTCTCTCGTATATTTGAAGGCTTGTTGAAGGCACCGTGCATTACACACTTGTGAGCGATTATCAGGTTGTACGTAACTCAAAGGTCTTGTGAAATTCTTCAAAGTGTTATAAAAGGTTTTACCCGAAAGGGCTTTTTTTCCTGAATAGATCGTCCTTATTTTTTCATGCATGATTTGAATGATTTATGAAATTTAGATGCATGTTTAGGGGTTGAATTAATTTTGTTTAAAAAATAAACTCTAATTAAATAAGGTTTACTTGGAAACTTACGAATTAATTTAAATCGGTATCACACACTGCATTTACACTTTTTACAAATCGGTATCAGAGCTTATTTAAGCGATCACCACTTTCACAAATTGGTATCAGAGCTTATTTAAGAGATCACCACTTTCATAATTTTTATTGTCATGATGCCACACAGCCTATGACATAAAGTTTATTAAAGACGTTTCGACCAAGCTTCACTTATTTATCATGTCGAGATTTATTTAGTGCACGTTTCTGTAAGGACATTTTGTCCATTATTTATGTGTATGTCATAAGCCGTTACATCGGTGAAGATATTCAAAGTTTACATCGTCATCAACGGATCCGAATACCAAAGAAATAAAGGAATCAAAATTTTGGGCAGCCGGACCGATCCGCCCCTCCGGACCGATCCGCCTCGACCTCGGACCGATCCGCCTTGTTCACAATCCAGTATACCCCGGACCGAATGCGAATCGAAGAGACCTCTTTCAAAAATGAACCGGTCCGACCTCGGACCGATCCGCCTCAGATCCGGACCGGTCCGCCTGGGATAGAATCGTGCAGATCGTGGTCAGATTTTTAAGGGCCAGTTTTCTCCTTTATAAACCATCTTCGGAGATTGGTTTGGCAACACTTCTTCACACAATTTTCAGAGTTCATAAACTCAAAGTCTTCATCTTTGTGAGTTATCAAACTCATGTTTTGATTCACACAAATTTCCAAATCATTTGTGAATCGTTTTGAAACCCTAGAACACAAACTCTTTCGTTGTTCATACCCTTGTGGAGAAGACCGACCTTCTTCTTCATTGTTGCCCTCCTGAAAGGGAAACTTCCAGCCGCCGACTACAGATCCGACGCCTGTGGGTAATTCTATGTCACTATATTTTCATTGTAATCCGAGAAATTGTATGTTATAATATTATAATAAAAATAAATCGTTTTGCCCCTTTGGGGGATTTTTCCTTACATATGTGTGTTTGAATGTTCTTGCATGTTTCATCATCTTGTTCAACCACATATAGCTGCATGTTTAGGAATTAACTGATAAAACTGAGTTTAATTAAATAATATTTCTATTTGGACGCACGCGCACTCTTTCAAATTGGTATCAGAGAAGGTTACGCTAATCTATCGCGTATTCCTAAGTTCCCGCAAAATTTTTCAAAGATATCAATTTTCTGAAAAATTGATTTTTGAAAAAGAGCTTGTTCAATGGAGAAATCATATAATAAAATGCCAGTTTTTTACGGGACTAACTATGCATGTTGGAAAGCCGGCATGAAGTCTGCTTTAAAGGCCATATATGAACGTGTTTGGATTCTAGTTGAAAGAGGGTGGACACCTCCCTCCATCACTGTTGAAAACGTGACCAATTTAAAACCCGTCACTACATGGACTGAAGATGAATTTAAATGGTCTTCTTTTAATTCGAAGGGTTTGAGTGCTATTTCCGGATCCATCACTCCTGATGAGTTTCGACGTATCATGACGTGCACCACGTCAAAAGAGGCATGGGATGTTTTGCAACTTACCCATGAAGGAACTAATGTTGTGAAAGAGTATAAATTGCAAAATTTAACAACTCAATTTGAAACCATCACCATGAATGAAACTGAATGTTTTGATGATTGTTATGCTAGGCTTTCAGACATTGTTAACACTAGCTTTAATCTTGGTGAACATATTCCTAATGCTAGAGTTGTTAAAAAGATTGTTCGTTCTCTGCCTAAGCGTTTTACCCCTAAAGTCACTGTGCTAAATTCTATGGGTAATTTAAATACGCTAAAATTAGAGGAACTTGTAGGAGACTTGCAAACATATGAAATTGATATGTTTCCTAAAACTGCAAGGTCTAAAGATAAGGGAATTGCACTTAATGCCCAAGAGAGAAAGAGTGAGGGGTCGGCAAGAAAGAAGGTAGAGTCATCTAGAAAGAGAGAGACTGACACGTCAGATTCTGATTATGATTTTGACTTAGATGATTTGGCTCTTTTTGCAAAAAAATTCAAGAGGATTCTTAAATTTAAGAAAAATGGCACTTTTAAAGATAAAAAGAAATTTGTGAAAAATAAGTTTGAAAAGAAAAATGAAAAAGATTCTAAAGATCCTCCTAAGAAAGAAAGTGAGAGATGCTTTGAGTGCGACGGTAGGGGTCATAGAGCCTTTGAGTGTGCCACGCGTCTAAACAGAGAGAAGTTGTCCTTAATGCTACCCTTAGCGACGACAGTGAGGTCGAGTCGGTGGATTTGGGAGATGAGTCACCGCATGAGTGTAACTTCACCGCATTCATGGCTAGTCATGTGAGAACTACTAGTTCTCCTCACGGCGATGAGGATGATGCATCACAGGGGCACCTCGACAGTGAGAGCGATGTGAGTAAGGGGGATGATGACACAAGTGAGAGCGAGAGTGATCTTCAACGCGCCTACGCCGAGCTATATACTGAGTCTTTTAAAACTAAAAAGCGTAACAAAGCGTTAGTTCTTAGGATCACCGCTTTAGAGGAAGATTTAAGAAAAGCAAAAGAGAGAGAGTCTGCCTGTATTGAGAAACAGAGTCTGTTTAGAGAGAGAGAGAGTAGTTTTGAGAAAGAGAGAGGGGACTTGACTAAATAAGTGGCTAGTCTTACGAGTGAGCTCTATTGCTCCATAGAGACTCGAAAGAAACTTGAAGCCCTTATTGCCCAGCTTACTCATGATCTTGAGAGAGCACGGGAAGTCAAGGTACAAATCGAGGACAGATCTGTGAAGATGGTAAAGATGCTCCTCGGCCCCGCTTTAGGTTTTGGTGATCGGCAGGGAATCGGTTATGATGGTGCCTCCATGTCCCAAATTGCACCTAGACCATTCCCTCAGTTTACTACTCCTCCTTATGGTCATCGCCAAAATCCACGAAGGAAAGTTCGACCAAGAAAAGCAAACCAAGGTCCGCCTAAGACTGTGTTCTTCTGTACATATTGCAAAAGAAAAGGCCACCTGAGGGAGTTTTGCTATAGTTTGGGTCATACACGACGTACTTCTGCTCCACCACTACATACTGATGAGTTTGCCAGTCTGAGAGAGCGTGTTGAGTTTTTAGCCACCACGTCACAGAGTTTGATGGAGGAATTCCGACGGATGTCTTTGCCGTCAGTGAATGCTTCTCACAGTTCGGCTAAAACCAACAACAACAAGAGTAAACAAAAGGTTACCACTTCTTGGGTGCCTAAGAAAGATAAGAAAGCCCTTATTGTTCATGTTTCTCTCAAAGCACATAATACCTCACAGTGGTATTTTGATAGTGGATGCTCTAGACACATGACAGGTGATGTCTCATTTTTTACCCACCTTGAGGATTATAAGGATGGTAGAGTCACCTTTGGAGATGGGAGCAAGTCTATCATTATAGGACGAGATACTGTAGAGTTACCAGGATTTCCTAAGCTAGAGAATGTTTTGTACGTCAAAGGTTTGAAAGCAAACCTTCTCATCATTAGCCAGCTGTGCGACGCTGACTTTGCCATAAAGTTTGACCGGGACGCTTGTAAAGTCTATAATCAAGCCAGTAAACTTTTAGTGTAAGGGGTGAGGACAAAGGATAATTGCTATGGGACTGAGCCCACATCCTCACTTATCTGCAATAGCGCCACTATCACTCCTATGGATTTGTGGCACCAACGTCTAGGTCACGTGAACATTAGAGATTTGACTCATTTAGCCAAAAAGGACCTAGTACGTGGCTTACCATCTCTTGGAAAGTCAACTTCCACGGTTTGTGGACCCTGTTAGTTGGAAAAACAAATTCGTAGTCCCCATAGGAAGTTGCATTCCATTACCACCTCTTGTGTTCTTGAGCTTATACACATGGATCTTATGGGTCCCACTCATACTGAGAGTCTAGGTGTTAAGAGGTATATCCTCGTGATGGTGGATGATTTCTCTAGATACTCCATTATAGGTTTTCTGAGAGAGAAATCCGATGCTGTAGAGTTTTTAATGACCAAGTGTCGTGTCCTGCAAAATCAACACATAGTCACTATTAACAGGATACGTAGTGACAACGGCACTGAATTTAAGGAAGCAAAGGTAGATTTTTATTGTGATAGCCTTGGGATCAAACATGAGTTTTCTGCTGTGAAGACTCCTCAGCAAAATGGGATTATTGAGAGAAAGAATAGAACGATCTAGGAAATGGCTAGATCTATGCTTCTAGGTCGTAAGGTTTCTAGGAAATTTTGGCAGTGTCTATTGCATGCCACACGGTGAATAGGGTTTATCTGCGTCCACACACACTTCAGACACCTTATGAGTTGTGGACTGGAAAGAAGCCCAACCTTGCATATTTCCGTGTTTTTAGGAGTAAATGCTACATCCTACGGGATAGAGAGTAATTAGGAAAGTTTGACTCCCGAAGCGACGAGGTAATACTGTTGGGATATTCATCGAATAGTAGAGAGTACCGGGTTTTCAACCTGAAGAGCTCTAAGGTTATGGAGTTAATAAACTTCACCGTGCAAGATGACGAACCTTCAGCATTTATTGACTCTAAACTTCAGTGTGAGGTTGAGGATATTTCTAGAAGTGATTTACTTGTACCTCATCCACACTCTGTGGACCCTACTTCTGTATTAGGGGACACGCCCGCTTGGATTTGCAAGAGTCATGATCCTTCTGTCATTGTTGGTGATCCCACTCTAGGGGTCAAGACTCGTGCTCAGCTAGAGAACGTTGTCATCCATTTTTGCTACACGTCCAAAGTCGAGCCCAACAATCATAAAGAAGCACTCAAGGATGAACCCTAGTTATCCGCTATGCAGGATGAGTTGCTTCAGTTTAAAAAGAATAATGTCTGGAAACTTGTCCCCCGACCTAGTGAGACAAATGTGATAGGTACTAGGTGGATTTTTAAGAATAAAATGGATGAAAATGGTACCATAATAAAAAACAAGGCTAGGTTGGTCGCTCAAGGCTACACACAGATAGAGGGTGTAGACTTTGGGGAGACATTTGCTCCTATTACGAGGCTTGAGTCTATCCGCTTACTTCTCGCCATCGCATGTCATCTGAGCTTTAAGTTATATCAGATGGATGTCAAGAGTGCCTTCCTGAATGACACTCTACAAGAGGAGGTTTATGTGGAACAACCAAAAGGGTTTGAAGACCCTAAGCACCCTGAGCACGTTTATTATCTGAGGAAAGACTTATATGGTTTGAAGCAAGAACCCCGTGCTTGGTACGAAAGGCTTACTTTCTATCTCTTAGCTCGTGGCTTCAAGAGAGGGGGAGTTAATATGACGTTGTTCGTCAGAAAAGATGACAGTGCTATTTTGGTTGCCCAGGTCTATGTGGATGGCATAGTCTTTGGATCCACGTGATCTCAATATGCTCAACACTTTGAAGAGGAGATGAAAAGTGAGTTTGAGATGAGCATGGTGGGTGAGCTTACTTTCTTCCTTGGTCTCCAGGTTCGTCAGCTAGAGGATGGGATGTTCATCTCCCAATACAAGTATGCTAGAGACCTAGTGAAGAAATTTGGGTTAGACTCCGCTAAGCATGCACGTACACCTATGAGTACCACTACCAAGCTTAGTAAGGACACTTCAGGCAAGGACGTATAGTAAACCTTATATCGGAGTATGATAGGTAGTCTTCTTTACTTGACTGCCAGTTGTCCCAACATAGCCTTTAGTATTGGAGTCTGTGCGCGATATCAGGCGTCCCCGAAAGAGTCACATTTACTTGCTCTAAAACATATTATTAAATACGTGAGTGGGACTCTCTCATACGGTATTTGGTATTCTTTTGATACTGATGACCGTTTGTCCGCCTATTCAGATACCAATTGGGTCGGGGATGTAGATGGGTGTAGGAGCACTTCTGGTAGGTGTTTCTACTTTGGTTCTGCTCTTGTCTCCTGGTTGATCAAGAATCAAAACTCCATCTCTTTATCCACTGCGAAGGCTGAGTACATCGTCGTCGGGAGTTTTTGCACGCAACTCTTGTGGATGAAGCAGATGCTGGAGGATTATGGGATTTCACATGACACCATCTGTGATAACACGAGCGCGATACACATATCCCGCAATCCAGTCCAGCATTCGCTCATAAAGCACATAAGGATACGCGAGCACTTTATACGTCAGTTAGTTGAGGAGAAAGTCGTATCCCTGAGTTTCGTTCCCACCGACCATCAGTTAGCCGATATTTTCACGAAACCTTTAGATGCCCTTAGATTCGAGAGTCTTAGGAAGTCTTTGGGGATTTGCACAGTTGACTGAGGGGTTGGTCTGTATCTAGCATAGATTGCATTGTCTTTCTAATATCATCTGATGCCTATTGCTAGATTATATCATTAGTTTGTTTTATTTTGTTTTGCCTTTTATTTTATTTTATTTTTTTAAATCCAAAAAGATTTTCTTTTTATAAAAATTTTAGAAAAGCTCAAAAAGATTTTATTTTAATAAAATTTTGAAAAATCCAAAAAGATTTTTGTTTATTTTTATGAATGAGAATTTAAGATAGCCGAGTCACAATTTCACTCCATTAATCCATGTGACTGTTTGATAGAGATTTGAGACGCTACATCATTTCATCCATGTACTTTACCTTGTTTGGAATCTTTGAGATGTGATTAGTGATATCTTTCTACCTGTTTGACTCCTATCTCCTTTATTGCACACATGCACGACTATATTTGATTATTGTACTTGTCTATCACATGTTGGCTTGAGTGTTTCCATCTCAATTCTGTCTATACAACTAACAATATGAGATAAAACTTGACAAGATTGGAATGCGTGTAAAAACCATTTTTGTGAGATTGTGTGTTTGTTTAAGAACGGGGAGGGGCTACGCAAGGTTATTATCTATTCTTTGCGCAAAAGCCACCGTTCAAAAGGACCTAAAAATGGAGGAATTTTATTATCCGAGGTCCAAAGAGGTTAAAAGAGCCCCGAAAAAATGTAAAGGCAATACAAAGAAATTCATGCCAATTATGGGCCTTTAGGTTTCACCATCAATTCTCCAAAGTTTGATAATTGAGAAAGCCTCTATTCAAAATTAAAATCTGAGGGAGTTTGGTTGGAGAATATAAACGGGTTTGCACTTCCTTGAAAGTCTTGAAAAAGCATGTAAGAGTTTTGGACGTTATTGGCGTGGAAATCACTTTGAGTTTTGATTTGTTGATTTGATTAAGTCAAAGTCTCATATTACCACTGTTTTACACCAAAGGAAGCATTTGAGTTCATTCGTTAGGAGTATCCGATATTCATCGTGCACATATGTCATGTTTGTATGCATTGATTTTCCTATCGAATTTGTTCACACCCATTTGTGGCCATCCCCGTCGATCCCCGCCGCGGAGGGAGGAGGAATCCTTCGGGTCCCGCGCGTCCCTTCTCGGGAGAGCGCTTCGGCCGGTGTCAATTTTGTGAGGTGTGAAAAATATAGAGAGATTCAGAGTCGACAGTCTATTTTACTCAAAACAGACAAAAGAAAAAGAGGAAGCCACCCCGAAGGATGGCATCCAAAGATATACTGGTGCGTGAGAAACCAAAATGATTCGAAAAGGGTTCGGAGGCTTAGTTACGAAATGGGAAGGTGTTAGGCACCCATTCCTCCCTTTCGATCTCTCATGGATATTTGCTATTTTCCTTTATGTTTCCCCCCGTGAGATGTGTGCATGTGTATATATATATAGAATGGAGGTAGGAATCCTCGGCTTGTATCATGGAAAAGATAAAGCGAGTCATCCATAGGAAGATTATAAAAGTAATATTAGAAAAATAAGATTTACGCGGTTACCCCTACGTTGATCGCTATAAAGGAACGATAACGCACATGGAGTAATGTGTCACTAAGACTAAGGATATATATAATATAAGAAAAATGGATTTAGAGAAAATAGGAAATGAGAGAAAAAGTGAGAGAAAGGACTCGAGTCTCGGATTTTACCCCGAGACGCCTACGTAGCCTATAAAGGCATTAAAGTCCACGTAGTTCGCATACAAAGAAAAGGGGTGGGGTTTATCCCATAAATCCAAATGTGGGATCTCTTATTTGTAAGTGTGTGTGTGTGTAGAAAAGGTGTTTTAGTTGTGAGAAAAATGTGGAAAAAGTGTGGGAATCCCTACTTGGAATTTATGAGCAAACCCTATTTTTCTTGTTTTGGGGTTTTTATTTATATGAAAATAAGAGATGTGCAATAATACTAGATAAAAAGTATATTAGGATGTGTGAGATGGGATTATAAAAGTGCTAAGTAAGAAAATAAGTTATTGGGAATTCAAGAGAATTTAAGAGAGAGAGTTTGAGAAAGTTAGACCTTCTTGAAGATCTTGAGCTTGATCTTGACTGATGGAGAGCAACCCTTGAGCTTGGATGATGATGGAGAGTGGTTAATTCACCAAGTTTGATGAAAAGGATGATGAAAAGTGAAGGTAAAAGAGGGATTTGGAAGTTAAAATCACGCTGCCTTCGAGAGAGGTTTCTGGGATTCGTTCAGAGAGATTTCTATAAGATCTGGGCTCCCCCTTGCAAATATGGCCAAGGCCTCCTTTTATAACCCCAGGGGACTGCCGATCGGACCTATCATGGCACTGCCTATCGGCAGATGCCGATAGGCAGGATCTGGGACCTGCCATTTGGTAGTGCGCCTCAGGCTTTTCGAAAAATTGGCCACTGAGGGCAAACCGTTGGTCAGAATTGTGCACGGGGCATACCGTTGGAAAGGTATTTCAGAGACCTAAGAAAGTCCTTTGGATCGCTCCCGAGTTTGGGAGTTGACTTTGGGTCAAATGTGGCTCGGAAGCGTTTATCGGTCCATTGAACGGGGAATCGCGCGGACGCAAACGGCGCGTTCGTCCGCATGGTAAGTCAGAATCGCGCACGGGACATACCGTTGGAAAGGTTAGGAGATTTATTTAGACATTCCAAAGAGTTTGACCCAGTTTGGGAAGTTGACTTTGGTCAACCGGGTCCGAGAAGCGCTCGGTGGCTTCCCGGAGTCAAACGGATTGTTCGTCCGCATGGAAAGTCGGAATTGCGCACGGGACAGGCCGTTGGAAAGGGTATTCAGTGCCCTTCGAAGGTTCATTTAGCCTCGGTCGAGCTGAAGAGTTGGCATAGGTCAAATCGAGTCGGGATCTCCCGATGGCCTCTAGGTCAGGTTTCGGACGCAAATGGCGCGTTCGTCCGCATGGTAAGTCAAAATCGCGCACGGGGTGGACCATTGGAAAGGGTATTCAGTACCCTTCGAAGATTCATTGAGTCTCGATCGAGATGAGGAGTTTGACTTTTGGGTCAAACTGAGCCAGGGGATGCCCGATGGCTTCCAGGTCAGTACTCGGGACGTGACCTGGGTTTATAGGGATGAAGGGAGGTACTAGAGACCTAAGGATAGTTAAGGGGTAACATAATGGGGTGTCTACAGAGCCCCTCGATGGGTGAGTTCGGAACAAATAATAGCCGTCGATTAGACACCGCATGATGCTTTTGAGGGAGTATGACCGATTCAGAGGGTCGAGGTCGATTCTGAAGACTTAAGAAGTATACTTGGGATGATCAATTCGGAGGATTGAGGTCAGTTCTGAGGACCTAAGGAGATGAGGATGACCAATTCAGAGGGTCGAGGTCAGTTCTGAGGACCTAAAGAGATGAGAATGACCAATTTAGAGGGTCGAGGTCAGTTCTGAGGACCTAAGAGTGGTGATGATCGAGGACCGAGGTCAATTATGACCTAATTTAGGTGTCAATCTAAGACCGAGGTCAATTCTGACCCAAGAGTGGTGACGACCGAGGACCGAGGTCAATTCTGACCTAACTAAGGTGACGATCCAAGACCGGGGCCAATTCTGACCCAAGAGTGGTGACGACCGAGGACCGAGGTCAATGCTGACCTAACTAAGGTGACAATCCAAGATCGGGGCCAATTCTGACCCAAGAGTGGTGATGACCAAGGATTGAGGTCAATTCTGACCTAACTAAGGTGACGATCCAAGACCGGGGCCAATTCTGACCCAAGAGTGGTGACGACCGAGAACCGAGGTCAATTCTGACCTAACTAAGGTGACGATCCAAGACCGAGGCCAATTCTGACCCAAGAGTGGTGATGACCGAGGACCGAGGTCAATTCTGACCTAACTAAGGTGACGATCCAAGATCGGGGCCAATTCTGACCCAAGAGTGGTGACGACCGAGGGCCGAGGTTAATTCTGACCTAACTAAGGTGACGATCTAAGACCGGGGCCAATTCTGACCCAAGAGTGGTGATGACTGAGGATCGAGGTCAATTCTGACCTAACTAAGGTGACGATCCAAGACCGGGGCCAATTCTGACCCAAGAGTGGTGACGACCGAGGACCGAGGTCAATTCTGACCTAATTCAGGTGACGATCCAAGACCGGGATCAATTCTGACCCAAGAGTAGATAAATATTGTATTTTGATTCTGCTGGGGAAAGAGCTTTGTGATTCTGATTTGAGCTGGGGAGCTGCTAGCTGGGGGAAGCTTTTTAGGAGACCTCGCAGGGGAGAACAACCTATTTTGGGTGCTGTAAGAGAATTTCGCTGGGGAAGTGATCAGGTGATCCTTAGGGATTTTTCGGAGCTTTGTCGGGAGGAGATTTCACTTAGTTTTTGAGGATTCCGCTGGGGAAGAGGGGTTTCGCTAGGAATAAGAATTTGGATCTAAGATTCCGCTGGGGAATGATGAATGGGCCGGGGGAAATTTGGATTGTCCTTTAGGAGGGATTACTCAGGGCGAGTGGTTCTTCTGATTTCTGCTGGGAAAAAAACCATGTGATATTGTACCACACCGGATAGCCGATGGTTGTAAAGTCTGATAAGGAGGTGATTCGGTGGTTCGAGCGCCTTGCCTGAGAGGTCAATCGCTTGGATTTTGATGGCTCCTTTGGGGAAAATGGTGTGTCTCCCGAAGGAGTGCGAAATTTCCTTGATGAAAACGTTCTAAATCCTTCCTGGGATTTTTAGGAATTTTTCGGGGATTTTTCGAGGCTTTCTGGTATTTTCTGGGACTTTTTGCACGAAATTTTAAGGGCGGTGCCTGTCGGCATAGACTGAGAGGTGCCATTCGACAGTGGCATGGACTTTTGGGCTGCCTCGAGAAGGTGAGGAGACAGTGCCGATCGGTATGGTGAGGTGGGTTGCCGATCGGTATGGCGTTTAGCCTCCTATATAAAGGGGGAAAATTCCCCTCATTTTTCACAGCTTCCTGCCTTCTCTCTTTCTGCGATTCCTCTCTGTGAATCATTCTAGCATTCCGATCTTCAAGAAATGGCCCCTTTTGTGAGCACCGCTGTCCACCGGGAGTGGTTGACCGTTGATGACTGGGCGAATATGGATTGGAGGGATATGGTTCCCCTTGCTTTGGGGAATGAGAATGCCTTTGATGCATTAGAGTCGGTTGCGGATGAGAGGACCTTGCTGCGGGAGCCGTCGCGTCATCGCTCTTCGAAAGTGATTCACGGTGGTTATGTAAGTAACCTGACCTTTGGCATTTTTTTTCCTTTTTGGGTGATTTCTCCTTTTCTTGACCTTTGACTAAATTTTTCCTTTCGCCAGTCGGATATTTCTTTGAATAACATGCGTGCCCGCGGGACGACGGGGCTTAGGGATGTTTGGGAGCATCTTCCACCCATGGTGTGCTGGATGGTATCATCAGCGGGTTTTGGGAGGTTGTCGGTTGCGCTGGATGAGACGCCTCGTTCGACAGCAGTTTTGTGTGCCTTGGGGGAGAGGTGGTGGGACACTACCCACACTTTTCATTTTGGCTTCGGGGAGATGACGGTGACTCCCATAGATGTGCAGCAACTGCTGGGGATGGATTGTGATGGGGAGCAGATAGAGGTGGACCGCTCTTTGCGGGTGAGGCCGGAGGCGATGTATGCGGCACTCGATGATATGAGGAGGATAGTCTCTGGAGATTCTATCCGGCTGTCCTTGCTGAAGGATGTTTTGCTGAGCAGGGTGGTTGATGTGGAGGACGGGCTGCAAGTGAGGCAAATGGCCCGGTTGTTCATTTTGTTGGTGCTGGGAGGTTTCATGGTGGCGTCGAGCGGCGACGTCGTCCATTTGTGGTTTCTGCCATACTTGAGGATGTTTTCGAACATCCCTTTCTATGATTGGGGGAGTCTGACCTTGGCGACCCTTTACTCTTCTCTGGATGCGTTCAGCTGGTGCTGCCGGCAGACTTTTACTGGAGCCACGTATCTCCTTGAGGTATTCTTTACTTTGCGCATTTCCATTTCATGCATTCGCATTTTCCTTTCATGCATTCACATTTTCCTTATGCGTCTCTTTTTGCTCGTGAATTCAGACGTGGTTTTATGAGGTGATTGGGTGCAACACCCCACTGATGCTCTGAAGGACTACACCGTCGGGGACTTCTGTCACTTGTATCGATGGCGTAAGGCTAACCGACAGTCGAAGGGATCTCTCTCCCTGGAGGCGGTGCGTCAGGTCTTGAATGACCTGACCAGTGGTAGGGTAAGACTCTTTTCGTTTCAGCCTTAGTTTTTTTTTTGCCTTTTCTGATTTTGTATTGACTTATGTCTGCTTGGGGATTTTCAGGTGACCTTTTATCCTTGGGGGACCGCTATTCAGGATACGGGGGTGACTAGGGTGAATGTACAGATGAGGAGTTTGTTGGCGCATGAGTTCGGCCATTCCTGGTACCTCGGGGAGAGGGTGATCCGTCAGATTGCTAAGGAGGAGGTGGTGATGCCTCCCGCGCAGCCTCCTACTTCTATGAGGTGGGAGCGACAATTGTTGGAGGATGAAAGGATTGCGGCGATGATTGGCGAGTCCTATGCGTTGTATACTGATACGGCCGCGCCGTATGATTATATGGACTTTGTGACGAGCTGGTTGATGGCGCCCAGCATACATGATGCCTTGCCTTTCCCTCCTGCTGGTTCGAGTCCGGCGGTGGGGTCTTCCCACAGTGGTGGTGGTCCGTCGGCACTTGCGGCGACCTCGGAGGTCCCTTTTGTTCGGCTGCACACTCCTTCGTACAACATCCGGCGGGCTGATGGAGGGACAGTGCCGATGCTACACCGTCCTCTTGTGATGGATCCGGAGGAGCTTGGCTTGACAGAGGACGTCCTTCGTCCTGCAGTAAACCTTTCGGTTCTTTTCCTCTCTTTTTTGATTTCTTTTGCTTGATACTGATTCTGCCTTTCCTTTACAGCAAATCCGGGTGTCGACCACTTGGCTCAGGGACATCAGGGATTGAATATCATCGACGACTGCCCACATTCGGGAGGCTGTCCCTGTTCCTTCTTGCTTGGTGTCGTGCGCCTCGTCCGGGGGGACTCTGGCTCGGGTAGTGGGGGCGTGTCGTCTCGCCGTAGGGGAAAGAGAGCGCGTCGCCGGGATTAAAATTCTTGAGAGAGAGAGAGAGAGGGAGTGAAATGTGGGTTCGGGCTGAGTCCCATTGTTTTTGGATTTTCTTTATTTCCTGCAAAAATGATGTAACACAGAAAACATATATATGCAATGCAATGCGATTTTTTGACTATCTTTTATTTTAATGATGAAATGAATGCATGCGCTTTTTAATTTGCTGCTGAGACCGTAAAAAAGGAATATTTTTAGAAATCTTTCAAAGGAAAGTTATTTTATTCAAAACCGGGAATCCCATAAGGAGGGAATAGGATTCTTGAAATTCTTTTGAGAATATCAATTTATTTTTATGGAGTTTTCTGATTTGACAAAGAAGGAATGGAGGAAATTTAAAAAAGGGAATTATATAAGGAGGAAAAGGGATTTTGAAATTCTGTTGAGAATATCAATTTTTATTTTTCTAATTTTTACAAAAGAGGAAAAAGGTTTGATTGGCACTGTCCCTCCAATTGAAAGCTTTGATTGGTACCCTCTTCAGCCTTTAGTACCTTGTGGGGTAGGGTTCCTTTCGATTTTTGCAGGGATTATGTCCCTTGTGAGGATTTTTAAGTATAAAAAGGGAGAAGGGTGGAGTGTTTTCCTCACACCTTTTACATTCTTCATACCCACCCATCATCTTTTAGTCTTGCAAGATGGCTCTCCCTGGTAGCATCGAGTTTGCCAATTACCTCTAAGCCTTTCAAGCCATGTGCTCTTATAATGTCGACTATGATGCTTTCAACATGCGTCGAGTCTCCTTGTGGCGTAATCGACCTTTTGAGTGGAATATGCTGATGGCGGCAGTACAATTTTGGTACCCCGAAGACCATGTATTCCGCTTTGGGTTGGAAGAAGTTTGTCCTACCTACGAGGAGTTTTCTGCCATACTGGGCGTGAATCCTAGTGTTGCCGCGGCTTTACCAGGATTTTCCCGTTCTCTTAGGGATTTATTGGCCGAGCTTCTTCATATCTCGCCTTCGGCGGCCAGGTCACTGGTTGCTAGAGGGATGATCTCCCTCTCGGCGATCTTGCAGTCCGTGCGTTCGCGGGAAGTAAGTGATGCTGGCTATGCTGGAGCCTTTGTTCTGGGGCTGGTTTCAAAATTGCTGTTGGTGAGTGGGGAATTGCAAGTGGACCCACAACTTACAGCCATTACCTCATGGATGTTATACCGTCGCAATCTTGCGGCAGTGATATTGGCAGAGACTCTGAATGGCCTGGATGCTTGGAGAGAAGACCGTTCAGACTTTTTGAGGGGTAGCCCTGTGATGCTGTTCATGTGGTTGTCTGAAAGATTCCGCTTTTCGACTGCTCCAGAATATCCTTTGTCGGCTGTACCCAACTTCTTTTCGTGCTACTCCATCCGCATGGGCCTGTATGTTGAGAACTGGGAGAATTGGCTTGTGGAGTACGGGGCTCGTGGGCTGTATTGGTCCGTGCCTTAGTGGGGACAGTTGCAGCCTGTTCTGGAGCTAGGAGAATATTCATATGTGCGGCTGGTAGGTATCAGGCAGACCTCTTTTTATTTCCTTTGGCGGCTTTTGCGCCAATTTGGCTAGGAGCAGGTCGTGCCCCCCTCGGACCTCAAATTTCTTTCCAGTAGAAGATTTGACTGAGCGCTTGCATCTGTTGCTAGGATCTCTGTGGGAAAATCGGTGTCCGTCGACCCGTCCCTCTCAGTCTGTTGGGAAGGTTTTCCATGTCCCCAAAGATTATATGAAGTGGTTGTGGAGGAAAGTAGTCAGCAAGATGTTGGCAGTAGAGACCGGTCGGAGGTGGTTTGTGTTATCTGACTCCATGGAAGGAGGTGTTGTGGTCATTTCGAAGATGGTTAAAGCTCGTAGGTCCATGGAGTGTTTGCGGTACTCCATTCAGGCAGGAGAAACTTGGGGTCCTCAGGACGTGGATGATGAGGGTGCAGTCTCTTCGGGTAGCTGTGGGTAGGACTCCTGGAGAGTTTATTTATGTAACATATGTGGGGGATTTTGTCTAGTTTTTATGGTAGTAGGGGGAAGGGAGTTATCCGTTCCTTTTTCTTATGTAATCCGTACTGTAGTTTCTTATTAATGAAATAAATAAGTTTCTGATCATCCAGCTGTGCCTTTCGATGAATTTTGTATTTTGAATTATCTATACCAATCGCTAAGGCATACATAATCATTTTGTTCAAGTAGATGTTTAGAATGAACTATCGTTCTCGGGGGTAAGAAAAGAATGGTATTTTGTGAAAAAGAAGGGGTCGTGCTCATGTGAGGAGTATGAGCTGCATACGTACCTCTGGGGTTTTTGAAAAAGTTCTTATCTGTTTGAAAATAGTTTTTGCAGAGGATCAGGCCCACGTAGTTCTGGGTAGAGGGAAATGGAGAGAGTTTTTTTTTTTTTTTTAATTTAGAATAGAAGGGGGATGAGAAGAGTCATAGCGCGCCGAGATTTTGGACTAGGGGTAGAACTTCTTGAGACGGTCCAGATTGACTGGACAAGCCATCTCTTCCCCATCCAGGTCAATGGGCATGGCGGCACCGCTGGATAAGATTTTCTTCACAATGTACGGGCCGCTCTAATTGGGTTTGAACTTTCCTCTGGGGTCCCAGATGGGTTCGATTATCTCTTTGAGGGCTAAATCCCCCTCTCGGACACCACGGTCCTTGACTCTCTTGTTGAATGATCGCGCTATTCGGCGATGGTATCCTTGTATGTAGTGAAGAGCTTTTAATCTCCGTTCATCTAGGAGGGTCAGCTCATCAAGACGGCCTTGGCACCAGTCTTCTTCACCAACCTTTCTTTCGAGCATGACACGTAACGAGGGTATTTCCAGCTCCACAGGTAGGACTGTCTCCATGCCGTAAACTAGGGAGTAATGGGTAGCCCCAGTAGAGGTTCGAATTGAGGTTCGATAGCCCCAGAGGGCGTAGGGGATCCGGTCGGCCCAATCCCTACAACTTTCGATCATCTTGCTAATGATGGCTTTGAGGTTTTTGTTTGCGGCCTCAACTGCACCATTGGTCTGAGGTCGGTAAGGAGAAGATTTGTGTCTCTGAATCCCGTATTCGCTAACTATTTCTGTGACTTGTGCCTCAAAGTGCAAACCATTATCCGACACTAGCTCGTGCGGGACCCCATATCGGCAGATGATATTCTTCTTGATGAATTTGGCCACCTTCTTGGCATTTAATACTGCGTATGACTCATCTTTGACCCATTTGGTGAAGTAATCGATGGCAACCAGGATGAACTCATGCCCGTTTGACTCTTTTGGTGTAACCTTCCCTATGATATCGATACCCCAGGTGGAGAACGGCCAGGGAGAAGTCATGTTGTATAATTCCCGCGGAGGTAAATGTTGGAGATTGGAGAACTGTTGGCATTTAGGGCACCTCCGAACATAGGCGGTGCAATCCTGGGCCATGGTGGTCCAGTAATAGCCTTGTCGGATGATCTTTTTGGCAAGCATGTGATCGTTCATGTGAGGTCCGCATTCCCCGCTGTGGATTTTCTGCATTATCTTTTCAATGTCAGCCCCTACAATACAGTGCAAATGAGTTCCATCAAAATTCCTCTTGAGTAGTGCTTTATGGCAGATGATGTACTGAGCGGCCAGCCTTCGGAGGGTAACTCGGTCGTTCTTGTTAGAACCCTCGGGATACCTACCGTGTTTAAGGAGGCACCAAATATCATAGTACCAGCAATCGGCTAGTTCGGGATCTTCAGTGGAGACAAGCTCAATATGGTAGCAATGGGTCGGTCTGTCTTGTTTTTGAACTAGGAAGGGGGGTCATTGTTATTCCCTCGGGCATGTCGACCATGGAAACCAAAGTAGCGAGAGCATTGGCTAGGTTGTTCTTTGCTCGCGGTAGGTAATGGAAGGTGATATCTCGATATTGGGAGGTCAACTCTTCTAATTGGGCATTAAAGGGTTGAAGCTCTTCGTCCTTGACCTTCCACTTTCTGAGCACTTGACCGATGATAAGGACAGAATCCCTGTATACATCGAGGTATTGAATACCTTTCTCGAGAGCGACTTGGAGGCCCACTGTGCATGCCTCGTATTCTGTCATGTTGTTGGTACAAGAGAAATCCAATTTAATGGCGATGGGAGTGTGGGAGTCATCTGGGGCGACCAAAAAATCCCAATGCCATATCCCTTTTTGTTGGCAGCACCGTCGAAGCACATTTTCCATCGGAGGCGGTCTTGAGTGGCGCAGAGGATGTTTTCATCTGGGAGTTCGGATATCCATACATCTTCTTCTTCTATAGGGTAGTCAGCGAGGTAGTCAGAGATGGCTCTTCCTTTAACGGCTTTCTGCGTGACGTACACGATATCAAACTCGGTTAGGAGCATCAACTATCGGGCCATTCGGCTAGACAAGGCGGGTTTTTCGAGCAGGTATTTGATGGGATCCATTCGGGATACTAGTTTAATGGGAAAGGCGAGCATGTAATGTCGCAACTTTTGGGTGACCCAGACAAGTGCGACACATGCTTTTTTCAAAGCAGTATAGTTGACCTCGTATCCGGCCAACTTACGACTGGCGTAATAGATGGATCTTTCTTTGCGGGAGTCCTCGAGGTACTGGGCTAGCAAAGCCCCGGCTGCAGTGTCTGTTATGGTTAGGTATAAGAGCAAAGGGAGACCAGGCTGTGGTGGCATGAGAACTAGAGGTTGGGTTAGGTATTGTTTGATTCGATCAAAAGCTTCCTGGCAGGCCTCGTTCCAAACCTTGGTTGAATCCTTTCGGAGGAGCTTAAAGATTGGTTCACATATGGAGGTTAGCTGGCTAATGAACCGGCTGATATATTATAATTTCCCCACGAAGCCTCAGACTTCCTTCTCTGTTCGGGGAGTTGGCATCTCAAGTATGGCCTTCAGCTTGGCGGGATCTGCTTCTATACCCTTCTCACTGATCATGAATCCTAAGATTTTTCCCTTCGTAACGCCGAAGACGCACTTCTGTGGATTAAGTCTCATCTGATACTGCCGCAGTCGTTCGAAGAACTTCCGGAGAGCGGGAACATGACCTTCTCTAGTTTTGGACTTGATAATCATATCATACACGTAAACCACGACCTCTTTGTGGATCAGATCGTGCAGGATGGTTGTGGCAGCCCTTTGGTAGGTAGCCCCAGCATTCTTGAGACCGAATGGCATAACGGTGTAGCAAAAAGTTCCCCATGGGGTGATGAATGCGATTTTCTCTTGGTGGTCGGGATGCATCTTAATTTGATTGTATCTGGCAAATCCGTCGACAAATGACTTGAGAGCATGACTGGCTGTGTTGTCCACGATCATGTCGATGTTGGGTAGCGGATAATCATCCTTGGGAGAATCTTTGTTTAAATCTCGGTAATCCACACACATTCGAACCTTTCCTCCTAATTTTGGTATAGGTACAATGTTGGCCAGCCACGTGGGATATTCGATTACTCGAATGAAACCCACGTTCAACTGTTTGATCACTTCTTCTTTGACCTTAAGCGACCATTCAGTGCGAAGCTTTCTCAACTTCTGTTTAACTGGCTTGGCATCTGGGAGAATGGGGATCTCGTGCTGAGCTATTTCGGGATCAATACCGGGCATATCATCGTAGGACCATGCGAAGACATCCACGAACTCCTTTAGCAATTCTTCGAGTTGTGCGCACTCATGCTCGTCAAGGGTGGCCCCTATCCTAATCTCGCGAAGTTGGCTACTAGAACCGAGATTAATAACGACAGTCTCTTCTTCATTAACTTGAACGCGGTTATGTTTTTTATTATTAACCTTATTTAGATCAGTTAAGAATTGTTCATTTGCAAAATCATCACCATCAAAAGTTTGATTAAAATCCACACAATTAATGTAAGGCACAGCAAGATACTCAAAATCTTCATTTATTTCATTAATAGGAAAAACAGCCTTGAGAACCTCATCAAAAGAGGTCTCGATTACATTTGATCAAGGATGGACAACAGTAGATAAAACAGGGTAAACATTGGGGTTGAGGGAGATTTCAAGAGGTATAACTGGCGCAGCATGCCAGTTGAGGAGAGGTGTATCAGCAGCTTTAATCAGACGGGATGGGTCCCTTAATGTAGTGCCTGAATGAACCATGCAGAGTGTCAGCCCCAGTATCTGCAGGTTGAAGGAATCTTCGAAGTCACTTTCCTGAGTTTCTTTAGTATCTTTGATAAGCGGTGGCACCTGGTATTGGTAACTTTTGGCCCGTGGGTAGCTATCTTCGAAGAAGATCTCCATTCCAGGCTTCATCTTCTTATATGTATGGTTATACCACGATTCTGTAAAACCGCAAAAGGGGAAATCCTCGCCCTCCTTGATGAATCGTCCATTTAAAGAATCTCCTGAGATAGTTCGAACGAAGTCTAACCCTCTCTTTGATCGAGTCTGGCGGATCATTCTGAGTTCTGGTTCTGATGGTTGATATCCCAAGCCGCAAGGAGGGAAAGCTTTTTTCAGTTCGATGGGCTCAAGTATCCCTTGTTGCCTTTGTCCCAGCCCCAGTTCGGGCATGAAGTGCATGTTTCTGAACATCTGAATCACACTGACATTGCCATGAGAGTCATATTCTGGACAAACCCTTTCTTTTAAACCGTCCCCTGTCGGGAGTAGGGATGGTTCAACTCGGAAACCTGATAGGGGCATATCATTTGACCCGTGCTATATCTCAAGAATTGAACTGCTGGTGCTTGCACCCTCGGCATTACCGTCGTCACCCAAGATGGTGATGACTCGCCCATCGGCGAAGAACTTCAGTTTCTGATGGAATGAGTAAGAGACACCCTTTATACTGTGGAGCCAGGGTCGTCCGAGCAACAAGTTAAAATAGGTCAGGATATCGATGACTTGGAATTTGACGACAGGGTTTATAGGTCCAACCCCTATTACAAGTTTTATGGATCCCATCACCTCACAGCGGGTATTATCATAGGCACGCACGGCAGCGGATGTTGGAGCGAGGTCACTTTCTTTCAGACCTAAACATTTGAAGGTTCTCAGCGGGCAGACATTCAAAGCGGATCCGTTGTCAATGAGAGAGAGTGGTACAACCTTCCCCATAACTTCGACGGAGATGTTGAGTGCATGATTGTGATTTGGCCCAATGTTGGGGATTTCTTCTTTAGAAAAGGACAGCATTCGGGTAGAGGTCAAGGATCCGACCAGGTACACCGCTTCTTCTGGTGTAGTAGAGGGAGGAACTATGGGTCCAGTGAGCAATTTCATCAAAGCATTTCTGTGTAGCTGGGAAGACATGAAAATTCCCCATAGAGTGATGTTAGCTTGAGTTTTCTTCAATTGATCGAGGATCTTGCTCTCCTCGAGGGTCATTTTTGGCATATGAAGGTTTTCAATGCCCTTCCCCTTATCATTGGTTGGTAGCGAGTTTGGAATTTGGTAATGTCTCCCAGATCTGGTCATGTGATTTACTGAAGAAGGGAAAAACTTAAATCCAGTTTCCTCATCAATCTCAGGTTGTTCTGCTACCTTATCTATTTCTCCGAGGAGTTCCTCAAATGATATCATCCCACATAAGTCAGCTATTGGGCCATTTCCTCCTGAAGCTTGTTCTTCCTTTGAAACTTTGAATTCTTCCCCCCATCCAGTGGCAATAATTCTATTTTCCCTTGTGAAGTCAATGCATTCCATAACTTCAACGGCTTCTTCGTATAGGTCTTCCCATTCTGTGGGGATGTGTAAGGGTGAAGGGACCAGGTGCCCTTGCAGCTTCAAAGTGTCAAGTAACTCGATGATACTGCAAATGTTGTTGGTTTTCCTGAATGCTTCCGTTATGATTCGGACAACATCATCTAAGCAGATTTCGTCGGTTGGTACCATCCACCTATCTGATTCTCGGGCCCATTTCCGCGCTTCCAAAAATAACGTACTGAACCTCTGGCAGTCGATAATCATCTGTGAGGGCAATTTCATCCCAAACTCTAGGAGTTGGTTTAACACCTCTGACAATTCCATACCTCCACTTTCAGAACAGGTCCGGATAGTGATGCACGCTCTGGTAAGGAGTGACAGCGCCTGATCAGTGGGGCTAGTAGGGTGTAGGCGGAAATATGTGCAAAGTTGAAGGGGTTTAGGAGGGTATAAGGGTGTGATTTGAGTTGATGGATCGAAATCTGGGTTTTTTTCCAAGAAGATGGCATTGGTGTGATTTGGGAGTGGGTTATGAGTAGTGTTTGGTTTAGGATTGGCTGGTGGGATGATGGTACCCCGGTCAATGAGATCTTGGATTATGTTTCGAAGGTGGAAGCATTGGTCGGTGGTATGGCCAGCTGTTTGGTGAAAGGCGCAATGAGCATCGGTCTTAAAATTTCTGGGAAGTGGATTGGGTAATGGACGTGGATCTAGGGGTTTTATAAGGTTTCGGCTTAACAGGGCTTGGTAAACTTTGGAGAGGGGAGCATGGAGCTCAGTGTATTCCCTTCAGACGGGAGCAGGGCGGCTTTCCGGTGCCCATGATGTGGTTGATTGAGAGATGTTGTTGATGGTTGAGACTGCAGCACTAACAGGCTTGTCATATTTTCTGGGGGTGAACTGTTTGGACACCTTCTTTGGTTCAACTTCTATTTAAGACCCTCTTCGATTTCTACTCCTTCCCTGAGAGCTCGAAAATGGGGGTAGTACTGTCCTCCCATGGTTGCTCGAACATGGGGTAAGAAATTCTTCTTCACTATGCTGACTTATTCTTCTTCAGACGGCCGATTGGTCATGGTAGCCGCTTTTTCCCTCCATCGGGCTATAAAGTTACTGACTGATTCTTCGGAGTTCTGTTTGAGCAACTCTAAATCACGACGGGTGACCTCAAGCTCTTCGTTGTATTTGTACTGCGACATGAATTCTCGGGCTACATCCTCCCAACTACAGATTCTGGATTCCTCAAGAGATAAAAACCATTGGAGAGCACTGTCTTTCAAAGTTTGCTGAAATAATTGGGCCATCACTTCTTCCGAAGCCCCTAGTAGAGTCATGGAACGATGATAAGTGCGAAAACGAACAATCGGGGGACCACTTCCTCCAAATTTCTCGATATTTGGCATTTTGAACTTCTTGGGTAACCTTGTGTTAGGATAAGGAGACATATGGGTGTAGTCCAAGTAATTCCCAGAGATCCTGACTTGGTCAAACTTCTTGGTGAGCATCTTGAGATCCTCTTTGATTTTGTTCAACTCCTCCTCCTTTGGATCAGCAACCAGAGGCAAGTTAGCCATAGGCTGGGTAATGTTTGGCATTAGAAGCTGGGCAGGCGGCGGCCCATTAGTAGGAGGGGCACGCGGAGCGTGCTGATATTCTTCCGGGACCCATATAGGCTCGAGTGGACCCATAGCACGAGGGAACAGGGCCTTGGGCTCTTGAGGAATAGGACCTTGGTTTCGTTGCATTTCTCGGACCTCAACTTGGAGGTTGTCAATCTTGGCCACGAGCTGAGCTAGGACTGTCGGCAGATCTGGTTGTATGACTGGTGCTTGATCCGCATTCTCCATGGAAGATGGATGGATTCCGGACTCGAAAGAAGTAGTAGAGGAACGGACGAAACTCCGGGGTGATTTGACTGAAGACCTGAGCCAATAGGGAGCCAGGCCAAGGGCGTGCGGTCAACCTGAGAAGGCGTAGGATGAGATTTATTTTTGAGAAAAGGGAAGGAACTATTTTTGGATTTTTGATAAAAAGGGAGAAATGTTTTTGGATTTTTGATAAGGAAGGGAGAAATGTTTTTGGAGACGGAACTCAGTATGATTATTATGATTATTATGTTCTCACTTGTGTTTAATTCTCCTAAATGCAATACCGGACGAGACCTGAGCCTGGAAAAGTGGGGTTTTAATATATGCAAAGCTACGGTTTGGGAGTTGTAACCAGGCTCGCGGACAGAGTCCCGTTTTAAAAATGCGCAAAAATTGGGCGAAAGATCAACCCGGAATTTTGGCAGAGTTTCGGGTCGAAACCAGCAATCTAAAGTGCGTGTCCTAGGTTTGACACCTATATGCGGGTATGCAGTTGGTTGGGTGAATCGGCATGGGTTCCCCCCTTTGTCGTGACTTCCACGATATACGTCTTGCTCTTGCAGGCAATCGGTACGTGTGGACAAGCCATTTGATATACCTGAGTGTACGTGAATTGCCTCACCATATACCTCATGAGGACGGTACGTGTGAGAGCGAATTCGATATACTCGGCGTACGTGAACGAATTCCCTGCGATATACCTCCCGTCATGACTTCGGTCAAGCGATACGATGCGGGGGAACCGTTCGATATACGTCGAAGGTACTTGGCCAGTGGAAGCTGAGAGTCATATCGCTTAGGCTAACTGCGACCTGTCGGACCAGCACCCATCACGAAGTGACCCTCCAGTTACTGGGTAAAATTTGGTCAATATCAATGCTCTTTGGTGATGTCGTGTAAATCATGCATGATTCTCTTATTAGTAGCTTATGATGAGAATGCCTTTCTTTGATTATGCCAAACCGGGAACAAAGTACGAGTACCCCAAAAGGTACGCCAAGTATGGATAGGTGATGCATGCAACATGGGGATATACGTGATCCTAAGTGCATGTGGTGTGAGGTGTACATGGAGGATTTTCTAAAAGTGTGTGAACATAAGCATAAGCATGGACATGTGAGAAAGGGGAACATGCAGATATGGGGGGGAAGCATAAACAAATATAGCATCCATGTAAATAGAGTCAAGCCCTCAAAATAAATAAAAATCCCCAGCAGAGTCGCCACTGTGGCCATCCCCGCCGATCCCCGCCGCGGAGGGAGGAGGAATCCTTCGGGTCCCGCGCGTCCCCTCTCGGGAGAGCGCTTCGGCCGGCGTCGATTTTGTGAGATGTGAAAAATGTAAAGAGATTCAAATTCGCCAGTCTATTTTACTCAAAACAGACAAAAGAAAAAGAGGAAGCCAACCCAAAGGATGGCATCCAAAGGCATACTGGTTCGTGCGAAACCAAAATGATTCAAAAAGGGTTCGGAGGCTTAGTTACGAAATGGGAAGGTGTTAGGCACCCATTCCACCCTTTCGGTCTCTCATGGATATTTGCTATTTTCCTTTATGTTTCCCCCCGTGAGATGTGTGCATGTGTATATATATATAGAATAGAGGTAGGAATCCTCGGCTTGTATCATGGAAAAGATAAAGCGAATCATCCATAGGAAGATTATAGAAGTAATATTAGAAAAATAAGATTTACGCGGTTACCCCTACGTTGATCGCTATAAAGGAACGATAGCGCACATGGAGTAATGTGTCACTAAGACTAAGGATATATATAATATAAGAAAAATGGATTTAGAGAAAATAGGAAATGAGAGAAAAAGTGAGAGAAAGGACTCGAGTCTCGGGTTTTACCCCGAGACGCCTACGTAGCCTATAAAGGCATCAAAGTCCACGTAGTTCGCATATAAAGAAAAGGGGTGGGGTTTATCCCATAAATCCAAATGTGGGATCTCTTATTTGTAAGTGTGTGTGTGTGTGTGTGTGTGTGTGTGTGTGTGTGTGTGTGTAGAAAAGGTGTTTTAGTTGTGAGAAAAATGTGGAAAAAGTGTGAGAATCCCTACTTAGAATTTATGAGCAAACCCTTTTTTTCTTGTTTTGGGGTTTTTATTTATATGAAAATAAGAGATGTGCAATAATACTAAATAAAAAGTATATTAGTATGTGTGAGATGAGATTATAAAAGTGCTAAGTAAGAAAACAAGTTATTGGGAATTCAAGAGAATTTAAGAGAGAGAGTTTGAGAAAGTTGGACCTTCTTGAAGATCTTGAGCTTGATCTTGAATGATGGAGAGCATCCCTTGAGCTTGGATGATGATGGAGAGTGGTTAATTCACCAAGTTTGATGAAAAGGATGATGAAAAGTGAAGGTAAAAGAGGGATTTGGAAGTTGAAATCATGCTCCCTTCGAGAGAGGTTTCTCGGATTCGTTCAGAGAGATTTCTATCAGATCTGGGCTCCCCCTTGCAAATGAGGCCAAGGCCTCCTTTTATAACCCCAGGGGACTGCCGATCGGCCCTATCATGGCACTGCCTATCGGCAGGTGCCGATAAGAGGGATCTGGGACCTGCCATTTGGCAGTGCGCCTCAGGTTTTTCAAAAAATTGGCCACCGAGGGCAAACCGTTGGTCAGAATCGCGCACGGGGCATACCGTTGGAAAGGTATTTTAGAGACCTTCGAAAGTCCTTTGGACCGCTCCCGAGTTCGGGAGTTGACTTTGGGTCAAATATGGCTCGAAAGCGTTTTTCGGTCCATTGGACGGGGAATCGCGCGGACGCAAACGGCGCGTTCGTCTGCATGGTAAATCCGAATTGTGCATGGGGTATACCGTTGGAAAGGTTAGGAGATGTATTTCTACATTCCAAATAGTTTGACCCGGTTTAGGGAGTTGACTTTGGTCAACCGGGCCCGAGAAACGCTCGGTGGCTTCCTAGAATCAAACGGATCGTTCGTCCGCATGGAAAGTCGGAATTGCGAACGGGATGGACCGTTGGAAAGGTTATTCTGTTCCCTTCGAAGATTCATTCAGCCTTGGTCAAGATAAAGAGTTGACATAGGTCAAATAGAGCCCGGGAGGGCCCGGTGGCCTCTAGGTCAGGTTTCGGACGCAAATGGCGCGTTCGTTCGCATGGTAAATCGGAATCGCGCACGGGGCAGACAGTTGGAAAGGGTATTCAGCTCCCTTCGAAGATTCATTGAGTCTCGATCGAGATGAGGAGTTTGACTTTTGGGTCAAACTGAGCCGGAGGGTGCCCGATGGCTTCCAAGTCAGTACTCGGGACGTGACCTGGGTTTATAGGGATGAAGGGAGGTACTAGGGACCTAAGGATAGTTAAGGGGTAACAGAATGGGGTGTCAACACCATTCATTTACACTATCATTGACTTGGTTGTTTTGTGTTCGTTCATGGTGTTTTTTTTGTGTGTGTGAGAAAAATTTTAAAAAAAATTCAAAAAAATAGTAGTTTGTTCCTTGTGACACCCCGGCTTTGCTCGCTTAATTTATTCTTCTTATTTGTCTATTTGGGGACATCATAAAAGGGGGGGGGGAAATAATTATCATTATGGGGGAATCATTATGGCGGAGTTTTGATAAAGTTTTGATAAAGTTCCTCATGTTTATCTCATTTTAAAACTCGATACGTCACGTGGTATTTTGCTTTGTCTCGTGTGTGTAGGTACTTCTTTAATGATCTTTGAATTGCACACCCTGATGAGAAAAGCGTTGAGATTCCTGAAGATTCAAAGAGCAAATGATGAAGTCTTATTCATTTGTATCTTTTCAGTTTTGGGTTCATGAAAGGGTAGATTTGTATAGGCAATTTTATACTTGATAATTCAGATGGTTTTATGTTTGTACCGGCATAGACATAGGGGGATATTTGTAAGGACATGTTTTCAATTATTTATGTGTATGTCATAAGCCGTTACATCGCTGAAGATATTCAAAGTTTACATCGTCATCAACGGATCCAAATACCAAAGAAATGATGGAATCAAAATTTTGGGCAGTCGGACCGGTCCGCCCATTTTAAAAAGGAACCGGTCCGCCCCTCCGGACCGATCTGCCTCGACCTCGGACCGATCCACCTTGTTCATAATCCAGTATACCCCGGACCAAATGCAAACCGAAGAGACCTCTTTAAAAAATGAACCGGTCCGACCTCGGACCGATCCGCCTCAGATCCGGACCGGTCTGCCTGGGATAGAATCATACAGATCGTGGTCAAATTTTTAAGGGCCAGTTTTCTCCTTTATAAACCATCTTTGGAGATTGGTTTGGCAAGACTTCTTCACACAATTTTCAGACTTCATAAACTCAAAGTCTTCACCTTTGTGAGTTATCAAACTCATGTTTTGATTCACACAAATTTTCAAATCATTTGTGAATCGTTTAGAAACCCTAGAACACAAACTTTTTCGCTGTTCATACCCTTGTGGAGAAGACCGACCTTCTTCTTCATTGCTGCCCTCCTGAAAAGGGAAACTTCCAGCCGCCGACTACAGATTCGATGCCTGCGGGTAATTCCGTGTCACTGTATTTTCATTGTAATTCGAGAAATTGTATGTTACAATCTTATAATGAAAATAAATGGTTTTGCCCCTTTGGGGGATTTTTCCTCACATATGTGTGTTTGAATGTTCTTGCATGTTTCATCATCTTGTTCAACCACATATAGCTGCATGTTTAGGACTTAACTTATAAAACTGAGTTTAATTAAATAATATTTCTATTTGAACGCACGCGCACGTCTTCATTGCGTTCCAAGATCGCTTAGGTAATGTTTATGGGACTCAAAAAATGTTTTTAGGATGTTATTTTTATTAAAAAAAATGTTTTTGAAAGAGTTTAACTTCCTTTATTATGAGATAATGGTTGCTAAGAGTCGTATATAACCTTTCCTTTTGTTTACATGGTTCAAATGACATTCACAGCCGTTCAAACGACACGTGGAGGTCGTTCAAACGACAGGGCTTTATCGTTCAAACAACATTGATATCTCGTTCGAACGACAGCCTTATCTCGTTTGAACGATGCGCCGACATAAGTTTATTATTTAAGGCATGTTTCTTTCAGAATTTCTTAAGTTGCAAAACCAAAAAATCAGTTTACATGCAGTACGTTTTCTGCACAAGTTTTCTAGGGCTTTCAAAGTCTAAAAACATCTTTAGAGTTTAAAGATCTGAGATTTCATTCTCATATGATATAGTGATTTTTGTTTTCACCATTGGAATTTCTCCATCACTTTGAACATTGGGTTTTGCATTGAAGAAGTGAAGGAGTTCATGTTCAATATCGTAGATGTTTCCAAGATACATTGGTAGACACCGAGACATACGTGGACGCGTGTATTGTGGACGAGCATCGTATAAGGACTTCTGCGTGGGCACTGTGGAGGAGTGGCTGAAGGATCAAAGGAGCATTAAGACTCGTGGGGGATCTAGTCATTGAGTAAGTTAATCGTCTGTACCTTGTACTACCATATCAGAGTGATTATCCGGCTTGGATTGTCCGAGGTTTTTTCTTTAGTGGTTTCCTCATGCATTCGGCATTGCCTTTTGTGAACTTATTTATTTTACTTGCTTTAATCACCTAGATTCATGCTTAGGATTAAACAAGATAAAATCGGGCTTAACTAAAATTGCTTCACACACTTGGTGTTGTTTAAAATTTAGAAAAAGGTTTTTCAAAAGAAAGTTGGTTTTAACATCCTTAAAACACATTCGAAAGAAAAAGGGGCTTACAGAATTGAACGAAGATGAATAGATACTCGAAGGGATCAGAATACCCTTTTCGATGGTTCAACTTATGCACGAATAAGACTAACGGTACGAACAAACAAACCATTTAATTTGAAGGGTTACCAGGCACTTTTGGCCCCCATTTGACTAATGTCAACTCTCTTAATCAAATGAAGTTGAATTGAATCTCAAAGGGCTCTGAATAGCCTTTCTAATAGTCCACCCCATGTGAATCAGCCTTACGGTACAGACGAATGGTCCACTTTACTCCAAAGGGTCACCAGGAAATTTCAGGTCCCGTTTGACCTCGGTCGACTCTCCGAAGCTGAATGAAATATAAAAAAGTGAATACCCTTTCCAACAGTTTGTCCCGTGCGTGAATTTTCCTTACGATTCGAACGAACGATTCGTTTTCCTTCAAAAAATTTCTGTCTAGTGACTAACGGGAACTTTTGGACCTGAATAAGCTCTTGAACGCGGGAGTAGCTCAATGGATTCTTAAAGGGGTTTGAATACCCTTTCCAACGATCCGTCCCGTGCACGATTTTGACTTACGGTTTGCATTTTACGACCGTTTTTTGAAAAACCTGCCTCTGATTGCCAATTGGTAACCCTAGGACCCTACCTATCAGCAGTGTGTCTAGAATTCCATGTCGATATGTAGGTATAGGACCATATCGATCGGCACCCCCTTGGCCCTATAAATAGAGGCCACGACCTCACTTTGAAAAGCACCCCTAAACATCCCTCTAAGATATTCAGAAAGAATTCCCTCAAATGCAGAGTTGTTATTTCCATAAAATCCCATTCCCCACATTCATTCCATCCTTTTCATACTCTTTTGAGTAAATTCCCATCCACCTCCTCAAGCCATCATCACTTTATTTTGAGATTAACACATCTACAAGTGATATGTACTTCAAGTCATCACAAGGACATCTATTTCTTCCTTTTTGTCTTTAAATTCTCTTAATTTTGTATTAGTCACTTTATTTTTTCTTTAGTACTTTACTTCATTACATCACACGTCTTAATTCTAAACTTTTTATTATTAGCATTCACACATACTTTATTTTTATAGAAAAACCTAAAAATAAGAAAAAAAGAGTTCACTTGTAAATTTCAAATGGGGATTTCTCATCACATTTTCTCACACTAAAACACCCTTTTAAACACACACATATAATAAAGTCCTCAGTTGGATTTATGGGCTAAACCCCACATCATATTGGTTTCGAACTATGTCGACTTTGATTTGATCCCCCCAGGCTACGTAAGCGTCTTGAGTAAATCCCTCGACTTGAGTCCTCCCACATACATTTGTTACTTTGTTCTCAATATATATTCATGATATATATATTTGATATGCTTGTTCGCTTGTGTCTTGTCCGATATACGCAATTGTTCCTTCATAACGACTTATGAATCTACAAGCACTTACATCATATTTTTATTATTATTTTGGGAACTCTCCTAAGGATGACCTCGCTCTGCCTTTATCCATAACATGAGTCGAGCGATTCCATCTTCCATTTATATTATGCACATAAGAAGACACATCATGAAGTTCTACTGGAGAAGATTAACACATGACCATGAGAGACCGAAAGGGTGGGATGGGTGCCAAGAACCTTCCCATTTCGTAACTTAGCCCCCGGACCTTTGAACTAATTGGTTTCGTAAGAATCAGTATTGTCCTTGATGCCATTCTCTTAAGGCGAACTCATAGCTTTTGCCTATTTTATGAAAAATATGTTGGAGACTTTATCTCTACATATCACCCCACATCGACGACGATCGAGCGCCCCGATAAAGGACGCAATCCCACAGGGACACCGAAAAAAGGGGAAGGAACGAGGGATTCACCTACGGAGATCGATGCCTCGGGATGGCCACAATGGCGACTCTGTTGGGGACTTTTATAAGAGGACTAGACTCTATTTTTTCATGGGTGTTATTCTTATCTTGTTGTGTGCATATTCACCAACCTGTATGCTCCCTATTTTCCCTCTATTTACCTTTTTGTATGTGTATCTCTCATGTATATATCACCTCCCACTCACTCGTAGACTTCAAACACTTGTATATACTCTCCATGTACACTTCACACACTTACACTTAGCTTCACTTTACACTAACATGTTTCGCACACCACTTACAATATCCGTGCGTAGGCTTCACTAGCACATAATCACACTTCCTACACTTGTATATATGATCACTTACACATGTCACACACCACTTGTAGTTGATCCATGCATAGGTTCACTACCACACATGCTCACTTGTATATATTACCATGTCACATACTCACTCACATGTATCCATGCATAGTTTAGTTTTCATGATTTACTTGTATATGCTCCCCATATAGTATAGCATTCCATTTACTCATCATGCAAATAAAAGATGATAAAAAATACTCTCTCTCCATAATATGTTAATTAAGATTCGTGCATCTTTGCAAACTACATCACCAACGCATGGCTATATTAACCAAAATTTTATCCCGTACTAGGGTTCACTTTGTGATGTGCGCTAGATCTGCGGGTCGTAGTTAGCCTAAGTGATATGACTCTCACCTTCCATTAGCCTCGTGCCTTCGACGTATATCGAACGGTTCCCCTCACATCGTCCCACTTGACTGAACTCGTGATGGGCGGTATATAACAAGGAACTCATTCACATACGTCAAGTATATCGAATTCCCTCTCACACGTACTGTCCCCATGAGGTATATAGTGAGGCAATTCATGTACACTCAGATATATAAAATGACTTGTCTATACGTACCGATGGATGATTGCCCTTATAATCACGAGGTATATCGTGGAAGTCATGACAAGGAGGGAAACCTTTCCACTAACCCAACAATTTCATAAACCTCATATAGGTGTCAAACCTAGGACACTCATATTTAGTTTTCCGATTACCATTTGAAACTTTTCCAAAATTCCAGGTCGGCGTACCGCCCAAAATTTTGTGTAATTTTGCCTTTTTTTCAAAATAAGACCCCGTCAATGAGCCTGGAAATAAATCCAACCGTGTCTTATATATTTTTTCAAACCCCATTTTCCTAGGATCAAGTCATGTCTGATATTTGTTTTGCATTTATGCAGACCCAATACAAATGAGAACATAATAATAACATTAATAATAATCATGTTGAGATTCCTCTTCCTTTTTCCCTCATTTTTCCTAAAATACTAGAAACATTCTCTCCTCCTTTCGAAATACCCAAAATTTTCTCCTTCTTTCCTTCAAAAATGAATTCGAACCATTTCCCTCCTTTTTCCAAAAATACCAAAAACATTTATCTCTTCCTTTCGAAATACCCAAAATTTTCTTCTTCTTTCTTTCAAAAATGAATCGGAACCATTTTCCCTCTTAGGTCGATCGCATACCCGACTTTGGCTTGGCATCCTATTAGCTTCGGTCTTTCATCAAACTGACCTGAAGCTCCACCAGTTCTTCTGTTACCTCATCCGAGTTTAGGACTTACCTTTACAATCTCTTTGTGCAGAACGTCAACCAAACCTCGAATGTGCGACCCAATCTGATGATCGTATTGACCCAGCTCAGTTCCACGATTGATAACCTTTAAACTAAGATCCATAAGATACGGTATTATCGAACCTAGATTCTCAAAGAATCCGATGTTCTTTTTCCTCGTGCCATGGGTTCACCCATTCCTGAGCCTGTTTGGGTCCCATAAGAGTATCAGCATGCTCCGTCTCAGCTCCCAATCCCGAACCTTACCCAACTAAGGGCTAACTTATCGGTACCCATAGATCCTAAGGAAGAGGAACTGAACAAGGTCAAGGAAGACCTCAAGATGTTATGAAAGAAGTTTGACCAAGTCAAGATATTCGAGAACTACTTGGACTATACCCATATGTCTCCCTATTCCAAAGCTAGACTGCCATAGAAGTTTAAGATGCCAGGCTTCGAGAAATTCGGTGGAAGCGAACCCCCATTTGTTCACCTTTGAAGCTATTACCAAACCATGACCCTCCTTGGTGCCTCTGAAGAGATAATGGACCAGATGATCGAGCAGGCCTTAAAAAAAAGCGCCCTTCATTGGTTTATGTCCCTCGAAGAATATAGAATCCGTAGTTAGGAGGATGTCGCTCGAGAATTCATATCACAGTATAATTACAATGAGGAGATAGAGTTTGTGCACCGAGATCTAGAGCTTCTTAAGCAGAATCCTAGGGAAACAATTAGTAGCTTCAAAGGATGGTGGAGAGAGAACGTTGCTACCATGACCAATAGACCCTATAGGAGGGAACAAGTCGATGTCGTGAAGAAGAACTTTTTACATCATATCTGAGCATCCATGGGAGGACAATACTACCCACACTTTTGAGTCCTTTGAGAGGCTGATGTATAAATTAAGGAAGGCATTGCCAAAGTCAAATCTGAGCCAAAGAATGTGACCGGACAGTTCACTCCTCGAAAATATGAGAAGCTTGTCAGTGCCAAAGATTCAACCATCAATAACATTTCCCAACTTGCTACCTTTTGGGAACTGAAAATTTGCCTTAACCCTACCAAGAAAGAGTCTACTGATCTCCATGTTCCCTTATCTAAAATCTACTAGGCCCTGCTGAGCAGAAACCTTATTAAACCCTTGGACCCTAGTCCACTACCAAATCATCTCCTTAAAAACTTTAAAGCCAATTCCCGTTGTGATTTTCACCAATCTGTTGGCCATACCACCTACCAATACTTTCACCTTTGAAATGTGATCCGAGGTTTAATTGACCAGGATATCATCGCCCCACTAGTTAATCCTAAACCCAACACCATTCATAACCCACTTCCAACCTATAAAAATGCCATTTATATAGAAAATAACCCAGAATTTGATCCATCCACTCAAATTGTGCCTAGGAAAACACCCAGCATACCCATAATCTCACTCAAATCGCTCAAAATTTTCCTATATTTTCTCCTATACCCTACCTGATTCACCGACCAAGCTTTATCACTCCTCACGAGGGCCTGCATTACCATTTTTACCCGGTCTGAAGGGAAGGATATGGAGTTACCTGCTATATTGAACCAACTCTTGGAGTTTGGGCTAAAATTACCCGCTGAGATGACTATCGATTGTCGCAAATTAACTAGCTTGTTCATGAAAGCCCAAAAATGGGCTCGAGAGTCATATGAATGGGTAGTACCCGTTAATGAAGTCAGTCTTGACGATCTAGTACGAATAATGGCCGATGTATTTCGACAGACATGTGAAATTTGAACCATTGACGAGCTACTTACCATTTGAAAGCTTCAGGGATAGTTGGTCCATTCATTCCTGCACCTCCTCGATGAGTGGGAAGATTTTTACGATGAGGCCATCGAGATTGTTGAATGTATTGATTTTTCTTGGCAAGAGAACATTGTTGCCACCAGATTGGGGGATGACTTTTATAGTTCAGATGACAAGCCCAGTCGAAAAGAAGTCAATCTAGTACTGTGAAAAATAATAGTTATCGGGGATTCTGAGGAAAGTGATGTCGAGGACTTATTTAACATGCAGACATTATGGATGAGTCTTTGCATGATCCACTCAGATGTCGCGCCTTCGGACCCGTCTACGTAAATCAGAGTTGTTGATATACCTCTCTTCAACTGGAATGCCATGCATGTCTAACCTGACCCTACTATCTACCCTATCCAAATCCTTTCATCCGATGCTGATGTTCCCTTTTTTAATATTAATGTAACTGAGGTCTCTTTTAACGAGGTTCTCAATGTTGTTTTCCCGAAAATGAAATAAACAAGGATTTCGAGTATCTTGTTATGCCTTGTATTAATTATGTTAATTATAATCAAACTCTTGATAATGATGATTTTGCAAATGAACAATTCTTAACTGATCTTAATAAGGAGAACAACAAACAACATAATCGTGTTCAAATTAATGATAATGTGACTATTTTTATTAATCTCGTATCTAGTAACCATCAACGCGAGGTTAGGATAGGATCCACCATTAACGAGCATGAGCGTGCGCAATTCAAAGAGATGCCAAAGGAATTCGTAGACGTCTTTGCATGATTTTACGTTGGCATGACCGGCATTAAGCTAGAAATAGGTTAACACGAGATCTCAACATTCCTATAATGCAAACCGGCCAAACAAAAGCTACAGAAGCTCCGCACCAAATGGTCGCTCAAAGAAGAAGTGATAGCAATTGAACATAAGTATCATTCGCGTAGTCGAATATCCTATATGGCTCGCCAACATCGCCCCTGTGCCAAAGTCAGGAGGGAAAGTCCGCATGTGCGTCGACTACCGGGATTTAAAAAAACCATCGTCGAAGGATGATTACCCATTACCTAATATCGACATGATTATGGAAAATACGGCTAGCTATGCCCTCAAGTAATTTATTGATGGATTTACTGAATACAACCAGATAAAGATGTAACCTAACCATCAGGAAAAAATCGCCTTCATCACCTCATGGGGAAATTTTTGCTACACTGTCATGCCATTTGGACTCAAGAACGTCGAGGCTACCTACCAAAGGACTGGCACAACCATATTGCAAAAACTTATTAATACAGAGGTTGAAGTCTACGTAGACGATATGGTCATCAAATATAAGACTCAGGAAGGTCATATTCCATCTATTTGAAAGTCGTTTGAGCAACTGCGGCAATACCAGATGAGGTTAAATCCACAGAAATATGATTTCGATGTCATAAAAGGAAAACTCTTGGGATTCATTGTCAATGAAAATGGAATCGAATCAGACCTTACCAAGATGAAATCCATACTTAAGATGCTACCACCACAAACAGAGAAGGAAATTCGAGGATTCCTAGGAAAATTACAATACATCAGTCGATTCATCAACTAACTTACTTCTATCTACAAACCCATTTCAAGCTTCTCTGAATGGATTCAACTAAAATATGGAATGTGGCATGTCAAGAAGCCTTTGATCAAATTAAGTGATACCTTACCCGACCTCCGGTGCTAATGCCTCCGCAGCCAGGCCTCCCCCTCCTCCTATACTTAACAGTAATAGATACTACAGCCAGGGCTTTGCTACCCCAATAATTGAATAATCCCATAAGGAAGTAGTCATTTACTATGCTAGCCATAAATTAATCAGATACAAAGTCAACTACAATGCTTTAGATAAAGTATGGGTCGCCCTGGTATAGGTTAAGCAGAAATTACAGCATTACATAATCGCCTTCCCCCATCATACTTGTATCCCATATGGATCCCATTAAGTACTTACTAGAAAATCCCTCTTTATCCATCCAAATGGCCCGATGGTTAATCTTGCTAGCCGAGTTTGATATTGTGTACGCCACGTAAAAATTTATGAAAGGGAGAGCTATCTCCGACTACCTCGTTGATTACCCCATGGAAGAAGCTGATGTTCGGGTCTCTAAATTTTGCGATTCTTTGCACCTCTCAAAAGAACCTCCAATGGTAAATGTTCTTTGATGGAGTTGCCAATAAGAAGGGATACGTTATTATAATACTCCTAATCGCCCCTGATGACTCTCACACCCCAATTGCCATCAAACTAGAATGCACTTTAAGCCTCAAGATGGCCCTCTAGAAAGAAATTCGACACCTAGAAAGTCAAAGGTGAAAAGTTCCTACCCGTCCATGCCCACTTCAAAGAACTGGTCTCCTAGTTTAAAGATGTCACCTTCCACTACTTGCCCGGTGCAAAGAACAACTTGGTTGATTCCCCTTCCACCCTAGACTCTATGGTTGACATGACCGAGGGAATAATAATGGCCCCTTTCCTGGTTCAGAAACAAGTTAAGCCTACTCATTGCTACCACTTCGAACTTGTTCTCGAAGAAGATTCTGATATGGCTGCATTATGGTATTATAAAATTTGGTGCCTCCTCAAACATGGTAGGAATCCCCAAGACACCGATAAGAAGGAAAATGCGACCTTTTGGAAACTGGATGCCCAGTATATCATCTGTGATAAAGCACGTTCAAGAGAAACTTCGATGTAACCCATTTGCACTGCATAGCATAGCAGGGGCTGATGTTGAAAAAATAATGCAGAAGATCCACAGTAGGGAATGCAGGACTGATAAGAACAATCACATGCTTGATAAAAAGATCATCTATCGGAGTATTATTGGACCACCATGGTTTAAGATTGCACTTCCTATGTTCGAAGATGCCTCAAATGCCAATAATTCGCCAATATCCGACACTTACCTTCCCGTGAGCTATACAACATGACCTCTCATTGGCCCTTATCCAACTGGGGCATTGACATTATAGGGAAAGTTACTCCCAAAGATTTAAACGGTCATAAATTCATCCTAGTCGTCATTGATTACTTCACTAAATGGATTGAAGCCGAGTCATACGCGGTGTTGAATGCCAAGAAAGTGGATAAATTTATCATAAAGAACACCATTTATCGATACGGAGTTCCTCACGAGTTAATGTAAGATAATAGGTTCCATTTTGAAGCTAAGGTTATAGAACTAGTCGATGAGTATGGGATTCAGAGATACAAATCGTTTCCCTATTGACCCTAAACCAATGGTGTCATCGAAGCCTCCAATAAAAGTCTCAAGACATTAATCAGTAAGATGACGAAGAGTTGGAGAGACTAAGCCAACCATATCCTTACGCCCTCTGGGCCTATCGCACTTCAATAAGAATGCCCACTAGAGATACCCCTTATTCTCTAATATATGGTATGGAAGCAGTCCTACCCGTTGAGCTAGAAATACCATCACTCTGCATCTTGCTTGAAACAAAAGTTAACGAAGAATAATGGCATCAAAGCTGATTTGACAAATTATCTCTCTCGGATGAAAAGTGACTAAAGGCTCTATACCATATACAGGGGTACCATCTCTAGATAGTGCGATTATTCAATGGGAAAGTTAAAGACCGTGGTGTCCTAGAAGGAGACCTTGCTCTTAAAGAGATCATAAAACCTGTCTGGGACCCCAAAGGGAAATTCAAGCCAAATTGGAGCGGCCTTTACATCATGAAGAGATTCTCTTAGGAGGCGCCGCTATGTTCACTGACCTCGATGGAGAAGAGATAGCGTGTGCACTCAACTTGGAATGTTTCAAGAAATTTTACCCTTAGTCTAAAATCTCAGCGCTCTACGACTCCCCCCACCCCTCTTATATTCTAAAAAAAAATCTTCATTTCCTCTACCTAAAAATACATGGGACCTGATCCTCTCGAAACATTTTTCTTTCAAAATAAAACTCAAAAAAATTTCCAAAACCCCCAGAGGTACGTAGGTAACCCATATGACAAACATGGGTCCAGTCCCCTTATTTTCATAAAATGTTATTCTTTTCTAACCTCCGAGAACGTCGGTTTATTTTATCATCTACATGAACAAAAGGATTATGTATGCCTTAGCGATTAGTATAGATAATTCAAATGCAAAACTTATCAAGGGGAAACAAAGTATGTTCAAAATTAACTTTTATTCCTGATTGAAAATGGCTTCGTTACACGAAGTATGAGCGAAGCGAAACCCCAAACACTAAAACACCTAATTACTATAGCTCCATAAAAATCACCAAAAGCTTCACAAAATTCACTGCCTTCAATGTCGGATGGTCTTGCTTCACCATCATTACCAGTCCCTAAAGGTCCCCAAGTTTCCTAATCTTGATTGGCATTTCGAACACACTCCATGGAGAAGTAGACCTTGATAATCCTAGACAGAACAACAGCACTGTCTTCCATGGTGTCGAAAGCCACGAACCACATCTGATCGATCTCTTCTCCCATGACCTTCACTACTATCCGCTTCTATAACCCTTTGTTAGTCCCTAGATACATGCCAGGCCCCTCTCACGGACTATAATGGATGGATAGACGGCCGACAGTGCAGCTACAAGGAGCCCAGCATCATCCTTAGCGATTCAGTAAAGTACTCCACCATAAAGATGTTTGTTATATGAGGGAGAACGATCCGTTCCTAACTGACTTGGCAAAGGATCCATCAGGGGAATAGAAAGAAGTCTGTCAAAGGCCCACTAGTCGTATATACCGATAATCTCCAAGCTACAAGACAGGTAGTAACTCCCCCACCACGGCACTGACCAGTGAAGACACAAGGCCCCATGCTCAATAAGATAGTTTACCCAACTCTCCACATATGGGCTGAAGCTGAAGAAAGACTGGATAAAGAACTTGGGCACAACCAACAAAGGGTACTCAGAAGGGGTCGCCAGACGAAACCTCTCCATAAGCCATATAAACAGCATTACGGGGATCCTCTTAGAAAGTTAGAGAGACCCTCCTTTTAAGCATCCATACCGTTCAGAGTCTCAACCATCACCACCATCGCAAGATTATGGTGGTAAGACATCCAGGTTGTTATCGATGCAACCTGGGCATCCGCAATCAAGTCCCCCATCATCGATAAAAGCCTCACAATAAGGCATAAGGCGATACCCCAGTAAAGTCGGCATCCTGAAAAAACCTTAGACGCATTGAATATAGAACCTCCTAAAGAGAAATGACCCTTCTAATAACCAACGATCTAGTCACCGACGGATAAATATGAAGCAACTTCGATAAGAAAACCCAAGGAGAATGGGAGAAATCAAACAGTGTCGCTGCCACACTGAGGCTGACCCCCAACATGGCCGAAAACTCCTCATAAGTGGGACAAACCTCGTCCAGGCTAAAATGAAAAACATGATCTTTAGGATACCAAAATTATACAGCTACTGCCAACAGGTTCCATTCTATAACTTGGTTACTCCACAAAGAGACCAGGCGCAGGTTGAAAGCGTCGTAATCCATATTATACAAGCACTTGTTCTCCAGACCGTCAAGATAAGAAGCAAATCATTAATGCTTGAGAATAGCTATTTGAAAATGAGTAATGTGGAGCAAGAAAGAAGGATGTGGTTATTAGTGGAGAAAACCCATCCCACACACCCCCTTTCATTCTTAAAATCTTTGCTAAAAGACAAGAGCCCTGGAAACCCGAGTAAAATTCAACGCCACCATAGTACTCTGATGTGCGGGAAAGTACAATCAAGGCCTAAGGATGATTTGACTTGACCCTCATGCCAATAAGAAGGTCAAAGGGTATGTCAATTGACAACCCCTATTTTGGAAAATTCCAACCATCCACTTTTATCAAAATCAATTTCAAAAAAATCCTCATTTTGAAAAGTTACCCACAAAAGAAAATTATTTTCTCTTAAAAATAAATTCATGCTCAAAAATCCTTTTTCCCAGAGTTAATCATGTTTACTTCTTTTTATAATAATCCTTTTTCCTTTCATTATCATTTCCATACTTATCTCTATGTTTGTATAAAAGTCAATAATCTCAGCAGAAAATGAAAAGTGCATATAGAATAAGCCACTAAATCAAGGAAAAGCCAAAAAGAAAAGGCATATTTCTTCATATATATTGCTTCACTGAGTTACATTTTGCAGGTAATAAAAAACCAAAAAACAAACGAGACTTTTCCCAAACCCACAAACTCTCTCTCTCTCTCTATCTCTCTCTCTCTCTATCTATCTAGCTAGCTAACTAGCTAGATAGCTCTTAACCCCCACAGGGAATGCGCTTTCCCCTGCGGTGAGTGGTGGATCCTCCACTCCCAGAGCCCGAGCCCTTATCAGAAGTGGCAGACAGAACAAAGCATGAAAAAGTCGAGCTCTTGATATAATCGACATGGAGGACATCCAATCCTTAATATCCCTTAGCCAAGTGATCAATACCCGAACATACTGCAAGCAAAGAAGCAACAAATAAAAGGCAAATCAATCAAAAATAAAAGTAAAGTCAACAGAATAAGAAGAAATAGAGAAAGGATATACCTTAGGTCGAAGGGCATTATCTGTAAGCCCCGTCAATCCAGACACTGACGCATGAGGGTGATGTGGAACGCTCTTTGACTCCCCGTTGCTCAATCAGAAATTATAAGAAGGGTGAGTAACCTGAATAATCGGAGCCTCCTTTACCGCCGTCGTTGAAGTGTCACCACTTCCACTGTGGGTCGATCCCACCGGTGCACTAGTCCCCCGACCTGAACCCATAGCGAGTGGAGGCATATTCTCCACGTCATAGATACAAGAGGGAATCAACCAGCTCGTCACAAAATCTGGTTAGTCGTAGCTCATCGATGTATTCGTATAGAGCGTGTAGGGCTCACCAATTATCGCCACCGCTCGGGAATCATTTGACATCACCCTCACCCACCTCATGTACAAAATGGGGGCCGATAGAGGGATAACCACCTCCTCCATTACGATCTTCCTAACTACCCTATCCCCTACTAAATGTACCCACACTTATACGTGATCAACTGGCACATCTATGCATGTAGGCCCATCGCCCCCATATTATGTGGAGTTACCCCCCCCCCCCCCCCCCGGGGTAGAAAGTCACTTGCAATCCCCAAGAAAAAATTAGTATTTACTCAAATAATGAAAATGCCAAAAGACTCATAAATGACAAAAAGATAACCTAATCACTCGTCAGGTCATTCAGAGCCCGTCGCACATCCGCCATGGACAAAGATTGATTTGACCACCGATTGGACTTCCGCCTTTGGAACATCCGATAGAAGTCCCCTAAGCTCTCATCCTTCAAGGATATAAACCTTTCATTACACTCGATCACCTCATAGAACCATGTCTATAAAAGACAAGAATTAGTAAAAAAGAAACCGAAGAAGATTGTAAGAAAATGCATCAAAAAGGAAAATGAATTCAAGATTACCTCCAAAATATATGTGACCCTCGTAAAAGTTTATCGGCAGCACGGACTAAAAGCATCCAAGGAAGAATAGAGGGATGCCAGAGTTAGGATCCCCCATTCATACATTCGGACGTCAAAAATAGTTCGCAAATACAGCAAGAACTAAAGATAGATGACATCGCCACTCGTTGCCACCAAAAAGCCACCCAACAAAAGCAAAATAAACAGAAGGGTGCTCTACCTTACCTATCGCTAGTCTATCATATCCACCCTCCTCTTCAAAAAAGTATCCCACAAAGCATAAATACTGATCGAATCCCCAAAAACAATCCTACGAACATCTCCCAAAGCTTCCTGTATCGCCTCACGTATCACCCTCAGTGTGCGGTCCACCACTATCTGAAACCCCTCACAGTCAACCCATGTCAGTTGTTGAATGTCTGTGGGAGTAAACGTCGTCTCCCCGAAGCCAAGATAGAAAGTGTGAGTAGTGTCCCACCACCTCTCTCCCATAGCACACAAAACCGCAATAGAACACGGTGTCTCATCCAAATCCTCAACTAAGCGACCAAAACCTGCATAGGAGACCATTCAGAGTACCAAACCAGGAAGATTCTCGCAAACTTCCTTCAACCACTTTATCCCCCAAGACCGAATAGCCAAAGAAGCAATGTCAGTCTAAAAAATAAAAGAAAAAAAGAAAAACCCTTTATTAGCACAAAGAAGAAAGAGAAAAATGAAATGGAATACGAAAAGTCCCTGCAGTTACATATCCACTTGGGTGCCTCACCCTAGACGAACGGTGATATGCCAGCTCATGTAGAAGAGTACGTTCATCAACCACAAGCTTAAACATATCAAAGACATTTTCGTTACCCAAAGCCAGAGGCACCCTAGACCGCTACTCCTGGCCAACCCAGCCATCGATAGCCAACCACTATTGTCGTATCTTCACTTGAACCCGTAATTTGAAGTCTTGAAAAAAAAAGGCTTAGGAATTATTTTTAGAGAGATAAAGCAAAAGATTCAACACTTGAAGGTGTGAAAAATGGGGAGGATTCTCCCCCTTTTTATAGAAGGCTAAGGGGCATGTCGATTGGCAGTCCCTTGACCATGCCGGTCGGCAGTCGTCTTTTCCCTTCCTTAAGGAAGCCCAGGGCTGCCTATCAGCACCCTTTTCCAAATTTCAAACAAAAAATGCCAGAAAACTCTAAAAAAATCCAAAAATTTCTTGGAAAAATCCCAGAAAAATACGAAACCTCATTTTCTTAAGAAAATCACTATTGGAGAACTAATCCCCTTACAAGACTCTCAAAATCCCCAATAAGATTAATCTTACACTCTTATTCCCAGGATAATCCTCAACCGAATTAATCTTACAAACCTATCCTCAATATTTTCCATAATAATAACCAACGATGCGTCTGCATCCAAGTCTACTATTCCCCATCCTAAACATCCCCCATTGGAGTTTCAAGACAACATAATCCCCAGCTGGATATCTCAAAGATAAATCCTTCCCTAGTGGAGTCCCAAAATAACACAATCCCTAGAGTAACCTCATGTGCGCCTGCACCCCCAAGATAATTTAAAATTCCCAAGGGAAGAAACTTCTTGTGTTACAACATAAGTCCTCAGAATTGACCTCAGCTCTCAAAATCGATCGTCACAACTTAAGGTCCGCAGAATTAACCTCAACCCACATAATTGGTCGCTACAACTTTAGGTCCTCAAAATTGACCTTGACCCCCAGAATCGGCCGTCTTCACTCAGGGTCTTCAAAATTGACCTTGACCATCAGAATCGATCATCATAACTTAAGGTCTTTAGAATTGACCTCGGTCCTCAAAATCGATATTCGCCACCTAGGTCTTCAGAATTGATCTCGACCCTCAAAATCAGTCCTCATTACTTAAGGTCCTTAGAATTTACCTCGACCCATAGAGTTGGTCGCTGCAACTTAGGTCCTCAAAATTGACCTCGACCCACAGAATTGGTCGCTACAGCTTAAGGTCCTCAAAATTGACCTCAGCCCCTGGAATTGGTCAATATAATCCAAGGTCCTCACAATTGAACTCGACCGTCAGAATTGGTCATCACAACTTAGGTCCTTAAAATTTCCCTCAACCCGTAGAATTGTTCGTCATAACTTAGGTCCTCAAAATTGACCTCGACCCACAGAATTTATCGCCACAATCCAGGGTCCTCGAAATTAACCTCGGCCCTCAGAATTGGTCGTCATCACTTTAGGTCCTCAGAATTGACCTCGACCTCAAAATTGGTCGCTTCAACCTAGGTCCTCAAAATCGACCTCGGCCCGTCGATTTTTTCTCACTAGCCTCTTAGAACCAATCTTAACACATATTTGACCCGCTGAATCAGTCATCTTCATCTCCCTAAGTCCTTAGAACTAAACTCAACCCGTTAAATTGGTCATCCTCATCTCTTTAGGTCCTCACAATTGACGAGGTCCCGCTAAATTGGTTAAATCCTCTAGGTCCTCATAATCGACCTACAAAACCCCTTTTCCAATATCGATATAATGTTTATCATTTGACAACCTTCACTTATTCCAAGCTCACCCATAGAGGGTATCTCTGTAGACACCCCCATCCTAGGACCCCCTAAGGACCTCCTTAGGTCCCTTGCACTCACTCGTTCACCGCAAATCCTAGGTCATACCCCGAGTTCCGATTTAGAGGCCACTAGGCACTCTTGAGGCCCATTTTGAATCTCCTCACTTCCTTGCCTGAACTAAAGCTCAATGAATCTTCTAAGGGCTCTGAATCCCCTTTCCAACGATCCCCCCATTCACGAATCGGCCTTGCAGTTGAGACTAACGATCCATTTTACCTCAAAAACTGATTCAGAGAGTCATCGAGGGCTTACGAGCCCAATTTGACTAAGGTCAACTCTCTTAACCAAATGAAGCAGAATGAAATCTATAAGGTCTTTGAATACCCTTTCCAACAATCCTCCCTATGCACAAATCAGCCTTACTGTATAGACAAATGACCCATTTTTCTCTGAAGGGGTCACTGGGCACTTCCTCGCCCCGTTTGACCAAGTTTAACTCTCTGAACTGAATAAAGTTGAATAGAATCTCAAAGGGATATAAATACCATTTCCAACGGTCCCCCTATGTGTGAATCATCCTTATGGTATGGACGAATAACCCTTTTTACTCCGAAGGGTCAGTAGGTTATTTCGAGCCCCATTTAACCTAGGTCAACTCTTCGAATCGAATGAAGCTTAATGAAATCTCAAAATGCACTAAATACCCTTTCCAATGGTTCGTCATGTGCGTGAATCAGCCTTACGATTCAAACGAACGATACGTTTGCCTCTAAGAATTTCTTGTCTAGTAACCAATGGGCACTTTCGGGACTCGTTTGACCTCGATCAACTCTTAAACCCGAGAGTGACTCAATAGATTTTTTAAGGGCGCTAAATACCCTTTCTAACGGTTTTCCCCGTGCATAATTCTGACTTACGGTTCGCATTTTATGGCCATTTTTAAAAAAAATCTACCTCAGACTCCCAATAAATAACCCCGGGACCCAGCCTATCGGCAGTTTGTCTAGGGTTACATGTCGATAGGAAAGTCTAGGACCATATCCATCGGCATTCCCCTTGACCCTCTAAATAAAGACCATGACCTCACTTTGAAAAGCAGCCCTGAACATCCCTATCAGCAATTCAGAAAGAATTCCCTCAAATTCAGAGTTGCTCTTTCTTTAAAAACCCATTCCCCACATTCCTTCCATCATTTTCATACTCTTTTGAGTAAATTCCCACCCACCTCCTCAAACCACCATTACTTCGTCTTGAGATCGGCGCATCTACAAGCAAGATTTAGTTTAATTCTTCATAAAAGGGTCCATTTCTTCCTCTTCGTCTTTAAATTCTCTGCATTAGTCACGTCATTCTCACTTTAGTTCTTTACCTCATTACATCACACGTCTTAATTCCAAACTTCTTCTTATTAGTATTCGCACATACATTATTTTCATAGAAAAACCCAAAAATAAGAAAAAAAAAGGGTTCACTTGTAAATTCTAAACGGGAATTTCTCATCACATTATCTCACACTAAAACACCTTTTTCAACACACGCATATATAATAATTTATGGAATAAACCCCACCTCATATTGCCTTCGAACTACATGGACTTTGATGCCCCCAGGGCTAAGTAGGTGTCTTGGGTAAATCCCTCGACTCGACTCCTCCCACGTACATTTTTTACTTTATTCGCATCATATATTTATGATATATAAATTTTATATGCTTCTTCACTTATATCATGTTCTATATACACAATCGTTCCTTCATAACAACTTGTGAATTGACAAACACTTACATCATATTTTTTCTTACTATTTTGGGAACACTCCTAAGGATGACCTCGCTCCGCCTTTATCCATTACGCGAGTCGAGCGATTCCATCCTCCATTTATATATGCACATAAGCACACGCATCATAAAGTTCTACATGATAATATTAACACATGCCCATGAGAGATCAAAAGTGCGGGATGGGAGCCTAACACTTTCCCATTCCGTAACTTAGCTCCCAATCCCTTGAACTACTTGGTTTCACAAGCATCAGTATTGTCATTGATGTTGTTCTCTTGATGCGGTAAAATCTCTTTTTCCTGTTTTATGCAAAATAGGCTAGCGACTCTATCTCTCCATATCACCCCACAACGACGATGGCCGAGCTCCTAAATAAAGGATGTAATCCCACGCGTACGTCGAAAAAAGGGGAAGGACTGATAGATTCACCTCTGGAGACCGACCCTTCGGGATGGACACATATACACCGCAACTTTATAACTTCTTCTACGTATTTGAAGACAAAGCTGAAGACTTTTGGAATATTGATAATCATTCATCTCAATAACATTCGAAAGAGTTATGGTTGCTTTGGTAAAGTCTTTATTATTTTTACGGGATTTTATATTTTTAAGTGTTTGCATTTCAAAATGATTTAAAATATTTTTTAAAGAAAATGTTGGAAATATCGTTAGGTCGTTAGAATGAGTTTGTATTATCGTTCGAATGAGTTACACGAGGTCTTTAGAATAAGGTTCCCATTATCAAATGAAATGATTTTTCATTGTTTGACGGGTCATTGGAAGTTGGTTCAAATGAAAATGGGTACATCATTCGAATGAGGTAGCAAGTCGTTCGAACGAGCGGGCACATTTTTGTTTCTTAGTGAAATAATATCCAAATCTCTTATGTTTATCCTTTTATAACAAACTTCCTTTTAAAAAGAGACGTGAGATTAGAGTCTAGAAGAACTCTTTTTAAAACTTTTCAAGCCCTCTTAGAGTTCCTTTTGTTATCAAACTCTACCAATTTTATTCAAAACCCCTTGAAAATTTAGAGATGACTTTATCAAATAAAAAAGAACCCTTTCATGTTCAATAACCCTTATAGAGTTCATATCTACTACTGATTTGGGGACTCGAGGCTCTACTGCTGAAATAAAAAACTGATCGGTGGATACCAAGGGAAGACTGCTTCCTATGAGCGGTCCTGGATTGTGCCATTTCCATAGAAGATTTAAAGAACTGCGCATCATACTTAGTGAGATAAGTAGTTTGTAAGTCGCATCGTCTCTGTCGAATCTTGTATAGCGGTAAATCAAAGGTTTTGTCCGAAAGAGATGTTTTCTATTTTTTCACGTATTTGCCTGCATGGTTCGCAATATTTAATTTGGACTACATATTTGCATGCACACTAAATTAATTCAAAGATGAAATTTATTAAAATTAAATTTATATGTGGTTGGCCTAAGATACAAATCAATCCATAAAATCCCACCATTCTCGGTATGGGATCGATTTTGCCATCATATCTAGGCATAATAATCGGTGGTTTAATTTCACAGGTATCGGATAACCCATAATCGTTGGGGTAAATGGAAATCCCTTCACAAAGTCTCTGAGCAGTGGGTTCTCGGATCTCACCATTTCACCCAAATGGTCCTCTAATCGCTGGATGGATCCTTTCTAAGGCAAGTCCTCCTGCTCGTTCTTAACTGTGACTGTCTTAACTGTTCAGCCTCGACTTTCAGATGAGCTCTCTTCCTGAGAAGTCTGCTCGGATTGGGACAATATCCTTATGCTTGTTAGGGACTTGGCTAAGCATTGTGTTCCCTAGTAATAGACTAAGTTGATTCTTCTCGAAGCTCATTGCTCTCTCTGGGACCTATTGGTTGTTGGCCCCCCATCTTACGTGGACCCAGACAATCAAATGTTGATCCTTTACTAAGATGTGATACCTCGCCTATTCTAATAACGGGTGGTCAATACTTTACTAAAATAAAGCAGGAATCTCAATTTTGTTTATTCTTGGCATCACTGTCGAAAATAAATTAACTACTCATAACCTATTAACCCCGGTGTCAAATTTTAAAAACTTAATAACATGCTTCATTAAAACATTCAATCATATAAATAAACATTCACCACATTGGAATATAATAACTACTGATGGCATACATAAATAAAATAACCGAATAACTCTCAGTAAAACCCAACTACAATCATCCAGCAAATAAATGAAATAACATAACAAAGTCTTAAAATGAAAACTATCCAACCGTGGGCGACACGCCAGAAATGAAAACTGAAATAAACATCCTAGCTGTATAGAATTGATAGACGCGTATAAACAAATCTTACATACATCAACGGCTGATGCAGCATTGTCTGACTGGAAGGACAACTAACCTTGATGTTCCTGTGGCTGAGCACATAAAAGGTTTTGAAAAATATTTTTAATATGGGTCAGCGCCCAAAACCATTTAAAAATATTTGTAAGTATTTAAAATGGAATAATGAATATGCAACATAATTGTACACCAGTTATAATCTAATATTCACACTTTCGATTGAGTACACATATACATATAACACTCTTTTATAGGTATATACATAAAATCCTTGAGTTTTTCTCCCGGATGCATTCCCTATTATGCTATCAAGTTCTAGGTACGTCACGTACCACTCCTGGGCCACTGGGTCAAAATCTCACCACCGATACTAAATCGTAAACACATAAACTAGAGGCGACCATAAACATACATTAGTATGTCATAACCATTACGACTATACACCAACTAGACTCGAAACTCACATACAGTTGTCATGCAACACTCCTATGACCTGGGGAAATAACCCAACACCTGTTGGTCATACCAAGGTGGACCACCAATTACGCACAACCTCCAACGATAGCATAACTAGAGTAGGTATGTTCACATATATATCAACCACACATAGATATATTTATATCCATGTACTATTTCACACACACTCTCTCTCTCTATATATATATATATATATATATATATATGACTGGTTAATGTGCATAATGTCCCTCGTAGCACTAGCCCACAAATCCCGAGTCTATCCTGACTCTCGATTTTAGCCAAGTATTCACGTACTTAAATTTAATTCTCTAACTTCGCGGTTCTAGCCAACATGCTATTCTATATACACATTTAGCCTAATCTTTCCCAAAATCCTAACCCGATTTCATAATTATTACCCGAGTACTTTTCACCCTAGTACACCCGTAATATCTTACCAGAAATTTATCCTCGTTTACCCTAAGGTATTTTTTAACCTTCCCTCTATAATTCCAAATTTAAATTTCCAAACTAAAGTCAAATCCAAAACCATCAATCTAAAATTATTAACAGTAATTCAAAACTAATTCAAAAAAAATCAAAAAAATATGAAACTGGCGCTCATGACTTCGTAATTCGATTCTGCACAACATTATCCAACTTTCAAAAGCTTATTGATTCGCTGGTGGACCGAACCCGTTCGATTTGCAAACTAGTTCGCTCCTCTATTAGCGAACCGATTTGGTTTGCTAGACTACCAAGGCAAACTTTTGACGAGATTCTCCTCTTTCCCTTCAATCTTAGGAGTTCAAAGCTTCACTCAAACCCCTAATATGATTACTAAATCAATTCCAAACATAAATTTACAGGTTTCTACAAATGAATCATCACTAAAAACATCTAACTCGTGAGATTATTAATCTATATATATATTCATGCATAGTTTCAATCCCAAATTCAATATTCCATCGTTTATTGCTTAAATCATTAAGGAATTAATCTTTATCACTATATTAATATCAGATCTAACATATTAACATAATAAGGTTCCTCTTCAATCATTTCATTAATCAAATCCCTGTTTTTACATATTTCTCCCATCTAAAATCTGTGTTCTTCCTACACCAATTTTCACATGAATTATTGAAACTATAATAAGATTAAAGCAAGTTAAATACTTGCACTGAGATTAAAAAAATTATGAGATTATATCCTTAAGCTCCTCTCTTGGCAATGTTCTTGAGCCCGAATGTACTTGATCTCCCACCCGGATCACTTATTTATGACACCACGCCTAATAAAATACTGGGTGATCAGTCCTATATCAAATTAAACAGGAATCTCATCTGGTTCTTTCTTAGCATCACTGTCGAAAACTTTTTAAAACTTACTAACCACCTATTATTTAAAAGACACGGCACCAAATTTTTCTTTCAATTAAACATGATAAATAACTAGTTCGAAAAATAAAACAACATTCACAATATACTAGAGTCCAAACCATCATGATATGTAAATGAATCAAAGTCATGCTAAATATACTATCGGCCAGCATAAACTAAACCAAGTAATAATCCCACTCCAAACTGCAAAGTAAAACTGATACAAAACTGAAACTATAATGCCGACAACGGATCACATGTCCAAACATGATATATAAGAGTGAGATCCTATGCTACATCTGAATGAAAGAATTGGCTACTCAAAATCCTATCAGCATCCACAGTGCTACAGCTCTGAATCCTTGGAATGAAACCATCAAGTATGGCGTCCTTATAGCTGGACACCTAAAAGGTTTAAAAAATATTTTTATAGAAAGAGTTAATACTCAAAACAGTTGAATACATTCAACACGTAATTAAATAATTAAAATAGGTTATTGATTACACATGTTAGGTTCACACACACTCCCTTGAGTTTCCTCACCTCGCATCTAATGTGCACACCTAACGTTCTAATACTTAGCCCACCAAGCTATCCTACACAAGCTATCTCGACTAAAGTATATAGCCGATCTAATTAAGTCTACTCTCCCGTACCGCCCATACAGCACGCTTCATTATTAACATTTCTCGCAGGTTATTCAGTTTTCATATAACATTCACATATATTACGTTTACTTATCAAAATTAAGTCTCACTACTTAATTCATATAGCATTTCACATCTAATCATCATTCAACTCCCATAATTAAGTTTCACTATTATAAAAATTCCTAATCTATTTTAAATGTGGAAATTAAGTTTCTCTCTACTTAATTTATCATTTAAATGTATATCTATATCTATATATCATCTACATGTCTACTCTCTCTAGGGGTGGCAATTCACGTTAGTCGTGTCACTTTCGGGTGTGTTGATTTTTATTTGAGCATAAGTTTTTTATTTGAGCATAAGTTTTGTGTAGTTTTAAATCTATACAAGTTAATCGTGTCATCTTCGGGTCATTTCAATTATGACCATAAACGGGTTATCGTGTCAAAAATTTCCAGCCCTAACTCTCTCACATTAGTAGAATATCAAGAAGTATATATTTCACACATAATATATACTATAATGATACTGGTCCAAATAATCATCGACCCCAATCATCCTATCATTTACATTGGTTCGGATATCCCTTGACCCTAAGGTAAATGTTATGCGTATGTATATTGGTCTGGATACTCCTTGACCCAATTATCTTTCATCTTCGATTTGGTCCGGATACTCATCGACCCCAAATCGATCTTTCATGTATTGGTCTAGATAATCGTTGACCCCAATACAGAATTAAGCACACTTTATGTATATATATTTTTCACCCAATATATGTTATAAACACATACTATATAATCACCTCCCTGTATCACATTTTAGAAGTTATTAGCTCGGAATCCTACCTCGATCACCAATAGTGATTTATATCTCTTGTATAGGAATCATACCTCGATCACCAATATCTATATATAGTATACTGTAGGTATTCACACAACCTAAGTAGTAATATGAACCAATAGGTATTCACACCACCAAATTATTCATGTTAGTACGTAGTATATATCTCTCACATACTCGCCACATTATTTACTTTACGATTTAGCTCTCTATCGTATATACACATAACTCAAAGGGTCTTAGTTAGCCCTTTACCAATTTCGGTAGTTAAGCCTAAATTACCCTACTGGTCTATACATTAATTCATCTGATTCCTGTAACTCTTTATCCATCTCTCAGATTAATTATGAATTACTATAACCAATCCCATTCCCGTCTTAATTTTCTCTCTAAGACAAAGCCGTACTCCCATCGTAGGCCGACTATAAAATAATAAATCTCCCAATATTATTTTCACAAGGCCTTAAAGTTTTTTCACCACCTCTAATTAGGAATACTAGGCAGAAGAGTAAAATTTCAAAATTCTAGAAATCGGACTGATCTGCCCTTTCCCGGGACCGAATTGGTTCATTTTTCTGTAATTTCTACTCTCTGTTTCACAGCAGAGTTACACCATATGAATCACCCAAATCACATAACTCTTCACCAATTTCACAGTCGATTATTCCTAATTATTTCTATATGAGTTAGGATGATTTTTAATGTTTTAAACACCTTAAAACTTCACCGAAATCAGTCAAGAATGAATCAATTCTCAAAACTCTTTCACAATTCTAGTTTTGTGTTCTTCTCTATCATTCAATCTAGAACCTAGGTTTAGATCCGTATTAACAATCATAATTCTTTTGATTTTTTTCATCCTCTACAGATGTAAATACAAACTACATCCAATTCTACCCAAACTTGTAATCAATTCATACTTTTCATTCAAGATTTTCCAATAAAATCAATCTATTCATGGAAACCCTACACATGGGTATTATAACATCAATTTAATTGGCAATAAACACTTGCCTTAGATTGATTGATCTGATTTTTTGGTTCTTTGTTGATGATTGATTATTTTCTTCTCCGATCTTCCTTTCCAATTGCCTTGGGATACAAGATTTCTTCATCATCTTCAAAATCCCTCTTTAAGCTTTGAAAATAGGTTCTCTCTCTTCTCTCTAATGGCCTCTCTAACTTTTTTATGTTATGAGCCCTAAACCCAATATATAAATATTAGATATATGGCTCTAAATTTCGTAGGTCCCTTCACCTCTTTTTGTAAAATGATCGAAACACCCTAAATAGGTGTCGATTTGGTCCCAAATTGACCCGGGACCCAAACCATACCCCCAGGTACCCTATTCTGACTATTTCGACTCATCCAGAATCATTCGTGGCCTCTAAATTATCGTCCGAGTCACTTAAAATATATTTCTCATTTCTCACCTCAAAATAGTCTACATGCGACTCCTGGTGAGATAAAATAAAATACGCACATATCACTCGCTATGTCGTGTAACCAAAATTATCAATTATTTACTATTCACACTTTGTAAATATCATAATGCAATATTAATCCATATCTATCTCACGATTAATATTTAATAGTCACAATTAGCATCTAATCATATTAACTTACTTCAATTAAAATAATTTTTTCATAATTAATTCCTTAAATTAATTAAATAAAAATACACGAAAATACGGGATATTACATACTTCCCCCCTTATAAAGTAATTTCATCCTCGAAATTAGGGTAAGATCGGTACTAAAACTTAGAATCTATAACATCACAACATCGTCTAGTACCGAAATTCCAATCATAATAACATAATGGTCACTCCACTATGCACCTGCTAGTGGTACCCACCAATCAAAAGGCTTAATCACTCTAGCCCAAGTTTATCAACAAGATTTCCTAATTCAATACATATTGATACGCTCTATTAGTCGTGTGATCTCAATACTGACTCTATCGTCTCCATATTGAGAAAATGTCGCACAACCTTAAATGCTAACTTCCCTTATTTACCACAATTCAGAACTCCCTTCGTGGGAGGAGTCACGATAACCAATGACCACTCATGTGAGTATTTAAAACTTCTGTTCATGGTGACGTAACTTTTACGCTATTCAAAAGCCACCCAAAATAGTTTTTGGGTCACTCCACTATTGACAACAGACTCCTAACCACGGTTAGTCCAAAAATCTAGTTCTCCAATCCCTTCTAATCAACCAAAGGGTGATCGACAAGGCTTTCCACACAAAACCTCAATAGGTTTAATGGAGTCCTTGAAAAAGGAGCTTCTCGCGTTTAAAGAGCGCAATATTTTATTAGATTCTAATATTTTAGAATTAGAAAATAAATTAAAAGACACTAGTCAAATTTTATTTGGAGTGTCGTTCGGAGAAATTAGATAAAATATTAGGAACGGTTCAAATAAAAAATGACACTTGTGGTTTAGGCTTCGATACTTGTAATGAATCAACTCATAAAGCCAAAACCAATATTTTAGGAGAATCGCCTAGGAAAGCCTTTAAAGATCATTCCGTATGTAAGTCTTTTCACCAAGTATTTAGGTGCTCACATTGTGGTCGAAAAGGTCATCTTAGGAAATTTTATTTTAATCTTAAACGAGGTCCTAAAAAATTCTTACGTAAGGCAACCTAGGTAGCCAAGATTCCTGAACCCCGAGATCGTCATTCATCATTAATTTGGGTTAGGAGATCCGAATTAGTAGCTTTACAAGATAGGGTATTTCATTCTCATTTACTTTCACATACTTCCTCCCTTGCAAAATCTAAAGGTTGAATGTGTTAGTTTTATTTTCATACTTTAGCTTTTGTACTTCATGCTATATTATCGTGCTAATTCTATGCTTCTTAATCATGTTCTAGTTTATGCTTCATGCTTAATCACATGATAGAATAATGATTTTTGTTTATCTTTTGTATTATATTTCTTTCATTTTAGTTTGCATTAAATGAAAAATACAAAAAGATTTTGTTTATCATTTGTGTTTTACCTTTTTAGTAATTTAAGATTAATGAAAAATACAAATGATTTTTGTGAGTCTTTTGAGTAAATATTTTTATTTTTGGTTAAAATTTTCAAAAACTCAAAAAGATTTTTTTTTGTGTGTATTTTAGTTTGACACACTCTATGTGGCATACACTTGTGTTAGAATCCATTCTTTTTCGCTCCCATATGGCTAGAACTTTTGGTGTAGAATGTCAATCCTTGAAATGTTCTTTACCATGCTTACATGGAGTAGTTGTATTTTGTGTTGTTTTAATGGATTCTATTGGTATATGCCTCAATTCACACATGCACGAGCTCACTTGAAATTTTAACTTCATATGTATATTTGAGCTTTGTGAGGTGTTCTCCTACCAATTTAGTCATCTACATATTATGTTACCTAGGAGGACAAGTGCATGTTAAAATCCGTTGCACGTGAGATTTGTGTGAGATATAAAAAAATGATATATATGAATGTGCACAGGGAAGGGCTTCGAAAGGAATAATCATCCTTTGCGAGTAAGCCACTGTTTGTTTGGACCTAAAAGAAATATGTGGTCCAAAGGCCTAAAAGAATAATGGCATTAAAAGAAAATATTTGGCAAGACCTATTTTGTTTAGTTGATCCATTCATTCAAAAGATTAAACTCAATATGCTTAAATTGAGGGAGTTTGGATGGTATATCAACGGTTTGCACAATGTCCATTTATCCTAGTTATACTTTCAATGTCATGACTCTATTGGTTTATAGAATCATCAAAAGTCTAGGCTTGTATACATTGTGTATGTTTGTTCATTGAGTTCAATCTATACTGTCACATAATGTTATATTCAAATGTGATGAAGTTTGCAATCAAATGAGAACTCCGTGAACATATTTTAAGTGATTGGGTCTAAATTTAATTGTTGCTAGTTCACACCCCAACACTTCCATTTCCATATGACACATTTTCGCCATACGAGTGTGAAAAGCTTATTTTATTTGGTGTCATGTGTGGTGTTTATACCTATATATATGTGAGTGTGCATTAGTGATATTCATTATGTCTACACATATATGGTATTATTTGGTCTTTTCCTTGCTTTCTAGTCCATCTATGCTTCTACTTCATGATTGATATCTATCTTGTTGCATTCTTTGTTGATATCACATGCTTAATCCATATGTATCATATTGGTATCATTTTCTTGCATCTTAGTTGGTATCCTTTATTCTTTGTATAGATTAGTTGTGCTTTTGTTGCATATATGCTTTACATTTCTCCCCCTATCATTTTCTTGCATTCTTTGTTTATTTTATTAATTCTATCACCTTTGTCTATTCCTAAACAAAAAGGGAGAGAATGATAGGGGGAGAAATGTATCTAATCCTATTGCAATCGTATCTTAGTTTGGGAGATTTAACTTAGGAGGAGAGCGATATCTTCTTAGGTTGATCATAGTTGATAAAGGGAAGAATTAATTTAAGAGGTGTATATATTTTAAGTGCTTTTAATATTGTGATATTCCCTATGCGTTTTATTGTTTGCTTAAGTGTGCAGGAATTCTTCTAAGTGGCAACTTTCATCATCGGCAAAGATAATGATCCTTGGGTTGTTTGAGTCAAGCTATTGTATTTTTATTTTCGGTGGGATATGTTTATGTCTAGTAGAACTTGACGGCCCTTTAGTATTTTTGTTGGTTTTTGTCCCGGAATAGCCAAAAGGGGAGATTTTTAATGACACAAGTCTCCGATTGAGTCTTAATGTTGTGTTGGCTTAATTTCGGACAAAAACGTTTGAGTCATAGGATAGTGTTCAATTTTATCCATTCAAGCCTATGACGTGTTAGTTGAAGACGTAGCGGCCAAGAGTATAACGCTTCATCATATGTCGAGTTTGTTGTGCCTCGTTTCTAAGTCAACAACATTTTTTCCGTTTACTCCTAAGGTATTAATGCATTACATATTTATACAGGAGCTTGGAACAAGTTTTATTGGGTGTAAGGTTATTTTAAAATGAGGTTTATTTTCAGAAGGTTTCTTTAAAACTTTAAAATAAAGTTTCTGGGCTAAAAATTGAATTTTAAGCTTTCTGGAAGTTCATTCGAACAACGAGTTTTTCGTTCGAATGAGAATGTCGTTCGAACGAGTTTGAATAAGAATTTTGTTTGAACGAGTTTGCCAACGATATTTCCCAATAGGCCACTGTAACTTTGTTACAAGGGTCGTTCGAACGAGATTTCCGGTGGGAAAATTAATTGGCAGTTTTGGGCAGTTTTTTACCTCTATCCCATTACTTTTCCCCACAAAATTTTGACAGACTTATCTAGTGCGGGAACAAACTCTTTTGAACTAACTTTTTCACATACTACAATCTCCAAGAGAGAGTTTGAGAGCAAAATTCTAAAAAGAAAGAGTTCATGTTTTGAGTGTTTATTTTTCAAGAAAAAATCTTTAAACACTTTTGTTTACACCCATAGTTCGTTTATTCCAAGTTTCTATATATATATCTTACTTGGAGTGTTTTGGCACCGGGTTTAATTTACCGAGTTGAAGAGTTCGTTTGGGTTTGCTTCTACATCCCTCAAAGAAGAAGTTCATTATTTTACTGCGGCATTCTTACATGGTGAAAGGCACCATGTGTAGTTGACGGTGTTCCTAAAGTCTCATTGGTGAAGTCCAAGATTCCGGTGGAGTTCTGGGGTTGTCGACTAGGCGGGGGTGTTTTACAAGAAGACGCGTCAAGGCTTGAAAGGAATCGAGTTGAGGAAGTAAGTCATCTATCTTGTAATTGTAAAAGACTTAAAGCTAGGGTCGTCCGAGATTTTTTCTTGTTGTGGGTTTTTCCTCGTACATCGCGGCATAGTGGTTATTTGTTTATTTTATCTTTTGCAAAACCACCTAGAACGCATGCTTAGGTAAAAAGATAAAATTTGGTTTAAATCACTACTTACTTAATTTGGTGCTAATATAAATTTGGGTACATATTAATTTAATTCAAGTCATTATTTTATTGCATAAAATTTGGTTTGGGGGCAAAATTGAGTTAATTATTTGTTAGGAAAATTTCTAGGACTTGGGTTGAGTTAATATGTTAAAGTGAAATATGTATTTATTAAGTGAAATAAGTATTTGTTGATTAATATAATTTCACTTGGTTTAATTTTAATTTGAAAGAAATTAAAATTTGGTGTTTATGTAATTGTTTAAATTGAAAACGAGAATTTCGTTCGAACGAGTTTGCCAATGATATTTCCCAACAGGCCACTGGAACTTCGTGTGAAACCCCGCCTAATTAAATATCGGGTGATCAGTCATTTATTAAATTAAAATCAAGGAGAACAGTTGGTTCATTCTTAGCATCACTGTCGCAAAATAAAATTTCCAATTTAAACACCCTAAATAATTATGCTAAATGTCAAAACAATTTTAAAACCTAAGTTCCATTTTATTAAATCCAAATATGAAAACCTTTTTAAATAACCAACACTTTAAGAACTCTGATATACTAAATATAGATAATAACACACAATAATTAGATTCATCCAGATAAACCAAACCAGTTTAAACTATAAATAAAACCATCCTGACAGTAATTAAATCCCAAAGAGTACCAACTAATGAAAATATAAAGGAAGGTAAATCTCTGACTAAATCCAAATTGAATAGAGAAACGGACGACACATGCACTAACTAATAAGAACTAAAAGTAAGAGTAGAATCAACAACGAGATCATCTAAGCAATGGCCTGTAACTCCCACATAAGCTGCAGCGCGTTCGGTCCAAAGAACCTAAACATGACGCCCCTAAGGCTGGGAACCTGTATTATATACATATATATACAAGAAATAAGAAATAACAAGAAACGGGTCAGAGCCCGAGTGTAAAACAGTTTAAAATTAGTTTAGCAAGTATTTAAAATGCTTACCGGCTAATGTAACAACCATGTTAGTATGCGACACTCTCTTGAGAAATTCTCACCTCTCATCTAGTGTGCACGCCTACTGCACTATTAATCCCATAAGTTTATTTTAACTTAACTTCCCCCATAAGGTTTCATTCTGTCATACACTATGGCTAATATAATTAATTTCTGAAAATCAAGATTTCTCATATATCTTAGGTTATTTGAAATAACTCAGTGATGTCACAAAATTCCCAAACACTTATAATAAAGTTGGAGTAATTATTCATTACTTAACTACTTTTATGCACAGTAGAAAGTTCTCATACTTAAGTATATATATATATATATATATATATATATATTAACCACTCAAATAATATATATATACTATTGGCACCCCGCGTAAAATCTATGGTGCTGGCATACTCTACTATCAAGTCCCCGTATTACACATATTAAGGGAAATACTAGTTCGGAATCACTCTCGAACTGTATTAACATAAAACACATACAAATGGAGGCGAAGCATAGTTCCAAGTCACTAAGATGTCAGCACATACCCTCACGTCTCCAATGACCGTCTGACTATCAATCAGATAGCCTGTACCAAGGAATCCTTTGTTCTAGGGTACGAGTCAATAGCCTCCATAAAGGCCCATTCGAGATAAGACCGTCCCGGCGCGGAAACCCCCCTGATAGCAAGTAGCCGAGTATGATTTTTATACAGATGTATAATATATGCACAATCACACAGTCATATATATATATATATATATATTCACATTTCTAAATTAGGTGCGCTCACGACCCATAATTATAAATATCCGTTCTTAGCACATTTTTACTTGATTATCTCGCATAACGGATTTGTCACTTTTATTCTCATATATATAAGTTACTCCATACCTACTTCTCGTCTCTCGAAGTATTCTATCTCCCTAAGTATAATTTCAGTAGGCACTCTCACTTACCATATAGTCTAACTTCCTTAAAAGTCTCGACCTTTTACTAAACGTACGCATGACTTCATATGTGTGAATAACTCCTCGTTAACCCTTAATTTCATCTTACGTTAAATTCTCACTCAACGGAGTTTACTTAGACCCTACAGGTCCTATTTATATCCCGTTATGCTCTAACAATAATAATCAAGGGTTACTACGCATTTTAATTTGATTAAGCCAACATAAGGGGAATATGCAATTTTTCCAGGAGGGGTCGATCGATCGAGGAATTGGGGTTGGTCGATCGATCGATGTTCTTAGGTCGATCGATCGATCAAGCAGTTATGACGAAAACTACATTAACCCAGTTACGGGTTTGCCTCTCCAACCTCAACCAAATCTCCATATATCATTCTTAAACTCCCAAACAACGTTACTACAAGTACTATATACCTGAACACATGATTTTCTACGTAAAATATGTCCCAATTCATCAATTACAACAACGTAATGGGTAAAATTTACCTGAACTTCAAGAACCCTAATTTTTTTTTCTTTCAATTCTTCCAATTCTTTTCCAAATTTCCTACTTCTAAATCCATAAAAATTCGTGGTTTATCCTCTACATGCGATTTAGATGTCCAGAATATGATTACTTCTTCTACAACATGTGATTTTAAGTCTCAAAACTATACTTTCTTTCATGAAACAAGTTCTAAACAACTCTAGACTAACATGATTGAGACATTAACTAAAAATAAAGTAAGATAGATACTTGCTTGGAATTTGAGTTTCTGATTTGAGGACGAAAGAGGTATGGTTGCGCTCCTCATAGCGCGATCTACGCTTTGGTGGTGGTGGCGGTGTAGACGGTTGAGTCCTTGGCCTTGAGTTGCTTGAAAAGCTCTCCAACTCCTTCTCTAATGGTTGTTCTTTGATTTTCTGATTTCTAACCCTAGAAGGCCCCTCCTAAAGGCTGATTTATTCTTAAGAATTTTGTGGGTTTAATTTTCCAAAAATGTCAAATGTCTATAATACCCTCCCGGGATGCTAATTAGGCCTAAAAACGCCCCGAGACCCAAACTAAACCCCCGGGTACATTATTTTGACTATCTCAACCCTTCCGGACACATTTGAGTACTCGAAATGACCATACGGGGGACTTATAATTCATTCACTTTTAATAATAATAATTTAATCCCGACACGATACAGGCGCGTCCCGATTTAATTTCTATAATTATCAAATTATACACTCATGATAATTTAATAAATTCGACTATACATATTACTTTATCCATTAAGTACTGTTCAACAAATTCTCAATAATTACTAACTCTCATCACGCTAGTAAATATTTAAAATAATTTCTGGATTAATATTAAATTAATGTCTCAATTTAAATTTAATAAATCCCCAAATTTAAAAGTCATAAAAATACGGGTATTACATACTTCCCCCTAATAACGGAATTTCATCCCGAAATTTAGAAAATACAGTATGCCTGGTAAAAATAGATCTGGATACTTTAATAATACCCAAAACAGACTTTTGGGTAAGGCGAATTCCTATAGTCCTCCCCGCCTCACAATAAGCTTATTTTTCACTTTCAATACAATCAGTTATAGATTCACACTTTAATAACGACACTTCACATTGTGCTCCAATTCGTGCTATTTGCATAAGATAAGCCTACACTTCGTTGACCCCCATTATCTCAATATTATTGGGAGGCCGCACCTCACTATATAACGAAAACTCGTATTTATTAAATCACAAAACTCTCTTTTCTGAAAGAAACCATGCGGACAATTGACCACTCTTGTCAGTTATTCAAATCTCGATTTTGGCAACGAACTCTTACATTATTCAAAAGTCAACTAAAACGGCCATGGTTATTCCACCACAGTCATCAGGCTCTAACTTGGCCTATCAAAATTTCTGGTTATCCACTCACCTCTAAACAACCAGGGGAAGAATATTTAAGGCTTTTCCACAAAAAATTTCAATAAGCAGTTTGTCCACAATAACCAGTTACGAGTGCTTCCACGGAACTCTACTGTACTTAACGTCACTTGTTAGATACATCCGTTGTGGAAATAAAATGACCACCATGAATTTAAAAGTTAATTTCACGCGGTTCCACTAATATTTAATTACCTCGCCTACTCCCCGGCTAAGGGTGATACAACCTACTCAAAATGAAACGATATCCCATTCTAGTCCAGAAATTACTAGGAAGATCCTCTTACCGACGTGATTCTTATTTCTAAAGAAAGGTTGGGGCACACTGTCTAATAGTGTATACCCCCAAAAGAATAATAATCACTTTGTTTTAGGTTAACTTGTTCCCCACATTCTAAGGAAATCGTGACCTTACCTTGAGGTTGGAAACTCATCCAATAAACTTTACCGAATTTATCGGCCTCTTCCACTATAGGAATTGTCGATAGCCATAAAATTCTCTGGTTGATCCTCTTGTTCCAACCGATTTCTATCTATGAGTGGTGCATGCGGAGACCACTCACTATGTCCCGCTTAACATCGAATCTACTTGAAATGTCTCACATTAAGTGACACATAATATACTCTCATTCTTTCCTTAGTGTACACCAGAAGTTTCTATCCGTGCACTTTTCTCCACGATGTGCACTTCTGGACCTTTTATACCATATTAACATCTTCACTCTTTATACGCGTCATTCGCTCTTAACATTTGACTAATTACAACTCCGCTCTGAGTGTTCTCCATATTAATTAAATTTTGCCATTTTTAAGGAATACCCCCTTTTTAAATGGCTTCCTACATCCTTCTAACCAAATTCGGGTGTGCTACTCTTGATCGCACACGTATATATGGATCATCGTTCTTCACGAGACGCTTAATCCACTCTAACACTTCCACCTCATCATGTTAGTCCCATAAACATGTATTGCACACGTGTATTCCCACATCCCTACTACTCGGACGATTCTAACATCAGCTAACTAGGATGCCCACATTCTATAGCACCCCGCCCACCCGAAAAGAGCGAACGGCGCGCTACTCATCGATAAAACTAGCCAAATTCATCAAAATACAAGGTATAGAGCATTTACATCCCACAACAATAAAAGAGAAAACACTAATCTCAAAAAAAATCAAATAAGTATAATAATTCTCCCGAATAAATACAACAACTAAAATAAATCACCAATGCTCTATACATCGAAATAAATACAAGTCTTCTCTTTTGTATTAAGAATTCTTCTTAGATAATCCACGCTAAAAACCATTATTTCCCTTGTGCTCAAAACGTGGTTACAACACTTGGGTATTCTCAATCACCCCTAAAAATCGAAATTTTAAATCCCCTTATCATCGTTCCATCCTTCAACTCGTAGAGATAAAACAAAACTTTCAATGCTTTCTTACCACACCACTGTCTCCACTGGCTTTAAATCATAATTTAACTCCTAACTTATATATATAATTACCTGCTCCTATTACGACCGAGGTACCGAACTCATGGACTAACGACCAAACATCTCCCTATTTCCTACTTTACGCTAAGTTTCATGCGTGGGGTGTCTCGCAAAGCGAAATCCAAATAAGGAACCCCCCCGATACACTGCTACTTAGCATTGTCAGTTATCGAGATCCGTTAGGTCCTCCGTCCATAGCATGTATCCCTTTATTTCGTCTCTTGACAAAAAAGTTACATCTCCTCCCGTAATTACACTTAACAAAGAACATTTCGCTAATTGCACTATTGTTCAGTATTGGTGGTAATCACATTCCATAAACCTTGAATGCATACAATCGGGATTCTCAAAATCTTGATCCTAATCATATGGGTGTAACTCTCAACTCCCACATCTCTAAAGGATAGATATATCAACGCGCTCTTCCTATCACCAAGTCCTGAGCGCTAAGCGATATAATGAGTTAAATCTTTTCGCTCAACAGTAACCCAATACATGCTGAATCATAACAACAAAGTCCCTACACGAACCGAAATCGAATATCTCGAGCCCACTATTCCCTCCAAAGTCTCTAAAATAGATAATATAAGTGTGAGTCCGATCCTCTTGCAGGTGAGGCCTCGCTAGAATAAAACACGTTGCACTAAGGCAACCACTCTGATAGCCTTGCAATAACTACCTACTATCGTACTAACCATTTCTATAAAGCCGTAGCCAAGACAATATCATACTCGTATATCACATCACTAAAATGAGTAATCTCAATAAAAGTATAACACTATTAATACACCCATTCCTCCTCCGCGGTTAGCCCTAAAGATAATCCCGCTACAATAGTGTGGTTGCAATTATTGTTGGTGACAATTATTGTGCAACACAAATAAATATGAGAGAAGTAATGACCAAGAAAGAACGAATAAAATGTCAATCACACAACAACAGGTGTACGTGGTTCAACAAAGATGTGCCTACGTCCACGGTGGTGCAGTCAATATTATTTCTCTATATTCTGGAGAATAAGTACAGAGAATACAACTTGTCCTTTGCCCCGGACCTAGGGTTTAATTTATATATGTGTAGGTGAGTTAATGGAGGTGATGGATTCCTCCATATTAGCCATCTCCCCTATAACTTCCCATCATGGGATCGTGCTCCCCTATAACTTCCCTTCATGGGATCGTGGGGAAATCGGATCCATATAAAAAATGAGGGGCCTGGACTTTGGGCCGCTTGGGCTGGGCTACTCGTCCAGTCTTATAGCACTAAATTCCGGGCACCCACAATTGCCCCTAAATTTGTTGTGCCATGAATGTGGGCCCAACAGATTTAAATGATTATTGCGTTGCCATTCCTCGGGAGTTGTAGAGTCGATTTCTGGCAGCAACCTCTTTGTTTATTGTGCAATATGATTAGATTTTGAAGGTTTGTTGGAATAAAGCACATTTCTTCTCGTCGTTTCAGCTTTTCCAACAATCTTCTATCTTCTGAGAACTCTTACGCTTCGTACCTTCTGCTTTCGATCTCCACTCTCGTTGCTTCTTCGTCATTTGACCTGATCTTCTGTCTTGTAAGTCTCTCGTGCCCTTTTCATTTTCTCTTTGGTTTGTAGTTTTTCTTGTATTTTCCAATGGCGAAGATCGGAAATAGGTCAATCTCGGAGTTTAGAAAATTCTACAACATTCCTGAGTGGGTAGAGATTGAGTGTTGTGCCTCGCCTCCTAGGAACGTTAGGGATATAGAGGATGCACACTGGATTCATGTTTTGTTGCTCTCCCAGGGGGGACTTACCTTTCCCCCTAATGATCTGTTTCTGCATTTCTTTAGCTATTTTAGTATTGTACATGCACAATGTTCGCCCAACGTATAGAAAATAGTGAACGGCGTGCATAGGATAAATCAATTGTATGGCACGAGGTTAGGGCTTGTCGAGGTCTGCTTTTGTTACTCCTTCTCTCGAACTAGTTCAGGTGTCCTTTGCCTTAAAGCTAGGAGCCCTGATAGGGTATTGGTAGTAAATCTACCTGATTCCCATAAGGACTACTGGCAAGAAGGTTTTCTTGTTAGGAATTGGCAGTTCTCCCCCCAATCTGAAGGGTCGAGGTCTGAGAGGTTCACTGTTCCCTTTTATGGGGAAGAATATATAGGTAGAGATTATACTATTGTTTCAATCTCTGCTGATTTATGACTTTTCTAACTCCTTTCTGCGCTTTTCTTTTACAGCGAGGTCACGGAACTTGGAGCCTGCTCTTGGCGAGGTCCGGATTTCTGAATTGGTTAAAGCTTGGAACATCAGAGAGCCTTTGGGTGACGGTGAGCATCCCAGATCTGTCGCTTTTTTGTTGGAGTACAAGAACGTGAGTTCTAGCTTCATAGCTCGGCCTGTGGACAGTGTACCAGAGTTTGATTCTTTGGGAGAGACCACTGCTGAGCCGATACAGTTGGACGAAGAAGAGAGTAGCTCTGAAAGTGAGCCTGCAGGTACTCTCGATGAAGGGAGCTCTGATAGTAGCAGCTCTTCTGATTCTGAAGAGGCTTCTAAAGCCCGAAGATCGTCGAGTACTTCCAGCAGTTCTAGTGAAGATATGCCTCCAAGGAAGAACCTGATCAGGGATGATGATGATGATGATGACCATGTACTCCTTGCACAAAGGTCAAAGAAATAGAAGACTACATCTGGGGTTGTGGCTACAGGTTCTCGGCCTTCCTCTCAGGAGAAAGAGAGGAAGAGGAGAGAGGAGGAGCAGGCGAAAGAGAGGGAGAGGAAAAAGGAGGAGGAGAGAAAAAAGGTGAAGGAGAAGAAGAGAGTAGAGGAGAGGAAGAGAAGGGAAAAAGAGAAGGAGGAGGAGAGGAGGAAATTGGAATCAAGGACCAAGGCAGGTCAAGCTTTGGTCCCAGTATCTGCCTTGCCTGAGGGGGGTTCGGTGGCCATTTCTCCTCAGCTAGCTCCTGCGCTGCTTGAGAGAGCAGTTCTTCCTGCGGATCTCCAGAGGGCGCTGGGGTCTGATCAGCTGGCCCTGCAAGCTAGCCAGAGGCTGGCCTTGGTAAAATTTCCTTTCAATTCTCAATTTTTTAACAAGTCTTGATTATTTTCTCTTCCTGATCTCTTCTTTATTCTTTGCAGTTTGTGACCGACTTTGCTGTGCTCTACCGCTCTCGCGACGAGCTGGTGAAGAGGAACGGTGAGTTGGAGCAGCAAAAGTCTGCTCTGGAGGCCAGGGGTTCTCAGCTGGAGACTGATCTGAAAGCTGCTGATGCAGCTCGAGTTTCGTCTGATCTGGCCCTCATCAATTCTGCCCGCGAGAGGGATAACGCGGTTAAGGAGCTGGGCGAGCTGAGGAAGGCTTATGACCTAGTGTGCTCGAGCAAGATGGACCTCGCAGAGAAGAACAGGGTTCTGGCCGAGCAGCTGGAGGCGGAAAAAGCCCAGGCAGCCACCATTAAGGAGGACTCATACAACTCTGGGTGGGCTGCCGCTTATGATGATGCTGAGGTTCAGATTGGCTATATCAGCCGTCTGAACTTCAAGAAGGGCTGGAACAAAGCTCTTCTGGCTGCTGGTGTGGATGCTGAGTCTTCCCTGTTTGACGAGCACGACCCGGGTCCCAAGCCAGCTGTGGACGAAGAAGCTCCTGCTCCAACCATCGAGGGTACTAATCTTCCCTCGGATACAGTTCCTGCTGAGGGGGATAGCTCTGCTGCAGCTGATAAGGGGAAGCAGCCAGACACCGCTGGGCAGCCTGAGGTTGCTAGTTAATCTGTTCTTAGGATTTTCATTTATACTTTTTGCTTGTAATCTCCCAAGTTTTTTCTGCTCGATGTACTTGGTCTTTATTAATGAAATGAGAAGATTCTCCTTTTGTTTACGTTGATCCCTTTCTCTCTTCTATCTTTCTTTTACCTGTAGTTGGTTGATGTGGATGACTATATTCCTGTTACCTCCCAACTGGGTAGGACTCTTGGTCCTAATGCAAGCCCTGCAGTTCGCCAGGCCTTTGCTAGACTTTGCAGGTTTGCTAAGTCAAGGAACCAAAAATATAAGGATCAGTCCGAGCTAGTGGCCAAGCTGAAGGACAGGCTCCAGGAGATGGAAGAAATCGGTGATTCAGTACAAGAAGAAGTCAGTGCACTGAGAGCAAGGTTGCTGGAGGCCACCGAGATTAACCAGGTTGGGGAGTTCCTGCAGCAGGAGAATGAAGACTTGAGGAGGGAGGTCCTAAGGCTTAAGGAGCATTCGTCGAGCACCGTTTCAGCAGTCCTGCAAGGCTCTTCTTCGTCGTGAGCTGCTCGGCCTCCCCTTCCGCGTGCTGGTAGGAGTGCCAGGGGTAAGAACAGGGAAGTCGAGGAACAGCGTGAGAGGGAGATGGAGGAGCTGCGCGACGATGTTCGGCGAGCTTATGTAACTGCTGTTGGGCTCCAGAGGGACGTCACCCAACTGCGGCATTTGTTCAAGAACGGTCCTCGACAAGTGTGGTCCGATGGCTACGATCATGGCTGGCTGGATGCTCCAACGAGACTATCAGAGTTCGAGGAACTCTCCTTCATCAGAGGGTGGTTGAGTGCCCTCAAAGAGCTGCAGGTCCCGAGGAACTCGATGTTGTGGTATCGACACGAGATGTCCTCCTCCACTCTGATGCCCAATCCATTCAGGAGGGATGATCGATGGATCCCCATTGATGCTATTCCCCGACAACTATTGGAATTGGACGCAAATGAGGTCGTGGAGGAGCTAGCCCCCGCTCCTGATGATGGAATGAGAGCTAAAGTTGCTGATTATCTTGCTCGGAGGCTTCCACTTCCTTGAGATTTTGTTACTCTTTTTCTTTTTGATAATTGTAAATGCTTTGGGCGAGCTTCACCGACTAAACATGTATTATCATTGTTTGTAAATATAAAAGATTAATGAAAAGTTCGAGTTTTGGGCAATTTTGCCGACTAAACGTGTTCATCCACTCCTTTTACATTTTTGCTGCTTCACAATCCTTTTTATTTTGTCATGTGAGTGTCCGCCCAGTCCAGTATAAGAATACCATTGTGCCCTCACTTTACCTTTTAGGTTGTGTCGTCACACTCCCTTAGGCCTAAGTAGGGCAATTGGCGAGGACACACCTGGTATTGGATGTCTTCATCCGATCAGGATTTTGTTTAACCAAAGTAGGTTTTATGCCTAAGAATACTCTGTAGGGCTTCATATATTGCCAGGGGCAATGCTAAGAGGTCTGTCGTGGTTCATGACGATGACCTGAGTCGTGCTTCATGATGATGACCTGAGGAGGGGTGTTCCCCTGCTATGTCGACCATTACGCCTGTGATTTGGAAGGGATGTGTAATAAAATATGACCGTTACTAATTAGGGAGTGATTAACTGAGAGATTTTCATTAGTGAAATGAGAAATGAACTGTCCTTTCACATAACGAATACAATAAAAGATTTAATAATAAAGTTCCTAAAAATAGAATTTCTTGAGATTAGCTGCGTTCCATGCTCGTGGTATCTCCTTGCCCTCCATCGTTTCCAAATGATAGGCACCTTGCAGGTCGTCTCTAATTATCTTATAAGGTCCTTCCCAGTTTGGGCCCAGTTTTCCGTCTGATGGCTTCACTGTGTTGCCCAGGACCTTTCTTAGAACATAGTCCCCAACTTTGAATTTCCTCGGATTGACCCTTTTGCCGTAGTGCTTCGCGAGCTGTTGCTGATATCTCGCTAGTTTCACTAGGGCAAGTTCCCTGCGCTCGTCGGCCAGGTCGAGTTTAGCGAGCAAAGCCTGATCGTTCTGGCCTTGTTCGACAAGGTCGGATCTCATTGTTGGCAATCCCGCTTCTAGTGGGATGATCGCCTCCATACCATATGCTAGTGAGAATGGCGTTTCTCCTGTTGCTCGCCTAGGAGTCGTTCTGTATGCCCATAGGATATGCGGTAGCTCGGTTGCCCATACGCCTTTGGCTCGTTTTAACCGCTTCTTTAATCCAGCGATCACTATTTTGTTGGAGGCTTCAGCTTGTCCGTTGCTTTGAGGGTAGGCCACCGAGCTGAAGTGGTGCCTGATCCCGTGTTCGTTGCATAAGTCTTGAAAGGGGCCACTCTCGAACTGTGTTCCATTATCAGTGATGATGGTTCTGTGGATTCCGAATCGAGTGATTATATTCCTCCATACGAACCTTATCATGTCAGTATCTCGGATGTTCGCCAGTGGTTCTGCCTCGATCCATTTGGTAAAGTAGTCCGTTGCAACCAACAGGTATTTGCGATTGCCGGCAGCGGTGGGCAGTGGTCCCACGATGTCCATTCCCCACTGGGCGAAGGGCCAGGGACTGGTCAGGGATTTTAATTCGCTGGCAGGCTGGTGGACCATAGGAGCGTGAAGTTGGTATTTTAGGCATTTGCGGACATATACTGCGGAGTCCTTTTGCAGGTATGGCCACCAATAACCTTCCTTTATTGCTCGGAAGGCTAGAGATCTTCCTCCGACATGACTTCCACAGATTCCTTCATGAAGCACTGCCTTGACATCGCCTGGGTGGACGCATCTAAGGTAGGGGCCGGAGAAAGACCTTTTATACAAGTCGCCTCCTGTGGATAAGTGAAAGCGGGCAGCTTTGACTCTTATCTGGTGGGCAGTTCTCTTGTCTTCTGGAAGCGTTCCGTTCTTTAAATAGTCCTTCAAGGGATCCATCCAGCTGGGGGCTGATTCCAATTGGAGTATTGGTTTTGCTTTTGTCAGCTCGCAGTTGGGGTAAATGCTTGGGCAACTGAGGAAATCGATAGGGATAACCCTTTTAAGGCTAGAATCAACTGCCGAGCTCAAGGCTGCTAATGCATCAGCATGGCTGTTTTGCCCCCTGGGAAACTGTTGGATGTTGATCTCTTCAAAGCTTATCATTAAATTTTTTACCAAGGAGAGGTAGGCTGCCATTCTCTCATCCTTTGCGTTATAGTCTCCACTTATCTGGTTGGAATCTAGTTGCGAATCACCGAATACCTGCAAATGCTTTGCTCCCAGAGTTTGCGCTTTTTGGAGACCTGCTATTAGGGCTTCGTATTCTTCTTCGTTGTTGGAGGCTGCGAATCCCAGCCTGATTCCTTGCTCAAGGACTGTGTGTTTCTGGAGTGATGAGAACAATTCCTACCCCTGCCCCCTTTGAGTTGGAGGCTCCATCAATGAATAGTTTCCAGCTTTCCACTGTAGCTTGGTTGTTTTGCTCTGTTGGCTTAGGCTGGTCGAAGGGTTCTTCGCCTGTGAATTCAGCTATGAAATCTGCAAGGATTTGACCCTTGATAGCTGTCCTTAGTTGAAATTGGATGTCAAAACGGCCGAGCTCGACTGACCATTTAGATAGTCTGCCCGACAAATCCGCCTTCCTTAGGACAGCCTTGAGGGGGTGTGATGTAAGGACGATGATCGTATGAGCTTCGAAGTAATGCTTCAGTTTCCTCGAGGCTATTACTAGGGCGAATGCGAGCTTTTCCAATGGTAGGTAGCGCTGCTCGGCATCTAATAAGGTTTTTCTCGCGTAATAGACTGGATGTTGGATTCCTGTAACTTCACACATTAGCGCTGAGCTAACAGTATGACTGGATACAGAGAGGTAGAGGTACAAAGAGTCCCTTTGTTGTGGTATGACAAGCAGTGGTGGAGTGCTTAGATAGGACTTGAGCTCGTCTAATGCTCGCGAGCAATCTGGGCTCCACTCTACTGTTTTGCTGCCTTTTAAGAGTTAGAAGAAAGGCTTGCATCTCTCGGAGGATTTAAAAATGAAACGATTTAGAGCAGCGAGCATTCCAGTGAGCTTCTGTACATCTCGGACTGTGCGAGGAGGTTGCACTCTGTTGATTGCATCAATCTGGTCTGGATTAGCCTCTATGCCTCGCTTGCTGACCAAATACCCAAGAAACTTTCCTGACTGGACACCGAAGGAACACTTGCTTGCATTGAGTTTCATTCGGTACTTCCTGAGGATTTTGAAGGTTCTTGACAGGACCGAGAGGTGATTCTTCTTCTCCTTGCTCTTGACGAGCATGTCGTCGATGTAGACCTCCATTGTGTCTTCCATTTGATTCTTGAACATTTTAGTAACTAGCCGCTGATAGGTTGCCCCTGCATTTTTTAGCCCAAAAGGCATGACCTTGTAACAATATAAACCAACCGTCGTGATAAACGTCGTTTTGTCCTGATCTGGGGCATACAGGGGAATCTGGTGATATCCTGAGTACGCGTCCAGGAAACTCATTCGTTCGTGAGCTGCGGTGGCGTCTACTAGTTGGTCTATTTTCGGAAGAGGGAAGCTATCCTTGGGGCAGGCTTTGTTGAGGTCAGTGAAGTCTATGCAAAATCTCCACTTCCCGTTGCTTTTCGGAACTACCACTGGGTTGGATAACCATTTGGGGAATTGCACTTCCCGTATGGATCCTGCATCCAGCAGTTTTTCGACTTCTTTTTCTATTGCTCTGGCCTTCTCGGGAGCAGTTTGTCGTGCCTTCTGCGTTATCGGCTTGAATGTGGGATCGACGTGCAACTGGTGGCAGACCATATTGGGATCGATTCCTGGCAGCTCATAAGGTTCCCAAGCGAAAACATCTATGTTGCTTCTGAGTAAGGTTGATAACTCCTTTTGCTCTTGGTCAGTGAGTGATGCTCCGATCAGGAAGACTCTGCTGTTGTCGCCTTCTCTAGTCGCCACTTCTACCAGGTCCTCGTCGACACGCTCGGAGGGGAGGAGCCTGGTCTCTTCCACTCCAGGCCTTCCATATTTTAATTGCTATTTGGAAGGAATTGCACCTTCCTCCACTTTCTCGCTGGGATGATCGTCTTTTTTCTCTGGATTTGGTCGGATGGCCGCTATGAAGCACTTCCTTGCCATCGCCTGGTCGCCATGTATCTCCATTACTCCTCGCTCGGTGACATATTTGAGCTTCTGGTGGTAGGTCGAGGAGACTGCCTTCATCGCATGAAGCCATCCCCTGCCGAGGATGGCCTGATACGGTGAATCAATGTCGACCACCAAAAATTCGATCATCTTGGAAACATTTCCAGCTCGCACTGGCAGTACTATTTTGCCCAGAGGCATGGTTATTTTTCCAGCGAAGCCGACCAGAGGGACAGTAGTTCCCTTTAGGTCGGCGACGCCCAACTTCAATTTCCAGAACAGGTCGATGTACATTACTTCGGATGAGCTTCCTTGATCGACGAGCAGCCTGTCGATGTCAAAGTTGGCTATCCTGAGTGTAATGACTAAGGCATCATGATGTGGGGTCCTTACTCCCACAAGATCTTCATCCGTGAAGACAATATGCTTGTTGTAGTTGATGTCCTCTGCTCGCCGACGTTTTCCTGACTGTGATTTTGCTGGATCAATCTGAAAAGCTTGCATTACCGCTGTCAGTTTCTTTACCTCCATTCGAGCTGAGTTCCCTTGGATTTGCTTGACGTCAGATACTCCGTGGATTACTGTGAATTCGTGTCCGGCATCATCTTCCAATACGTTATCGGGTTTTGCCTCTTTGTGGGCAGCCACTTTCTCTACCTTCTTTTCCACAAAGTCATTCAAATGTCCGGACTGGGCCAACTCCTCGAGGTGGGACTTAAGATCCTTGCAGTTCTCGGTCTTATGCCCTCCCTCTTTGTGGAAAGTGAATCTTAATGCATTGTTTCTTTTCGAGGGGTCTCCTCCCATTTTCCGGGGCCATTTGATGAACGGCTCATCCTTGATCTTCGCGAGAATTTTGTAAATCGGCTCTTTGAAGACGGTGTTGACCGCCTGGAATGATTTTGTTACGTCAGGGTTCCCTTCGCTTTTGGATCCATTCTTGCCCCCACTCTTTCCTCCTTTCTTCTGGTTTTCAACTTTCTCACTTCCCTTGGTAGTGAGCTTGGCTCGACCGTTTTCTCCTACATTAAGGCGGGTGACATCTTTCACCTTTGCGTATTTCTCAATCCGGGCCATCAGGTCGTCAATGGTCATAGCTTCCTTCTTCGTCAAGGACTGGTAAAGGAGGGAAGAGCTAGGTAATCCAATTTTGAAGGAAGCCACTGCCACCTCTTCCGCGCAGTCCTCGATCTCGTTGAATAACTCCCAGTACCTCTTCGCATAGTCTCGGAGTGTTTCTTGAGGCATTTTCTTCATGGTTAATAGAGCATCCATCCTTTTGGGATGGGAGCTGCTGGTGATGAACCGGGCCGTAAAGAGCTCGGCCAGGGATTTGAAATTTCTGATGGATCGGTGAGGGAGTTTTTCGAACCATTTCTAGGCCACGTCATGGAGGCTCGAGGGGAAAATACGGCACATCAGTGCATCCCGATGATTCCAGAGGGTCATGGCTTGCCGGTACTGCCTGACATGATCATTGGGATCAGTCTTCCCGTCGTAAATCTTGAACCTTGGAATGGCAAATTTCTTGGGAGCATCTTCCTTTTCAATTTCCATCGTGAAGGGTGACTTCATCTGGGTCTTGAGGGACCTCCTGGCGAGTTCTCTGGTCGACCTGGTGCCGCGGTGAACTGGATGTTGGTCCATTTCTCTGCGGACCAGGTTCCGTATGTTTTCGTCGCTGCGAGCAGGGCTCTCGTAGCGGCGAGCTTTTCTGAGTTGCTCGCGGAGGTCGTCGTCTGAGTTGCCACCTTCGACCCTTTGATATTCCCACCTAGGGCTCCTTCCTCGGCTGCGAGATTTGCTCACCTGAGGCCTAGGAGTGCGATAGGGGTGTCTCCTGGTATTGGAACGTAGTTCCTTCTCCAGTCTTTCCAGTCTGCTTTTCAAGCGAGCATTCTCAGCCTCGTATCTGCGAGAAGACTCCCTCTGCTCGTGGAGCCTTGCCTCGTATGCATCAATCAATCTGGATATCTGTGTGGACATTGCTGGTCCTTGACTTTCTTCTGAGACTGGCCTCTCCAAGCGAGCCCCGCGATCTGAGCGTCGGACCTCAGACCTAATCCTGCGAGGAGCAGGTGGCTCTTGAATATCTCCTGCTTGAGGAGCGTTGCTGCTGTGACCAGACATCTTAGATTCTTTTCTTGGCGTGGGTTCTTCTCAGGGAAAGATGAACTCTTCCCACAGACGGCGTCAATTTTGGTTGCAATTATTGTTGGTGATAATTATTATGCAACACAAATAAATATGAGAGAAGTAATGACCAAGAAAGAACGAATAAAACGCCAATCACACAACAACAGGTGTACGTGGTTCAGCAAAGATGTGCCTACGTCCACGGTGGTGCAGTCAATATTATTTCTCTATATTCTGGAGAATAAGTATAGAGAATACAACTTGTCCTTTGCCCCGGACCTAGGGTTTAATTTATATATGTGTAGGTGAGTTAATGGAGGTGATGGATTCCTCCATATTACCCATCTCCCCTATAACTTCCCTTCATGGGATCGTGCTCCCCTATAACTTCCCTTCATGGGATCGTGGGGAAATCGGATCCATACAAAAGATGAGGGGCCTGGACTTTGGGCCGCTTGGGCTGGGCTACTCATCCAGGCTTATAGCACTAAATTCCGGGCACCCACAAATAGGGAAAAATATTCACATAATAGTGACGTTTATAGTTGTACGCATTAAACTTCTCTCATATGCTAATCTAGCAATAAACAAAATATAGTGACTTGCTCGTGTCACCTAGAACGCGCCTCATCCTTCGAGGATAAACACATCGATTGTCTCGAAATAGCAAAGACAATACTCCTATCAAAAAATCTAGCATGCCAATAATGACATTGTGCTCATGCATATCTAACACCACCATGTCCGCAAGTGAAGTGAAGCTACCCATTTTTATATCTACAACCCGTCAAATAGAGAAAATCAAAGACTTATTCCCCAATGGTGAGTCTACGCACGACACTGTACTCTTTGCCGTGTCAAATAACCCTAAGGCTCGTGCAAAATGAGTAGTTATAAAATAGTGTGACGCCCCCGTACCAAATAAAACTCAACCCAATGTACCATATATAGGAAATGTACCCTCTATCGTGCGTGGTGCCTGAGGTGCTGCTGCCTGGTGGACGTTATAGACACGTTCATACTGTAATTGCCCCTGTTGATCTAAGGCTGTTGGGATGGCTGGTAGAGCTGGCCTCTGCGGTTTATTATGAGCACCCTGCTGCCATGGGGCCCTATTCCCTTCTGGGCAATCCTGACATCTATGGCCATTCTTTCCACATTTGAAGCACCTACCTCGAACCTGTCTCATTTTACTATATTGTTGTCTAGTTTCGCCTTTTCCTTGGCCTTGCTGAGAAACTTGAGGAAAAACGATGTCAGGTTGAGGACAATCCCTCCACTTGTGACTCGGTTGCTCACATTTATAGCAAAATCATGAAATATCTCGTTGGTCGAGTTAGAGTTTCTCTCCAGTCTGATTCGGATAATATTGGCGTTCATGGTCGTCCATTCCACATTTGAAACACCTTTTTGAGACTTCATTCTGAGCCCGACTTTGTTGGCCCTGACGCTTTTGGCTCTCCACGTAAATTTTGTTACCTCTGTGACCTTTTTGATCTTGGGGAGCGGGTTGCTGCTATTTTGGAGTCTTCGCACAATTATCAACTCTAGTTGTATCAAATTGACTAATCTCTCTAGGTCTTTTGCCTCCTCTGAGCTTCATACTGCTATCGTGGTACTGTAAGACTGCGGTGGTAATTGCCTGTGCCATAATGCCTGCAAATTTGGCGATTGATACCCTCTACGGAGACACCTGAGGTGTGAGTTGTTCTTGCTCATTAACTTCCCCAACGGCATTAGCTTGTTCGTCTTGACGGGCCATCTGAAAGTTTAAAATAATCTGGATAAGTTCAACATTCACATCGACAAATCGCAGAAGCACGAATTTCTAGCGCATAAAGATGAATGCAACATTCCTAATATTAGGGCTCTAAATCAAAGGCGCTAAGCTGAAAACGAGATAAGCCATACAGATCCTAAAGGATGGTAGAACATGATGCTCTGATACCACCTGTGACACCCCGCCTAATTAAATACCGGGTGATCAGTCCTTTATTAAATTAAAATCAAGGTGAACGGTAGGTTCATTCTTAGCATCACTGTCGCAAAATAAAATTTCCAATTTAAACACCCTAAATAATTAAGCTAAGTGTCAAAATAATTTTAAAACCTTATTTCCATTTTATTAAATTCAAATATGAAAACCTTATTAAATAACCAACAATTTAAGAACTCTGATACACTAAAGATGGATAATAACACACAAGAATTAGATTCATCTAGATAAACCAAACCAGTTTAAACTATAAATAAAACCATCCTGACAGTAATTAAATCCCAAAGAGTACCAACTAATGGAAATATAAAGGAATGTACATCTCTGACAAAATCCAAACTGAATAGAGAAACAGGCGACACATGACCTAACTAATAAAAACTAAAAGTGGGAGTAGATTCAAAAATGAGGTCGTCTAAGCAATGGCCTGCAACTCCCACATAAGTTGCAGCGTGTCCGGTCCAAAGAACCTAAGCATGACGCCCCTAAGGCTGGGCACCTGTATTATATACATATATATACAAGAGAAGAAATAACAAGAAAAGGGTCAGAGCCCGAGTGTAAAATAGTTTAAAATTAGTTTAGAAAGTATTTAAAATGCTTACGGCTAATGTAACAACCATGTTAGTATGCGACACTCTCTTAAGAAATTCTCACCTCTCATCTAGTGTGCACGCCTACCGCACTATTAATCCCATAAGTTTATTTTAACTTAACTTCCCCCATAAGGTTTCATTCTGTCATACACTATGGCTAATATAATTAATTTCTGAAAATCAAGATTTCTCATATATCTTACGTTATTTGAAATAACTCAGTGATGTCACAAAATTCCCAAACACTTATAATAAAGTTGGAGTAATTATTCATTACTTAACTACTTTTATGCACAGTAGAAAGTTCTCATACTTAAGTATATATATATATATATATATATATATTAACCACTCAAATAATATATATATACTATCGGCACCTCGCGTAAAATCTATGGTGCTGGCTTACTCTGCTATCAAGTCCCCGTATTACACATATTAAGGGAAATACTAGTTCGGAATCACTCTCGAACTGTATTAACATAAAACACATACAAATGGAGGCGAAGCATAGTTCCAAGTCACTAAGATGTCAGCACATACCCTCACGTCTCTTATGACCGCCTGACTATCAATCAGATAGCCTGTACCAAGGAATCCTATGTTCTAGGGTACGAGTCAATAGCCTCCATAAAGGCCCATTCGAGATAAGACCGTCCCGGCGCGGAAACTCCCATGATAGCAAGTAGCCGAGTATGATTTTTATACAGATGTATAATATATGCACAATCACACAGTCATATATATATATATATATATTCACATTTCTAAATTAGGTGCGCTCCCGACCCATAATTATAATTATCCGTTCTTAGCACATTTTTACTTGATTATCTCGCATAACGGATTTGTCACTTTTATTCTCATATATATAAGTTACTCCATACCTACTTCTCGTCTCTCGAAGTATTCTATCTCCCTAAGTATAATTTCAGTAGGCACTCTCACTTACCTTATAGTCTAACTTCCTTACAAGTCTCGACCTTTATTAAACGTACGCATGACTTCATATGTGTGAATACTCCCCGTTAACCCTTAATTTCATATTACATTAAATTCTCACTCAACGGAGTTTACTTAGACCCTACAGGTCCTATTTATATCCCGTTATGCTCTAACAATAATAATCAAAGGTTACCACGCATTTTAATCGGGTTAAGCCAACATAAGGGGAATATGCAATTTTTCCAGGAGGGGTCGATCGATCGATCAAGCTGTTATGACGAAAACTGCATTAACACAGTTACGAGTTTGCCTCTCTAATCTCAACCAAATCTCCATATATCATTCCCAAACAACGTTACTACAAGTACTACATACCTGAACATATGATTTTCTACGTAAAATATGTCCCAATTTATCAATTACAATAATTTAATGGGTAAAATTTACCTGAACTTCAAGAACCCTAATTTTTCTTTTTCTTTCAATTCTTCCCATTCTTTTCCAGATTTTCTACTTATAAATTCATACAAATTCGTGGTTTATCCTCTACATGCTATTTAGATGTCCAGAATATGATTACTTCTTCTACAACATGTCATTTTAAGTCTCAAAACTATACTTTCTTTCATGAAAAAGCTCTAAATAACCCTAGACTAACATGATTGAGACATTAACTAAAAATAAAGCAAGATAGATACTTATCTGGAATTTGAGTTTTTGATTTGAGGACGAAAGAGGTATGGTTGCGTTCCTCGTCGCGTGATCTACGCTTTGGTGGTAGTGGCGGTGTAGACGGTTGAGTCCTTAGCCTTGAGTTTCTTGGAAAGCTCTCCAACTCCTTCTCTAATGACCATTCTTTGATTTTCTGATTTCTAACCCTAGAAGGCCCCTCCTAAAGGTTGAATTATTCTTAGGAATTTCGTGGGTTTAATTACCCAAAAATGTCAAATGTCTATAATACCCTCTCGGGATGCTAATTAGGCCTAAAAACTCCCCGAGACCCAAATTAAACCCCCGGGTACATTATTTTGACTATCTCGACCCTTCTGGTCACATTGGCACACTCAAAATGACCATACCGACAATTTATAATTCATTCACATTTAATAATAATAATTTAATCCTGACACGACACGGGCGCGTCCCGATTGAATTTCCATAATTATCAAATTATACACTCATGATAATTTAATAAATTCGATTATACATATTACTTTATCCACTAAGTAATGTTCAACAAATTTCCCATAATTACTAACTCTCGTCACGCTAGTAAATATTTAAAATAATTTTCGGATTAATATTAAATTAATGTCTCAATTTAAATTTAATAAATCCCCAAATTTAAAAGTCATAAAAATACAGGGTATTACACTTCGTTAGAAGGGTCGTTCTAACGAGACTTCGTTCGAACGAAAATCTCGTTCTAACGAGACTTCGTTCGAACGAAAATCTCGTTCGAACGATATTTCCGGTGGGATAATTAATTGGCAGTTTTGGGCAGTTTTTCACCTCTATCCCACTACTTTTCTCCACTAACTTTTGACAGACTTGTCTAGTGCGGGAACCAACTCTTTTGAACTAACTTTTTCACATACTACAATCTCCAAGAGAGAGTTTGAGAGAAAAATTCTAAAAAGAAAGAGTTCGTGTTTTGAGTGTTTATTTTTCAAGAAAAAATCTTTAAACACTTTTGTTTACACCCATAGTTTGTTTATTCCAAGTTTCCATATATATATATATCTTGCTTGGAGTGTTTTGGCACCGGGTTTACTCTACCGAGTTGAAGAGTTCGTTTGGGTTTGCGTCTACATACCTCAAATAAGAAGTTCGTTATTTTGCTGCGGCATTCTCACAGGGTGAAAGGCACCATGTGTGGTTGACGGTGTTCATAAAGTCTCATTGGTGAAGTCTAAGGTTTCGGTGGAGTTCCGGGGTTATCGACTAAGCGGAGGTGTTTACAAGAAGACGCGTTAAGGCTTGAAAGGAGTCAAGTCGAGGAAGTAAGTCATCTGTCTTGTAATTATAAAACCATACTTAGTGGACTTAAGGCTAGGGTCGTCCAAGGTTTTTTCCCGTTGTGGGGTTTTCCTCGCACATCACGGTGTAGTGGTTATTTGTTTATTTTGTCTTTTACAAAATCACCTAGAATGCATGCTTAGGTAAAAAGATAAAATTTGGTTTAAATCACTACTTACTTAATTTGGTGCCAATTTAAATTTAGGTACATATTAATTTAATTCAAGTCATTATTTTATTGGATAAAATTTGGTTTGGCCTAATTTGCAAAATTGAGTTAATTATTTGTTAGGCAAATTTCTAGGACTTGGGTTGAGTGAATATGTTAAAGTGAAATATGTATTTATTAAGTGAAATAAGTATTTGTTGATTAATCTAATTTTACTTGGTTTAATTTTAATTTGAAAGAAATTAAAATTTGGTGTTTATGTAATTGTTTAAATATAACCATCTCGCTTCCGCATCTCTAAAAGGAAATTACTTTTTGGTAAAATTTAAAAATTATGGGCCTATCGTTTACAAGTGCTATCATAGCATTGTTTTAGAATAACTCGCGTTATTCAGTCAATAATACTGGTGGCTCAAATGGTTCTTGGACATGACACGCATGTCTAAACAGAACCAAAACTATCTTAATCATTGCCCCAGCTAGTCATCATACTCTTATCCTTCTTACTCACTTCGGGCAAAATCAATGCACGCGGTCCTACTCTCCGCATAAAATGCATCTTCATATAGTCCCCTAACTCTTGGCCACACGGGCCATATTAGGGTTGTCCTTCTCTCGAACCCTGGTAGCCTCGACCCCGACGGTTACCCTCATTGTTCTCTTAGCTTCGCTGGTCCTAAGGAACACACTACTGGCCTTACCAGTCCCAACTGAATCCACTGCCAATCGATATGAATTCAGTTATTTGAATCATTTAAATGGGTCCCCTTATGGGTCTCCCCCTTGCGGAGTTTCGCTATCACCGTTACCTCCAATATTACTCCCTCACTAAGTTCTCCAATTATTTTAGCTCCCCTCACAAGGAAGCATTTATATCAACATTGCCAAAAGCACAACATCGTCACCATCTGCATCAATCGTCCAGCAGAATTACTTAAGTGCTCGTGACTCCTCCCATAAGTCCATTACTTACCTTAAAGGCTCTTTTCACCATTGTAACAAATATGGTAACTCATTCCCACCATTACAACACTGCTCCTACGATCCCAGCAAATTTTTTCCCATAAACACTTTCAGTTATATATATTACTTCCTGCTATATGCCAAAGCCTCTGGGTATTCTACATCAATTGGCTACATGCACAATCTCTGCATCTAATAAAATTCCAATGGGTGGTCCTTTTCAAACACCCCTTCGACTCTCTCCCATCCTAACCACACTGGGTGAGTCTAATTTAGCACCACTCTCTGCTATAACGGGACAAAAATATATGCTACACACTAGCATTCCTTATATCTCCATCATCCTGAGCAATAATATAGGTGACCTCTTCCATGGTCATCGACCCCAAAATATTCTTCAACTCTAATTGAGCCCCACCTCCTATTGCCTTTCCAACGGTCCTCATTGGTCATCCTTTATGCAATCACCATACAAAGCATACCCGTTCTCATAAAAGATTCACAAATATTTATACATTATAGTAGGAGAACGTAAGACACGTACGTAGAGGAATACAACAATCCTATGATAGGTTTCTATATCAGTCAAACGATACGCTGAAAATGTAGTCAGCCATACAGATCCTAAGGGCACTAGAGCTTGATGCTCTGATACCATCTGTGACACCCCGCCTAATAAAATAATGGTTGATTAGTCCTATATCAAATTAAACAGGAATCTTATCTGGTTCATTCTTAGCATCATCGTCGAAAACTTTTTAAAACTTACTAACCACCTAGTATTTAAAAGACACAATACCAAATTTTTCTTTCAATTAAATAGGATTAATAACTAGTTCGAAAACTAAAACAACATTCATAATATACTAGAATTCAAACCATCATGATATGTAAATGAATCAACGTCATGCCAAATATACTATCGGTCAGAAACAATTAAACCAAGTAATAATCCCTGTCCAAACTACAAAGTAAAACTAATACAAAACTGAAACAATAATGCCGACAACGGATCACATGTCCAAACATGATATACAAGAGTGAGATCATATGCTATATCCGAATAAAAGAATTGGCTATTCAAAATACTGTCAGCATCCACAGTGCTACAGCTCTGAGTCCCTAGAATGAAACCATCAAGTACGGCGTCCCTGTGGCTGGACACCTAAAAGGTTTAAAAAATATTTTTATAGCAAAAGTTAGTACTCAAAACAATTGAAAACATTTAACAAGTAATTTATCAGAATTAAAATCAGTTATTGATTACACATGTTAGGTTCACGCACACTACCTTGAGTTTTCTCACCTCTCATCTAATGTGCACACCTAACGTTCTTATACTTAGCCCACCTAACTATTATACCCAAGCTATCTCGACTAAAGTATATAACCGATCTTATCAAGTCTACTCTCCCGTACTACCCATACAGCAGGTTTCATTATTAACATTTCTCGCAGGTTATTCAATTTTCATATAACATTCACATATGTTACGTTTACTTATCAAAATTAAGTCTCACTACTTAATTCATATAGCATTTCACATCTAATCATCATTCAACTCCCATAATTAAATTTCAATACTTAAAGTTATTATATATATTCCCAATCTATTTTAAATCTTGAAATTAAGTTTCTCTCTACTTAATTTATCATTTAGATGTGTGTGTATATATATATATATATATATATATATATATATATATATACATATCATCGACGTGTCTAATCTCGCACATAAGTAGAATATTATGAAGTATATATTTCACACACAAACTCTTGGCCACACGGGTCATATTGTGACGTAGGTAACCCCCTGATAAAGTCCATGGATATGCTTTCCCATATCCACGTCGGAACCTCTAATGGTTGTAGAAGTCCTGCCGATCTCTGATGATCCACCTTTACCAGCTGACAAGTGGCGCATTTAGAAACAAACATGGCAATATATCTCTTCATTCCGCTCCACCAATACTGACGTCTCATGTCTTGGTACATTTTGTCCCCACTAGGGTGTACCGCGAACCGTGAGCCGTGCGACTCTGCCATCACTTCGTGTCGCAAGTCTTACCCTTCCGGAACAACTAGTCTCCCATTGAAGCGTAATCCCCCGTCTGAACTAACGGTATAGGATTCGACTCCCTCTGCTAGTAATCGAACTATCTGCTCTTGACAGAACGAGTCATTTTCCTGGGCCTTTACCACTCTCGTGATAATCTGCGGTGTAACAGTCATCACAGACATGAACGATCGGGCCACTGTATCCTGGTGTCCCGACTCCTTCCACTTAGCTTTCCACACCTCGGCCACTTCATTTACTGGCCTACGGCTCAACGCGTCTGCTACCACGTTAGCCTTTCCCAGGTGATATTGGATATCAAACTGATAATCCTTCACAAACTCAAGCCACCGTCTTTGATGCATATTCAATTCCTTCTGCGTGAAGAGGTACTGTAGGGACTTATGGTCCGTGAACAACCAAAACTTCTCTCCCAGGAGATAATGTCTCCAAATCCTAAGGGAAAATACAACTGTCGCTAACTCCAAGTCATGGGTGGGGTAATTCTTCTCGTGAGGCTTAAGCTTACGGGAAGCATAAGCTATGGCTTGACTCTCCTGCTGCAGCACACCTCCGAGTCCTTGTAAGGACGCATCGGTGTAGACTAGATACTCAACTCCCGATTTCGGTAATGCTAACACAGGTGCTGAGGTCAACTTGTCCTTCAACTCATCAAATGCCAACTGACAGGCATCGCTCCAGATGAATGGCACACCTTTGTGAGTCAGATGTGTCAAAGGACCCTCTATCTTTGAGAAACCCCGAATAAACCTCCTATAGTATCCTGCTAGGCCCAAGAAACTACGGATCTCAGTCGGTGTCGTGGGCTGTCCCCACTCCCTCACCGCGGATACCTTCCCCGGATCAACAGACATCCCCCAGTCTGAAATGATATGCCTTAAAAATTGAAACTCCTTCAGCCAAAACCCACACTTCTCATACTTTGTATAAAGCTCGTTCTGACGTAGCGCCTGCAAAACCTGACTCAAATGCTCGGTGTGCTCCTCTTCTATCTGGGAGTAAACCAGAATGTCATCAATAAAGACAATAACGAACTGGTCTAGGAACTCTCTGAACACCCTATTCATCAAGTCCATAAACACGGCTGGAGCATTGGTCATGCCAAAAGGCATAACCCGAAACTCGTAGGAACCATATCTTGTCAAGAAAGCAGTCTTCGAGACGTCCTATTTCCTGATACGCAACTGATGGTATCCTGATCGCAAATCAATCTTCGAGAAGAAGGAAGCTCCTCTCAGCTGGTCGAATAAGTCATCGATTCTGGGCAACGGATACTTATTACGTATTGTGACCTTATTCAACTCTCGGTAATCTACGCACAACCTCAACGATCCATCCCTCTTCTTTACGAATAACACAGGGGCACCCCACGGCGAAGTACTCCTCCGGATGAACCCCTGACCCAACAACTGCTCAATCTGATCCCTTAACTCTCTCATCTCTGCTGGAGCCATACGGTAAGGTGCGCGGGCAATAGGCCGAGTGCCCGGCATCAAATCGATCATAAAATCTATCTCTCTACTAGGCGGTAATCCAGGTATATCCTGAAAGACATCAGCAAACTCCCTCACGACTGGAATCGAATCGAGTGGTAGCACCACTTCCTTAGAGGTCTCCTCCTCTAAATAGTACAAATGAGTGGATGGTCCTCCCTCAGGGCGAGGCATCGCCACTAAAAACATCTCCTGCCTGGGAATGGCAAAGATAATACTCCTACTAAAATAGTCAATCATGGCTCGGTACGTAACTAGCCAATCCATACCAACAATGGCATCATACTCAGTCATCTCTAACACTAACATATCAGCGGGTAAAGTAAACCTCCCGATCTCTATACCCACACCTCTACAAATAAGTGAAATCACAGAACCCTTACTCAACGGTGAATCTACACAAGTAACCGTGCTCTCTGCGGTGTCTAATAACCCAATAGTGTGTGTAAATCTCGTGGCAATGAAGCAATGTGTGGCCCCCGTATCAAATAAAATACGCCCCATAGTCCCCTGAATAAAGAACATACCCTCAATGGCAGGTGGATCCTGTGGAGCTGCGGCATGCTGAAGCTGATACACTCTCCCATACTGAAGATGTCCCTGCTGAACTGGGACTGCTGGAATGGGTGGTAATGCTGCCATCTGTGGTGGTGCTGGGAGGGTGGCGGGAAACATAGGCCTCTGTGGCTCGTGTCGAGCACCCTGCTGCTGTTGTTGTGGGGCCCTGCCCCTATCAGGACAATCCTGGCATTTGTGGCCAATCTTACCACATGTGAAGCACTTCTCCGGGAAATTTCCCCCTCGCTGTCCCTGCTACCCTCGGCCCTGATGGCCGTTACCATTCCTACCTTGGCCTTGCTGGCCCTGCTGAAACTGCTATTGTTGACCATTATGACCCTGCTGGCCCTGATGGCTGTTCTGACCCTGATGGCCATGCCTAAAACCTCCCTGTCCACTTCTGAAACCCCCAGATCTGAATCTCTTATGATCCCCCTGTTGGGAACCCTGGTCACCCTGCTTGTGCTGTCCCTGAGCAGATTGTGCCCCGCTGGCACCATTTCCCCCGGTCCTGCCCTGTTGGTAGGACTCCCCTGATCTCTTGCTTTCAGACATGTGGAAGCGATGATCCTGGCAGTAAAGTAATGCAGCGTTAACCACATCAGAATAAGTGGCCAACGAGAGATTACCCAACAAGTGTTGACGGATCCTCCAAGTCAATCCATCCGTGAACTTTTGAATCTTCTTCTCCTCAGTCGGTATCTCATCGGGAACAATGCTCAAGAGATTAGTGAATTCGGCCTCATACTCGGCCACGGTCCTCCCCTCCTGCTTGAGGTTCATCAATTTCTTCCTCATTTCAGTGTGAACAGCTGACGAAAAATATTTACGGTCAAACCGCACCCAGAATTCCTGAATAGTGAGGGCGTCCCTCTCCTCCGCGGTGGTAATGGACTCCCACCACTGCAATGCAGGTCCTACTAGCTTGAAAGTAGCCAGTATCTGCTTCTGAACATCTGTGCACTCGTACATCCTTAAGTGCCTCTAAATGTCCTTCCTCCACTGACTGGATACCACAACATCGGAGCTACCTGCAAACTCCGGAGGGTGTGCTTTCTGAAAAGCATCACGGATGCATTCCCAAGCAGATGGAAATGCATGAGCCTGAACTGGCACGACTACCGGCGCCTGGGGTGGTGCCTACTATACAACGGCTAAGGCGGCATTTATCGCTTGGGATACAATAGTTGCAACCTCTGCGGCATTCATAGTGCCCTGAACTGGTGCAGGCTGTAGCTCTAGCTGTGCACCCCTAGGAACTCGCTGCGCACATCGTGGAGGCATCTGAAATGAGAGTAAAGTCTTATAAGTTCGCAGTTATTATCTCAAAATAGCTGAAGAGCGATACATACAAAAAAGAATACAACAGTCCTAAAATATAGGGCTCTATATCAAAGAAAGCTCAGCGGAAACATAACAAGCCGTACAGATCCTGAGGACACTAGAACCTGATGCTCTGATACCACCTGTGACACCCCGACTAATTAAATACCGGGTAGCTACTCCTTTATTAAATTAATACAAAATGCCAAGTTGGTTCAGTTCATAGCATCACTGTCGAAAACATTTTAATAATTACTAACCACCTAGTATTTAAAAAGTGAGTTGCCAATTTTAATTAAATCCGATTAACATACAATAAGTAAATTATGAAATGCTAACATAACCACCACAACATAGTCACAATAGAATAACCATCAAATAATAATGAGTCTGGAGGAATATTCCTCACAACAATCCAAATACTGAAATAAATAAATACCAAGTCTGCATCACTAAATTAATTATAACCCAAAGTCTGAAATAACTGAAATGTAAGATGTCTCTAAAGGAATGGGGCGAATTGCCCAACAAAATAAGAAAATCTGATAATGGAATCAAGATCGAAGATGGAGGTGTCTACTGTCAAGGTCCTGTAACTTCCACAGCAGCTACAGCACGTCACCTGAATAGAACTCCTATGCATGGTGTCCTTGTGCTTGGGTACCTAAAAGGTTTTATAGCAAAATAGATTTGAAAGCAAACGGGTCAGAGCCCGATTGTGATAATAGTTTAAAAATTTGCAAGTGTTTAATATCATTAAACATTGAATATAAAGTACATGATAGTGTGTGCACTCACATGAGTTCCTCACCTCTCAACTAATTGTGCACTCCTATCGCACCCGTACCCATTCTAGTTGTTCCCCTATCTATTTAGTCCAATACTAAATCTAACATTTCTATATGATATCCAATTCAATTCCCAACATCTTCTATTTTACAGAGTATTATACCTTATTACACAGTATCCCACTTTAGCTCTACAATTTATTAGAAATCTTCCATTTTCACTTTACAAACCGTTGCTATTATTTATACTCACAATTATTCACGACAATTCATTTCAATTAAAAATTTATTATTCTCACCATAAATATACAATACTAGCACCCGGAGACTAAGTTGCGGTGCACACATACTCTGCTATCAAATCCCGATACATCACGTACATGAGGACCACGTATTCCTAATCTCTCAGAAAACGTTTCATTGACAACAATCACATCACATGGGTCACGCACATACCTACGCTCCCATGATCAGGAGACTTATTAACTTCTCAATAAGTCCTTCTCTAACTTATGTCCTCGAGGTACCAATCTAAATCCCCCCCGTAGGCACACAACGATTAGATGGCCCTAAACGAACGCCAACCTCCCATGATAGCAAGTACGGTAGGTATGTCATACACAGATAACTACATATACTAAGCATTCACACATCTTAAATATTACAATATTTTATTAGTGGTATACTTCTCGTTCTTATACCAACACTTAACGTTATACAAATCACAAGTCCCCGGTTTATATGTATTTAAGTTATCAATTATTCTCACTTAGTGATTAGTTACTCGCTTCCCAATCCAAAAATGTTATCCGGTTTAAGACACTATTATAAGTTTTACTCCTCAATGTACCCCAATCTCTCAACTATACCCACTAGTTAATAAGGGAAAGTTATCTCACCGTTTAAATAAGTCTACGGGATACTAGAAATAAATTCAGGCCAAAAAGGCCATTCTGTCAACTCGTTAGAAATCTCGATCGAACGAATGTCGTTCGAATGAAAGGCTTCGAACGAACTACCAACTCGTTAGAAGGGATACTGTCATTTCGTTAGAAGTTCGTTCGAAGGCAGGTCTTCTAACGAGATGGCAGATTCAGCCCAGAAATTCCCAAGTCCGTTTTTCTCAATTCTTCTCTCTTCTAAATCCACCCTAAGACCATCCAATTTATGTTCCAACGTTTTTAAACCATTTCTAATCATCCTAGATCATCTCTTAACCTATTTTAGGGATCAAATCTTACAAATCATCAAGGAATTAATATAAATCTCCAAATTTTCCCCCAAACCCTAAGAACATAAACTCATAATTTTCCTATGCCCAATTACTCATCATAAATCCGTTTATTAAATCATCATATATAACTCTTCGAATATTAAATTAGTCCATCATCATTCTACATGCAAATCCTAACCCAAATTCAAAGTTTCTCCAACAATTTCATGGGTTTTCTTCAAAAATTTTAATATAAGATAATTCCTACACTAAACATGGAAGACATATTCAATGCACTAAAAATATCAAATCACTTGCCTTAGATTGTTCTTCAGAATTGATGTTGGTGAATGAAGGTTGATTTTCTCCTTTCTCTACAGATTTTCTCGCAAGGTTGAAGATGGCTTGGTTTTTGGTTCTTGTAACTTCTCTCCAACTTCTCTCAAAACTCACGTAGCCCACTCTCTAAACTTTTGTTGGTAATGGCCTTAGTGTCCCCTTTAAAATTATAAATATAAACTCCAATTTTGGTGGGTTTTAATTCCCTAATTTTTAAAATTACCAAAATACCCTTTTAAGTTGCCGGTATGGCCCAAAAATGCCCCGGGACCCAAACTAAACCCCCGACTAGTGTTTTCTGACTATTTCGACCCTTCCGGACTCGTTGGCACACTCAAAATGACCATTCAATTGATAAAAATAAAATTCACTTTTTAATTCAAATAATTACATTCCTGACGTGACTGACACGCGCGTCCCAACTAAATTTCCCAAATTATCGTACTTCAGTCTCGCGACAATTTTAATATTTTCAATATTCATATATTTCCATATATACACATCATAATCAAATACCAACTCACATATCGTTAATATTTATATCCGGATTAATTCTCAATTAATTCACATTTAATTTAATTAATCCCTTAAATAATTATCAATAAAATTACGGGGTATTACAACGTGCAATTTAAATTGCTAAAAATATGAGATATTGCACCAGCCTTTTCATTAAACCGGGGCTTTCCTCAGAGAAGTATTGTTCCCCGTCATACTAAGAGAAGTAGTGGCCCCGGGGCAATATGACATGTCCTCTCGCGACCCAAAATGCCTAGATGCACTCCTTCCATCATGTGACCCCATATTCAACTTCCTTGGGTTTTTGAGATCTTGTGTCCTGTAGGCATGCCTCCTATTTCTGTAGGGGATGGAAGTATCATTTCACCTCCCCTTTCTGAGGTTTGTCTTCCGAATAGGGTGATGGGATCCGCTCTGCACAGACTCTGTCCAGTCTCGAGCGTCCGCGTCGGCTGCTTAATGCTTTCCTGCATTACCTCCTGACCTTTTCTTAGGCTCGTCAATATTCCGTATATGTCACCCATCCCCAAAATCATAGAGGGTGGATGTGCCGCTAGTGCACGTCTACTTTCAGGGTTATCAACCATCTCACATAACTTGTAAGTAAAATATTGGAAGGGGGAAGTGTTTTATGATTGAGAAGGGTAGGAAACACAATGGCTTGTTGACTTTCTCATAGACGGTGCCAATATGTTATCGTCCAAAATTGGTCTCTGAATTAAGTATCTTAGCTGGAAAATTCAAATGATAAATAATAGCAAATAACGAAATTATAACTACAAACTAGCTAAATCGGGAGGAACAAAGTGAGACGAGAGTCAAAGAAGGGAATAAGGATTTACGTGGTTCTACCCAATATGGTGCCTACATCCACATGTTCAGTATTGATTCTCTGTATATTACTAGGTAATATCCATAAAAGTTTGGAATACAAGCTCTGCGAGTCTTCTCCCTAATGTTTGCCTATAGCTCTTTATAGAATAATTTTAGATCGCCTATACTGTGGGATTGAGAGATATTTATAGGTAGTTATTAGAGATAGAATATTCTAAGACACATGGAATGCCTTTATTGGTCAGACAGTTACACCATTTACATTATGGGGGCAGATAATGATGAGTTTTTTATAGAACGATAAAGGTGGGGTAGTGAGTAACTTCCTTACGTGCATAAATAAGATAAACGTAATTGTTGATATTCCTCCATGTGTTCGAGATGGCTTGATGTGGGCACTGACGGAGTATATTCACGTTATTGATTAATGTCGTATTAATAGTAATGAGATGTTTAATGAATTGGCAGGGCCGAGCACAATATTAACTGAGGTGACCTCAATCCCACTTTACAATTAGAATATATATGTCAGACTAACATCTTTTTCTTCCTTTAACTAGGACACATGTAACCTCCTGAGAATCCCACATAGTGCTCTATATTTATGGGTATAACACGTAATGTGTTCTTGACGATTCCAACGGCTTGAAATTCGAAAATGATACTTGATCACTAATAAGTCTTCAAATAATCGTGGAAGTAAATGCGGATGTAGTAATCAATTTGTAACTTCGGTTTGTAATAGGATATGCCAAAATAACTAGGCTATGATCAATTATAAAATCTTGCTCTTACAAATATCCCCCTTTGGCCATTCCAATAAAAAATAAAAAACAAAATCCAAATTATAATAAAACCCCTAAGACAATGTCCTGCTAATGCCCTCCTTAATCCAAAACAGAATAACCTAAGAGACTTTATCTTCAACTGAAATTCTTCATCTTATGTAGTCCCTGAGATCATTATCAAAGCGGAAGAGACCTACACACATGAAACAATCGTGACACGTATGAGTTATAAAGAAAATAAAACTCTCTCTTAATTTGTTCTCCCCTTTTTATCTGTAATAGAAAAAGTATAAGAAACTAAACATGAATAGTAATCATCACATGAATCCAAAATAAATAACATTACAAAGATAAACAATGAAGCACATACGAAGAAAATAGGAAAGGCATACGAAACAACTATTTTTTAAAATTTTCAAGTATAAAAAGTATATGTATAAACGGTATATATAAGCATAAAATACATAACACCATGGAATAGTACAAAAATATTTAAATCATGAAAGCGAAATGTAATTGTGTAAATATTTTCCACTGGCAATCAACATAGGCATTCATAACATAAGTGAACGAAGTCAATGAGATTTTCTTAAAGAAAGAACTCAATTTCAACCTTAGGTGTAAAAATGTTGAACTTAAATGAAATTGACTCGACTTACGCAACATGCCATGAATTTAAATTATTCTCAAATCAATAACGCCAGACTATTTAATGCTTTTCAAGAGAGTTCGTTGTGAAAATTCATTGATCTTCTACTTTATAACACCATTAAAAGCTCACATATTTAAGAATTCAGTCGCAAATTTTGAAGATATCATAATGCTAATATGTAGCGAAGCATCAATGAAAATAAAATTGACCCTGACACTTCTGTTTTTGTGTGCCGTTAATCTTTTGGGCTCTTTTTGCAAATGGTGGCTTTAAATAAAAGATAATTTTGCTCCTTCACAACCTCTTTCCATTATTTAAAATATAATCAAAAAATTTAGGAAATAAAATTTGGGCAATGGTTCTTATAAGTACAAATTATCTCAAGTACATTTGGTTCGTTATTAAGCACGATTAAGATAAAAACATTTTATTCGGAATATGATAAGCAGGTACAATGTTCAAAAATTTCGTGCACATGTGTAATAAAGGTGATAAAGAGTCTAGCATGAAGAAAGTAATCATCAATGAACAACGAAATGCTCTCCACATATTATTAAGCGCACTAAAGAAACGAAGCCATGTCTTAAAACACCATAAAAAGTCACATGAATGGATGAAATGTAGATGTGATTTGAACATCATAAATGCAGATTCATATATGGTGAAAAATGAAAATACAAAAATCTTTTTGGCTTTTTCAAAAAATTTATCAATAATAAAATCTTTTTAGAATTTTTTCAAACTTTTTCTTAAAAATAGAAAACCTTTTTGGATTTTTCAAAGTATATAAAAAAGCATAAACGTGTATAACAAGAAGAATACATAAAGATAGAATCTAGCAATAGGGATATATGATATGAACAGGATAATCACCCTATACCAGATAAAATACTCACACCCATCATTGGTCCGAGATAGGGTTGTTCGCGGTCCGATCCGATCCGATTTTTTGGATTTTTACTGATCGGACCAATTAAATCGGTCATAAAATATGTACCATGATCTAACCGATTGTACCAGTCTTTCGGGCCTAGTCAGTCCGATTTTTTGTAGGGTCGGTCCTGTCTAACTTGTTGATCCTATTCTTATTAAAATAATCATTTTAAAAATTAAAATTACTTTTAAAAAATGTCCAACATGTGTAAAAATCAGGAAATTAACAACACGAGTATAAAAGCAGAGATAGTTATATGTATATTAACAAACGAAAATAAAAATCATTGATATGTTGGGGTTAGGTATCAAACTCGTGACCTCTAGTGAACTTGGGCTCTCAATGAAAAGAACCATTGAAAATAACATATTTGAGAAACTTCCATCCAACAGTTCTCATTTAATCAACGTTTAGTTTGTATAGATAAACAAGATGCGTATGCATAATTATTTACGGTCCGGAATATAAAATCATCAATTGAAATGGACATAAAATCAAAGCGAAATACGCATATACTCATATATCTAAGATTTTAAAAACATACCTTGAAACTGATAATGGCAATCCCCCTGAACTTCCCACTGTCAGGAAATGTCATGCAATCAATATCAATGATGGACCCACAACCTTTATAGAAACTCCGAATATCATCCTCAGTGTGGAAAAATACTGTTGTGTCTGTGGTGATCAGCACAATAAATGGATAAGAGCGAGTAGGTGAGCGACGCAAAATGGGGTTTTGAAAGAAGAAAGAGTAGAGAAGATGAGAGATCAGAGAGAGCATTCGTGAGAGAGAGAAGAGTAGAAAAGAAATAATGGGTTTTTACTTTTTTTTCTTTTGTGCGTGCGTGTGTTAGCTTAACAGCTTAGGCTTTGTTTTTCTTTTTTCTTTTTATATTGACGAGCGTACCCTCCTTTCCTATAAGTCCTTTGAGTATTTGTTTAATATATAAATATAATTAAATACATATATATTAATATGTAACCGGTCCGGGCCGTTCCAAACGACTATTTAATAAAGCGGACCGAGGACCAGACCGATCAGACCGGTCTATAAAAAAACCATGGATCGTACCGATTAGAAAAAGGGAAAAAATAGGGCGGTCCGGTTTGGTCCGGTTCGGTCCGTCGGTCCAATTGATTTTCTGAACACCCCTAGCCCGAGAGGTGTTTTTAATAATAGGCAACCTTTGAAATTCCTCCATCAAACTTTGTAAAGTTTTGACCAAAAACTCCACTTGCTCTCGAAAACTCTCAAAATCTCTATGATCATGTCTGGAAGCATGAATAGGAACATGTATGGGAGTGAATGCGGGAACATGTGTGTGAAATTATGTGGGAGCATATCGGGGAACATGCGTGTGACAAACTCTTCCTAGCTTAAAATAAAACTCCATAAGGTGACCTCTTTGTTTGCAATGGGAATAAACATAAACAAGCTTGGGTCTACCTTGATCAAAATGCCTAGGAGGCACTTTCCTTTGTGGGTTCGATCTCCTAGATGGGTAGGAAGAGGACCATAAGGATCCATCATAAACTCTAGAACCGACTTGGGTGCGACTTTGAAAGTGGATGCACCGTCATAACCTATTCATTATCGCTCATTAAAACTTAAACCGTGACCGAGGAACATATTTCTAACCTTTTTAGACGTATCCTCTAAAGTTACCATGACCTCCTAGGCACATTTGAGATCTTTATCGAGTTGGGATACACGGGATTTAAGTTTCTCACAAGTCTCCAATGAATCTTGAAGATCTCTCGCAAGACTCACCACAGCATTGGTCAAATCGGTCTTCTCTTTACCAACCATAATCAATTGCTCGCACAACGAAACTCTTAATTTCTCGGGTTGACTCACCGATGCCACACACTATATCTCAAAGCTATCACCACCTTCTTTACATTAAACACCCTAAGAGTCAAACTTCTATTTTGCTTGTTGGTTCTTTAAGACTCATTATAAAGCTCGATGTATGGTTTTTAAAGACCACTTCTCCCTCATACAAAATCTCATCATCATCCTCAATCTCTCCATAATGGTTTGATAAATTTTTGAGGCTATCACATTTAAAAATGTCCTCATCGGCGTGGGATGAAATAGAAGTACTAACGTGACTGGCCATGAACGCACGAAAATGCGGTTCATGCGATGATTCATCCCCAAAAATCATCGACTTGACGTCACTATCGCTAAGAGAGGCTTTATATGCAAATTTTCCTTCACCGTGTCTCTTTAGCCTAGTGGCACACTCGTAGGCTTTATGAACCTTGCTCTCGCACTCATAACATCACCTCATCATTCTCATAAATATTCTTGTCCTCGTTGCCATTTTTATTTTTCTCAAAACTTCTATCTCCTTTGGAAAAATTTATTTTGTTAAATTTGAATTGTTTTTTTGAAATTTTTTGTAATAAGGTAAGATCATCAAGTTCAAAATCAAACTCAAATTCAGAATCACAAACCTTTTCCTTTTTCTTATTAGACTGGGTTTCAAAGCAAGCCCTATTTTATTTTTCTTAATAGTTTTGGGGAACATATCGATTTCATAAGTTTGAAGGTAAATTGTGAGTTCTTCTAACTTAAGTGTATCTAAAATTCCCAATGAATTAAGGCCAGTAACTAAAGGGATAAGACGGTAGGGACCTCAAAATCTTTTTCACGACTCTTGTCTCAGGAATTTTCTCATTCAAATTAAAGTTAGAACTCATTATATCAGATAAACTTGCATAAAACTCATTGAAGGTCTCAGTCTCTAACATAGTAATGGTCTCAAACTACATGGTGAGATTATGAAGCTTAGAAAATTTTACAGTGTTGGTACCCTCGTGAGTGAGTTGGAGAATATCCCACGCTTCCTTAGACGTGGTACACGTCATAATCCGATGAAACTCATCCACAGTGACTGCACTAAAAATTGCGCTCAAGCCACGAAAGTTGAAATTAATCCATTTAAATTCATCATCTGTCCAAGTGGTGACGAATTTAGGGTATTTGACATCGCCATTAGTCACAGTGGGTAGTGTCCACCCTTTTTCACAAAACAAATTAGACACACTCATCAATTGCTTTCAAAGTTGACTTCATTTGAGCTTCCAATATGCATAATTTGACCCATAGAAAATAAGAACCATATTATAAAAATTATCCATATAAATCCAATATAAAGATCACACAATACATTAGTGCAACCCGCTCTGATACAAATTTGTAAATGCAACAGAGGGTTATGAAATCACTTGTATTTTAGGTTACACACAAAGATCCAATTTTTAACCAAAATGTATTTCAATTATAATTAGGTGTGCATGCATGATAGAGCCAAAATTAAATATACCAAACCACACAATCAAACCAAAACAACCAGAAGAAGTTTTGAGAAAAAATCCCTTTAGGTCAAAACCTATATTTCAGCACTATAAAAGAGTTTGACACACTCAATGACTTACAAACTACTTAGATCTCTACTAAGTATGATTCCCATGGTCTTCAAATATTTAATAGAAAGTGATGTAGTTCAGTACCACCCACATGAAGCATATATTCCCTCGGCATCCACCCATCATCCTGAGGATGCGATATCATTTCTTCTTCAGTAGAGTCGCAACTTACAATCAGTTGTAGAGTAATGTCTACAAGGGTTTGATGAGTATATGAAAATTGGGTTTGATAAAACTCAACAAATCATATTAAGGGATGTATGATGTGAAAAAGAAAAGTGTTTTTATGAAACAAAAAAAGGAAACTTTTAGTGTAGGTATAGTAATTGATTTTCGTCAAAAGTTCTATATAAAACAGGTGAAAATAATTTTTTTTATAAAAAAACATGTTTTTCGAGGCTACGAACTCGTTCAAATGAAAATAGGACTTCATTCAAAAGAATACCAAGTTTCTTTTTAATGAGGTCCAATCTCGTTCAATCGAAAGGTCAAGTTCGTTCAAACGCTTTTCCAACGAGATTGGTTGTGACAAACAGAGGACACTCGTTCGAAGCTCGTTAGAAGTCCATTCTACTGACTTCATCTCTTAGTTCTAACGACATTGAAAATTCATTTGAATGGACAAGGGATTTAGTTTTAACACGATTCACATCTCGTTTTAACGAGATCAAAACAAAAAATATTATTTTGAAAATAATTTATTTTATAAAAAATTACCTTGAATAAAAAATCATCCTAGAATGCAATTGACTGAGAAAAATCAAAACCACAAAATCCATATACCTCCATTATGTGTTCATAACGATTCTTACGGCTTGAAATTTGGAAACGATGCTTGGTCACTAACAAGTCTTCAAAAGATCGTGGAAGCAAATGTGGATGTAGTAAACGATTTGTAACGGGATACGCCAAAATAACTAAGTTATGAGAAATTATAAAATCTTGCCCTTACACATCGTATTTTGGTTAGGAAAACTGATCGCAAGATTATAATTGGTCTTGCCTTTATTTATAATATGAGTCATCATCTTATCTGGGGAATCCCTCGGGATAATCGGGCCAGATGAACCCCCAACATCCTTCCTCTTAGAGGGATCAACAATCGATGAGCTGGGGGACACGACCCATTCATCAGGTTTGGAATTTTTCTCCTAGGCATTATAATTTTTTCAGAAGCTGTAGAGGTAATATGGGGATGGTGGAGTGTAATACCCCGTAATTTTATTGATTATTATTTAAGGGATTAATTAAATTAAATGAGAATTAATTGGGAATTAATCCGGATATAAATACTAGCGAGATATGAGTTGGTATTTGATTATGATGTTAAAATTGAAAATTTCATGAGTATTGAAAATATTAAAATTATCGCGAGGCAGAAATACGACAATTTGAAAATTTAGTTGGTACGCGCGTATCAGTCGCGTCAGGAATGAAATTATTTGAATTAAAAAGTGAATTATATTTTTATCAACCGAATGGTCATTTTGAGTGTGCCAACGTGTCCGGAAGGGTCGAAATAGTCAGAAAACACTAGTCGGGGGTTTAGTTTGGGTCCCGGGGTATTTTTAGGCAATACCGGCAACCCAAAAGGGTAGTTTGGTAATTTTAAAAATAGGGGAATTAAAACCCACGAATTTTAGAGGTTAATTTTATATTAGTAATGAACCCATTAAGTTCATTATCAGCATTTATCAAGTAGTGGGCTACGGGAGTTAAAGAGAGAGTCCTAAGAGGTTCCAAAAGAAACCCCTAGCCACCATCACCATCTTTGGGAGAAATCTGTAGAGAGAAAGAGGAGAATCAACCTTCATCCTTCAACATCAAATGATAACATCTAAGGCAAGTGGTTTAATTACATAAATTCAATTGAATGTTTCCTCCATGCTTAGAATTGAATATATGTCTTGTATTGAAAGTTTGATGAAAACCCATGAAATTTGAGATAGAAATCGTAATCTTATATGAGGATCGCATGTGGAATAGTTATGGACGAAGTTCATATCCAAAATATATCTATTTATGGTTTAATAATGGATTTATAAGAGATAGTTGTAGACATTAAATTATGTGTTCATGTTTATAGGGTTTGAGACAAGATTTGGGAATTTTTATGATTACATGTTAATTTAGGAGGTATTGACCCCATATATATGTTAAAGAGTGACCTAGGAGGACCTAGTGTAGTTCAAACACATTAAAACTTAGTTTGGATGATCATAGGATGGATTTAGAAAAGAGAAAAAGGAAGAAAAATGGATTTGCAGATTACTGGGCGTGTTCTGCCATCTCGTTAGAAGACCTGCCCAGGTCGTTCGAACGAGTTTCTAACGAGATGATAGTATCCCTTCTAACGAGTTGGTAGTTCGTTCAAAGCCTTTCGTTCGAACGAGACTTTTAACGAGTTGACAGAATGGCCTTTTAGGCCTGATTTTATTCCAAATGTCTCGTAGACTTAATTAATGGAGAATTAACTTTCCCTTATTGACTAGTGGGTATAATTGTGAGAATTGGGGTACGTCGAGGAGTAAAACTTAGAATCTAATAGTAAACCGGATGAAAATTATGGATTTGGAAACGAGTACCTAATTACGACGTGAAAAGAGTTGATAAATCTAATGCATTTAAAACGGGAACTTATAACGTATAACAGTAAATAATGGGATAAGAACGAGAAGTACACCTCTATTAACATACTGAGATATCTAAGAAGTGTGAATGCTTAGTATATGTGGTTATCTGTGTAAAACATACCTACCATGCTTGCTATCACGGGAGGTCGGCGTTCGATCAGGGCCATCTAATCTTTGTGTGCCTACGGGAGGGATTTAGATTGGTACCTCGAGGACATAGGTTAAAGAAGGACTTATTGAGAAGTTAATAAGTCTGTTGATCATGGTAACGTAGGTATGTGCATGACCCATGTGATGTGAACTATGTTCGCCTCCATTATTTGTGATTGTTGTTATTTGAGAACGATTCCTGAGAGATTCGAAATGCGTGGTCCTTATGTACGTGATGTACCGGGATTGGATAACAAAGTATGTGTGCACCACAGCTTAGCCTCGGGGTGCTAATATTGTATATTTATGATGAGAATAATATACGGTTAATTGAAATGCACTGTTATGTATAAATGCGAATATAAATAATAACAACGTTTTTGTAAAGATGAAAGTGGGAATCCCCTAGTAAGTAGTATTACTAATATGGGAAACCGAGAATAAATGTAAATCTCTCTGTTTAAATGAAGATGTCGGAATTAAAGCGTGAATGGTATAGTAATGTTAGATTTTATTTTGGACTAGTTAGATATGGGAATAACTAGAATGGGTACGGGTACGTTAGGAGTGCACAAATAGTCGAGAGGTGAGTATTTCATGTGAGAGCACGTCCTAACATGTATTTTGCATTCATTATTTTAATGTCATTAAAACACTTGCTATATTTTAAACTGTTTTCACTATCGGGCTCTGACCCGTTTGCTTCCAAATATATTTTCTTGTAAAAACCTTTTAGGTGCCCAACCACAAGGACACCAAGTATAGGAGTTCCATTCAGGTGACATACTGTAGCTGTTGTGGAAGTTACAGAACCTTGACAGTAGACGCCTCCACTTTCAGTCTTGACTCTATATTACCAGATCTTCTCATCTGTTGGGCGTGTCGCCCTATTTCCTTTTAGAGACACTTTATCTATTCAATTATTTCAGATTTTGGGTTGTAATTAATTTAAAGATACAGACTTGGTATTTGTTTATTTCAGTATTCGGATTGTTGTGAGGAGTATTCCTCCAGACTCATTACTATTTTATGGTTATTCTATTGTCATTATGTTGTGGTGGTTATGTTAGAATTTCATAATCTACTTATTGCATGTTAATCGGATTTAATTAAAATTGACAACTCACTTTTTAAATATTAGGTGGCTAGTAATTGTTAAAACGTTTTCGACAGTGATGCTATGAACTGAACCAACTTGGCATTTTGTATTAATTTAATAAAGGAGTAGATACCCGGTATTTAATTAGTCGGGGTGTCACATGGAGATGCCAACATAATCAAATGATCCTACAGTGCTCGCACAAGAAGTGTCGTGCTCGCCAAGTCCTTCATGAATTTTTAGCTCATTGTCAATTGGTTGGGCAATAAAGGATTTGGTGGTGGAAGTGTATGACAATAAAAGTGAGCCAAACCTCGAATGTTCAGCTCCAATCAGAGGTTGTCTTAATGACCAGGCCATCTTTAACTCAAGGAAATCGATGTCTCTGTGATGGAACACTTTTTTTGGCAATTCGCACAACAAATACCACAATATCGATAAATATAGAAATACCAAACAAAATATGGGCGAACAAGAAAATTTATCAAAACTAATCTAAACATATTTTATATCCCCCTTTGGGACAATTAGGTAACCTATAGGTTTCACCATCCTCGGGGATGGGCAAAGGGCTCCCAATCTTTTACCATAAATCCATGCGACCAATAATCCTTATTGGAATCCTACAAATTTACTGCAAGGACCCTCTTAGCCTTCCTCACCTTAAAGTAGTAAATATCCTCTAATTCAACTAGTAAATTCCCTAATTGGATTTAACCACATGTAATAGTAATGGACGGTGTTAAGAGAACATTGAGCAGGGGCCACATAAAAAAACTGGCAAAACTGAAGAAAAGTCTATTGGGAGGGAATATGATGCCATACTCAATAATAAATTAAGAAAAATCCAGTGGTCTCCTTCAATATTATAGTAATTGAGTGGACCCTCCCATATCTCAATAGTTACCCACTCAGGGATAAAATGAAGTCGAAAGTCCTCAATTGTGTTTTCATTAATGGCATAAATCATCCTTATAGGAAAATAATGAAGAAAGTGAAAGAAAGAAAGTGATTGATAAGCACCCAAAACTGTACAATTTATACCCTGAATAGACGTATTTTAGTTGCTAATTCTCGGTAATTTTGGTCTTATGCCCGTAAATGTTCATTGCGCAGGCTTAATTGCAGTTGCGATGTCAAAAGCTATATTTACAGGCAACTTGTAGTTAAAATGGAGCTAATACCTTATCCTGTAATCCTAGCCTAAACCCGAACCCTAACCTAGCCTAAACTCTGTCCCGAGCCCTGTGTATGTTTAGTTTGTCCCTTTTTAATATTTTTTAGATTTTTAGTTAAAGTCGTTTTATTTTTAGATTTATTTTTTATTTATTTAATATTTTCTAGGTTTTGTTTCTATTTTTTTTATTTTATTTTTATTAGTATAATTTTATTTTATTTTGATTCTGATTAGTTTATATTTTATTAGGATTAGAATTTTTAGGATCTCATTTATTTAATAGTTTTATTAAATTTTACTTTTTTTTTAGGATTTTAGTTTTTAGTTTTTAGTTTGATAGATTTTTATTTTTATTTCTTTTTAGTTTCAATTTTTATTTGAGTCTTTGTTTTATTTTAGAATATGATTTTATTTTTTATTTTTTAGGTTTTATTTTATTTTATTAATTTTGTTTTAGTTAGTTAGTGTTATTTTAAGGGTCAGAAATTAACACATACACCATAAATACCCTATTCCATACACACACACAAACATCTGCCTAACCCTTACCCAACTCATCTTCAACCTCCCATCCACTTACTTTCTCTCTCCTCCATTAACAAGCAAACCAAACTCCACCACCATCTACCATCCCACATCCATTTAAACCACCAACCTCTGCCCATACCCGTCCTACCACCTCTTCGGCCAGCCACTGACGACGACCCCCTGCCAGCGTCCCTCTCACCCATTTTCGGCAGCGCCTTTCCTCAAACCCGCTGGATACCAACTCGTCGGAATCCCCCCAGCTCTGAACCCGGGCGCCCGACCTTCTACCTCCTTCCCCGGAGTTCAAAACCTCCGACGGTGCCCACAACCCACCAAACCCATCCAGAATCGCCACCTACCCCATCCAACCCGACATCCATTTCAAACCAAAGTCATGTCAAACCATTTTCAAACCAAAACCATTTCTTTCTTCAACCCACGATTCTCACCTGCCAACAAAGACCAAAACCAAGTCATTTAACCCACATGCATTAAAACCCTTTTTATCCCATTTTCCCAAACTACCCCTAATTATCACATTTTAACCCAACTTCTCAAAAAACCCTATTAACCAAATCAGATTTTATATCCTCACCTCACTTCCCACATGACCTCACACAAACCATGCATATGTGTGCATAATTTCCTAAATACCCACACCTTTTCCCCATACACACCTCTTACACATTAAATCTACCCAAATTACCCCCATGCTCCATACCTACTATTTAAAGAATGGAAGACTCAATAAAAAAGAGCTTTTAGAATAGGAATTGGTTGAGAGAATTCTAGAGAGAGATAGGCTAGATTAGAAAATAAATTAGGAAATTATTTTTGTAAATAGTTTTTATTTTTCTTTTTAGAGATTATTGAGTGATAAATTGTGAGTAATTCAATTGAGTATTATATTGAATTGATTATTGTTGGATGCTCATATTGGATTGATTGTGATTGAATTCAAGGAAATAAGAGTTCAATTTCACTTCAAGAGATTGGGTTTGATTGTTCTCTTCTCTTCTCATTTATTTTATGCCTTTGATTATTAAATTGTCAAATTTCATACCATGTTAGGCTAAATCCCCTTTCAAGGGGTGGGGTGAACCCTTATTTGGTGTTGTTTTAATTTAATTAGTTTGATTACTTGAAAATTCCATTTGAATATTAATTTTGATGCCTCGCCCTTAAATTTACGCCTCGAGAGAAGGTAAATGATTTTTTAGAGAAAATCAAAATTCTAGTTATAATACCCGTTTTAGATTCGAAATAGAGATATGGGTTTCTTAAGTGAGGTATTATTACTTGAATTTCAACTCTAAATTTATTTTCTAAGATTTAAATAAATTTTAATTGATCGATCGTAGCGGGTGATTAATTAAAAGGAATATAGATCTATTTTCTAGAGTTGTGGAGTCTTAAACTTAATTTTCTAAAAGATTACTATTAAAATTACATTTGCAACGAGAGTTGATTTGTAAGTTTGATATTAATTTGGGAGAATTCAATTAATTAAATTAATTAATTATAATAGCTAAATTTTGTGATGTAATCCCACTCCTTGATTGTTCTCACATTTATTTACCTCGTTTATCTCTTATTTTAGTGTTAGACTTTATTTTCCATTTTAGTTATTTTTTTTAGTTTGTAATTTGATCTTCCATATAGTTTAGTGTTATTTCACCTCACCTCGCCTAATTGTTTTAATATTTTTAAAAGCTAAAAAAAAATAGAAAAAGCAAAAGCCCAAAAAGAAAATAAAAATTGAATTACAATTGAGTTTGTCTCTAGATTACCCCCTAGATGTGGATTGATACCCTTACTTACCTCTACACTTGAGTTTGATATATTTTGTAGGTAATTTGAGGATTTTGATTAGAGGAGCTTTTCAAGCAACGACGAAAAAAATATACGCAAAAGTTCTTTCTATCAGTGATACTTACAAGGTAAACTTCCAGAAGATGAAAAATAAAAGAAAAAAGAAAACTTACAATATGGAGGAGTACAATGGATCTATAGAACACACTTCAAGAGGAAAATGAGAAGGTTATGAGCCAAACTGATGGCTTAAGGATAGTTAATGATATGGTTCAACTTTAGAGGCGCGTTACATCATTGTAGGCACACCCTCACATGACGGTTGGCCCACGCTACCGCTCTTTGGGTTAAACGATGTACATTTACTAGCGTGTCTCTAAAAATAGTAGGGCAAATTACTCACACACCCTTCAAAGTTTCACGAGCGGAATAAAGAGGTTTACATTTTCAAAACACAAGTGTTAACATCCTACAACCACGAACCTGTGAACGGTCGCTTTTCACAGATGACCACAGTGCAAATTTTATATAGAAGAACGAGCAAAATATTTGCACCCTAAAATCAGTTACAAAGCTTTGGGGGCAATTGTTGGGGATTATTCAGTAAGACCTAAGAAGGGGAAACATGTCCATTAATCCCACTAACAATCTCACTTTATGGGGATAAGGATGGTTGAAGACGATTAACAAAAATCTTCGAATTAGATATAATCGATGAAGTTTAGATAGTTATCTAAGGTCATGGAGTTCAACACAGCTCGACTTCTTTATTTTCTCTATAAATTTAATCCGCGCCCCAAGAAAAATGGAGCTATAGCCTTTTTAATCAATAGACGATTAATAAAGAGAAGACCAACACCTATGGACGTATGCACGTTGTCGAACTACGTACATCTAATTCTTGTAAGATTATGAATGTTCTTATCTTGATCGACTTTAATTGTGTTGATAAAATTACAATAGGATTTTACCACCTGCATGTATAAATATGTCCAATGAGGAAAATTTATATTGATTGGATAAATGAAGAAATGTATTATATAAACATGACTTATTTATCAAGATCCCAATACTAATTTAAAATACACATCACTAGTTTTTTTTTAAACTAAGATTGTCCATCAATTCATTAGTTTTTCTTTTTAAATGAGATTTCCATCAATCATTAAAGAATTATTTCTAATTATGGCATTAATGCACGTATAGGGTTTAATTTTTAATCTCAAAGAGGTTAATCTAACTACCACATTTACATTTATGTTAAATAAAAAACAAATAAAATCAAAAAAATAGGTCATTCGATGAAAATCCTTTGATATTTAAATCCCTCATTGTAGAAAATACTCAAAATCATCATTTTTTCTACCCTAAGAAAATGTTGTCAAAAATAGATAAGAAACCTTTTGAAACAAAAAATATCTTTTTTGACTTTGCCGCTTTGAGTTAATGTCATAATTAGAAATAACCTCCCACTTTTTAATAATTAGGCTTTCCTCTACATTTGCATCATTCTACTTGTATCTAATGCATTAACTCTCTTGTATTTTATGTATGGTGATGGTAAGTCTAAATATTTAAAAAATAAAAGATTATGTCTAGTTAAGATATTGTGTGAGGATGGATTAAAAAAGAATAAGTAGTACTAGAGAGACCCTAAAATTAGACTATTTTTTTAACTCAGAGATGTGTCAAGCACGCATTACGTTATTTTTGTAGTTCACATGGGGTTCATTACAAAAACACCACCCAGTGTGTGCTTAACACATCACCAGATAAAAAAAAGGTTCAATTTTAGAGTTTGTCTAGCATGTAGACTCGCGCGATGCATGAATGAATGCAAAATGGTGATAATACAAATCTAATAACTTGTATTGTTTAATCACATATATAAACAGTTCTTTAAACACATGTTATGTGAAAAAATGACATTAGGGTGTATTTGATAACCGACATACTTCTTTTTTTTTATAAGACTTCTTACTGATAAGAATAGAATAAATATATTAAAGAAATAAAAATTTAGCGTAATAATAGTAAAAGTAGCATTAACAAAAGAACAATTGGTAATAGAAATGTAAAGAGTTCATCACAATATAAATTATTATATTTGTATCCCTTGCATTATAAGAGGATTTTATTAAATGTTATAATATAATAATTTATATACATAATTAATCCAATAACGATAATGAAGATGTGTGAATTTTAATGGAAATAACACATAATGGGAAAAATCCTTAACTCTTAACGATTAACATTAAGAGTTATAATTATTCATTAAGACATATTATCATTGAAAGTATAAATGGGTGGCCTATTAAATTCCATAAACCTTCTTTTATACAATAGGTTTTTTGGCTAAAGTTGTGCCACTAGAAGTTTAATATATAAGAAAATTAAACATAAACAAATATTCTACCAAATCTGATTACATTAAAGTAAAATGTGATGATATAATTTAAAATAGGAGAGGTATTTATTTAATAGTAACTAAATAAATCTCAAACAGTTTTTTCTTCTTTTTTTTTTAATAACAAAAGTTTATAGAATTGTTGTAAACCAACAAATTATGCCAACTATATTTATTTAAATAAAAATATATCTGACATAACATTAGAAAAACTCTTTCGAATCATGTTTAAAAATTAACTAAAGAAATTTGACACTTCTTGATGAATTAAATCAATTAGTAAACGAAAGTTGTAGTTGTTCGTTAGTAAATTTAAGTTGCTGAAAGTGGACTTATATAGTAATACATGGCGAAAAAGTGAATTGGAAAAATTCTCAGTGTCACCATTGCCTTTGACCAACTCAAATTTTGTCATTGACATTAAAGAGCTTTTCTCTAACAAAGTAAGTTACATAATACTACTTGAATACAGAAATCGTACAATCTAAAATTCAAGCATCTAGTAAATGTTTACTTTGTGAAAACTATCCTCCATTATCTCATGTCGCCTCTTTTTGTAAATACAATTACAAAGTTCTTCCAAAAGTCTCACCTACATATATATCCATGGACAGAACATTAATCCATGTTTACAATCACAGTTTATAACAATCATAAGCAAAACAAAATCATGTTTTTAGCTCATTCAATACATTGGACATATATATATATATATATATAAATCCAATGCTATAAAACCAAATATAATTAATAGATGGACCCACTTAAAAAAATCAATATGGAAAGCCATTAATATGATGGTTATTCATTTGCCAGCATCATTCACATGGGCACTAGAAGAGTTACTATGGTAGTCTGATTAGCCTTTTGAGAAAAAAGTTTGCAGTGTTCTGTTATGTGGGTTTCCTCTCAGTGGATCCCGAACACGAGCGAATGAGGGTGAGACACATATGTCTCATTTTTGTGTCAGTCTAGCATTACTCTTAAATATATACTAAAAACCCGTTCTCAACCTTGTGCGATGCGCGGGAGCTTTACAAATCTTATAAGAACAAAGTCGATTTTTCTTAGTGCTAGGCTATAGAAAAATAAAATTGAAGTAATAGGAGGAGCACTAAGATTGAAGTCGATTTTTCTCCATAAGCTCGACTTCCATAAGACTTGGGTGAAGAATGATGAACATATCACTTTGTCGAATTTATTTGACTTCAATATCATAACTCTTCTGGAGTTTATGTGTTGCATAACTCTTCTTGAGTTTATGTATATAGATAAACTAAAATATTTTAGTCAAATTTCCCTTTAGGTAGCCTCTTTGAGTTTGAGCTATAGAAGCACCATTACTTTCATAAATATTAGGTAGGAACATGTATCGTTTGAGGAAAGTCGTATGCGCTTTGATTGTCCCTTGTGAGGATCATAGAGATAATCCACATGTACATTACTAACTTGATGTGGATCGCTAGATTTAAAAAGTATTACATCCATAATTTCACAAGTGTATCACATAATGTTGATATTAGTCCCATGCTTTGCAAGTCAATAATAATCATTTCTTGCCAAGATATTGACTGCAACTATAATATCAAGTATCATGCACTGTATCATGTATAACAATATACTAACAATGGATAAGTATAGTACTTTTGGACCAAATACTATAATAACATCCATATATGGTACTTTGGAACCAAATTTATATTTATCATCCCCTTTAGAATGATATGGATAATTTAATATCCAAATATCGGAGACCATGGGTATAATAAAATTTTATGCTTAATATATGTTAAAGCATTGCATGACTCTTTAATCCATTTAACTAATGGATATGGGTTTAATATAAACTCTTCTCGATCTGCAAGCTGAGATAATAACTAGTTACCCCAAGGTCATTAATTTCTAATTACTTATTTGGATAATTTGCATTCCAATTAAGTCTTCAGGAGCACATCCACTTAAGAATATTTTACAATAGAACATTTGCATATATGAATTTTTTTATCATACCCTTCCTTAGATAAATATTTACTAAGACGGTTGTACCTATATCCATTAATATTGTCTGTTGTACATTGAATGTCTTAATGCATTTAAGTTTGTACTCCTTATATTTTCTTCTGGTAAAGAAAATTCGTGTAGGATTGTTATATGTATTATTTGTCTAAGTCCTGTAGATTTAAGCCATTATAATATTCATGCGTCTCATATAATATATTTTAAAACATTTCTAAGCTAGTCAGATATTGGAATAGTATTTACAATAGTAACGGGATGGTATGTTCATATATAATCAATTTTGGTTTCTTCAGGAAACCTTGTGCCACAAATCATGAATTTTTTAGTGAGTCTTAATATTTCCCATTCTTATAAACACCATTCGTAACCTTTAGGGTTATCATCTTTTGAGATTTATACTACAGATCCAAAAACATCACGTATAATAAGACATTTGAGTTGTGCCATCCTGACATTTTCTCATTTCTAGCTAATATATTATTTGTTGATATTCATTTATAATACGTGAATTTTTATCATATACAACATATATAATTATATCATCGATGGTCATCTTTAGCGATCCCATTTTTCTCTATTATATGTATAATGCATAGAGATCTCATTTAATATTAGGTACATTTGCCAACTTAAGGGGCTTTATAGTCACTTCAGGAACTTGTCTCTTCTCAGGGACAATAACATCTTCTGGGATTTTTGAGAAAGTGGATATTTTGTTCATAACCTCTTCTAACGCATTATATATAACCTCTTCTAGCCGATTAGTGGAGCATAAGGGAGAACTTTTGGCATTTCTCACAATGCTTGACATAAAAGGTTGCATCTCTTTACATATACGACAACCAGTATACCTTTTTTTATTGCTCAAAAATCTAGGGACCCTCCTTCCGTGTGGCTATCGCAAATTCCGTCGTGTGAAGTTCATACAGAACTTAGTTGACGTAACTTGGATGTATGCACTGGAGGTAGGGACCGGTGAAATATCTTTTATAGAGTTTTCCTTCGGGCTTTAGGTGGAATCGTACGACTTTTAATTTGGCCTGGTGGTCTTGCTTCTTATCGGACGGAAGGATTCCATTTTGCATATAAGTGATTATTGAGTCCATCTAGCTGAGACATTTCTGCACAGTGAGAATCTGTTCGGCGATCACAGGCTTTGTGAGACTGAGCTTGGTAAGGAATTATACTTTAATGGTTTTTTAGATTAAAGCCCATTACGAAACCCAAGGCTGATAATATATTAGCATGGCTATGAATTCTTTAAATTTGGACATTAATTCATGGGTGACCTGGACGTATGTTGCTATTCGATCAACTTTAGCATTTAAATCTCCCGTTAGTTGATTGGATAACATATTTGAATCGCAGTATATATTAAGATGGCTTGCCCCTATTGAGTGAGCTTTGCGCAGTCCGGCGATAAGGGATTTGTACTCAGCCCTATTGTTGGAAGCTTTAAAGACAATTTGAATCCCCTACTCGATCATGACATTTTTTGGGGAAATAAGCACAATTCCTATTTTTGACCCCTTTGAATTGGATGCACCATCCATGCAAAGTGTCCCTTTTTTAAACTGGTCAATCTCTCGACTTCTTAACTGGTCGATTATCCGTTGGTCATTTGGCTCATCTCCTCCTGTAAATTTTGCAATAATATTTTCCAACACTTGACCCTTAATCTCCATTTAATCGACCATTCGGACATTCGCCCAGATAGGTCGACCTTTCGAAGGACGACTTTGAGGGGAAATGAAATGATGGCTATGATGAGCGAGCTTCAAAGTAGTGCTTCAACTTGGGCGATGCGATGACCAATGAATAGGTCAGTGTTTCTAGTGAGTGGTAGAATTACTTGATGTCCATGAGTGTTTTGCTGACGTAGTAAATGGGGAATTGGTGCCCCCTTTCTCGCAAACTAAGGTTGAACTGAATGCATGGCCTGAAACTTTCAGGTAAAGATAAAAAGGATATCCTGGATTTGGAATACTCAACATAGGAGGTTTGCTCAGATATGATTTGATTCTTCAAGGGCCTTTGATCATTCCTCGTTTTAGGTGAGGTATTTTTAGTTCTTCAATAGTTAAAAAAATATTCGACATTATTCAAAAGACTTTGAGATAAAACGGTTAAGGGCTGCTGACATTCTTGTTATCTTTTGAATCTCGCACAACATCTTCGGGGCAGAACATTATTGATAGTGACCATCTGGTCGGGGTTGGCTTCAATACCCCTCTTACCGACCAAATACCTTAGAAACTTCCTATATTGAACCCCAAAGCATCTTTTGACAGCGTTAAACTTCATTTGGTAATGCCCAGGGATCTCAAAAGTCTTTACTAAATCCTTCAGATGGTCGGTTTTGAGGTTTCTCTTAACGAGCATGTTATCAATGTACACCTCAATTTTCTCTCCTAACTGTTGATTGAACATCCTTGTAATCAATCTTTGATATGTGGCTATTATATTTTTAAAGCCAAAGGCATGACCTTGTAACAATATAATCTAGGAGTGGTAATGAATGAAGTTTTATCTTGGTCGGGGCCGAATAAAAGTATCTGATGATACCCTGAGTATGCATCTAGATACTCATACATTCACGGCGGGTTGTGGCATCGACTAACTGTTCGATCTTAGGAAGAGAAAAACTATCTTTGGGGTAGGCCTTATATGGAGATCGGTAAAGTCCACGTATAATGTTTAGTTATTATTACTCTTTTTATCGCCACCGAGTCTAAGAGACATTTTGGGATTGAACTTCTCTGATGGGTCTTGCCTCCAGAAGTTTCCATGCCTCTGTTTCCATTGCCTTTTCTTTATCTGAGGCAATTCGATGAGCCTTTTATGTGATCAGCTGATACTTGGGATCAACGTGACGTTTGTGACATGCAACTTTAGGGTCAATCCCAAACATATCATACATGTAACACCCCGTAATTTTATTAATTTTTATAGTGGGAATTAATTGGGATTAATTAAATTATATTCAGAAATTAATTCGGTAAAATAAGTATTAATTAGCAAGATAAGGGTTAATATTTATTTATATTGAATATTACTTAGTGAATGAGTAATGATAATGATAAGAAAATATTATGATTGTCGTGAGTGAGAAATACGACAGTTACGATAAATTTAGTCTGAACGGATCAAATAGCTTCTAGCCAGGGGAGCCGAGTCGTATTCCGTGAGTTAAGAAGGAGATTTACGATTCAATGGGAAATTGGTTTTCCTAAAGGGGGAGGATTTACGACACGCATGATGGCAGAGTCACACGGGTCATGGTTTGCGATACATCCTGGAGGGATAAGATGTACCAAGACATGAGATGGCAGTAGTGGTGGAGTGGGATGAAGAGAGACATTACCAAGTTTGTTTCGAGGCATACCACTTGTCAGTTGGTGAAAGTGGACCATCAGAAGCCGGCAGGGGTTCTACAGCTGTTAGAGATCCCGATGTGGAAATGGGAGAGCATTTCCATGGATTTTATTACTGGGTTGCCTACTTCACAGAGAGGTCACGATTCTATATGGGTGATAGTGGATCGATTGACCAAGGTGGCTCATTTCCTGTCAGTTCAGACTGATTATACTACGGGACAATATCTCGAGATTTTCATTGTTGAGATAGTGAGATTGCATTGGGTGCCATTAGATATTGTGTCCAACAGGGATAAGATTTTCTTATCTCGATTTTGGGAGAGTTTTCAGAAATCCATGGGTACCGAGTTGCGATTGTATACGACTTATCACCCGTAAACGGACGAGCAGACATAGTGGACGAATCAAATGTTGGAAGATATGCTACGGATGTGTATCTTTGATTTTGAGGGAGGTTGGGAGTTGTATCTTCCACTGGTGGGGCTCACGTATAATAACTCCTACCAGTTGACGACAGGCATGACACCATTTGAGGCGTTGAATGGTAGGCCTTGTCGTTTATCTGCTTGTTGGTTGGAGGTGGGGGACTATAAACTTCTCGGACCGAAGTTGATTCAGGATATGTCGACCAAAATTGAGTTGATTCGGAGTCGTATACGGATAGCTCAGGACCGACAGAAGAGTTATGCTGGTGCTAAGCGATTCTTCTCGGAGTTTAATGTAGGGGAACAGGTGCTACTACATGTATCTTATACACGGGGATAATCAGGTTCGGGAAGAAAGAGAAGTTAACACTAAGATACGTGGGGCCATTTCCTATCATTGAGCGGATTGGGCCAATTGCATATTGACTTGGGTTGCTAGAGCACTTGCATCGGACTCATGATGTATTTCATATTTCTTCACTGAGACGATATCTCCGGGATGATTTGGATCACACTCACATTACTTTGGATGAGATTGATTTGCAGCCCGATATTTCATATGAGGAGAGACCAGATGCTATCTTAGACCATAGAGAGAGGAGACTGAGGTCGAAGATAGTTCCACTTATACGGATCTAGTGGGGGCACCATAATGCTGACGAGTCCACTTGGGAGCGCGAGGGTGAGATGCGCGAAAAGTATCCAGAGTTATTCATACCAAGTATTTATTTTTTTCGAATTTTGAACAAAATTCCGTTATTAGGGGGAAGTATGTAACACCTCGTACTTTTATTGATTTTTATAGTGGGAATTAATTGGAATTAATTAAATTATGTTTGGAAAATTAATCCGATAAAATAAATGTTAATTAGCGAGATAAAGGTTAATATATATTTATATTAAACATTACTTAGTGAATGAGTAATAATAATGATAAGAAAATATTATGATTGTCTTGAGTGAGAAATACGATAGTTACGGTAAATTTAGTTGGGGCGTGCGTGTCAGTCGTGTCGGGACTTAATTTGGAGAAATAAAATATAATTTCACTTTTGATATTTCATATGGTCATTTCGAGTGCGACAGTGTGTCCGGAAGGGTCGAAATAGTCAGAAAAGTCTACCTGGGGGTTCAGTTTGGGTCCCGGGACACTTTTAGGCCAAATCGGCACCCCGAAGGGGTATTTTGAAATTTTGGGGTAAATAAACCTACGAAAATTGGAGAGTGATGTATGCAATCACGTAAGAGGGAATAGGGTTATCAGTTATCCAATCAAAGAGAGAGCATGGGAAGGAGAAGGAAAGGTGTTCCTAGGTGTTCCAAGGCCAAAAAACACATTCTTGCACCACCACCACCACCACCACCGGATCGTAGATCGAGAAGAGGAGAAAAAAAATCTCACCATAAATTCTGCAGAAATCAGACTTATGAATTAAGTCAAGTGTTTATCTTGTTGATTTATGATTTGATATACCATCTATGATAGAATAGGATGATCACAATATGAATTTAATGAACTTTGGCATTAAATTTGAAGATATAAATCATGTTTTTGGGTAGGAATGATGATAGACTTGATCCCTTATATTTGTAGAATGAATTTGATGAGAAATATTACAAAATTTGGGGAAAAATCTGGAATTATGTTGAGGTTCTTGAACATGAATAATAATATAGGGTTTTTAAAGATTAATCTTGATTAAACCCAATTTGAGGTTATTTTGTAAGGATTTAATGATCCTTTTACGTTAAAAATCGTTGATACATGTTACTATTATGTTTGAGACTTTTGGTTGGGAGTTTGGGATAGTGTAATGTTGGTTTGGAGGTTTAACAATGGTGAAATCTCGTAGCAGTGAATAAGATGAAGTCCTTGGTACAACAAACCGGTTCACGTGTGCCCCCAAGCCAGTTCGACTGTACCCTCGAACCGGTGCGCATGTTCCCCCAAACTGGTTTGGGGGACCTAACACTTCTGGGTCTCGATTTAATTAATTTTTGGTAGGTTTGAGTTAGGATTTATTTACGATTGAAGAGAACTATGGATAACAAAGTGTGTGACACATTTAATATTTAATCTCACACAAATTATGATGGGTATAGAAGAATACGAGTGAACCATGAGGCTTAATTTGACATTAAATGATCTCTCGTAATTTATAATGGGTCACAAAAAGTGTGAGTGAATATATGACCAGAGCAGTGGTAGAAAAATCTTTTTACTACTAAAATAATCTAATGGAGTGGTTAGGACTGTTTGAGTAGTGGGGAAGACGCTCGAGAAAAATACTACGAATATTTAAATGGAGAATTGATAATACGTAGGATATTCGGGTGTTATATTTACTGCGTATGAGATATATACTTTAGGTTGAGTGCGTATATATATACATAGTATGTGTGAATGCCTAACGTGTATACTCTTATGTGTAAACCGACCTAGGCTACTTGCTATCAAGGGAGGTTTTCGCGTCGTGCACAGTCTTATTCTTATGAGCCCATTGAGGGGGATTTTGACTTATACGCCAAGAATATAGAAACTAGGTACGTTCTATCTGAGTGGATGATAGTTTTTACGGTCGATTGGGCACGTTTGGTGTGTGCGTGACCCATAGACTTGGAACTATGTTTGCCTCCAATATGTGTGATTTAATTTATGGTTCGAGGGTGGTATCCGGATCGATGTCCTTATTTAGTACGTGATGTACCAGGACTTGATAGCAGAGTCTGCCCGCATCTCAGGTATCCACCTAGGGCTTCCGTATACGTATATATTACAATAATGATATATATATATATATATATATGTATTCACGTGATTGATTTTACTACCGGTGTATTAGTAGATAAGATAAATAGTGATATTTATATTACTTTAAGTGTGTGAGAACTTATTCATAAACTGGTGACTCCTAATAAATAAATAAAATTGGAAATGTGGTTTAGTACTATATGGGTAATATGGGTGGGCACTATATATATTTAGACGTGAAGAGATGTAAGTCAAACTAGTTAGGCGGGTAGCATAACTAGGTGGGTTAGAGTAGTTAGTTAAGCGTGCACAACAGTTGAGGGGTGGGGATCTCAAGTGAGAGCACACGGTACTAACATGTATATAATTCTTATCTTAATACTTGCTAAATTTTTTTAAATGTTTTAATTAGGCTCTGACCCATTTCAAATGCTTATTATAAAAATAATTTTAGGTGCCTAGCCACAGGAACGCCAGGCATAGGAGTTCCTACATTTGATGTGCTGCAGTTGCTGTGGAAGTTGCACGACCTTGCAATTAGATGCCTCCACACTTATTCAGTTCTTATTATCTTTGTCTATCTCAGTCGGGCTTATCGCCCATTCCTAGTGGCTATTATTTACAGAGACATTGTATTTCCAGTATTTGATTTATACTTGACTTATGGATGTTTGTATTGGGATTTTATCTCGAGTGTTCTTCCAGACATATTTATTTATTTCGTTATCTCATTAATCATTATTGTGCATGGGAATTGTGAATGAAATTTTATTCCTTTTATATTTACTGCATGTTAATAATAAGAATTTAAAATAATTGACACCGGGCTATTAGGGTATTAGTAATTAATTGGATTTCGAAAGTGATGCTAAGAATGAAACCATTAAGGATTCCTGTTTAATTTAATAATGGACTGATCACCCAGGATTAGAATAGGCGGGGTGTCACAATACATTTGCCATGTGAATACATCTTAATTTGGCTTAAGCAAATAAATTAACTCCTCCCTTTTTGTTTCCGAATAATATAGTGCCGATCGGGAACTTCCTTTTGGGTCAAGTCTCATCAAAATCTATCTCATTCAATTTCTGCATGACCGTGTAACCACCCTCTCCCAAGAATGTCATGATAAGGTGAGTCGATGTCCACCATTAAGAACTCGATCAACTTCGAGATATTCCCGCCCTAACTGGCAGGACCACCTTTCCAAATGGTATAATTATTCCTTCAGCAAAGCCGACTAGAGGGATGGTCGCCTCCTTCAAGTCCTCTAACTTTAGTTTGAGTTTGTTAAAAAACTCCAAGTACATGACTTCAAAGGAACTCCCTTGATCGACTAATAGCTTATCCACGCCCCATTTTACGATCCTGAGGGTGATTGCTAGCGCATCATGGTTTGGGGTCCTCACTGCGATTCAATCGTCTTTCGTGAAGACTATATACTTGTTGTAATCTACGTTTTTTGATCGCCTGCGCTTATCGACTGGGCCTTTAGTAGGGTTAATTTGGAAGGCCTCCATAACTGCAGTTACCTTCTTGAGTTCCACTTGAACAATGTTGCCTTAGATATGCTTGGGATTCAAAGCATCGTGGATAATGGCAAACTCATGCCCCAACTCGTTCTCCAAAACATTATCTAGTTTTTTGCCGACGCTGGGAGTGATCTTATCACGTTTCTTTTTTATGTACTCACTTAAATGCCTCACTTGGTCAAATTCCTCCAGATGGAACTTGAGGGCCTTATAATTCTCCATTTTATGCCCGTTCTCCTTGTGATAAGTGCATCTGAGTGAGCTATTTCTCTTGAATCTCTGCACATCTTCTTCGGCCACTTGAGGAACTGTTGGTCTTTAATCTTACCCAAGATCTTGTAGATTGGTTTTTTGAAAACAATGTTGATTGCCTGGAAAGCTTTGGATAGGTCTGCCTTTTCATGTTTTTAGATCCTCTGTTATGCTTTTTTCCCTTCTTGGGGGTGATTTATGTGTCGTTTCCTTTGGTCTCCTTTGTGTGATCGTTATTACCTTGGTTGAGGACGACCACATCTTCCACATTGGCATACTTTTCTATACGCAACATAAGATCATCGATGGTGTCTTCCTCCTTCTTGGTGAGGGATTGGTGCATCATGGAGTTATGGGGTAGCCCTATCTTGAATGATGCTATGGTAACTTACTCCGAGAAATCTTCGACTTCATTGAAGGCTTTCCAGTAGCGCTTGGCATAATCCTGAAAAGTATCATGGGGTTTCTTCCTTATGGTGAGAAAACAATCCATCCTCTTTGGTGAGAACTGCTTGTAATAAAGCGAGATGTGAAGGCCTCCACGAGTGACTTGAAGTTCTTGACCAATCTGTGAGGCAGCCTCTCAAACCACTTTTATGCGACATCTCGTAGACTAGATGAAAATATACAACACATGAGGGTGTAAGTATAATTCCACAGGGTCATTACTTACCTATATTGATGCACGCGATCTATAGGATCAGTCTTCCCATCTTATATCTTGAACCTTGGGGAACTTCTCCGGGGCTATTTCTCCTCAATTGTCCTTAAGAAGGGGGAGTGCATCTAGGTGATAAGCACCCCTTTACCAATTCTTTAGTGGATCTATCCCCGCAATTAGGTAGGTGTTAATCCATCTTCATTTAAACCAGACTTCGAATATTATGTCTATGATGTCCTTTGTCTTGGCTTCACCTTACCGGACGGCTTCTTGCTTTGATGTTCCTGCTCGTGGGGCTAACTCCATCATCGACTGTGAGTTTTAGCCACCTGAGGGCTAGGCATCCGACCACGACGATTGCATTTATCTCCACAGATCTTGCTCTATTTTTTCTAGACGTCGTTGGAGACTGGTAAGAGACTTTTTGCGTATGTATCGTTGTTGTGCAAAAGCCACTCTCAAAATTCCCTTGAGTACCTACAAAACTTGTCTAAAAATAACTCGCATTGCGGTAAGTACGGGTATCAATCCAACTTTCAAGGTGAAACAATTAATGTGAAAACGTGCAATTTCAAAAAAAAGTTATGAAAATATTTATTTATTTATTTTTTTTTTTATAAAAACAATTTCAAGGGAAAGATTTACTAACAAATGCTAAAAATTATAAAAGGACTAAAGAATGAATAAAAATGTGCAACCGAGTGTGAAATATTGTGAGAAGGTCAAGAGATGGGATTACACTGCATTTTCAATTATTCTAATTTCTCAATTTATTAATTTTGAAATATTTCGAGATAATATTAAATCGATAATCAAACTCTCGTTAAAATTATAAATTTAATAATATATTTTTCAAAAAATTAATTTAAAATTATCACACGATGAAAAATTAGGACTACATTATTTTCAGAAAATTACCCGCTAGGATCAATTTAACGAAAATAATTTCAACCCTTAAATTTCAACACCGAATTAATGTTCAAATATAGGAAAAACCTATCTCTAGTTCGATTCCTAAATTCAAATATTAATTTGTTCAATTAATTTACTAACTCTCGTTACATAAATTAATTGGTGACAATTAAAGATTAATTTACCTAGAAATATAAAATTAATGAATCAACTAATTAAAGTAACATCATTCGCAGTGCACCCCACCCTTTGAACGGGGTGTTTAGCCAAACATTCTCATGTGTGCATAAACAACATTCAATAACATATCAAAAGATGACATAAATGAATAGAGAAATAGAATACAATACGCAAGTCTCCTTGTCGAATCGCGTTCATAAAATGCGTCTCAATCTTCTCACTAATCCAGCACTCGATTACACCAAAAACAATAAAAAACAAACCTAAAAATTATTCTAACACTAAACTAATTTTTTTTGGAATTTTTTTTTAAGACCCTAAGCTGTACATAATATACAGTCTATTTTTCTCTCTCTACGTTCTCCTCTCTTTTGCTGTTGATGACAGTCTTCCTTTTAAAATGAGAGTTCCCTTTTCTTTTAAAACCATACCCACTATGATTTGCCTTGAGAGATTTCTTTGGGATTTGGATGTGGCAAGTCAAGATTTGTTGTGGATTTGAAATGGAGAAAGTTCTGAATTTGTTGGGATTTGGGAATGGGTCTCGGATTGGGGAAAACGGGTTCGCGAGCATGGGACGGATTCGAGTTTTGGCTAGAGGTTAAGAGGCTTGGGTTGGTTTCCAGGTTCGGGCCGAAAATGGATCCGGGCCAGAGCGCCGTCGGGTTCGGGTTTGTGCCGATCGGAGCTGCGCTGGCGGGGGGGGGGGGGAGACGACGACGAAGTTCGGGCAGCCGGCGAGGTGGGTTCGGATTTTCCGCCGGAGCTGGCGCGGTGCCGCCGGCGTGGCTGCTGTCGCCGGTTTGTGGCGGGTTAGAGCTGATCGAAATGGGTTTTCAGGTGGAAGGATGATGATGGTAGTAGATTTGTGGTTTATGGAGGTTAGGAGTTTTGTTAATGGGGGAGGAGAGAGAATCGGGTGTTGGGTTGGAGAAGATGAATAGTAGGATGAGGGTTGTTAGTGTGTGTGTGAGGTGTAGGGTGTATGGTATGGGTGAGTGCATGGGAGAGGTTGTTTGTATGGTGTAGGATAGCTAGTGTGGGGGTGAGTGAGGGTATGTGTATTTAATTTGTACCCCTAAAAAAAATTAAAACAATTTAACTAAAAAATTAAAATTAACAAAACTAAAAAATAACATCCTAAAAAAACCTCAATTAATAAAAGAAATAAAAACTAAAAATCAATTAAAAATAAAACTTAAGACTAAAAAAAAATCTAATAAACTAAAAAAACCAACATCTCAAACTAAAATAAAATAAGACTATATTAAACCTAGAAAAATATAATCCTAATAAAATAAAATAAAATAATATATATATATATATAAAATGAAATCCAATCAAACTAAAAAATTAAATTTCTAAAAATTAATCCTAATAAAAAAAATAAAGATTAAAAATTAAAAACTAATAAAAATCAAAATTAAAATAAAGAAATAGAAAAATAGAAAATAAATCCTAAAAAAAATTCTAAATAAATCTAAAATAAATCCTAAAAATAAAACGACTTAAAACAAAAATATAGAAAAATAATAAAGGTACAAACTCAACACACACCGGGCTCGGGGAATGGTCTAGGCTCGGTATAGGCTCGGGTTTAGGTCACGGGATTGTTTCGGAGCATCGGAACACATCTCAGCACGCTCAGAAAGGACTCTGACTTCGCGGTCTCTTTGGATTTCTTCGATGCATGCTTTTGACCGCTATTGGGTCGCAATTACACTGGTTTAGCATTGTTTGTACCGCAACTGCGTATTGACCCGCAAAAATAATAAAATATGACATAAGGCCAGTTTTAATTAAAAAGAGTGACTAAAGTGTATCTATTCGGGGCATAAAATAGACACTTTTGGGTGCTTATCAGAGACACATTTTTCTACATCTGGAAACGTGTTACCTCCTCCTATTGATGGAGTTGTTCTTCATAAGTGTCGATCAGTCGCGAGAGCTGAGTTGATTTAGGATACTTGTTGCTCTGCTCAGAAGGTTGCTCTTATGGACGTAATCGTGGATGGCCGACGACCTCATTTCTGTCTAGATGGACTTTAGACCTGACTCTGTGCAATGAGAGCATGCCTTGCTGATCACCCACAACAGGTGCATTGTGAAGGTGAGACATCCCTTAACTTGTTGGTTTTAATTTTCTTAAAAAAAAAAAGAATTGTTTATCATAGATGGTGCTAATTGTGAGTGCAAACAATCACAATTAATGAATCGAAGCAATTTGGAACCAAATAAGGAATAAAATAATCTCATAACAAAAGGATTTACGTGGTTCAGTAACTGCATGCGTCCAAAAGATGTTTCTCTCCGTATATCGATTCTTTATAATTCGTAAATAAAGAATTACATGCCCTATTGCCCCGGGGTCAGGTTTTTATTTATAGCCATAAAGGCAATTGAGTTATGCTGAACTTCTTCCAACTAAGGGTTGACTCATTTCTTGATTTATGATGATCTCCTCCAAGATTCTAAATAAGAAGATTGAACTCTCCATACTTACCCCTCGTGTCATTAATCAGGAATTAAGTGATACGCTTCTTATTTTTGGATTGGGCCCACTTGGGCCGCAGTAATCTGGGTCGTTACGGTTTTCACCCCACAAAAGGGTTACAATAATTATTCATGATAGGAGATGATAATGTATAATCAAGAGGGTGGTGACTATTTTGGTTCATTCTCAAACATAATAAGTAGAGACAAAAGTATTTAGGCAAACACTATAACACCCCGGGTTTTTGGTTGTTTATTTAATTAATTAATTGGAAAATTAGGGAAAAATAAAATTTTGAATTTATAATTTTATTGGTTAAATATGTTAGTTATGATTTTAGAAGAATAAAACTACAAGTGGAATTGAAATGGAATTAAAACAGATTTTAAAATGATTTTTATATATTTATCCCCTTATAAAAATTTTTAGGCCGAACAGCAAAAATACCTGGGCGATCGATCGATCGATTCCAGGGGTCGATCGATCGATCCCCTCAGGTTTCGTGCGCAGCAATCATTTTCTTTGACTAATTTGATTACTTTTAAAACTCTTCCACTTATATATAATTAATGTGACGGGGCTAGTTTTTTAAACACTCATTTGTGAAAACCCTAAGAGCATAAGACTCTCTATTCTCCATCATCTTCTACCTCAAAACCCTAGCCACCATTAAAATTACTTTTCAAGCTTGGTTTTGAAGACCAAGACTAATATGTCCCAAGTTGGCTCAAGAAGAGTTTTTTATCCACTTTTCGAGAGGAACACATACATCTAATCAGATTTTTGTCGAACTAATCCCACGCTTATTTACCCTATTCTTTTCCTTTAGTGTTATGTGTTTTGATTGTAACCTCCATTAAACTCATGTTTTCTAAAATAAGTTATGAAAATAATTATTAAAGAGATAAATTTGGGAATTGTTTTGCATGAAAAATTAATGTTACATAATACTCATAACTTTGTTGTTCTTTGGGTTGGATTTGTGTAGTCGGTTATATAGAGGAGCCATTGTTTTAAAAGAAAATTTTGATATTTTATGTGAGAACCCTAGATTAAATTAATTACTCGTGCTGGAAAATAATAACTATGATAGGACTTGCATGTAGCTAATATTCTGAAAATCACAATAATTATGTGTCCTTGATTTCCACTATTTAAATTAAAATTATTTAATTGAGAATATAGTGTTGTTGCGATTGTTATTATAAATTGTTCATTGTGCCACGTTATGGAAATATTATAATTTTTTATATCTCGGGGACGTTGGGTATTGTAGGTAATTGGTTTTCACCCTTTGTTATAGTACACTTGTTAGGTATGGGACTAGTAGGTGGGCCTTTGTTGTGATTTATGCTAATTAGGTATGGGACTAGTTAGTGTGAGTCTATACAGGTTATATAATTTGGGGTGGAGGCTGATTTTCTATATTATACCATTGTTACGATAACCTATGATTGATATCTAGGTGGAGGGAAATTTTTATAATCATCCTTTACTTAGGATAAGACGAAATTGTGTTTTGGGAACCCTTGGTTGGGACTAAGGGGCATTTTGAGGATTTTCACATTGCTTTTAAGGGCGGGGGAAATTTATTTGATTAATGAGTATAAGAAATTATGGAAATTAATATCCCAGGACTAAAGTGGATATTAAAAATTTATTGTCGACATAATGTGTTTAGGACCGACAGTTTGAACGGGCCAGAGGACGATTTATGTCGTGTCGTGCGTGGAACCTTGTCATATCGTGAGGATCGTAGGATAAAAATGGATCAGACGACGGACTTGACAAGGGGATGTGTGTGTGTGTGGAACCTTATCATATCGCGAGGATCGCAGGATAAAAACGGATCAGACGGCGGACTTGACAAGGGGACGGGTGTTGGAAAATTTTCTTCACGGTTAAATTAATTAAATTTAATATTGTTGGGAAGGTGGGTTAATTAAAATAATATTGGTGTGGCTTTTATAGAAATCTTACGGGTAGTTAGTAATTTATTTATGGTGATTAATAATCTCGAAATTAAAAGATTCTATTGTTATAGTCGATATATATAAAACTATTGTCTGGGTTCAAGGACCCTATTTGAGAGGAGTAGCCGGGTTACATACTCGGGGATTTGGCTCTGACACATGCGTTGACTAATCTTTTTCAGGATTTATTTGGGAGTTGCAGCATAGGAGGCATTGGAGATCATTTGGAGGTGCAGATGGATTTATTTTATTGCTTTAGTAATTGGATTTTCTCTTTCCAGTTCGTCGTTTTATTTATGAGACTACTTTTGGAGTAATTGGGCCTTTCGGTTCCAAAGTTGTTTTAAGATTTCAGTTGGATTTATTTATTTAATTATTGATATATTTGGAGATCACATGTGTTGGATTTTATTCGCATTTTGAAGTTTTATCAGTTGGATGTCAATTCATATTTGGGTTTGATTAAAATAATTTATCTCGTGGATTAAAATTTTATGTCTCATATTTGTCACAAGCTAAGGATGATATTTAATTTATTCGCACCCGACTTAGTTTTGGTGGCGACCGACGCTAGAATTCAGCGGGGTGTGACAGATGGTATCCGAGCACAGTCTTAGGTCTCGTAGGTTGTGTGTCTATTTAGCTTCTGCGTTGCTTATCTTTGATTTACTTTCGATGATTTGTACTCTTAGTTTTTCTGAGTCTGATGTTGTTTGTTCCTATCTTTCAGATGGCGAACACTAGGAGAGCTGGTAATAGGATAGAGGAGTCCGTTTCTGGTCCCGCAATCCAGGAGAGGCAGGGGCAATTCATTTTGGATGCCGAGGCACTTGCAGCAATTGTACGAGAGTCCACAGCGGCCGGTATTGAGATGGGGAGATAGAGAGGGGTGACGTTAGAACCCCAACAGCAAGGGGAAACTTGTGACACCCCGCCTAATTAAATACCGAGCGATCACTCCTTTATTAAATTTTAAATACATGTATATAATTTATGATGTATATATGTATGTATGTGTGTGTGTGTGTGTATGTATGTATGTATGAAAGTCTTATGTATGTTTATAATGTTTATATATATATACACACACACACACACACACACACACACACATATATATATATATATATACAGGATTGTCAATTTGATCAAATTTTCAAAAAAACTGTATTTAAAAACAAGTTTACCAAACGCACACCAATAATTATAAACACAAAAAACTGAATTTTAAATCTGTATTTAAAATCATTGTTGATGTAAAAAATTAGATCACTCTAATGATTCAATCACAGATAAATAAATGAGACAAAAGATTTTAAAGTGGTTCAGGCTTATAAGAATGGCCTACGTCCACTGTTGTGTTATTGCTGAGTGTTTAGGAATTCTTGATTACAAGTTCTTTCAAGAAATTCCTCTCTCGATTCCAGGGTTTGGATCCGGGATCCCCTACAATGAGGATTGTACAATGTATTTATAGCCCTAAGGTTGTAATGTGAAAGGGTAATACATTAAATGATATACATATGAAAGGGTAATACATTTAATGCCCCTTTTTGCGTGTGCGTTTGAATGATAAGCATTTAATGAGAAGTTAAACTGTTGGTATCCTGCTTCGAGGTGCAGCTCGGACTGCCTGAGTTGCTCGGACCGCTTTAGCTTATCGGTGCTAAAGAGTTCCTCGGAGCGTATGAGTTCCTCGGAGTAACATGATTCCTCGGAGCGGTCTGTTCCTCGGAGCGTATGAGTTCCTCGGAGTAACATGGTTCCTCGGAGCGTGTGATCATCTCGAAAGTGCTTGTTGTTGCCATGTAGATAGCCACGTGTCTTCATATGATTGGTCCATGTCAGCAGATTAAATTTGGTATCAACAGAAGCCCCCAATGTTTCATAGTTCGAAATTTGAGGAGTATGGAACATTCTTTCTCGGAATATGGTAGATTTAAATAGTCTTCCTGAATATGGAACATTCTTTCTCAGAATATGGGAGCGTTTCCCTTGTATTTATTTCTCTTTCCCAATTCATAGAATCATGCTTTTTTGGACTTTTCTGCGTGCTTCGATTCCCGCATCACTTTTCGTCTTTTTAGCCGTTGTTGCCCGCTTTGATTCCCGCGCCACTTTTCATCTTTTTAGCTGCCGGTAACGTAATCATCTCTTTTTGTAATCATTACTTCACCATTTCCCAAGGCAAGGTATTTAAACTTCACAGATACTCCCATCGTCTTCTACTTTTCAAATTTGTATCTTCGAGTTTTTCATTGTCTTCTACTCTCTTGTGCGTTCATCTCTTCCATCGTTCGTTGTCAACAACTCTACTCTTTTTCTGTAAGATCTTCTTCTTTCTTCTTCATTTCTTTTATTCATCATCAAGGTTTACCCCGTTGAGTCTCTTGAAAAGTTTCGCTCTAATTTTTCCATTCCCTCCTGGGTTGTTTTGGAAGAGCTTTCTGAGCCTTCTGATTACTTTCGTTTGGCTGAGGGACATTGGTTCCCCAGTCTCTTTATGGCTGAGTGTGGATTTTCTTTCCCACCAAATCCTTTGTGTTTGGAATTCTGTCAATACTTTGACGTTGTTCCTGCAAGAATAGCCCCCAACACATGGAGAATAGTTAATGGGGTGCATAGGTTAAATCAAGTCCATGGAACTCGCATAGGAATTCCTGAGATTATGTTTTGTTATAGATGGGCAGTCAATGATAACATTTTTTACTTAAAAACTAGATTTTTAAATAGGGCATTAGTAGTCAATCTCCCTGATGCCAATAGGGATTATTTTGAACACGGGGTTGTCATAAAAAATTGGCAATACCCTCCATTAACTGGAGATGAGGTTTACCATGGTCCCAGATGCCCTCCTTATGGCAATGGGATAGGTTATTTTTATTTCATTTTATTTATTTTGAAATCATGTTTCTTTTATGTTTGATAAAATGTGCCACTGATATCTCAATGTTTGTTTATTTGCAGTTGATAACAAAAGAAAGTGTCCAAAGGAAGTAGATGTTAATATAAGACATCTGAAACTTATCTGGAGTCTGCATCAGAGTGTTGCCGACGAGCACATTAGGTCGGCTTCGTATCTGCTCTAGTACAGGAGCTACACCATTTCTTTTACTGCTCGTCCAGTGATAAGTGAATCAGAGCCAGTACCAGCTTCCACCAGCTCATCGCCTGAATCCCATATTCCTTTAAGTGAAAGGATGAAGAAGAGAAGACCTCCTACACTGTTTGAGAAAACTGCCTCCGATTCTGGGGAGGCAAAGAGGAGTAGGATTGATGTCCCAAGGGAGGGGACGAAGAAGAATGATGCACCTTCCTCAGCTGCTGCAGTTGTGAAGGTTGCTGAGAAACCCGCAGTGGCTACGAGCAGGTCTGCTACTCCTGAAGAGGTGATTGTGATATCACCGACCAAGGGTTCTTCCTTGGTTGAATCCATTCCTGTTCCCCCGAGGAGGCTGAAGAAGATCTCCTCGGTCAATTTGGCTGACACCATTACTCAACCCCCAGCTGCTGGGACTGGAGTTCCCACTTTTGTTCCCCCGAGCTCTGCCATGAGCTCGGTAAAGTCCTGGATCATTCCCGAGGTCCAAGGTACTGAAGAAAACCTTACTCGGGACATGGTCACCTCGTTAGCTGCTCGTCACCTTGCTTCTGTAAGTATTCTTACTTTGAACTTTTCATATTTCCTTTGTCGTTTCTGTTTCTGACTTGCTTTCTTTTTACTTTCACAGTTGACGAGATGCTTCAATATAATTTTGAAGAAGGATGAAGCAATTAAAGCTTCATGCTCCTCGTCCAGCGTGGAGGGAGCTCTGGAGGAAGCTACAAAATCTCTGGCAGATTCTCGCCAGACATATGCCACTGATAAGGCTGTCTGGGAGAAGAAGCTTGCCTCCACCGAGCAGGAGAAAGCTCGAGCTATTAAAGCCTCCAAAGAGTTGGAGAAGAAAAAGAATGCCCTGGAAAAGGCAAATAAAGAGCTCGAAGAGAAGCTCAAAACTGCTGGAGAGCTTGAAGATAAGCTCAGGGTTGCTGAGGAAAAGTTGGGTCAGCTTCAAGAAGTAGGTCGGCAGAAGGAGGAAGTAGAAAATAAATTGAAGGCTGCTGAGAACCTGCTGTCCGAGAAGCTCTCCTCGGAGAAGCTGAAGAGGAAAGCTGCTGTGAAGAAGTCCTTCAGCTCTGGCTGGGACAAGGGGTGGAACAAGGGGTTGGCTGTCATGGTGTCGCAAGTGGACTATGGAAGTCTCAAATACTTTAGGGATAGATGGGTTGCTATCCTTCAGGAGATGAAGGTCGACGAGTCTTCCGAGCTCTTCCAGAGACATATCCCTGGTCCCCCTCCAACTTCAGAAGACTTAGAAGAGGACGAAGCTACCTCCGAAGAGTCTTCGATGGTGATGGGAGATTATGCCCTAACCATCTAGCCTGCTGTCGAGGAAAATCAGCAAATCGTTTCTTCCTCCGAGCAACTGCCTACTCTCCCCGAGCAACTATCTCTTCCCTCCGAGCAACCTACCTCTTCATCCCAGCCTCCCGAGAAGATTTTGGGAGATAAGGAAAAGGTGTAGTGTTGTTCGGGTTTCTCTTTATTTTGTTTCTTTTTATCAAATGTAATCCATAATGTGTAACTCTGAATTATGATCTAATAAAACTTGAGTTCTTTTTGGATATTGTTGTCTATTTTCTATTCATACTCTGCTTGTTTCTCTTATTGATGATTGCTCTTCTTTCTCTGCTAGTTTCTGGCCAGGATGGAACTGCTATCTACCCATGATACTGTGCTGATGAGGCAATGCAATGATTACTTTAAGGCTGGTCACACATACTTGAGTGCAGCACAAGTTGCCGACATCCTCGGCCAAGATGCTTCAGAACAGGCAGTGTAAGCATATCAATATCTGAAGTGTTTGCTTGATCGGGATGTAGCCAATAATGTTGCCTATTATGAGATGATTGAGGATCTTCAAGGCACCCTCGAAGACCTTCAGCTTCAATATAAAGAATCCACTGCCTTGTTGCATGAGGGGTACGAGAAGAAGTACCAGCAGATCATTGCCGACAAGGGCTACGAGAAGCTTTTTACTGGGTACGATGTAAGGGAGAGAACCTTGAGAGGTGAGGTCGAAGAATGCAGACAGGTTGCTGAGTTGCTGGAACAAGAAAACAACAACCTGCAAAAGGAGCTATCACAATTGAAGTCTGCAGCTTCCACTTCTAGTGCCTTGATCCCAGTGACTGACGAGGGATTTTCGTTCTTAGAGGTTGAGAACGCCAAGTTAAGGGAAGAGTTGGACACCTTGAAGAGGTCGGGCCCTTCCACATCTTCTCGGGGACGAGCAAGAGCAACTCAGGTTCTTGTCGAGGAACAGAGGACTCAATCTGCCTTAGAGAACCAGGCCTTCCAACTAATGGCGAAGAACCAGGCGTTGTCTGATATGTCAAAGAAGATTAGGGACCTGGAAAAACAGCTCTCCGCGCAGAAGTCAGTCTTGGAGAATAAGGAAATTTTTATCAAAAATCTTCATGAGCAGATGGAGAGGCTAACATATAAATTCCACAAACAGCCCAGGGAGTTGTGGATGGCTGGATACAACGAAGCACTATACCACTTGGACGATCGTATCCAGAATGCCAACAATGAGGGCTACAAGCAAGGCTGGCTGAATGCCTTAGGTGTGCTGAAGCTCGAACAAGGGTCATTATCTGTGGGACTACCATGATCCCGGGTTGCTCGACTTGCCTGTGCCACCATACAATTTGGACATGGGTTGGATCCCTGCTCGGGCCATTCCTCTGAGCTTAATTTCAAAGTATCTCGTTGACTACAATCTTCACTCCAATGCCGAGATATCTCGTCCTGAGCACCTCTTATATCGACCATCCGTGATGAACACAAGGATGTTAAAAGATCTTAATTTTATCAATTCTCCTCTAGCTTTAAATGATCCGCCTGCTGGCGAGGAACCTATGTCAAAAGCAGAGGGGAAAAGACCAATAGAATAGGAATTTTTGATGTAATAGTTAGTATACATGTCAATGTAACTGTAATTTATTTTGAATTCAATGAAAGATTTTCATTTTTGTTTGCAAATCTTAATTGCTATTGTATTATCAAACACTTTATATTTGTGCATATCTGTTAAAAAGATAACAATATTGTGTTGTTTGTCGACCAACTCAGTAATAATTAAAAAGTTAATGTTGCTCGATCACTTAATAATAAAGTCACGAGTATAAAAAATGTTTAAAATTTTTCTAACCAACCAAGGTTGTTAAATTATGCTTGTTGACCAACTACAGTTAGTGGGTTTTTATCCCCGACCAGCCATAGTTAATAAATTTTTCTTAAATGTTTCCGACCAACCAAGGTCAGTAAATTTTCCTTGTCGACCAACTACAGTTGGTGGGTTTTTATCCCCGACCAGCCATAGTTAGCAACTTTTGCACTTTCTGGAATAATCTTACCTCCCGACCAACATAAGTTGGCATTTTCGAGAATAAATGTACCTCCCGACCAACATAAGTTGGCATTTTTGAGAATATTTTGTTTTCTAGCCAAACAGGTTGGCATTTTTAGGAATATTTTGTTTCCTAGCCAAACAGGTTGGCATTTTTAGGAATATTTTGTTTCCTAACCAAACGGGTTGGCATTTTTAGGAATATTTTGTTTCCTAACCAAACGGGTTGGCATTTTTAGGAATATTTTGTTTCCTAGCCAAACGGTTTGACATTTTTAGGAATATTTTGTTTCCTAGCCAAATAGGTTGACATTTTTAGGAATATTTTATTTCCTAACCAACCGAAGTTGGCATTTTTAGGAATATTTTGTTTCCTAACCAAACGAAGTTGGCATTTTTAGGAATATTTTGCTGAGCAGCCTGAGCTTTGTCGAGTAGTGTGTAGCACTAGTATTCCCCGAAAAATTCTCAATAAACGGAGAGACTTTGGCAGAATATCTTCATTTTATTCATACTGATGGAATTGTCTTACATATACATCACTGATAATACTTGCGCAGGTGCTCTGCGTTCCATGCATTCTTAAACTCCTCCCCCTCTAGAGTTGATATTCGGTAAGTTCCTGGTCGAACAACTTCTGTAACTCGGTATGGTCCATGCCAATTTGCCTCCAGTTTGTTGTGCTTTTGAATTACTTTCTTCAACACATAGTCTCCTTCTTTCAGGTCGTATTTCTTCACCCTCTTGTTGTAAAACAAAGTTGTTCGCTGCTGGTAAGCAGCATTTCTAATGGCTGCTTCTTCTCTGACCTCCTCGAGCATGTCTAAATCCAATCTTCTCATTAAGTCGCTAACAGGGGAATTGAAATTCAGTGCCTGTGTGTTGGGAGGCCCAACTCGGCAGGTATAACGGCTTTAGTTCCAAACGCCAGCATATATGGTGTTTCTCCAGTTGCTACTCGGGGAGTAGTTCGGTAAGCCCAGAGTACTGTTTGTAGCTCGTTGATCCAATTCGATTTTGCATCATCCAGTCTTTTCTTCAAGCCATTTAGCAGTGTTATGTTTGTCACTTCAGTTTGCCCATTGCTTTGAGGATGGCTTGGTGCTGAGTGGACCTTCAAAATGTTTGACTGATGACAATAGGCGGCAAACTCCTTGTTATCAAATTGTGTTCCATGGTCTGTGATGAAGGCATGAGGGAGACCATATCGGCAAATGATGTTATTCCAAACAAATTGGTACACCTTCTCGTACGTCATGTCAATGAGTGGCTCAGCTTCTACCCACTTAGTAAAATAATCCACTGTGACGACGAGATACTTGAACCTTCCTCGGGTCGTTGGCAGTGGCCCAACCAAATCAATTCCCCACATGGAAAATGGCCAAGGGGAAGTTATGGGTGTCAACAATGCTTGTGGAGTTCTTCGGATGGAGGAAAAGCGCTGGCACTTGTCACACTTCTTGGTATAGGCTATACAATTAACCCTCATCATCGGCCAGTAGTATCTCTGCGTCATCACCCTTTGCAAAAGCGTTCGACCTGCTACATGTGCTCCACAGGACCCTTCATGGATTTCTTCAATTAATTCTTTCACCTCGGAGGGATGTACGCATCTCTGCAAACCTGCCATAATTCCTCGTCTATATAAAATACCATTAGTCAATACATACCGAGCAACTTTAAACTTCAATTTCTTGGCTGCGAGCTTGTCAATTGGCAATTCTCCCTTCTCAATATATGCCCTGATGGGATCCATCCAAGATGGTCCTAAATCAAGGGTGATAAAGTTTATCGTCAAATCTTCATCTATACTCCGACCAGCCAATACTTCAATTGGGATTATTCGTCGTAGCTCGGTACGAGTAGCTGATGTTAATCGAGCTAGGGCGTCTGCTTTCGCATTCTCCATTCTCGGTATTCTGATCAGCTGAATAACGGCAAATTTTGACACCAGCTCCTTTGCTTTTGCATGATATCTGATCATTAATTCTCCTCTAACAGCATATACTCCCATCATTTGGTTTACGATCAATTGAGAGTCACTGAAGATCACAACCTGCTGCGCCTCCATAATTTTTGCCAAATTAAGCCCTGCAATCATGGCCTCATACTCAGCCTCATTGTTGGAAGCTTTGAATTGGAAACGCAAGGCGTATTCCATGTCGACCTTATCCAGAGTGATCAAAACTATCCCCGCGCCACATCCTGCAGTGCAAGATAAGCCATCTACATATAGCCTCCATATAGGTAACTCGTCTTCAAATTTCTGATCAGTCAGAGTTCCTCGGTGAAATATTTGCTGCTTCCTTTCCTCTTCGGATTTTTCTTGCTCTTCGTCGATCATTTCTTCTTACCCTTTTACCAACCGGAGTTGGTCTGAGCTCGAATTCAATGACCCTGTAACATCCACTTGCCCTTTTACCAACCGGAGTTGGTCTGAGCTAGTGTTTGTTGATCCTGTAACATCCATAAGTTGATCAGCGAGCAACTCTTGTTCCTCGTCCAGAGTCCTCACAACTATCTCTGCATCACATCCTTTAACATCCACACGCTCTTTTACCAATTGGAATTGGTCTGAGCTTATGTTTTTTGATCCTATAACATCCACAGGTTGATCAGCGAGCAACTTTTGCTCCTCGGCGGTATCAGGATAGGTGAACTCCGCTATAAAATCTGCTACAGCCTGCCCTTTTAATGATGATCTGGGTTCATAAATTATATCATATTCACCGAGCTCTATTGCCCAGTACATCAATCTCCCTGATTTTTCTGGCTTATGAAGGGCTTGTCTCAATGGCACATCGGTATATACTACTATAGTATGAGCCTGGAAGTATGGCCTCATTCTCCTACTTGCCTCAATCAGCGCCAGTGCCAATTTCTCCAGCCTTGGATATCTGATCTCTACTCCTCGGAAGGCCTTACTTGTGTAGTAAATTGGATTTTGTACTCCATTCTCCACTCTGATCAATGCCGAGCTAACTGCATTTTTGGACACTGCAAGGTACAAGTATAATTTTTCTCCCATCACCAGCCTAGACAATAGTGGAGGTGCTCCCAAGTATTTCTTCAAGTCTTGAAAAGCCTTCTCACATTCATCATTCCACTCAAAAGTCTTTCTGAGTGTCTTGAAGAATGGGAGACATCTATCAGTTGCTCGTGACACAAATCTGTTGAGTGCTGCTACTCGTCCTGTAAGACTTTGCACCTCTTTCTTCGTCGTTGGAGATCGCAACCCTAATAGAGCTTTGATCTTTTCAGGATTTACTTCAATGCCTCGTTGATTGACAATGTACCTGAGGAACATGCCTTCTCGTACTCCAAATATGCACTTTGTCGGGTTCAGCTTCATTTGATATTTATCCAGTTGATCAAAAGTCTGACTTAAGTCAACTAGATGATCGGAAGCTTTCTTGCTCTTTGTCAGCATGTCGTCAACATAGACTTCCATATTATCACTGATTTGTTCAGCAAAGACCTTGTTCATCAGCCTCTGATATGTCGCACCTGCATTTTTCAAACCAAAAGGCATAACATTATAACAATAAGTTCCCCTAGGGGTAATGAAATAAGTACTCTCCCTATCTTCAGGTTTCATTTTGATCTAATTGTAACCAGAATAAGCATCCATGAAGCTCAGCAACTCGTGTCCCGAGGTAGCATCCACCAGTTGATCAATTCGGGGCAATGGAAAGTGATCCTTTGGGCATGCTTTGTTGAGGTCGGTGAAGTTTACACACATTCTCCACTTGTTGTTGTTCTTCTTTACCATCACCACATTAGCTAACCAATCTGGATATTTAACATCTTCAATGAAACAAGCTTTCTGGAGCTTCTCGACTTCCTCCTGTATAGCTTGATTCTTCTCGGGACTGAATACTCTTCTTCTCTGCTTTACAGGCTTGATCTCTTTATTCACATTGAGCTCGTGACATAAGAAGTTTGGGTCTATCCCAGGCATATCTTCATGACTCCATGCAAAAGTTTGTCTTCTGCTTCTAAGGAAAGTTATCAATTCTTGTTTTAATGAGGCTTCCAACGATGAACCTATTTGAGTAGTTCGCTCAGGGTGCTCGTCGTCCAGAATGATGTTTTCAGTAGCTTCCACCACTTGACCCTTCACGAGTTGCGACTCATCTCGAGGATCCAGTGTTTCAATTTCTGCACCTTCATCCACTTGATAGGTAGTAGTCTTTTTCTTTGTTTCTTCCAGTTGTTCTTGCTCGGCGGATGAATAATAGCATTCCCGAGCTACTTTTTGATCACCTTTCACAACTCCTACTCCAAAGTTTGTTGGAAATTTTAGGCACCGATGCACTGTAGATGGTACAACCTCGAACTTCTTCAATCCTACTCTTCCCATGATGATATTGTACGATGATTGGACATTCTTATCCATCACGAAGAAACGTATTCTTTCTGTCCGACAAACAGGCCACGTACCAATGAATATATCCAACTTGATCGTCCCAAGTGGAAATACTTTCTCGCCAGTAAAATCGATGAGGGGTCTGTGGTAAGGCTCCAGTTGAGATAGCTTTAGATTTAAACTATCGAAACACGAGTAGAACATGATGTCTGCCGAGCTACCATTGTCGACCAGCACTCTTGAAATCATTACCTCCTTCATTCTCATCTTGATCACCAGTGAATCATCGTGAGGATATAAAACACCTGCAAGGTCATTTTTTGAAAAACCGATGACCAATTTCTCCTTGTTCACCTTTCTCGGGTGATCTTCCTCAGCTAGATTTATTTGCTGAATGTACGAGCAAGCTTGAGCCTCACCGAGGTAAGCTTTTCTTTCTGCAGTAAGGTCTCCTCCTCCTGCATCTCCTCCTGTAATAACATTACAATCAAATGACCCAAAGCGTATTGAAAATACCTCTCGTTCTGGCTGCCTCGGTTTCTTGGGAAGATCGGGGTCATCCTCTGGATCAACTTCATGGTTTCTCTTCTTGTTCTCCTCTGCTCGACGAGGAGATCTAGACATCTCTCTAGTTCGGTCGTTGTTTCTTCTTTCGCCTCCCCGATCAACATACTTTGCTAGCTTTCCTCGTCGGATGAGTGTTTCAATCTCATTCTGAAGAGCTATGCAATTTTTGGTCATATGGCCATGATCCTTGTGGAACTCGCAATATTTTTCCCTATTCCTCGCGTCAGGGTCTACCTTCATCTTCTTTGGCCAGTTTAACTCCTCGCTGTTCTTAATTTCTTCCAGGACGTGGTTGATATTTGCCTTCAAAGGTGTGTAATTATCAAATTTCCTCAAGACCTCCCATGACGACCTATTTTTGGATTGTTTGTCACCACCATTGTTCTTATGTTCTTTCTTCTTAGCTTTATCACCTTCCACCTTGGTTTCTTTGGCGTCCATATTCTTCTTCGCAGACATAGCCTCCTCGGCATTCATAATCTTGGACGCTTTTCCCATCAGGTCCGACATGGTTCGAGGTGGATCTTTGGCCAAAGTGTAGTACAACTTGTTTGGCAGTAGTCCACTCATCAAAGCAGTAATCGCTGTCTTCTCCTCATAATCAATGACTTCGAGTTTCTCGTTATTAAAACGAGTTATATAATCTCTGGTACTCTCACCAGCTTTTTGTCTAACACTTAACAAATGTGCTACTCGTTTAACTGGCTTTGCCCCAACGCAAAAATTTCCAATGAATAACTCGGCCAGTTGAAAGAAAGTTGAGATCTTACCCCAAGGAAGATTATTATACCATATCTGAGCAGATCCGGTAAGAGTTCCCGAGAATGCCCTGCATCTCATCTCGTCTGGGACAACATATATGTCGGCAACAGCTTGATATTGTTCTATATGAAGAACATGATCAGTCTTTCCATCATACTTGGGAGTCACAACAGGTGCTTTGAACTTTGATGGTGTTGGAAAATCAACAATGTCCTGGACAAAAGGTGTTCCTCGAACAAAGGTTCGTTGTAGAGGGTTCTTGGCCCTAGCCATTTCCCCTAATCTATCCTCCAGCCTCTGAATAGATCCTTTCCATGCATCATTTCCTTCCTCGGGCCTATTGGTTCGAGCAACTGATCGCGTTGAAGTGGCTTCCTGGGATTTATCTTGACGAGCAGCTGGTCGGTCATAGGATCTATCTTGACGAGCAGTTGGTCGCGACTGGGCAGATCCTTCCCTTAAATATGATGGTCGTCGAAAGCTCCTCGACGCTGCATTAAGAGGACTTTTGTTCCTCCTAGGGCCTAATCGGTCGAAAGGAGAAACCCTACTTAATCTTTCCAATACGCTGGTCCTTTCTGGGGAGAGGGTGACACGTTGTTCAGTATTTGTGGCTCGCACTGACGAAGTTCGTCCGGGTTGATAAGAAAAATCTTCAGATTCCTCATTGCGATATGAATTAGTACGCCTAGTACGTGAAGAAGGCGCACGGTTATTTCTTTGAATGCTTCGTGGTCCGGAATGGGCTGATGCACCGCCATGGAGGGTTTGGATGAGTTGTCACATTGTTTCTTGCATGACGGTCTGGCCCTGAGCCAGATTTTCCATTATTCCAGTCAGATCTGGAATAATTGGTGGAGCAGATGGATTTGGAGGGGTTCCAGCGTTTCGATTGCTGGATTCAGGAATATCAGTCATTGGTAATGGATTGTTTTTGATGAAAAACGATATTATCAGTCGTTTCCCACAGACGGCGCCAATCTGTTGATGTAAAAAATTAGATCACTCTAATGATTCAATCACAGATAAATAAATGAGACAAAAGATTTTAAAGTGGTTCAGCCTTATAAGAATGACCTACGTCCACTGTTGTGTTATTGCTGAGTGTTTAGGAATTCTTGATTACAAGTTCTTTCAAGAAATTCCTCTCTCGATTCCAGGGTTTGGATCCGGGATCCCCTACAATGAGGATTGTACAATGTATTTATAGCCCTGAGGTTGTAATGTGAAAGGGTAATACATTAAATGATATACATATGAAAGGGTAATACATTTAATGCCCCTTTTTGCGTGTGCGTCTGAATGATAAGCATTTGATGAGCAGTTAAACTGTTGGTATCCCGCTTCGAGGTGCAGCTCGGACCGCTTGAGCTTATCGGTGCTAAAGAGTTCCTAGGAGAGGTCTGTTCCTCGGAGTAACATGGTTCCTCGGAGCGTGTGATCATCTCGGAAGTGCTTGTTGTTGCCATGTAGATAGCCACGTGTCTTCATATGATTGGTCCATGTCAGCAGATTAAATTTGGTATCAACAATCATCGTTTAAATCGAGTTTTCTGAGTAGCGAACCAAACGGACCCTCAATTATAATATTTTTGTGTTATAATCAAGTTTTTCAGAAAACAACTTAAGGGTGTTTTATAACTTTTGTTTTTTATTTTTCAACTCAGAATTATTCATTATTTATATTTTAATGCATTTATACCTTAATACATAATATACACATAATACATTAATATCTGTGTACTTCTTATAAATAAAAAATATATATGTGCATGTACACAAAATTACGTATGGAATAATATAAAGTTAAATAATATTATCAATATATACATGATACTTATATATAGTTTTATATATGTATTATTATCAATTCATGTATGTTTATACTTTTATAGTGAATTATACATGCAATATCATATATATATATATAGACACACACACACACATGTATAATATAAATATACATATTTGCCAATTTTTTCAAAATTTCAAAAAACTATATATAAAATCAAGTTTATCAAACACGCACCAATAATTATAAATATAAAAAACTGTATTTAAAAACAACATTTAAATCGATTTTTCTGAGTACAAAATCAAATGGTCCTTAATAACCTCTTGTTAAGCATTTTAAAAAATAAAATAAATGTAAAAGTTAGTCGAATATTACAACATTTACTTCAATACAATAAATATAAATATTTATAATAATATTAAATTATCGATCAAATTATAGAAGCATTTTTTTTTTGCGCATACTGTAACGTGATACATGTCCGGTGTTTATTATTAAAACGAGGGAACGATAACTCACCGACTTGGTCCTACATTGTCTCATCTCATCTCATATTTGATTACAAAGTTGTCCCCTCTTTAAAAGCCCCCAAATCGGGTGTCCAAAGTTAGGCGTGTGAAACAATGGAGAATTCGTCGTCAATTTCACCCTACGAAAAGCTGGATCGGTTAGCAGTGTGGGTGGGCACCAGCGTGGCCTCAGCGTTTTTCGCGTCCCTGGAACGCTGTTCATGCGTTAACCTCAACACCTCAGATACCGATGACGAGGAAGAACACGAAGAGGCCAAAGATCGTCCTCTCATGCTCACCAATCTTCAAAATAACAATTCCATGACCACCTCTGTTGATAAGCTACCCGTTTGATTTCATTTCATTCCTCCAAAGGTTTCTCATCTGGGTTGCTCTTGCCTCTTTTATATGTTTGGCTTCATTAATGTAATATCACTTTTTCTCTTCAAATTCTAACTTTTTGTGGTGTTTTTGGATGGTTATATATACGAATTTGGGTTATCTATCATTTCATTCTTTTTCAATGCTAGCTTCATCTTATATATGATTTCACCTTTCTGGAAATGCAACTTGTAAGTTTTATTTTGCCTCCTAAGAGTGGGGGGTTGAGTCTAATTATGAAATTATCTTAGGGGTAAAGTGTAAAAAATCCAAAAATAACAACACCATTTGATCTGATTTGATCTTTTATCTGTGTTTGTATAGGTATCACTTTTTGTTTAATATTGTGTTAAATCTGTTGGTGATAGTCGATCTTCTTCGTTGGGATTCGTTATGTTTTTGGTAGATGTTTGAATATACCAATGCGGGATCTGTATTTTCCGAATGATTTTGGTCTATCTATAGGATTCATTTTTAGAATGAAATAGATAAACGCTTCTTGCTAAAAACGGCGACAACTTTGGATTTGGATTTGGTCCGACATTGTATTTCAAGTCCCTCTTGTATCTCATTGCTATCAAACACCCAAACAACCCCCCCTGTAAATTTACTTCCCTAGGTCTTTTTCGCCATTCCTAAATTTCTCTACCCAAACAACAAAAACGGAGAATTCGACCCCAATTTCACCCTATGAAAAGCTCAATCGCTTAGCAATCGAACGTGGCCTCAGCATTTTACGTGTCTCTGGAACGTTTTTCTTGTGTAAATTTAAACACCTCAATACGGAATTCCCATGTTGAAAATAGCAATAACAATGCTATGACCACTTCTGTTTATAAGCTACCCGTTTGATTTGATTGGTCCAAGGGTTTCTCACGTGGGTTGGTGTTGTATCTTTTATATTTGTGAGATCATAAATGCATCACCTTTTGTTAATTGTTATGTTGAAATTGTAACAGTCGGTTTTTGTTGTGTTTTTGGATGGTTAAATATACGAATTTGGGTTGTGTATGATTTGATGTACATGTTTGATTCTTTTTTAATGTTGGCTTGATCCTGAATATAATTTGAGCTTAGAATGATTGTTCTGGAAATGGAGCTCTAATTGGATTTTTGACTTTGCCCCCTAAAAATTAAAAAATAGGCTTGCCATGCGCACGTGCTTTAACCCATTTGTACCTTGTGGATTGGGGGCTTTAAGTCTAATTATAAAATTATCAAGGATAAAGTAAAAATACCCCCAAAATAACAACAATGCCACCTCTGTTGATAAGATACCTGTTTTTTTTCTTCTTAAATGTATCACTTTTTGTTGCAACATTGTGTTGGTACTGCTGGTAATAGTCGTTCTTCGTGGGATATGTTATGTTTTTGGTAGATGTTTGAATATACCAATGTGGGTTATGTATCATGTGTATGGCTTGGTCTATTTATTTGATTTCCTTTTAATGTTAGCTTGATCCCATATGTAGAAAGATCATTCTGGAAATGGAGTTTATTTGGTTTTTTTAAGACATTATTAATGTTAGCCCCCAAAGATAATTGCATTATTATACTTACCTCCTAGAAGTTAGAAAATATGACTTACCCTGTTAATGTGCATTAACCCGCTTGTACCTTATACACGCGCTGGGGTAATCTCCAATCCTACATTGAAAACAACAATAACAATGCGATGACCACTTCTGTTGATAAGCTACCCGTTTGATTTGATTAATCCAAGGGTATCTCATGTGGGTTGGTGTTGCATCTATTATATGTATGAGTTCGTAAAATTTTGTTTTTGTTGTAATGTTGTGTTAAATTTTATTGTAATAGTATTTCTCACTTGGGTAAATCTTTTGATTACTGTTCGTATCTGCATGCGTCTTTTTTTATTTATTTCATAAATGTATCACTTTTGTTGTAATGTTGTGATGAATTTTATTGTAATAGTATATTTTTTTTGTCGGTATTGAATGTACCAATTTGGGTTGTGTATGATTTGATGTATTTGTTTGATTCTTTTTTATTGTTAGCTTGATCCTATATATATATTTGTTCTTTGCATGACTGTTCTGGAAATGGATTTTAATTATTTATTATTTTATTTTTAATACTTTGCCCCATAAGGTAATTGCATAGTTAGACTAAAAATTCAAAAATTAGACTCACCACTCGCATGTGCACTAACCCATTTGCACCTCGTTCATTTTGGGGTGGGTGGGGTAAGTCTACTTGTGAGATTATAAAAAGGGGTAAAGTCAAAAGTACCCAAAAATAATAACAATGCAACCTCTGTTGATAAGCTGATAGGCTACCTGTTTGATTTGATTGCTCCATGGATTTCTCATTTTGGTTGGTTTATCTTTTATATGTATGAGTTCATATATGTATCACTTTTTCTTATAATATTGTGTTGACATGTGTTTGTTGTTGGGATTTGTTATGGTTTTGGTAGATGTTTGAATATCCCAATGGGGGTTCTGTATTTTATGTATGGTTTGGTCTATTTATTTGATTTGTTTTTTATGTTAGCTTGATCCCATATGTAGAAAGATCATTCTGGAAATGGATTTTTTTTCTTCTTCAAGTTTTTACTTTGCTCCCTAAAATAAATGGGTAATTAGACATACTCCTTAGAAAAATTAGACATACTCTGCTCATGTGCATGAACCCGCATGCGCCAAGTCTAATTTTTGAACTTCTAGGGGGCAAGTCTTATTAGTGATTTTCTTAGGGGGTTAAAGTAAAAAATACTCAATAATAGCAAAGAAATTTCTGTGGATTAAATCCTTGATTGATCCAAGGATTTCTCACGTGGGTAAATATTTTTATTTCTGTTTGTATATGCATGAGTTCTAATTTTATTTCATAAATGAATCAGTTTTTGTTTTGTTGAAATTGTTATAGTCGTTTTTTGTTGGGATTTGTTATGTTTTAGATGTTTAAATATTCCAATGTGGGTTAGGTATGATTTAATGTATTTGTTTGATTTTTTTTTTAATGTTAGCTTGATCCTATATATTATTTGATTATTGGTGCTTAGAATGATTGATCTGGAAATAGTGCTTTAATTGGCTTTTTGACTTTGCCCCCTAAGATAATTGCATAGTTAGACTTGCACCGAATTCGAAAATTAGACTCACCACGTGCATGTGCATTAACCCATTTGTACCTTTTGCATGGGGGAGAGAGGGGGGGGGGGGGATTTTGTCTGATTATGAAATAATTTAAGGGATAAAGTAGAAAACACCCCCCAAAAAACTCCAAAATAACAACAATGCCACCTCTGTTGGTAGCTTACCTGTTTGATTTTCATTCAAGGGTTTCTCATATTTGTTGGTATATCTTTTATACCTATTCGTATAGGTATGATTTTTGTTTTTTGTCGTAAATGTATCACTTTTTGTTGTAATATTGTGTTAAATCTGTTGGTAATAGTTGTTATTCGTTGGGATTTGTTATGTTTTTGGTAGATGTTTGAATATACCAATGTGAGTTCTGTATTTTCCGTATGATTTTGGTCTATTTATTTGATTCATTTTTAGTGTTAGATTGATACTATATGTAAAAAGAATATTATGGAAATGGAGTTTAATTGGATAATTACACTTGCCCCCCTAAAAGTTCAATTATTAGACTTACCCCCCATTGTGCACTAACCCACTTGTACCTTATACACGCGTGGGGGTAAATTTAGGGGGTAACGTAGGAAAAAGTCACCAATAATAACAATGCTACCTCTGTTGATAAGCTCCCTGTTTGATCTGATTCATCCAAGGGTTTCTCATATTGGTATATCTTCTCATATTGATATATCTTCTATCTATATTCGTATATGTATGAGATTTTTTTATTTTTGATTTGTAATGGGTTAGTTTTTGTTTGAATTTCTAATGTTTTTTGGTGGATAGTTAAATCTATCAATTTGGGTTTCTGAATTTTATATATGATTTGGTGTATATTTTTGATTGATCACAGAATGATCCTTATGGAATTGGAGAATTGTTTTGTTTTTTTGACGCTGCCTTCAAATATAATTGCTTAATTACACTTGCACCGTAAGATTACCACCTACCATGTGCCCTAACTTGCTTGTACCTTGTACACACGCACGGTAAGTGTAATTTTGAACTCCTAGGGAGAAATTGTAAATATGCAATTATCTTGTGTGTGTGTGTGTGTGGGGGGGGGGGGGGGGGGGGGGAGTTGGGTTGGGTGGGTTGGGGTGGGGTGGGGGTGTGTAAGAAGAGCCCATCAATAACAACAATGCCACCTCTGTTCATTAGCTCCCTGCTCGATCAGATTCATCCAAGAATTTCTTATATTGCTATATCTCATTCGTGTGTGAGTTTTCTTCTTGTAATGGGTTAGATTTTGTTAAGTTTTTGGTAAATGTTTAAATCTACCTATGTGGGTTTCTGTATTTTATCTGTATGTATGATTTGCTCTATTGAGCATAGAAAGATCCTTATGCAAATAGAGTTTTTAATTTAGTCTGTAGTCTTTACTCCCCAAGAGAATTGCGTAGCTACACTTAGCCCCCTAGAAGTTCAACAATTAGACTTACCCCACCAATGTGCATCAGCCCACCTCGGCTTGTATATAATACATGCGCGGGGTGAGTCTAATTGAACCTTGTAGGAGGTAATTTCCGTGTACATTACAAACGCGCGAGGGTAAGCCAAAAGAACTCGCCAATAAAAACTATGCTACCTCTGTTGATAATTTCCATTTTTGATCGATCTGTTGACTTGTCATATGGGTATATCTTCTGACGTAAACTACACGCCAATGGATAAAAAGAAATACCAAATCCTAACTTTAGAGAGAGAATAAAAAATTGTCATATATTTCAAGAATGGGAAAAGTAAGTACAAATGTGATTACATGGGGTATTTATATGGAAATGATTACTTGCTAATCAAGTAATTAGCTAAAATGACTAAAGCGACCAACTAACAATAAAAGAATGTCAAATTAGCCCCAAACATGTTTGGAGACTAATGAAGGAAAGAAAATGCCTAAAAAGAACTAAAAATAGAAAGTAGAAATAAAATGACAAATAAAAGGAAAATAACAATGGATTCCAATCATCCTCCCCGCCTTTGAAAAGCTTGTTCTCGAGCGTAGGAGATGAACGGCAAGAAAGCAAGTCAGCGATCAAAGAGATCTCCAGTAGATGGAAGGGCCGTCCTCGGACACGTCCTCTGTACCGGCTTGCAATAGTTCCATGTCGAATAGGAACACAACCCAAATATGGCCGATCAACAAAATCTTGGTCCCGGAGTCCCGTGATGAGCCTTCTTAATACCAACATGCGAAAAATATCAACCAAGTGTATATCATACGTCAACAAAAATGGGTCATACCCACCATCAATCACATCACCCAGGGGTGGCAATTCGGGTTAAAAGTGTCATTTTCGGGTCGCATTGATTTTTATTTTAGTATTATTTTTGGATACTCTCAAATCTATATAAGCTAATCGTGTCATATTCGGGTTATTTCGGGTTATTACCGTAAACGGGTTATCGGGTCAAAAATTGCCAGCCCTCCTCATCCCTGGTAGATCTATCAACCACTGATCCATCCTCGTCCAACTGATCATTCCTTCTCCTAAAGATTGGGAAGAAATCTCCCAAATCAAATGTTTTCTGCTCACGAAAGTGTGTGCGAGTCACCCAGCCATCCTCATAAAAAATGTCAAAAAAATCCCCAATATACAACCAAATTTCGTCGTTTTGGTCTTTCTTGCAATCAACTGGCTTGGGAGGGGAGTTTTTATCGTTGATTTGACCCGATTGGATGAATGAGGGAGGAAGAATAAATGGGTGAAGCAACCAATCTTGAACTAGCCGCCGATAATCTTGAATTGAGCTTCGGGAGTTAAACGGGTGGAAACGTAATTTTCTTGATGTTTGGGGGTTGAAAAATGGTTCGGGTAGGAGCCCACGGGTTGAGGGTTTGGGGCGGAAGTTGGGTGGGGCAGATTTAGGGTTTCGTTTGGTGCCGTTCGAAAGGAATTTTGGCCGGAGCAAGGACGGGAAATCGGATGGGGGCTGTTGGGTGGCGGTAGTGTTTCATTTGGGTTCGAAATGGGTTGACCCAGGTTTTTCAGTGGGTTTTGGACAGACGTGGCAGCTAGGGTAGGCTTTCTGGGGTTGGAGGCAGTCGTGGGAGGGCTGCGATTGGCTAGGTTGCTGCTGATAGTTGTTATTGTAGTAACCTGCATATCCCGTGTTACCATATCCATAAGGATCCGTGCTTGGGTAAGTTGGATAGGAGTGTTTGCTGTTACAGAACTCGTAGCGGGGATAATGGATGATGCATTCGATCCAACTTGAATGTTCCTTAAGGGCTGCAGGGGGCTGCGAAGGCAGTAAGGGTAAAATTGTGGGCTGCCGCACAGGTTAGGGGTGGGGCTGCATTAGATTTAGGGTTTGGAGATGGGTAAGCTACTGGGTAGAGGTAGATAGAGGCTAGGGCAGTGGTGGAGGTAGGAGTGGTGATGAGGCGGAAGTGGGGGTCAACGTTTTTGAGTGTTTTTGCTCCATTTTTGATCGCCTTTTAATTTTTGAATCCCCTACTATCGTTGTTTGGATTTCTTTAGAGTCATCGAGAGAATAGCGTACGATTTTGATAATCTACACACTAACACCAATGTTTGGAGCGACACTCGCTATGATACTAATTTTAACGTAAAATACACGCTAATTGCTAAAAAGAAATATCAAACCCTAACTTTAGAGAGAATAAAAAATTGTCTTATATTTCAAGAATGGGAAAAGTAAGTACAAATGAGATTACATGGCATGGGGTATTTATATGGAAATGATTACATACTAATCAAGTAATTAGTTAAAAGGACTAAAAGGACCGACTTAAAATAAAAGAATTTCAAATTAGTCCCAGACATGCTTGGAGATTCATTAAGGAAAGAAAATACCTAAAAAGAACTAAAAATAGAAAATAGAAATAAAATGACAAATAAAAGGAAAATAACAATTGATTCCCATCATCTTCTCTCTGTATTCGTATATGTATGTATTCATAAACGTATTACTTTTTTTTGCAATTTTCTGTTGAATACTGTTGGTAATAGTTGTTTATTTTGATGGGGTTTGTTATGTTTTTGGTAGATGGTTGAATATACAAATATGGGCTTTGTGTTTTTCATATGACTTTGGTTTATTTATTTGATTCATTTTTAATGTTAGCTTGATTCCGTATGTTATTTGAGTATAGAAAGATCCTTCTGGAAATGGTTTGTATAATTAGACTTGCCCCTAGAATTCAAAGAATTAAATTACCTCCTAGACTTGCAAAAATTAGACTTTACCCTTGTCGTATGCATTATTGATGTGAATCGAGGGCATAATTGTCATTTTTTGGGCATATGTGTATTTTTACTTTCTTTTTGTTATTTTTCTTTCATTTTTTTGCCTTAGTATTTAGAGGGAGTAGTAATGACATTTTTGTAATTAGGGCCTTAGCTTAGACCCTAAGCAACTCCTCCAAGTAAGCCTCCTTTGAGGTAGACTTCAATTTCGAATAGAAAATAGTATCACTCTCTAAAGGTGTGTGTTAGATATTTTTTAGGAGCCTTTTAATGTGTAGTTTACGTAAAATTGGTATCAAAGCGGGTGTCGCTCCAACATTGGTGTTTGGTGTATCGGTGTGTTTTATCAAATCGTACGCTAATCGCAATGGCTCCTAAAAAATCCAAACATGAAGAAATTTAAGAGTTGAGACAAGAGTTAGGGCACAAAATGGATCAACAAGCTCTAGATTTCAACAAGAAATTTGACGCGCTACTCCAACTCTGCTTTACGAAACAACAATCCACCACAACCACCCTTCCTCAACCCATACCCGCTGCTCTAACCCTAGTTTCCCCCTAAACCACCAACTCTTACCACCCTATGGCCCTACTGATCCAACCTAACCCTACCCTGCTGCCAGCGAACCACATAACTATAACCCCACCCTCGCCGCTACCCTCTCCTGTTCGACGGCGAACTACCTTACCCTTGTCGCCAACCACCGCTCCGACGCACCAAAAAAACCACCTCCCCCTCTCCTGGCTTGACCCCCGACCCAGTAAAGCAGTCCTTGCCCGCTTCCGACCCGGGTCCACCACCAGAGAGTGCCTCAGGGGCTAGGGCCTGCCGACCCAGGCACCAACCCACTCCTTTCCCCCCGCCCTTCATTGACACCAGTCCGTGTCCCCTAGTCACCAAAAAATCCCCAAATACCCGGCCGAACCCATTCAGCACTAGATTTCAGCCCTCACCCATGTTAACCCGACCCACAAAATACCCTTCCCAACCCTTGCCCTAAACCCCCCGCTTTTTTTGGGCCATCCACCTCGTTTCAGCCCTCGACCCTCTTCAACCCACCCATCGGGCAACCCGAATCATTTCCCCACCTCTTCGTTGTTCCAACCCCTCAGCCAAATGCATATCCCAACCACCTCGGATTTTTCGACTCCCCCAGAGGCGTGGACCACCATTTTGGGATCCTCAGCCACCCACCCGACCCCGGCTCATGTTGTCCATGCAACCCCACCATTCCGATTGATCCTCGACAGGATACACGTCCCTCCCCCATTACATCATACTGTCTCCCACCACGCCCTTTCAGTACACCACTCTGATTCTACCTCATCCTTCTCCGATTTCGGGGATAGCCACCTCAGTGTTTTTAGAGTGGATACCTCCACTCCCACCTAATGCCCATCGCTTTGCACCAATGTTTAAAAAGGCGAAAGGCGAGGCGTTTGAGGCGTAAGCCTCACTGAAAAGAAAAGAAAAAAGAGCAAAATAATATTTAAAAAATACTAATAAAACCATAAAAATAAAATAACAAAGAAATATAAAATAAAACTACAAAAAAGGCCTCCTTGAGGACTTTCTCACGTAGTTTGACATTTTTTTGTTCCCCCGAGATAACTTTTTAAAATAAAAGTAATTTGAGAAAATTAATTTTATCATATTGGTTATTTTACAATATGACAATAAATTAATCTATGCAAACTCATATTGGCAAAATTATTTTTTTAGCTTCATTCACATATTGGTTATTTTATAATATGACAATAAATTAATCAATGCAACTTAACAAGCAAATTTATTAAAAAAACATTGATTTTCAAGCTAATATTAAAAAAAAAACAGCAATTTTATTAAAAAAAATAATAAAACATATCAACCTAAGTTTATTAAAAAAAATAGCAACCTTTAAAATATATTTAGTTTAGTTAAAGAAAACAGATTAATCTAAGTTGAAAACCAAAAAACAGAAACCTTTTAAAAAAAACAGAAACCTTTTAAAAAAAAGTCATATTGAAGTTAGTACATGTATTTCAAACAAAATCAAATTGACAAAATCAGTTTTTTAAGTTTCATTAACATATTGGTTATTTTTTAAAAATTTCTCTTAAGTTACAGTAGTAAATAGTACATGCTAAGTGCAGTTTAAGAAATAAAAAAAATAAAAAAAAATAAAAGTTAGTAGATTAAAACAACATTTTTTTAAAAGTTAAGTGCAGTTTTAGAAAAATGAAGAACTTTAACCTTTAAGAAAACAAACTTAGTGATGGAAGAAGATTTTTTTTTTCCCGCGCCTCAGCAAAAAGGCGCGAGGCGCATCGAGGCGTAAGCCTCAAATTCAACCCTGAGGCTTAAGTCTCGAGCCATTTTTTGCCCGCCTCGCCTCGAGGCGTAAGCCTCAAATGCCCTTTTAAACATTGCTTTGCACCACTACATAACCGACACTATTTTCATTGCGGTGAGCGTGGCCATTTGATTGGCGCGTGTCGCTATTATCCTCGCGCCCTCTTAGCACCTCTCGTGCCCCAGCACTATTATCTTCCTCATCCACCACCTGCACAGATGCCACCCCTTACTGATTGTGTTTCGCCCATGTCAGGTGACGTAATGGGCCTTGATGCTAATCAGTTATCCTGCTATCTATGTCACTTCAGCTGTTTTTTCGGAGCCTCCATGGGGATATCCGCATTGACGTTCCCATGTTTTACGAGGGGTTCTTTTAGGATGCCATGATTGATTGGATAGCTTCGATGGAGAAGGTTTTTGACAACAAGCGGGTCTAGGGCCGCTCTTGTGTTCTCCTCGCAGCTACCAAATTTCAAAATTTTGCTCGATTTTGGTGGAACGACCGTTGCTATTGCCTGACAGCTGCGGGAGTGCCTCATATCCAAACTTGACCTGAGCTAAAGGCCACCTTTCAGACATCATTCATCCCCACCCACCTACGAGCGCGACCCCTTTGCTCGCATTCAGTCCCTTAGGTTGGACAAGTCTACAGTGGTGGAGTACACAGAGCAGTTCTAGCTTCTTTGCATTTGCACTCGCCTCTCGAAGACAGAGGATCAGTGGATCAGCCGCTATATATATTGGGGCTGTAGCCGTACATTCAGCATGATCTCAGTTTGAGGGAGATATCGACCTTTCTGAGGGCGATTGAGTATGTGACCAAGGTTGAAGCCTATAACACAGTGCCTGCAACTCTTCCTGTCTTACGGGATCCATCTCCACCGAATTCTACCCCAGCTACTCATCCAGCGACAGCTTCAGTCCCTACCTCCACTACTTCCACTGCACCTCATCCAGAGCCTCCTACCTTCCGGTGCTACAACTGTGGCATTGTTGGTCACCGAGCTTCTGATTGCTCTCTCCCGCAACGCTGTGCACTATTGGCGATGGATCATCCACCTGACTATTTGGACGCGTCCGAGGAGCTTTCCCATCATCCCTTGATTACAGTTTTTGAGGGTGATTTAGTTGGTTTTTTCCGTTGAGTTCGAGGACGAACTCTTTTCGGGCGGTGGGTGGGTGGTGGAGATTGATGTGAATCGAGGGCATACTTGCCATTTTTGGTAGATTAGTATTTTTACTTTCTTTTTGTTATTTAATTTTTTTTGCTAGTATTTAGAGGTAAGGAGGAGTAGTGGTATTTTTATAATTAGGGTCTTAATTTAGAGTGTAAGCTACTCCTTCCCTTTAAATGCACCCTATGTAACCCTCATTTGAGTAGACTTAAATTTCGAATAGAAAAGAGTTTCTCTTTTTAAAGGTACGTGTTATATTTTTAGGAGCCTTTTGACGTGCAGTTTACGTCAATTATCCTTGCTTGTAACTTATGCATTCCTAGGGGTATGTCTAATTTTTTAGTATATAAAATATTGTTTTGGAAATAGAGTTTTTGATTTTTTTTGTGGATCATGCTCCCTAACCTAATTGCATAATTAGACTTACCCTTAGAAGCTTAAAAAAATTAGACTTACCCTGTCATTGTTCATTAACCCATTTGTACATTATACATGTGCAGAGGTTAGTCTAATTTTTGAACTTCAAGGGGGTAAGTCTAAATATGCAATTTTTTTAGGGGGTAAGGTAAGAAAAACCCACCAATTACAATAATGCCACCTATGTTGATAATCACCCTTATTGATCTGATTCGTCCAAAGATTTGTTTTGTTGCTATATCTTTTCTCCATGTTCGAATATGTATCATTTTTTGTGGTTGTAATGGATTAGTTTTTGTTTGAATATGTTATGTTCTTGGTACATGGTTAAATCTACTAATGTGGGGTTCTGTATTTTTTGTATGATTTGGTCTATATATTTGATTCATCATAGAAAGATTATTATCGACATGTAGTTTTTAATTGGGTTTTTTTGACCATGCCCCGTAGAAGTTAAAAAATTAGACTTACCCCTGTGAATGTTCATTAACCACTTGTACGTTATACTCGTGCGGGATGGATCTATATATTAAAGGTCAAGAGGTGCAAGTCTAAATGAGCGATTATCTCATGGGTGAGGGAGTGAAGTAAGGAGAAACCACTAATAACAACAATGCGACCTCTGTTTGATAATCTCTGTGTGATTAATTTTTTGATTTTGTCATATTGGATTATCTTCTCTTCGTGTTCGTATATGTATGAAATTTTTAATTGCCCACTTAAATGTATCACTTTTTGGTGTAATTTTGTGTTGAATTGTGTTGGTAATCGTCGTTTTGTGTTCGGATTTGTTTTGTCTTTGATAGATGGTTGACTATGCAAATATGGGTTTTGTATTTTTTTGGTATGATTTTTCTCTATTTGTTTGATTATTTTCTAATTGAGTTTTTGGATTCAATTTCCAATTAATTCAAATGTTATTTTTAGGATGAAAGTAAATGGGGTGGGGGGAAAATTTGGTGGGTACATTTAAAATTTTCCTTTTCTAATGTTACCTTGATCTTATATGTTATTTGAGCATAGAAAGATCTTCTATTGTGCATATATATATATAGTTTTTTGTTGTAACGTGCTTTTTTTTGGGTTATGTTTTTGGTAGATGTTTAAATCCCTAACAATGTACGTTTCCGTATTTTGTGTATGATTTGATATATTTGTTTAATTGAGCATACGAAGATGCTTATGGAAATGGAGTTTATAATTTGTGTGTTTTGTTCTGTTTCCCAAGCGAATTGCATAATTACACTTTTACCCCCAAGCAGTTCAAAAATTATCCAAGCCCCACCAATGTGCATTAACCCATTTGTACTTAATTATACATGAGCGGATAAGTCTAATTTTTGAACTTCTAGGGGGGGTAAGAAGATACTTTAATCTACGTATGTGGATTGTGTTTTTTGTATGATTTGGTCTATATGTTTGATTAATTTTTAATGTTTGCTTGTTCCTATATGTTATTTGAGAAGATTCTTTTGGAAATGGAGTTTTAATTTGTTAGCAGATGTTTAAATCTACCAATATGGGTTTCTGTAATTTTAGGTATGATTTGGTCTATTTGTTTGATTGAGCATAGAAAGAACCTTGTGGAAATGGAGTTTTTAATTGGGATTCTTTGTCTTTGCTCCCCAGGATAATTGCCTAATTACACATACCCCCTAGAAGTTCAAAAATTAGATCTACCTACGGCATTGTGCATTAACCCTCTTGTATCTTATATTTGCGTGTGGGGCAAGTCTCATTTATGAATTTCTAGGGAGATAAGTTTAATTATGCAATTCTCTGGGGGTAAAGTAACACCCCCCTCGTCCCAATAACAGTAATGCTGCCTTCGTTGATATGATCGATCCAAGGATTTGTCATATTGGTGTATCTTCTATCTGTAGTCGTATAATACCGGCAATTGGGTGGGTTTGGATAGATTTGGGCGGGCCAAATATGGGTTGGGTCAAATTTGGGCAGGCCAAATATGAGCTGGGAACATAGGCGGGCTGGGTTGGGTCGGGTCAGCCCATTTTTCTCTCTTACATTTTTTAATCAAAAGCTGGTTTGGGAAGAGCAGCTAGAAGATGGAATAGGGTTTGAGTGTTGAAAATCAAATGTCTTTATGTCTTTAACAGGTTGTAAGGGTGAGGCTTTTTAATTCAGTGGGTTGAATTATATCCCACAAGCCAACCCATATTCAGCCTGTGAATGAAACTATATATATATATATATATATATATAGAGAGAGAGAGAGAGAGAGAGAGAGAGAGAGAGAGAGAGAGAGAGAGAGAGAGAGAGTTTCAAAGGAGAGAGTCGAAGGTTGCGTTCATAATGGTTGAGGAAAAGGCGGGGAGAGAGAGAAGGTTTAATCCTAATAGTTACTGACTTGGGGCTCTTTTAATTCAAAATGGGTACCCACTTCTAAGCTTACATGAACCCATTTGAGCCCGTTTTTACCCCTCTACAGAATATGGGGCCCATATTAAGTCAAAATGGGTGAATATGGGCTGCTCACTAAATATAGGCTTACATTGCCACTTCTATTGTATATGTATGATTTTTTTTGTTTATTTTAAAGTTGTAATTGGTTAGTTTTTGTTTGAATTTGTTTTGTTTTTGGTGGATGTGGGTTTTTGTATTATATGAATGATTTGGTCTCTTTGTTTGATTGAGCATAGAAAGATCCTTATGGAAATGGAGTTTTTAATTGGATTTTTTTTTTTACTTTGCCTCCTGAGATTACACTTACCCCTGCCAATGTGCATTAACCTGCTCATACCTTTTACACACGCGGGGTAATTCTAATTTTTGAATTTCTAGGGGGTAATCTAAATATGCTGTTATGTGAGGGGGTAAAGTAAGAAAAATCCACCACTAGAATGTCACCTCTGGTGATAAGCACCCTGTTTGATCTCGTTGATCAAAGGATTTGCCATTTGGTATATGTTCTTGTGTGTTTGTATATTTATGAGTTTTGGTTTTAATGGGTTAATTTTTGTTTGACGTTATGTTTTTGGTAGATGTTTAATTCTGCCCATGGGGGTTTCGGTATTTTATGTATGATTTGGTCTATCTTTTTTTTTAAAATATGCCTCCCAAGATGATTGCATAATTACACACTCCCCTTAGACTTACGTTGCACATGTGCATTATCCTGCTTGTACTGAGTCTAATTTTTGAACTTCAAGGGGTGAGTCTAATTATGCAATTATCTCAAGGGTAAAGTAAGATAAAAACTTAAAAATAACAGCAATGCCACCTCCGTTGATAAATTACCTTTTTGATCTGATTCATCCAAGCATTTCTCATATTGGTTGGTGTGCCTTCTGTTTTCGGATATGTACGAGTGTTTTGCCCTCAACAAATGTATCACTTTGTGTTTTAATTAGGGGTGGCAATTTGAGTTAAGTCGTGGCATATTTGGGTTTGTGTTGTTGCTTATGTGTTTTGAGTATTCGCACCGCAAAAAGGCTATCGTGTAAAAAATTGTCACCCTAGGCATTGTGTGTTTTGAGATACTATACACAATAGAAGGGGTGGATCAAAATCAATCAAAAAAGGGAAAAGGCTTTCCTTTTGGAAAAGGATTAAGAAAAACAGGCTGCAAGATGCAAGTACAATAAACAAAAAGGTTCAGTAATCCAAAGCAAAAGGGGAAAAATTTAATCTATTTTGTATCGTTTTGGAAGCATGGCCTTGTAATGTTATGTTGAATTCTACTGTTGGACTTTTTTTTGGTTGGGATTTGTTGTGCTTTTGGTTGTTGGTTGATTTATACCAATGTGAGTTATGTTTTATTTTATTTATTTATTTTTTCTCGTATGATTGTGTGGCCAATTTATTTGATTCATTTGAAATGTTTAGCTTGATTCCATGTGTTATTTGAACATATCATTCTAGTAATGGAGTTTTATTTGGGCTTTTTAGACATTACCCCAAAGATAATTGCATAATTATACTTTCCCTCGTAGAAGTTAAAAAATTAGTCTTACCCCTCCCAATATGCATTAACTGTCACGGGCGAGGGTAAGTCTAAAATTTGAACTTCTAGAAGCCTAACATTTGAACATCTAGGCGGCAAGTGTAAATGCACTTATCTGGGGCTAAAATTAAGAAAAACCCACCAATAAACAGCAATGCCACCTCTGTTTGATCTTTTGATTTGTCATCTGGGAATATTCTCTGTTTTTGTTGTTGTAATGGGTTAATTTTTGTTTGAATTTGTTATATTTTGGGTAGATGTTTCCATATTCTATGTATGATTACGTCTGTTTGTTTGATTGAGCATAGAAATATCCTTATGGAAATGGAGTTTTTAATTATTTTCTTTTGACTTGGCCTCCCAAGATAATTGCATAATTACACCCCCATAGAAGTTCAAAAATTATACTTACCCCATCAGTGTGCCATTATCCCTCTTGTACAATTTAGACGGGCAGGGTAAGTCTAATTTTGAACTTTTAGGAGTGTAAAAGGGTAAAGTAAGAAAAACCCACCAAGAACAATGCCACCTCTGTTGCTGTTTGATTGATCTTTTGATTTGTCATATGGGTGTATCATCTCCATGTATCCTATGTGTTTGCCTTTTGTTGTAATATTCTGTTGAATTCTCTTGGTAATAGTCAGGTTATCAATTTATTTATTTGTTGTGGTTTGGATTTGTTATGCTTTTGGTTGATGTTTAACAATACCAATGTTGGTTCTGTATTTTTTGTATTGTTCTGGACAGGGAGTTTTTTTATTGGATTTGTTTGACTTTGCCCCCTAAAGATAATTGTATAATTAGAAGTGACCCCTAGGATTACAAAAGTTACCCGCGCATGTGCATTAACCCACTTGTACTTTATACACGAGCGGGTCTGTATCGATATTTTGATCTGTCATATTGGTACATCTTCTATTTGTATTCGTATACTTACGAGATTTTTTCATAAATGTAGCACTTTTTGTTGCGGTGTGTTGAATTCTATTTTTGAAGTAGTTGTTCTTTTTTTTTTTTATATATATATATTTCGTATGTGCTTGGTCTGTATGTTTAATTATTTTAATGGAGCTTTCGGAATCAATCATGAAAACTTGCATCTTACCCACTTTTAGTGTAAATATTAGTTATAGGCGTGACCGTGAGGTGAAAAATAGTATCCCTTTTTAAAGGTTTCCTAGAAGTTATTTGAGCTTAGAAAGATCTTTCCGGATCTGGGAACTCTGTATTGTTCTGTTTTTGGTAGATATTGAAATCTACAATATGGTCTTTGCATTTTGCATATAATTTGGTTTATTTGTTTGATTCTTATGCGCACCGATCTCTAAAGCCCCGTTGAAACCAAACCACCAATTACAGCAATCCCACCATCCGTGATATCTCGCAGTTTGATCGAACCATGGATCCGTCAATTTGACTTCATATATATCACTTTCTGTTATGTTGTATCAAATTCTGTTCGTGATAGTTATATTTTGTTGTGATTGGCTAGTCTATTTAAGAATTTCTTATATTTTTGGTTGATGTTTAAATCTACTGATTTGGGTTTCTTAGAGCATAGAAATAGTTTTCTGAAAATGAACTTTTTTCACATGATCGGGGAATTCTGTGTTTGGTTGATTTTTGTTTGAATTCGTATGTTTTCTTTTTTAATATTACCTTGATGTTAGATCCTTTAGGAAATGGAGTTTTTAATTTGATTTGGGAATTCTGTGTTATGTGTGCTCGTAATGTGTTACGGTTATGGAGCTTCTTCATTCACTTCAAAATGATTGGATTTAATTTGGGGTCATTCTACGTTAACTTTAATTTCCGGCTCAATGGCCGTGACTCGCTGACTTGTCGCCTCAGCATTGGCTCGTGTTCGGATCCAACACTAGTGGGATCCATACACAAGTTAATATGGGTGTGATATGTCAACGAGTCGCACTCATTGAGTTGGAAATGATAGTCAACCTAGAATTCTGTATACCAATGATGATAAGAAGCTACAACCACAGAGATATTTTAGGGAACTTTCTATTTCATTTGATAATGAATAATTGATCAAAACATGCATATTAGTAAATGATTTATCTTGATTGGTTTGTTTTGTTTGAATTTGTAACCTTTTTGGTGTACATTTAAATCTTCTAAGCCTCTACATTTTACAAATGATTTGGTGTATTAGCTTTTTTCTTTTTTAATTATAATATTAGCTTGATCATTATACGTTATTTGAGAATAAAAGGGTTCCGTGTGGAAATGAAGTTTGTAATTTCATCTACGAATTCTGTGTATTTTCATGACGATTGGATCAAATTTTGTATTTTAGGATAATATTGAGATAGTTATCTCCTCGTGGGAAGGGGACTTCACCATTGAATTAAAAAAAATTGTAAGTATATGTATTAAAATTCCCAATTTTTAGGACGAGTTAGGAAATTGAGCGCAATTTGGGGGTGGGGGGAGAAATACACGTGTCAAAAAAATTAAGGACCAAAAAGTGAGGTAAAAACTGATAAATATGAATTGATTTGCTTAATATTCTTCAAAATACACGATATCACAAATTTATAGTGTATTTTGAATGTAGTGTTTGATATGTTACATAGACCAAAGTTTTATATAAAAAATAACTTGGAGAACGACCCTGTTGAATTAAATTCCCGGCTACGCCAACTATTATGAAGTTTTCTTTCATATTAATAATTTTTAGTTTATCCCTTTTCATAGAATAATTGAGGATTTAAAATCTTCAGTTGTGATGGTGGCTAATGGTTGAGGATTTTGAAGACCATTTGGTTTGTTATTGGCTCATCAATATTTCACTTTTTATGGGCACTTCATTTCAAGTTCTATTGATAAACAAAATTAATAGTCATTCTTGTTGTGATTGGTTGGTTTTGATTTGTTTTGTTTTCTGTAAATGTTAAATTCTAACAATTTGGGTTTGTATATTTCGTATGATTTGATCTATTTGTTTGATTTTCTTTTTTCTTTTTTTCCCTTTAAATTTTAGCTTGATCACCAGATATGTATGATCATACAAAAGGTCATTCTTGAAATGTAGTTTTTAATTTGATGTTGATATCGGCATTGTTCACTTATGATGGGTTATGGAGCTTCAACATTACAAGATGATTGGATTAAATTTTGTATTGCAAATGATAAAATTGAAATTGTGATCAGCTAGAATTTGGCTCTATTCATGGAATGGCTTTGTTATTTGCAATTCATTGTGGCATTTTGCCAAAACCCTTAAAGGGCATAACAAAAATATAACAATGATTGTTGTAGTAGTTTTAAAATTCAACCCCTAGGCATTTAATCCCTCCTTCGAAGAAGATTTTGCATCCGACCCCAAGTATGTTATATTTTGTTGTTAGTCCTGTACAAACTAAATGTGGAAATTAAAATGCCTCTCAACAAATATTGATAAAACTATGTGTACCTCCATTTTGTACTCTTTTTCATACTCTTTGCATTAAAATCTTGTACCTTATTGTTGTGGGTTCCGTCAGGATATAAAATACAATTTCTTTTTGCCTTATTTTATTATATGGTACAAAATGAGGGAATATATGTAATTTTACTCCAACAAATATATAGTAACACACAAATGTCAGCCCATGTTTTCCTGGGAGGGCAGTTGAAGCCATTAATAACTGATAAACGAGACTGATTGTAAACATAAAAATCACATGGGATTGGTGCCAACAAAACGCTCTCCAATGGGACTAGAGCCAAAATACTTGTATTATTTTTTCTTAATTATTATTTTCTTCACTTTTTGTATTTTTCTATTTTTTTACAAATGAAAATGAATTTTTATAAACTTTTTTTTAGGGTGGGGTGGGGGGTTGCCGGGGAGAATGAAGGGGTGTTGACTTTACAGGTTTGAAATGGGTGTCATGGGGTGCACATGTTTGGTGGATAAGGGTTTGGTGGTGGGGGTATGAGCATGAAGAGGGAGTATGTGAACAGTGTGTGTGGGATTAAATGTGTGGCAACATGTGTTACTGTTAAGGTGTATAGTTGTGTAGAGGTGGATATAGGCCTGAGGTTCGTCCGGAAAAAATAGGTCTTGGTTAAGGTAAATAGGCCCGCGAACCGGGCGTGGATTTAGTGTGCATGTATGTGGAGGTAAATGTTATGCTGCGTGATTAGGATCATTAATCGGGTTGAGTAAGTCGGGTTGAGGTTGCTCAAAGTCGACCCAAATTGAATTGTGTCTTCCCAAGCTCGAGCTCGACCCGAAATAGAGTTAAGCGTCATGGATCAAGCTCAACTCACACTCTATAACGGGCTTCGGGCTCGAGTTCGGGTCGGCCCAAACTGGATATCAACGAGCATATTTTTTAAACATTATTTTACGCAAGGCCTAAAGAATCATAAAAAATAAAATAAAATAAAGAAAAATAATAAAATAAAAATGTCTACAACACTAAAACAAGAAGGATCAAATACCAAAAACTCTCTCAAATATTTTTTAATACACATTTAGTCCAAGCGTTTTATTTTGTATCAAAAAGTCCCTTATTCTCTTATTTTTAAAGGTTCGCGCCAAAGACATGGTGAAGGATTTTTTGGAGCAAAATAAAAAGGCTTGGACTAAACGTATATTAAAAAATGTTTGAGAGACTATTTAGTACGTGCCCTGAATAAGAATTATAAAAATAAAAAGTTTTAGTATGAAAGAATAATATACAAAAATCATTGTTTAAATCTCTTTAAATCAATTGTCCAAATTCATAATACATTACATTCATTTACTTAAAATAAATAAATAAATATGTGTATTGAATAGTTTTCGGGTTCGGGCCCAATTCGGGTTCTAATACATGTAGCTCAAGCTTGGCATGAAGGTTTGAAATTTTGGCTCAAGCTCATCTCGGCTCAAACTCACTTAAAGCTCAATCGAATTTTAGTATGAGTGGGCGTCGCGCTTGCTCGACTCAGTTTACAGGCCTATGTGGGATATTGAGTTAAGGGTCATTTAATCAAAATTGAGTTTGATAATACAATATTAAATTTAACCCCAATTTTGATCAATAATTACAATGTGCACCAAAATTAGTAATTTTTTTTCTTTTTTTTTTCAAAATACCCTCCCTTTTCTAACATTCTCTCTATCCCTCCTCTTTTTTATTTCTTTTTTTCTCTCTTCTCACACCCCTCTCCCACTCTTTCATGCTTCCATAACATTTCAAAAAAATAATTTTATAATTTAAGAGTGCGGACCGGACATGTGTCACCTGATGGCGACCCTAGAAATTATAGGCTAAATTATAGGCACTTTCTCTTTTTTGGGCTCACCGCCAGAGTGCGGACCGGACATGTGTCACCTGATGGTGAGCCTAGAAATTATAGGCACTCTCTCTCTCTTTTCTGGGCTCACCGCCAGGTGACACATGTCCGGTCCTCACTTTTAAAATGCGAACTGGTATGCACAAGATCAATACTGATATATATATATATATATATATATATATATATATATATAATGTAATGTTATAGTATTTAATGTAGTGTGAATATTATCGTTAAAAGAACTATTTAAATGTAATAGAGTTTTTAACATTTTTTAGTGTTAATATTCACATTAATAAAATTTTGTTTTTAATTTTTTTTGTTAAAAAGCTCGTACAATTACCATAACTCTTTTTTCTTAAAAATTATTTTTTAACCTTAATATTCGGAGAATTAGCATAATACTTTTTTTTAAATGTAAAAAAACTATCTATTTTTTTTAACTGTGTATGCTATTTATTAACAAAAATATGTTATTTGTTAAAAACATTTTAAAACTATTCTATAAGTAAAACTTGAGATTTAAGAAACTCTGTTATTAACCGTTAAATAAAAAAAAACTAGAGAGAGAAATAAGAAACCCTTGATTTTTTTTTTTTTGTTATTGTGTAGATAACTTCCTTTTTTTTACGCTTTCGCACGCTAGATTACATCAAATTGGTATTAGAGTGTGGTTTATTCTTGGATTGACCATGTTCATTGAAGAATGGGATTTCCATTGGAGTCATCCGGATGATGTAAAAAAAAAACCTAACCTTAGAGTTCCTGCACCATTTTCATCGGGAGAGGCAGTCGAATCAGCCACCCAATAAACCCCACTGCCTCTGATCATCACCGACATCCTTCCAGCTGACCGACCAACCCAGAAATCATCCAAATTAATGCCGACCATCAAGAAACAGTTGCCCGACATCGGAATAGCCATCGCAGCCTCCACAAGAGATCTGAAGCATCGCGCCTCCCCTGTTTCCCTTCCCATATGTTCGGAACCCTATGTGGGCCCATCTTCCATGATACCAATCCCTGCCGACATAGATATGTAGTCCGAAATTCATGAGAAACACCAGAATTTCAAGAATCAATCCCAAACCACTCCTAGTGCAAACCCTAATCAAACTCAACAAAAAAAAACTAATCCCAAACCCTTTTTACCCCATTCCCAAGAAACCTTAATATCCGTTCCTTCTAAAAACCCTAATTCCTTATATAAAGGATGCACCTTCTTTGGGCATTCTCCCCACACCCACCAATGTTCCATTACCTACCGCTTAATCCATTTTTGACAACGTTATTCTTTTTGTCGAACCCAAGTAAAACTTATCGATGTCTCTACTACTTACACACATACCGTGATGATAACAACACCCGTAGATCCTCAAACGTCTCCACCTAGCGATGATACTTGGATCCGAACGTGTATTTTTTTTACTCGTTGCACCGCAAAGGGGAGGATATGCATGGTGATTATCGATGTGGGAGCTAGTGATAATATGGTATCGCAGGAGATGGTCGACAAATTAAGGCTTCCCACAGAATCATTGCCCAACCCGTGTTGTATTGGATGGTTAGGAAGTAGAACCACACTTTCTTCGAGTTGACAATATCGCGTGACCTTTTCCATTGGAGATTATCATGATGAGATTCTATGTACCGTGGTGGATATGCGAGTGTGTTACCTTGTTTTGGGGAGGCCGTGGCAGTTTGATCATTGCAACATGCACGATGGCCGAGCCAGTACCTATTCATTTATGCACGATGGGAGAGACTTTCTCCTTCGCCCCATGCGACGATTCCTGATGTATCGACCTTCTTCCCTAGTAGTCTCACAGGAAGAGTTAGCCATGGAGACCGTGAAGACAAGGTTGTGTTATGCTCTCATTAGTCCCATTACCATTCTGGAGGCGACTGTTCCACCGTGCGTTCATAGTTTGTTGGACTCTTTTACCGACGTGTGTACACCCCCGAATGATCTTCCCCCTCTCTGGGATATACATCATGCCATTAATTTTATTTCTGAGGCACAACTCCCTAACCTTCTCCACTACCGCATGTCACCCACGAAGCACACAGAGTTGCATAGGCAGGTCACAGAGCTTTGTAATAAGGGCTATATTCGGGAGAGTATGTCTCCTTGTGCGGTTCTCGCCCTATTAGCGTCAAAGAAGGATGAGAGTTGGCGTATGTGTATTGATAGCCGAGCTATTAACAAGATCACTGTGAATTTCATGTTTCTTATCCCTAGATTAGAGGATATGCTAGACCAACTACATGGTGCGAGAGTTTTCTCCAAGTTGGAATTGAAGAGTGGATATCACCAAATTCGCATGAAACCAGGAGATAAGTGAAAGATTGCCTTCAATACAAATGATGGACTTCATGAGTGGACGACGTTGCCTTTCGGCCTCTCCAATGCCCCATCTACCTTCATGAGAGTGATGGCACATATATTGTGTCCATCTTAGGAGTCATGACATTTAGTATCTTGTTTCCCGACCAAATAATAAAATTGTTATCGGTACCCATTGAAATTTTAAAAGAAAAATGGATGAATCAGGGGTAATCATTAGAAATAAAGCCAGATCGGTCGCGCAAGGATACTATAAGATTAAGGGAACGAACTTTGAATAGACTTTTGCTCCGGTAACAAGGTTCGAGTCTTTTCGCTTTCTCCTTGTGCATGTCATTTAAAATTCAAACTTTACCAAATGGATGTTAAGTTTGCTTTTTTGAATGGAATTCTAACTGAGGAAGGATACGTTTAATAACCTAAGGGATTTATTGATCCCTCTCACCTGAATCATGTCCTTCGATTGAAGAATACTTTATACAAATTAAAACAGACCCTTCGATCCTGGTAAGAATGCCTCAATTAATAAAGGGTTTGAGCATGGCGAAAATGACCAAACATTATTTATCCGTAAAATTAACAAAGAGGTTATAATTGCACAAATTTATGTAGATGACATTATTTTTGGATCTACTTCCATACAAAAGTTAATGTTTTTTTAAAAATTATGCACGGGGAGTTCCAAATGTCGCTTATGTGGGAGTTGCAATACTTGCGTGGTTTATAAGTTAAACAGATGAGTGATGGTCTTTTCATATCACAAATTAAATATGTGAATAATTTGGTTAAGACATTCGAAAATAGCACGAACTCCCATGAGTACCACGTCTAAAATATTAGAAGATGAAAATGGAAAAAATGTTGATCCTACTCTATATAGAAGCATGATAGGAAACCTGTTATATTTAACAACCTCCAGACATGATATTATTTATGTTGTATGTGTTTGTGCATGTTATTAATGTGCACCTAAAGAGTCCAATTTACTATGTGCTAAACGTATTATTAAATATGTTAATGACACTATTGAATATGGTATTTGGTATACTAAGGATACATTTAACACTATAATTAGATATACTGATGCTAACTGGGCAAGATGCTCCGACGATAGCAAAAGTATCTCAGATGCTTGTTACTATGTAGGGAATGACCTAGTTAGTTAGACTAGAAACAAAATTGCATATCTTTATCCACTGCGGAGTCTGAGCATATAGCTGCAGGTAGTTATGTGATCAATTGTTATGGATAAAAAAATGCTTAGTGACTATGGTATTATTGAAAATCAATTGACCTTATTGTGTAATAACCAGAGTGCGATTAGAATTTTTAAAAATCCTGTACAACACTCGAGGATTAAACACATAAAAATTAGACATTATTTCATTTGCAACTTAGTTGCATTTAAAGTTCTGCTTATTGAATACTTGCAAATTGAGAAACAATTAGCAAACATGTTTACTAAGCCCTTTGATAATATCAGATTTGAATATTTATGGAAGTCCGTTGGGATGATAAATTAATTTCCTACCTTATTTGTAACATCCTCCTGTTTATATATCATGCTTATAATATGTCCTTGAGGATTTAGGCCACAAACATTTGATAAATGACAAAATATGCCTCCTTTATCTTACCAATATAAGAGACATATGATATGACCCGTTGTTATGATTTGATTGGTAGTTATTTTTTATACTTTCTTGTGATTACTTACCCGTTGTCTATTTGAGACAAAACGGGGGAGAAGGGTTGAGTTCATCCGAGGATTGATTATAGACTGGAATTCAAATTCGACTAACACGCTATATTGTGAGTATTTTCATGTAGGCCTTGCACTACATATTTTCAGATTTAGGGTATTGGTATGTACCGTAGTTGAATTTGTATTTTTTTCTTCCTCCTTTTTTCGGTTCTAGGATAGGGAAAGAGTAGATAAAATTTGAATAGGATTAGGATTTTTTTTGCCAATGAGTACCTTTGATATACTCAAAGGATTTGCTCTCTAATACCCAAAAGGGGAGATTAAAACACCCTATACAGTTGACTTACTAGAGTTTGTTTTGAGTCTATACTGCATAGGTCTTTTTTCTAGTTTGGATATTGTGATAAAAGTTTATTTCTAGAGTTGCGCACGTCAAAGGGTAATTGTTCAAGACCAAGATGGTAGTCTATTTCAAAAGGCCTCCTCAATCAATTTAAACCCTATCCAAGTATGGTACAATGGTATAAAATCCATATATATAGGACACTAATTGCACATCATGCATATTAGGTGTTAATATAATTTTTCAGGATTTTATGTAATTTTTAAATAATTTTTTAATATTATTTTGAATTTAAAATCAATTTTTTTCATTAAATAAAACTTTTTAAATTTGGTTTTAAAAAGATATGAGTACCTTTTATAATTTCTAAAGTGTTTGAACCAATGTGTTTTTTTAAAATCTTTAATGGGTTACCCCTGTTTGATTGTGATTGGCTAGAAGTGTGTATGTTTTGTCTCATATCTTTGTTTCGTTGCACTATTGTATCGAGTTAATCAGTGGTTTAGATTGTTTGCTGAGATGATCCATGTGACCTTAGTTTCAATAAATCAAAGTGACTGATCTGTTAGTTAGTTATAACCCATCAACTTTCTAAGTACGCTTCATTTTGGAACGTTGGATTAAACTTCAGCCGGTATATATAATCTCAGCCCTTGGTTTCACTGAATGTATCGAGATCCTTCCATCGTATATATATAAACCGTACTCATCTTAAGTTGTTAGACTTTTGGCAGGGGAGGACCTACATGGTCTGAGTGGGTGCAACCGCACCCACGGAGTTTTCGATAATTTTTTTCAAATATACGATAGAAAAAAAGTTTTGGGGGCTAAAATATAAGTTTTTCTAATAAAAGGTAACCAAAACTATACTTTTCAAAGCTACAGGACAAACAATGTAAATACTTAAAAAAAAACAAGCGCCTCATGTCCACCCCACTTTTCAAATTAAGAAAACCCTAAGGCCCTGTTTGATAGAAAACTTGGAATAGAGCTGGAATGGAAAGTTTTGCCTCGCAAATTTTTTCCAGGCAAATTTTGACCTGGAAAATAAAGTTTTGGACTGTTTGATAGCTTAAATTTGCATGCTGGCAAATTCTGTAATTTCTAAATTTTTGTGTTTGATAGACAGAATTTGCCTACTGGAAAACAACAATATTCCTACTTTTGGTGTTTGATAGCCAAAATTTGTCATGGAAATAGAGAGTTTTGCCAATACATAAATTGACTTATTTTGTTAATTATCCAATTTTTTGTTATCCTATATATTTTAATACTTATCATTATTTTTATCTTCATTTTTCGGATTATCAGGGGGCAAATGATTTGGATTAAAGTATTGAAGTTGGAATAATGTACTTTATTATGGATGAGAGCACATTGTTTTGGACATAAGGTTGTTGAAAGTTGTTTTGTAATGGGATTTAAAAAAATAATAATAAACGGCAAATTTGGAACTCAGAATTAAACATTACAACTGACATAATAAAAATAATGAACACATAGAAAAGAAATTTACATATTTAATTACTTTGTGGTTTCCTGGGCAGCCACGGATCGCAACATAATGCATTCCCATCACCCATCAACATATTTAGTAGATGTTGTACAAAATCCATGGAGGAATCATCCATTTTGTAGTCTGGCAGTTCCGGATCTGATGCATAAATTGGATCGTCGAGTTCAGTATTTATCAAATTTTTACAATGCCAGCGCATTGATCTTTTTTCCATCTGTTCAATTTATCGTTGTAGTAGACGGATACATTTGTCACTGTCTTTAGTTGGATCTTTGCAATAATTTGCAGATTTTGCTTATGGGACCGGTAAAGCATGCCAATTACAGTAGCACTCTAATTCGCAGCGTCTATCATATAACCTAGGCCATTTCAAATGATCATCGCAAGGTATATTTTCTTTAGTTGAAGGTAACCATTTCATCACATGGCCTACATCACCTAAATAATGTAATGTGCATATAGGAATGTTTTCAAAAACCCTTTTCTCCCTAAACCAACTCCCTCCGTGGGGATCTTCGTAGATTCCTGGGTTAGTCATAACGGGTGCAACATCCTCAACATGACCAACATCAAATGATGTTGATGCTTTAGATTTACGCTTGACCTTCATGGGCTCTTTGTTTCTGGCTACCATATTTGGGATGAAGTAATCCAGACATCCTTTACTGGGGTTAAAATCGTTGGTCTGTCTATGGTTTGCCATTTGATAGTGTGTGATATAAAATGAACTACCGTCTGCTTTATACTAGTATTAGACTTGCACTGCTGAATCACATGTGTCTCTGAAATATGTGGTTGAAAGAAATGGGACTGAATTAGTAATGACTTTGACTGTTAAAGCACATGGGTTCATTTATCAGGCTTGCGCTTTTGCATCACATGTCTCTGCAATATGTGGTTGAAACTAATGGGACTGAATTAATAATGACTTTGACTGTTAAAGCACATGGGTTAATTTATTAGGCTTGCGCTTTTGAAATGATAAATATTCAAGTTCATAATATAAAAGGATGGTTAAAATCTTTGATAATCCCACAAAACATTACATCCCAAAACTTTACTAGAGCAAAGTTTACACAAACCTAATACCACTCCTTAAAAGAGCAAAGTTTAAACAGAACATTACATGTGCTAATAACTATCCGATAATCCCACGTACAAAAGCATCAAACGGAATACATGGAGATAATATCAAAGTATAATAGTAGCAACGCGTAATAGTTAATAGACCATCTGATCAAGGCAGATTACGGAGCTTGTTGTAAGCCCATGTATGTGAGAATGAAAAGTCAGAAAATCCCATGAATACTCGACCTAGTCCATTATCGGCCTCAAATAAAGACATCATCCGCATGACACTCTCATCGTCCATATCCATACCCACTAGCCTTTCAAGGATACCCTGCCAGTTAACATGAGTTTGAGAGTCAATGCCAACTTGAAGCTCCATTGCGGTGGGAATCCGCTTCGACGACTGAGCAATGACTGACAGCGCTTGGGCACATTCTTCCTGGGGATTCACAAGGCAACGACGAGGCTTTGTATTAGAGCCCTAATCCTTTATGCTTTGCAGTGTGCCTACTCGATTGTTGGGTGTTCGTCTCCTGGCCACTCGGTGGTTGGGTGTCCGTCCCATGCGCAGCGGCTGTTTTAGTGTCTATGCACGCTTTAGGAGTAAACTCCACATCTTCAATTCCTGTACCCAGTGGCGTAGCCAGGATTGTGAGTTAGTGGGTGCGAAAATGTGTGACGTATCCCGGGGGCGGGAGCCCCCGAGGCGAATTTTTTTGGGTTATTTTTTACTATATTGGGCATAAATCTAGTACTAAAGAAAATTTCAACAAAAAAATATCATGGGAACACATGATTTCGCTAAACCATGATGGGATGAATCTACGTCTTTCATTGACGCATAAATGCCAAGGGAACATATGATTCTTAAGTTGACATGGGCCTTTTTGCAAGTAATACTTTCGGATATTTTTTGTCTTTAGCACCAAAGCTATGAATGTTTTTTCTTAACCCCGGATCGAATGGATACTCCTCAAAATTTGTCTCTACTATGGGCGGTGAAGGCGAAGATGGAGGCCGAGGAGGCGGAGTCGAGGATGACTCTTTCGCTTTTTAAAAATACTTCAACATATTCTGAAATTAATAAAAAATTTAGAATTAATCTAACATAAATAAGTTATTTGAAATTAATAGAATTAATGGAAAATGATTAATCTAACATAAAAATAAAAAAAATAATATAACAGTTTAAATTTATTCAATAAATTTTAACAGTTAACTAAATTAGAATTAACTAAATTAATATAACAGTTAACTAAATTTATAACAGTTAACAGTTAACTAAATTAGAATTAATATAACAGTTAACAGCTAAAAATCAGAATTAATATAACAGTTGACTAAATTTATTCAATAAATCAATAAAATCAATTCAATAAATTTTAACCCATTTATGTTAAAAAAATTTAACCCGTTGAAAAAGATTTATCTCTTGAATGGGACTTATCACTTGTACTGTGTATTATCAGTAAGGAGTGGGAGAAGTTTAGCATATAAAAAGTATAAAAGGAAGTATAAAAGGGTGGAATTACCTTGTTTGTTTTGTTCTTGAACAAGAGACAATGTCTTTGGTTCAATGGCTTTGGTTGAAAGGGGAGTGTTATTTGTTGAAGAAAGAAATAAGGCCGGATGGAAAGTGTTATGAGAATTGACTTAAGTTTCAGAAATTACATCTTTTAACCTCAACATTTAAGTTATTACACACACACACACACACACACACACACACACACACACACACACATATATATATATATATATATAAAATCCCAGAAATCCAGTAGGTGCGCCCGCACCCACTCGACACAGTGTGCCTCCGCCCCTGCCTGTACCATCCATAGGTGAGAACTGATCTACCCCGGAATTGCATTATCACATGTAGCCATGTCATTATTGAAGATTATTTGTAGCTCGTCATAGTACATACATTTCCTTCCTCTCATCTTCCCTCCATCTGGTTTACCCTGTAAAAACCGTAGTAAGTCAATTTAACACATTTCTTATGTGGTGGGTAGATAAATAAGAATATTTTTATTTGTAAGTCAAGTCAATCGATCAATTTGTACTAACCACGATATAGTCAGCCCATACACTAGCATCTGCAGTTACGCCACCACTATTTGTGTCATAATCGAATCCACTGACTTGCAGCAGCTCATGGAACTCGACATATTCCTTTTTCAGGGTTTTCAACCTCGATCTCACATTCTTTTCCGTGATGCGAATATGGCATCCTTCTTCGACAGTATCTATAACAACCTTAATTTATGCGGCAGTAAATCCATTGTTTACCCTTTGCCGCCCCGTGAGAACCTGGGCACAAAGGGAATGGATGAGGAAGCCATCAATTAGATCACTCCATCGCAAATGAGATTTATTTTGGTTCACCTCAACTTACGAAGATTACACGTTTTCTGGTCGCTCTACATTATTTGTATTTAGTTTTGGTGGGCGAAATGGGATGCGATTACGAATATGCTCCATTGCTGTTCAACATATAAATATGAGTCATCAGTTCAAATTCACATATATAGCACCATGATACCTATAGCTATGCAGTTAAGTTAATGTGCATTTCTATAGTTATGATATCTGATTTAGCATATCTGATTTATATTATATAGCAAAGCACAATGAAGGTTTGAATCAGCAAAGTATCAGTAGCTATGAATCAGAAAATTATCAGTAGCACCATGATATCTATAGCTATGAATCAGCAAATTATCATTTAATCCAGCACAATCTCATTTAATTCAGCAAATTATGCATATCAGTATAAATCAGTAGCATATTCAGTAAATAATTTGCTGATTCATAGCTACTGATAATGCAAATACACCATATCAGTAGCATATTAGTATAAATCAGTAGCATATCAGCAAATCAGTAGCATATGAGTATAAATTCTGCAAATCAGTAGCATATCAGTATAAATCAGTAGCATATCAGTAGCAAATTTAGCAAATAATGCAAATTATGAATACCAGTAGCATTATTCAAATAAGTAGCATATCAGTAGCATTAGCATTAGCATTATTCAGTAGCATATCAGTAGCATATGCATATCAGTCGATATCTATAGGGTTATTAATCAGCAAAATCAGTTAGCACAATAAAGGCCTGAATCAATTAGTAAAATCATTAATCAGTAGCATATGAATGTGCTCCATCGCTGTTCAGTTAGCACCATTTGGATATCAACAAAATCATTTAGCACAATGAAGGTCTGAATCAGTTAGCAAAATCATTAATCAGTAGCATATGAATATGTTCCATCGCTGTTCAGTTAGCACCGTTTGGATATCAATAAAATCAGTTAGCACAATGAAGGTCTGAATCAGTTAGCAAAATCATTAATCAGGAGCATATGAATATGCTCCATCGCTGTTAAGTTAGCACCATTTGGATATCAGCAAAATCAGTTAGCACAATGAAGGTCTGAATCAATTAGAAAAATCATTAATCAGGAGCATATGAATATGCTCCATCGCTGTTAAGTGAGCACCATTTGGATATCAGCAAAATCAGTTAGCAAAATATATGTAGGTATGAATCAGTAGCACCATAGCAAATCATTTGGATATGCATATCAGATGGGTTGGATATGCAAATTCAGTAGCACCATAGCAAAATATCAGTTTAAACAGAACATTTGGATATCAATAGCACCATAACAAAATATCAATAGTACCATTTGGATATGCGTATCAGTAGCACCATAGCAAAATATTAGTAGCACCATATGCAAATCAGATCTGAGTTTATGCATATAAGTAGCACCATAGCACCATAGAAAAATATGCAAATAAGATATGAGTTTATGCATATCAGTAGCACCATAGCACCATAGCAAAATATGCATATGAGTTTATGCATATCAGTAGCACCATAGTACCATAGCAAAATATGCATAGTAGCATATGAGTTTATGCATATCAGTAGCACCATAGCAAAATATGCATAGTAGCATATGAGTTTATGCATATCATAGGACCACAGCAAAATATGCATAGTAGCGTATGAGTTTATGCATATCAGTAGCACCATAGCAAAATATGCATATCAGATCATTTGGAATATTATGCATATCAGTATGCAACAACATTCAGACCTGAGTTTCAGTATATCAATAAATCAGTATGCATATCAGTATTCAATAATTAAGTATGCATTTCAATAATTAAGTACCAATATAAATCAGTATTCAATAATTAACATTTCAATAATTAAGTACTCAATATTCATTTCAGTAATCAATAATTAGTATTTCAATAATTAAGTACTCATCAAAATATTTGGCATTTGAATAATTACACACTGATATCAAATTAGCATACTGGCCATTTACATAAGCATCAAATTACCCATTTCAGTATGTATCAAATTGGCTATTTACATACTCATCACAAAATATCAGATAAAGCATTTCAGTATATCCATTTACCTCCATTTACATACTGATTTCCATACTGATCACAACCATTTGAGAATCATAATGACATAAACATACTCTTATAATATCCATATGAAATTCTGAAAATATCCTTGAAAATTACAACAAAAGCAACATCCTAGAAGCAACATTACAACATTACGTAAACCATTTCAAGCCCCTAACATTACAACAAAAGTAATGAAAATACTAGAAGCAACGAGAAACAACATTGTTATAACTTGAAGTTTTTTCACAGTCACCAAGGTATCAAATCGGCATACTGGCCATTTACATAAGCATCAAATTACCCATTTCAGTATGTATCAAATTGGCTATTTACATACTCATCACAAAATATCAGATAAAGCATTTCAGTATATCCATTTACCTCCATTTCCATACTGATTTCCATACTGATCACAACCATCTGAGAATCATAATGACATAAACATACTCTTATAATATCCATATGAAATTCTGAAAATATCCTTGAGAATTACAACAAAAGCAACATCCTAGAAGCAACATTACAACATTACGTAAACCATTTCAAGCCCCTAACATTACAACAAAAGTAATGAAAATACTAGAAGCAACGAGAAACAACATTGTTATAACTTGAAGTTTTTTCACAGTCACCAAGGTACACATAACGACATGTTCATTTCCACTATGGGGTTCAACAACAAGAAGTGGCGATTGAACGGATACACTCGATGAGGGTTATTCGCTATGCTGATGAAAGGTTGCGTAGTTACTATCCATGCCTTCAATGGACGGATTAGTCCATCCCAAAAATTTGTGACATTGGGGACAAGTGTAATACAATCGACCCTGGTTATTGTTTTTGTTTGTCAATATAACCTTCACTCTAGATACGACGCCACATGAGCATTTCTTTATTTGATACCGTAGAAGGAGAAGTTCACTTTCATTTAATGATGGCATATTTGAAATGTCCACTTACCTATAATATTAAAACACAAATATTATAAGCGAAGTGTAAAATTGAAACCTGAACTTCTTTCCTCGTCCCCCACACATTCATCCTCAACATCAACAATCCTTAAGAAATTATGAAGGGCACAACAAGCAAGAACAATCTTTGCTTGAATTTCAATCGCGTGGAATGGTTGATGCCTTAGATATGCAAATGTTTTTTTTAATAACCCAATTGATCTCTCCACTACATTTCGAAGAGAGGAATGCCTAAAATTAAATAACTCCTTACTATTCTCGGGACGTTGTCCATCAATGTCCCTGCGATGATATCTAGTTTTACGATACGGGGAAAGAAAACTAGGTACCAATGGGAAACCAACATCTGCGAGATAGTATTTACCTACGGATAATTTAAGAATACGTGTTACTAATGCCTATTTTTATATTAACTAAAAACATCAATGAAATTCATTCTCATGATTCAACATACCCACTGGAACGGTCAACTTACCACCTTGACGTTGTATCGGACTTCGAAGTAATCGACCATCATGCGCTGATCCGTCCCAACTAGCGAGAACATAGGAGAATCGCATGTCAAATGTACATGCGACCAAAACATTTTGAGAAATTGCCCCTTTCCTATTGCGATACCTTGCTTGGTCAGTAGTAGTAACCAAAACATATATGTGCTTACCATCAATTGCACCAACGGCATCCTAAACCGGTGGAAATGAATTTAGCACAGGGAAACTCATGCGCTAAATAAATCAAATTAATTAATGAAAATATCCTAACCTCAAAGTAATGATACCACGGTAGGTCCTTCTCGTTATCATAAGGGGAATTTAAAGAAGTGGCATTAGTAACTAAATCATTTGACAACTCAAGACATGCTCGTAAAACTCTATGGAAGTAGTAACAAATGGTTTGACCAGATCTGAAGAAGGTCAACGACTCGAAAACATATCGCTCGTCATGACCCACGGTGTTAAGGAACATAGCAACTTGTTCCTCGACCTTAACTGATCGATCGTCACTTATCCCATATGCGCCTAGTCTAGTAAAAAGTTTTTCGAATGAGGCTATATTCATCCAAAGTTGTGCGTGGCATACCCGATCATTCATTTTAATTAAACGATATAATGCAGTTTCACGATCAGCATCCCAGTTTCTATGGGGAGCACTAGTAATGAGAAGGTCATGACTCCTCATATATTGATAAATTGCAATAGGTCATATCACCAGGGTCCAAAACAACCCTCATTGGTGTCTCAACCGCTTTGAGACATTGTTCGGCATTGAGAGATTAAAATCCTATACCAACCAAATTTAAATAATTCTTTATGGCCATAATAGTTAACAATGTCTACTTTTTCATCAAAACTATATATTAGATAAAAATATTTTTTATAAAATCCTACATCATAGAAAAATGATCTCATATGTTCAATAATCAAATGCATCATTAAAAAACAAATACATAGAAGGAAAGTAATATACCTAAACAGAGGCTTTCTGAAGATTTTGTTTCCGAACAAACCTGTTATTTGCACAAATAATTTATGAAATTAAATTATAATCATATTAACCACCACAACTAAAATTTTAACATTGCAACTTATATAACTAGGGTTTCTAGATCCACACAAGTATTTTGGGTCATCTAAAGTATACAGGGTACTGACCTAAAAAAGTAGCATATAAAAAAAGAAAAATAACAAGAAGAAAAAAGGGAAAACAACATGTAAATCTCCTATTATACATCTGCCAAAATATACATATGCTAAAAAATATACATCTTCTAAAAAAATGTTCTGAAAAAAATGTACTGATGCCTAGAAAAAAATATACATCAACTTAAAAAAAATTGTTGCTGCTGATGAACATCAGGTAAAAAAATTTGTGATGAAAGATTTACCATAATGTTTGAAATATACATAGGTAATATTTACCACAAAAAAATATACTCCCAAAATATACATCAGGTAGATAAAAATATATCCCAAAAAGATACATCAGGGGCTTAAAGATTTACCAACCCGGGCTTGAAATAACGAAGATTTACATCAGATAGAAGGAGGAGCATACCGAAAAATATCGATGGAGGAGGAAGAAGAAGAAAGGAAGATAAAAAAGGAGGAGCTTACCGTGGTTTGAAATAGCAGAACCTATGAGGAGGAGATTTCTTGAGAGGTTGATTTTCTTACAATAATGGTGCCCTTCTTCATGTTGTAGATGATTTGATCCATCTCTCCCATCACTTTCGTCCAATCGTCTTGATAAACACAAACGTATGGCTTTCATTTACCAGGGCATTCGTTTCTTTGGTTGGGGGGGAGGGGTAAAGAATTGAATTACCAATATTTGACGTAAATCAACTCACGTGACCCCAAACCAGACAACAAATAACGGGTGAATTAGTTGTATCAAACGTGGAAAAATATGGAATTGAAGGTGGAATAAGACTTTTTCCATGCCAAATAACCCTTATCAAACAGGGCCTAATATCTAACTTTATCATTCCCTCTTCTCTCTCTAAGTTAGCCCATTCCCCCAACTTATTGCTGCCCTCCAATCACTCCCGATGGTAGCTTTCTCTCTCTTGATCGATCCTGTAGTTTCTCCTACATGTATTACTTCCTCGTTATGGCTGGATTCATCTCTGCAAAAAATGAAAGAGTATTTCACAGTTGGTATCTTTCTTTAAAGTCTCTACATAAATCTTGTGGTTTTGTACGATTTTTCTTTTCAGAAAATTGAAAACCTTAATTCACTGATCTCAAAGAAGTTTATGGTTATATTTTGTTGAAATATTTTTTTATTATGATTTATTTGCTGTAAATATATTTGGTTGAAATATTTGTTTGCTAATGCATAACCGTGGACGGTGTAGGAGTGAAAAATATTTGGTTGATAATTTTTATATGTTGAAAATATATTTGGTGAAATATTTACTAATTTAAATTACGAAAATATAATTGGCGAATATACCAAATAGTCTCTCAAACATTTTTTAATTTACGTTTAGTCAAAGCCTTTTTAAAAATAAGAGAATATTGCTTAAACGGGTGATCGAGGGACTTTTTGGAACAAAATAAAAAGGCTTGAACCAAATGTATATTAAAAAATATTTGAGGGACTTTTTGGTATTTGATCCAATATAATTCAAACTATTAGATTAAATTTTGGAAAATATTAAGTTAAGATTTTATATTTTAATTTGTTGAAAATAAATGTTAAAGTATTCGCTCGGGCTGAAAAATTGCTGAAAATAAAAAATAATCCTAAATAAATCGACTTGGGGACTTTTCCCGACATTGACCACAACATCCGCACCCATCGACTTCAAATCCTGGGTCCGCCACTGACTTTTGGCTCAGTTAGGGAGAGAAAAAAAAATAGAGAGAAGAGTTTATGAAGAGAAACTGTTCGGGAAAGAAAAGAGAGAAATTTTTTCTTGAGAGAAAAACCTTTTCTGAGAAAAAAATCTAAGAGAGAAAAATGTTTTTATGAGTGATATAGAGTCTCGAATTTTCTAAATACGCATAATTGTTAGATTTATGAGTTTATAGAGTTAAAATCCTTTAAAGTATTATTCTCCTCAAAATAGCCTTCACTCGTGTGCATGTTATTTTTTAATAAAATCAAGGTTTTAACACTGTGATACAACACTGTGATACATTTTTGACACACTAGAGTTTAGTTTTGTTTGAAATATCAGATTTAAAACCTTTTTCTTAAAAGTTTTGATATATTTTGATATTTTGTTGTGGATCTTGCTCTGGATGTAGTTCATTTCTTTAATTCCATAATCTTTTTGTTCAAAAGAAAATATATTCGAAATCAACTTATAGAGTTTGGAACTGTAAATTTTGGATAACCTGATTTTATATGTTTCAAAATCTATTTCTTGTACGGTACATTTTAGATCTATTTTTTTACTTATCTTACCGAATCTAAAATCTTTTAAGAGATTTCTTGATATAAGTTGTTTAACTCTACTCATTTAAAGTGCTATTGTAATTTTTTAGGGCTGTTTGTAATATAAGTTTGTGAGTATCTTGCATGTTCTTTTAGATTAGAACACATCGCACCTGAACTGTTTCACACACATATCACCTAGTTTTTATGTGGTCGTTCTTTAGAGAATAAATACTTGTTGGATTGGTGGTTTCAACAAGGCTTGCTGGATCAGAAAGATTATGTTGAGGTGTAGCTCAACATTTTGGGTATATTTTCTTTCTTGTTTTGATCCTGTTTCATGCTTGTACTTTGTAACCATATTCATATTTTAGTGGGTCTTTGTTTTGTGGCGTAACAGTCACTGTGGATCTTTGCCCTAGGTTTGGGGTTTTACCACGTTAAAATCTTTGTGTCGAACTATCTTTGTGTGATCTTAACTCTAACATGTTTCCTAACCTGATTCAGGTTTAGTAGACTTTATTTTTGTAAAGTTTTTTGTTACCAAAAGTTTTAATATCAAATTTTTACTTCTATGTTAATTTTACACACCTTGTGTCAAATCATAGTTTTGACAAATAATAGTTTCTTTAAAAAACTTTATCAGATTCTCAATCTTGACCTTTAACTTTGTTAAATACAAGGTTGGGTTATTTTAGTGGAGATATAACAAACTCAAAGGAGCCCGAGGTGTTGGTTATTAAAGGATCATGCTCGATAAATTATTCTAGGATCCATAGTGAGAGAAACGAATGAGATGGTGAAGGAGGTATAAAAGAGTAAAAGGGTAGTCGACCTAGGATGATCGAGGTTGTCAAACTCTATTTTGGCGACCAAACCTTTTTTAAATCAACAAAGTTGATGTCTCTTAGCTTAGGATGTTTCTTCTTATGATGATATGCATAACAGAAGACCAAAATAATTACAAGATATGGAAACCAAAGAAATTAAATTCGATTAAAGAAGGGCATTTCAATAGAAAGCTAGATCTATTTCCTGACCTCTCTTGGGGTATCTAGGTCCCTAATAGGGCTCACCACCTTATAGGATGGTAAGTTCTCCCAGTCTTTAACTACAAACCCGTGGGCCCAGTATTCCTTATTAGAGTCCAAGAAATTGACCACCAAAGATATCTTATCCTTTATTGCCTTCCTATAATAGGCTTTTTCATTAGTCATTACCCATATGTAGTATAAACGGATATCTGGGATCCCTAATTATGTCGCATATAGTTTAATAATCTATTCATGACATTCATGATTCTTCGAGTTTTGGGAGAGCATTGGACAACAACAATATTAAAAAACTTACAAAACTCCAGAAATAAGTTATTAGGAGGGAAAGTGATTCTTACTTCAGCCACAAACTGGGAGAAAAGCCAATGTCATAATAATTTAAAAGACCTAATTAATTCTCCACCATCACCTATAAAGGAAAATAATAACTTATAAGCACCTATATGGTGTTTAAATTGATGATATAAATCATTTTTGCAAATAAGCGGTAGAAAATGGGAAGAAAAAGAGGATATTTTGGGAGAAATTACAGAAAATGAAGGGCACGAGAAAGAAGAAAAAACTTACAAGGTATGGAGGAACAAGTGAACTCTATATATCTTGAAGTTAATTAAAAATGCTGGATAACGAACTGAACTAACGATTATAAGGATATTGGTGAGCTAGAATAACTTCTAAGGTAAATCCATTATTAACTGGCATGCGCCCACATAACGACTATCACACGCAACCGCCCTTTGGGCTTAGGGCTCCTAATTACTAGCGTACCTTAAAAAAGCTAGGGCATATTGATTAAGTACCATATATAGTTAACCAAGAAAGTGAAGTCACGGTAATAAAACACAACTAGTCACTATGCCAACCTTGGCATCCATGGACGACCAACATTTCCAACAATCACAACCTGAATCCAATTGAAAAACTGAACAAACATATGCACTCTCAACCAACTACAAACCTTTGGGGGGTAATTGTGAGGGATAATTGTCCACTCATGAGGGGAGGACATGTATCCGTTGATTCTATCAAATATCTCATAAGAAAGGATAAAGGTTTTTGCTGTTGACTTTTGAAAATCTCAGAGTTAGATATGACCGATCAACCTGGATAGCTATTTAAAGTCATGAAGTCCTGTACGGTTCAACATTCTTTTCTTTTATTTATAAATGTAACCCTCACCATAGGGAAAAGGGGTATGTAACCAATATTATTAGAACAACCTCAATAAAAAGTGAGAAACCTCTTGTGGACATGCATATTATCGAACCACGTAAATACTGTTCTTATGTGATTGTGCATGCTTTTATTTTCTGCTCGGCTTAGTTTGTGTTGCATCCTACTAGTAGGATTTTACCACCTACAACGGTCATGATTTTGACTTACATAAATCACCACCGAATGATTTGATTTGATTGAGGCATACTTGAACACATAGCTAACATTTTTTTTTTATCAATTTAAAAAATACTTTCAATTTAAATTTTCCCAACATAAGGAATTATTAGGCGAGGTGATGCAAATTTTAGATCAACAATACAATGAGTTCAATTAGGAAAATTAGCACAAATAATTAGAATTAAAAAGCTAATTCCAATTATAGTGAAATTACACTAGATTTATGTAGGATCTAAGTTTAGTGGGTGATTAAAGTGTAAAATTGAGCAATCAAACATACAAGAATAATTTGTAAAACATTTTTATGAGGAAAAAAATCCACATAGGGGTAAAGAAATATATTTTTTTGCTGAGTTAGTTAAGATCAAATATATTTTTTCATATTTGACACACGTAGTGAACATTCAATTTTATGATATAACTTGAACTTGTATTTGTAATCGTTCAAATATTTTTAATTGTACATATTTGTGGTGAAATATTAAAAAATGTAGTAAATTTTCACGTTATTAATTTGACCATATTTGCAACAGTGTGAAAATTCATTACACTACATATAGTGAATTTTCACTTGACACTTTCCCTATTTGGCACTTAGTGAACATTCTACTCTATTAGATTACTTGAAAATTGTATTTGGATTCTACATAATTATGTTGGAATATTCAGAACATTGATGTAGTATATTCTCACTTTATTAATGACGTGTTACTTTCACTCATTCGGACGTATTTGCGATAGTATAAATTCATTTCACCATATATAATTAAAATTATATTTTCTCATATAAAAAAAATTGAATATTCACTCTATGCTTTTAATATTACATACATTGATTCTACCGATGTTCGACCGCATTCGTAACTTGCGAAAATTTAATACACTACATATAGTGAATTTTCACTTTTAACAGAGAATAAACGGTGATTATTCACTCTTATCTCTTGATTTTTGCATACATTTGTTTTTACGTGATGGTGTATATTAAACAGTTTATATTATGTTCTAAGATTAATATTTTTTAGAACAAATACTTCCTCTTATTTTAATGTTAAAATTAATGACGTGTTACTTTCACTCATTTAACTGTATTTTCGATAATGTAGAAATTCATTACACCATATATACTGAATATTCACTTTTCTCAGATAATTTACAGCGATTATTCACTCTATCATATTAATATTACATTTATTTTACCCACATTTGGCCGCATTTGCATTTTGTAAAAAATCATTACACTATAAATAGTGATGTTTCAATTTTATTAGAGTACAAACAATGATTATTCACTCTTATCTCTTGATTTTTGTGTACATTTACTTTTGCGTGATGGTGTATATTAGATGTGTTGCAAAATATTTAAAAACTAATATGTTGTAGTACACGTATTGACTCCTTATTGTTGATGGTTAAGAGTACAAATATGACGACAAGATTAAATGAGGATGATGGTCTAGACATACTAGACCAAAGGGAACAAAGGGTTCAGTACAAATGTAACCTATATGCCTTAATGAAGCTAATAAAACAAATCAAGTTGAGTTTTAGGGCAAAAGATATTCTAGGTATGACTCCTTTTTTCGCATTATTATCATTGTTAATCGCAAACAATTTTGATAGTATTTTTGTCAACAATTATGAGAATAATGTTGAGACCATAATAAGATCGTACGGCCCGATGAGGAGGAAGTTCAATATTCGGGGAAATTTCTTACATTTATCCCGATGGATATTGCGTTTATCTTTGGTATAACTTACAATGAAAAAGATGTCAAAATTCCTTCTTACACCACTAAGGCAATAAAATCATTCATCAATACGAGGTTTAGAGTTGTGATGGGAATGGTGTCCATAAACAGAATTAGGAATGAGGACATTAAAGCCGCATTAGAGGATTCCCTTCAAGGGAATATGGATGTTTGTAGACTAATATGACTTTACACAATTGGCACTTTATTCTCCCCCACTCGAGGTGTAAAAATTAAGTGGGCATTCTTTAACTTTATTGAAGATTTTGAATCTATGGGAAAGTACAACTGTCATTTTGTCATTTTCTGCACATTGGTTGACTCCATTCATTCACTGTACACTAATCCTGAATCCCGGGGTGTGTGATTAGTCTCCTAGTTAGAAGTTTGAACTTTTATATAAATACGAATAGTATACCACTTATTATTGCGTTATTCGTAGTATCTAACTTATCTTGTTTATCGTATTTTTTGTTCATATTAGCATTGGTTGTGCGAGCACACAATAATCATCCAACACAAAGCATGTCGTGGATCATTACTGAGATACATAAAATAATCTCTTACCAAGCTCAGTGAAAAATTCCCACAAAACATTAATGTAGCAAGGGATGATAAATTTGTGGTAATATACATTCACTCTTCAAGTATTAAAGTTTCAGATCTATAATCACCATATGTTGATTATTCATTGTTATAAGAACTCATTGAAATCAATGTTCACCAAGTTAAATCACAATTCAGTGAATATTCACTGTTTGAACACCTCATTTATAATATGCACTGTTTGAACACTTGTTTCACTTTAATCCCAATTCAGTGTTTATTCACTGCTTGAACACTTTCCAAGTATAATATGTACCAACACTTCTTAAATCACAATTCAATGAATATTCACTGTGTGGTCACTTTCCAAGTATAATATTTTGTGTTTGTGAATATTCACTTCTAATTAACTACCCACACTATTTTTGACTTAAATCCCAATTCAATTAGAATTCCCTTTTTGAACATCAATAATATGCACAACCCATTTTTTAATCCCAATTTATTGAATATTCACTGTTTGAACATAATATAATATGCTCATTTTTAAATCACAATTCAGTTAATATTCACTGTTTTATCACTTTCCAAGTATAATATACACTTTGTCAATATTCACTGTTTTAATTATCACAGGCTTAAATCCCAATTAAGTGAATATTCACTATTTGAACTACAATATGCACAACCCGTTCTAATCCCAATTCAGTGAATCTTCACTATTTGGTCATTGTTCACCTGAATATCACTATATTATGCACTATGTGTATATTCAATGTTTTAATTAACACATTAACTTCCAATTCAGTGAATATTCATTATTTGAACAATTTCCAAGTATAATATGTACTGTGAACCTGGTTAATCCCAATTAAGTGATTATTCACAATTTGGCCGGTGAATTTTCCTAAAGTCTGATATTTAACCAATGTGATATTAAATGTGATTAGACAGTGGATATTTATGGTATGGATTGATTCATTACATGTCCTCCCTATACATTGAATATTTCGTTGACAAAACCTCCCAATTAATTGTGATTCAGGAACATAGGTAAGAAAATTTACATGTTTGATAGTTGAAAATATATATATGTTGCTATTTGATAATCGAGTTATTAATTGTTATGTTTGATGTTAAAGACATGTTGTGTATGTATTTACTCATTGACGTTTTGTGGCATGATTGGTTTTTGTCTTATTAATGTTGGTTCGTGGAAGCAGCACTAATTAATTGTTTGTCCTTCTCATATCATTGCACTATTGAACATTAGAAAGGTTTAAATATGGTATATATATTGAATATTTCCCGTGTTATATTAACGACATTCAATGAATATTCGATGCTTGATATTTTCACTAGTGTTCGCGGGTAAGTCGAATTTAGTGGGTGCGCTCGCTATAGTAGCCATATTACATATAGATATTTCTGTGGGGTAGTGGATTTCTTTAGTGTTAACCACGAGAGAGTGGGGGTGTACACATAGAGGGGATTAGTATTATGCGAGGAGTTACTACTTTCGAGGATTATGGGAGTAGGGTAGATGATTTTTTCCAAATATCGGCTGGATAGCGATGGATTTGAACTTTGTGGATAGTGAGGGTAAGTTTTGGTGTTCGCGACACCAGGGTATGAATAATTTTTACTCGGTATCACCTGAGAGGGCGTCTAGCCTATATATATGTTATATTGTGTGGTGCGATAGAGACACATAATGAGGTCTTGTGTTCTAATATTTTATCCCGGTAAGTAGAGGTGTCTACTGAAGTGAATCAGGGTGGTTAAATTTATTTTCAAGTGGGGAGAGATAGCTCAGGATTTATTTTGCGCAAGAGCTAGTGATAGAAAGGGCGCGGTACTTTATGTTGTCTTTTGTAGCATAAGAGTAGGCGTGTATACTTTTGTGTTAAGAGACAGGTATTTGGGGGTACGTGCTATGAACTGAAGGTCTAACGGATCTCAACGACCGATAATGTTAGGTAGTATTGTATCGGGTGGGTTCCTTGTTTGGATTTCGCTTTGCGAGATGCCCCATGCATGAAACTTAGCGCAACGTTGGAAGTGTGGAGACGTTTGGTTGTTAGTACATGGGTTGGGTACCCCGGTTATTATTCATATATGTGATATGACTACGGGTTGGAAGTTATATTACGGGTTACGACTAGCATAGTCGGGTAACTTTCACGCGGTTAAGCACGGGGATAGGGTGTATGGGCACCCTGGTTAATTAGGGCAACTTTCATGCGATAAAGCACGGGTACAGGGTGTATGGGCGCCCTGGTTAATTAAAATGCTTGTTTGTGTAACTCATAGTTAGAAGCGGAAGAGATAGATGTAGCGAGCTTAGAGGCACAGGACTAGGGAGTGATATTTGAAGCTTGGAACACTAGGCTCATCTTAATTTCGAGGACGAAATTCCTTTGTAAGGGGGGGAGTATGTAACACCCCGTAATTTTGAGGATTTAATATTTAATTATTTTTGGGAGATATAAAAATATATAAATTGGAGAAACTTAAATTTATGATTTGGAGAATTTATTTGAGTGGGAAGAATTAATTATATTTGGCAACTTTAAGTTAATTATTCGAAATTTTGTATGTCACATTTTGAAGTCAAAATTGGAGAATGTTATAAAGTATTTCGAATGGCAATTTTGAGTGCGCGGTTGAGTCCGAATGGATAGAGATAGTCACAAAAGAGTGCTTGGGGATAGTATTTGGGTCTCGGGGTATTTTTGGGCATAGCCAGGCCCACACGGGGTGATTTTGGCCATTTTAATTAGGCCCATGTGGCCAAAAATGGGATTAGGGGTTTTAAACCTAATTGAGGGACTAGTTGAACGACATTTAACAATTCTAAACCTAGGGTTTGAGAGAGACACAGAGGAAACAAATCTAGAAGCAAATTGGGAACCTTTTTGGAGACAAATCGAGGGACAGTAAGAGTTCGTCATCTAACCATTCTCTACAACAACGGATTAGACTCTACGAACAATTCCAGGCAAGTGGTTAACTGTTGTGATTCCTAAAATAGATGATAATCAATTCATCTCATGGTGAGTGTAATTGATAATGGTATTTGGGTAGGGTTATCACGTGCAAAAAAAATGTTTTTTCGAATTTAACACTGCTACGTTTGAAATCAAAATTTATGATGCAATAATGGTTTAAGATTTTTAGAATTGGAACACTGTTAGAACCCCATTTTTGATTTTGGTTAAATTCAAATTTAGGGACTGAAATTGAGAGAAATCTAGGGTGAACTCGTGAAGACCCAACTCGTGAGTAAACGATTTGTGGTAGTGATAAAGGGTATTTATGGTTTTATCCATGTCGTAAATCAGTTTAATAGAGGGTTTAAAGATTATGTCATTGGATCAAAGGCTGGATTAGGAAAAACAGAGCTTGAGAGTTCGTCAATGGTGAAATTCAGTGGGGGAAGAAGAGTTGGGACGGAACGATCGATCGATCGATCAAAGGCCATCGATCGATCGATGATGGCAAAACTTTGGCAGGTCGTGCAGTTTGTTGTTTGCGCCCTTATTTTCTTTTTGGATTTTTGGGTGTAATTTTATTTAGTGAAAAATTATAGAGAAATTAATAGCTAGGGGCTCAAAAGATGGCTATTAGGAATTTATAATTTAAGCTAAGGGTTGAGACTTAAAGTAAGAATTTTGGGCGAAATATATTTAATTTAAGTATGGGTCGAGCGAATGAGCCTGCGGGTATTAGAGAGTGAAGCTAGGTTAGTTTATTTAATGGGAAATTGAAATTAAATAAAGTAAGAGTCGGGTTATATACTTGGAAATTTTACGGGACGAAGAAATCTGTCCGGTATTATAGATTGTGTGGCAGTACAGTATTAAATTAATTGATGTGTTAATTAATTAAATTAGAGTTGGACTGTAGACTCGGGAAGGTAATAAATTAATTAAAGAAAAAATTAATTAATTTGAGTCGGACCATAGACTCGGGAATATACAGGCTAGTGTTACGGGTTTTAGTACACGGTAAAATCGGGATTTATATTATATATACACGGTGTGGCGATAGTATATATATATATATATATATATATATATGTGCGTGTGTGTACTTTGTACGTGCTATTAAATATCAGGGACTAGATATTTATTTAAGTTATATACTCTAGTGCTATCAAGGGAGGTTGCGCGTTGTGGGTGAATCCCCTAGCTTGAGGAGTAGGGAGAGTATATACCCAGGTCATAGCGTCCGGTATATGGGTGAGGGGCTTATCTCACTTTTAGGGAAGGAATTTGACCGCCTCCACTACGTTTATATTTTTGGGCCAAGTTGGTGAGCGATTCCAACTTGGGTAACTAGGTTATGTGAGCACACCTAGTGAGATAGCACTTTAGAGAAAATCATCCAGTGAGGGTATACTCAGAGGGATGGATATACATATGAATTATGTGTGGATGCTTTAGTAAAGGTACGTATATAATGAGATGTAATATTATATGCGGGTCATAATACAGTGTGTAATGTACTTACTTTATATAACTCGTGTCACGGTTATATGATATTATTTAAAAAGAATTAATTAAGTTAATTGGTGAGATAAATTATAACCCATGAATTATTATACTCGGGTTAGAGTAGTATGTCAAGGGGAGATTACACCAAGACTAGTTGGACATGGTAGTACAACTAGGTGGGGTTAAGGTAACCGTTAGGTGTGCACATTAGTGGGAGGGTGAGTATGTCCTCAAGAGAGTGGGACACTAACTTAAATATGAAGCGCAATCATACATTTTATTTACTGCAGTTAATTCACTTGATGAATATTTTCAAAATGTTTTGGGTTCTAACCCTTGCTATAAACTATTTTCAAAACCTTTTAGGTGTCCAGCCACAGGGACGTCAGGATTGATATTCTATTCCTGGGACACGAAGCTGCGGCATATGTGGATGCTAGCAGGAGCTTGGATTAGACGCATAGTTAATTATTTCCTAGAGTAGGAATCATCTATCAGTTTCAATTTACTTAGGGCATGTCGCCCAGACTTTTCAGTTGTAGTTTTCAGATTTATCTATTCAATTGTTAGATGATTGATGTTGGACTATTTTATTTTAGTGGCCGATGGTTTATTCGGCAAGTAGTTAAATTATTTGTTCAGTTGATTTAATTCAGTTATGTGAATGGTTTATATTTATTTCCACATGTACTATTTTGTTTAATTAAAAAGTTAAAATTTGGCACCAACTTTTTTGGAATATTAGGTGGTTAGTAAGTTTTAAAAAGTTTTTCGACAGTGATGCTAAGAATGAACCAACTGGGATTCCTATTTTAATTTGGTATAGGACTGATCACCTGGTATTTTATTAGAGGGGTGTCACACTAATGTTCCCGTTAATAACTCACCCGAAGGAGTAGAAACGTGTATGCTATGATTTAAGGGTTCAGGAATATTAGGAAAGCGATTAACAAAATGTACAGACACAAATGAATAGGTAGAACCAAGATCAATTAAAACTTGAAAAGGTTGTGTACATATAGAATGTGTACCTGACACTACAGCATTAGAGTCTTTTGCATCAGAAAGATTAAAAACTTTACCTTGTCTGCCATGATCCTTATTGTCATTAAAAATCTTTGTCGGTGCCTTTCCTTTGTTTGGGTAATCTCTCATTTTATGTCCCTTTTGTCCATACCCAAAGCAACTTTCTGTCTCCAGGTAACATGGTTGCCCACACCGTTGGCATCTATCAACATTAAAGGGTTTGTTTTCTAAAGGTTGTTCTATATTAGGTATAGTCCTAAAGGGTTTGTTATTGGGGTTCCTTCCTCTTTGTTCTCCAAAATTCCTTTTCCCCTCTCTAACTTGATTATATTCTTCACTATCCTTCTCAGCTATTATTACACTAGCCACCACGTCATTATATGGCGTCAACTTCAAGATGGAAATTCGACTACGAATATTCAACCTCAATCCACGTTCAAACTTATTAACTTTTAAAACATCGGTTATCACAACATGAGGTGCAAAACGGGATAACTCAGTAAACTTTGCCTCATATTGACTAACCGTCACATTTCCTTAAACCAGACTCATGAAGTCAACTGCTTTTTGGTCTTGCACTTTTTCGAAAAAGTATTTCTCGTAGAAGATCACTAAGAAGTCATTCCAACCTATGGTATTATTACTTTACCCGTGTATTCTCTTAGTCATGCTCCACCAATATTCGGCTTCACCTTCTAACATGAATGTTCCAAATAAAACCCGTTGTTCATCTGTACACTTAAGAACATCGAACCTCTTTTCCATTTGCATCACCCAATTTTCTGCTTCAGTGGGGTTAGGAGTACCTTTAAAATATGGCGGGTTCAACTTCTTGAACTATTCAACAGTATAACTACTTAGTTCAAGATTCATTGGTGCTCCATTATTCACTTGATGCTCCACAATTCTTGCTAGACTTTTAATTGCCTTGTAGGCACCTTCCGGTCCTTTCATATTTGAACCACTAGTTCTCGCAGTTGATCTTGTCTTGGTCATTTTCTACAGTCATGGACAAACATAAGACGTATTATACTATCTCAAGATTGCAGATTAGAAGAACAATTATATATATAAACAATTATATGTAGACTGCAAGATATATGGCGGGTTATCACATAAGTCGGATATTTAATCCTATATCCTATGTATGGAAACTTAAAATCGATAACGTTTGAAACTTATGTTCAGTAGTCTACGGGTTCATAACCTATGCTCTGATACCACCTCTGTCACGACCCCGTCCCAAAATAGTAGTGGGGAACGAGTGTATTGACATGCCGCCAAGGCAACAAATATTCTGACTTAAATTGTTTCCTTAATTAAATGCAACGAAAATACAATTACATGGTTATGAATCGTAAAATACTGAAATTAAAGGAAATACATCATCAGAGCTTTCTAAAAGGAAACTTCATTTATATTACAAGTAACAACGAGTTCCAATTTAAAACGAAATTTAAAACTTATTACAAGAGAGCCAAACATGCTCTATATGATATAACAAACTTTTTACTTAAAATAACAAAAAGAGCTCTAAAAGCTGAATCTTCCATATAGTCCTTTTACGTTCCCTCCAAGCCTACTTATTTCTTGAAAAATGGTTAGTTATACAACATCAGCTAAAAGCCGAGTGAGGTTTAATCTCTAGACATTCCAAGGTTATACCTATTCAAATCCAAATAGTAGACATATACATATATGGATAGGAATATGCTGTATGAAATTTGAGATGACACTAAATAGAAATGAATAGCACAGAATATAACAGATACAATAAATCAATTTTTAGTATCTTTTTCTTTCAATCATATCATTTTAATGGCCAAGTACACTCTAATATCGTATTCTTCCCCGGTAGTTGAGGGTCAATCGAACTTGTTCGTCACAACGCCTTATTTAGGGCACACCAGCGATAAGCCAGCTGGGAAGGTCAGTTAGTAAGAGAGGTCCCTTAGGCCGAATCTTATTTTCAATATTCAATATCATTTTCAAAACTCTTTTTAATTGGTATGTCTATATGGACAAATATAAACATATCACTAGGAATCAATCATCGGTATCAGATGAATTTTGAGAATAAAAGCAGTTCACAAAATATATATAGTTTGCATAATATCATATAACTAAAACACACAAGGAATGTCAGAGTACTCACCTAGAATAGAAGTCCGAAGCTATAAATACAAAGTCTTGGATCACTCGTTAATCTTCAGACGAAACTTCTTCTTAAACTTTCCCCGCACTTTCTCTCACTATTTCTTTGTAAGATTTTGGTATAATTTCGTGTAATGGATGATCCAAAGGATTTATTTATAGTTTTTCAAAGGGATTTAAGTGCTGACACGTCTCTGGGTGGTAAGGCTTTCATTTTGGTGAGTTGGCGTTCACGTGTCGCGTAGCGGAGCAGCCTTGGTTCACCAAACGACGACACGTGTTTTAACTTTTTCTAAAGGATTGATATGTGTTTTATCCTTTCCTATAAAGGCAACACATGTGTGGTGGAGGTTTCCAAAAGAAAGCACGAGGTGGAAAGAACGAGGTGGAAAGTTATTAAGGGTATAAGGGTCATCTTACACATAAAGTGTATTTTAGTAATTTTACACCATACATTTTCAATATTTCTTAGAGGTCCTTGAAAATATTCTATTTAAAAAATAGTACGTTATATATTTTCATTTTATTCCTTAAAAATTTCTTTATTTAAAATTAAGTCCCTAAAGTTTTATAAAATTACATTTTCTAACCCTAAACTTATCTTTTAACTTAGGATATGCTATTAGACTTTGATTTGATCCATTTTGCTGAAATAAAAATGTAATTTTAAGGTGTTTAAGTTGGCCTAACTAGACTCCCCTTCCAACCAATCAAAATATAACACATGGTGTGGTAATAAGACAAAATACGACTTGAAGGATGGATAAATTTTCCCTTATTTCATAATTTTGGTATAACTTCTTGCTCGGAGATCCGTTTAACACACCGTTTATTGTGTTAAAAACCTAATTCATATATCTATAACATTTTAGGTTTTACCTCAAGTCAATTGTTATATTATAATGGTCAAAACTAGTCTATATTATGAACATTCCTACCGAAAACTTTAAAATTTTATGTTTGTAACTAATTTGATATTTCATGATTTATGAAGGGAGGATTACACGAAAAATAATAAATTAACATTATACATATCACATATGAAATAATAAAACATTTAAAACTATATACGAACATATAAAGGAGGGGTCATTACATCCTACCCTCCTTATAAACAGTTTGGTCCCCAAACTTTACTTACATTAATTTCCAAACAAGTATGGATATTTCTCCTTTATTTCATCTTCCCACTCCCATGTTGCTTCTTCAATGGAATGATTACGCCATAATACTTTGAATAATGGAATTACCTTGGTTCGTAATATTTTATCTTTATGGTCCAAAATTTCTATCGGATGCTCAATGTATGACAAATCTTCTCTAACTTGAAGAGGTTTATGACTTAGGATATGCGTTGGATCTGGGACGTATTTCTTCATCATTGACACGTGGAACACATTATACACACTAGAGAGTTTAGGGGGTAATCTATTCCATATGCAAAAGCTCCTATCCTTTCAAGGATTTCAAAAGGTCCTATGTATCTTGGACTTAATTTTCCTTTCTTTCCAAATCGGATTACTCCCTTTGCTGGTGATACTCGTAAGAACACATAATATCCTCCTTGGAATTCCAACTCTCATTGTAGATTGTCAACATAACTCTTTTGACGACTTTGAGAGATTCGAAGTCGGTCATGTATCAATTTCACTTGCTCTGTTGTGATCTGGATCAATTCTGGTCCCAATAATTTTCTTTCTCCAACTTCTACCCAACATGTAGGGGATTGATACCTTCTACCATAGAGTGCCTCATATGGAGCCATTTAAATACTTGCTTGATAACTATTATTATACGCAAATTCCACTAACGGTAAATGATCATCCCAATTCCCTTTCAAATCAAGTACACATGCCCTAAGCATATCCTCTAAGTTTTAAACGGTTCTCTCAGATTGTCCATCCATTTGAGGGTGAAAAGTGGTGCTGAAATTCAATTTTGTTCCCATGGCTACTTGTAGGCTTTTCCATAAGCGAGACACAAATCTAGGATCACGATTTGAAATAATTAAAACCGGGGTTCTATGAAGCCTAATAATTTTCCACACGTAAAACTTAGCTAACTTTTCTAAAGAATGGGTAATCTTAATGGCAAGAAAATGAGCAAATTTAGTTATCCTATCAATAATTACCCAAATAGAATCATTACCATTTGAACTCCTTGGTAAACCTATCACAAAATCCATAGTAATATGTTCCCATTTCCACTCCGGGATAGGTAGGGGTTGTAGTAATCCTGATGGTTTTTGATGTTCAGCCTTTACTTGTTGACAAACCAAACACTGAGATATAAATTATGCTATCTCCCTCTTTATGTTATTCCACCAAAAAACTTCTCGAAGATCCCTATACATTTTTGTACATCCGGGATGAAATGTGAATCTTGAGTAATGATTTTCCTCCAAAATTTGCTTCTTTAGTTGGGCATCACATGGAACACACACTCTATTTTCAAATCTCAATATATCATCTCGTATCACAAATTCAATTCTCTTACCCTCGATGACTTCTTCTCTAAGCTTCTTTAGTTGTGGGTCATTTACTTGTGCAATTTTGATCCTTTCCATCAACATGGGTTGTACTTGTAAGTTTGTAATTATTCCTCCTTTGCTATAAATACGTACATCTATTTTCATATTTCTTAAATGTCTTAATAAAGGTTCCTGATTTGTAATGAGACATGCTAAATCTGTTGTAGACTTCCTACTTAAAGCGTTAGCTACTACATTAGCTTTCCCCGGGTGATAATGAATATTTACATCATAATCCTTCATCAATTCTAACCACCTCCTTTGTCTCATGTTCAATTATTTTTGGGTAAAAATATATTTCAAACTCTTATGATCGGTATAAATCTCACAAGTCTCACCATACAAATAATGTCTCCAAATCTTAAGAGCAAAAATTACAGCTGCTAGTTCAAGGTCATGGGTTGGATAATTCTACTAATGGGTTTTCAACTGCCTCGAGGCATAAGCTACTACTTTTCCATTTTGCATTAGCACACATCCCAAACTATTTTTAGAAGCATTACTATAAATCACAAATCCCCCTGTCCCAGAAGGAATAGTTAAAATTGGGGCAGTTACTAATCGATTCTTAAGTTCTTGAAAACTATTCTCAACTTCCTCAGACCATTCATATTTCACCTTCTTCTGGGTTAACCTAGATAGAGGTTTGACAATACTAGAAAATTCTTTAACAAATCTTCGATAATAACCAACTTGTGACACCCCGCCTAATTAAATACCGGGCGATCACTCCTTTATTAAATTAAAATCAAGGTGAACAGTTGGTTCATTCTTAGCATCACTGTCGTAAAAATACTTTTCCAATTTAAACACCCTAAATAATTAAGCTAAGTGTCAAAACCATTTTCATACATACTTTCCAAATTTTATTTAAAGAAAAATCATTTATTTTATTAACAACATTCAATAAGTAAGAATCACACCACATTAAATTCTGCAACATAATCTAATTAATTTAATACATTCGTCAATCGAATGTCAACATACGAAATCTAAAGTCACACATCCAAACTGAATAAATCCCATAGTAACAATACTGGAAATAAATGAAATACAAATGTCCAATAACAACGAAATAATGGAAAGAGCTACACATGCCCAACTAAATGAAAGTACTAAGAGTGGATCCGAATGAACGAAGTCGTCTAATCAAGAGTCCTGCAACTTCCACCTAAGCTGCAACGCGTTCCTTCCAAGAGATCCTAAGCAAGACGCCCCTGTGGCTGGGCACCTGTAATACATACATATATATACAAGAGAGAGAAAGAGAAAAAGAAACGGGTCAGAGCCCGATAGTGTGTCTAATTTAAAATACGTTTAGCAAGTATTTAAATTGATACAGGCCAATGCAACAACATATTAGTACGACACTCTCTTGAGAAATCCTCACCTCTCTTCTAATGTGCACACCTATCGCACTAACCTTCCCAATGGTCTATCTCATCATATAACATGCTATCCTTTCCCAATGGATTAATTTATCTTATATTACTCGTAAGATTCAAAATTAACGATTTAATTGTTTGAAGATACTATTCAATTAGTAACCAAAGTCCTCATTTTAACCTCATAAATCAATGAAGTTTTCCAGTGTCATATTATACTTTCTCAACACAAGTATTTATAATTTGAGTTATCAACCACGTCCTACATATCACATCACTGAAGACAGTTCCAGATTTCAGAATTTCATATATATATTAACCACTCGTAAAATATATATATAAACCGTAACAGCACCCCAAATAAAACTATGGTGCGGGCATACTCTACTATCCAAACCCCATATCACTCATATTAAAAGGAATACAAATTCGGAATCACTCTCGAATTGTATTAACACATATACAAACTATAGGTTCCAAGTCCCTTAGGACCGTCTGAACTATCACTGCGATAGCCTGTACCAAGGATACCTATACACAAACAAAATGAGGCGAAGCATAGATTCCAAGTCTCTAAGAGGAAAGCACATACCCGCATCTCTTAGGACCGTCTGAACTATCATTCCGATAGCCTGTACCAAGGATATCTATCTTCTAGGGTACAAGTCAATATCCCCCATAAAGGTCCCATCGAGATAAGACTGTCCCAGCGCGGAAACCTCAGGGATAGAAAGTAGCGTGGGCATGATTTTCACACATAGATAGTATATGCATACACAATCATATAACTATACTCATATTACCATATCAATAACGGGTAAATTCTCAATTCCCATAATTACGTCATTCGCATTTATTTCTCATTATTTAGTTATCACGTATAACCATTCACCTCTTATTTTAATTTGAGGAACTTCTCCACTTACTACATAACGCTCATGGATTCTATCCTCCCAAGTATAAAATTCATTAGGTATACACATTTGTCCCAAAGTAACTCTCTTACGTGTCTCTCTCTCTTTAACATATACTTACATTGTCCCTCATGTAAGATATCCCAAAAATATAGATTTCGCCTTACATTAAAGGATTTTGAATTTTATTTTCAAAGATGAGAATTTCAAATGGTTTCGAAATCGGAATTAAAATGGAGTTTTAATTGATTTTTTTTTTAGAAGAGTCCTCAAAATATAAAACTCTCTAAGAGTCCTCAAAATATAAAACTCTCTAGTAAAAATAATATTTTTAGAAATCCGACCGTTCGATCAAGCTGAATTTTTGTCAGCAGTCCTGTCTCGTCGTTCGCTACAACATATTAAAATTTCAAGCGATTCCAATGGTCCGATCATCCGGAATAAATTTTTTAGTGTTTGTATCTAATTAGAACTCTTTTCTTAATCAAACTCTTAATCCTTTACATGACAAAGGGTTTCTAAAATATCATTTAAGTCATCACTACATGCAATTTCCTATCTCAAATTGGGTTTTTCTTCCATACAATTCATCCTAATCATTCCTAAACCAATATGAAAGATGCATCAACGAAATAAGCAAGATAAACACTTGCCTGGAATTTTTAGAAATCTGGGTTGGTGCCGAAATTGGTGTGGTTTCGTTCCCCATCTCGCGATCTACGCGTTGGTGGTGACGGCGGTGCAATCGGAGGTGTTCTTGGCCTAGAGCTCCTTGGAGAGCTTCTCCTCTTCCTCTCCAATGGCCGTCATTTGTCTTTGGTTGTTCTAACCCTAGAAGACAACCTAGATATCTTATATAACCCTTTTAATTTTCGTAGGTTTAATTACCCATAATTGCGAAATGTCCAAAACGCCCTCCCGGGTTACTAATTGGGCCTAAAAACGCGCCGAGACCCAAACTAAACCCCCGGGTACACTTTTCTAACTATCTCGACCCTTTCGGACACGTTGGCGCACTCAAAACGACCATACGAACAACTTATAAAATATTCACTTATTAATCAACATTTAGTCCCAACACGACACAGGCGCGTCCCGACTTAAATTTCCATAATTGTCATTTTATTCACACGTGATGATATTATAACAATAAATCTCATATATTACTATACTCATCCAGTAATATTCAACAGATAACAAATTTTCAATAATTACTAACTCTCGTCACGCTAGTAAATATTTAAAGCAACATTCCGGATTAAAATAAAATTAATTTATCTCAATTAAATTTAATAAATCCCATAATTTAAAAGCTATAAAAATACGGGGTATTACACAACTAATCCAAGAAAACTACGAATCTCTGTCACATTAGTTGGTCTAGGCCAATCCAGTATAGCTTTGATCTTTTAAGGGTCAATCGATACTCCCACCTTGGAAATGACACGTCCTAGAAAAGAGATACTAGGCAACTGAAACTCACACTTCTTTAATTTTGCATATAATTTCTCCTTCATAAGGATTTGCAACACTATCTCTAAATGCTTTTCGTGTTCTTTAATACTCTTGAAATAAATAAGGATGTCAATAATGAAAATAACCACACATTGATCCAAATATTTCCTAAACACTCTATTCATCATATCCATAAAAGCGGCTGATGCATTAGTTAGTTTAAATGGCGTCACAAGAAATTCATAGTGACCATATCTAGTACGAAAAGCCGATTTCGAAATATCACCCTCCTTAATCTTCAATTGGTGATAGCTAAGGTCAATCTTAGAAAATACATGCGCACCTTGCAGTTGGTCAAACAAATCATCTCTACGAGGTAAGGGGTATTTATTCTTAATGGTCATCTTATTTAGTTCACGATAATCTATACAGAACCTCATCGTTCCATCTTTCTTTTTAACAAATAACACTAGAGCACCCCAAGGGGATACACTTGGTCTAATAAAACCCTTATCTAACAAATCTTGTAATTGAAATTTTAATTCCCTTAGTTCTAAAGGTGCCATGCGATAAAGTGGTTTTGATATTGGTATAGCTCCAGGAATAAGGTCAATTGTAAACTCTATTTCTTTATAGGAGGAAGATTATGTAAATCATCTGAAAAATGTTTAGCTATAGTAATATCTTCTAAACTAGGCTCTTTTGTTTGCAAATCAATAACACTTGCAAAGAATCCTTAACATCCATTCTTAAGAAAACTACAAGCTTGCATTGCAGAGATAATATGTATGGGAGATAGGATGCCAGTTCCTTCAAAACTAAATTCTGGATGGTTAGGAATTTGGAAAGTAACTCTCTTCTCAAAACAATCTACCTTAGCATGATATGATACTAACCAATCCATCCTCAAAATGACTTCAAAGTCTCTTATGTTTAAAACTATCAAATCGATAAATAATTTATGACTATTAACATCTATAGAGCAAGAATTATATACTAATGTTCCCGTTAATAACTCACCCGAAGGAGTAGAAACGTGTATGCTATGATTTAAGGGTTTAGTAATATTAGGAAAATGATTAACAAAACGTATAGACACAAATGAATAAGTAGAACCAGGATCAATTAAAACTTGAAAAGGTTGTGCACATATAGAAAGTGTACCTGACACTACTGCATTAGAGGCTTTTGCATCAGAAAGATTACAAACTCTACCTTGTTTCAATTAAGCCTAAAAAGTTTCCATTATTATTTTCATAAAGCCTCACATTTGTTCCACGAAATGCCAAATTATTTTTAGCTAAATATTGCACAAGAGAAATTATGCTTTCCAAGATTCCTTTCTAATGTTCTCTTTATTTGTTAATACGATCTTGTATATGTTTATCAATTATTTTATTTTTTTCCAATCTAGTACGCAAATCAAACCAAGCAATCATGTTACTAATATGTTCATTACTTACTTCATGATCTTTAAGTCTAAAACTGAGATGAACTCAATCATTATATCCTTCGTTCGCTAATTAACCACCTCTTTTGTGGCCTTTTTTGAACTATTTACAACAAAAAGAAAAAATTATATATGCATCCTTTGAATACACGAGCCATGCCCTATCCTCTTTATCCCCATTTGGTTAAATCGAGTGTAATGTAATGAAGAAAAGCGTCTAGATAATTTATCTTTTGGGCCTTTTTCCAAAGATGGATCTTTTATTTGACCCTTTTCTACGAATATGTCTCTAGATTTTATATCAAGATTATCCCAATTTCTTAGATCAAAATTATTAATCATGTTACTAGGTTCTTCATTATTCATTGTTTCATTTTTGTCATTTGCATTATTTTCTAATTCTTCTGATTGACTTGTATTTTCATTAACAGAATTTATATTTTATTGCTCTTTAATAATAAATTAATCAAGCCCTCCCTTAAAAGATTATGTCACCTCTTCTATTCTTTTTAGTTTTTTCTGTTTTTGATATCCGGATGCTTGTTTTTTCGATAACATTTTTAAAATTTATAAGTTTATAAATAAAAATAGAACACACAATTAACAACGAATCTAATGGATAATTTATTCCAGAAATATCTTAATTGATTGAATATAAGAAAATATGAAAAATGTCACCTGGTTTGACCCTTTTATTATTCCCTCTCCAATTTCATCTATTTGGTTAATGTAGAAAGTAAGAACCTGGTAACAAAAAAATAATTACATAAAAAAACAGGTTAATAAGTAAGATCTTGATGAATTTCAGAAAAAAAATTAATATAAAAAATATAACCAACAACAATCTACCTTTACCATAAAAAACTATTCATAGTTTAAAAAAAATAATAAATTAAAAAACTACTCATTGTTTTAATAATCTATTATTTTTTCATAGATTAAAATATGATATGAAAAGAATCTAAAGTTATAAAGTGATCTTACCTTTGCCTTGCGTGGGTGGGCCTTTTTTAAACAACAAAATAGGAATTAGGTTAGTCTTCTTAGTAGCACACCTCCTGGAAAAACCAAAAAAGAAAGGAATACAGAAATAGTGGTCTACATTTGCACACAGAGAGAGAGAAAGTGGGACATTGGAGAGAGAGAGAGAGAGAGAGAGAGAGAGAGAGAGAGAGAGTGTGGGGCAGTGCAATTTGCAAAAGAAAGAGAAAGAGAGAGAGAGAGTGGGCACCAAAAAGATTGTGGGTAGTTGAAAAAATGGTCTCCTAGACAAATGGGAACCTTAAATGAGTTGGATGAAGTTTTTTTGGGTAGTTGAATAATTCTTTATACATATATTTTTTTTATGGTTGATAAAATGGGCCCTTAAAAAATTAAACCCATTTTAAAAATAAATATTTTTTAATATACATAAAATATTTTTGGACCCCTTATATATATATATTGGTGCTTACTCTAAAATGGGCCCTGTGCCACTGCCCACTTGGCATATGGCCAGGGCCGACACTGCCTTTGAAAGAAATAGTTTATTGCGAAGAGAGAAAACCCTAAGAACAAACATAACAGTTAATATCTCGGGTCTAAACCACAACACACACACACACACACACACACACACACACACATATATATATATATATATATATATATATATATATATATATATAGAGAGAGAGAGAGAGAGAGAGAGGCTCTCGCTCTCATACATACTAAGTATACATACTTGCTGGCGCAACCTATTTTTTTTAAATATTAAAAAAATATTTTTGAGATGAGATTTTTTAAGTCGTATTTAAAATTGTAAGAGCTCCATATAAAAAAAAAATGAAAATAACCTTTTTTTGCTATTTTAAAAAAATCGATCCAAATTTCGCAACTTTTAAAGTGCTTTAAAAGCTGGGAAAGTTTGATCGATTTTTTTAAAATAGAAAAAAGGTTATTTTGAGCTAATTTTTTTATACAGGTTCCCTGAAATGTTTAAACTTCATATAAAAAAAATTAAGTCGAAACATATTTTTTACTATTTTAAAAAATAGGTATATATACGTGAAATGTACTAGAACCTGTCTGTATATATATATACTTATATTTTATTTTTATTTTTCTCTTTAAATTAACCTTCCAATCAACCCATATTCAAAAAATTAGGTCAAAATACATTTTGTAGCTATTTTTAAAAAATTCACAAAAAATTGTTGGCGCAGACCCTTATAAATAAGGTATTTTGAGGAGTTTTTTTTATGAATTTTTAAAAAATAACTATAAAATGTATTTTGACCTTATTTTTTGAACATGGGTCTATTGGAAGGTCAATTTCAAGAAAAAAATAAAAAAATTGAAAAAAAAGTTTATTAGGGCCTACACTTTGTTCTGATGTATAGAGCATGATTTTGGTGAGCTTTCTCCTATATATATATATATATATATATATATATATATATCGTAACATACAAACACCTTTGAATGCCATGGTTTACTAGTTGGAGACATATCTAAGCATTTGTTACGCAAACCCGAACCAAGATATTAACTTCGCTCAATCGGGTTTGCGCAACAAATGCTTAGATCGTGGTTTTCTATCTCCAACTAGTAAACCACGGCATTCAAAGGTGTTTATATATATATATATATATCCAATAATCGTAGTGCGATCTAATGGTGCCAAAGCTTGCCATGTCATAAGGAAGGCATATGACATGGCAAATGAAGAAACCTACCTAAAAAACTCTCTCATTCTTTACCTTTCTCCCGTTCCCTCATCAGCGCCCCAAACAAGACTTACCTCACACATAAATCTCGCCTCACATCACACAAAACTCTCCCCCTACCTCAGCCCCTCGCCGTCACACCTCTTTCCACCCCGTCGTACCTATCTACACGCCGTCGCTCCTCTAAGGTAAGACTCAAATGGTTTAACCATCGATTTATATTCATGTTTGATTCAATTGTTTAGACCTTCGATTTAAGTTTCTCATTTAACCTTCGATTTTAAGGCTTAGATATGGAGGTTCATTTAGGTTTTATATATGGAGGTTCATTTAGGGATTCCACATGGAGTTCATTTACCTTTGAACTGTGTTTGATACAACATTTGAATGCAATAATAACTTAATGGTGTTGTATTGATTTCCCCTAATTTTATATGTTGTAATAAAGTTAATATTTTTAGAGTGTTTGAGTATTTTATTGAAGGCTGATATTTTGTGAGTACCTGATATTGAAATCTAATATTTTGCGAGTATCTGATATTTCGTGAGCATTTTGTTAAAGGATGATATCTGTTCTTCTGTTTTGCAGATCTAACTCTTCAATAAGGAACCTAATCAGGTATATGAACTTTTATTTTTAACTTACAGTTCATATATAATCACTTTGTTATTTTCAATATGACAATGAAGCTAGGTTTATTTTATCTTTTCTTTTGTTGTTGAAATGTCAAGTATGTTTGATACACTTTCCATAGGAAGAAATGGTAACATCTACTGCAAATGGGCATGACTTGCATTCTGCATTTGGAAATTAAAAACTGGTTCTGCATTTGGAAAGTGGTTCCCTAGCTCAAAACCAATGCTGGCTCAGGACATAAATAAGATTATGAAGGTGAGAAAATAATGGTTTTCAGTCTTTTGTTCCCAAACTTATTTTATTAGTAGCAAAAACTCCTTCACATATAGTTTTAATTAAAGATCATTTCAGTGTTAAATTTGGATCAGTTCAGTGTTTAATTGTTTTAATTATCAAGCAGTTCCCATTTGGTGCTGACCACGTGGGGAAATGACTTCCCATTTGTTGTTCCCGAGTGTGGTTGCAACACTAACATAAGAAGCAATGTCTATTCTTGAGTGGATGTAACATTGAACATATCAAATCTCTTATAAGCAAGATTCAAACAAGAAATTAGTTAGAATGTAATGAGTGAAGTTGTGCAATTTATTATTTAACCATTTTGATCTTTCAATATCTATCTTTTGATGTCATTGAAGTAATGGCAGAAGAATATGTCTAATTCTTCTCACTTTGGATATTTTGCTTCCCTTTTTGATTTTAGATAAAAATTTATAGTCTCCTGAGTTAATGGTTGAGTTATTATATTGATTTTGATATTTTATAGATTTGACATAGTTATATGTGACCATAGTTATAGATTTGACATAGTCTACCTAGTATATTGGATGTACTCTTGTCTCCATTTACTAGCATATAGTTTGAGTTTTTAAAGTGGGGAATAAAATTAGAATTTTACTTAATTATGTTAGGTTCATCTCATTACCCATCTGATCCTGTGTATAATGAAGTTGTAGTGGTAGAAGATATTCTGTAATTTTTTCCAATTTGATGTTAAGCTCAGTTGAGATTAATTTTTATTTTGCAAAAAGGCCATTCCATTATATTATAATTTGTCCTCCCTGAAATTGCCAATTTTCCCTCCCTTTATTTACTATACAAGACTGACTCTTACACGTACATCTAGGGACTTCCCTAAGTGCCGATAACATATTTTTTATTATACCACTATTTCTCATGTTAGACAACTAATGTACATACTAGTATAACACCTCGATTTTTTGTACATTCGATATTTAATTAATTCGGCTAATTTTAAATTACTTGTGTGTCGTAATTTAATTGAATTAATTATTATTCGCAATTATTTATATATTAATTTGAAGAGTAAATGGTTAATATTAATGGAATTTAAATTACTAAGTGAATACTAATGATTTATTTACGGCATCACGAGTGATAGTGACGTGGCATTAATTTATCTTAACCAGGGGTCGGGTATAGACTATATTGGGGTCGAGATAAGGACTTTTAGAAAAATAATTTAGTTGACAATTCTGAGTGTACGGTTGATTCTAGATAGGTCAAAATATAGTAAAAAAAAGAGCATCCGGAGGTAGTAAGTGGGTCTCGGGGAATTTTTAGGCATAACCAGGCCCATACTAGAGTGTTTTGGCCATTTTAATAAAGCCCACAAGCCTAAAAAGGGATTGGATTAATATAACCTAAAATTGAGAGGGTGTGGCAACCATAACTTATTTAAGAAACCCTAATTAAGTAGAAGAGAAAAGAGGGAGAATTTGGAGAACTCTTAGGAGCCAAAAGTAAGAACAAGTGTGGGTGTTCTTCATTAAATACTCATCTACACCAAAGGAATTCAGACTCTACAAACCCTTTAAGGCAAGTGGCTAAACTTGCTTTAAATTAATTGTAGTTTTCAATTTATATCATAGTGGGTGTGATAAGAACAAATGATTTTGGGTTTGGTTGATATCTAAATTGGATTTTCAATTTATGGAAGTATATAGATGAATTGTATAATATGGATGATTAATATTACCTGCTTACTGTTGATGAATTTAGGCTTATGAGTTTACAATCAGTGGTGAGATTCGTACACTATGATTCAGAAGACAAATTGAGGATGAAATGTTACAAACCTTGTGTGGACTGATCTATAAATTAGGAATAATTTATATGAATTGTAAAGGATTTGGGAACTTGATAATTAAACTTCGATCCCGCGTTGATATTTAGATTGGGGGAGTTAAGATTTTTAGGTTTGATATAAAATTCTTAAGGGTTTACAGATGAAAAAATCTAGGTAAAAGAAAGGTTATAAGTTGTCAATGGCGGACGAAACTGATTGAAGAAGGAGAGAGAGAAAACCAAAGGGGTCATTCGAACGACCAAGGTCTCATTCACGCAACAGCCATTGTAGTTCGAACGACAGGCTGAGCCATTCGAGCGATGTGGCAAAATTAGACCATTTTTCTCCCAGCTACTGTTTGGTCAGGGTTGTTATTTGAGAGGGGCTATAGCTCAGTGCCCTTAATTTGGCATTTATGTGAAGGTTGGAAGATGTGTATTTAGAAACCTTAAATTAATAAGTGTGACAAACTTATAAAAGGGAATTTTGGATAATAAATTCCGAATATTAAGTACGGGCCAAGTGAGTGAGTCCGCTTAGTTTGGTTGAGTGACACGAAGTTAATGAATTAATGATTGAGAGTTAATTAAATTAAGAGTTGGGATATAGACTCGGGTATATTGTAGGCTGGTGCTACGGATGTTGGGCATGGTATAGCTGGGATTAAATTTAAATTATATATATATGCTAGTGTGATAGGATATATATTGTGTGCTATTAAAATATCAGTGACTAGGTATTTTCTAATTATTTACCCTTTAGTGCCATCACAGGACGTTGCGCGATGTGGGTGAATCCCCCTAGCTTGAGGAGAAGGGAAAGTATAATCTCCAGGTCATAGCGTCTAATAGAGGTGAGTCATGTGAGATGTTTGTCTTCACACTCGGGGAAATATGACCGCCTCTACTACGCTTATATTATATGTTCTAACTCGATGGTATTTAGCTGTTTCGAGAATCCAGGTGGGATTGAGTAGACCTGGGATGATAGAACTTTAGAGAAGCATCCGGTGAGGTATTACTCGGGAGGATGGATTTATATATATACGACATATGTGTGAATATTGTAGAATAGTTCTACGTATATAATTGAGTAAATAATTATATGAGGGTAAAAATACATTAAGTGAACTGTATTAATTATATATAACTCGCGAGAATGTTATATGGTCTTAAATGGAAATCAATTAGTTAAGTTAATTTGTTAAATAACTTACAAATCATAGATTAAACATACTCGGGCTAGAGTAGTGTGGCCGGAAGGAGTTATAACAAGAACTAGTTACGGGGTAAATGGCTAGGTGGGTTATAAACAAAGCGTTAGGTGTGCACAATAGTTTAGGGGTGAGAGGGACCTCAAGGGTGTGCGACACTAGCTTAAATATGAAGAGCATTCATGCATTTTAAATTGCTGCAATTTAATCACTTGCTAAATATTTTTAAAATATTTTTAGTTCTAACCCTTGCTGTCAAATATTTTAAAAACCTTTTAGGTGTCCAGCCACAGGGATGCCGGACTTGATTCTATCCTAGGGTTACGCAGATGCAACATATGTGGTTATTGCAGGAGTTGAAGTAGTCGCCTCTTTCATTTATTCCTAGTTTAGGAATTCTATCTCAGTCTTATTTCAAGCATGTTGCTCACGGCATGTATTCAGATTATTTTCGGTTCAGATTGTATGGGCATACTATCTGTTAGATTTATTTGGTTTGGATTTTAGTATATGTTTAATTAGGCAAGACTTTGTTTCAGTTATTTGATGAGATATTTAGACTCTATTATTTATGTGATGGTTCTATTTAGTTTTCCGTTGTACTTAATGGCATGGTTATTAAAAGATAAAATTTTTGTACCGACTTAATTAGCTAATAGGTGGTTATTAATTAATAAGATTTTCGAGAGTGATTCTAAGAATTAACCATATGGAAATCTAGTTTTAATTTAATAAAATCCTGATCACCCGGTATTTAATTAGGCGGGGTGTCACAACTACGTGTGACCTACTATGATCGTTGACAATAACTCTCTCTCCCCCTCTCTAATTTTGATATTTGTTTGTCAGGTGGTCATGGAAGTTCATGAGGCATTGAGAAGCTCATAACTCTCCATTAAAAACTCTACCACTCACCCTTCAACAATTTAATGTTTTGTTTCTTAGATATGCAGAGGTAAGTTTCATGCTTCAAATATTAGGGTTCGACATCTATGAATGGGAATTATGTGACACCCCGCCTATTTTAACCACGGGTGATCAATCCTTTATTAAAACAAATGGGAATCTCATTTGGTTCATTTTTAGCATCACTGTCGAAAAACTTTTTAATTACTAATCACCTATTTTAAATTAAGTCGGTGCCAAATTTTATCTTTCATTTATTTAACAACAAGTGGAACTAAAATAAATTAACCAAACCATCCAGACAATAATAGTATGAACAATAACACGAAAGATATATTATTAAATAAGACTGATTAAACCATCGGTTCCCAAAATAAATAATCTAACTACAATCTGAAGTAAATAAATCTAAATGTGAATAAAGTCTGATAAATAAACCAAAGAAACTAAATAGTCTGAAGGGGCAACACACCCAAATGAAATACTGAAGGAACTCATATCTAGAAATGAATAAACTGAAGCGTCTAAAGCAACTCCTGTAAGTCTCCACAAGTGTTGTAGCTACGCATCCCTGGATAGAATCATCAAGCTGAGCGTCCCTGTGGCTGGACACCTAAAAGGTTTTGAAAATATTTTGACACTGATCAGAGCCCAAGAAAATAGTTTGAAAATATTTTTCAAGTGTTTAAATCACAGCTTAAACCAGTTATTAGATACACATATTAGTTCAATGTATACTCCCTTAAGTTTCTCATCTCTCAACTAATGTGCATGCCCAACGTCTCCTACTTAGCTATGCTACCCAACCCAACTAGATAACGTATCTAACTAATCACAATAGTCTAGCTCCCTCTCGCATTTCCCATACGATACGCTGCCACAATATCAATAATTAATATTACCCATGTATTATTATTGAGTCAATTATTTAAGTCTCTCTACTTAAATTACTTTTAGATATCCACAATCAATCAGTTCTACTATCACACATAAGTAGATATATCACACTTGTTTATATTTAACACACATATAATATATACAACTATAGCATTCCCTAAATGGCCGTCGTGATGCTGTCATACTCTGCTATCAAGTCCATGTACGTCTCATACCAAATCAAAGACTATTGGTTCGATATGTCTCCTCGAACCCAAAATCAATCAACACACACTAAAGGTGAACATGGTTTTAAGCCTTGGGATACGTATATGCCTGATGTACCCAAACGACACGTCGGTCCCACTAATATACTGCACAAAGTGAGTCGCCCTAAGTTTTATGCTCTGGGGCACACATCCAGACCTAATTGGAAATGTCAAGGTGGGTTCTCCCTCTGTGCGGAAACCTCCAGATAGCTGGCAGCATATGTATGTTCACGTACATAATCAAATTATGACAATATATATTCACACAACCTATATATGCATATCATTCAGTAGGTATACACATAACCCATTATATAAGTGCATACGTAGTATATATCTCCCTTATACTCAATGTACAATCAATTATAATTATAACCTCATATTGTATATTCTCGAGTATCACTCACTACCCGAAGGGTCCTAGTTACCCCTTAATACATATCAGTAGCTAATACACTCACACCCTACTAGTCGAAAGCATAAGTTCACTTATCTCTCCGTGATCTGTTCTATTCTCGCGAATTTTATTAATTTTCATATTACGCCCGATAGGTTCTAGCCTTAATTCTCCCATTTTGGCTAAGCCTAAGCTATATCATAGGCCTACTTAAATTCATAATGTCCATCACTAGGGTTTAGGAATAACCCAAAATCCTCTAGATTAATTATTCGCAAATTCGGGGCATAAATAAAAGAAACTAGGAAAATCTGGGTAACCGAATCGATTCGGTGAAGAGGTGGAATCGATTCGTTCCATAAGCTGAATTGATTCGAAATGTTATAGGTCGTCTTCTTTAACATGCTGTTACGTTTTTCACCTTTTTTTATTCATCATAACTGATAAGCACCCAAAAGAGTACATTTTATACCCCGAATAGACATATTTTAGTTGCTAATTCTCGACAATAATGGTCTTATGCGCGTAAATGTTCCATGTGCAGGCTTAATTGCAGTTGCGGTGTCAAAAGCTATATTTTGAGGCAATTTGCAGTTAAAATGGAGCTAAATACCTTGTCATGTAACCCTAACCTAGCCCCAACCTTCCTAAACCATTACCCCAAGCCCGTGTGTGTTTAGTTTGTGCCTTTTTAATTTTTTTAGATTTTTAGTTCGTGTCGTTTTTATTTTTAGAGTTTATTTTAGATTTATTTAGAATTTCTAGGTTTTATTTTTCTATTTTATTTTTTATTAGTGTAATTTTATTTTATTTTGATTTTGATTAGTTTTTCGTCTTTTATTAGGATTAGATTTTTTTAGGATTTCATTTATTTTTTAGTTTTATTAGATTTTTAGTTTTTAGTTTAATATATTTTTATTTCTTTTTAGTTTCATTTTTTAGTCGTTATTTTATTTATAGATTAGGATTTATTTTTTAGATTTTAATTTTTAATTTTATTAGTTTCTTTTAGTTAAATAGTATTTTTAGGGTCACAAATTAACACACACACACCCCACTTATCCTACACCCACACCTAACTCCACTACACCCTCAACACATACAATCACTCCCTTACCCATCTTCAACCTTCCACCACTCTCTCTTTCCTCGATCCCCCATTAACACACCAAATCACAAACACCCTTATTCCACCTGCCAACAACCCCCATAATCCACCATTTTCGCTCTCTTAACCAACCACAACCACAACCTAACCCCCCACCCCCCGCCGGCGACCTCCTGCCTATCCAAACCCGTTGCCGAAATCGCCCAGTGGCGAAGCCGCCCAGATCCAATGACCCCCCTGCCAGCCCCTTACCTGTCGGTTCAACCCCAGCCTTAACCCGACCTGGCAGACCCACTCCGAACCCGCGGCGAGACCCATTAACCCAAACCTCCATAATAACCCCTGAACTCGAACCCGCTGCCATACCATAACCAACCCGAAAACCGTGACCTCCCTACACCTAACCCATCCCGGGCAGTGACCCAGCTGACCCGACCTAAACCCCAAACTCGAGAATCTCTTACAACCCCCATCGGACCTCAACCAAGCCCGGCCCTGACCTTCTCCAACCCGTCCCTTATACCACCTGCACAAACCACCTACCCCGCACCAACAAACCCCCCGAGCCCATAACCCACCAAACCCGACGCCCTTCCGATCGATCACGACCAAACCGCAAAACCGAACCCCCTTTTCAACCCGATCAAATCCCTCATACCCGAGCCTACACCAGTTAACCCGAAATCGCGGCTTAACCCATCTTTGCCCAGCTCCGATCCCCACGTTGCCTGACCCGTCCCATCGACCCTTGTTCAGATCACCTGTCTCCACCGCTTGAACCCGTGCCATAACTCTCTATAACCCGAACCAACCTAGACCCTCGACTTCCATCCCAAACGTAAAATCAAAGACTAAAATAAAACCAAAGACCAAGTCAAAAGCCACATGCCATTTAACCCACTTAACCCTTTTTCCATAAATACCCCCAAACCCTTTTAACCAAATCTGATTTGTTTTTATCCTCACCACCCCACTTCCCACATGACCTCACACAACCCATGCACATTTGTGCATTTTCCTATTTTGATCCCAACTTATCCTCACACCCCTCATGTTCATTTAATCCCTACCCAATTTACCTTTATCTCCATGCCTAATATTTAAAGAAGATGAAGACCATTTGAAGGAAGATCTCAAAATTAGTTTTTAAGCTTTGTGTGATGAAATTCTCTCCATCCCTCTATGTTGAGTATTTGCATTTTTAGCAAATATCTCAATATAGAGGTGTGTAGTGAAATTTATCTCTAGGATAAATTCAACCCCACCCCTCTATAATGAATTTTTGCATTTTTAGCAATTATTTCAAAATAGATTGATGTAGTTGAATTCATCCCTTGTGGGAGGTAAATTCTAACCCATTCCTTTATATTGAGATTTTTCATTTTTAGCAATTATCTCCATATATAGTAATGATCTAGATTTCATTTCTTTGGATGAGTTCTGATGTACAATTTTATAATGTTAGGATTTACATTTTTAGAAAATCTCTTTTATTATTTAATTATCCATTATGAATTCATCCAATATTTTTTTTATTTTTATTTTTATTTTGTAGTTTTTAGTTTAGATTCAATAAATACATTAGTGAGAATCCATTTTTGAGTGTAATTGTTGATGTAATTTTGGTTTGATCACACAAATTGGAGAGATGTAAATTGCAAATTCAAGGATTGAAGTTCAATTTCACTCAAAGAGATTTGGTTTGATTGTTCTCTTCTCTTCTCATTTATTTTGTGCCTTTGATTATTAATTTGTCAAATTTAATATCATGTTAGGCTAAATCCCCTTTCAAGGGGTGGGGTGAACCCTTATTTGGTGTTAATTTAATTTAATTAGTTTGATTACTTGAAAATTCCCTTTGAATAATAATTTTGATCCCTCACCCTTAAATTTACGCCTCGAGAGAGGGTAAATGATTTTCGAGAGAAATTCAAAATTCTAAGTTATAATACCCATTTTAGATTCGAACTAGAGATAGGGGTTTCTTAAGTGTGGTATTATTCCTTGGATTTCAACTCTAAAATTCAATTTCTATATTTACATAAATTTTGATAAATTGATCCTAGCGGGTGATTAATTAAAAGGAGTGTAGATCTATTTTTTTTAGAGTTGTGGGGTGTTAAACTTAATATTTTAAAAAGTTGCTATTAAAATTACATTTGCAACGAGAGTTGATTTGTAATTTTGATATTAATTTGGGAGAATTCAATTAATTACATTAATTAGTTAGAATAGCTAAAATTTGTGGTGTAATCCCATTCCTTAATTGCTCTCACATTTATTTACCTCACTTTATCTCTTATTTTTGTGTTAGACTTTATTTTTCATTTTAGTCACTTTTTAGTTTGTAATTTGATCTTCCATTTAGTTTAGTGTTATATCACCTCACCTCACCCAATTGTTTTAATATTGAAAAAGCTAAAAAAAATAGAAAAAGTAAAATTGCAAAAAGAAAATAAAAATTGAATTACAATTGAGTTTGTCTCGAGCTTACCCCCTCGATGTGGATTGATACCCTTATTTATCGCTACACTTTAGTTTGTAGGTAATTGAGGTTTTGATTAACTTGGCTTGCAACAACGACGACACAAAAAAGTTGAAGTTATTAATAACTCTCATACATCACACCCAAACTCCAATATGCTTCAACCCAACGTTAAATAATGGTATATAAACAATTTCTAACACGAATAACACATTAAATCCATACAAAATCTACTCAAGAAAGGATTAAAAGCCAGATTTCTACCAAAACCCTAGTTTATGTGTTCTTCATCCATAATCTATCATTTAACCAGATTTCTCCCACAATAACTTTCACATATATTCTGATTTCGTGTCCTCTATATATGTGGATTCATTCTACATGCAATCCTATCCCAAATCATGATCATTAAATCCCAAGAATATCATCAATTATCATCAAATAAAAAATCCTACAGTACGTGGGCATTATAACTCTTTCAAAACATGCAAGATAAACACTTGCCTTATCAGGTGTAGTTCTAATTTCTCGTTGAGTGTGGGGAGGATGCCTTCCCTTCCTTCCGACCACAATTTTCGACAACTAGTTGGAGAGAAAATGTGTTGCACCTCCAATAACTCTCTTTTCTTCCTCTATTGTGGTCTCCTCCCTCTCAAGATTGATGTAACCCTAGCCTCACACTCCCAGCTGATATACTCCTTGAATTTTCGGAGTTCTCTCTACCTCAAATTCTTGAATGATCGAAACGCCATCTCGTGGTGCCGATTTAGTCTAAAATCCACCCGGGACCCAAATACTACCCCCGAGTACGCTATTTCTACTATTTCGACCCTTTTGGAATCAACTGTGACCTCAAAATCACCATCCAAGTCACTTTAAAATAATTTCCTATCTCGACCTTGTATAGTTTACCCATGACACCCGGTTGAGATTTAACACTTTTGCGCCATTATCACTCGCTATGACGTAAAAATAATTATTTACTATTCACTTAGTAATTATATTCAATAAACATTAATTATTTTCTCTCTGATTAATATTTTAATCCACACATAATATTTAATTCCATTAAATTATGTCACACATGTAATTTAACATTAATTGAATTAATTCAATTTTAAATACTCAAAAATACGAGGTGTTACAAATTAAAACTTATTATCTCATTATTTTTTTATGCAGATTTGACCTTATATCAGTGGAGTTGTTATTGGGGAGGTAATAGGGATTTGACATTTATCGACGATAGGCATATTTATATTATATGCTCAATAGTGTATTGGGGTATAGGTTGCCTTTCTTATTCCCATGCGTTTTTATATATTAGATACATTAATGTTGTTTATACGAGGTCCAAGACGAGCTAATAGTATTGTTGTGGTTTTATATAATGTCCGGGATGGGCTATTTGTATAGCCGAGTAGTTTTGGTTTCTTAAACTGGTGGATAGTCCTATATAGCGAGGGAACTCTGCCCAAAATTTCAAAATCGTATAAACACATTTGTGTGTTATAATAAATTATATGATTATAAGTCATAGCTGACGCAGTTTTTTGGATTTGTAGTCGATAAAAAACTACTTTGGCACGTGATGTGCGTATACCGTTCATGTCGCAAGAATGTGTTATATTTTTTGCAAAGTTTGAACCGTGCTTTCAGGCACGGGCATGTGTGTGTGTGTGTATATATATATATATATATATATATATATATATATATATATATATATATATATATATATATATATCGTAACATATAAACACCTTTCAATGTCGTGGTTTATTATTGGAGACAAAAAATTACGATATAAGCATCTGTTACGCAAACCCGATTGAATGAAGTTGTTTATTGGTGAGGAGATATATCTGTTAAGCAAATACCTTTCAAAGGGGATAGTTGGAGAAGATAGACAAGACCGATTCATTTCAACAGTTGCACGACAATCGAATATGGAGGATTCAACCCATAACGGTTCTAAATGTTTGTTATTGGGATGGTTAATTGTGTAAATCGACTATTAAGATAAAACCCATGTTTTATGACTTGGGTCTTATCAAACCAATTGTTATTACTGATATTATAAATTCAATATAAAACATGAAAACTAAATTCAGTAAATTACTGGAAAAAAATTAATAAAGAAACTTACTTGTAATAGACGGAAAGGCAGAATATATTAATAAATAGAATATTAAATTCGAGCCCTGTAGAATAGTCTCCTTAAGGAAAATTTATTCCCTCTAATATGCTCCAAGGTTGTTGAACAATTTCCTCCCAAGATAGAACGGATTTTCTGAATTAATTAAGTAGCATAACAGTAATTAATTCCAACGAACACGAATCTGTGTTTTTGTACTCAATCGAAACAGTAATATGCAACACAAAAATGAGGGAGATTATTTTTTGGAAGAAGGAAATAGTTTGGATGCATTTTCGGAATTGTTCAGCAGCAAAAACTGGAGGGAACATGTTGTATTTATAGCATCAGTGTTGACTGTTCAAATAAACTGCCAGGCAGTTAATTTCGAATAGTTGACTCTTGGGAATTAAGTGTTTAAACAATTTTAATTAATTATGGAATTAATTAATTCAGTGCTTAAATAGATTAATGAATTAATTACTTCGTAATTAATTCGGTACAAAATGAAAGGGATTTATTTAACCCCAAGCCCAAACTCGAACCGAGCCGACCGGATAGACCGATGACGCGTGCACGCGCGTGTGGGCTTTTGGCCCAAGGCCAACACTTGCATAGTGTAGGCCATCTCCCCTTCAAAGAGTTGGGATACCCCAAGGCATCAAAGCCTTATTCCATCATTTGGGTTTTATTAACTCATCATTTTTCCACTACTCTTCCAATGAGGGACAAGAGTTAAAACATACTAATTCATTAATTTTCATTGCCTTATGAGTCACTTATGGGACATATTTACCATTCATTATTAAATCAAATTGTATATGGAATATACTATGTTAATCTCCTTACGGAGGAGAAAGCGTTCGTGTATGGTCCCACAATTATCGAAGTGTGGGTCCTATCTAAATTTGAGCTCAAAATTTTGGAGAGCATTATGTCTAATTTTTTCCAACAATCCCCCGCATGAATGATATATCCCTATAAATAGACACAAAGAAGATGCAGATGCATACACAGGTTGAGTATAAACAAAAGATTTATTGCATCGGGAGAAGTAGCCTTGTGGACTTGAACTTTCCTTAGTGATATACCATCGGATTTACTCGGTTAATGAGTAGACTTCACGTCTTTGAACCGTCAACCGTTTATGTAAACCTAAACAAAAATATTCACATAATAATTATTCAACACAGTTGGTTCTCACGTTTGTGTTCATTTTGGTCGTGAACACCACTTCGTTTCGTGAGCATTTTAGAGAATTTGCCTTTCATTATTCTCATAGAAGTGGCCCCTTCTTACTCACATAGGTGACTTCCATAAAGAGTATCATGCAATACCCCACTTAGACACACTCAGATATGGATGTCATTAAAATCATAACTTATCCTAATTTCACGACAGATGTGCACTCTCTCATCTTTAGAATGGATAGGATTAAATATCCTCCAGTACTTACTGAATATAATGTAGTTCGGTTTGCCCATTGGACCTAGATCTTGGGATCTCCAGTCAACTAGGTTGGGTTGCCACTATATTGATCTTTTTTTATTTATAGGCTTAAGACCCATTCTTCTCGATGATCTTTTAACCTGCTCTCGGTTTAAACCTTTAGTTAGTGTATCCGCTATATTATCTTTTGACTTTATATAGTCAATTGAGATAATTCCGTTTAAGAGAAGTTGTCTAATGGTATTGCGTCGACGACGAATATGTCGCGACTTTCTGTTATACATGTGATTCTGTGCCCTTCCAATTGCCAATTGACTATCGTAATGTATACATATTACGGGCACAGGTTTCGACCAATTTGGAACATATTCTAAGAAATTTAGAAGCCATTCAACTTCTTCCCTAGTTTTGTTTAGTGCAATGAATTCGGATTCCATTGTCGATCTAGAAATGCATGTTTATTTTAAGGAATTCTAAGATACGGCTGCACTTCCAAGGGTAAACACATACCCACTCGTAGACTTGGAGTCTTTTGTATTGGATATCCAATTTGCACCGCAATGTCTTCAAGAACAGTTGGATAATATGAGTAGTGGAGTCCATAGTTTTGAGTATATTTCAAATAACCAAAAACTCTCAATATTGCCTTCCAGTTATCTCTCCTTGGATTACTTGTAAATCGACTTAGCTTACTTATTAAGTATGCTATATCCGGTCATGTACAGTCCATGATATACATTAAACTGCCAATAATACGAGAGTACTCTAGTTGAGATATGCTTTTACCATTATTTCTTGCTAGATGTAAATTTACATCTACAGGTGTCTTGGTAGGACTGATATAATACTTTTTGAATTTTTCAAATACTTTCTCTATGTAATGAGATTGAGATATTATAAGTCCATCCGATGTTTTAGAAATTTTAAATCTTAATATAACATCGGCGATACACATATCTTTCATGTCAAATCGACTACTCAACATCTGTTTTGTACTTTTGACAATTTCCAGGTTACTACCCATGATAAGTATGTCATCAACATAGAGGCACACAATGACATATCCATTTTGAATGTATTTAAAATAAATAGATTTATCGCAATCATTAATTTTGAAGCTGTTTGATAACATTGCATTATCATATTTTTCGTGCCATTACTTGGGTGCTTGTTTTAATCCGTAAAGGGATTTAACAAGCTTACATACTTTTCCTTCTTGTCCGGGAGCCTTGAACCCTTCAGGTTGCTCCATATAATTTTTCTCATCAAGTTCACCGTTTAAGAAAGAGGTTTTTACATCCATTTGATGTATTTCAAGTCCATTAATTGTAGCTATTGCTATTAACATCCGAATGGACAATATGTGTCGAAGTAATCCAACCCTTACTTTTGCCTATAGCCTTTAGCTATAAGTCTAGCGTTATATTTATCAATTGATCCATCGGCCTTCAACTTCTTTTGAAGATCCATTTATAACCCAAATGTTTTGAACCTGGTAGACGGTCCACTAGTTCCCATGTGTGATTTTTTAATATGGATTCAATTTCACTATTAATTGCGTTTTTCCATTTAGAAGCATCGGGTAAGGATATTGCTTCTTTGTACGATTGAGGTTCATTTTCTAGTAGATATGTTAGAAAATCGGGACCGAAAGAAGTCGAGGATCTTGCTCTTTTACTACGTCTTGGTTCATCCTCTATTGGCTTAATAGGTTGATGAGTACCACTTGTAGTAACTTGATTTGTCTTTTTAGAAGGACCCGATTCTCGGGTCATGTTATACGGGAATTCACTTTAAAAAAATAAAGCGTCCCTCAATTGAATAATCGTATTTATATGAATATTCGAAATCTCAGATTTACAAACTGAGAAACGATATGCACTGCTATTAGTAGCATAACCGATGAATACACAGTCAACGATCTTTGGCCCTATTTTTACCTTTTTAGGTTTAGGAACCATCACTTTGGCTAAGCACCCCCACACTTGTAATATTTATAGCAAGGTTTTCGACCTTTCCATAACTCATAAGGTGTCTTATAAGTTTTCTTATGTGGTACTTTGTTAAGAATATAATTAGCAGATAATAAGTCTTCCCCCCCCCACAAGTTATGTGGAGCTCCTGAACTTATTAACATAGAGTTCATCATTTACTTTAATGTACGATTTTTGCATTCAGCAATGCCAATCGATTGAGGAGAATAAGGAGCGGTGGTTTGATGAATAATTTCATTTTTGGAACAAAATTCCTCAAACGGATATTCATATTCACCTCCTCTATCACTCCTAATAGCCTTTATGTTTTAGCTTAATTGATTCTTAACTTCATTCTTATATTGTTTAAATGCATTAATAGCTTTATCTTTACTATGTAATAAATATACATAGCAATATTTTGTGCAATCATTAATAAAAGTAATAAAATAGTTTTTTCCCCCTCCAGTTTGTACAAATTTTAAATCATAAATATCCGTGTGAATTAAATCTAGCGGTTCGGTTATCCTTTCAATAGAATAAAAAGGTAATCTAGCTAATTTTGATTCCACGCAAATATCACATTTATGATTTTTATCAATATTAAATTTTGGCAAAAATTCCAAGTTAATTAATCTACGCAAGGTATCAAAATTAACATGTCCTAATCTAGCATGCCTAATATTAGATGACTCAATCATATAAGTAGTACTAGAAATTTCATTAATAGGGGATGCCTTAGGCATCAATGTCCTTACATTCATTTTAAAGAGCCCCTCAGATAGGTAGCCTTTTCCCACATACACATCATTTTTAGACAACCCAAACTTATCAGAAACAAACATAAGTTTGAACCCATTCTTTCATAGAAGCGATCCAGAAATTAGATTCTTGCGAATGTTAGGCACGTGCAACACATCGTTAAGAGTAAGCTCCTTTCCCGAAGTCATCTTCAGAATAATCTTTCCTTGTCCCATGACCTTAGAACTCGAAGAGTTTCCCATAAAGAGAGTTTCCTCATTTTCCAAAGCCTTATAATTAGTGAACATCCATTTGTTTTCACAAATGTGGCGTGTAGCCCCAGTATCCACCCACCATTCCTTGGTATTTCCTACCAAATTACATTCAGAGATAATAACAGAAAGATTTATATCTGCGATACCATCGGAAATATTCTCACACTCCGTCACATTTGCTTGAGCATTGTTCTTTTTTCGCGTTCTTTGATTTGCAACACTCGCTTGAGTGGTGTCCTGGCTTGCCGCAATTGTAGCATTTACCTTTGAACTTCTTTCTTTGCTTAGATGTTCCTTCTCCGTAATGCTTACGTTTGGATTTAGGACCTTCAACCACATGAGCCTTGGACTCTATGATGTTCTTCCCACTTTTCTTTTGAGATTCATGGTTGTCTTCTTAAATCCGCAGTCAAACTACCAATTATTCAACATTCATCTCCTTGCGTTTGTGCTTGAGATAATTTTTGAACAAATTCCAAGATGGAAGCAATTTTTCAATTATCGCAGCCACTTGAAAAGTGTTACTGACTGACATTCCTTCAGCATGAATGTCAGGAAGAATAACGTGAAGTTCTTGAACTTGTGCAATAACCGGCTTGGAGTCAATCATTTTAAAGTCAAGAAAACGGCCCACGATGAATTTCTCCATACCAGCGTCTTCAGTTTTGTACTTATTCTCCAAAGAATTCCATAATTCTTTTACGGTTTTCATAGTGTTGTACACGTGATACAACGTCTTGTCCAAGTACGTCAGGAGGTAGTTACAACACAGATAATCAGAATGTTTTCCTGCTTCAACAACAATAACTTTTTCAGTCCCATCTCCTTCTTTCAAAGGTGGACAATCCTCATACATGAACCTAGCCAATTGAAAAGTTGTGAGGTAAAAGTACATATGTCCTTGCCACCCTCGGTAAATTTTTTCAGTTTCTCTCCATGTGGCATGGTTACGGGGGCAACAACAGGTGCATGTGTCACATTCATGGTAGATGGAATGTTCACAGTAGGTGGTGGAACTGTGATTGCATTTTCTGATTCCATTTTTGTTACAAAAATAGAATTTTTATCAATGGTAGTAATCATTTGTAATGAAATTATCAAAGCAGAATACAAAATTCTGTATATCAATTTTCTCCAAGTGTAATTAAAACTAACTGAATTCTAAATAATATCCTGAATTGTATAACACAGAATTAAACTAAAATATTAAACACTATTTTTTTACTAGTCTAATTAAAGTTAAAATCTGTGTGAGACTGTTTTTAATATAATTAAAAAAAAATCTGAGCAAAACAGATTAACAAAATTTCTAGGAGTTAAAAAAAATTTGTACACAATAGATTAAAAAAAAATTTAGAATAAAATTTTTATTTCGGAAAAACAATTTTTACAGATTATAAACAAAGTAGCAAATTAATTTTCTGCAACAGTAAACATTATTTCTGTATGAGCTTATAAAACAGTAAACTTGATAAATTTTTCTTAAGATTGTTATTACTGATATTATAAATTCAATATAAAACAAAATAATTAAATTCAGTAAATTAGAGAAATAAAATTAATAAAGAAACTTATTTGTAATAGAAGGAAAGGAAAAATATATTAATAAACAAAATATTAAATCTGAGCCCTGTAGAACAGTCTCCTTAAATCAAATTTATTCCCTCCAATATGCTCCAAGGTTGTTGAATAATTGCCTCCTAAGATAGAACAGATTTTTCAAATTAATTAAGTAGCATAACAGTAATTAATTCCAACGAACACAAGTCTGTGTTTTTGTACTCAATCGAAATAGTAATATGTAGTGCAGAAATGAGGGAAATTATTTTCTGAAAGAAGGAAATAGTTTCGAATAAACACTCTTAGGAATTAACTGTTTAAATTGTTTTAATTAACTACGGAATTAATTAATTCGGTCCAAAATGAAAGGAATTTATTGAAGCCCAAGTCCAAGCCTAACCCCGACACTTGCATAGTACATCTCCCCTTCAAAGAGTTAAGATACCCCAAGACATCCAAGCCTTATTCCATCATTTGGATTTTATTAACTCATCATTTTTCCACTACTCTTCCAATGTGGAACAAGAGTTAAAACATACCCAATTCATTAACTTTCATTACGTTATGAGTCATTTTGGGGACTTATTTATCTTTCATTATTTAATCAAATTGGACATGTGAATATACTACGTTAATCTCTTTGAGGAGGAGAACGCGTTCGTATATACTTCCACAATTATCGAAGTATGGGTCCCATCTAAATTTGAGCTCAAAATTGCTCAAAATTCTATAAAGAAAATTCTGAACAACATTATGTCCAATTTTTCCAACACCGCCAACTCTTTTAAATAGGACTTATGAGAGTGTTATACATGGGACCTATTAACCCATTACTCTATTTAACTAGGATTAATTGGTAAAAATTCCTTTAATAAAGTTCCCTTATTTGGTTGTTGGCTTTGAACTACCATTTCATCAACAACAAATTTCTTCATCTCTCATAACTATGGACTATATGTCCTCAACCACTCATCTAACCTACTTTTTTTGTCATTTCTCACCACTTTAAATTTTACCTTCCCAACCCTTGAGATTAATGGCCCAAATTTTCTAATTGAGGGCTTGTGTAGTCGCAATGGGTCCACAAGCTCAACTGTACTTTTCAAACACCAATATGTTGCCCATAATAATAAGACAATTGAAATACGTTTGATGCAAGGCCACTTTTCTCCTACTAGTATCACCTCCAAGTTACATCAATTGGTTGTATATAATATATTATAATTAATATACTTTATAAAGTTGGGCCATAATTTGACAAAAACAGACAAACACAAACACAAGTGGAGCCCATGTATTTGTATTACTACATTCATGGCAACACTTTTTTTTTTTAGTTTATTTGTTTCATTACAAGATGTTATACTCCCCCCTTTGTTCCCATCGTTTAAAAAAAATCATATCTCAATCCACATCCTTTGAAATATTTTCATAACGACACAATGTAGAATCAGTTTGAAAGTTTTAATTTCTTATAAGTAGTCCTAGTTAGAAACACTTGTAAAAAAATGTGCAAAATTTTCAAAGACGTGGATCATTTTAAAAATCTTTTAAATGTGAATATTTTTGATAAAAACATGTTTGAATAGGATTGTTTTTACATTAACCCTTCTTGATTATCCCAAAAATAGAGATATTTTTGTGCATCCTAAACTAACATCTATCTTTAAAATTCATTAATCAAATTTCATAACATCGAACTGAGGTTTAATTATTTTTCCCATTGTCTTTGTTAATTTTTTTTCCTTAAGAAAGTTAATTTTTAATAGATTTATTAATTTAGGACCCATAAAGTTATTTTCATCTAAGCATGCATATATTGTATAATGACAAAAGCACGTTTTCTACATCTTTCATTATCTCAATGGAAATCTTGCCTTAATCATATTTTTCAGCTTTCCTTGGTGATGGCCTCACAAGCCAAATAGTGAACGGTTAATGTGGTAATTATATGTCAAAGTGGTAGTGGTTATGGTATGGTTTTTTTTACCTCATTGTATCGTTTTGATCCGAAAAATTATAGTTTTGATTTACTGTTTTTCATGACCGCAAATCGAAAATACTGAAAACTTGGTGGTTGGCTTTGTTTACACATTTAAAAAATCGATTCACCAAGAGTACCATACCAAAACTAAATACCGAAACTATTGTCCGAAATACTGATTTAATATGCCCGAAATACAAATTATGTTCAATGCTAATAATGCTTATCTGCCACATTTTATATTTCGTTGCTAAAAGTTACTATTGTCTAGGAAGTTATGTTCGTAGTTAAAAAACTCGTTGTTAAATGTAATATTTGTTGTAGTAATCATTAGTTGAACTCATTTATCGCTATAGTTAATATCAAAGTGGGTGGTATTTTTAGTTTTAGAAAGTATATAATTTTTTTTTTAATTTAAGAATACATGCTTATTTATTTGTTTTGTCTACAAGACAAACTCTTTTAGGTTCTTATGCAAGTTTTCCAGTTTGACACCTAAATTATTTTATATTTATGTGTACGGCATATGGCATATATTTATTTTATGTGTTAGTTTATATATATTGAATTTGAACATTGAAAATCCCTGAAAACAATCAATAACAAAATCAAAAAATTGGGCAAAAGACTAAGAAAAAACATAAACTAAAAATACTAAAAAATCTCAAAATTACCGAAAATACCGAATGGCTTGGTATTGATAAATTTTTTTGAAAAACCGAAAATCAAATTTATCGAAATCGAACGTATTGAAAAAGGTGGTATAATATTGATATAAGAGAGGGGGTTACAAGGTGATTGAGGAAGGTTTTGAGTAGTTATGTGACTAAATACAATTTAAAAAATACACGAGAGGAGAGCCTAAAAGAAATTTGGACATAGGATTAAACTCAAAAAATATTTTTTTATCGGTTTTTATTATCACCCTAAATATCTTTCCATATAACCCGCTGGTAAGTTGTTAGAATTTTAAATGATGAAGTGTTAAACAGAACTTGATATCCCATTTAAACATTCCGTTAAGACCGTGATTTCAAATATATGTATATATATATAGTTCAAATAGAATACTGCTTCTATCTACTTTTAACTCGGTGATAATATATCATATGGATGTATGCGTAGAATTACTCCGTCATTGTCATCATGTACAACTGATGATAGTCTTTTAGATATGAAGTTTCCTACGAAGGCTCCCCTTTTCTATTATTTCTAAAGTAACATATGAATTGGGTTTAAATTGAAATAAAAGAATAAAAATACTATGGTCCTATCAATTATTTATTTAAAACACTGGATTTGAAAATTGTTTTTAATTATAGATTTTAAATTCCGTTTTTTTTAAAAATATTTGTGTGTTTTTTTAAACTTATTTTTAAATTCAGTTTTCTAACAAATTAGAAAGTAACACACCGGTAAATATGTGTATATATATTATACATGTATGCGGACATATACATATATAAATATATATAATAATAATAATGCTCTTGTGCGGACTGTTCCGTATTTTATCAGTGCAGATCGGACATGTGTCGCCTGACGGTGAGTCCAGAAGTTATTGGCTAAATTAAAGGTGCTCTCTCTCTCTTTTTGGCGCTCACTGCCAACTGACACATGTTCGATTCGAACTGTTTAAATGCGAGACAGTCCACACAAGAGCAGTATTATATATATATATAGTCCTGCTCTTGTGCGGACTAGTCCGTATTTTAAGAATGCGGACCGAACATGTGTCACCTGGCGGTGAGCCAAGAAAAGAGAGAGAGTGTACTTGTAATTTAGGCAATAATTTCTAAGCGCACCGTTAGGTGACACATGTCCTGTCCGAATTCTTAAAATGCGGACTAGTCCGCACAGGAGCATTATTATATATATATATATATATATATACTAGGGTATGTCCGTGCCTGAAGGCACGATGACAATTTTCCAAAGTATCAATCGTGGTCGAGTTATAAAAGTTTTGTATTATAATATCAATCGTGGTCAATTTTTTCGAAGACACGACGTATACTTCCAAAGTATTGAATTGACAATTTTTTTTGTAAAATAGTTTATATTATAATAAAAAAATGTACGTTATTTTAGAAATTTTGGACAGAATTTCATTTGTTTATCGAACTATCCACCTATTTTAAAGAGCAAAAAATAACCCAAAATAGTGAATGTGTAAACAATTAAGGTCAGAAAGTTTTTTAACAACAAAATGTGTAAACAATTTAAAAATTTTGGGCAAAATTCCTTTTGTTTTAGGACTATCCACCATATATTAAGAGAGAATGCACTCTAACAACAATACTCCAACAACATTGATATGCCCTAAATGTACCTGACAACTCAGAGACTTCAACCTCGGCATATTAGAGGGCCGAGGTAACAAAGACTCCTGGCTGACTACCAACACTCTCGTCCTACGTAAGGTCGGCCGTGGCCGACATTACTAGTCACCTCATTGTCGGGAACATCAAAGATCTCATCTACATCGTTCATCAACCTTGGCTGGGGATGAGCCGAGGTAGCAAGGACCACCGCTATCGTAATCAACCTCGGTTGGGAGTCAGCCGACGTTTCAACTACTCCAACATAACCTCGGCCCAGGTCGACGTTATAACTCCACTTTAACACCCCTCCTAATTAAATACCGGCTGGCCAGTCCCATACCAAATTAAAACAGAATATACAGTTGGCTCATTCTTAGCATCACTGTCGAAAACATTTACAACTCACCCAATATCCAATTAAGCTGGTGTTAAAAACTTTCCAAATTTTAATTTAACAAAATCCATTTCCAGTTTAAGAATAACACAACACATTTTATTCTACAACACTGATAACCAATTAGATAACACAAAAGAATTTAAATTCAATTGGAATAAACATTCCCAAATAATATTAATCCATTACAGTAATCACAACAATATTAAATGTATTAAAAAGACCCGAATACAATAGTATTTGACTTCGATAGGAAAAGATAACTGAATCCTTTGGGCGACATGCCCTAACTAAGAATACTGTGAATCAAATGAAGATAAACGTCTAAGCAATACTCCATAGCTCCATAGCTTGTCGTAATCCGCTAAGGTTGGCGTCCCTGTTGCTGGACACCTGATATAGAAGATACAATAGAAAAGAAAATATGCAAGGAAACGGGTCAGAGCCCGATTATGAGAATGATTTTTAAAACAGCAAGTATTTAACAAGTGCAATAAATCTTTTATTATGTACATGTTAGACCCAACTCTCACTTCCCATTCTCACCTCTCAACTAGAGTGCACACTTAACGTTTCCTATTAACCTCCTAGTTAATGGTTCCTCTTTTCTAGTCTCCATATTATAATTCCATCCCAATATCATAATCCCCGTATGTCCCATACCATACGTCACATTATTGTTCATTTACATTTCTCATCGTTTCTCATTAACATGAATCATTTCTCATTAATATGAATTAAGTTTTTCAATAAACATTCATTAACTTAATTCAATTTTCTTTCTCTATTCACCGTTATCTACAATTATCACCGTAGATAGATTTAACCATAATAAATATCCATTCATTCGTTTAATCCATTATATATATATATATATATATATATATATATATATATATATTCATATATAATACGACACCCCGAGTCACAGCTGCGGTGCAATGCATTACTCTGCTATCATGTCCCATCATCGCTGGTCGCCGAATAGTGGACAAAAGGTTCGGTAAAGATTCCTCGAACCACAAACATCAACAAACAAATTAGAGGCGAACATAGTTCTCATACCCATGGGTCACGCACATACCTACGTACCCACAGTCAGCGGACTTATCAACTCCCCGATAAGTCTTTCATAGACCTATGTTCTCGAGCGATAAATCAAAGATCCCATGGATTCATCAGGATATGACTGCCCTCACGCGCAAATCTCCCACCGATAGCAAGTAAGCTAGGTATGTCATACACATAATCATTAATCAATCAAATAGGTATTATCATACCTATAGTATACTAACAACAAGGTACTCACATTAACCTTAGATTATTCCCTTACGTAGCATTATATCTCTTTAAATCCCACATATTAAAATGTCATATCTTTACTTCATAATTTAATTATCCTCGCATCCTATAACATCTCTCCACTCCCGACGTTGTTAAGGTTCATGCGCGGAGCGTCTCGCAAAGTGAAATCCAAACAAGGAGCCCCTCCAATACACTACTACTTAACTTTGTCGATCGAGGAGGTTCGTCAACTTCAAATATGCGATCGGAATAACCTCATCCCCTCTTTCAACCAAATGTGTTCTAAACTCCCATCTCTATCCAGGAGCCATACCACTACGCTCTTGTACTACACTCAGTCCTTGCGAAATCAATAATGAGCTTAAACTCAGTCCTTGATGTTTAAATTGTAACCCTAAGGCTACCCAGGTGTTATATTAAATCTCCCCTACTTGAACTATCCTTAATCCTCATACAAACAGATTAGAATCCAACACATGAATCTAGCAACCGAAATCTCTTTAACTTTAATTATCATAATTCTAATCAATTAAATCCCAATCAAATTAATTCAAATCTTAACTAGGGCTTACTGATCTTCTCTAAGTCCCATAATATCCAATTAATAATCACCGAAGATCTACAAAAGTTTTGGGATAAGAACCAACATTAAAAAGAAACAACATCATGAATTCTAATATTTTAAATACTCAGAAAAATAAGATCCAAAAATTATTCAAATCATCAATCCGACTTCATATTTGGATTCTACACGAAAAATTGAGACTGGTATGTGTTTTGAGTTTTTCTTAAATCTCATCCAAATGCACTCAAAAAGAAGATCTAAACATTCCAAATTGGCTCTTCTCATTCCACTCGTTTTTGCCTCTTTTTCCAGAAAATTATCAACATATTATCTTCAAGAACACAAAATGATTTTCAGAATTTCTTCCATAGATATATGATTATTTCATGGATTACTAACTACCTACAATATGAGTTTAATTCCTATATATTTTTAAATTCCAAAAATCCATTAACAACTATATCCTTTCATCTTCCAAGCATGAAAATCATCTCTTTTTATAACTATCCTAACATGGACAATATACGAACTTAAACTGCAAATATCAAACACTTGCCTTTACTGAAGATCTGATCCTTTGGAGTTGAATAACACATGTGGTGATGGTGGTGGTGACCTTTGACCTTTGGTTCTCCTCCTTTCCAAACAAACTTCTTTTTCTTTCCAAGCAACCTTCCACTCTCTCTAAGAAGATGACTTTTTAATTTTGTGTAGAAGAGATGAAATGAACCTACATACACTAATCTCCAAATACTTATAATAAGACAAAACCCAAAATCACTATTCATCCCCCTTGTAAAAATAACAAAAATGCCCTTTTGGGTTGTCTTTTCATTTCCAAATGACCCGAGAAAAAAAGAGAGAAAAAGAAGAAAGAAAGAGGGAAGAAGAAAGAAGAAGAAGAGGAAAAAGAGAGAGAAAGTGGGATTTCCGGCCAATACGCGATCTAGAGGATGAATCAGACCCTACGAACTTGAGGTAAGTGATTAAACTTGCTAAATAATCGTTGTGTACCATTTATTTCATGATTTGTGGATTAAATCTTTGGGTTTTAGGTTTAGTTTATCAAAACCTTACTTTTGGGTAAATTCTAGATTTGTTGTGTAAATAATGGATTTGAAGTTAGAAATTAGTTTAAATGTGTTCTAGGATGAATATTAATGATGTGTATATGTTTGGTGTTGATACCAAAATTAATGTGCTGATGTGGACGAATAAGATGAAGACACGTGTCAATCTACATGGCACAATAGCAACGATGAAGATCATTTCCCGACCAACCGTGCTTCTTTCCGAACAACGAGAATACACCGAGAAACTCTATCACACCGAGGAACTCTATCATACCGAGGAATTCTATCATTCCGAGGAACTCTATCATCCCGAGATACGCTAAGTATTCCGAGGAACTCTTGATCAACAAGCAACTAAGGCGGTCCGAACTGCATCTCGGCCGTATCATTAATTACCAGACGGACAACTGTTCAACTATTCATTATATTCTTGACGCACACGCTGCATTAAATGTATTACCCTTTCATATGTATATCATTTAATGTATTGGACCTTTCATGTACAGCCTAAAGGCTATAAATACCTTGTATCATCCTCAATTCAAGGGGACCGGAATTTCTTGAGAGAACTTGTAATCAAGAATTCCACAAACACTCAGCAATAACATAACAGTGGACGTAGGCTTTATTCCTAGCCGAACCACTTTAAAAATCTTTGTCTTATTTATTTATCTGTGATTGAATAATTAGAGCAATCTAGTTTTTTACATCAACAGATTGGCGCCGTCTGTGGGAAACGACTGTTATTATCGTTTTTCATAAAAATTATTTGTCACCAATGGCAGATAATCCAGAATCCAGTAATCGAAATATTGGAAATACTGAAAATCATCCAAATCCATCTGCATCCCCAGATCTGGCTGGAATTATGACGAATCTGGCTCAAGGACAAACCGCCATGCAAGAATCTATGAGGCAACTCATTCAAACTCTTCAGGGCGGTGCACCTACCTATTCAGGGCAAAGGAGTGATCATAGGCAATCGCAATCTAGACGTACTGGGTCATATCGCAATGAGGAGTCTAATGATTTTTCTTATCAACCTGGGCGAACTTCATCGATACGGGCTTCGGATACAGATCAACGTATCACTCTCTCTCCGGAGAGAACTAGCGCTTTGGAAAGGTTAAGTAGAGTGTCTCCTTTCAGTCGGTTAGGACCAAGGAGGAACATGAGTCCACCTAGGGCTCCATCAAGAAGTTTTCGACCACCACCAGGTTTGAGAGAAGGATCTGCGCAATCGCGACCAACCACTCGTCGAGATAAATCTCAGGAAGCTACGTCAGAGCAATCAGTTGCTCGGACTAAGCGGCCCGAGGAAGGGAATGAAGCATGGAAAGGTTCCATTCAACGGTTGGAGGATAGACTGGGAGAAATGGCTAAGGCGAGAAACCCCTTACAGAGAACTTTTGTTCAAGGAACACCTTTTGTGCAAGCCATTGTGGATTTCCCTACACCGTCGAAATTCAAAGCACCCGTAGTGACTCCCAAGTACGATGGAAAGACAGATCCCGTACTTCATATAGAACAGTACCAAGCTGCTGCAGATATCTACGCTGTCCCCGACGAGATGAGGTGTAGAGCATTCTCGGGAACTCTTACCGGATCTGCACAGATATGGTACAATAATCTTCCTCGGGGTAAGATTTCAACTTTTGTTCAGTTAGCCGAGCTGTTTATTGGCAATTTTTGTTTTGGAGCAAAGCCGGTAAAGCGAGTAGCACACTTGCTAAGTGTTAGACAAAAATCAGGTGAAAGTACTAGAGATTACATAACTCGTTTCAATAACGAAAAGTTGGAAGTCATAGATTATGAAGAAAAGACAGCAATCACTGCTCTGATGAGTGGTTTGCTGCCTAACAAGCTGTATTATACTTTGGCCAAAGATCCACCTAAAAATATGTCGGAGTTGATGGCAAAGGCGGCCGAAATCATGAATGCCGAGGAGGCTATGGCTGCGAAGAAGAATATGGATAAAGAAGTTAAAGTGGAGGTCGACAATTCTAAGAAGAAAGATCAGAAAAGTAATGGTGGTGACAAATATTCCAAGAATAACAGGATGAAGTTGGAAGCCCTAAAGAAGTATGATAATTATACTCCATTGAAAGTGGGTATTAATCATGTTTTGGAAGAAATCAGGAATAACGAGGAAATCAAATGGCCAGAGAAACTGAAGACAGATCCCGACCTGAGGAATAAGACCAAATATTGAGAGTTTCACAAAGATCATGGCCATATGACCAAAAATTGTATAGCCCTTCAGAACGAGATTGAAACACTCATCCGAAGAGGAAAATTATCAAAGTACGTAGATCGCAGGAGTGAGAGGAAGAATGATGATAGAACTAGAGAGAGATCTAGATCTCCTCGTCGTGCAGAGGAGAAAAAGAGGAAGGACCATGAAGAGGATCCAGATGATGACCCCGATCTTCCCAAAAAGCCAAGGAAACCTGAACGAGAGGTATTTTCCATACGTTTTGGGTCATTTGATTGTAATGTTATTACAGGAGGAGATGCAGGAGGAGGAGACCTTACTGCAGAAAGAAAAGCTTATCTCGGAGAGGCTCAAGCTTGTTCATACATTCAGCGAATAAACCTGGCCGAGGATGATCGTCCGAGGAAGGTAAACAAAGAGAAGCTAGTGATTGGTTTTTCAAAAAACGACCTGGCAGGTGTTCTTTACCCTCATGATGATCCTCTGGTGATCAAAATGAGGATGAAGGATGTGGTCATTTCAAGGGTGTTAGTAGACAATGGTAGTTCAGCAGACATCATGTATTATTCATGCTTTGATAGCTTGAATTTAAAATTATCTCAATTAGAACCTTATCACAGACCCCTTATGGGTTTTGCTGGCGAGAAAGTTTTTCCACTTGGGACGATCAAGTTGGATATACTCATTGGAACTTGGCCTGCTTGTCGAACAGAAAGAATACGCTTTTTTGTAATGGATAAAAATGTGCAGTCCGCCTACAACATCATCATGGGAAGAGTTGGATTGAAGAAGTTCGAAGCAGTTCCATCTACAGTTCATCAGTGTTTGAAATTCCCAACGAATTTTGGAGTAGGAATTATGAAAGGTGATCAAAAAGTAGCTCGGGAATGCTATTATTCGTCTGCCGAGCAAGAGGAACTTGAAGAATTACAGAAAAAGACTACTACTTACCAAGTGGAGGAAGGCACAGAAATTGAAACTCTTGACCCTAGGGATGAATCTCAACTCGTAAAAGGACAGGTTGTGGAATCTACAGAAATTGTTATCCTGGACGACGAGCATCCTGAACGAATAACTCAGATAGGGTCGTCGTTGGATTTTTCAATAAAACAGGAGTTGATAACTTTCTTGAGAAACAGGAAGAATACTTTTGCTTGGAGTCATGAAGACATGCCAGGAATAGATCCAAACTTCTTATGTCATGAACTCAATGTGAATAAGGAGATCAAACCTGTGAAGCAAAGAAGAAGAGTGTTTAGTCCCGAGAAGAACCAGGCCATACAAGAGGAGGTCGAGAAACTCCAGAAAGCCCAATTCATTGAAGACGTGAAATATCCAGATTGGTTGGCGAATGTGGTGATGGTAAAGAAGAAGAACAACAAATGGAGAATGTGTGTTGATTTTACTGATCTCAACAAGGCATGTCCAAAAGATCATTTTCCATTGCCCATAATTGATCAACTAGTGGATGCTACTTCGGGACACGAGCTACTCAGCTTCATGGATGCTTATTCTGGCTACAACCAAATCAAAATGAAACCTGAAGACAGGGAAAGTACTTCTTTTATTACCCCAAGGGGAACTTATTGTTATAATGTTATGCCTTTTGGTTTAAAAAATGCAGGTGCAACATATCAGCGGTTGATGAACAAGGTATTCACCGAACAAATCAGCCGCAATATGGAGGTCTATGTCGACGACATGCTCACCAAAAGCAAGAGAGCTGCAGATCATTTGGTTGACTTGAGTCAAACTTTTGATCAACTGGATAAATACCAGATGAAGCTTAACCCGACGAAATGTACCTTTGGAGTACGAGAAGGAATGTTCCTCGGATACATCGTCAACCAACGAGGTATTGAGGCAAATCCAGAAAAGATCAAAGCTCTTTTAGGGCTGCGATCCCCGACGACGAAGAAAGAAGTGCAAAGTCTTACCGGACGAGTTGCAGCACTCAATAGATTTGTATCCCGAGCAACTGATAAATGCCTCCCATTCTTCAAAACACTACGAAAAAGTTTTGAGTGGACTGATGAATGTGAGAAAGCCTTTCAAGATCTGAAGAAGTATTTGGGAGCCCCACCATTGTTGTCTAGGCCAATAACTGGAGAGAAGCTGTACTTGTATTTGGCAGTATCAGAAAATGCAGTTAGCTCGGCGTTGATCAGATTGGAGAATGGAGTCCAGAAGCCAATTTATTACACAAGCAAGGCCTTCCGAGGTGCGGAAATCAGATACCCAAAGCTGGAAAAATTGGCACTGGCATTAATTGAAGCAAGTAGAAGAATGAGACCATACTTCCAGGCCCATACCATCATTGTGTATACCGACATGCCGTTAAGACAAGCCCTTCACAAGCCAGAAAAATCAGGAAGATTGATGTACTGGGCAATAGAGCTCGGTGAATATGATATTGTGTATGAACCCAGATCATCGTTGAAAGGGCAAGCCGTGGCAGATTTTATAGCAGAGTTCACATACCCTGATACCCCCGAGGAGCAAAAGATGCTTGCTGACCTACCTGTGGACGATACAGGATCGACAGACACAGATCCAAACCAACCAAGGTTGGTAAAAGGACTTGTGGATGTAGAAAAATCATCATATTCAAACCCCGACCAACTCCGGTTGGTAGAGGGGCGCGAACAAATGACCGACGAGGAACGAAGGATACCCGGGGATGATGAAAGAAAACAGATGATATTTCACCGAGGAACTCTAACAGATAAGAAATTTGAAGACGAGTTACATACATGGAGATTATATGTAGATGGATCATCTTGCACGGCTGGTTGTGGAGCAGGGATTGTTTTAAATTCTCCAGATGATATTGACATGGAGAACGCCTTGAGATTCCAATTCAAAGCTTCCAATAATGAGGCTGAATATGAGGCTATGATAGCAGGTTTTCATTTGGCGAAAGTTATGGAGGCACGTCAAGTAATTGTTTTCAGTGATTCTCAGTTAATTGTGAATCAAATGATGGGAATATATGCAGTGAAAGGGAGAGTTAATGGTGAAGTACCATGCAAAAGTGATGGAGTTATTGAAAGAATTTGATGCTATTCAATTGGTGAGGATACCGAGAATGGAGAATGCTAGAGCAGACGCATTGGCCCGACTAGCGTCAGCTACGCGCACCGAACTGAGAAGAACAATACCAATTGAAGTACTAGAAAGTCGGAGCATAGAAGAAGATCTGACGGTGAAGATTATTACCCTTGATTTAGGACCATCTTGGATGGATCCTATCAGAGCATACATTGAAGAAGGAGTATTACCGGAGGACAAATTAGCTGCCAAGAAATTGAAGTATAAAGTTGCTCGGTATGTGTTAACTAATGGTGTTTTGTATAGACGAGGAATTATGGCAGGTTTGCAGAGATGTGTGCATCCATCAGAAGTCAAAGAATTGATTGAAGAAATCCATGAAGGATCTTGTGGAGCTCATGTAGCAGGTCGGACTCTACTGCAAAGGGTGATGACACAGGGATACTACTGGCCGACGATGAGAGCTGATTGTATAGCCTATGCTAAGAAGTGTGACAAGTGCCAACGTTTTTCTTCCATCCGAAGAACTCCACAGGCATTGTTGACACCCATAACATCACCTTGGCCATTTGCCATGTGGGGGATTGATCTGGTTGGACCACTGCCGACGACCCGAGGAAGGTTCAAGTATCTCGTCGTGGCAGTAGACTATTTTACTAAGTGGGTGGAAGCTGAACCACTAATTGATATGACGTACGAGAAGGTGTATCAGTTCATATGGAAGAATATCATTTGTCGGTATGGTCTCCCCCACGCTTTCATCACAGACCATGGAACGCAATTTGATAATGAAGAATTTGCTGCCTATTGTCATCAGTCAAACGTCTTGAAGTTTCATTCAGCACCAGGCCATCCCCAAAGCAATGGGCAGACTGAAGTGACGAACAGAACATTACTAAATGGGTTGAAGAAGAGGTTAAGTGAGGCTAAAGCAAATTGGATTAATGAGCTACAGTCAGTTTTGTGGGCTTACCGAACAACTCCCCGAGCAGCAACAGGAGAATCACCATATATGCTAGCATTTGGAAGTGAGGCTGTGATACCTGCCGAGTTGGGCCTACCAACACATAGGGTGTTAAATTTCAATTCTCCGATCAGTGATTTGATGAGAAGGATGGATTTGGATATGCTCGAGGAAGTCAGAGAAGAGGCAGCCATTAGGAATGCTGCTTATCAACAACGAACAGCTCTGTTTTACAACAAAAGGGTAAAGAAATGTGATTTAAAAGAAGGGGATTATGTGCTAAAGAAGGTCATTCAGAAGCAGAATAAACTGGAAGCAAACTGGCATGGACCTTACCGAGTTACAGAAGTTGTTCGACCAGGAACTTACAGAATAGCAACTCTAGAAGGAGAGGAATTTAAAAATGCATGGAATGCTGAACACCTGCGCAAGTATTATCAATGATGTCAAATGTAAAGCATTTCTTTCATTATGAATAAAACGAAGATGTTTCACCATTTTTCTTTCTGGATGAAAGTTTTTCGGGGAATACTAGTGTAATACACTACACAACAAAAGTGCTCTAAGGAGCCAACCTCCTTGTTAGGAGGACAGCTCTACGGAGCAAAAGTGCTATAAGTAGCCAACCTCCTTTGGTTAGGAGGACATGCTCTAAGGAGCCAAAAAATGCAGCTCTACGGAGCAAAAGTGCTCTAAGGAGCCAACCTCCTTTGGTTAGGAGGACAGCTCTACGGAGCAAAAGTGCTCTAAGGAGCCAACCTCCTTTGGTTAGGAGGACAGCTCTATGGAGCAAAAAGTGCTATAAGTAGCCAACCTCCTTTGGTTAGGAGGACATGCTCTACGGAGCCAAAAAATGCTCTAAGGAGCCAAAAGCTTTAAGGAGCCAGAAAGTGTACACCAGCAGGATCAACCACGGTTGGTAAGATAAAAATATACTCTTATATTACAACTTATGTTGGTCGGGAGGTAATATTATTACAATGAGTTTTTTGAAAAACAAAATGTTCAAAAAATACACCAAGTATAGTTGGTCGGGGCAAAAAACCCAATAACTGTAGTTGGTCGACGAGGACAACTTATTGATCTTAGTTGGTCGGACGCAATTTTATAATCAAACCAAGTATAGTTCGTCGGAGCTGTAATTAGTCGACAAACATTATTCACCCACCTTGGTTGGTTGGAGACAGTTTGAACATTTTTACTCATTACTTTATTATTAAGTGATCGAGAAACATTACTAATACTTGTAACTTTTTATTAAGTTGCTTATTGAACAATAATATTGTTATCTTTTTAACAGATACATAGATACATATGTACAAATATAAATGTGCTTGATAAACACAAGACTAACAAAATTGGCAAACAGAAAATGAAAATCTTTTCATTAATCTAGAATAAATTACAAATTACAAGAAGGTACTAAATTGTTACATGGATATTACTATTCTATTGGTTTTTTGCCCTGTGCTTTAGAAACAGGTTCCTCGCCGGCAGGAGGGTCTTCTAGGCAAAGGGGAGAATTGATGAAATTAACATCTCTGAGCATTCTGACGTTCATAACAGAAGGTGTATCCAAAAGATGCTCAGGACGAGATAATTCAGCTTGGGAGTGAAGGCTATAATCACCAAGATATTTTGAAATTAGACTGCGAGGAATGGAACGAGCTGGAATCCATGCCATATCCAATTTGAAAGGTGGTACAGGCAGGTCTAATAATGATGGAGCATGATAGTCCCATAAAAAATGCCCTTGCTCCAACTTTAATACGCCCAATGCATTTAACCATCCTTGCTTGTAACCTTCATTATTAGCATGTTCAATGCGAGCATCCAGATGAACGAGAGCTTCATTGTATCCTGCCATCCAGAATTCTCTTGGCTGTTTATGGAATTGGAAGGTTAATCTATCCAATTGTTCATGAAGGCTTTTGGCAAAGAGATCTTTGTTATGCAAGGCAGATTTCGTTGATGCCAGCTGATCTTCCAGAGACAGATTTTTATTGGACATTTCAGTCAGAGCACGGTCTTTTACTTTCAACTGGAATGCTTGAGTTTCCAGAGTAGACTGAGTGCGAGCCTCTTCAACATTTTGGCTGACTCTTCCTCGCCCCCGAGAACCTCTTCCTCGTCCCCGAGCAGTTCCAGAAATGGCAGATCTTCTTAAGTCCTCCAGCTCTTGCCTCAGTTTGGCATTTTCGACCTCTAAGAACGAGAAGCCTTCATCAGTAACTGGTATTAATGCAGTAGAGGATGAAGCAGCAGATTCATATTGAGCTAATTTCTTCTGCAAATTATTATTTTCTTGCTCCAGGATCTCGGCGATTTGTCTACAGGCTTCAATTTCACCTTTTAGGGTCCTCTCCCTGACGTCATACCCAGCAATGATCTTCTTGTGGCCTGTTTCTGAAGAGAGCTGCTGTTATCTATTTTCATAATCTTTATGTAACAAAGCCATTGATTCGTTATGTTGATTTTGAAGATCCTCTAAGGAACCATGAAGCTCTTCAATCAACTCATAGTAAGCGACATTGTTGGCCACTGCTCGGTCGAGTAAAGCTTTCAAGTACTGATAAGCTTCAATAGCCTGCTCTGAAGCACCGTGACCAAGGATATCAGCAATTTCCGATGTACTAAGATCTGTATGACCAGCCTTATAGTATTGATGACATTGCTGCATCAGCTCGGTATCATGAGAAGAGATCAATTCCATTCTAGCAACAAACTAATGACAAGAAAAAGACAACAATCAACAAAAACAAGTTATCAACAACAGAGATAAGCAAAGATATATTTTATTAGATCATCAAAAAGTTACATCGTTCGATTACAAGGAAATACAGAAATGCTACCGAACAACTTCACACCTTTTCCTTGTCTCCCAAGACTTTCTCGGGAGGCTGGGACGAGGAGCTCGGTTGCTCGGTGGTAACTACAGCTTGATCGGTAGGAATCTTCTCGAGAGGAGGAGGCATGGAGGAAACGTCCTCGGTGGCAGAGGGTTGAGAGGCAGAAACTTGATCGCCCATAGCCATGGAAGACTCATCTGAAGCAGGTTCATCTTCTTCTTCTTCCACAATTGGTGGAGGAGGACCAGGGAGATGCCGTTGGAATAGCTCAGAATCGTCTTGGACTTTTAGCTCTTGCAGAGCAGCTACCCAACCATCATGGAAGTATTTCAACTCCCCATATTGGACTTGGGACGTCATTGCAGCTATCCCTCTCTCCCATCCTTTCTCCCAACCAACGCTGAAATGTTTCTTGATTGCAACTTTTCTCCTCGACTTCTCCGAGGAAAGCTTCACCTCCAGTTCCTCTTTCTTAACCTTAATATCTCGCAGAGTAGATAATTCTTCTTCTGCCTTCTTCAATTTATCATCAGATTCCTGATGTTTAACCTCCAAATCTTTAATTTTCTCCTCCAAATTCTTGGAGGTTTCAGCCATCTTCATCTTATCAGCCTCAGCCACAGCCAATTTTTTCTCCCAAACAGTTTTCTCCTCGATGTACTGTTGGCGAGATTCCTTCACAGATTGGGTTAAACCCAACAAAGCATCGTCAACATCGGACGAGGAAGTGGAAGCTTTAATAACTTGATCTTTCTTCACGATGGTATTGAAGCAGTTCACCAGCTGAAAGATAAGAAAAACAATAGAGTCAACACAAATACAAGAATTCAAGAAAAAGAAAGAAAGACCAAAGGTATGAGAAATTTACTGAAGAAAGATGGCGAGCAGCTAGGGATGTCAGTGTATCCCTAGGAATTTTTTCATCAACCCTGAGAACCTCGGGTATAACTGAGCTCGTTGAAGAACTCGGAAGAATGATTTTTGAGACACTACTACCACCAGCGGGTAGAGAAGATGTAGTTCCAGCAAGATTAACTGAGGATGATTTCCTAAATCTCTTCAAAGGACGGTCAGCAGCATCAACCAAGGAAGAAGTCTTGGTCGGAGAGATGGCAATTACATCAGCATGAGCATCTTTCTTGCTCGGGGCCACTGGGGGCTTCTCGGCAACTTTAGAGGAACCAGCATCTACTTTTTTAGTCCCCTCTGGGACATCAATTTTGCCTTTCTGGGCTCCAACAGCAGAAGAAGTGTCACCAAATAGAGCAGGAGGAGCTCTTTTCTTGCCCATTCTCTGAGATAGGGGGATATGAGAATCTGAAGATGAACTTTCTGGTGTTGAAGCTGGTTCAACAGGGCGAGCAGTATAAGAGGTTGTGTAACTCTTATACTGTAGTAAATATGAAGCAGATCTAATATGCTCGTCAGCAATGGTCTTATGCAAATTCCAGATAAGTTTCAAATGCTTGATATTCACTTCTGACTCTTTTGGAGTTTTTCTTTTGCTATCAACTGCAAATAAATACATAATGGAATATCAGTCATACATTTTGTCAAACATGATGAAAGCGTAATTTCATAAGTAAAATAAAATGAAAAATAAACGTATCCCATTGCCGTATGGGGGGCATCTGGGACCGTTGTATACTTCATTCCCAGATAATGGCGCATGTTGCCAATTTTTTATGACTAACCCATGCTCAAAATAATCCCTATTTGAGTCAGGGAGATTAACCACAAGAGCCCTATTCAAATACCTAGTTTTTAAATAATAAATATTATCTAGAACAGCCCATTTATAACAAAACATAATTTCAGGGATCCCAATACGAGTCCCATGAGTTAGATTTAACTTGTGCACCCCGTTAATTATTCTCCATGAATTGGGGGCTATTTTTGCAGGAACAAGATCAAAATATTGACAAAACTCAAGACATAATGGGTTTGGTGGAAAAGAAAAACCGCATTCAGCAACAAAAAGACTGGGGAACCAATGTCCCTCAGCCAATCGAAAGTAATCTAAAGGCTCAGAAAGAACCTCTAGAGTTACCCACGAAGGAATGGAAAAATCAGAACGGAATTTCTCAACAGACTCCACAATATAAACCATATTGAATAAAAGAGATACAGAAGAAAGAAAGAAGATCTTACAGAAAGAAAGAAGATGTGTTGACAACGAACGGAAACAAGGATGAACGCACAAGAGAAGAAGAGAAGAGAAAGCTTGAATGCAGAGAATGAAAAACGTAGACGACGGTATGGTTACCAAAGAAGTTTAAATACTTTGCATTGGGAAGCGGCGAAAGAAATGATTATCAAAAAGAAACTACTAAACTTCCGGCGGCTAAAAGGACAAAATTTGCACGAATATCAAAGCGCTTTATCAAAAAGGCGGAAACTGCGAAATAAGAAGGAAATTTGAATACAATGTTCCTGAAACCCGGGAAGTACATTTAATATTGCCATATACCGAGAAAGAATGTTCCATACTCTTCAAAGTTCAAAATATGAAACATTGGGGGCTTCTGTTGATACCAAAATTAATGTGCTGATGTGGACGAATAAGATGAAGACACGTGTCAATCTACATGGCACAATAGCAACGATGAAGATCATTTCCCGACCAACCGTGCTTCTTTCTGAACAACGAGAATACACCGAGAAACTCTATCACACCGAGGAACTCTATCATACCGAGGAATTCTATCATTCCGAGGAACTCTATCATCCCGAGATACTCTAAGTATTCCGAGGAACTCTTGATCAACAAGCAACTAAGGCGGTCCGAACTGCATCTCGGCCGTATCATTAATTACCAGACGGACAACTGTTCAACTATTCATTATATTCTTGACGCACACGCTGCATTAAATGTATTACCCTTTCATATGTATATCATTTAATGTATTGGACCTTTCATGTACAGCCTAAAGGCTATAAATACCTTGTATCATCCTCAATTCAAGGGGACCGGAATTTCTTGAGAGAACTTGTAATCAAGAATTTCACAAACACTCAGCAATAACATAACAGTGGACGTAGGCTTTATTCCTAGCCGAACCACTTTAAAAATCTTTGTCTTATTTATTTATCTATGATTGAATAATTAGAGCAATCTAGTTTTTTACATCAACATTTGGGTTGAAGAGAAATGAAGAGAAGATGATTAAAATAAATTTTGGGATTTTTTTTGGCATTAATAAAAAGTAGCTATTTCGCGAGTTCTGCAGAGACGAGTCGATTCGGCCCCTTACCGAATCGATTCGAAAATATGCAGTTGCCCAGGTCTGAGTGATCGAATCGATTCGGACCCCAGCCGAATCGATTCGGCCCGGGACAGAACCCCAGGTCTGATGACCCGAATCGATTCGCCTTGGAGGCCGAATTGATTCGGATTTGGCCCGAATCGATTCGAAAACAGGGATTTTGAGGGATGTTTTTCTAGGGAGAATTTCATTCCATTTTGTTCGAGGTTATCGATTGGGAACCTCTATAGGAATCGTATGGAGTGGGTTTTGGAGATTTTTAGGGAGTTTCCCTTATAAGAAATTATTGGAGTCATATTGACTTAATTTGAGGAATACCGATTAAAGAATATAGTATATACTAAGTGGGGAAGCCCACTAACATTGAAGATTCCTATTTGGAAATAATTATGAAATTATATGAAAGAGAGAGAATGCGTTTAGTGATATTGGATTTCAGTATCAAATCCCAAATGGGATAAATTTGAAGGTTCACATGATTAATTGAATTAACCATATTTCGAATTGAGAATATAAATGCTAATAAATTTGCCTACGGATATAGAAATATCCTTAACGATGATTGATTTCAAGATGTCTCACACAATGAGAAATGCAAATTGAAGTGCATTAGGATAGAGAGTATCCTTAACATAAATAGAATTGAGAGACAATTCATAATCATGAAGTGATGCGAAAACTTCAAGTGAGAAATAGTATAGTGTATACTAAGTGGGGAAGATGTGTGAGAATTGACAATTAATTTATCAAGAGAGAGAAATATACTAAATAATGATATTAATTCAACTACGCCTAGGAGCGTAATATGAATATATAAACAATGTGACAGATATACCTTATATGATAGTATATCTTTATATGATGTGATGATGTATGTATACCTTATGTGATGGTATATATATATATATATATATATATATATATATGTATATATATATATATATATATATATATAGTGAAGCATACCCCCTCCTTGCTACAGTAGGGAATTGTGTGCGATGAGGGTGAGCACTCTGGCTCGATGAGCAGTGTGTAGATATTCCCCAGGTCATAGTTGTCCATTGTGTTATTATGTGATACACATTATTATTTTGGGGGGGAGAAGTCGTGGATACGTGTCGTTCTCACTTGCCGATTAGGAGCTATGACCGCTTCCCGAACGTTGTGTGCGTGAGTTGATCACAAGGTGGGTGTCGCTTAGCCCCACCAGGTGGTCCCTAGTTTGCTACGTGGTTTGGGCAACTGAAAGATGATAGTAATGTGAGCTTGCGTCCTCGAGTTATAGCTCGTTTGGATGGTTATTATATTATTGATGTGATTGGTTACTTGGGTATCGAGGGCATAATGGACCTCAACGACATTGTCAAGGAGTACTGTAGCGGGGGGGTTCCTTGTTTGGATTTCGCTTTACGAGAAGTCCCACGCATGAAACGCAGTGTAATGTTGGGAGTTAGGAGAAGTTAGTCCTTAATGCTCATATTTATATAACGTATATCCATCTCGACGATCGACAGTGCCAGAAGCAGTGTATCGGGGGGGTTCCTTGTTTGGATTTCGCTTTGTGAGACGTCCCACGCACGAACCGCAGTGCACTGTTGAGAATTAGGAATAATAATTAATTAAAATGGAGTAATAAGAATTTGGGTTAGATGCATCATGCATTGAGGGCATAATGAATCTCGAAAATTAATACTGTCAGGAGTAGTGTAACGGGGGGGTTCCTTGTTTGGATTTCGCTTTGCGAGATGTCCCACGCACGAAACATAGTGCAATATTGAGACTTAGGAGAAGTTTAGTCCTTAGCACTTAGATACTAATAACTCATACATGATTATATGTATATTGTTGGCTTAACTAGAATATATGAAATTCTAGTAAAGAGAATGTTTATGTATATTGTATGTTGGATTGGAATATATTTATGTAAACCTTATATGTTAAGTAATGAACAAATGAAAGAGAACAACAACATTAAAAAAGTAAAGTATAGGTTTTAGATGGAATTTAGATAAGTGTGGATTGGGAGATAAGTTAGATGATTTTAATTGAATATTTATATTGGGGTTTAGTTAGATTTATTTGCCTAATTAGAATTGGGCATTTATTTAGAGATCACATGCATACGTTTAGTTGCGCGCTTTAGTTGAGAGGTGAGTTAGATTGTTATGGAAAGTGCGACTCCATTAAATCATGTCATAATGCATTTATAATTATTATGCATTTTAATGCACTTGCTAAAAAAAATGTTTTCACATCGGGCTCTGACCCGTTTATATTTTCTTTTGCTATGCATATATATTGTATTATTTTAGGTGTTCCTCCGCAAGGACGCCATTGATGTCTATCCATCCAGTTTTTTTTCGTGGAGCTGTAGTAGTAGCGAATTGTTGCGGCATTTTGCTTTAGTCGATTCCTATCTTTTGTATATCTAGATCAGGATTCAACTTGTAGATTTGGGTCCATACTTAAGTGTTGTAAATTAACACTTTTATATTTTTCCCTTCTCAGATTATTGTATTGTCTGTGACCCGACAGCATATTCGGGTATTTTACTTTGTACATGGTGTTGTACTCTTTTATATTATTGAAGTTTGTATTTATCACTCATCATATTTATATGTTGTATTGTTGGTATATGGTTGCATGGTCGGTTTTAATTGGTGTTAAATAAAAGTTTTAAATTTTTGGCAATCCGCTTTTAATAGTTTCGGGTAGTTAGCCTTATATTATTTAGTATTGTCAGTTGATGTTGAGACTGATCCATCTGAGATACCTGATTTAATGTAGTATAGGGCTGGCCGCCCGTTATTATTTTGAGCGGGTTGTCACAGAAAGCTTGAGAGATTGTATCCATGGCCGTTAGTGCCTTATTTCAGTGACCTTACTCACTCACTTGCACAGTGGATGTAGGCCAAATTGGTTGAACCACTTAAATATTTGTGTTCATCCTCTTCTCCTCATCTCTATCTCTTATACTTGTATATACTTGAGCTGCCATTGTTATCACTGGTTTGAGCTTGCGAACACCTTGAAGGGTGGTGCTGTTTCCAGCATCACCAAACATCGTAGGAATCAAATACAAATTTCATCGTAAAGTTGATAACATACAACACTATAATCTATTACCTCCCCATAACCAAGTCAATACATTCATACGAACTCAAAATATATTAAAACGTTTGTTGACAGTGCCAATAACCTTGAATGCCTCGTATAACCAAACTAAGTACTTATAATGAATTCCAAAAGAATAAAAAAATGAAAAAACAGTCCCACAACAAACACAAATGATATTGTAAAATAGATATAAAGGTAACCTTTCTATGCTCTTCTTCCTTCCTTGTCTCTGAATCTGCACATTTTCGTTCTCTATTTGCCTTTTGTTTGCCTTCCTTAAGCCTTTTCTTTACCTCTTCGGACTTTGAGCAATCCAAGCCCAACTTTGATTCATTATAATCTGCCTTTAAAATCTCTACCCAAAGCCCGAATATCGGTTTCGCTATTTCATCTTTCATTTGTACAGCCGATTGGTCAGTAGCTTTCACAATTTTTAATGCATCACCATCTTTCTTCTTCTCAAAATTTGCTCGCATTCTCTCTTTATCAAGAAGATCCTTGAGCCGATTTATTTCTATTTCAACTCTAAATACACCTGCTCGGGGAAGTGTTACAGGTACACATATAAACATTGGAATTCTTAAGCAAATGAACATTAACTTCCCCAATACAAATAGCAAATAACACACCAGAAACCAATCAAATGGGGAGAGATTGTATATTTAAGGCTATTGGTTGTTGTGTTATGCACAATTTATCAAAGGTTCATAAAAAACCAACAACATTCGTTCATTGTGCATAACACATAAATGAAGTTTATGCATAACACAACATTCGTTCCAAGTGAACTTTATGCATCAGAAATATGGTGAAAAGAACGAAAAACATCATAAAAGTCGCAATATAAATGAAACATAAAGCTTGAAAAACTTGAAATTAATAGCAACACAATCCTCAAGTTTAAAAAGTCGCCACTAATCCACACATCACCACATTAGCTTCGTGAAGTGTTATCATCTCGTGTTTCTCTTATACTATCCATACATAATCTTTCCAACCTTTCAAACAATAAATAAAGTTTACATTTTTGAGAATATGTAACTCTTGACAGATGATAAACAGTTACGTATAAAAATGAGAAATGACTTACATTACGTGTAGGTACTCGGTGCACAAATGATAAACAGTTACCTGTAAGTGCGCTTCAAGTTGTGTATATACAGTTACGTGCGAGTGTGATAAACAGTTACCTGCAAGTGTGTTTGAGAGTACATTTTACTGGCTCTTGCAAGTGCGCTTCAGGTTGTTTATATACACTATCTTTTCAGTCAGTCAGTTGCGTACAAATGGGATTGAAGGATCAAAAATGGGATGGTGCCAGTAAAGCCTAAGATATGATATTCACAACTATTATCACATGCTTCTTTAATAATTTCATATGCATTTCTACAGATCTTTTTCATAGGTACTAAATAGATAAACAAAACTAATTAAGATCTTTATACATTCACCTAAAGTTCATAGTATTCCTATATTATGTTCATAGAAATTTGGTATTGCAACTCAAACTTTCTTGTAAATTTTTTAGTTACGTGTTAAATATACATCCTTGCCCAACCATACTACCAAAAAATTTAATACCTATCCAGTATAGCTTTATGTTCTCCAAATTCAGGGGAGAGAAGAAGGCTAACTTGAGTGAGATGTTAATATCATATTTGGATGATTGCTTGTTCAGTTTGATCGAAATCGAAGAAATGTAATACCTGACCAGTATAGTTTCATTGTAATCTTTTGATTTAATCATGTCAAAATGAGGTATTAACTTTGTAAAATCCGAAAGCCCTTTTCTACCATTATAAAATCCTATAGCCCCAGAATCTCAAAAAATCTAATCTGACTTGCATAGTTGAAATAAAAATCGTCATCCAAGCCCGAACCTATGAAATTACAATCTGTAAAATGAAATAAAAACAAAGAAATGCAAGGAATAAGAATATTCATCCAAATGAGATGGTTCAACTTCGGGTAAGCTCCATAAGAATATTAATCAGTAACATCTCAAAGCACCTTTGATTTGCTAGCTACACTATCAGCTACACTGTCATAGATCCTACCCCTCTCTGCTACACTGTCATTGATGCGCACCAAGAAATTAAGACAATAAACATAACAAAATTTAACAAATAGAAGAAACAAAAAAAATTGAAAAATTAAATTCCTTCTTATAGCCAAAAAGAGCCCATGTTTGTATCAGAATAAGAATGAATTTGCAATTGACTGAAATTACTACAAAAAACGGCAAAGCATACCCAAATCCATGTAAACACAATTAAACCAAAAATAAAAAATTAAAACCCCATCAATGGCAGAGGTTTGAAAATGGTAGAGTCAAACGATCTTGAAGAAGTGTTGAAACCCTTTCACCAAGGAGCTTCTGAGGTACAGGATTGATTGGCCAGACTTGAAGTTGCCTTTGCTGTAAGAAAGATTCTAGAAATGATGAACTACTGAAGAAGGTTAGTGAACTCGACTCAAAGCTAGAAAGTGCAAAAGTTGATCAAGTTTTAGAAAGAGAAAAGGCTCTTAAAGAAATGTCGCAGCTTAGTGAAGAAAACATAAAGCTCCAGTATCGTTTAACCCACCTCGTTCGAGCGTTAAAAGAGGTTGATAGCAAGTTAGCATCCAAGTAAGGTTGAATGATTTTCCAATGGTTCTCCCTACTTCATGAAGTTATTAACACTGTTTCAATACACTTTAGGATTACTGAATTAATTTACGATGAATGTGAAATACGAATTTTCATATTCACATGAAAAAAAACTATGTATTCAGGAATTGAATGCTCTGTAAAAAACTATGGAAGAGACCTTAAAATGAGATATTAAAAATGAGGTAGGCTGTGAAAATGACACTTTCGACTCCGAGTGCAATCACAACTTCCCCTGCTGCTACCCAAAATCCTTTAGTACCTGATGTCCCTTACATGACTTCTCAAGTACTAATATTTCTTATGCACGGTAAAAATAGTTGAGCACTGTGAGAGTCAACATAGTTTATCCTATCTTCAAATTTCATCGAGTATCAGTGAAGAAAGCGGGGAGCGAAAGAGGAAGATAATAGGTTAATCCCAACTGCTAAAATCTACAAAAACATTACATCAATTAACTAAATGTTAAACATCTATAAGACCACCTAACAATACTCAGAGTACTTTTACTCGCAGAAAACAACAAAATTATTGTTTGGAATTTACTCGAGCATGTTATGTGAATAGTTTAAGAAACTTATAATCATGGAGAAGAAACAAAATAAAGCATATTAACTCAACCAAGTAGTTTGGCAATACTCACATAAACACATCATGATTATGATTTTGCTCATAAAGTCGGCAACTTCAGGTGGTACAAAAATGGTGTCACAGAAGTCTAAGAAAAATGTTATTTTCTAACAAAATTTGGCCTTGAAACAGTGACAAACACGCATCCAAAGAAATAAAATGTACTGAAACTTTCTAACAGAAGGCCAAAAGCAATGTACTGACATTTTAATTCATGACTCTCATCTCCACTTCCACAGATGCATACCTGAAAAAAGGAAAGACAAATACATAAAATTTGTGCGACATATTTAATTAATTAGTTGGGGTATAAACCTCAAGTAAATATCACCCTCTTCCCATTCAGTCTCCATAAGTCCACCATAATCACGAACCATTTCCCCACCAAAAGTGTGATCATCCTTCAACTCTTTGTTGTAATTAAGATCATCCGCAAGGGCAACATCATCATTTTCTCCCAATGCACTATTGTATAATAACAAATTTCCAAAATAAAATTCCAAATCTGCAGTACTTGTCTCCTAGTAAGTATGGAGCCTTAAAGATAATGGCTATTATTATAATAAGTCTGTTTGGGAGGATATTGGATCTCATCAACATTTAGGGTCTCTAGATGTAACCTATATAATATAAACCTGAAATGTGCAGTTATCTTGTGGCTGGTGTGTGTAAGAGCAGACCAATATCAGTGAAAAATTAAAGGAATGAGGGAGTATCAATGAGGATGGTTGTGTCCTACCTATGTCGAAGAAACAGGGAGAACAAAAACCACTTGTTTACTATAAGGACACAAATTTTCAATTGAGTCCTTTGTAGTTTTGGCTCAATTTTGGACAAAAACATTTGAGTCATATGATAGAGTTCAAGTTTATCCATTCAAGCCTATGATGTGTTTGTTGAAGACGTAGCGGCCAAGGTATTAAAGTTTCATCAAATGCCGAGTTTAATGTGCCTCGTTTCTACGTCAACAACATTGGTTCCATTGCTCATAAGGTATGGATGCATTTTGAATATATATATATGAGCTTGGAACATTTTTCATTGGGTGAATTTTTATTGTAAACTGTTGTTTATTTTCCGAAAGTTTCTTTAAAACTTTAAAATAAAGTTTCTGGGGTAAAATCAAATTTTTATACTTTCTGGAAGTTCGTTCGATATTGTCAGTCGAACGAGTTTTTCGTTTGAACGAGAATGTCGTTCGAACGAGGTTTTCCAACCACCTGCCACTGGAACTTCATTAGAAGTATTATTCGAATGAGACTTTGTTCGAACGAAAATCTTGTTCGAATGAGATTTGGCGGGAACAGTTTATTTGGCAGTTTTGAGCAGTTTTTCCATGTTTCCCACTTCTTTACCCCACTGTCTTTTTCCAAAAATAATTAAGTGCGGGAACCAACTTTTTCTATCTAACTTTTTCACACATAACAATCTCCAAGAGAGAGTTTGAGAGCTAAATTCAAAGAAGAAAAAGTTCATATTTTGAGTGTCTAATTTTTCAAGAAAATCCTTTAAACACTCTTGTTTTCACCCATATAGTTTATTACAAGTTCCAATATATATATATATATATATATATCATTTCTTGGAGTGTTTGGCACCTGGTTTTTCTCTACCAAGTTGAAGAGAAGTTTGAGTTTGCTTCTAAATCCCATAAAGAAGAAGTTCATTTGCATTGACTTACCCACTTGGAGAAAGGCTCCTTTGTTCGGGTGGCGGTGACCAAAAAAGCCCGATCGGTGGATTCTGAGACCGCGATGGAGATCCGTGGTTATTCTCTAGGCGGAGGTCGGTACAAGAAAAAGCGTCGGGGCTTGGACGGAGTCAAGTCGAATGTTGTAAGTCTTTCGTGTATTGTACTTGTAAAACCATACTTAGTGAATTTGTGGCTAGGGCCGTCTGAGATTTTTTACCGTTGTGGATTTTTCCTCGTATATCGCGGTGTAGTGGATGTTTACTTATTTTATCTTTTTACGAATTTCACATTAGATGCATGCTTAGGTAAAAAGATAAAATTTGGTTTAAGTCACTACTTAATTAATTTGTTGCAAAATTTATTTGGGTAATGTTTAATTAATTTAATTCAAGTCATCACTTAATTTGATAAAATTGGTTTGGCCTAATTTGGGTATATTGAAAATATGACTTAGACAAATTTCTAGGACTTGGGTTAAATTAGTTTAAGTGAAAAATTAAGTTGGTTTAAGTGAAAAATGTATTTGTTGTTTAATCTTATTTCACTTGGTTTAATTTTAATTTGAGATAAATTAAAATTTGTTTAAGTTGAACCATCTCGCTTCCGCATCTATAAAAGGAAATTGAATTTTTGTAGTAAAGATCTTAAAATTGGGGGCCTCGTGTTCCAACATTTACCAATACCTCTGCTACAAATTTGGAAAATTTTGATCGATATCTCTATTTGACATAACATAAATGCCCACATCTCTGGCAGCAGCGAGTCCGGTGGTTCACAACCCTATGACCTCCAGTAATGTCTTATGTGCGGTGGAAGGGACAAACAGTCTATCATCTACCCAGACATGTATATCAGCCAGCCGTTGAATCTGGAAAAAAATAAAAAAAATAAAAACATATGAAAAACTTTAGTACTTTTATAAAATAGTTATGGATCAATTTTTTAAGCAATTAAAGGAATGAGAAAGTAAATATAATTTTACTAAAAGCTCTAAAATCCCTCAAAATGGGAGGGCACTACAGGGTGGGGGATCGACCCGGATCGTCCTGAAATTCGCTGATACCATAACATGCAAGGGTCTTCCAACGACATGTCACCATCGTATGGGTCTCCAGCTAAAGCAATATTTCTATTACCCCCCTACAACCTAATGTATCTGGTGTGAAGTCGAGAAAATTCACTACCGGTACATCCTTTCATTTTTCATATGAAATAAAAATAGAGTACATGTGAAGAAAAAATGATGCATCAAAGCTTTAAACGGAACTTTGTTCCCTATATCTAACACTAAAACTTACGAATCAAGTCTTAAAAAATATTTGAATGCAACAAAGTAATAAGAATGAAAACCAATACAAACCACACTAACAATGCTGCAAAATTCAAGAAACCAAGCATCTTTTTACCAAAAGTAAGCATAAAGAGAATAAAAAATATCTAAATAAAAAATACTACCAGTAAACCATATACGACGATAGCATCGGTTGAGCTTCTTAGACCTATAAAAAAATGAACTAACATGAAGATTAATAAAATCCTAAAACATATTATAGTTTTGAGGGGGTGGGTGGGTGGGTGGGTCTGATTCTAAAAACAGTCAAGGTTCTTACAGTTTGAATCCAAAAAAAATGATAAGGAAAAAAATTGTAATGAACACATCTCGACATAACATGAGGTTAAACATAAATAAAAAACACATGTATAAAATCACATAAACACAAACTTTTATTAAATTTAAGTAGTCGTATACAGTTAAATATGTTTCATTTCTGTAGTGGAAAGCTTGAATTAAATTTTAAATATTCAGTTGGAAATCTATGAAGCTATATACGTGAACAATTTATGGCACGTTTAGTACATCAAACCTATGGTTTCATTAATGGGAAGTCACGTTCCTACAACATGACCATTTATTATTCGTATGAGTGTAATTAAATATGTTTGAGGGATGCGAGTAGCCAAAATCCCAACTTCATATACAAAACAATATAACAAAAAAAGATGGAATATAATTCAATGTAAATATATAGAAAAGTACTCACATTACTAATATCTCCAATGGAAAATATAAAATAGAAAACATTAAGAAAAAAAAGGAAAAATCTATAAACCCCTATACATAGAAAATATCACAGTTGTGTTAAAAAGAACAGTGGGTTAGTGTCTGAGAAAGATGTTCGGGTATAAACGATAGATTCACAAATAAATAAGTCTTCACAATAAAAAAGTGAATAATGCTATACCATTTTGCAGACATGAACACATGAGACACGCACTTCTCAAGTGTACACCTATACCATGGAACACATCTCCAATTATATCAATTGTATCACCAAATCGTCTCTCTTCATAATTCTTCTAAAAAAACACATGCGATTGTTACAAAATGGAGAAATCGATATACATAATTTGAATAACATATAATCCTTATTCTGAAACCCAAACTATACCTAATATATGTGCAAAATCAAACAATACAAAAAACTGAACAAAGACGTGCAACACATGAATATGTACAAAAAAGCAGAGCAAATGGTTAGAACAATCGAATTTAGGAGATAAACAAATTACCACACTCTAAAGCCGAACCTATGAAGCAAAAAATCAATAGAAAAATTTAGGAGATAAACAAATTATTGATGAGTAAAGAGAAATCTACAACAACATATACCTTTTTTTTTCTCTATAAACCTTTTACCTCAATTTCCAAGCATCCGAAACCTAAATTAGGGTTTCAAAACACATAATATTTGAAGATTTAAACAAAAAAAACTTGGACTTCAGATTATGGTCGTTGGTTGTTTTTGTTGGTGGAAGTTCACAATCGCAACCTGAAATATGCAAAGAGTGTGTGTTCAGTAAATCTAAATTAAAAAAAAATTGAAACAACTGTAACATGTAAAGGAAAATTACCTAAGAATAACCATGAGATATAAAGGAAAATTCGAACCTCATTTATTCCGGTTAGAAGAAGATCGTTCCTCCGTGGTTTAAGGAGAGAGAGGATTTGTGGCTGAATGAGTGTGTCCCAATTGAAAGAGAGCACACACAGAGAGGGTTTGTGTCGTGAGCAGATGGAGAACGTGTTTGTGTGCGTCTGTGGGGTAGAAGTTTTGAAGAGTGCAATTTACTTTCTTACACATGTTTTTGAATTTTGAAGAATGGGGGCAAATAAATTATAGTGTGTCAAAAGAGGGGGAATCCAAAATTTTCAAGGACAAAATAGGAAGTTAAAAAAAATCATCTCATGACATCATCATTTCATCTTATGACATACATAAGTTTTCTACTTTATTTTTTTATATATATACACACACATATATATATATATATATATATATATATATATATATATATATATATATATATATATATATATATATATATATATATATATATATATATATATATATAATACATACATACATACTAAATAAATGTATTCTGGGGGCGAAAATATCATAGTTGCATCCTATGAAACTACGCATTTCTTTCCAAAAAAACCTATTTCACTTGGCACGCATTTTTCCTCCTCTCTTCCATTTGTCTCTCAACTCTCAAGCTCTCCTCTCCCTCCAAACAACAACCCCTCGACACATTTCCCCTCCGGCAGTGATAACTTTGCTTTTTGTGTGGATGTTGTTGTTGAAGCCAAGTTAATCAAAACCTTAATTACCTACAAAAGTGATAATAAAACTAGTGTAGAGCGGTAAGTAAGGGTATCAATCCATATCAAGGGGGTAAAGCGAGGGGAAAACAATTGTAATTCACTTTAATTTCTTTTTTTTGGGCTTTTTACTTTTTCTATTTTTTTTTAGATTTTCCAATATTAAAACAATTTTGGTGAGGATGTGAAATAACACTAACTAAATCAAGGATGTAAAGAACTAACTAAAAAGTGACTAAAAATGAATAACAAAATCTAACAATAAAATAAGAGAATATGTGAGGAAGTAAATGTAAGACCAATCAAAGAATGTGATTACACCACAAATTTTAGCTATTCTAACTAATTAATTTAATTATTTGAGTTTTTCCAAATTAATATCAAAATTACAAACCAACTCTCATTGCAAATGTAATTTTAATAGTAATCTTTTAGAAAATTAAGTTTAACCCCCCACAACTCTAGAAAATAGATCTACACTCTTATTAATTAATCACCCGCTAGGATCGATTCATCAAAATTTATTTACATCTTAGAAAATGAAAATAGAGTTGCAATTCAAGTAATAATACCACACTTAAGAAACCCATATCTCTAGTTCGAATCTAAAATGAGTATTATAACTAGAATTTTGATTTTCTCTCGAAAATTATTTTCCCTCTCTCGAGCTGTAAATTTAAGGGTGAGTGATCAAAATTAACATTCAAAGGGATTTTACAATTAATCAAACTAATTAAATCAAAATAACATCAAATAAGGATTCACCCCACCCCTTGAAAGGGGAATTAACCTAACATCATATTAAACATGATAATCAAATAATCAAAGGCTAATAAAATAAAATAAAAGGGAAGAGAACAATCAAACCCAATATCTTGAAGTGAAATTGAACTCTTATTTCCTTGTAATCAAGCACCATCCATCCAATATGAGCATTCAACAATAATCAATTCAATATAATACTCAATTGAGTTACTCACATTTTTTCCTCACAAATCTGTAAAAATAAAAAAAAGTAAAAACTATTTAGGACATATTTTCCTAATTTATTTTCTACTCTAACTCTCTCTAAAATTCTCTCTACAAAAACCCTCTTTAAATGGACGTCTTCTTCCTTAAATAGAAGGCATGGAGCTAAGGGTAAATTGGGTAAGAATTAAATGGACATGAGGGGTGTGAGGATAAGTTGGGGTTAAAATGGGGAATGCACACATGTGCATTGATTATTTGAGGTTATGTGAATGAGGGGTGAGGGAATAAAAATCAGATTTGGTAAAAGGGTATTTTTGGGTAAAAAGTTTTAAGTTGGTTAGAAGGAAATAAAACATATGGGGTTTTAATGTTTTGGCTCATTTGGGTTTTGTTAATAGGTGGAGAAGGAAATAGTGGCTTAGAAATGTGTTTGGGTCAAATGGGATTGGGACGGACTGGATAGGGTCTCCGGTGATCGGGTCAGACTTTTGTCGTAGTAGGGGTAGGTCGGAATGGGGGTATCGTCGGGTTCGGGTTGGACTTTGGAGCTCGTGGGTTTAGGGAGCTCGAGGATCGGGTTCGTCTTTTTGATAGCGAAAGGCGGGTTATTGGGATTGGTTGGGGTGAAAACGGGTTCGGGTGGTTGTTGGTAGTCGCGGGTTGTCTGTTTGGGTCGCCGACAAGGAACAAAAGGGGTGGGGGGGGGGGGGGGGGGGGTTCACCGGGTTTTGGATAGGACCATCCATGGAAGGTGGTATCAGGTTTGTTATTAGGGTTGATGGGTTTTATTGTAAATGGGTTCTTGGGTTTGTAATGGTGGTATGTGGTTTTGTTAATGGAGGATGGGTAGGAAAGAGAGTGAGATGAGTGGGTGTGAGGTTGAAGAAGAAGTAGGGGTGATAGTTGGGTGAGGGTGTATGGAGTTAGGGTGTGTGTGTTAGGCAGGTGTTTGTGTATATGTTATGTCGTGGAAATTGGGTGTGAGTGGGTTTATAATGTAGGATAAGTGTGTGTGAGTGCGTTTAACTTGTACCCTAAAAACAAATAATACTAAAAAATAAAACTAATAAAACTAAAAATAAAAAAATAAAAATCCTACTCTAATAATAAAATAAAGACTCAATTAAAAATCAAACAAAAAATAAATGAAAATAAAAATAAAAATCTATTAAAGCTAAAACTAAAATCCTAAAAAGAAAATGTAAAATCTAATAAAATTAAAAATAAATGAATTCCTAAAAAAACCTAATCCTAATAAAATAAGACTAAAAACTAAAAAGTAATACAAATCAAAATCAAAATAAAATCACACTAATTTTAAAAGAAATAGAAAAATAGAAGATAAAAACTAGAAAATTCTAAATAAATCTAAAATAAATCCTAAAAATAAAATGACTCAAACTAAAAATCTAAGAAAAATCTAAAAAGCACAAACTAAACACACATGGGCTTCGGGGTAGGCTAGGTTTACGGGATTGGTGAATTAGATCCATTTGACTTGCAAATTGCCTCGAAATATAGCTTTTAACACCGCAACTGCAATCAAGCCTGCACATTAAACAATTATGCACATAAGATCCAAATTATCAAGAATTAGCAACTAAAAATGGTCTATTCAGAGTATAAAATGTACACTTTTGGGTGCTTATCATACCACCCCCAAACAGAGCGTTGCTAGTCCTCAAGCAATAAGATAGAGAGAAAGAAAAAGATAAGAAACCAAAAGTGTATCACTTTCGTGGGCACTTGCGATTGCACTTAACATGTCCAACAAGCCTTTAAACCTATAGGTTGCCCTAGAGGACGAGTTGTGTCTCGTGAGGGTTTTCAGGGAATATACCCACAAAATTCTTTGTTTTCAACGACAATGTATCTCTTATTAGACGTAGAATAATCGCACAATCCATCATGAGAGAAATAATTTTCAGAAATACAAGCTATAATATGTAAAAAGTTTAGCTAAGTAAATACTCAAGGCAAATCCTTACTAGAACTCAACGAGTGTAGTGTGAATCAGTCAAAATGGGTCGAGTATCACAAGAGTAAATCCTAGATTGACTTATCGGAATCAACGCTTCAACTTCAAAATATCATTGGATATAACTCTCTCAAACAAACTCTCGAGATTTGGGTAAGTGTATCTCTCTTGTGTGTGAGGAGGTGAGTAAATGTAAGCAAGTTCAAACATCTCACACACACACACATAATAAAGAACAAACATATAGAAGGAAAAATGATCTCATGAAAGAATGCTAATCACTATAGTGAGAACGTAGAGTTATTCACCACGTAGACTTTCATTTGCCCGAACACCTGGGAAAAACCATGGATTTTTATGGGTGAGGGGAAATGAAATGGGATGAGAAGGATATCCTAGGTAGGATGGTGATATGATGGATGTTTGATGGATGTGTGAGAAGAGTATATACACATGAAGAACAAATGTCTTTATTTAACAATGACTAAATACAAACTCTCTTTCTTTTATTTTCTCTCTCTTTTCTTTTCTTTTTCTCTATTTTTTTCCTTCTATTTTTGCTATTTTTCTATTATTTTTTTCTTGTTTCGCTCTTCTTTATACTCTCAATCACTGAAGACATTTCACATTTGAAAAACACTCTTTTTCTTTCTAAAAAATGATGGATGACATATAAATGGAGTGGATAATGTGTATGGATGGTGAGGGTAATAGATTGAAATATGGAAGAATATGGTAATGTAATGGGTGAAGTGAATGGTTGATTGATTGGTGTACGGATGAAAATATAGTGATCGGGATAAATTTCAAGACACGCGTTTCTTACAACTCAAAAAAGATGTCCTTCTCAGTGATCAAATCAAAATTTAAATCAAGAATAATGAGATCATACAATGATTTAAGTGCGAACCCAAAGAAGTTGAATCAACTTGTGACTCGGAGATTGGGTAAAACACTCTGAAAGGGTGAAAGGCACAAATCTCACAAGATAAAGTCTCTACTAGTGATCCTTAAGGCATTCTTGGGAATTATAGTACTCTTCAACTCTAAACTGCAGTGACGTGATACGTGCACAAACTTTGTTGAGTTTAGAAATTTATGGTGCAACATGCCTTGTTACGTATTACATAAGCTATTTGAAAAAAAAAATCCTCTAGCTTGATTGCTAGACTTAAAAGATGGATAATAGAAAATTCACATTAATGAATGAGATGAAAGAAACTGCACGAAAATTTTAAAAATCAAGTTCAAAAATCAAAAAATTTCAAAAGAGGTACGATTTTGATAAAATTCCCCACCCCCAAACAAAAAGGAACATCGTCCTCGATGTTAAGTAAATGAATTTAAAATTGAGAGCATAAGGTGGAAAGAGATTACCAGAATCAACCGTCAATCAAGTGAATAGATCTACCCTAAAAGGAACCTGAATAAGTAATAAGAGAAAAATTTGTACAAGTCTAAAAAGCATTGTATAGCATTGGGTGATGTGAAACACCACCCCCAAACAGGATGAGACTAGTACAAGAAACAACGGGCTGCCACCCGACAACGCTAAGTTTAACGTCTTTAGCCAGACCGAACCATTCTCACCCTAAGATAAGATTTATGAAAGTGCTGGGCGACAGAAAAATCGGGTGATGATAATCACCCCCAAACAAGACTGAAGCGCCAGTCCTGTTGGATAAAGGCCAAAATAGTCAGTGCATCTGTATGGCAAAGTGCATCACGCGATGCAAAACATCGGTGGACCAGGGGCATGTGGGAAAAAGATAAAATGTGAGGGTGAAGAGGCATAGGTCTCGGGCCTTATTGAGCCGAAAAGTGAGGGCAAAAAGGGCCCTATAAGAATGGTGCTCTAGTTGGTGAAGAAGGCGAAATGGTGTAGAAAGTGGAATGAGGTGGGGCTCATAGAAATTGCACGACGTTCTATAAATGGACGATGATAATGGTTGCACCGTGACATGCTAGGGAGATGTCGATGGGAAAAATCAACACCCCAAGATAGTGGTGGGCATAGGGTAACAAGCTCGGTGTCACGGTGGAGAGTAGCACCACAAATACTCTCATGGGTGGTGAATGGTGTCAAGTGAGGATATAAAAATGTAGATGGGAACATGCAAGGTACAAGATCCAGATCCAAACCAGGTGGTGGGGTGGAAGGGACAATGGGTGGGCCGGGTGGGATAAATGGTGAATCGGGTGGGATAAATGGTGGAGGAAGATGATCTAACTCAAGAGTGGGAGACACATAATCCTCATGAGGGGTAGAATGACCCTTAAGGGCATTCACAGGAGGAGGTGTGGGTTCTAAAAATGGAGTGGTCAACTTATCCACCATTATGTCTCCGATGAATGGGGTGGTTGGTTCAAACGAGGCACCAAGATCGGAGATAGAGGAATCACTAGAAATATTGGGCTCAAAGGGATCCACGTATAGTGAGACATGATCCTTATCCGGAGAGTTAGAAACCATGTGAAATTCAATCTCGAGAAAATGGTGAGCACGTGTAGTCAGAACTAACCTAGGATAAATTGGTTCCTCGGGAACACAAGGGGAAAACTCGGGTATTTTTTTTATTCATCGGGAAAGGGAATAGGAACCTCAAAGTGGGGTTCTTTTGGATATGACGGGATTTGATCAGGCTCACTAATGAAAGGTAAATCAACACAATTGTCGACTTGAGGCCTGGACCATGGAATGGTCTCATCAACGAGATTCTCGGGGTGGTAGGGTTAGTCACACTCAAAATCAATGGCATAAGACTATGCATCATCACTCCCCGTGGGGGAAACAATGGATTGACTTGGGGTGAAGTCCGACTCTCATCTACGGACATCCCTAAATAATTTAATATTTTTCAGAGTCCTACACTTATCTATAGATATCCCTAAATAATCCAGATTTGATTTCTCCCAAAGAATTTTGGTTTCATAAAAACATAACTAATTAAAAATAACCATAATAATACGAAACTGGCGGCCACACATTCGTAACGAAAAGATCTATCTCCATGTCCCAAACCTAGGGTCATTTGAATGATATATCAATCTCGTTCGAACGAGATACTAAACTCATTTGAACGTCTTACAATGTCGTTGAATGACTAGTGATGTTGTTTGAATGACTCTCTAGGTCGTTCGAATGACCTGTCCAGATTTCTACCCCTTTCTCTTCCTACAGTTCGTTCGCCATGGAAGAGTTCTTCAACTCTGTTACCCAGATTTCTTCCTACTGAAATTCCTTTTATGTATCAGCATGATTTCTATTTGATTCAAACTATTAATTTAGTAACCTCAAATAACACAAGTTTCATAAATCCAAAATCATTTATGGTTCACGATTTATTCCTCTAAACTCATAGATTCAGTTACATAATTTCCACAATACCTCCATATAAATTTTAACCGTTAACCAAATAAACAAGATAAATTTCCTAAATTCTAATCATAGATCTTTATTCCTCAATAGTAATCTTTGAGATATCCTTTTTTCCTCAAAAATTCTATGCGTAATGTTTCATAAATTGAAAACCCAATTTATATGCCAACCCAACCCAAAATAATTGATTTTATTACACCCACTATGATATAAATTGATTATCGCAAATTTATATTGAAGCAATTTAACCACTTGCCTTATCAAATTCGTAGAGTCTGAATCCTTTGATGAAGATGATAGATTTGTCTCACTAAAAGCTCCCCAAAGTTAGCCCTCATTTCTTCTCTGAAGCCTGGGGTTTTTCCTTTGAGTTGTGTCTGTCTCAATTCCTCTAATTTGGATTTCATGATATTTTTCTTTTAGCGTTGTGTTCATTCCAAACTCTCAAACTTAGGTTTTAATGTGTTAATCCTGAAATTATGCTTATGGGCCAAGTTAAAATGGCCCAAACACCCCTGTTTGAGCCCAGTTATGCCTAAAAATGCCCCGAGACCCAATTACTACACCCGGGTACTCTTTTCTGACTATATCGACCTCTCTGGAATCAATCGTGCACCCAAATTACCACCCGAATTAATTTATAACATTCTCCAATTTTTGACCTAAAAAATGCGACACAAAAATAATCTGAATAATTAAATATCAATTCGCCGAATTAAATAAATCCTCCAATTTAAATAATTTCTTCAAATCATAATTTAAATTTCTCTAAATTAAATAAGTTCTATTACTCCCAAAAATAATTTAAATTCAATGTCCTCAAAATTACGGGGTGTTACATACTTCCCCCCTTACAAAGGAATTTTGTCATCAAAATTCAGATAAGCCTAGTACTCCCAAGCCTCGACTGGCTCCCTAATCACCTACCCTTAATACCGCTACACCTATTTCTTCCACTTCTAATAGCAAATTGTTTTTAAAAATAAATTAGTTAACCAGGGCGTCCATACACCCTGCACCCGTGCTTAACCGCACAAATAAAATTCGACTTTTAGCAGCCTTAAATCGTATTATAACTTCGATCTCACAGTTATAACTACTTTCCTAAATAATAACCCAGGTTCCCAACCCATTTACTAAGCACCAAACATCTCCCCACTTCCAATGTTGCGATATGTTTAATGCATGAGACATCTCACAAAATGTGTTCACCAAGGACCCATTTCATACTCTGCCATGGCCGATAACAGGATAGACTGCGCTAATCCAACCTCAGCCCGATCTATTCAGATGAGGTCATACTTGTGTCTGTGAGCATGGGACAATCCTATCGGAGTTAGAAACCTCGTATCCTGCCTGACCGAGCTCCCAACGGACGATACCAAGCAGCGCGAGCATATGTAAATATAAAAGTGGGGTGCTCACGTGGACAATTATGTTATAACAAGATCATTCATCCACATGAGGGAATAGTACATCATTATTATATCCATGTGCTAGGGATAAGCGTCTTCATATTATTGGGAGTTTCCCCATGCACATGATGATTACATGCTTAGGGGGTACATTACACCCCACAAGCCCTATATATACACTTCATCTTCTCCATGAGAAGGGATGGATCTATCTTAATTCAAAACCCTAACAGAACTCTGTCGAATTGTACATAGAAGAGAGAGAGAGAGAGAGAGAGAGAGAGAGAGAGAGAGAGATCTTTGAGTGTTGTATCCATGGCCATTTGTGCCCTTATTTAGTGGATTTCTCACACACTCAAACAGTGGATGTTGGCCTAATTGGTTGAACCACTTTAAATCATTGAGTTCATCTTCTTAACCTCATCTCCTTCTCTTATATATACATATATCCATCCCCATTGTTGTGCTGTGATTGAGCTTAAGCTATTCATAATCTCATCTTAATCTGGTGGTGCTGATTACAGTATCATCAACCCTCTCTCAGGTGATACCTACCAAAAATAATCCATATCCTGGTACCGCGAACACCAAGTCTTACTATAGCTATCCATTATAGTTCCAAACCATCACTAACCAGTAGAAACTTGGAAAATCATCCACCCTACTCCAACAATTCTCAAAAGTAGTAACCTCTCGTGTAATGTAAACATCCTTTAAGTGTACACCCTCACTCTCTCGTGGTTAACACCAAGGAACCCCTCTACCCCGTGGTAATTATATATATAATATGGCTATTACGGACAACGCACCCATTAAATTTGTCTCACTCGCGAATCCTAGTGATAACAATCTTATGTTGTGATACACCCAATGTCACTCAAAACATTCCCATGCTCATAGGATAAAATACAATTTACCTCCATACTCCATTGCTTTGCCTGGTCCTTGGGTCCTTGGTCAAAATTCTCTCATCCGAACTGACCCATAAACTGTTGTAGTGGCCGTACATCCAGAGCCTCATCCTATACTTGCCCCTGCCTCGCTTAGGTTAATCTCTCTTCACGTGACCTGCCTCTCCATAAAAGAAACACTTCCTCACAAATCCTCCCTGTCACTAATCCTTTCTCTATTGGCCTCCCCCGCCATACACTTGGCCCTGGTGGCCCTGAGGAACAAAGTGATGCTGCTGATTGGGACCTAGCTGACCCTGTCAAAAATCCTGGCCATCCGATCGATAACCCCCAGATCTAAATCTCTTGACAGAATTCCCCTGTTGGGATTCCTTCCCCTATTACCTACCATCTTCCTGTTGTGCTCCGCTAATAGTACCCCCACCTACCTTGCCCTGCTGGCTGGGCTCACCTCCTCTCTTGCTTCCCTTTGCATAGAAGAGATAATCCTGGCAGTGTAATAATGTTGCATGGACGACATTAGTATACGTTACCAATGTTGGGTTGCCTAACAAGTGCTGCCCAATCCTCCAAGATAATCCATTTATAAACCTAGCCTTCTTTCGCTCCTCGTTACTCACCTCGTCTGGAATAAAATTGGCTAAACGGGTGAACTCCTACTCATACTCTGCTACAGAGCGATCCCCCGAGCGAAAAATACTTGCGGTCAAACCATACCCAAACTCAATAATCGTCATCATACTTCATCTTATAATTCGTCCTCCATGGAAGAGTTCTTCAACTTTGTTACCCAAATTTCTACCTACTGAAATTCCTTTTATGTATTAGCGCGATTTCTATCCGATTCAAACTATCAATTTAGTAACCTCCAACAACACAAGTTTCATAAATCCCAAATCATTTATAGTTCACGATTTATTCCCCTAAACTCATAGATTCAGTTACACAATTTTCACAATACCTCCACATATATATATATATAGGGAAAGGATCAAGTGAGGTCCCACTTTAGGACCCTGAATGAGGTCTATTTTCTTAAAATAGAAAGAAAATATTTTTGGGCTGATTTTTTTTTATGGTTTTTAAATATTTCAGTAAGACCATAAAAATATAATCATCTCAAAAGGAATTGTTTTACTATTTTAAAAAAATCGGTCAAACTTTGTCAGTTTTTAAGTTGTTAAAGTTAAAAACTGACACAATTTGACCGATTTTTTTTAAAATAGCAAAAAAATTTGTTTTGAGCTGATTATTTTTTTATGGTCCTATTGAAATGTTTAAAACCCAAAGAAAAAAAAATCAGTTCCAAAATATTTTTTTACTATTTTAAAAAAATGGACCTCAAACAGGGAGACCTAACTTGATCCTCTCTCTCTCTCTCTCTCTCTCTATATATATATATATATATATATATATATATATATATATATATATATATATATATATATATTAACAGTTAACCAAATAAGCAAAATAAATTTCCTGGGTTCTAATCACATATTTTTTTTCACAACAGTACTCTTTGAGATATCCCTTTTTCCTCAAAAATTCTATGCGTAATGTTTCATGAATTGAAAACCCAATTTATATGCCAACCCAATAAAAAATAAGTGATTTTATCACACCCACTATGATATGAATCGATTATCACAAATTTATATTGAAGCAATTTAACCACTTGCCTTACCAAATTCGTAGAGTCTGAATCCTTTGATGAAGATGATAGATTTGTCTCCCCAAGAGCTCCCAAAAGTTAACCCTCTTTTCTTCTCTACAAGCCTATGGTTTTTCCTTTGAGTTATGTTTGTCTCAATTCCTCTAATTTGAATTTTATGATATTTTTCTTTTAGATTTGTGTTCACCCCAAACTCTCAAACTTAGGTTTTAATGTGTTAATCCCCAAATTATGCTTATGGGCCAAGTTAAAATGCCCCAAATACCCCCGTGTGAGCCTAGTTATGCCTAAAAATGCCCCGAGACCCAACTACTACCCCCAGGGTACTCTTTTTCGACTATCTTGACCTCTCCGGAATCAACCATGCACTAAGAATTGCCATTCAAATTACTTTATAACGTTGTCCAATTTTCGTCCTAAAAATGCGACACAAAAATAATCCGAACAATTAAATCTCAATTCGCCAAATTAAATAAATCCTCCAATTTAAATAATTTCTTCAAATCATAATTTAAATTTCTCCAAATTAAATAAGTTCTATTACTCCCAAAAATAATTTAAATTCAATGTCCTCGAAATTACGGGGTGTTATAGTTTCAATCTTAATGCATTAGTGGTTAAAAAGATTTTGAGATCGTTGCCTAAAAGTTTTATCCCTCAAGTGATCTTGTTGAATTCATTAGAAAATTTGAGCAATCTTAAATTAGAAGAACTGGTAGGAGACCTCCATACATATGAAGTTGACATGTTTCCTAACACTGTCAAATCTAAGGACAGAGGGATAGCATTTAGAGCCCAATCTAGGAAGAGTGAGGAGGTGTCCAAGAGGGAGAAGAAAAAGAAAGTGATAGTTTGTGAGTCCAAGTCTGAGGGCGAGTTTGATTTGGATGATGTGGCCATGCTTGCTAAAAATTTTAAAATGTTTCCCAAATTTTCAAAAGAAAATTCTTCAAAAAAAATATTTTTGAGAAAAATAAAAAGAAAGAAGAGGCCAAAGAAAGCGGTGAGAAAAAGAAAGAGAAAGAGGAAAAGGAGAGATGTTTTGAGTGCGAGGAAAAGGGGCATAGGGAATTTGAGTGTCCCACTAAGATAAAGAGGAAGGGAAAGAAAGTTGCCATTCCAGTCACTTTTAGTGATAGTGGGGACATTGTGAATGAGTCCGAGGATGAGTCATCGCATGGTATGTGTGTATCCTTTATGGTAAGTCATGTCAGCACACCCAGTTTGTACCGCGATGGTGAGGATACTTTTATACATGAGACCCTCGATGATACTTTAAGTGTTTCGAATGAGAGTGATGGAGAGTGTAAAAGTGAGGGTGAAAGTGAGCTCCCAATAGCATTTAGAGATTTATCTGTCGAAACCTTAAAGACGAAGAAGTTGAATAAGGAGTTAGGTCTTAGTGTGCTAGATTTGAAGAGAGAGATAGAGATTTTGAGGGGATTTTAGGCGTCGACAAGTCGACAGATAAGGTGAAGGTTACTTTGAGTGAGCAGTTGATCGTCATAGGTCGGGAAAATAGTGAACTTAAAGCCTGTGTGGTCCAAGTAGAGAGAGAGATCTCGAACGAGCTCGGGGGGTAAAGGTCACTATAAAAGATACATCTAAGAAGGTTTAAAATATGATCCTCGATCTCGCTTTGAAAAATGTTGAGAGATTAGGAATAGGTCATGACGGTGCGTCTACTTCCCATGTTGAACCCGATCTGGTTCCCGAGTTTGTGTTAGATCCATATGGCTCTCAACCTAACCGACCTAGGCGTCCATTACCCAATAGGGGAGAGCATTTAGGCATTTTAAGAGAGGTGTTCCTAGGATCGTGTATATTTGTTCCCATTATAAGAAGAGAGGACACATTCGAGAATTTTGTTTAAGTTGGGTAGTGTGTCGCATAGTGTTTTTCCACGTGTTCCCACACACGCGACCAAACATAATGCTCCGGATGATTACATGAGAGAGTTTGCTCATATTCGAGCACAAGTTAAGTTTTTTTTATCAGAACTTCACATGATTTGACGTTAGTTTTTCATAGGATGTTACCACCTGTGGAAAACTCCACTGTACCTAACGGTTGAGGTTTAGACGTGTTTGCTAGCATATGATGATTTTCATGATGATATTTTTATGCCTATTGCTAGTGTGTACTACTTTTGTATTTATCTTTTTCATTTTTGATATTTTTTTTAAAAAACCAAAAAGATTTTTGTTTTTGAAAATTTTTGGAAAAATACAAAAAGATTTTCTAATTTTTTGAGAAAAAAATTGAAAAACCCAAAAAGATTTTATTTTGATAAAAATTTTGGAAAAAGACAAAAATATTTTTGTATTTTGTTTTATACCATATATGGATGGACATTTAGGATGACCAAGTCACAACATCATTCCATATCCATGTGACTATTCAATAGTATTTTGAGACGATACATCCTTTCATTAATGTGCTTTATAATGTTTGGAGTCATTAAGATGAGATTTGAGATTATTTTCTACATGTTTGACTCATGATTTTCTTTAATGCACACTTGCATTGATTTGTTTGATTATTGTACTTGTCTATAACATCTTGGTCAAAGTGTTTCCATCTCAATTCTGTCTTAAAAATGAACCATATATGATAAAACTTGACAATGAAAGTAGTGCACGTAAAAATCGTTGCCCCTGAGGAATTTGTTTCAATATATATATGTGAAAAATGAGGAAGGTCTATGGAAGATAATCATAATATCCTCTGCAATTAAGACATCGTTTAAATCGGACCTAAAAAGTGTGGCATTGTAAAAAGTAGCCAAGGTCCAAAAGAATTTAAAAGAGCCCAAAACGTGTGGCATTAAAAAAAGTAGCCAAGGCCAAATTAGTTTAGTTTGATATGATCATTAAAAATAAAATAATTGAATAGAAAAATACGACGATTATCTTATATTTGAGAAAGTTTGGTTAAAAATATATCAACGGGTTTGCATGTCTTGACAAAGTCTTGAAAAATCATTAAATAATTTTAGACGTTCTTGATGTGGAAATCATTATAGACTTTGATGCTTTGATTTGATTAAGTCGGTGTCCTGTAAATTCAACAATTTTTACACCTAAGGATGATTGTGAAGTTCATTCGTTAGGAGTATCCATATTCATCATGCACATTTGTTATGTATGCTTGAGTTGATTTAACTATTGAATCTGTTCACACCCATTGATTCCGTTTCCACGATTTGGTTATCTTAGTGTAAATTCATGGTGTGTAATTTATTTATGTAAAATTTGATTTTGTTGAAAAAATTGAAAAAAATTAAAAATAGTTAGTGAATGCTTTCAAGTTGATCATTTGATGACCATAGTTTATTTTCTTTGCTTGTCGTGACACTCCATACTTATTTTTGTTTACTCTTTTCCTTATTTATTTCGAACAAATATAAAGGGGGAGAATGAATTATGATTTAATGGGGGAGATTTAATTGTTTTGATTTATGTTTATCTCATTTCAAACTCGATACGTCATGGAGGTATTTGCTTCTTGTCTCATGCGTGTAGGTACAAAATTTGAGGATCAATATTTTGCAGACCCTGATGATGAGAAAGAAACGATAGAGATTTTAAGATTTTTAGTTGAAGATTTTTGAAGAAAGTTTAAAAGACTTGCATTTTTAGTAGCTTTTCAGTTTTGGGTTCATGGGAGGGTATTAGATTTATATAGGACATTTGATTTGATAATTCAGATGTTTTTATTTTGTACCAATATAGACTAGGGGGAGATTTATAAGGACATATTTTACATAATCCGTTTACATTTGAGTATGTCGTATACCGCTACAACCGTCGAAGAAAAGTTTAAGCTCATTCATGCATCAAGACGGATATGAATATCAACATTCTTCAACAAACAAGCCTCTGCGATATAGATTTTGGTAAGGTTGTGTTCAATCTACGAAAACTACAAAATGCAGACTGCAAAATTTTTGCCTTCTCATTTAGGGGTTTTTAACTTTGTTTTTCAATTCACAAACCATCCCAATAGCTTTAGTGAATTATTTTGGAACCCAAGATACAATTTTGGTGAAGTTTCTCTTGTAGAGACGAAATCTCTACGACTGACTTGGTAGCTCTTGAGGGAGGTGTTGGCTGACGATTGTGGTAACTTGGGAATGCTTGAGGGTGTTTGTTACTGAAGATAGAGTCAAGGTTCTTGTGGTTTTGCTGCGGTTAATCCATTGTTGATTTTAGGTTGTGGGCTATGTGAGTGTTCTGAGGAATATTCATTATAGATTTCTGTAAGTGTTGTTATATTTATTCAAATAAAGGTTTTACCCTTGCGGGGGATTTTTCCTGAAATCTGTGTGTCAACAATTTATGTTTATTTGTGATGGCATGATTTATCCACCTATATGCATGTGTTAGGGTTTAGTTAATTTGGATAAAATTAACTTATAATTAAATAAGTTTTTAAATGGAAATTTGTGAATCTATTAACAATCGATATCATTGCATTCTCAAATTGGTATAAGAGCTTTTCAAGCGATTTTACGTTCTCAACACATAACGTACTTTTACCTAAAAAAAGTTAACGATGTTACCAGTAAAGGGTTACTCAAAGTTGTTTTGAAAGTTTGGGGGGTTAAATACCTAAACTAGAAGTTCAAGTGGTGATGTGAAAAGGGGGGTAAAGTTCAGTAGGTCAAGTGTAATTAATTCTTTATTTAAAATATCATATTCGGGATGACACACCTAGATAAAGTTAGGATTCTTTTTTTTCACTACCAAACATACAACTGTTATGTCGTTCATAGATTAAAAGTTTGTTAATTCTAACAAAGTTTATTTAATAGCAGATGAATATATATATATACAAAAAACTGATTCAACGTTGTATTCTTCCAATATCAGTTAAACATATATATCCATATTATTTTGAGTTATTAGTGTCCAACACTAATCCAATCAATTTATTATTCATGTCCTTCATTTGTCTCAATTTCATGTTTGTGTAAAAAACATCAAATATAACTCGACCACTGTGTGTTGTATTTAAGTCATGTTATCATATCATGTCAAGATTAACCATTCTATATATTAAGATATGTGATGCACCATCAGAGTAAAATGGCAAGGGATTGTTTGTTTATACCGATTAGGTCTGTTTGATAGCATAAGTTGGTGAAATTTGACATATCAAATATAGAATATTTTAGATTTACTATCTTTTTGGCATGTATGATAACCATTATTTTCCATGACTGTGACGCCCCGCCTAACAAAATACCGAGTGATTAGTCCTATATCAAATTAAACAGGATTCTCATCTGGTTAATTCTTAGCATCACTGTCGAAAACTTTTTAAAACTTACTTACCACACAGTATTCAAAGACATGGTGGAAAATTTGATTATTTTATATAACATCTCTAACAACATGCTAATAAAAATATAATTAACCATTCACACAATCACTGAATCAGTAATACAGAAAAGAAATAAATATAATCCTTGTCGAGACAACCACCGACTACAAATCAAATAACAAAAATAAGCCACAAGTGGAATAACTAAATACATCATCTAACTGAAATAAAATGGAACAACTAGGGCGACAAGCCCAAATGAAATACTGACGATATCCTACTCTAGGAATGAAATGACTGAAGCGGCTAAGTCAAAGTCCTGCAACATCCACATATATCGCAGCTGCGTAACCCTGGAATAGAAAGGTTTTGAAATATTTTATAGCAAGGATTAGAATCCAAAACATTTTGAAAATATTTAGCAAGTGAATTTAATTGCAGTAATTAAAATGAATGAATGCTCTTCATAATTAAGTTAATGTCACACATTCTCTTGAGGACACCTCACCCCTCGACTAATGTGCACACCTAACGTACCTATACATGACCCATCTAATTATCTACCTCGTAACTAGCCTTGTAACATATATACCCATATCCTACTTTTCCCACTACACTATCCCGAGTGAGTTTTAGTGTACGCTTTATAAGTTTTTAATCACATTAACTTATTTAAGTCATTTCTCATTTGATGTCATATAACAATCTCTCAAGCTATATAATTATACATATCACATCATGTATTCACCCGTATATAAATCTGCACCATATATACGTATCACTATATCACCACATTCACATGCATGTCATAGATATATAAATGCTATCACAAACGCATAGGAGGCGACCATAGTTCCCTCCGAAAGTGCTACCCCTAATAACAGATGCTATGACCTAAGGATTATACTCGCCCTGCATTTGCTAGCCAGGGGACTCACCCACATCGTGCAACCTCCTAAGATAGCATTAATATTGATATGCTTTACTATAAATATAATTCACACAAATATTTATAAATCATATATATATAAACTTCACATCACCGTATATATATATATATATATATATATATATATATATTAAATCCAGGATATCTGTGTACTAAATCCGTAACACTAGCCTAACCTTTCCAAGTCTATCTACCGACTTGATATTTAAATAATTTCACACAATGAATTATTTATTACTTAAGTTGAGTCACCCAACTAAATTACCCGGACTTATACCATCAACCCGAAATCTCATCATGTAGAACTTATTCCTCAATTCCACATTATATGGTTAAAACCCTTTTTATATTTGAATATTTCTTAATTTATTATATAACGCTATAATAAATTAACTCGACCAAATCTGTGCCTAAACGCTCGTAGCACTGGTCCAAATTTTGTCCGAGTCCATATCCCAACTCGAAATTTAATTAACCATACCTTAATTAATTTGTTAAAAGGGTGACACACAACCAAAATACTCGAACTTACTCCTTGGACTCGTATTCCAATTTCATCCGAAATTTCCATTTGAATTCTTTCATATCTTTTCGAGTGTTGTTCATCCTAAACACTCCAAATACATACCCCGAATTACTTCCCATCAAATTACAAGGTAGAAATAACGTTCCTTAATATTTTTCAGAGTTCTACACTCACCTACAGATATCCCTAAGTAATCCAGATTTGATTTCTCACAAAGGATTTAATTTTATGACAACCTTCAGTAATAAAATCATAGCTAATTAAAAAAAATCAGAAAAATACGAAACTGGCGGCCAAGCATTCGTAACGAAAAGATCTATCTCCATGTCCAAAGCCGTGGTCATTTGAAAGAGATAACCATCTTGTTAGAATGAGATACAATCTCGTTTGAACGAGTTGTACTATCGTTCAAATGAGACACCAGGTCGTTCAAATGACTCTGGTGTTCTCTCTCCTCCATCGTTGCCAAGAAAACCCGTTTTTGCCATTAAAACTGTAAAACCTTTAATTCTGTATATATTTTACCTCCAAAACCTTCCAAGATTCATCCTATATCCAATCATGTGATTTACTCAATCTATCTACATCATCTACACTAATTGGAGCATTAAATCTACAAAATCTTATCATCTCTACAGATTTATAAATCCCAAACATGAAATCCCAAATTCTAATGTAGAATAAAGCCTCACATATTAATTAATTCACACCTTCTTTAATATGAATAGGAAAAATGCAATTAATCAAATGCAAGTTAAAACCCTTGCCTTAGGGTTTGTAGAATCGGATCCTTTGATGAAGATGATTGGTTGATTTAATGGTATCCTCTCTTGTTCTTGGATTAATCTCCTAAAATCTCCTCTAGTTGTTCTATTCTTTGGCTCTCCTCAATTTAGTCTTCTAAAACGAATTAAATTTCCCTCACCCTTTCACAATTAGGGTTACTAACTCTAATCCCGTTTTGACATATGGGCCTTCTAAAAAGGGTCAAAACACTTATTTGGGAGCTCAAATGTGTTTAGAAAAGTCTCAAAACCTATATTATACCTATGGCCACTCATTTCCAACTATTTCGACCCATCCAGACTCAACCGTGCACTCCAAATTGCCATCCGATTTAATCTATAACATTCTCCAAAATTTTGACCTCAAAATGACACAAAATAATCCAAGTAATTAGTCCTCAATTCGCCAAATTAATAAATTCCTCAAATTAAAAATTTCCCAAATTACGAAATTTAATTCCTCACAATAAAATAAATTCTCTCTCTTCCCAAATATTATTTAATTTAAAGTCCTTGAATTTACGTGGTGTTACATACACCCCCCCTTATAATGGAATTTCGTCCTCAAAATTTGGATAAGCCTAGTACTCCCAGTCTCAACTAGCTCATTAATCACTTACCCTTAGCTAGTCCTATCAACGGATCAAATTTTATCCGAATCCGAATTCGAATCCGATCCGTTTACACGGATTTGGATCACGCCTTGTAAGGACATATTTTTATAGGCCCGTTATCAATTTATTATGTCATATACCGCTACACCGTCGAAGAGCATTCAAGAGACATCTACATCAAAGACGGATTCGAATTACTCAAGTTCTTTATCGTTCAAGACTCCGCGAAGTTTACTTTGGTAAGGTTATGTTTTAAATACCTTAACTTTTCACTTAGAGCTTTTGGAATATTTCTTCAAAATATATTCTAAGTGTTGGAGCGGACTTTTTCGTCAAAATTTGAGAATGAGTATTTTTTCTAAGTGTTGAAGCAGACATTAAAATAATGATTTTTTTGCAACAGTCGTTCGAGCGACATAGAATGTCGTTTGCGCGAGATAGCATGTCACGCGATCTCGTTCAAATGGCAGTTGTCCTTTGTTCGAGCGACTTGCTGATCTCGTTCGAACAAGCTATATTTTCGAGGCGGCACGTTTTTCTATAAATACTCATTATTTGGTAACATTTTCATTAAGAAGTCCTAGCGTTTTGAAAGACAAAAACCTGCGAAAGTGCAGAATCCTTTTGACTTCTTCCTTTAGGGTTTTAATCCCTTTTTGTTTACAATTCACAAAACTCCCATATTGCTTTAGTGAATTGTTTTGGTGTTTCAAGAACACAACTTTGCTTTTGTTCAACCTCTGTGGAGAAGGGATCTCCATATTTGATCGGTGGATAGCAAGCGTAGTCATTCTGCGTGTGGACAAGCCGAAGATGACGAACCTACATCTGGAGGGTATTTCGTTGTCTCTCGTATCTTTGAAGATTTGCTGAAGGCACCGTGCATTACACACTTGTGGGCGATTATCAGGTTGTATATAAGTCAAAGGTCTTGTGAATTCTTCAAAGTGTTATAAAAGGTTTCTACCCGAAAGGGGTTTTTTCCTATATCGGTCGTCTTTATTTTTCATGCTTGGTTTGAATGATTTATCATATTTAGATGCATGTTTAGGGGCTGAATTAGTTTGATTCAAAAATTGGCTCTTGAAGAATCTGGAACCCCGGATTTTATTAATTTTAAACAATTAATAATATTGTAATTTCCTTTTTATGTAAATTCGAGATGATGCGGAAGCGTAAAGGTGATGGTTCAACTTTAAAACAACAACAAATTTTAATTCCTTAAACGAATTAAAATTACACCAAGTGAAGTAAAATTAATCAATTAATATATTCACTTAAACCAATTAATTCAATCCAAGTCTTAGAATTTGCCTAAGTCATATTTATCAATATTAGCAAATTAGGCGAAACCAAATTTTAGCAAATGACTTGAATTAAATAAAATTTACCCAATATATAATTTAGTCCCAAATTAAAGTGAGTGTGATAATTTAAACCGAATTTTATCTTGAATTATCCTAAGCATGCGTTCTACGTTATTTAAGCAAGATAAAATAAACCAATCACACTACCCCGCGATGTACGAGAAAAAACCCAAGACGGGAAACAACCTCGGATGGCCCTAGCCACAAATTCACTAGATACGGAATTACAATTACAAGACAGATAGACTTACAACGCACGACTCGATCCCTCTCAAGCCCCGATGCTTCTTCTTGTAGAAACCTCTTCCTAGAGAATAACCTTGGAACACCACCGCGGTCTCGGAATCCACCGATAGGACTTTATATGGTCACCATCACCCTAACATGAAGCCTTTCTCCAAGCGGGTAGAACAACATAAAACACTTCTTCTTTCTTTATGGGAGGTAGAAGCAAAACCCGAAACTTCTCTTCAATTCGGTGTAGAGAAAACCGGTGCCAAACTCCAAGCAATTGATATGTATATAAGAACTTGAAATAAACTAATTTGGATGTAAAACTAGAGTGAGGGATATTTTTCTCTAAAAATCTCACTCAAAAGATGAACATTTTCCTTAAAACAATTTGCTCTCAAACTCTCTCTAAGAGATGAAAAAAGTTAGGAAAAGTTAGATTGAAAAATGTTATTCCCGCACATAATAAAGTCTAGAAAAGTTGGTTAAAAACCAAGTGGTAAAGTGGGTGCAAAACTGCCAAAAAACTGCCAAAAACTATTCCCGCCTGGCATCTCGTTCGAACGACATTTCGTTCGAACGAAATCTCGTTCGAACGAGACTTCTAACGACGTTCCAGATTGAAGTCGTTAGAATCTCGTTGGATATCTCGTTCGAACAGAAGGTTCGTTCGAACGACATATCGAACGACATGTCAGTGGCCTAATATGGGAACTCGTTGGCAGGTTCGTTCGAACGACATTTTCGTTCGAACGACAATCTCGTTCGAACGACTCTATCGAACGAAAACCAGAAAGTTTGGAAAATTCAATTTTAGCCCAGAAAACTTTATAAACTTATTTTAAAGTTTTATTTGATTCTTTCTGAAAATTAAAACACAATTTTTACAAAACCTAACACCCAATAAACTTGTTCCAAGCTCCTATATATATAATATTGCATTCATACCTTGGGAGCGTGGAACTATAGTTGATGACGTAGAAACAAGGCACGCAAACCGGCATATTTGATGAAGCTTTATACTCTTTGCCGCTACGTCTTCAACAAACACTTCATAGGCTTGAGAATATTACAATTTAAATACTATCCTATGAATAAATGTTTTTGTCCGTAATTGAGCTAAAACTATATATGGACTCAATTGGAAATTTGTGTCCTTACAAATCTCCCCCTTTGGCTATTCCGGGACAAAAACCAAACAAAAATCCTAAAGGGCCGTCAAGCTCTACTAGACTCAAAACATAACCCACCCAAACTTGACTCAACCCAAGGATCAAACGCTTTGCCGTTTAAACAATGCCGCTTTAGAAGAAATCCTGCACATTTAAGCAAACTCATCAAATGCATAGGGAATATCAAAGTATTAAATGCAATTTTAATTAATTACTCCCCCTAAATTTATTCTTCCCCTTTAACAAAGACATGACCTACTTAGAAAGACGTCTCCCCCTAAGATAAATCTCCCCAAACTAAGATACGATAATAATAGGATTAGATACCATTTCTCCCCCTTTTAATTGACATTATTAAAATTCGGGGGTTCCAGACCTTTACAATTTGGTATCAGAGCCAAAGCGATAAATTATTTCGTTAACGATCTTTTAAATAATTTTTGGATAAAATGGATTTTTCCCCATTTTCAAAATTTCCTATTTTCGATGGTTCAAACTACGCGTATTGGAAAGCGTGAATGAAATCGGCACTAAAATCTATCGACGAGAGAGTTCTGTAGTTAACGGGTGGTCCCCACCAACTTATTTAGTTGAAAATGAACGTGTTATCAAACCCGCCGATAGATGGACTGAAAATGAGTTTAAACTTACTAATTTTAATTCCCGAGGTTTGAATGCCTTGTTTAGCGCTGTCACACCGGATGAATTCCGACGTATTATGACGTGTGAAACCGCTAAAGAAGCTTGGGATATTTTACAATTAACTCATGAAGTAACTAGTGTCGTTAAAGCTTCAAAACTCCAAAACCTCACCACTCAATTTGAAACTATCAAAATGAATGAAAAAGAAACTTTTGATGAATTCTATGCTAGACTTTCTGATATTGTTAATTCAACTTTTAACTTGGGAGAGAAAATACCTGACGACCGTGTTGTAAAGAAAATTTTAAGGTCCCTACCCGATAGATTTATTCCAAAGGTGACTGTTTTAAATTCTTTACCCACTTTAGCGTCTACGAAATTAGAAGAGCTTGTAGGTGATTTACAAACCTATGAACTAGATATGTTTCCCTCTAAAACTGAAAGGAAAATCGAAAAGGGCGTTGATTTAAAAGCCCGAAAAGAGGTCAAACAATTAGTAGAGAGCGAGAGTGATAGTGACTCGGAAGACATGGCTTTGTTTGCTCGTAAATTTAGAAAATTTCTTAAAGTTAACAAAGATAAATTTAAAAATGATTTTAAGAAATTTGATACTTCTAAACATGATAAAAATGAGAAGATTTCTAAAGCCGAGAAGATCCCTAAACCTTGTAATGACAATTTAGATAGGGACGAGTCTAATAAGTGTTTTGGTTGTGAAGGTTATGGCCATAGGGCTTTTGAGTGCCCCACTAAACTAAGGAAAGAGGGTAAGCGACCCATTTCATATAATGCGACCCTTAGTGATAGTGATAAGGAAGAGAAGCCCGATTCCCCCACTAAGAATAATTTTGTGGCTTTTATGGCTAGTCATGTGAGTGATAGTGAGAACTCATCGATTGATGAAACGATAGCACATGCCACTTCCAAGGTCATTGTACATGATTCTCTTGTTTTTTATGATAGTGAGAGTGGAGAAGAAAGAGAGAGTGAAAATGAAGAAGAGGTTAATATGAGTGAACTTCAAAATGCTTTTCAAGAGCTTTATAAAGAATCTATTAAATTGAAAAGAGCTAACTTGAAGTTAGAAGATAGTTTTAGAGAAAGTGTCAAGGTCGTTGATGAAAGTGCTTTAATAGAAGACCTTAGGACACGTGAGAGGACTCTTCAAGAGAATCTTGAATATGTAGAAGGCGAAAGAGATATCCTTAAGGGTTAAATGGAATCCTTGAAAAAGGAGCTTCTTGCTTTTGAAGAGCGAAATGTTTTATTAGAGTCTAACATTCTAGAATTGCAAAATAAATTAAAAGACTCTAGTAATGTCAAATTTGATTTGGAGTGTCGTTCGGAAAAACTAGATAAAATGTTAGGAACGGTCCAAATTAAAAATGACACTTGTGGTTTAGGCTTCAATACTTGTAATGAATTTACTCATAATGCCAAAACCAATGTTTTAGGAGAATCGTCTAGGGAAGATTTTAGAGATCACTCCTTAAGAACATCTTTTCGACATGTTTTTACTTGTACACATTGTGGTCGAAAAGGTCATCTTAGGAAATTTTGTTTTGATCTTAAACGAATTCCTAGAAAATCCCATAGTAAAGTAACCACGATAGTTAGAGTTCCAACACCCCAAGATAGTCATTCTTCATTAATTTGGGTTAGGAAATTCGACTTGGTTGCCTTGCAAAATAGGGTTTTTGATTCTCATTTACTTTCACATGCTTCCTCCCTTGCTAAATCTAAAGGATGAATGTGTTAGTGTTTGCATACTTTAGCGTTTGTACTTCATGCTTTATTCACATGCTAAATGTATGCTTATTTAGTCATTTTCTAGTCATTGCCTCATTTCATATCATATGCTAGAAATTATGACTTGTTTATCTTTTTGTATTATATTTCTTGTGTTTGAATTAATTAAAAAATATAAAAATATTTTTGTTTATCATTTGTGTTTTATTTATTTCATTTGAGATTAATGAAAAATACAAATGATTTTTGTGTATTCTTTTGAGTATATATCTTTATTTTTGATTAAAAATGTCAAAAACTCAAAAAGATTTTTTTTGTGTGTGTATTTTTGTTTGACACACTTTATGTGGCATATATTTGTGTTTGAATCCCATTTTTTACGCTCCCATGTGGCTAGAACTTTTGGTTTAGATTTTCATTCCTTAAAATGTTCTTTACCATGTTTTATATGGAGTAGTTGGATTTTGTGTTGTTTAAATGGATTCTATTTCTATATGCCTCTTTTCACACATGCACGAGCTCTTTTGAAATCTTAATGTCACATGTTATATTTGAGCTTTTTGAGGTGTTCTCCTACCAATCTAGTCATCTACATATCTATGACCTAGGAGGACTAGTGCATGTCAAAATCCGTTGCATGTGAGATTTGTGTATAAAATGAAAACATGATAAATATAAATGTGCACGGGGAAGGGCTCCGAAAGGATGAATTAAATCCTTTGCGATAGTAAGCCACCGTTTATTGGATCTAAAAGAAATACGTGATCCAAAGGCCTAAAAACAGAATATTTGGCATTAAAAAGAAATTTATTGCCAAGGCCTATGTTTGATTGATATATTCATTCAAAATTAATATAAATGCATATTGAGGGAGATTGGATGGTATATCAACGGTTTGCACAATGTTCGTTTATCCTAGTTGTCTTTAATGTCATGACTCTATTTGGTTTGTAGAATCATCATCATGCTAGGCTTGTATGCATTGTGTATGTTTGTTCATTGAGTTCAATCTTCATATTGCCACATGAGGTTATATTTAAATGTGATGAAGTTTGTAATCAAATGAGAACTCCGTGAACATGTTTCTTAAGTGTTTGGGTCTAAATTTAATTGTTTCTAGTTCACACCCCAACACTTTCGTTTCCATATGACACATTTTTGCCATACGAGTGTGCAAACTTATTGTATTTTGTGTCATGTGTGTGTTTATATCTATATATATATGCAAGTACTTATTGGTATATTTATAGTATATATATATATATATATATATATATATATATATATATATATATATATATATATATATATATATATATATGATATTTGTTTGTCTTTGCCTTGCTTTTATTGCCCATATGCCTTAATGTCTTAACACTTTAAGCTTCAACGTGTTTAGTAGTTCTTTATCCTTTGCCTATTCCTGAACAAAAAGGGGGGGAATGATGATAGGGGGAGAAATGGTATCTAATCCTATTATTATCGTATCTTAGTTTGGGGGAGATTTATCTTAGGGGGAGACGTCTTTCTAAGTAGGTCATGTGTTTGTTCAAGGGGAAGAATAAATTTAGGGGGAGTAATTAATTAAAATTGCATTTAATACTTTGATATTCCCTATGCATTTGATGAGTTTGCTTAAATGTGCAGGATTTCTTCTAAAGCGGCATTGTTTAAACGGAAAAGCGTTTGATCCTTGGGTTGAGTCAAGTTCGGGTGGGTTATGTTTTGAGTCTAGTAGAGCTTGACGGCCCTTTAGGATTTTTGTTTGGTTTTTGTCCCGGAATAGCCAAAGGGGGAGATTTGTAAGGAAACAAATTTCCAATTGAGTCCATATATAGTTTTGGCTCAATTCCGGACAAAAATATTTAGTCATAGGATAGTATTTAGATTGTAATATTCTCAAGCCTATGAAGTGTTTGTTGAAGACGTAGCGGCAAAGAGTATAAAGCTTCATCAAATATGCCGGTTTGCGTGTCGTTCGATATGTCGTTCGAACGAACCTTCTGTTCGAACGAGATTCTAACGAGTTCAATCTGGAACGTCGTTAGAAGTCTCGTTCGAACGAGATTTCGTTCGAACGAAATGTCGTTCGAACGAGATGCCAGGCGGGAACAGTTTTTGGCAGTTTTTTGGCAGTTTTGCACCCACTTCCCCACTTGGTTTTTAACCAACTTTTTCAGACTTTATTATGTGCGGGAATAACATTTTCCAATCCAACTTTTCCTAACTTTTTTCATCTCTTAGAGAGAGTTTGAGAGCAAATTGTTTTAAGGAAAATGTTCATGTTTTGAGTGAGATTTTTAGAGAAAAATATCCATCACTCTAGTTTTACACCCAAATGAGTTTATTCCAAGTTCTTATATACATATCAATTGCTTGGAGTTTGGCACCGGTTTTCTCTACACCGAATTGAAGAGAAGTTTCGGGTTTTGCTTCTACCTCCCACAAAGAAAGAAGAAGTGTTTTATGTTGTTCTACCCGCTTGGAGAAAGGCTTCATGTTAGGGTGACGGTGACCATATAAAGTCCTATCGGTGGATTCCGAGACCGCGGTGGTGTTCCAATGTTATTCGCTAGGAAGAGGTTTCTACAAGAAGAAGCATCGGGGCTTGAGAGGGATCGAGTCGTGCGTTGTAAGTCTATCTGTCTTGTAATTGTAATTCCGTATCTAGTGGATTTGTGGCTAGGGCCATCCGAGGTTGTTTCCCGTCTTGGGTTTTTCCTTGTACATCGCGGGGTAGTGTGATTGGTTTATTTTATCTTGCTTAAATAACGTAGAACGCGTGCTTAGGATAATTCAAGATAAAATTCGGTTTAAATTATCACACTAACTTTAATTTGGGACTAAATTATATATTGGGTAAATTTTATTTAATTCAAGTCATTTGCTAAAATTTGGTTTCTCCTAATTTGCTAATATTGATAAATATGACTTAGGCAAATTCTAGGACTTGGATTGAATTAATTGGTTTAAGTGAATATATTATTGATTAATTTTACTTCACTTGGTGTAATTTTAATTCATTTAAGGAATTAAAATTTGTTGTTGTTTTAAAGTTGAACCATCACCTTTACGCTTCCGCATCATCTCGAATTTACATAAAAAGGAAATTACAATATTATTAATTGTTTAAAATTAATAAAATCCGGGGTTCCAGATTCTTCAGCTCTAATTAAATAAGTGTGCCAAATTAGATTTTTGCGAAGTTAATCAATTATCACACAGTGACGTTTTCTCAAATTGGTATCAGAGCAGGTTGTGCTAATTTGTTGCGTATTCCTATTTTCCGCAAAATTGTGTGATATTTTTTTTTTTTGAAAAATTAGTTTTGTGAAAAATCGCGTTTTTGTTCTATGGAGCACTTCTATAATCAGATGCCTATTTTTGACGGGTCTAATTATGCCTATTGGAATGCTTGCATGAAATCTAGTTTAAAAGCCATTGACGAGCGTGTTTGGTACCTTTGCAAAAATGGGTGGACTCCTCCCACGGTCACCGTTGATAATATTTTCTCTTTAAAACCCGTGTCAGCCTGGACTAAAGATGATCATAAAATGTCTAAATTTAATTCATGTGGCTCGAGTGCTATTTCTGGATCTATCACTCCTAATGAGTTTCGCCGAATTATGATGTGCACCACATCTAAAGAGGCTTGGGATGTTTTGAAACTGACACATGAGGGTAGGAACACGGTTAAAGAATCTAAGTTACAAAATTTGGCCACCCAATTTGAGACTATCACAATGTCCGACAAACGTGATGATTTTTATGCACGTTTGTCGGACATTGTTAACACCAGTTTTAATTTGGGTGAGGTGATTGATAACACGCGTGTCGTTATAAAGATTTTGATATCTCTTCCAAAACGCTTTATTCCTAAAGTCACTGTTTTGAACTCTTTGGGAAATTTGAAATCACTTAAGTTGGAAGAACTTGTAGGAGATATTCAAACCTATGAGATTGACATGTTTCCCCAAACCATTAAGGCTAAGGATATTGGCGTTGCTTTAAAGACTCATTTTAAGAAAAAGAAAGAAAATGTTTATGAGTTTGATTCTGAGGAAGATTTTGATATTGCATTGTTTGCGAAATTTTTTAAAAAGTTTCTCAAAATGAATAAAGAAAATTCTTCCGACAAAAAGAGATCTTTTGAGTCAAATAAAAAGAAAGTGGAGGACAAAGATAGTGACAAGGAGGATTAGATCAGGTGCTTTGAGTGTGAGGGCAAAGGGCACATAGCTAAAGAGTGTCCTACTAGGATAAAGAGAAAGGGAAAAGAGACTGCTATGCCCACCACTCTTAGTGATAGTGAGGGTGATGAGGGAGATGAGTCCGATAAAGGTTTAGGACATGGGATGGTTGTCGTTTTTTCTAGTCATGTGAGCAAACCCTTTTTATCTCACGAGAGTGCACACGAGAGCGATGATAGTGATTTGTGTACTTTGAGTGAGGAAGAAAGCGAGGAGGAGAGTGGAGATGAAAGTGAGCTCCAAAAAGATTTTAGAGATTTGTACACCGAGACCTTGAAAACAAAGAAGTATAATAAAGATTTAGGTCGTCGGGTTTTATATTTGGAGAGAGAGAAGGAGTTTTTGATAAAGGAGAAGTGTGATTTGACCTACACGTTGTCTAGTCTGATGACACGTGTATCCTAACTCGAGAGTGATCTCGAACGTGCCAGGGAGGTCAAAATCATGTTTGAGAACGCACCTAAGAAGGTTGAAAAAGTGGTTCTTAAGGGTAACGGTGAGATTTTAGGAATAAGTCATGACGGGGCTTCTTCTTCCCAATTAGCACCCGAGCCGGTTCCCACTTTAGTGATAGATTCACACGAGTCTCACCCTCACCCACCTAGGCGTCCCTTTCCTATTAGGAGAGCGCATCCTAGAGTTTTTGAGAAAGGTGTTCCTAGGCCTATTTATGTTTGCTCACATTCCAAGAGGAGAGGTCACCTTAAGAATTTTTTTTTTTAAGTTGGGTTATGAGTCACGTTTTGCTTCTACACGTGTTTCTGGTACACATGCACCCACACATGATTCTTTACATGCTCCCGGAGACTACATGAGAGAGTTTGCACATTTAGGTGAGAAAGTTAAGTTTTTAGTCAAAACTTCACAAGATTTGATGAAGGTTTTTCATAAGTTGGCACCACCTTTGGAAAACCCCTCTGCACCTAACGATTAATGTTTGACTTGTTTACTAGAATAGGTTGATTTTCATGATGTCATTATTTGCCTATTGCTAGTATGTATCATTTTTGTATAGATTTTTGTTTTTCTTTAAATTTTTTTTTTGAAAAACACAAAATGATTTTATTTTGATAAAATTTTTAGAAAAAATCAATTTTTTTTTTTGTATTTTGATTTCACCGTTTATGGATGAAGACTTAGGATGACCGAGTCACAACATCATTCCATTATTTTCCTGTAACTATTTGATAGTATTTTGAGACAATAGGTCAATTCATCCTTGTGCTTTATAATGTTTGGAGTCATTAAGATGTAATTAAGTGTTACTTCCTACATGTTTGACTCATAATTTCCTTTATTGCACACATGCACGGATTTGTTTGATTATTGTTCTTGACTTATCACATGTTGGTTGGGTGTTTTCATCTCAATCATGTCCTTAAAATGAACCAAGTGAAATAATACGAGAGTAATAAAAGTAGTGCATGTAAAAATTATTGCCCGTGAGGAATTTGTTTAGTTTAAAAAAATGATGAGTGAACACGGGAAATGGCTGCGAGTGAATAATAATCACGTCGTGAAAGCCACCGTTTGAAAAGAGCCCACACAAAAAATTAAGGCAATAAAAAGATGAAATATGCCAAAAAATTTGGGCCAATAGGTTTTCTCTAAGTTGAGAATTTAGTACCTCTTTAGATATAAAAAATTGCATTATTATATACAAATCAATGGGTTTGCACGTCCTTTGAAAAGTTCTCGAAACGGCACTAAATAGTTTTGGACATTATTGGTGTGGAAATCATTTGACTTTGATTTGTTGATTTGAATAAGACGATGTCATTTAAATTCAACAAATTTTTACACCTAAGGATACTTTTGATGTTAATTCGTTAGGGGTACACGTATGCAGCGTGCACATATGATTGATTGAGTTTATTTACCTATCGAATTTGTTCACATCCATTCATTACATTTCCATGACTTGGTTGTTTTAGTTTAAATCCATGGTGTGATTTTTTGTATCATATTTTTCAAAGTGGTATCTTATTTTTGTATGAAAAATTGAAAAATCCAAAAATAGTCTGTGAGATTTTTGAGACATACCTTTGCATGCGCGTAGCTTGATCTTTTTTTGCTATGCATTTTGTCGTGACACTCCATGTTTTAATTTTTTGTCTTCTTATCTGTCTATTTGGGGACATCATAAAAAGGGGGAGAAAGAATTATCAGTTATGGGGGAGTTTTTGCATTATGGGGGAGATTTGATTATTAATGCTTTATTCTTATATCATTTCAAACTTGATGCGTCATGAAGGTTTTTGCTTTATCTCATGTGTGTAGGTACAAAATTGAAGATTGATATGTTGCACACCCTGATGAGAAAAGCTTGGAGATTTGACGAAGATGATTGAAGAACAGTTTTGAAGTCTTGCGAATTTATTCATGGGAGGGTAGATTTGTATAGGCAATTTGGTTTTTGATAATTCAGATTTTTATGTATGTACCGGCATAGACATAGGGGGAGATTTGTAAGGACATATTTTCATAGGTCCGTTATCAATTTATTATGTCATATATCGTTACACCCTCGAAGAGCATTCAAGAGACATCTACATTAAAGACGGATCTGATTACTCAAGTTCTTCATCATTCAAGACTCTGCGAAGTTTACTTCGGTAAGGTTATGTTTAAATACCTTAACTTTTCACTTAGAGCTTTTGGGATATTTTTTCAAAATATTTTCTAAGTGTTGGAGCGGACTTTTTCGTCAAAATTTGAGAATGAGTATTTTTTCTAAGTGTTGAAGCGGACATTAAAATAATGATTTTTTCGCAACAGTCGTTCAAGCGACATAGAATGTCATTCGCGCGAGATAGCATGTCGCGCGATCTCGTTCGAACGACAGCTGTCCTTCGTTCGAGCGACTTGCTGATCTCGTTCGAACGAGCGCTGTTTTCGAGGCGGTGCATTTTCTTATAAATACTTATTATTTGGTAACGTTTTCATTAAGAAGTCCCAGCGTTTTGATAGACAGAAACCTATGAAAGTGCAGAATCCTTTTGACTTCTTCCTTTAGGGTTTTAATCCCTTTTTGTTTACAATTCACAAAACTCCCATATTGCTTTAGTGAATTATTTTGGTGTTTCAAGAACACAACTTTGCTTTTGTTCAACCTCTGTGGAGAAGGGATCTCCATATTTGATCGGTGGATACCGAGCGTAGTCATTCTGCGTGTGGACGAGCCGAAGACGACGTACCGATGCCTGGAGGGTATTTCGCTGTCTCTCGTATCTTTGAAGATTTGCTGAAGGCACCCTGCATTACACACTTGTGGGCGATTATCAAGTTGTATGTAAGTCAAAGGTCTTGTGAATTCTTCAAAGTGTTATAAAAGGTTTTTACCCGAAAGGGTTTTTTTCCTATATCGGTCGTCTTTATTTTTCATGCATTATTTGAATGATTTATCATATTTAGATGCATGTTTAGGGGTTGAATTAGTTTGATTCAAAAATTGGCTCTAATTAAATAAGTGTGGCAAATTAGATTTTTGTGAAGTTAATCAATTATCACACAGTCACGTTTTCTCATGCCTGAAATTCGATTACCCGATTATCTGATTACCCGATTACCCGTTTATTAAATGAAGAGAATTTGGATTCATATGATCCGATTCGTTAATAATCCGATCCGATTAATATATATCTATATATCTATAATATTTTTAATTAATATATATATTGTATTTAGAAATTTATTAATATTTTAAATATATATTTTAATAGTTATTTATAATAGTCCTATATTAATATATATTGTATTTATTTATAATAGTAATTTAAATATATTTTTTAAAATATATATTATAATAGTTATTTATAATATATATTGTATTTTGAAATTTATAATAGTTATTTATAATATTATGATCGAATCGGATCGGATAAATGGATCGGATTAATGGATTCTTAACGGATTCGGATTCGGAACCCTAACAAATAATCCGTCGAATAATCGGATCGAATCCGAATCCGTTTAACATAAACGGATTCGGATTAGGATTGGCTTGATCCGGTCCGAATCCGACCCGTTTATAGGCCTACCCTTAACATTGCTACATAGAGTTCTTAAGCGAATGTAATTACCCAGAGCGCCCATACACCCTATACATAACCACTGTTATGCTAAAAAGGACAACATACACTACCGTGCCCTTACTATCACTAGTTTTCTTGCGCGAAAATAAATCCCGAGCTATATCTCCCTGCTCGATAATAAATCCAACCACCCTGAATCACATAAAAAAATGTTCCTACTCTCCGGGATTTCAATTAACAATATTAATACATTAATATGCAACACATTTAACATACATAATCGTATATATATGCTAGACCTTATCTCAGGTGAAACCTAGCAGCGATGATTCATTCCCTGGTACCGCAAACACCCAGACTTAGTATGACTATCCTCTATAGCCCCAACTATAGCTACACAGTTGAAACTTGAAAAAACATCCACGCTACTCCCATAATTCTCGAAAGTAGAAATATATGTTATAATGAAACCTTCCCCGTAGTGTACCTTCCACTCTCTTATAGTTAACACCAAATAATCCCGCTATCCTATGGTACTTAAATATATACACTATGGCTATTTTGGCCAACACATCCACTAATATCCGCCTCACTCGCGAATCTTTGTGGAAACAAACCATAGGTTGTGACGCACTCAATGTCACTCCCAAACACACGCATGCTCAACATTTCATAATCCGAGGAACATCTTATTTCCATTCCTCCAGGATATACCCAAAATCATCGCCTTTGCGTCTTCTCCCTGAATATGCTAAGTATCTATACAATAGAGACTCTGTCTCCTCCCAAGGTGCTCATACACCCTATATCTCGTTCATATTTTCACAAACCTCCATTCATCACTTACGTAACCATATTTATCTCGAGTTCCGCTCCCACATCCTCGACGTGGCTATATCCTCCAAATGTTTTTGATGACCTTACTAATTACTATTCAATTCTTCCCAATATTACCCCACCTATCAACTTGTGGTGCAACACTTCGCAGTGTGTCTTTCACAACACTTCCTTGCTCCACTGGCCCTATCGCTTAGTGGCTCTATTCTCAACGTATTTTTTCCACACGTTCACTAATTATCATTAAATCCGATGACCTTGAATTTAATTATGTCTTCCCACTTCCGACATTTTATTAAGGTTTATGCGTATAACACTTCCCACTAAAGCCCAAAAAAACTTTCCCTAATTCACTATTCCTCAGCATTAATGGTCCTTGATTTTTGTAGAACTCAAAGCATATCCGTGGGACTCTCAAACTTTGCCCCCATACTCACAAGTCTATTCATGGACTCCCTCATCTCTAAAGGAGTCATATATTACTGCACTCGCACTATCACTAAGCCCTTAGCGCTAAATATTAAAACGAGCTAAACTTCTCCGCTCCACGGTAACCCTAAATCCCTTGAATCTCATCAATATTAGTCCCTACACATCGAAATCCAATATAACTAGACAACTGTACTCTCTAAACTCTACTTCACAAAATATTATCGTGGGCTCAACCCTCTTCTACGTGAGACATGTCAAGAAGCATATACATCCTGCACTAAAATAATGAACACGATAGCCTTCCTATGATCGCCCACATCTAGCCAGTGGTGAAGCTAATAAACCAGGATTCACCATGATCAAAATATATATCCAAACCATGGGTGTTAAATACACATATGAGTACAAATCGAACCACCATGAATGTACAACTGAGAAATCAATTGACCCACCATGAAAAACCGAAATTAACGAACCATGAGAAACCAAAATTGACCCACTATGGGTTTAGGTGAGGATTTTGCTAAAAATAAATGACCATGAATTTTTTTAGAAATGATTCAGCTGAGTACCAAAATCTACCCAGCTTGACAGTTCCAAAATCAATTCACCCATTTGTAGAAATCACACCTTCGAATTAACAGAGGTTGCTATGCAAAACCATGATCCATGAATTTTGCTTCGAGAACCCATGACCTTTCTCCGAGAAAACGATGACCCAATAGGGCTCCCTCTGAACGTAGTTGCTTTAATGGAACCACAATCCATGAACCATGCTTCAACAGAACTGGTCAGGCCTATGCTTTAATTTGATCGTGCATAACAGTGATGGGGGTGTTTGTTCCACACATGGGGTTTCCTCTAATGGTCCATATTATGAGATAGAGTTGTGATAAATCATAATATGAGGTGTAGTTTGTCCATATTATCGTGTGTAACAGTGATGTGGGTATTTGAGCTTAGTTTATGACAAATCGTGATATGAGTTTTTTTTTAATTCCATTGGCTTAAAATGATGAGTGGATGATTGGAATTATGTTTTTAGTGTGTGTAAAATACGTCTACTAGAATCACCGTATGATTAATGTTATTTTTTTTTATTTGAATTGAGTTTGTTTAAATTAAAAAAGAGGGTGAAACGTAATGAGTTATTCATTCAAATATTTTATGGTATCCAATAAATATTTATAAACGTTATTTTAAGACTTTGAATCTGAACGTGATTCATCATTCTTTAATTTATTTACGATACACTTGGAGCTTGTGTACGCGATGAACCACACCACCTGCGATACAACAATTCTGGTTTGTTATGAGATACAACTACTGGGTTTGTTATAGAATTAATAGCATGATATCTATATATGCACTATGTTATAATATAAAGCTAAAAATGAGTTAGAGGAGCGTAATGAATCTTCATCTAAGTACCGAGTTTTCATAATGTTACTTTATAGCTGGAGACCATGTTGAAACATGACTAATATATTATGAAACAACTTGAGTATGTTTCATAATTCCGAATTCACCTTGATATTTTACACACTCTTGAATTTGATAGGACGTGTGCTTAAATGACATTAAATTATGTACGATACACTTACGAGTATGGATGGCCATGATTCATGATAAACACTCAAAAGTGTTATATTTATACCCCGAATAGACGTATTTTAATTGCTAATTCTCGACAAATTGGGTTTTATGCACGTAATTGTTTAATGTGCAGGCTTGATTGCAATTGCGGTGTCAAAAGTTATATTTCGAGGCAATTTGTAGTTCAAATGGAGCTATTTTCCCAATTTCGTACCTTACCCGAGCCTAAACTTAGCCCAAACCTTCACCCGAACCCGTGTGTGTTTATTTCGTGCTTTTTAGATTTTGTGTTTGAGTCGTTTTTATTTTTAAGATTTATTTTATATTTATTTAGAATTTTCTAGGTTTTATTTTTTATTTTTCTATTTCTTTTTTAGTGTATTTTTATTTTTATTAGTTTTTAATTTTTAGTCTTTATTGTATTTTATTTTATTAGGATTATTTTTAGGAGTTTATTCTTAGTTATTAGATTTTATATTTTTCTAGGACTTTAGTTTTCATTTTTATTAGATTTTTAGTTTTTATTTCTTTTGTTTTATTATTTTAGTTTTTTTTAGATTAGGATTTTATTTTTAGTTGATTTTTTTTATTTTAGTTAGTTAGTTTTATTTTTTGTAGTTAAGTAGTTTTATTTTTAGGGTACAAATTAAACACACACACTCACACATATACTATCCTACTACACTCACATACACCTTACTAAATCCCTCACTCAACCACACCCTTCTATCCTACACTCTCCCACATCCTAAAACCCCCACTTCATCTTCCACAATTCAAACCTCTCACTCTCTCTCCCACTCCATTAATACAACAACATCCATAAATCAAACCCACCTTAACAAACCTCTCACCATCACTACTATTTCTTCCTCCATGAAACCCATACCGAAAACCAACTCTCAGAAACTGGACCTGCCTAACCCGTACTCCAACCCGCCCCCACTACCCCCGAGCAGTCCCAACCACCGAGCTTAACCCTTCGGAGCTAAATCGGCAACCCACGAACCGGATTCGTGTTGTATTTGTGTGTATAACTATTGATGTGAATGATATACTCACAATAAATCCTTGTAGCTTAGTGGTAACTTTTGTGTCTCCTTTAGGGGAGGTCATAGGTTCAAGTCCCACTAAGGACATTTAAGAGGATTTGGGGTATTTATACCTAAATAGATATATAGATATTATATTATATATAAAGACTTGGGACTTGGGCTTGGGTCTTGGGTCTTGATATTTTTGGGGTATTTTTCTGCTGTTATTTCAGAGGCACACCTGGTTATAAACATTAAGGACTGGTGGGTGGACATTGGGGCCACCCGACACATTTGTGGAGACGGGAGTATTTTTTCCCACTACGAGGTGGTGGGAAGTGATGAAAAGATCTACATGGGCAATACTTCAATGACTGTTGTTACTGAAAAAGGGAATGTGGATTTAAAAATCACTTCTGGAAAAGTCCTGACGTTACACGAGGTGTTGCACGTGCTCGACATTAGGAAAAATTTGGTCACAGGCTCGCTGTTGAGTAAAAAGGGTTTTAAAATGTTTTTCGAATCTGATCAGTTTGTTTTTATCTAAAAATGGGGTGTTTGTGGGAAAAGGGTTACATGTGTGAGGAATTATTCAAATTAAATGTAACTGTTGACTCTGTTTTTAATGTAGTTAATTCTTCTGCTTATCTCTTTGATTCCTTATATTTATGGCATAATATACTTGGACATGTTAATTTTGCTTCACTTAGATGATTAATGAATTTAGGAGATATTCCTGAACTGCCTGCAAATATCGAACACAAATGTGAAATATGTGCTGAATCAAAATTCAAAGTAAAACCTTTTCAAAGCATACAACGCTCTACTGAAATTCATACTGATTTGTGTCACTTAAAAGGAATTCAAAGAAGGGGCGGGAAAAAATATTTTATCACCTTTATAGATGATCACACGAAATTCTGTTATGTGTATCTTTTGAGATCAAAGGAAGAAGCACTTGAGAAATTCAAACTATATAAAACAGAAGTTGAAAATCAACTGAATTAAAAAATTAAAATTGTGAGATCAGATAGAGGAGGAGAATATTCTGATCCTTTTAATGGTTTTTGTAAAATACATGGCAAAATACATCAAACTACGACACCTTATTGTCCACAAAAAAAAGGTGTTGCGGAACGTAAAAATCAAGCGCTAAAGAATATGGTAAGTGCTATGTTAAATAACTCGGGTATTCCTCACAATTTATGGGGTGAAGCGGTACTTTCAGCCTGTTATATTTTAAACAAAATCCCCCCTGAGAAATTTGATAATTCTCCTTATGAATTGTGGAAAGGAAGAAAGCCTTCATATAAATACTTAAAAGTGTGGGGGTGTTTAGCTAAGGTAGTCCTGCCTCCACCTAAATGAACTAAACTCGGACATAAAATGGTTGATTTTGTATTTATAGGAAATGCTCAAAACAATAATGCTTATAGGTTCCTTGTGTTTAAATTAGATGTTGATAGTGTATCTACAAATACTATTATTGAATCTCGTGATGCAAAATTTTTTGAACATATTTTTCCTCATAATCCCGCTACTAGACTTGAGGATGCTCCTTCGAACATTAATATGCCATCTAGTAGTAGGCAAGAGAATGAAATGGAAATACAAGAACTTAGGAAAAGTAAAAGACGTAAAATAGAAAAATCTTTTGGTCCTGATTATATTTCATTTTTGTCTGAGGGGGATCCTCAATCTTATCACGAAGATCTTATCTCTCCCAAAGCTCCATTTTGGAAAGAGGCTGTTAATAGTGGAATATAATCTATTATGCAAAATCACACTTGGGATTTGGTTAGCTTTCCACCAGGTTGTAAAACCATAGGGTGTAAATGGATTTTTAAAAGAAATATAAAACCTGATGGATCCATAGAAAAATATAAGGCTAGGTTAGTAGCCAAAGGATATAAACAAAAGGAGGGAATCGATTTCTTTGACACTTATTCTCCGGTTACGCAAATTACTTCTATTAGAATTCTAATTTCCCTCGCATTCATTTATAAAATAGAAATTCATCAAATGGATGTCAAAACTTCCTTTTTAAATGGGGAATTAGAAGAGGAAATACGTATTGATCAACCAGAAGGATTTATTGTAAAGGGATTTGTAAACAAAGTTTGCAAGCTAGTTAAATCCTTATATGGACTAAAACAAGCCCCTAAGTAGTGGCATGAAACAATTGATCAAGTAATGATTAATGATGGATTTAAAATAAATGAATCTGATAAATGTGTGTATTTTAAGTGCCATAGAGATGTGTGTGTGATTTTTTGCCTATACGTTGATGATATTTTAATATTTTGATCACATATGAGTATTATAAAAACCACTAAGAAGATGTTATGTGAACAATTTGATATGAAGGACTTGGGAGTTGCAGATTTCATTTTGGGAATTAAAATAATACGAGATTATATGGGAATCAAATTATCACAATCACATTATATAGAAAGTGTGTTAAGGAAATTAAATCAATATGAATCTACTCCTGTTAGAACTTCTTATGATCCAAATAGTAAACTGAAGAAAAAAAATGAGAAGCTGTGTCACAACTTGAATATTCAAGAATAATCGGTAGCCTAATGTACATTATGAACCGCACTAGGCCTGATATTGCATATGCAGTAGGGAGACTGAGTAGATATACTTGTAATCCTAATAATGATCACTGGAATGCACTTATTAGAGTTCTGAGATACCTGAAATTTACTTTTGATTATGCTTTATAATATGTCTCTTATCCTATTGTGATTGAAGGTTATACTGATGCTAATTGGATTTCAGACTTAGAGGAATCCAAATCTACAAGTGGATATATATTCAAATTAGGCGGGGCTTCCGTATCGTGGAAATACTCAAAACAGACATGCAATATGATATCAACAATGGAGTTTGAATTCATATGGCCTAAACATGTACCTGCGGTACTTGAACACTGTGATTGCCAAGCGACAATAACAAAAGCAAGTAATAAGTCCTACAATGGAAAGTCAAGACATATTCGTCGCAGGCATAACACTGTGAGACAACTCATATCTAATGGCATTATAAAAATTGACTTTGTAAGGTCAAATGATAATTTAGCTGATCAGTTGACCAAACGGTTGTCAAGATATATCATTTACAAAACATCGAGGGGGATGGGATTAAAGCCTAATGAGTAAAATCATCATGATGGATACCCAAACTATCTGAATGGAGATCCTAAGATATAGGTTTCATGGGAAAACTAATTTTGGATGATTATATGTAAGCGCTACAAAGACTTATCATTGTCTTATCCCTATGGAGTTAATAATAATAGTAATGCTACCTGTAATGAGAAAGGTTGAGTTAAACTCTTAATGAATCTAAGGCTTAGACTTTTAAGCAGGATGTAAGAGGACATTCTTGATAGATTCACCTAAGTGAGTGTGGTAGTGGGGCTACTACCTATGGGAATTGTGGTTGAATTCCCTAGAGTGCTCCTGATACTGGGATATAGCTCATGGCCTTAATAAGAAAAATGGTTGTGAACCACAAGTGTGTTAATGTATCATGTGTGTAGTCTATTGAACTGGTTTACGAAAATAACTAGTCAATTCAAGATACGTAATTCACTGAATAGTTTGTAATCCCAATGGACATTCACTAAGCAAGGTTCAAGTCCAAAAGACACCTCTGCCTATAAATGACATTTTTATTGCCCAAAACTTTCTTCATTCATTCTTCTCATATCTCATTCATGTGGGGGATTGTTGTATGTGTGCGTATTACTATTGGTGTGAATGATATTCTCACAATAAGACATTATAACCTAGTGGTAACTTTTTTGTCTCCTTTAGGGGAGGTCTTGGGTTCAAGTCCCACTAAGGGCATTTAAGAGGATTTTGGGTATTTATACCTAAATAGATATATAAATATTATATTATATATCAAGAATTGGGACTTGGGCTTGGGTCTTGGGTCCTAATAATCCGTTAATTTTAATTTCGTCTCTAAATAATTTATTTAATTCGATTATAATTAATATTAAAAATCATTTTATTTAATTAATTAAAAATGGTTTTATGATTAAAATTAAAACACGTTCGTTTTAATTAGTCGTTGAGAGTGGTTTAATGGGAGAAGTGGCCATCCACGTTTTGGGGGAGTGGGTGGTTTCTGCATCCCTTCTTATAAGGGGTATGCAAATAAATTTCAAGAAACTTCTCTCTCTCTCTCTCTCTCTAAAAAAAATGTCCTTCTTCATACCACTACACCAAAATGGTCAAATTGACACCCTTCAACTGGACAGCCTTGTCACGATCAATGACCGTGATAAAAAAGCACGCGTTTGTTGTCACGATCATTGACCGTGACAAGCCTTATAAACTTGTCACGGTCAAGGACCGAGATATGTCCGTGACAATTCTGTCAGTAAAAAACCCTTCTCCCTTCTTTTTTCCCACCGATTTCTATTCCCTCTATTTCTCTCTCTCTCTCTAAGCGACGGCTCTCTCTCTCTCTCTCTCTCTCTCTCTCTCTCTACGATTTTGGTACGTTTTCTCTCTCTATTTCTCTTCCATTTGTGTATATGTGTGTGTATATGTGCGTGTGTGTAAATATTCGTGTGTGTGTGTGTGTGTGTGTGTGTGGTGTATATATGCGTGTTGGGGGGGGGGGGGGGGTGCAGGGATTGGGGGGTAGGAGGGCAGAGTGTATATGTGCATGTTTATGTGTATATGTGTATGTGTGTATATGCATGTGTGTGTATATGTGCGTGTGTGTGTGTGTGCATGTGTGTGTGTGCATGTGTGGTGGGCAGTGGCAGTGGGGGGAGGGGGCAGGGATGTGTTTATGTGTGTGTGTGTGTGTGTGTATGTGCGTGTGTGTGTGGGGTGGGGGGGTGGGGAATAGGGCGGGGGGTGGGGCTTGTTAATTTTTTTTAATTAAATTTAATTATTTTATTAGATATTGCCCCTCATATGCAAGTAGTGCCCCTCGTAAAAGAATTGATTGATTAAATATTGATTGGTTGTTAATTTTTTTAGTAAATTAATAATTAGTGCCCCTTTCATATTCAAGTAGGATGGCTCCTCATTGTAAATTAATAATTGTATACTTTAATTGTTAGTTTAATTGATGAAAAGAATTAATTGAGTAGATGAATTAGAAGGAGTACGGGATACACATTTGTTGTTGCTATTGCGGTTGGATTATAGTGGATTGATGTTCGGTTGGTTAATTTTAGAAGTGGCGTGACCACTGGATTATTGTCCATATGGGGGTGAAAATTTTCAACTTTTTTTATAAAATTACTTTGTATCACGAACAATATATATATACATAATATGATAATTAAATGAAACATACTTGAAATTACTTATAGTGCGCATAGATACTAGCCTTCTAATTCTTATACGTACACATTCAATAGCCCTTAGACCCGTTTGAGAGTCATTACCCCTGTAATGAGATCTCTCGAATTGTCCTATTTGGACAGTTTGGGACTGCATAATTTCTGTATAATAATATTTTTAGTGGCTTAAAGTTGTTACTTTTGGAGGAAATATGCGGTAGTATCCTAATATTCTCTGGGTACATACTAGATTGACAAGTGCGACTGTTATTTCAATTGATCAATTGAAATAACACTCACACTTGCCAATTTACGTCGGGTACTTGGAGAACTACGGGGATATGCTGTCGAATTTTTCTCAAATTGTAACAATGTGGAATAGATGTTAAGTATATTACATAAATATGCGGTCTTGAATAGGATAGGACCACTCACCCTTTAGAGGAGATGGAGGAAATAGGAATTTCTATTATAAATTGAATTTGAACTTGAAATTTAAAAATAGAATATAAATAAGACATAATTAAATGAAACATACTATAAATCTAAGTTTTGTTTATACTAATCCATGAATATAAGCTTCTTACTTTTAATAGGTGATTAGTTCTGGTAGCTGTGATGGGATATCCTAAATACAAATAGTGGATGGGTGAGACAAATAGAATGGGGGATGTGTTTCGCAGAGGTTCTAATGAATTTTTGAAATACGCAAATAGATGTCATAATGATGAAGAGTTTCCGTGTCCGTGTGCTAGATGTAATAATGGTAAGGTGTTTGAGTGGAAAACAGTTGAACTACATTTTTTTCAATGGGGTATGCAAGATATTTATCGATTTTGGAGTTTTCACGATGAATTGAAAGTTCCTTTTGTACCCGAACAACCTTCACAACAACCTTACACAAATAGGATAGATGTATAAGGGGACCACGTAGATCATAATATGTTAGAGGATTTAGTTTATGATGCATACGGAGTTTATGAAGCGAAGGAGAATGAGGTTACTGATGATGTACAAGGTTCAGGTGCTCATGAAGATATCACGATAAACCTTGATGATGACTACCAAAGTTTAAAATTTAATGTGACTTAATCGTTATACTCTGGTTGTGAGAAAGATCAAACAACTTTAAATGCCATGGTTGGTTTGCACAATTTGAAGACGCAGTACGGTTTATCTGGCAATAGCGTGACAGGAATTCTGAATTGGGTGAAGGGCTTAATACCGAAGGAGAATACGCTTCCAAATAGCTATCCTTTTATGAAGAAACATTTGAAAGGTTTGGGAATGAAGTATAAATCGATTCATGCTTGTGTTATTGACTGCATAATATACCGAAAGGAGTATGAAAATCTCGATCGTTGTTCGGTATGCGATGAACCTAGATATGTCCAATCTACTGGCAAGGAAGGCACAAGCTCAAAACTGCCTCAAAAAGTGTTGAAATATTTTCCCGTAGGGCCTAGATTAAAGCGATTTTTCAGAGTACCATGGATTGCGGAGGAAATGACTTGGCATGCTAGGGCAGAAGTAGGGGGTAATCTTATGCGTCATCCTATTGATTCTACAGCTTGGAGGAGGATGAATTATAAGTATTACGATTTTTCTCGAGAACAGCGCAACATTCGTTTGTCTATATCAACAGATGGTTTCAATCCATTTGAAAATCTAAGCACTAATCAGAGTGTATGGCTAGTGATCCTAGCCCCACTCAACCTCCCTCCTTCACAGTGTATGAGACCTAAATTTTTGATGCCGTTTTTGTTGATACCTGGGCCAAAGGCACCAAATGATGACATCGACATCTACTTGGCTCCTTTGGTAAAAGAATTAAATGAGTTGTGGAAAGAGGGTGTGCAATCATTTGACTCTTTTAGAAAAGAAGAGTTTACGTTGAAAGCTATATTGATGTGGGCAATTCATGATTTTCCAGTTTATGGGACATTATCCAGTTGTGTAGTACATGGTTATTTGGGGTCTCCTATTTGTGGAGAGGAGACTGAATCTCTTCGTCTATCCACTAGATCAAAAAATATATACCATTGCCATAAGAGGTTTTTACTCCCGGCTCATAGTTTGAGATTTGAGAAAGGTTCTAATTTTTTATCGAGCGGGGTTGAACATAGGCTACCGCTGAGACAACTTTCATGTTCAGAAATTGAAAGTAAATCTTCTGAATGTGGCCCTAATATGCCAGGTAAGAATCCCAAATTTAAGAATGGTAAGCATAAGAAGACCCCAATTAGGAATGAAACTGAGACAAGAAAGGCATGGTCTAGGAGGTCATTTTTATTTGACTTGCCTTATTGGAGGAATAACCCGGTGCGCCATGTATTGGATGTGATGCATGCAGAGAAGAACCTCGCTGAATATATAGTGGGAATTTGCCTTGGGGGGAGTCATTCGAAGGATGGAGAAAATGCACGAAAAGACCTTAAATCGTTGAAACTTAAGCCACAACTATGGTTGAAAGAAGATAGTATGGGAAGGACAATAATTCCCTCTATTGTATTTACTTTGACGAGTGGGGAAATGAAGGTGCTTTTAGACACAATATATAATTTGAAGGGTCCATCTAATTTTTCGTCCAACTTGTAAAGGATTGTGAATTATGCTACTCATGATTTACATAAGTGTAAGTCCCATGAATGGCATGTGATCATGTAATTGGTTCCTCTATTGTTTAAGCACTGTTTCTCCAAGCACGAGGATCTACGGATAGCTATTATGCAAATTAGTATTACCTTCTCACTTTTGTGTGAGAAGGTAGTCAATCGAGAGCACATAGTGGTCGAAAAATTGGCGGTGACCGAAGCGATTTGTGTGTTGGAGAAGTACTTTTCCCAACATTCTTTGACATAAGTGTTCACATGTTGGTACACCTATGTGACGAGGCACTTCTTTATTGTCCAGTTAGATATTGGTGGATGTATCCGTTTGAAAGATTGATGAAAGTTTTTAAAGATTACGTTAAGAATATGTGATACATTGCAGGATCAATTGCAGAGGAATACATCACCGTGGAGTCATCAATCTATACTCATGCATATATGCCTGACTCGACCAGTGTTGATGACACTGATGAGTTCGTCGATGATGGTGGTCATGTGATGGGAAAATGAGTGAAATTAACGAGTTTGCAACATGAACAAGTAGCTCATTATCTATTTGACACACATGAAGATGTCGAAGAATGGAAAAAGTAAGTTTAAATTATTTTAAGTTTTAGATTATTTTAGATTATTTTATACACAATTAATTTTGTAATATGCAGAAAATATGAAGCCTGTGAGAACAATAAAAGACGAAAACAATGGTATAATCAGATAGCGAATTTAGGCTGTGGTTGTCACAAGAGGTAATTATAATGAAAATGGTCGTTATATAACGTTACATTACACTCAAACTTTACAACTAACCTAATTAATTTATCTATATTCTCAGCTCTTAAAGACGGGTGATGCGACATCAATGCCTTTTCATCTAGCCACTAGACCCTTGTTCATGGCACAAGAGTACAAAAAATATCGATTGAACGGTTAATAATTCGGCGCAAAAGTGTACGAGGAAAGTAAAAATGTACTGAACTCGGACATTTCATACAAGGATATTACTTTCTTTCGAGCGAGGGCAAAAGATAAAAACCTCATTGAAGCTGAAATGACTTACTATGGTGTAATTCGAAATATATTTGAATTGGATTATATAATCTTTAAAAAGGTTGTATTTTACTGTGACTGGGTAAAAGTTGAGGATAAAAATGCTTGTAAAGTTGATCCTGGCACCAATTTGATCATGGTTGACTTGTCCAAGTTGAAGAGCAACGACCACATGAGCGATGAACCGTTTGTTTGTGCATTTCAAAAGGTCAATCAAGTGTTTTACTCGGAGTATATCAACAACGAGTCTTGGTCAATTGTCCTACATGCGCCAAAATGTCTAAATAGTAGTGTGGATGACTTGGATGCTCCTACCGAATATCAATCCATTTTTTATGATAACCCGAATTTGAAATAATTGTTCAATTTGTAATAAATATTCCAATTTGTACTTTATCAATCCATTTTTAATGCTTTTATTTGATTCTCACTTTATCATTTTCACTCTTTTTATCTTTCTCTCTTTCCTTTGTATATGTGTGTGTAGTGTGCGTGTGTGTATATGGGGAAGTAGGGGTGGGGGTGGAGGTGTTTCGGATTTTTAGTAATTGTACATATTCAGAGTTAAATGTTGTTGTTTTGGAATTCAGAATTGAGGTGTTAAACTGTAATAATTCATTAGGATTTGTAGTAATTTTACATATTTTCATGTCTTCTTCTACTTCACTTGGATTTGTACAAATAACAATATTTTTGTTTATAGAAAATGTTTCCTTCAGGTATTAAGGTAAGGATGATGATGCTGATTATGATGATGTCGTCCGGGCTCGGTGGTAGCGTAGGCGACAAGGGCTCCTCGGCTCCCCAAATGAGGCAAATTGGGGATGGCCGTCGAGAACAAGACAGGGCTATTAGCGAGATCCCTCGAGCAGGTAAAGACGATCATCGGCCCGGGGTACACTAGTTGGAGGGAGGTGCCAAATGAGCTCAAGTTAGCTATTTGGGTGGCACTACAGGTAATGTATTTATATTTATATTTATATGAATATGAATATTTCAATTTCAATTTCAATTTCAATTTCAATTTCGATTTCAATTTCATTTTATATTTATATTTATATTTATATTTATATTTATATTTATATTTATATTTATATATATATTTATATTTATATTTATATTTATATTTTTATTTATATTTATATTTATATTTATATTTATATTTATTCACAATTAACTTTGTATTTGTTGGACATGAACAATTCAGCGTCGGCCCAAAACTACGCTATTCCGTCTTGGAGCAGTTGAGGGAGAAACACAAGACATGAATGAAAAATATGCGGACCTGGTACTTTGGGAAGACCCGAGACTCCGTTATCCGAATGCGTGACTCCGTCCTACCGAAGGAGACGATCTCATTGGCACAATGGCAAAAGTTCATTAACAATGAGATCGGGGAACGACAATTGGCATCTCGCTAATCGGGGAGGGAAAATCGGGTGAAAAAGACGGACGTGCACTATTCCCGCCGGACGTCATACGCCGAGGTGGAGCATAGGATGATGGTAAGATTTAATTTTTCTATAATTACAGAAATATTTTATTCTGCATTATTTTACTTTGCGGCAGATACTAATTTTGCATTATTTTATTTCAGGGGACGGGGAGTGGTCCTGGGGGTATGCCACATAGGCTCGATACTTATGTGGCTATTCGGACGAAGAATGGGAAGGATAACGAGGTGTCCCCGGTTGTCGCGTCCATGATTGTAAGTAATCCGACAGTTTACTTTTTGTTAATTACATTATAATTTTTTTATTTACTTATTTAACTAATCATTTGTTTTTTATCGTTTCAGGCCAAGCTTAAGGAAGTGTTGAGTCGCAGTCTGATTCCGACAAGGCATCTTTGTCCACAGACGCACTCAGCCAAGTGCTTGGCGCTGATCGCAAAGGGAGGACAAGGGGGTGAGCTCACGGGTGGCCAAATCTAATATCATCGGATTAGAGAACAGCAACACCGGGTTGGCTCGAACGGTGGGCTCACATGACGCGAAGCTGTCCTGTTTGGAGGCGACGGTCTAAGATATGTTCTCATTCATGAAGCGTTCGTTGGGAAACAACCGTAAGGGGAAATAAAAGGAAAATGTGGTGGAGGAGAAGGTGCAGGAGGACAAGGATGTGGACCTCACTGCTTCATCGCCGACACGTCCAGACTCTGATGATCCAGTCCCCTATTTTTCTCCCTTCGATGGACCGATGTCAGTAGTTGGTTATTCGAGCGTGTTTATACAGGACATATTTATTTTCCAGTGGATAGGGTGGGGGTTGAGGGACCCGAATACCATCCAGGGTATGCCAGTTCATGGACGTGTGCTTCAAGACATCGAGGCCAAAGTGCTCTTAACGCATGTGATGCCCGGGAAGGAGAACTCCCCATCGTGGTTGCGCGAACAATGCAGCACGATGAATATACAGGGGTGTATAAATTCGTATATCGTGTGGCCTATCCACCTCCTCAAACCTACCCCAGACATGTAGTGTCATTATTTGAATTGAATTGAATTGATTTGAGTTGTTAAATTTGTATTATATCGTGATGTATAATGTTTTGAATGTATATTTGCACTATCTCTATTTAATTTAGATATATGATGTTTGAACAGACACGACGTTGCTATAACAGGTACAAATATATTGCTGGGCAGTGACAGTGGCAGTGGCCGTGGCCATACTGCCCAACATATTTTATTTCAATTCTTCCCAGAATTATCACGGTCATTGACCGTGACACGTCCGTGACAAAGGATAATTATCATGGACTTGTCACAGTCAATGATTGTGATAATGTTTTAAAGATTGACATTGGTTTGTCACGATCTTAGACCGTGATAATTATTGTCAAGGTTAAAGACCGTGACAGGACCGTGACAAGTCTGTGACAGCATAAGTTGTCACCCCGAGAATTGTCACGATCATTGACCTTGATGAGGTGAAATTTTCAAGGTCAATAACCGTGACAATCATCCAGATTTGGTGTAGTGTACTCCAATTCTGGGCATAACTTCTTGTGGTTTCAAAGTCATCCATTGAGTGCTTCAATCGGATGAACTGTGTTGTTTAATCCTGGGGACAGTTATCTGAGGCTCGAAGCATCACTGATTATTGTGCGGGCGATATTTATGTCTTAGGAATGTATGTCTAACACACACCTCAGCATCCAGATAAGTCGTTCCAATTTATTATCTTTTTGGTTTTCCCGTATATGCATATAACAATCTAAGACATAAATATTTTTTTATATTCGTATAATGGAAAATTTTGATCCTGCTGCAATTGCCTCTGCTAGGCCTGAAAATTTTGTTAGCTTGAATTTTAAACGTTGGCAATAAAAAATGCAATTTTATCTGAACCTGTTGGAACTCGATCACACGTTAGAAGTGAAGGAAGATAATTCTGAAGAGACCGAACCTGTAAAAACTGTTGTTAATCAACTTTGGGAAAAATCTGAATTTATGTGCAAAAATCATATTCTGAACAATTTGGATGATGCCCTGTATGATATTTACTTTTCTTTCCCCACTTCTAGAGAGTTATGGTTGATGTTAGATAAGAAATATAAAACTGAAGATGCTAAAAGTAAGAAATTTGTTGTTAGTCGTTTTCTGGATTTTAAAATGGTTGACGAAAAATCTGTTTTGTCACAATTAGAAGAATTTCAAGTCATTATTCATGAAATTCATGCTGAGGGTATGTCAATTAGTGAGGGTTTTCAAGTTGCATACGTTATTGAGAAACTTCCCCCATCTTGGAAAGAATTTATTAATGTCCTTAAACATAAACGTAAAGATATGACTATGGAAGATCTCACTGTTAGACTTAGAATTGAAGAGGATAATTGCATTAAGAAAAAAAGGGACGTTGTCACGGCTATGGTGCCGAAGCAAACATTGTTGAAAGTAGTGGGAGACCAAAAATCAGTTTAAGCCAAATAAGTACCAACATAAATTTAAGGGAAAAGGAAAAGTACCAAATAATTCTACGAAACCTAAAGGTGGGATTAAGAAATTCGGGGGAGACCATTTTGTTTGTGGTAAACCTGGACATCGAGCTCAAGACTGCTTCAAAAGGAAAAATAATGAGAATTTCAAAAAACCTAATGGGGGTGCACAAGCTTCAATTCTTAAAACTGATAATTTTTCTACTGTTATTTTAGAGGCACACCTGGTTAGAAACATTAAGGACTGGTGGGTGGACACTGGAGCCACCCGACACATCTGTGGAGACATGAGTGTTTTTTCCACTACGAGGAGGTGGGAAGTGATGAAAAGCTCTACATGGGAAATTCTTCAGCGGCTGTTGTTGCGAAAAAAGGGAAGGTGGATTTAAAATTCACTTCTGGTAAAGTCCTGATGTTGAACAAGGTGTTGCACGTGCCCGGCATTAGAAAAATTTTGGTCTTAGGCTCCCTGTTGAGTAAAAAGGGTTTTCGAATCTGATCAGTTTGTTTTATCAAAAAATGGGGTGTTTATGGAAAAGGGTTACATGTGTGAGGGATTATTCAAACTAAATGTAATTGTTGACTCTGTTTTTAATGTATTTAATTCTTCTTCTTATCTCTCTGATTCCTTATATTTATGGCATAGTAGACTTGGACATGTTAATTTTGCTTCACTTAGAAGATTAATGAATTTAGGAGATATTCTTAAACTGCCTGCAAATATCGAACACAAATCTGAAATATGTGTTGAATCAAAATTCAAAAGAAAACCTTTTTAAAGCATACAACGCTCTACTCAAATTTTGGGATTAATTCATAGCGATTTGTGTCATTTAAAAGCAATTCAAACAAGGGGCGGAAAAAATATTTTATCACCTTTATAGATGATCACACGAATTTATGTTATGTGTATCTTTTGAGATCTAAGAATGAAGCACTTGATAAATTCAAACTTTATAAAAGAGAAGTTGAAAATCAACTAAATCAAAAAATTAAAATTGTGAGATCAGATAGAGGAGGAGAATATTCTGAGCCTCTTTATTATTTTCGTAAAATACATGGCATAATACATCAAACTACGGCACCATATTGTCCACCACAAAATGGTGTGGCAGAGCGTAATAATCAAACTCTAAAGGATATGGTAAATGCTATGTTAAATAACTCGGGTCTTCCTCACAATTTATGGGGTGAAGCAGTACTTTTAGCGTGTTATATTTTAAACAAAATTCCCCCTAATAAATTTAATAAATCTCCTTATGAATTGTGGAAAGGAAGAAGGCCTTCATATAAATACTTAAAAGTGTGGGGGTGTTTATCTAAGGTAGTCCTGCCTCCACCTAAACGAACTAAACTCGGACCTAAAACTGTTGATTGTGTATTTATAGGAAATGCTCAAAACAGTAGTGCATATAGGTTCACTTGTGTTTAAATCAGATGTTGATACTGTATCTACAAATACTATTATTGAATCTCGTGATGCAGAATTTTTTGAACATATTTTTCTTCATAATCCCGCTACTATACTTGAGGATGCTCCTTCGAACATTAATATGCCATCCAGTAGTAGGCCAGAGAATGAAATAAAAATACAATAACTTAGAAAAAGTAAAAGACGTCAAATAGAAAACAAATTTGAGCCTGATTATATTTCATTTTTGTCTGAGGGGGATCCTCAATCTAATCACGATACTCTTATCTCTCCCGAAGCTCCATTTTGGAAAGAGGCTATTAATAGTGAAATAGAATCTATTATGCAAAATCACACTTGGGATTTAGTTAGACTTCCACCAGGTTGTAAAACCATAGGGTGTAAATGGATTTTTATAAGAAAAATAAAACCTGATGGATCCATAGAAAAATATAAGGCTAGGTTAGTAGCCAAAGGATATAAACAAAAGGAGGGAATCGATTTCTTTGACACTTATTCTCCGGTTACGCAAATTACTTCTATTAGAATTCTAATTTCCCTCGCATTCATTTATAAAATAGAAATTCATCAAATGGATGTCAAAACTTCCTTTTTAAATGGGGAATTAGAAGAGGAAATTTATATGGATCAACGAGAAGGATTTGTTGTAAAGGGATTAGAAAACAAAGTTTGCAATCTAGTTAAATCCTATATTGACTAAAACAAGCCCCTAAGTAGTGGCATGAAAAATTTGATCAAGTAATGATTAATGATAGATTTAAAATAAATGAATCTGATAAATGTTTGTATTTTAAGTGACATGGAGATGCGTGTGTGATTGTTTGCCTATACGTTGATGATATGTTAATATTTGGATCACATATGAGTATTATAAAAACCACTACGAAGATGTTATGTGAACAATTTGATATGAACGACTTGGGTGTTGCAGATTTCATTTTGGGAATTAAAATAATACGAGATTATATGGGAATCAAATTATCACAATCACATTATATAGAAAGTGTGTTAAGGAAATTCAATTAATATAAATCTACTCCTGTTAGAACTCCTTATGATCCAAATAGTAAACTAAAGAAAAACAAAGGAGAAGCTGTGTCACAACTTGAATATTCAAGAATTATTAGTAGCCCAATGTACATTATGAACTGCACCAGGTCTGATATTGCATATGCAGTAGGTAGGCTGAGTAGATATACTTGTAATCCTAATAATGATCACTGGAATGCACTTATTAGAGTTTTGAGATACCTAAAATTTACTTTGGATTATGATTTATATTATGTCTAATATCCTGTTGTGATTGAAGGTTATACTGATGCTAATTGGATTTCAGACTCAGAGGAATCCAAATCTATAAGTGTATATGTATTCAAATTAGGCGGGCTGCCGTATCATGGAAATACTCAAAACAGACATGCATTACGAGATCAACAATGGAGTCTGAATTCATAGCTTTAGACAAACCAGGTGAAGAAGTCGAGTGGCTAAAGACATTTCTAGGGATGGCAACGGGTCGGTTTGGGGTCGGGTTTTAACTCTTCGTCCCCGTCCCCTCCCCCATTATAAAAACCATTCCCCATCCCCACCCTGTTCCCCATTATAAAGGGTTTGGGGATCCCCGTCCCCATTTCAAACGGGTATCGGGTTCCCCGCGGGGAACCCGTTTTGATTTTTTTTACATATATTTTTTTTAATTTTTAAAAAATATTTCAACTCCTCTTTAAACACCTAAGTAAAAGTTACTTTTAATTTACATCTCAATTAGAAAATGATTAAACACAAGTAAATTGCAACTCCAAAATCTCCAACATAGTTAATAGTTTTAGAACATAACAAACAAATCAAACAAAGAACATTGTTTCAACATAACAAATAACAAATAACAACAACTTGGAGGAGTTGATTGGGCATCCTCTGATTACGTTGGAATCTCCTTTAATGTAGACATTTTAAACTGAACAAATTAAGAAAAAATATCTGTTAAATCTAAAAAATATTATCTGTTAGATTTATCTAAAATCAACTAAAATTAATCTGAAAAAAACAATCTGAAAGAATAAGCAGATTCAGCATACTAAAAGAAAAATAGGTATTATAAAAAATGGGTTGGCCAAACTCAAAAGCCCTATTGTTACAATCAGAAAAAATATGAAAGAAAATAACAGTATATACCTAGAGAAAATAACAATTACAATCAGAAAGAAAATAAACATCAAACACACCCACACGGATTAGGCAATACCCACAGATTTGAACCAACAAAAAAAATGCAGATCTGAAAAATTGGATCTAAACTAAATTTATATATATATAAACAACTATATATATAGGCCGAAGCTGAACCGAAAAAAAAAACAAGCCAAACCGGAACCTCAGTAGCTCCGATCAACATTAAGGCGCGGAAAACAGGTGTGGGTTTCAGATCTAAAAAAAATCAAATCACAGATGATCTAAAAATGATTTCCACCAAGCGCTCCTGCCGCCTTCGCCTGAGTGAGGGTATGGGCCGCCTGAGTAAGAGCGGAGGGAGAGGGAATGGGCTTGCCACCTGCGTGAGGGAGAAAGAAAAGAGGGAGAGTATGACAAAAGAGAAGAAAGGGAGGTTAGCGGCTGAGTGAGTAAAAAATAAAAGAAAGGTTAGGGTTTAGATGATTATATACCTATATATTTATTATAATATATGTATATATATATATATATATATATATATATATATATATATATATATATATATATATATATATATATATATATATATATATATATATATATATATTATTATATATTAAAAAATTGGCTATCCCCGTGGAGACCCGAGGGTATACCCGAAACCGATCCGAAATTTTCCGGGGATTTTTTTAATACCCGAACCCGACCCGATCCCCGAATTTTGGAGGATTTTTGGGGTATCCACGGATTATCGGGTTTTCGGGGAAAATTGCCATCCCTAGACATTTCTGGTAGATATTTTAATGTGGCCTAAACTTGTACCTGCAGTACTTATACACTGTGATTGCCAAGCGACTAAAACAAAAGCAAGCAACAAGTCCTATAATGGAAAGTCAAGACATATTCGTCGCAGGCATAACCGTGTGAGACAACTCATATCTAATGGCAATATAACCATTGACTTTTTAAGGTTAAATGATAATTTAGAGGATCCGTTGACCAAAGGGTTGTTAAGAGATATCATTTACAAAACATCGAGGGAGATGGGATTAAAACCTAATGAGTAAAATCATCATGATGGATATTCAACCTATCTGAATGGAGATCGCAAGATATAGGTTCCATGGGAAAACTAATTGTGTATGATTATATGTAAGAGCTACAAAGACTTATCATTGTCTTATCCCTATGGGGTTAATATTAATAGTAATGCTACCTGTAATGAGAATGGTTGAGTTAAACTCTTAATGAATCTATGGCTTAGATTTTCACGCGGGATGTAATAGGACATTCTTGATAGATTCACTTATGTGAATGTGGTAGTGGGGCCTCTACCTATGGGAATTATTCGTGAATTCCCTAGAGCGCTCATGATACTGGGATATAGCCATGGCCTTAATGAGCAAAACTTTTGTGAACCACAAGTGTGTTAAAGTGTCATGTGTGTAGTCTATTGAACTGGTTTACCAAAATAATTGGTCAATTCAAGATATGTAATTCATTGAATAGTTTGTAAGCCCAATAGACATACACTAAGAAAGGTTTAAGTCCAAAAGACACCTCTGCCTATAAATGACATTTTTATTGCCCAAAACATTCTTTATTCCTTCTTCTCGTATCTCATTCATGTGGGGGATTGTTGTATGTGTGTGTATAACTATTGGTGTGAATGATATACTTACAATAAGACCTTGTAACCTAGTGATAACTTTTGTGTATGCTTTAGGGGAGGTCATGAGTTCAAGTCCCACAAAAGGCATTTAAGAGGATTTGGGTTATTTATACCTAAATAGGTATATAAATATCATATTATATATCAAGACTTGGGGCTTGGGACTTGGGCTTAGGTCTTGGGTCCTAATAATCAGTTGATTTTAATTTCGTTTTTAAATAATTTATTTAATTCAATTTTAATTAAAATTAAAAATTATTTTATTTAATTAATTAAAAATGGTTTTATGATTAAAATTAAAACACGTTTTTTTTAATTAGCCGTTGAGAGTGGTTTAGTGGGAGAAGTGGTCATCCACGTTTTGGGGGAGTGGGTGGTTTCTGCAACCCTTCTTATAAGGGGTATGCAGATCAGTTTCAAGATACTTTTCTCTCTCTCTCTCTAAAAAAATGTCATTCTTCATACTCCAATTATGGTCATAACTTCTTGTCGTTTTAAAGTCCTCCATCGAGTGCTTCAATTGGATGAACTGTGCTGTTGAATCCCGGGGACAGTTATTTGAGGCTCGGAGCATCACTGATTATTGTGCGGGCGATATTTCTGTCTTAGGACTGTGTGTCTAACACACACCTTAGCATCCAGATAAGTTGTTCCAATTTATTATCTTTTTGGTTTTCTCGTATATGCATATAACAATTCGAACCCCCATCCCGCCCCCCAACACCTACAGAACTCGAAACCACTACCACCCACTTCTTACTCCGACCCAAACGAGCTAAATCAAACCCCCAATTTTTCCAACCCGACCCCCATTTTAAACCAAAGGCATGTCAAACCCATTTCTCCTAAACCCATTTCCTTTTTTTTTCCAAGCCACGATTTTCTACCTGTTAACAAAACCAAAGACCAAATCACTTATCCCATGTGTTATAAATTCACTTAACCCCTTTTTCTAAATTACCCCCAACTAACTTAATTCCCCTTTTCCAAAAATAACCCTCACATACCATCACCCAAATCTGATTTCTACCTCAACCCATGCACATGCACTCCTAGCCCATTTTTCCAATTGTGCCCCCATGCTCCATGTGCCACACTATAAATGAAGACACAAAATCTCATTTGGGGATAATTTAGAGATACTTGGAGAAGAAGATAGACAATTTAGAGTAGAAAATAAATTAGGTAGAAATATTTGTAAATAGTTTTATTTTTATTTTTTTAGAGAATTGGTGAGATTTAATTGTGAGTGATTTGATTTGTATTGAAGAAGATAGAGTTCAAATTTCCAATTTCAAGGAGACTTATTGAAGATTTGTTCTCTTTCTCTACTCTTTTATTTTATATGCCTTTGATTATTTGTTCATCATGTTTAGTATCCTGTTAGGATAAAACCCCTTTCAAGGGGTGGGGTGACCCATTATTTGATTTTAATCCTAATTTAATTAATTAATTTAAATTAAATGTCCATTTGATGATTAATTTTTCACTCTTACATTTTAATTTACGCCTCGAGAGAGGGTAATTTATTTTCGAGAGAAAATCGAAATTCTAGTTATAATACCCATTTTAGATTCGAACTAGAGATAGGAGTTTCTCAAGTGTGGTATTATTCCTTTAATTTCAACTCTAGGCTTACTTTTATGATTTAAACTAGTTTAATAAATCGATCCTAGCGAGTGATTTGTTAGATGATGTTTAGAATTACATTTCAAGAGTTGTAGGAGTGTTAAATTTAATTTTCTAAAATGCTATTGTGAAAATTACATTTGCAACGAGAGTTGATTTGTGATTTTGATACTAACTTGGGATAATTAATTTTAATGAATGAATTAATTATAATTAACTAGAATATATGGTGTCATCCTATCCCTTGTTAGTTTTCTCTTTTATTTCCTTACCCATCTCATATTTTTTATTTTTATTTAGTTAGATTTAATTAGTATCTTCACTTACTTTTATTTACATCTTTGATTTAGTTTAAATTCACAACCTCAAAAAATTATTTTAATATTGAAAAAGCTAAAAAAAATAGAAAAACCAAAAATCCAAAAAAATATAATAAAAAAATTGAATTACAAGTGTTTTCCTGTCGCTTCACTCCTTTGATCTGGATTGATACCTCACTTACCACTACACTTTAGTTTATTATATTTTGTAGGTAATTGAGGTTTTGATTAGAGGATTTTTAAGCAACGACGAAAAATATGCAAAAGTCATCTCTATCAAATGACGTCGTTGTCGATCTTTGGAGCTTAAAGCACTTGAGAGGATCCATTTTGTGATTCATTTAGATTGACCTTTTATTTTTTTGTATCATTTTTCAGAAGGCTTATATTAGGATTTTTATCCTTGGCTTGTATTGCGGTGCTTAGAGACACAATTTATTTTTCATTTAAATTTGTAATAATCGAAGAAAAGCGTGCTAGGGAAACCAGACAAGGTAGAGATTTTATGTGTGTGATTTTATTCTCGCATTTATTTTCGAATGGTGTGATGAATTAAATTACTAAGACGTACACCCGGTCATTCACGAGAAGGAATTTCATCACCCGACTCACTTTGCTTACCATTTGTATGCTACCTTAGCCATCATTAAATTTAAAATCAATCAACTAGGTAACTCAATAGGAGAATATTTTTTCAAAGGCGATCACAAAGATAATTTTCGTAATTTTTATCGCCCGCAGACTTAATTAAAATTTGACTACCCCTTTCACTAAATTTTGAAGATAAAAATTGGCTATGTGTTTGTTATGATTTATCCTTGACTTGTGTGTGTCCAATTCAATATTTCGGTAGTCGATTTTAGTGAATTCGTTAAAATTCAAAGAGTCCATATTTTTCCCCATCTTTTCTTCCTTTATTTTTTAGAAAATCCAGAAATATTTTCTTCCTTTCATTTTTAGAAAATCCATAAATATTTTTTTTCCTTTTGAAAAAAATTGAAAAATCCAAAAAAAATACTTCTCTCCACATGGCCGACGAACGTCCCTTATGGGACTACTTTGGTTATTTTTCTTTGACACGTGACATGTGTGAGAGTGATCCCGAGCCGTCTCTTTATGATATACTTAGTGGTTTCAGCTCTCTCATGAGTACTGTTGATATTCTTACACCATCTATGCATGCACTTCCTATTCCATCACCATCAGTGTCAAGTGTCGACGTGTCTCATACTTTGTTGTGCACCCATTGTTCTTATGCCGATCACATGTCCCATGAGTTTCCATACTTTTCATAACCATCCGAACCCACCATGGAACATGTGTATCCATATGACACTGTTTTGGAATCCACCTCGGCCCATTGTCATGATATATTCAATCCCAGGTGGTGTGAGTATCCAAGCTATTCGTGGAGGCCTGATCATCCTTCCACGCAATATGGATTCCAACCCGATATTGCGGATCCTCACACGTTCCAACAGTTATCATGGCAATCAAGTGCACCCCACTGCAATCATCCCCCTCACTAAGCTACCCACAATTATCATCCTTTTGTCTCTCACGGAGATGCTTCTCCCGTGTATGACACACTTGACCCCATTCCACACACTTCCTTCGAGTATTCTCCATATAGTCATGATAATAACGAGATGTGTCCACCTCAACCACCATCACCACCCGTCGCTCCACCACCACTATCCACATCCGCTCTTGAAATCCTCTTGCAAAAGTTCATACTCGAGCAAGAGCAAGCCACTCAAATTCAAAATGAATCCCTCCAATGATTTGACCAAAGATTAAATGAAATTGAGTGTGAGCGAGAGTCGGAATTCACCCCAAGTCAACCCATTGTTGCCCCAACGTGCAGTGATGATGCGTCGTCTTATGCCACTCACTTTGAGTGTGACCAACCCTATCCTCCCGAGAATCTCGATGTTGAGACCATTCCGTGGTTCAGGCCTCAAGTTGACACTTGTGTTGATTTATTCATCACTACTGAGCCTGATCAAATCCCGTCATATCCAACTAAACCCATCATTGCGGTTCACATTCCCATTCCCACTCCCGCTGAATCCAAAATAATGCCCGAGCCTACACCTATCGAGCCCACCATGTGTGTTCTCGAGGAACCACTTCATCCTAAGTTAGCTCCGGCTACAAGTGCTCACCATTTTCTCGAGATTAAATTTGAGATGGTTTCTACCTCTTCGGATATGAATCCTGTCCCACCATGCATGGCTCCCTTCGATCCAAATACTTTTGATGATTCCTCTATCTCCGATCTTGATGCCTCATTTGAACCACCTACCGCACTACTTGGTGATATTCTTGTCCAGAATTTGACAACTCGATCTTTAGATACCACACTCTCTAGTGAGTATTCCATTACTCCTCCCGACTAGTGTGTGTCCCCTACACTTGAGTTGGATCATCTTCCCCCACCCTTTATCCCACCTAACCCACCCATTGTCCCTTCCACCCCACCACGTGGTTTGAATCTTGATTTTACACATTTCATGTTTCCATCTTGATTTTTAGATCCTAACCTTAAACCAACCTCCACCATTCACGTGAGTATTTGTGGTTCTACTCTCCACTTCCGTGACACCGAGCTTGTTACTCCATGCCCAACTCTCTTGTGGTGTTGATTTTTCCCCTCGACAGCTCCCTAGCGTGTCACGGCGCGACCATTATCACCGTCCATTTATAGAACGGTCGTGTGCTTTCTATAAGCCCCACCCTATTCCACTTACCAAACCATATTTCCGCCCCCACCAACTAGAGCAACATTCTTATAGGTCCCTTGTTGCCCTCACCTTCCGGCTCAATAAGGCCCGAGACCGATACCTCTTCACCCTTACCCTTTCCTTTCTTACCCTTACCTTAATACCCACCTACCCATGGTCCACCTATGCTTTGCATCGTGTGATGCACTTTGCCATACAAGTGCATTGACCCATTTTAGGCTTTATCCAACAAGACTAACGCTTCAGTCTTGTTTGGTAGTGATTCTCATCACCCAATTTTTCTGTTGCCCTGCGCTTTCCTAATTCCTATCTTTAGGGTGAGAATGGATTGGTCTGGCTGAAGACATTAGACTTAGCGCTACCGGGAGGCAGCCCACGTTTACCATGATTATAGACTCGTACACATTTTTTTTCTAATTATTTATTCAGGTTTCTTCATGGATTCATCTGTCCACTTCATTAGCGGTTGATTCTGGTAATCCCTTTCCTACCTTTTGCTCTTAATTTTAAAAATCATTTTACTTAACATCGAGGACGATGTTCCTTTTTGCTTGGGGGTGGGGAATTTTATCAAAATCGTATCTCTTTTGAAAAAAATTGATTTCAAAACCTGTTTTTTAAAATTTTCGTGCAATTTCTTTCATCTCATTCATTTGATGTGAATTTTCTATCATCCATCTTTTTAATTCTAGGAATCAAGCTAGAGAATTTTTTTTCTATAGCTTATGTAATACGTATTAAGGCATGTTGCACCATGAATTTCTAGACTCAACAAAAAATTTCACACTTATCACGTCACTACGGTTTAGAGTTGAAGAGTACTACAATTCCTAAGAAAACCTTAAGGATCACCAGTAGAGACTTTTAGCTTGTGAGATTTGTGTCTTTCACCCTTTCAGAGTGTTTTACGCAATCTCCGAGTCACAAGTTGATTCAACTTCTTTTGGGTCCGCACTTAAATCGTTGTATGATCTCATCATTCTTCAATTTTGGCTTGATCACCGAGAACGACATCTTTTTCTAGTTGTAAGACACGCGTGTCTTGAAATTTGTCTCGATCACTAGATTTTCACCCATACACTAACCATTCACTTCATCCATTACCTTCCCATATTCTTTCATATTCTCACATCGTTACCCCACTCCAATTATATATCATCCATCAATTTCTTTTTTAAATAAAGTGTTTCCAAATGTAAAATGTCTTCAGTGTTGAGAGTATAAAAGAAAAAAAAAGAAAGAGAGAAAAAAAAGCAAAAAATTGAAAAAAGAAGAAAAAAAATTGAAAAAAAAAAAGAAAAAAAAAAGAAAAAAGAGAGAAAATAAAAGAAAAAGAGAATTTGTAGTTAGTTCTTTTGTAATAAAGATATTTATTCTTCATGTGTACACTCTTCTCGCATCCATCATCCATCCATCACCATCATACTTCATCTCATTCCATCCTTCCCATTTCATTTCTCCCTCACCCGTATACATCCATATTTACCCTAGGTGTTCGGGCAAATGAAAGTCAACGTGGTGAATAACTCGACATTCTCACTATGGTGATTAGCATTCATTTCATGAGATCATTTTCTTTCTTAATATTCTTTCTTTCTTATATGTATGTGAGACGTTTGAACTTGATTACATTTACTCACCTCCTCACACACAAGAGCGATACACTTATCCAAATCTCGAGGGTTCGTTTGAGAGAGTTATATCCAATAAGATTTGAAGTTGAAGCGTTGATTCCAAAACGACAATCTAGGAATTACTCTAATGATGCTCGACCCGTTTTGACTGACTCACACCACGCACGTTGAGTTCTAGGAAGGATGTGCCTTGAGTATTTTCTTAGCTAACCTTTTTTTACATCCTAGCTTGTATTTCTCAAAATATTTTTCTCATAATGGATTTTGCGATTATTCTACATCTCATAAGAGATTGACTGCCGTTTGCAAATAAAGAATTTTGTGGGTATATTCCCTACAAACCCTCATGAGATAAAACTCGTCTTGTAGGGCAACCTATGGGTTTAAAGGCTTGTTTCACATGCTAAGTACAATCGCAAGTGCCTGCGAAAGTGGTACACTTTTGGCTTCTTATATCTTTCTCTCTATATTTTGCTCGAGAACTAGCAATGTTCTGTTTGGGAGTGGTGTGATAAGCAACCAAAAGTGTTATATTTATACCCCGAATAGACGTATTTTGATTGCTAATTCTCGACAAATTGGGTCTTATGCGCGTAATTGTTTAATGTGCAGGCTTGATTGCAATTGCAATGTCAAAAATTATATTTCGAGGCAATTTGTAGTTCAAATGGAGCTATTTACCCAATTTCGTAGCTTACCCGAGCCTAAACTTATCCCAAACCTCCACCCTAGTCCGTGTGGGTATAGTTTGTGCTTTTTAGATTTTTAGTTTGAGTCGTTTTTATTTTTAGGATTTATTTTATATTTATTTAGAGTTTTCTAGGTTTTATTTTTTATTTTTCTATTTCTTTTTAAGTGTATTTTTATTTTTATTAGTTTTTAATTTTTAGTCTTTATTGTATTTTATTTTATTAGGATTATTTTTTAGGAGTTTATTTTTAGTTATTAGATTTTATATTTTTTTAGGACTTTAGTTTTCATTTTTATTAGATTTTTAGTTTTTATTTCATTTGTTTTATTGTTTTAGTTTTTTTTTTATTAGGATTTTATTTTTAGTTGATTTCAATTTTTTTTAGTTAGTTAGTTTTATTTTTTTTAGTTAAGTAGTTTTATTTTTAGGGTACAAATTAAACACACACTCACACACATACTATCCTACTGCACTCACATACACCTTACTAAATCCTTCACTCAACCACACCCTTCTATCCTACACTCTCCCACATCCTAAAACCCCCACTTCATCTTCCACAATTCAACCCTCTCACTCTCTCTCCTACTCCATTAATACAACAACATTCACAAATCAAACCCACCTCCAACAAACCTCTCACCATCAAACCCATACCGAAAACCCACTGTCAGAACCCGTACCTACCCAACCCACCCACACTACTCGCGGTCAGTCCCAACCACCGAGCTCAACCGTCCGGTGCTAAACCAGTAACCCATTAACCGGATTCGAACCCCCATCCCGTCGCCCAACACCTCCAGAACCCGAAGCCGTTGCCACCCACTTCTTACTCCAACCCAAACCAGCTAAATCGAACCTCCGATTTTTCCGACCCGACCCCCATTTCAAACCAAAGGCATGTCAAAGCCATTTCACCTAAATCCATTTCCTTTTTTTTCCAAGTCACAATTTTCTACTTGTTAAAAAAACCAAAGACCAAATTACTTATCCCATGTGTTATAAACCCACTAAACCCCTTTTCCCAAATTACCCCCCAACTAACTTAATTCCCTTTTTCCAAAAATAACCCTCACATACCCTCACCCAAATATGATTTCTACCTCAACCCATGCACATGCACTCCTAGCCCATTTTTCCAATTGTGCCCCCATGCTCCATGTGCCACACTATAAATGAAGATCAAAAGCTTATTTGGGGATAATCTAGAGAGACTTGGAGAAGAAAAGAGACAGTTTAGAGTAGAAAATAAATTAGTTAGAAATATTTGTAAATAGTTTTATTTTTATTTTTTTAGAGAATTGGTGAGATTTTAATTATGAGTGATTTGTTTTGTATTAAAGATTATAGAGTTCAAATTGTCAATTTCAAGGGGACTTGTTGAAGATTTGTTATCTTTCTCTTCTCTTTTATTTTATATGCCTTGATTATTTGTTCATCATGTTTAGTATCATGTTTGGCTAAAACCCCTTTCAAGGGGTGGGGTGACCCATTATTTGATGTTAATCCTAATTTAATTAATTAATTTAAATTAAATGTCCCTTTGATGATTAATTTTGCACTCTTACATTTTAATTTACGCCTCGAGAGAGGGTAATTGATTTTCGAGAAAAAATCGAAATTCTAGTTATAATACCCATTTTAGATTTTAACTAGAGATAGGGGTTTCTCAAGTGTGGTATTATTCCTTTAATTTCAACTCTAGGCTTACTTTTATGATTTAAACTAGTTTAATAAATCGATCTTAGCGGTTGATTTATTAGATGATGTTTGGATCTACATTTCAAGAGTTGTAGGAGTGTTAAATAAAATTTTCTAAAATTTTATTGTTAAGATTACATTTGCAACGAGAGTTGATTTGTGATTTTGATACTAACTAGGGAGAATTAATTTTAATGAATTAGGTAATTTTAATGAACTAGAATATATGGTGTCATCCTATCCCTTGTTAGTCCTCACTTTTATTTCCTCACCCATCTCATATTTTAGATTTTTATTTAGTTAGATTAATTAGTATCTTCACTTACTTTTGTTTACATCTTTGATTTAGTTTAAATTCACAGCCTCAAAAAATTGTTTTAATATTTAAAAATCTAAAACAAATAGAAAAAGCAAAAATCCAAAAAAAAAGATAATAAAAAAATTTGAATTACAAGTGTTTTACTCTCATTTCACTCCTTTGATGTGGATTGATACCTCACTTACCACTACACTTTAGTTTATTATATTTTGTAGGTAATTGAGGTTTTAATTAGAGGACGTTCAAGCAACGATGAAAAATACGCAAAAGTCATCTCTATCAATTCATTACAGAAATATCCCTAGACTCTATTTAATTTTTATTTTGTTACATCAAATAAAATAAAGGGGCATGTTGAGAGTTGTACTTGGATATTTCTTGAGTTTTACTAACCATTTGCAATGTTATATTATGGTATAAGAAAAGTTATATTATTTTGCATAGGCTTCTGAATGAGTATATATTGAGCAACGCAAACATCAAGCCATTGTTCAAATATATGATAATTTGAGATATATCCCATGAAATGTAATGATTAGGTTGCTTTCATTTTTTTCGGGTGGGCATTGTAAAGGATATATGAAATTTATTTATTTTTATCTTGAGATAAAATAAAATAAAATAAAGGGGGAAAATGGATATTATTATGTAATGTAGCTTTGTAATTTAAGGCTACTTCAATATCCTCCGCGACAAGGTTAAATTGATGAACCTTTAGGGTATATTAACGTCCAATAAGGACATTACAAAAGCTTCTTCAGTTACTTTCACGAAGAGTTCAGACGGATTAATTAGTTATGACTCATAAAATGGCAACACAAAGTCATAGCCATCCTTCATATATGACATCATTTAACAAGAACCTTACCAATAGTGTGGTAAGTATTTCTCAGAGGTGTATTATATTACAAAAAAACTTACCCAAATTCGTAAGTGGACAAGCATGCACTATATTTTAAGAAAACTATCGTCATGATTTGGACGAGTCGCCGAGTAGGCACTATATTTTTTAGAAAAATAAACCTTAGCAGTCAAATGCAAAGTTGACTTATAAAGTATAAATAAACATTAGCAAGATATGTGCTGTCAGCTACTAAGTTGACTTTCAAAGTGTAAAATTGGAGAAAACCTTAGCAGTCAGCTGTTAAGTTGACTTACAAAGTATAAATAAACCTTAGTAAGATATGTGCTATCGTCTGTTAAGTTGACTTACAAAGTGTAAATAAATCTTAGCAAGATATGTGCTAAGTTGACTTGGAAAGTGTAAAATTGGAGAAAAACTTTGCAAGATATGTGCTATAAGCTGCTAAGTTGACTTACAAATTGTAAATAAACCTTAGTAAGATATGTGCTATCGATTGCTAAGTTGAATTATAAAGTGTAAAATTGAAGAAAACCTTAGCAGTCAGTTGCTAAGTTGACTTACAAAGTGTAAATAAACCTTAGCAAGATATGTGCTAGGTTGACTTACAAAGTGTAAAGTTGGAGATAACCTTAGCAGTCAACTACTAAGTTGACTTACAAAGTGTAAAAATTAGAGAAAATCTTAGCAGTCAACTGCTAAGTTGACTCACAGAGTGCAAATAAACCTTGGGGCGATATGTGCTAAGTTGACTTACAAAGTGTGAAGTTGGAGATAAACTTAGCAGTCAGCTACTAAGTTGACTTACAAAGTGTAAAATTGGAGAAAACCTTTGCGGTCAGCTGCTAAGTTAACTTATAGAGTGTAAAGTAGCCTTAGCAGGATTTGTGCTAGGTTAACTTGTAAAGCGTAAATCTGAGATAACATAAGCAAAAGTTGAGTTTGTCACCACGTAGGTGTATTTTTCACAATCTCGTCGTGATTAAGATAAGTATCTAGCATGTGTATGCGCTAAATCTTACCCAAAATAGGGGCAATTATTATATTCAGTCTTACCAGAACATTTTGAATATGGTAAAAAAATTGAGTTATGAATAACCACTATAAAAATTGTGGTTGCATGTTTAAAGAGGAATGGGGGCAACCGCCAGATAATCCTCCAAATCGAAATGGGGGGTAACCAGACAAACAAAAAATATACCAATTGCATAAAAAATGATGACATGAGGTCCGTCAGAATAACTCATGAGCTCAAAGTATATAAAATGAGAGATAAGATATGACATTTAAGGTATGAGATATAATATTTAATATATGAGATTTAAGATATGAGATATGAGATTGAAGTATATCATCAAACTGAAACGAGATACGAGTTTCGTACATACAGTCGATTTGTTTTAGCTATGCATCTACACATCGACTATATGTACGAAGGGGAAAATGCAGGAGGGGCTTAACGATAAGCCTTACATTTAAATTATTAAATGAGATTAGAAATGATTAATATTGATAAAATTGATGTGTTTATGCGACTGAGGTATTATTATGCGCGTCCAACATATCACACATATTTATGTATTATTTATACATTAATTAAATAATATTCTATTATTGAGGGTGAAACATATGTTATGGGACACAATCCATCCAAAATACGACATGTGTCACCACAAGTTGTTTGACACATGCCTCCACAATATATTTAACATGTGCCAACCCACTTGGGTTGCTTTTTTTCTTTAAATGAACTTCATTTACTTAAATTTTAGGGAGAGATTCTTGGGAGAAGAAGAGTTTTCTCATTTTAAGAGTTTTTTTAGAGAGTTTTATAAAAGAGTTTGGTTATGAGTTTTAAGAGTAATTTTGAGAATAGTTTCACCACCTCTCACCTTTCAATAAACCACCACAAATGAGTTTTTCGATGAATGGTACGAATCCTCAAACTACGTTGACTTTGATTATGACTATGACGAATACATAGGTGCAACCAAAGTTGCTCAAGTCATATACGTACAAAATTCGGGTATTTATCCATATTATCTATATTTATCCGTATTAAACGTACGTAACTAAATATCACTTCATTGAAGTTCAGGCAGATTGGTGGCAGACTTACATTGATTTCATCAAAGATGGAGTTGTTCCTATGAAGAAAATTGACGCAATGGGACTCAAGGGAAGGGCCACACGGTTTCTACGTCCAAGAGGAGAAGCTCCATCGCAGAGGATACTTCAACAGGCCATTAAGATGCATCACAAAGGAGGAAGCAAGATAAGTTTTGAAGCAAGCTCACGAACCAACTCACATTGGGGGGGGGGGGGGGGGCAAAGTTATATGATGAATTAATGACCTTGGGATATTAGTGGCCAACAATGGAGAAAAAATATGCTGAGTTTGTTCGAAAGTGCAGAGCATTCCAGTTGGCATGGAAACATGATCCATGCTCCCTCGGTGGACTTACACTCTTTGGTGACTCCTTACCCATTCCACACTTGGGAGTTTAACCTAGTAGGGGTAATACATCCATCTTTGAGAGGAAAGATCTAGATATTAGTGGCAATGGAGTGGTTTACAAAGTGGGCTGAGGCAATACCACTAAAGAGAGCAACAACAGGTGTGGTGGCCAACTTCATTAGAGAGTACATAATTTCTCTATTTGAGATTCCAAAGATTATCCTCTCTGATAATGAGGCCACATTTATCAACAAAGAAGTAATGATGCTCATAGACAAGTACTCCATCATTCATCATACCTCAACAATGGCGTATCACAAAGGTAATGGTCAAGCCAAAGAAACTAATAAGACCTTGGTCAATATCTTGGTCAACATTATGGAAGACTTCCCAGGTTCGTGGGACGAAAAGAATCCAGCAATTTTGTGGGCCTATCGAAAAAAAGAGTAAACCCACAGGGTATACGACGTATCTCTTGTATTTGGGCTGAAGCAATTATGCCAGTAGAGCTGAAAGTTCCCTCGGTTCGATATACCTTGTGAAGCAGCATGCTTCTTCAAAGTAGACATGTTCAGTTGGAAACACTGGATGAACATAAGGACAATGCGATGCAACACTTCCAAATGTACACGAAGCATCTCTCCAGATCATATGATAACTTGGTGAGGCCAAGGAAGTTCGTAGAAGGAGATCTAGTCCTGAAGGCAGTCGTGAAGCACATTTGAGGGCTCCCATACCTAAATTTGTTGCGAATTTAGAGGGACCTTTCATTGTGAAGGAGGCTCACGATTCAGGTTACTACTTAATCTCAAAGATGGAAGAGGATAAACCTTTCAAGATTAATAGCAAGTGGTTAAAGGTCTATCATGTTTGAGCGAGTAACCTCAGTTCGAGATTTATTTTGTGTTAAATTGTTGAAGTTATGTTACAATTCATTATGAGTTATTTATTTTGTTGTGATTCTTCTCATATGTTAAGAAGAAAGACTTTGCCTGTAAATTATAATGGTTTAATCTTTGCAATGAATATAAGAGAGTTGTACTAAAATGACAAAGCATGACATTGTAACAAGGAATTTCGTTTTCATTCATATACTCAAAAAAGGGTTACAAAATTGGGAACTATTGCCCAAGAAGTACATATGAGAAAACAAAAAAATCACATCCCAAAACAGGACTTCAACCCAGAAGGAACCACACGTCAGGAGAATAAAAAAAATCCCCTAACAAGCCCGAAGAGGCTTCCAAGCATGTTCATTGAGCAGCAATAGAACCTTCAAGTCTAGCCTGGAATTGTGCGCATTCAATGACCAAAGCTTTACATTTTTTCTTATCTTTGAGCAAAGCTTCTTCGACAGCCTTAGCCTCCTAATCAGCTGCTTCTAATAGAGGGGCCAACTCCACCAACCTAGTCTCCTCAGCCCGTTGGTCATCTAGATGTTTTCGATAGAGCTCCCTCTGGCTCTCCAACTGATTTCTCTTTAAAGATTCAAGTGGCTAATCAACAAGTTCAGTTGGAAGCTATCCTTACCCAACTCCCTCAAGTCCCAGATATCGATTAATGAGGGGACTATTAAGACTTAAAGTCTGGGTATTGACAACCTCAGTAATAACGGTTTCCATACCTTAGAGCCTAAAGCTTATCACCACTACGCTTGAACGGAGACAGTCAGTAGTAAAGGTTTTGGGGTGATGAGTGGAAATCTGGTTGATGATAGAATAATTACACGCAGAGATTTGGGGAGACTGGCGAAGGACCACGAGGTAGAATTCGTGAGGAACCAGGTCAGGTAGAGGAATCTCACAACCAGACGCACTATCAATTGGCAGATCGGTCACTATACCAAAAACAACAATCTGACACGATTTTGTACAGTGTCAGAATCAGGTGTTCCAAAATGACCATTTTTTTCTGGCACGGTTTTAAAGTGTGTCAGATTCACCTAAACAGGAACACTCCTGGCACACTTTTAAACTGTGCCAGGATTTGATATTTCTAGCACAATTTATAACTGTGCCAGAATTTGATACACTTTTGGTACAGTTTTAAACTGTGCCAAATTTTTGGGTCAAAGAAAAAAAAAATTATTAAAAGAAAATCATCAAATTCCAAATCTAGTAAGAACATATTTATTATTTACAAATTTTTTAAAAAAAATTCACAAATTGCAAATCTCGCACGTTGTTGATAAACTAGTGTACATACAAACTTCAAAATATTACAAGTCTTAATAGTTCACTGACAAAAAAAAATGGGCTAAGTTTTCTCTATTTTCTGGACATTCTAAAACCTGCGCAATGTAAAATCCACACGAACATAAAATATAACAATAAAATTACAAAATCTCGCACGGCCATAAAATTTACAAAAGCCCGCATGGCTATAACGCATAAAAAATAAAATCCTAAACATTAACGACATTAAATAAACAACCCCCTTTTTGTAAGATATTGACTTTTTCGTGTGTTCCACGTGGATAAAAGCTAACGATAAAATGTTATCCAGCGGAAAAATAAGATACAAAAAAGAGATGATATCAGTAAGTAATTTTAAAAAAAACGTATTCAAAATGAAAAATTGCATATACGACTTATAATTATCGTCATATTTTCAAATCGGGAGTCCTGTGACCATGCGGTCAGTTCCTATGAGTTACATTAGTCCCGTGCACGGTGTTAGTGCCTCTTACGGGTCGTTTGGGAGTTATTTTGGATTTTCACCCTTTAACGACATATTTTTAAGCCCAATCTATATATTTTCAAATTATCATCATATTCTCAAATCGAGAGTCCTGTGAGTATGCGGTCAGTTCCAACGGATTACATTAGTCTCGTGCGAGGTGTTAGTGCCTCCTACGAGGCCGTTTGGGGGTTATTTTAGGTTTTCACCCTGTGATAACATGTTTTTAAGCTGCAGTCTTGATATTTTAAAATTATTGTCATATTCTCAAACCGAAAGTCCCGTGACTACGGAGTCAGTTCCTACGAGTTACATTATGCCTCTTACGAGGCTGTTTGAGGACTCGCTTGGGTTTTCACCCTTAACGACATGTTTTTGAGCTTACTCTAGATATTTTTAAATTATCATCACATTCTCAAACTAGAAGTATCGTGACTACGCGATCAGTTCCTACGAGTTACATTGGTCTCATTCAAGGTGTTCATGCCTCTTACGGGGTCATTTGGAGACTGGTTTGGATTTTTAACCAACGGCCATATGTTTAAACTTAAGTCTAAATATTTTAAATTATCCTCATATTCTTAAATCGAGAGTCTCGTGACCACGCTATCAGTTCTTACAAGTTATATTGGTCCCGTGCGAGGTGCTCACGGAGCCGTTTGGTGGTTGTTTCGCGTTTTCACCCTCGAACGGTATGTTTTAAGCCTAAGTCAAGATATTTTCAAATTATCATCATATTCTCAAACCGAGAATCCCGTGACTACGCAGTTAGCTCCTACGAGTTACATTTTGCCCGTACGAGGTATTCATGCCTCTTACGAGACCATTTGGGAACCTATTTGTTTTTTCACCCTTTAACGACATACCTTTAAGCATAATCTATACATTTTCAAACTATCATCATATTCTCAAAATGAGAGCCCTGTGACTATGTGATCAGTTCGTACTAGTTACATTGGTCCCATGCGTGGTGTTAATGCCTCTTACTAGTCCATTTGGGGGATGATTTGAGGTTTCATCCTCTAACGGTGTGGCTTTAGGCCTAATCTAGATATTTTCAAACTATCGTCATATTCTCAAATCGAGAGTTCCGTGACTAAGTGGTTAGTGCCTCCTACGGGGCCGTTTGGGGGTTGTTTTAGGTTTTCACCCCTTGACAGAATGTTTTTAAGATAAAGGCTTGATATTTTCAAATTATCACCATATTCTCAAACCAAAAGTCCCATGATTACACGGTCAATTCCTATGAGTTACATTGGTCCCGTGCGAGGTGTTTGTGCCTCTTACGATGCCGTTTGAGGGCTGATTTGAGTTTTCACCCTCTAACGACAAGTTTTTAAGCTTACTCTAGATATTTTTAAATTATCATCATATTCTCAAACTAGAAGTCTCGTCATTACGTAGTCAGCTCCTATAAGTTACATTGATCCCGTGTGAGATGTTCGTTCCTCTTACGGGGCCGTTTGGAGACTGGTTTGGATTTTCAACCAACGAGCATGTTTTTAAGTTTTAGTTTAGATATTTTCAAATTATCATCACATTCTCAAACTGAGAGTCCCGTGACCACGCTATCAGTTCCAACGAGTTACATTGGTCCCGTGCGAGGTGTTCGTGCTTCTCACGGAGCCGTTTGGGGGTTGTTTTGCATTTTATCCCTCTAATGGCATGTTTTTAAGCCTCAGTCAAGATATTTTCAAATTATCATCATATTCCCAAATCAGGAATCCCGTGACTACGTGGTTAGTTCCTACGAGTTACATTGACCCCGTGTGAGGTATTCATGCCTTTTACAAGGCCGTTTGGAGACTGGTTTGGGTTTTCACCCTCTAATAGCATGTTTTAAGCATAATTTATATATTTTCAAACTATCGTCACATTCTCAAATCGAGAGCCCCTTGACTATGCGATCAGTTTGTATGAGTTATATCAGTCGTGTGCATGGTGCTAATGCCTTTTACGGGTCCATTTAGGGGCGGTTTGATCCTCTAACGGTGTGGTTTTATGCGTAATCTAGTTATTTTCCAACTATCATCATATTCTCAAATCGAGAGTCTCGTGACTACGCGATCATTTCCTACGAGTTACATTGGTCAATTGCGAGGTGTTAGTGCCTCCTACAGGACCGTTTGAGGTCTGGTTTGGGTTTTCACTACCCCATGACATGTTTTTAAATGTCCTCTAGTTTTTTCAGAAAATTGCTAAAAGCTACAAACATTGAAAATACTTTGTTTACCTGGACATTTGGTAAGGAGCAAAAACTTCTTGCAGGTTGTAAAGGTAAAATGTTTCGCTTCTGGCACAAAAAGAAAACAACAAGATAAGAGAGGGAATTTTGATGAAAGAAACAATTCACTTAAGTCACAGATGAAGTCTCATAATTCAGGTTGGGAGCATAAATAATATAATGTCAATCATTTTCCTAATGTTCAAATTTACATGTTATATTATCAATTTAGATTCTACTCCATATTTGTGTCTAACCACCTCGGTGAGATAATTTCCTCCCCCCCCCCCCAATATTCATACTTGTTCTTACAACACGACACCTCCACCAACTACCACAAACACCAAATTCAATAACCCATAACTCAACATAAAAGTGAACCAAGGTATAGTTCTATATAAAATATTGAGTTACTGATGCTTACTTTTTTTCCCCTATTTATATCTGTAAATTTGGTTCAGCAATGTATCATTGGACAACCAAATTTTAAACTTGGAAGATTTATCTTCTTTTTGTACAATTTCACATTCAATTATTGGATCAAATAATCTCAATACACTATTGTCAAACTTCATGACATAACTTATCTTGAAAATAGGTAATACTTTAGTGAAATTAATACAACACGGAACTGTTTAATAGTGGATCATACAACGTTGAACTCCAACACATTAAAATAATATATGTTGAATATGAAGCTGAATAAAATTCAATATGGATGAACTTCAACAAATAATGGGTGGGTTAACGGGTAGACCAAAAAACACAGTGTGGGGTTATCGATAGAGGTGTCGAGCAGTGGAAGCGTGGGGCTGTTGTATGCATATATACACCGTAGCATATCTGAAACATCTATGCATACCGTTGCTACATGTTGTATGCATATACGTTGCTTATATGTGGCTGTGTATGTATGCAGCATATATGCATACAGCTGTTGCATATATGTTGGTGCATATATGTTGTTGTATGCATACACCATTTCATCATCTACATGCTAATATTTCCATCTCCAACCCTCCATAGCATTTAAATTTCTACGGTTCATCTATAGGGGACTTGGCTTAGTAGTATTTCATCATCTACAAAAAGATAATAACATTTAATCTTCTACTGGAAAAATGAGAAAAGCCAAAAAAAAATGCATTCCAATAATTACCCAATAATAGTGAAGTAGAAATAATGAAGAAACACATATATGATTCATACCTACTACGTGCAACTATAATCATAATTTTATATCCTTGTCTCTAACACATATAATCGTTAGATACCGATAAGTTTATTGATGTCTAATTAAAGACATCAAAGTGAAAAAATAGGGTGAGAGAAAGAGGAAAAAGTTAATAAACTTTATTCTCAAGCCAAAGTTAGTGGAATACATGAGACCAAAAAAGTTAATGGCAGAACAAATGTAGCATAATATCGAGTATTAGATTTAATAATAGGTTTCCAAGTACTATAATTCAAACTAATAAAAATGTTAACTCAATCTAATAGAGTATTATATTATAGAACTATTGAACAAATGAAGAAGTTAAAATACGCACCATTGCGACACCATAATGAACAAACTAAGCGTTGTTAAGCCATAAATATCATGTGGGTAGAAGATGTTACTAAGCATTGGTACACGTCGTTTTGTTCCTTTGTCCAAGTGAAGATACCTTATAGTTCATCTATATAATATAAGAAGGCAATAACAAATAAAAGTCAGGATGAGATAATTGGATTTACATTTGGTAAATATGAAACACAAGACTCCCACATCTCAGACCTATTATTATAAAATAAATAACAATGGTGTCAACATTTCTTGTTTATCTTTAACTGATGCAAAAAATTAAGCCATGATACGAAATTGGAATGTACAGTACACTATGCAGGTTCAAGGCCCTTTTCGAAGAACACTTTAAACACTTCTAATGGTAACATTATCAACATACTCAAATCTCAGTTGCATTAGAGTTGAAGTTTTTAAGCAAGAATTAAATGCATTAGATTAAACTTATTTTAGGCAAAAGAATAACATAACAGGTAATAATACCAAATATTTCATGCCATTTGTAACGCCCAAAGGTGCAACATTCTTCACAAATCGGTGCTCTAAAAGTTGAGCCGCCGTAGGACGAGGCAGTGGATTTCGCTGCAAACACAGCCTAACAAAATCCTTTCCATCATCAGAGAGGTTATCAGTAATCATAGGGAGTTCTGCAAATTTGAGTAATGTCATGAGATTTGAACATAAATCTAAATCGGAGGATGAAACCTTATGGTAGATAAGGTCAAGTATAGGCACATATCCTATTAATATAGTTACTAGTTAGGGCTATTTGTAACTTCGTGAGAATGTGACAAGTCATCAACACAAGATGCATCATATTATGTGACAATGGCAAAACTACACCTCACACACATAAACAACACACGTCTTACTGTAAACACACTCACGAACAACATAAACTCAACCACTCGACCTACACACAAAACATAACGGAACACACGCCTCAACTCCCCTCACAAAATGAAAAACTACAAAATAGGAAAGTGGTGTCATACGTGATAATACACAAATATCGAGTATTTCATCCTCCGAACCTACGCATTTTAGCCCCCTCGGGTGCCTTAATCTCTATATTTAAGCCCGTTAACAAGACAACCTCGGTTTATATTATTAACATGCCATATGAGGTATAATTGGGCTTTTGTAGGTATTTAGGTACTAAGTATGAAGTTCGGACTCGTTCCGCTCGATTCCCGTACACAATCGCACGTTCAAGGGCATTTTAGTCTTTTCACAGCTTGGTTACCTGGCCCGACATCTCACAGAAGTTGTATCCCTTCTCGTTAGATTCGCGTGGCCGCGAACGGTGCGCGATTTTGATTCATAACGAAGAAGTTACGGCATTTTCAACGGAAGAGAAAAACAAGAAATCAAAAGAGGAGAAGAAAGGATGCCGTGTGTTGCTGCTGCATTCTGACCTGCTTGATCGATCGATCGACACTTCTGGTCGATCGATTGACCTTTCTGAATTGTCGATCTTTGGCCTTGATCAATCGATCGACCAAAGGGGTCGATCGATCGATCCCCTATTTTTCAGCAGATATTTTCATTTCTTTTCTTTCTTCTTTTCTTTTATTCCAACTTACTATATAAAGGTTTTTTGTTGTAATAAGAACATATAGCAGTAGATACACGATTTTAGGTTAGTTTAGCTTAGGGTTTTGGGTTTTTGGATGGTTCTTCTTCATTTCTTCTTGGTTTGACACCCCATTTGTTGTGTAAGTTGACTATTCATCTCCCCTACCAATTAATATAGTTTGTATTTCTTCATTTCTTGCTTTCTAGTTAATTTACAAGCTTTCTAATTTAGGTTTTCTTGATTTATTTACATGCTTTTATTTACTTGCTTTGTAGTATAGATTTACGGCGTTTATTTACCGCTTTCCATTTACCGCGTTTTTAACATGCTTTCTAGGTAATTTAAATTAGGTTGTGTTTGAATTGAACTCACTCGGGTTGACGCGTTGCTTTGCTTTGGTGATGGAGTTTACGGGTCTATTTCGAGTGCGTTGTCTTAGTTATTACGCCTAGGAGATTTGACGGGGCATATCATGTATGTCCCATGCTTACGACCTTTTGCGCGTAATTTTCGGGATATTTGTTGACGCCAAAATCTTATTAGGCTTTTATGATGTTTTAGGGCGTAACAACCCTTGATTTAATTAACTGTCGAAACGAGATGCATTTGTAATAACTCGTCGACCCATGTAACCATTTTATACTAATTAACTTGGGTGAGGGATATTCGAAGCAACCTATAGTTTTACTTGCTTTCTTAATCTAGTTTCAATACCATTGCCTAGATTAATCTTTTCCTTTATGCATCTTTTCTTTTAGTTTGTAATCATCTTTTACACTTTTATTTCGAAATATTAAATCACTTGAATTCTAGCTACTCGTCTCTGTGGATTTTCGATACCCAACTTACCGCTGTGCTTGCCTCGCAAGTGTAGTCGTAATTTAGGTTTTTGTATTGAGTTGGCGAAACGAAAACAACGATTAGCGTCTTTACACGCTCTACTTTTCGCACTCCACCAAAATGGCGCCGTTGTTGGGGACTAGTTTGTTTTAGACTTTATTTGATTTAGTATTTCATAATATTTTCTTTCTATTTGTATTATTTGCTAATATTTTACAGGACTTCCACATTTGAGCACTTAGAAAATGCTTGAATTTTTCCCGCGCGCACTTACTTTGTGGAACCGCCACTTCGAGCCATTTTTAGTGTAAGCATGTCTTATTCCAATTCTTTCGGTAATCCTTGTTATAGTTCTCAAAATTCTTGCAAACCTATGACTTTCGGTGAATACTTAGAATCCCAAAAATTTGCAAATTCAAATATTACCTTAGGCGAGTATAACGAAAGTCAAAACTTAGGTTATTGGAATTTTGATGATGATGATAATGATTTTGGGCCTTTACCTCCTTATAATAGGAATTTTGAAACGAATTGCAATAGTTTTCAAAATTCCTATAATAATGAGTTTTCGTTTAAGTCCGATGGTAATTTTCAAAGTTCCCATTCTAATGCATCCGCACCTCGACCTATGACATTCGATGAGGGCTTGCGTATGCATGAGAATGAGAAAATTGAAAATCGTTATCGGAAAGAAAATCATTCGTGGGAACATGAGTTGGATTTATTATTTGAGTCCGACGACGATTTTGCTTCCGAGACTTTTGAAGTCGAGGAATGTTTTGAACCAAATGAGGTACTTGTACCTACTTTGGAACAAGCCATTCTAGACTTTGCCCATCTCGTAATAGATATTGAAAGTGAGGGTGAAAATGACGTAATATCTATTTGCAATGAAATGATTTCTTCTTTGGCCCCCAAAAAAGAACATTTCATTGAAAATGATTTTATTTCCATTGAAATTCCAACTTCATGCGATGATGATTCATCTCATGAGTTTGAATTTCTTTCATCCCCATTTTCATTCTCTATTACCCCACCGGAACAAGTACCTGATGATTCGGTTTCGAACTTTAATGTTTTAAACCCTATCGCCGATGAGGAGTACTTGCTCGAGTCGCCCTCCACGATCGCATCTTTGCCTTTGTGTGCGCCGCCTCCCATTCCAACTTCAAAATCATTGGGAGGATATTCGACTTTTCTCGGTCCCCACTTTTTTTTGTCACCCGTTCAATCCAAACCCCCCATCGTCCCACCAAAACTTTTAATTGGCGATGGTTCATTTCTTGCGCCTTACACATGCCTTCCGTTTTTAAAATGGAATTCATATTTTTCGGAAGGCATTCTTGTATGTGAGGGTACACCGGTTATCCTCCAAAGTCAAATCGTTCTTATGGTGGACCCTCAGCTATTTAGACTTCTAGTGTATAGTCAGTGTGAAGTCTAAATAGTATGTTGTATATAGTTAGCTTTTTATTTTTTCTTTCCTTTTTAATTTAGTCTAGTGTACTTAGTTAACTCTTTGTTATTTATTTTTGCTATGCTCAGTACTAACTTGTTTTGTAGATTCTTTGGACTTGTTCTTATGGGGATCGCTCCAATTTTGGGTAATATCGCTCTTCTCCTCTCTTTGACTTGGTTCTTAATTTACATTGAGGACAATGTCAAGTTTTAAGTTAGGGGGTGTGGGATATTCTATCCATTTCATTATTTAGTCCATGTTTTTGCTCACATGTTAGTTACTTAGTATGCGTTTCTTAGAAAAATTGAAATTTTCAAAAAGATTTTCTTTATTTTTTCTCCTTTTTTGGGAATTTTGCCTTTGTTTCCGATGATAAATTTCAATAATTGCCCAATCCAATTGACAACCCAATGATGCATGTTCTCGATTTTAGAAGTTATTAGACTTTAGTCTCACTTATTAATATTATGAATAACTTCATGAATTAAACTTTAATCCCATGAGCACATGCACTTTTATTGCTATATTGATTTGGTTTAAGATTTTTATAACTCGGTAATCTTTTGTTGCATTGTATATACTTACACCGAGTAAGTTTTGTACCTTTGGTCATTTGTGAGTGTTATACACTATTCTTTTCTCATTGAAAACGTTGAATTCGTTGGTAATCTCACTATTCTTTCATTTGACCGTTCATTAATTGAGTTCATACTTGAAATGTGTTACTTGATCATGATTTTTATATATTGTTTTGATTCGAGAATTGCGTAAACTTTGTGAAATGATCATAGGCCATCTTTGATATATCACCCATATTAGCCTTGACCTCACCCTTATATGTTTACCCTCGTTAACCCCTTTGAGCCTAAATATTATCCTTTAGTTTCATAACCCCATTCCCATAACCAACTCTAAATTGGAGTTATAAACCATACATACACTTTCCATACCTTTGTTTGGAATGTTACTTGGGATTGAATGATGTTGTTATGATGTCGGTTGCAATTTAGGCATATGAGAGTTTGAAAAGTAAAGAAAAGAAAGTGTGAAAAAGTGAAGAAAAAAAGAAAGAAAAAAAGCAAAAGAAAACAAAAGAGAAAATGAGAAAAAGAAGAAAAGATAAAAGAAAGAGAAAGTAAATGTTGTGTATATAGTCAATAAGCTTTGATTACTCTCCCCGGTGATATATCTAATGCCATTTTGGAACTTATTTTCCTATTTTGATATTGCCCGCATTATCTCATTATCCTAAGTTTTCATCCCGAACACTTTGAATTTGTACATACATTCCTTCGTTTCGCACCGTAGCCATACCTACATTATAAACCTATTAAAGTCCTATGTGATCTTAAGTAGATGTAATTCAAAGATTTAAATAGTTTTGATAATCTGTGAAAATGCATTTCACCCATGTTAGTGTGCGGTATCTTTCATTGAGATTATAGTTTTTCAGTTTATACATAGCGCTCTTCTTTCGTGACATGTGTGCGGCCTAGTTTCCATTTACATTTACTCTTTAGTCCGCATGTCCCGTGTGTTACCTCCCTGTTTCGAGTGAATTCACTTGATGAGTGTAATGCCCGTGAGGATTGAATATATGCTTGCTTTAATTTAGTATCCGATTTATTTAAGTTTTTGCCAAATCACACTATTTATGTGCTCACTCCCCTCCCACATTTTAAGGTTTCAATTCTATGAGGTGAATTCTATAATGTTAATGATTTGGACTTCTGTTTGAATTCATTCACTTTGCTAATAATGCGTATGAAATCCTTTTCGCCATTGTTGGGCTTGTCGCATGTTGGGTTGGGCATATTTTGAAGAAACCATGTGATGTTTGTGGGTACCATCCCTGAAAACCCTCACGAGACGACACTCCACTAGGGTGACCTAGGGGTTTAACGGCTTATTGCATACGCTAAATGCAATCGAATCGCCCGCGAAAGTGGCCTTATGCTTTTATACCATACTTTTGTACTATCTCCTGCTTTTGGTTTGCTTTTAGTTCTTGTTGCATCCTATTTCATTGCTAGGGACTAGCAATGTGTAAGTTAGGGGGTGTGATAATACGCAAATATCGCGTATTTCATCCTCCGAACCTACGCATTTTAGCCCCCTCGGGTGCTTTAATCTCTATATTTAAGTCCGTTAATCAGACAACCTTGGTTTATATTGTTAACATGGTATATGAGGTATAATTGGGCTTTTTTAGGTATTTAGGTACTAAGTATGAAGTTCGGACACGTTCCGCTCGATTCCCGTACACAATCGCACGTTCAAGGGCATTTTAGTCTTTTTATAGCTTGGTTACCTAGCCCGATATCTCACAGTAGTTGTATCCCTTCTCGCTAGCTTCGTGTGGCCGTGAACGGTGCGCGATTCCGATTCATAACGAAGAAGTTACGGCATTTTCAACGGAAGAGAAAAACAAGAAATCAAAAGAGGAGAAGAAAAGATGCAGTGTGCTGCTGCTGCATTCTGACCTGCTTGATCGATCGATTGACCTTTCTGAATTGTCGATCTTTGGCCTTGATCGATCGATCGACCAAAGGGGTCGATCGATCGATCCCCTGTTTTTCAGCAGATATTTTCATTTCTTTTCTTTCTTCTTTTCTTTTATTCCAACTTACTATATAAAGGTTTTTTGTTGTAATAAGAACATATAGCAGTAGATACACGATTTTAGGTTAGTTTAGCTTAGGGTTTTGGGTTTTTGGATGGTTCTTCTTCATTTCTTCTTGGTTTGACACCCCATTTGTTGTGTAAGTTGACTATTCATCTCCCCTACCAATTAATATAGTTTGTATTTCTTCATTTCTCGCTTTCTAGTTAATTTACAAGTTCTAATTTAGGTTTTCTTGATTTATTTACATGCTTTTATTTACTTGCTTTGTAGTATAGATTTACCACGTTTATTTACCGCTTTCCATTTACCGCGTTTTTAACATGCTTTCTAGGTAATTTAAATTAGGTTGTGTTTGAATTGAACTCACTCGGACGCGTTGCTTTGCTTTGGTGATGGAGTTTACGGGTCTATTTCGGGTGCGTTGTCCTAGTTATTACGCCTAGGAGATTTGACGGGGCATATCATGTATGTCCCGTGCTTACGACCTTTTGCGCGTAATTTCCGGGATATTTGTTGACGCCAAAATCTTATTAGGCTTTTATGATATTTTAGGGCGTAACAACCCTTGATTTAATTAACTGTCGAAACGAGATGCATTTGTAATAACTCGTCGACCCATGTAACCATTTTATACTAATTAACTTGGGTGAGGGATATTCGACGCAACCTATAGTTTTACTTGCTTTCTTAATCTAGTTTCAATACCATTGCCTAGATTAATCTTTTCCTTTATGCATCTTTTCTTTTAGTTTGTAATCATCTTTTACACTTTTATTTCGAAATATTAAATCACTTGAATTCTAGCAACTCGTCTCTGTGGATTTTCGATACCCGACTTACCGCTGTGCTTACCTCGCAAGTGTAGTCGTAATTTAGGTTTTTGTATTGAGTTGGCGAAACGAAAACAACGATTAGCGTCTTTACACGCGCTACTTTTCGCACTCCATCAATACGATGTAGTAAGGAGAAAGAATAAATAAATTACAGTTTGTAGACCCATTCACCTCAATTTCAAGATAGTGTAGTTTATCTTGAGTACTAAATAACATATATGCCTCAATCCACAATAGTTTTCAGAAAATTGTTACATAAAAGATTATATGTTATGTGTCTCAAAGAGGTTATTAGAATATTTATCAAAACCTAGGAAATCTAGTTTTCCTTTTCGATAATATAGCTTTGCAAATCTTGCGGACACTTTGTCAGGAGCTTCATCAAGAGCTTTGATTTCTTAAATGGAAAAAATTAAGGAAACAAAACCATACAAATACCAAATTTTAAGATTAAACACATCAAATACACATGAAAACCATTTACGTTGAATCATCAAACTATTGAAAAAAAATTATCAATGTGCAAGAAGCAATTACCTCACTGATCTGAGTATAGCGTTTCTCTATAGAGTGTTGAAAATAGTTGAAAAGGTCAATGTGAAAGAGACATATAAGAAATGGGTTTAGATAATAAATATGAGAGATATGTTTTCTCAAGCTAATCAAAAAGTTATTGGCATACCTTACATTTTTCTCTCTTAGATTTTCCAACAAATTGAGTGTGAAGGTTTACACCTTTTGTTTCTCCAATTCCAACGCCTCCATGGCTATTTCAAATAAGAACAAAGTTATAACAAATACAAGGAACCCCTAAGCATATGCATATGTGTAATATTCTCTCTCTATGAAATTGTAGATGTAGATAAATGAAAAAAACAACCACACAAATCAAACCATATCATTACTAATATCAAAAAAATTAAAGAAAACCCTTAATGTAAATGCAAGCTCAAGTATTCATAAACAAATCGCACAATCTGATTTGTAAAAAAAACTAGTAATTATAAAACTTCAGCACCTATTAGAGAAAGAAATTTTCTTAACAATTATTATATATAAGAAAATAAGAGTCCAGAAGATGAAATAATATTTTAAAAGCAATACAAGAAGCATAAAAAATATATTGGTAAATACACTACAGTTAAAACAATCCCAGAAATAAAACCATATTCATTACAACTGTTAACAAAATTGAAGAAAACGTGTGTGTAAATACAAGCTAAAATGGGCATAAACAAATCGCACAATCTAATTTGCAAAAAAACCTAGTAATTATAAAAATTCAACAAATAAAGAGATAACCTAACCAATTACAAGACATACTAACATGAGAATTAGTATTTCAAAATTTTAAAACATCTTGATTATAGAAACCAATGTGATAAAGTAGCAATTTCAGTTCGTGATGGTAGAACAACACAGCTTGGCTCTTCAGAAGAAATATGCAACTCAAAATTCCATTATATACTACACAACAATGTATAATCTAAACACAAAAAATAATAATATTACGTGAAGGATAATTACATGCTTTTGATTACTCATAAAAACCCTCAACCTCTCTCTATCTATCTTCATCTCTAATCAACCCACCCAAAAGAGAGTCCCATAATAATTTTGGCCACATCACAAACACTAGAATATAAGAATATAAAGTGCATAGTACAAGAACACCACTCATCACCCTAGCAACTTCATTCCCAAATACTCCAGGCCAAAAACTAAAGCACGATATATAAAAGCAATGAGTAAAATATAATAAGAAAGATAACACATATGTTGTAATATAAGCAATATAAATACTTACAAAGAAATTCTCCATTCTAGCTGATTAATTCCCCTATTGACACCATTCAACCGAATGGGAACCCCCTTTGGTTGTTGCGGTAACCATGCGCATGGTTACCGCAACAATCGTAATATCAAATCGCACATAAATTCAAATGAACCCAACAAAATCAACCAAAATGAACAGACACAATACACAAACTATATTTTACTAAATTTTAAAGAAACATGAACTTGAATTGTACATTTCAAAAAACTCATTCTAAGCAATAATAATAATAATAACAATAATAATAATAATAATAGTAATAATAAGAATAATAATAATAATAATAATAATAATAATAATAATAATAATAATAATAATAATAATAATAATAATAATAATAATAATAATAATAATAATAATAATAATAATAATAATAATAATAATAATAATAATAATAAGAAGAAGAAGAAGAAGAAGAAGAAGAAGAAGAAGAAGAAGAAGAAGAAGAAGAAGAAGAAGAAGGAAACTACTGTGTTTGAGTAGGCGTAAGATGAAAAATAGCAGAGTCCAACAGAGTAGTCGACCTCAACATGGGTTGAGGTGTCCGAAGATGGAGTGTGCATGCTTACCGTAATATGGGTGGATGATTATTATTTTTTGTTAGTGTTGATTTCGATCGGAGATCAAAAACTTAGTTTCAACAACAATGAGGAAATTGCCTTTTGTAAAGAGGGTTTATATTTTTTGGAAAAAATAGAGATTACATAAACAAAACCCAGATTTATATTTTTTGGAAAATTACATTGCATTACCAAAATCGATCAATTTATCTAACATGTCCACAAGATTTGTCATCACAATTATAGTCTTGTTGATAAAAATTTCAACTATAGAATAAGTGATCCACTCAAAAAGAGAGAGTGATATATTATGCATTTCTAGTAATGTTGGGAAATTGATTTTTGGTGTTTTTTCAGAACAGATGGATTAAACATAAATTTTCGTTGTAGAACGATGTCAAACACTGATTCAAAAAATAAATATAAAAAATAAAGATCTAAAACAAGTTAACCTTTTAAAGTGACTGATGATATAAAATGACAATACGCATTCACATAAACCATCAAACACCTCTAACTCAACCTTCGTTTGACCAATCTGGACGACGCCCTTTTCACTGTACGAGGCATGGTTGGAGTCTTCCCGGAGTTACCCTTTTCTTACCCGATGCGGAAGCCACCCGATCAAAATCATCCCAAAGCTTCCTCACTGGCCTTATCTTAATCTGAACCTATGTTCCTCTTTCACCCTCGTTATCTTCTTCTTCATCGAGCAATTTCATGAACCTCCTCTTTTTAGCAGCCAACGGAGCAGGTGGCAGGGACGGGATCAAATACCTCTTTGTGGCACCATGTGGAAACATGGAAGGCTAGAGTTAGGTACTCTAAAAAGGAGAAGATGTATGTGTGTGTGTGTGTGAGAGAGAGAGAGAGAGAGAGGGGGGGAAGCGGGAGACCTCAAAGTGAGGGAGGAGAGAGGGAGAGATAAAAAAAATGTGAGGAATAATTTTTTTAGGGTTTTTATATTTTACTCAAGTGTACTCTATTTTGGCACACTTTTAAACAATGCCAAAATTTGGCACAATTTTAAAATGTACCAAATTGTCATTAAACCGTGCCAAAATTTGGCACAGTTTTAAACTATGCCATATTTTTAATATCAAGGTGTGCCAAATTGCTATTTTTGGAGTAGTGGGTAGATGAACCATGGTCGTTGTGACTTGTTTCCTCCGAAAGAGATTGGTCCTTGATGAGCAGAGGCAACAGGCGAGGGACCATGCCGAGTTGTCTCATCGGTAGGAGCGAGTTACCACACAACCTGAAACGCGATAAAGAATAATGAGCTTGCAAAAAATCTTATCAAGTGTGATTTTTCATTATTAAGTCACTAATATAGGTGGTGTTTGAGAAAAATATTAACAAGTGTGTTTTCATTGTTAAGTTACCATTATAGGTGGAGTTTGAGAAAACTCTTAACAAGTGTTTTTCATTGTTAAGTCACAATTATAGGTGGAATTTGAGAAAAATCTTAACAAGTGTATTTTCATTGTTAAGTCACAATTATAGGTGGAATTTGAGAAAAATCTTAACAAGTGTATTTTCATTATTAAGTCACCGTTATTAGTGGAGTTTGAGAAAAATCTTGACAAGTGATTTTTCATTGTTAAGTCACCATTATAGATGAAATTTGAGAAAAATATTAACAAGTGTATTTTCATTGTTAAGTCACCATTATAGGTATAGTTTACGATAAACCTTAACAAGTGTGTTTCCATTGTTAAGTCACCTCGAAGGTGCCAATTTGTGAAGAAACTTATCAAGTGGTTTTCATTGTTAAGGAAGCTATATTTTTCTTCTTATTCTTCGGTTTAACGAGAATCATGATAGGATTTATGCAAAGAAGGGATAAGGCAATAGTTACCTCAGTAATAACTAATTTCAACATCCCTCTGGGTTTCAGCTGAACCTTCAAAAAGAGGGACCTCAGCCCTTGGCGAAGAACCTTCCTCGCGAAAAGGCATAAACGCCAAGATTGGGGAAGATTCCATTGAAGTCATTTGAACTCTAGATATATCAACAACCACGAGGGATGGAGGAACCCTTAGGTGAGAAGATGAACCAACTATAGCCTGAGAAAACCGTGGTGTCCCAAAATAGGAGGGCGGAGTGATACCTGGAGAAAGGTGCAAATAATATCAAAGTGTCAGACGCAAGAAATACCACATAAAAGACGACAAATGCACAAAAAGTGAGCTTACCTCAGTAATGGTAGAAAAAGGGGCAAACCCAGCGACAAACCTCACCAGAGGGAAGTGAAGAAGTGAACCAACAAGAGATGTGGTCAGGTTAGAAGCAACTACAATCTGAAATGCAATAAAATACTAAGAATACAAGACAACCAAGTGGAAAAGATAGCTAAAAGAAAAAAAGCTATTACCTCTGGAGGGCTTAAAGAGACAGGATTAATGTCCAAAGTAACTACTGGCAAGGGAGATTCATTAGAAAAAGCTAGAGGTGTCTTCTCTAGCTGATGGGAGGCTCCAATGGTTTCCATACATGAAAAAGCTTTTCTGGCAGCCTCATCTGCACGTTGAGAGGAAAAACGATGAGAATAGGTCATCCCAATCGTGGGAGAATAGGGAGGAGATGTAACGATCTCAGGAATAATGAAACTTCCTCCCACGAAAGGGCTCAGGGTAGTGAAGGTTTATCTGCTTCACCCTCCTAGAGAGAGAAAAAAATGTTAGAGAATATACCTTACTAAGGAAATTTATAAATTGCTAAGTATTTGAGAACATTACCCTTGCTCTAGAGAAGAGTGGGGTGAAATAATCATAGGCGAAGAAGGCAATAAAGGTACTACAGAAGCTCCTTCAATGGGACCATGCTCAACTTCAGGACTATCATAAAGGGTAATAGTCCCAATGGGATATGAAGGAGTAAAGGTCTTGGGAATAGAGGCAGTAGGTGGTGGTTGCACTTCGTATGCACGTTGCTTCTGCGTTTTGTACCCAAAGTCTTCTTCCTTGCACCAGAACCACTAACAACAAAGGGGACATTAGAACTTCTTCTTCTTGATATGGCCCCCTCAGTTGGATCTACTTGGATTTTAGGAAATTATTCATGGGATGGAAGGGGAGGAGTGTGTCATTGAAACTCACATTGAACCCATTCAAGATCTGTTTGGCATTGTGCCCATATTTCCTCACTTAGATTTGTAGTTATTGAAGGGGGAACGGAGGCAATGTGGGAAGGCATCAACGGGGACTTGGGATTTGGACTTCGATTTTGAGGAAGTCCCACTTTTTAAATCTCTGGATTTTTTGGAAGGGGGTTAAGAAGGACCCTCTCCAGAAGCATCTGCGATAACGACACCTTCTCCGAAGGCTCCTTCGATAAGGTAGTTATTTTCTACACTGGAGCTCTTTTGGGCCTAGGGGCAGCAGTAATGATCAAAGGTCAGTATGGATGTAACTCGGTGGGAGGATCATTAGGGGTTTGACTTAGAGGAAACTCAACTCCCAAAATTTAATTACCTTCGAGACCCAGCTCAAGAGTTGGAAAGTTAAGAACAGGGGCTAAGCAAGTGGGCTTTTGATAAATTCATGAATATTTTCAAACTACATTGGCTAATATTTTATGGCAAAGTGAGAAGTCACAACGCCCTTTCTTGTTATTCTGGGGATGATGATTTAGTCAGCAATCGCCAAGAAAATATAAAAGGCAACCGATGTGGTGTAGAAAGAACATGCCTCAGAGAAAGTAGCCTTAGCATGGGATTCCTAAAAAATAGGGCAAAGAGCCCCTTGATCAAAGCCAAATTGCCGAGAACGATGATTGGGGTTGTAGCGCTCTGAAGTGTATCCCCACTCTGTATAAGAAGGAACATAACTCGAAGTCAAGAGGAACACAACTGCAAATGAAGGATCTTCGTCGATGAGCTCAGCAGATGTGGCTTGAACCATCCTACCTTCATGAGTGAAAAAGGACCAAATTTGGGCAAACGAATCCTCACGATACAGCCTCATCATGAAGTAAATGTTTATTAAAGATGGAGATAAGGTCCTTTCGACTTTGTTTCTTGTGGAAATGAAATAGGCGATGAGGCTTGATGACTTTAGAAACTGGATAAGGTCTTTCGCTGGCTACTATTTCGAAAAAACGTTCATAAAGAAAACTATTCAGGATTATGGTGTTGGTAAAATTATCTAAGTTATAGAGGCCAAGGGAGTGCGCCATGTCTAGATGGGTCCTATCTAACCAGGTATAGAGGGACCCCAAAGCCATTACTGCCAAAGGGAGCTTGAACCCCCTGGTAAAATAAATGAGGATGTTGATGAGATCCCAACGGGGCTGGTTATTGGGTTTTACTAGACAACACAAAGTGAGAAAGGATAATAAGAATGTAAGCTTGTAACTCTATGGGCGTACATTTGCCTTTGCCAAAGCCCAAAGAATTAAGAAGGGGATTGAAAGAAATAATTGATAAAGGGGGCGAATGTAGATTATTAAAAGACCCCATACAGATCTGATCTAACGTTATGTTAGCATTAACTTCATCGGTCTCCAAGGGCTCATCAAAATAGGATGAGGTACTTGTGGGATCAATCCCAAGAAACTCACCGACATCCTTCAATGTGACACTGAATTTCCCCCAAGCAGCTAGAAAGGTATGGGTTGTAACGTTCCAACGTGATACCAACACCTGGAGGGAAGCGTTGTCCTTAGATAAAGTAAACTCACCAAACTAAGTTTCCCAATGAAGCCTAACCTTGGTGTAAACACATACGTAAGTGGACTGCATATAACTATTCCAAACAGCAAAGTGGGACGGGGAACCTCCTGGCCCTTCGAAGTCAATTTGGGAGTAAGGGAAGTCACAGCGGTCAAGACAGAAGGTCATTGTTCCCTCGGGGGATAAGAAACCCGAAGAATCAACTGAGTCATCTTCATCAGCAAGTGTTAATGCCTCACACTTAGCATTTAGAATGACTCTCTTGCACGTAGCACAATAAGCATTATCCTCAACCAAAATCGAAGAACAACGGTAAAAGTGTAGTTTCTCTTGGCATGCCGCCATCAGAGCGATGGTGTCCAAGGGTAACAAAAGAATAAGACATCAATGTTTTTTTATGGCACCAGAAAGGAAACTCCTTGTAAAGAGAAGGATGAGGCTGAAAAGCGACGAAGCAGTAGCTGTAGATGGTGGCAAAGAAAAGATTAAGTAAAAATCAACAATGGCAAAAATATTTTTGTTTTTTTCTTTCTCTTTCCAGCACTCTGAAGAGTTCAATAGCAAATGAAAGAGGAAAAAATTCTAAGTGTTGAAGATATTGAACATTTGGAATCCAAACAGACGGTCGAGTTTACCCACTAAATCACGTGCATAGTCACCCATAATGATTATAAATGGACCCATGGCGAAGTAATGATTTTTGGGGCCTGAAATATATTTGAAACCAAAAAGACCAATTAAAGAAAGTCCTCACGCTGCAAGACCGAACGATGGTACAACTGGTTGAAGATGCATCGGGGAAAATTTTTAACCTTCCAAGATGAAGAGGTTGCTCGCAACATAATTCAAAAAATTCACGATGTCCCCTTGCCATATGTCTAAACGGAGATAATTGTGACTCAGTTATATCGGGGATAATTTTTTCTTTTTTGAACAAGGTGAAATGGGTTGGGACACAACTCAGATGTATTGGGGATAATTTTTAACCTTCCAAGGTACAGAGGTTACTCACAACACAGTTAAAAAAATTCACGATGTCCCTTCTCCATAAGTCTAAACGGAGATAAGCATGACTCAGATACATCGGGGAGAATTTTACAAGTTGAAATGCCGGGAATTTTTTGATTAGAGAAGACGGAGAGAATTCATGTTACTAGGGGAGGTCCTAACAAAAATGGTTAGGATTTAGATGTGACAAAAAGAAGTCCCTAGGAATAATAGATGGTCCACCGAATTGAGAAGTTTTCATGCAGGCATTTCTTACACTCGCAACAAATCTCTACACGAAGGGGAAAATGTATGGGGTTTGAAGGTAATCTCTGAATTAGAGAGATCTTCCCAAATTAATATAACAGACTCAAGATAAGGAAGCAACATGAAGATAGTGAGGAAGCTCATCAAGGCATCTCGGCGAGGAAACATACTGAGAGTGCTCTTCTTTATCTTCCGTTCTTACATAGTCAAATTGTACCTTTTAATTATATTGATTGTAATGATCTAACGATTGTAATATTGAGTGTGAGGTCAAAGGGTACTCACGAAAGACCAAGCCTGGTAGGGCCTGAGAAATCTCACATGCTCTATCGAATGACCTCGCCGTGGAAACTTCAGAGGTACTTGTTTTGGAGGATTGAGAAGTTAGGAAGCATCAAGGCTTGTCTTGACCATCTTATATACACTTGGTAAGACACCAAGAGATATTTTGCCATAGAAACTTGTGCAAAATAACCTTGAGTTCCATCGTATAGTGAGCTTTGGGCCAAACAACCCTCTACCAAATATCACATCTACTTTAGGTGGTATCACTAGCCACCTACCCGCTATCCAATCCGAACTTGAGTAAACCACTGTGGTATTGGGTATGTCAGACGGTTTGGTGAGTCACCTCTGTTATGATAGTTTTCTGACGCACAGTGTATAGGTAAAAGGCATGTCCTGGAATTTAATGATTATGACGTAGGGTGTGCTAATCCATCAGGCATATAATACTTCTGACTTAAAGTGTGAAAGGGAGGTCTTTCACATTAATGTGGACTGAGACATCTCGGAAAGGGTGTGGGTGCTATTTATTGTCCTCACCCACTTATGAGAATAAAGAGTTCTTTCTATAGAGTTTATTGTTGAAGAGAGAGAATATATCGAAGAGAAGTTATTACAAACCAAAGAGTTTACTCACCCACCATTGCCATTTATTGTTAAGCTTTTAATAGCTAACCAGAGGGATATCAAATATTGTTGGTGTGTTGGCTGCCATCCAGGTGTCTCTAGGGTGCTTACTCATCTCTCCCTTTGAATGAGTTGTTTTTGAGTTTCCTTTATAATCACTTGAGTTGTACACGAGATATTTGTAAGTCCAATATGAGTGTTTATTATATACAATATTGTATGTTCATTTGTCTTTATTAAAGAGCACTTGGGTTATAATTTATTACCACGCCTACAGGGGTTACGCCTCTACTGGTATTACTATACTCCCAGGCTTCAAGGGGACTAAAACTAAGATTTATCCATATTAAACTCCCACCATGTACAATTGAGAAATCAATTAACCCACCATGAAAAAAACAAAATCGATGAATAATGAGAAACCAAAATAGACCCACCATGAGTTTAGTTGAGATTTTACTAAAATTATAATGATCATGAATCGACTGACCATGAATTTTTTTTAAAATGATTCAGTTGAGTACCAGAACCGATTCAACTTAACAGTAGCACCAATGACGTCCAAAATTGACGCACCCATTTGTAGAAATCAAACCTTTGAATTGACAGATGTTGCTCTTCGAAACCACGAGCCACAAACTTTGCTTTGAGAACCCATGACCTTTCTTCGAGAAAACTACGATGTAATGGAGCTCCCTCTAAACACAGTTGCTTCAATGGAACCACGATCCACGAACCTTAATTCAACAGAACTGGTCGGGCCTATGCTTCAATTTGATCGTGCATAACACTGATGGGGTATTTCTTCCACATATGGGGTTTCCTCTAATGGTCCATATTATGAGATGGAGTTGTGATAATTCGTGATATGAGGTGTAGTTAGTCCATATTATCGCGTGTAACAGTGATGTGGACATTTGAGCTTAGTTTATGATAAATCGTGATATGAGTTTTTTGTAATTCCATTGGCTTAAAATGATGAGTGGCTGATTGAAAATTATTTTTTTTCGTGTGTGCATAATACGTCTGCTAGAATCACTGCATGATTCGTGCTATTTTTTCGATTTGAATTGAGTTTGTTTAAACATAAAAAAAAGGGTGAAACGTAATGAGTTATTCATTCGAATATTTTTTGGCATCCTATAAATATTTACAAGCGTTATTTTAGGATTTTAAATCTGAACATGATTCATCATTCTCAAATTTATTTACGATACACTTAGAGCATGTGTACGCGATGAACCACACCACCCGAGATACAACAATTATGGTTTGCTATGAGATACAACTATTAGAGTTTACTATGAGATACAACTTCCGAGTTTGCTAATGAATTAATAGCATGATATATATATATATATATATATATATATATATATGCACTATGTTATAATATAAAGCTAAAAATGAGTTATAGGGAGCGTAATGAATCTTCATCTAATTACTTAGTTTTCATAATGTTACTTTATAGTTGGAAACCATGTTAAAACATGACTCTAATAGATGGAGGCCGAGTTTTCAACGAAGTGACATGTCAAAATATATAATACTTTAGCTTCACTATCTTTTTTGGCATGTATGATAACCATTATTTTCCATGACAAAATTTGATTAGCTATCAATTGAAGATAACGTAAACAGTAAATCTGTCACGACAAATTGAAATTTCTTTAGGGTTGAGCAAATAAAATTTTGCTTCATGGAAAATGATGGATAGCATGTCAAATCTTAACATTCTTTGCCCGTGACAAATTTCGAGTATTAGACACATTTAAAAATGAAAAATATAGAATATTCCTCAAGATACTTGTGACACTCCGCCTATTGTAATAAAGGGTGACCAATCCACTACTAAAATAAAACAAGGATCTCAGCCTAGTTCATTCTTAGCATCATTGTCGAAATGAAATTAACTACTAATAACCTATTAAGCCTCGTGTCAAATTTTAAAAAAACTTAACAACTTGACTTGTTAAAAACATTCAACCATTTAAATAACCATTCCATAATGTAAATTAACATTCATCACAAGAATATAATGAATATTGATGACGTAAAATAAATAAAATGACCGAATAACTCTCGATAACTCCAAATATAACCATCCAATTAATAAAGGAAATGATAGAGTAATGTCTCAAAAATAAAGACTTTCTAACTGGGGCGACATGCCCGAAATGAAAACTGAAGTAAACATCCTATCTAGATAGCAATGATAGAAGCATCTAAGTGGATCTCGTGGGCATCCACAATTGCTACATCATCGTTTAACTGGAAGGAAACTAAGCTTGATGTCCATGTGGTTGAGCACCTAAAAGGTTTTGAAAAATATTTTTAATACGGGTCAACGTCCAAAACCATTCTAAAAATATTTGCTAGTATTTAAAATGCAATAATGAATATGCCGTGGAATCATTCATGTCTATCTAGTGCCGCACTCCCATAAGACTACCCTCGCCCATTATCTAATGTGCGTACCTTACGTATGTATTTTAATTTTCTTGTTATGCTACCCCACCTAACTAGTCTAGTCACTTAACATAGCCCAATAAATAAAACTCCATCCCAACCCTATTACACGTATTATACTTTTCCTTATTCTCACTAAGCTATCACATAAGCTATAACATTAAAATTCTCAATTATATTCTTATCATAAATAATGATCATAACTGTACACTAATTATAATTTCAATGTTCATACATTCATTTTATCACACATATACATATAACGCTCTTTTATACGTATATACATAGCATCCCCGAGCTGTCCTCCCAGATGCATTCCCTAGTATGCTATCAGGCTCCAGGTACGTCATGTACCACTCCTAGGCCATAGAGCTAAAATCTCACCACCGATACCAAATTGTAAACACATAAACTGGAGGCGGTCATAGACATAAAATCGTGGGTCATGGCCATACCACATTACCCCACCGGAATCTAAACTCGCATACATTGGTCATGCAACAGTCCTAAAATGACCCAACACCTGCTCGTCACGCCAAGGTGGACTGTGAGAACACACTATATATTGACTCGCTTGAGGTTGTGGGTGAAAATTGAATTTCAGAACCTTATTTTCTATATTAATTGTTTGCTTGGGTAGAATCTGAAAGCGCTAGAGACTTGGAGGTGTGCTTTGTAATTATTTTCATACACGCGTCTCAGCCTTCATCCTGTGCGTACATATGTTGGTTTCATAACGATTGGATTTGTGTTTTCTTATAGACACATAATACATATTCAATCTCAGCCCTTAGATTGGTTTAATCAACGTACTGCATGCGATCTTTCTCAATCTGTGTGAATCCAACCTTATCCAATCAGTAACCTTATAACCCACCGCCTTTGTTAAACCATTGGATCTAAGTCAATCCATTTAGACTTGATCTCACATGTAGGATTGATGTTGATGTTCTCGATCCTTCTATGCTCAGTATAAAAAGGGACCAATTCTCAACATTTTGGAACTTTTGTCACTTCATTATTTTTAAGAGAAAATAGAGAGTAGAGAGGAGAGAAAGAGAAGAGAGAGAAGGGAGAAGAGAGGGAAAGGAAAGAGAGAGATATTAGCAGAAGAAAACCCTAAGTTTTCGTCGTGGTGAAAACCTTCCTCCTAAATCAAAACACTAAACCTAAACAATTTCAAACACTACAAAACCCATCTTATGAGAGTTAGATCCTCCTAGGGTTTCTGTGTTGTTAGTTGTTAGTTGTGTGCTTTTCTTTTTGAAGACCTCTTCAAAAATGTTGATTCTCTCGGAACTCATCTCTAAGGAAGATTTAAGTTTCATTGTTGAAACTGAGTCTTTCTAAAAGAGAACATCTCAAGTTTTATGTTTTTGTTTCTCTTTTTAAATCTGATATCTTAGATCTGATATGTTTCAACTAGTTTTTGAAATAAAAATTTTTAGTTTCAAAAAATAATTTTCAGATCTAGTGAGTTGTGTGTTTTCAATTTTTTATTTCATATTTTATGAAATACTGGTGTACAAAAATAACAGGAACACAAACGAACTCGTGCTAAAGTTTTAAAGCGTTCAGATCTGAAAAATAAGTTTTGGACCAAAACTTATTGAATCAGTCCTTGCGTGTTAAGTCTGAATCTAATTTGATAGAGTAGACTTCTAGTCTAGTTTGGATATACAATTGGAGGTTTACAATTTCAAAAATATTTTCAAAACCCAGAAATTGTATATGACCTTGAACCGTCTTCTGAGCAAAGTATCCCTGAGATCTGTGGTTATATAAAAGATCAAGAATTCTTTGCTTGAGAAATCAAGATTCAAAAATAACTTTCATCTTAGAACGTTTGTAATTTATTAGGAAAGGTTGTATAAATCTTGAGAGGGTGAGTTGCATGTTTGCATGTTGTAACACATCACACACTGTCTCACACGAACACTTAGATACTGTGGTTCTGTTTGAGAATCTTGTATTTGAAAGAGTTATTGGAATTATAATTTAAAGAGAAGGAAATCAAGGGAAAGACAAAGAAGCAGCAAGAAAAGATCAAGTTCCATGTCAGAATACCTTTGGAGTGGAGAATCTCATGTAGGTACATTCTGAACTTAGGTTAGGATCTTTGTGGTTTTCTTACGTGTTGTAACCTGATTTTTATTCTAGTGGATTTTTGTTTTGTGCCGTAGAGGGCACCGTTGATGTTTCCCTTGTTTAAGGGTCTTACCACGCTAAAATTCTTGTGTCTATTTCTTTGAACGTTCTTAATTGTTATTGTGATTGGGACTGCATGGTAATGTTAGTAGATGTTTATTAAAAATTAAACTTAAGGTAATCAACTATCGCATTTATTCCATACATTCAGAAAAAGCTTTTTCAACATATCTTGTGTTTTTCGAAAAGAGTTCTACCCAAAAAGTTTATTCGGAGTTTACTCAAATTATAACTATTTGTTATTAATCTAGTAAACAAATGGCTTTTAGTATTAAGGCCATTTTTCAGACCGCCCACTACATGCAACCTCCAATGATAGCATCTTCAGAGTAGGTATGTTCTCATATATCTCTCTCTCTCACACACACACACACACACACACACACACATATATATATAACTTGCTAATCGTGCATATAGCTCTCATAGCACTAACCCGCCCATTCCGAGTTTACCACAACTCTCGATTTCTCAAGTTTTCACTTACTTATTATAAAATCTTTAATTTCAAGTTTCTGGCCACTATGCTATTCTACCCAAGCCCGTAGCCTAATTCTTCTAGAATTTCTAACCCGATTCCATAATCATTACCCAAGTGCTATACCCCCTAATACACTCATACTCTTTTACCCAGATTTACACCCTGTCTAATCCAACATACTTTCTAATCTCTTTTGTACATTACCAGAAGTTATATTCCATTTATCAGACATTACAACCAAAGAAGAACCCCAAATGGTCCCATAATAACCAAAAAAGGAAAAATTAACCAGCCTGAATCGATTCGCCTGACTAACCGAACTGATTTGGGTGGCGAAACAATTCACCCCTCCCTAGCGAATCGAATCGATTCTGGCCAATAAACCTAAATTATTTTGACGGAATTCATCTCTTTCCCTTCAAGCTTAGGTGTTCCCATCATCATCCAAACCCATACTACGAGTTCTACAGCAATCCCAAACATAATAATACATATTAATACATATAAATCACCCCAAAAGCACTAATTCAATGGGATTATCAATTATCATAAAGGATTATACACTGTATCAACCCTAATTCAAGATTTCAGCAACTATCATTTTAATCATCCAAGCTTGCATCTTTATAGTATCATTCACATCTGATTAAACATGCCATCATATTCAAATCCCCTCTCGATGAATTCATACTCAAAATTCCCCATTTTACATGTTAATCCCACCCAAAATTTGTGTTCCACACCAAATTTATATATGAATGATTGAAACTATACTAATAATTAGAGAAATTTAAATACTTTCCTTATAATTATAGATATCATGAATTCTCCCGTTTGAGTTCCACTTTAGGTAGTGATCTTGTGCCGGAATGAATCACTCCCCCTCCCGAATTATTTCTCTTACTTTTCTTGATTTTTCCTTCTCTTTTATCTCCTCTCTCAAAGCCTTGGTCTTTTGGATGGTGGGATGGCTTCCCACTCCATCCACCTTCCCTAATTATAACCCTAAACTCCACTAATCTCGAAGTTAAGCCAGGCCCAATGTGTAAAATGACCCGAATACCCTTTTACGGGTCCCGTTTAGCCTAAAAGGCCCCAACCCAAATACAACCTCGGGTACCTATTTCTGGTTATCTTAACTCATTCCGGATCATTGGCGCACTCGAAATCACCATCCAAGTTATCTAACATTGATTTTCCATCTCATTCCCAACACGATCATATCCTCTCGTTCAAAATGAGATGCCGTTAAACTCGTCGATTTTACTCATTTACGACGTAATGTAAGATAATATATTTTCATTTACTGATCACACAAGTAAATATAATTTCACATAAATATTAATCTGTTTATTCGCTACTTAATATTTATTTAACTCACTTTATTTCTCAATTTAATTAAATAACCTGCAAACACGTAATTTAAAATGCTAAAAAGTACGGGGTGTTACAATACTATATTTGTCGAGTAACAAAGACCAATGAAAATTTTAATGTTCGTCATGACAAAATTGCCTTTGGGTGTTGGGATGATATATATATCAAGTGAAATTTTGTCATAGCAAAATTTGTCAACTTTTGGTATTAAATGGACCTAAGTGTGAATTAAGAGATGCTAAATAATGTTCGTTTCTAGAAGGAAAAAAAATCAGAGTTAAACAATCACCTATTTATGGGTTAGAGACAAAATAGTCAATAAATCCGAATTTAACTAAATATGTATGTAGAGATATTTTGTTATGATAAAGTGTGTGTGTGCATGTGTCTATACTTATATTAAAAAAAATTGAGGGACACAGGTTGTTTTGTTTTTTGATTACACGGGCAAGGCTTAACAATATAAATTTTCTATTTCTTAATATACTACCTTTAGAGTAATATTAGGGTTACCTTTTTTCTTAATCTTTTTTTTACCCAATTGATGTATCAAACATGCATTGAATAGTGTTTGTAATTTACATATATCCATTTGAAATACCACTCAATGTATATTTAACACATCAACATAGTAAAAAAATAATGAAAAAGCGTTCCCTAGTATTAGTCCTACTTAGGGGTGCTCGTGGTATAGTTAAAACTCGTACTGTACTATTTTGTACCGATAAAAAGTGACAATAGTTACTATTTTTACTTATCGAAAATAGAAACTACTGAAACCGAAATTAACGAATTTTTTGTGGTTTGTTTTGGTCTTCACATAAAAAAAACTAATTTATCGAAATTATCGTACCCAAATTAATTACCTAAACTACCATCCAAAATGCAGTATTGTAACATTGAAAAAAGGATAGGAAATAATCTTATAGTTTATTATTTGGTTAAAGTGAAAATATTGTGATTAATTTGTACATAAATATACAAAGTTGGGGTAAAGTGATTTGAAATAGACACGTAGGCCCTTAAATATATCACTATTCATGGAAAGGATGAATTTTGTTATAAATAGTAAGACAATAATTTTGAGCTGAATTTTTTTCATAGGTTCTTAACATTTAAGGGTACACTTGTAAATTATATAATCTCAAAATAATGTCTTCTACTATTGTAAAGAAATAGGTAAAACAATTGTCGGTGTCAGTTTATAAGAGGTTATAAACTGATAGTTTTTTAACTTATTTTTTTTAAATAGCAAAGCAATTCAATTTTAGTTGAAATTTTTTTGAGTACCCTGATATGTTAAAAATACAAAAAAAAAAAATCAATTCAAAATTATGTTTTTCACTATTTAAAAAAAAAATCCTATGTTAATCAATTTAGAGAATTCTCCTTGAGATGAAATTCTAATATAATTGTATGCATTTGAAAATCAATACAATCCTACATCGAAAAAGACACTAAAATGGATGGGAGTAGCTAATCTTTGAGTAATTCAAGCTTAAGCTTGCATTTTGAGCTTTATAAAGCTATAACATTTTGTAAGCTTTTAGCTTGCATTTTGTTTGGTGAAATATTATTTTGGTCAATTTTTTTGACTAAATAAAAATTATTGTAACCGTTTTTTTAAAATTTAATATTCTGAGTTCGGCTAGCGGTAAAAATGAGGCCTAATGGTGAAAATTCATAATTTAGTGTTATTTTTAATTTTTTGAAGTTATATAAAAAAAACGATTTTATCGCGATTTACTGTAAAATGTATGGTATTTTTTGTTTGAAGTCAAATTATACAGAGTAATATGATTAATAATTTTAATTTTAATATATTAAAATTAATTTGATATTGATATGTTCTAATCCTACCTTTATGTGGTTGTTGGCTTAGAAATGACACTCGATCAACAACAAAATTTATTCACTCTTAAACTACCAAAACCATAACCTCTACCAATTGTCTAACCTACATTCTCGTCATGATATTAATCACCACAGCCCAATATCAGCCAAAAAAAAATTCAATTTGGCGCTAGTGTAGTCATTCAAGAAAATATAACGGGTCCATTTGCTCAGACGTTCTTTTCTCCCACCAATATATTCCCCGTAATAATCAGGGAATTGAAATATTCTTTGAATAAATCTGGGATGATTTATGAGTCAGCTTAAAATTAGTTTTTTTTATACGACTATTAACTCTTTATATGTGTGAAAATTATTTAAAGTAATTATTTAAAATTACTTAAAATTATTTTTTATATGACTATTAACAATATGACCTTATTTAAAAGGTCAAGCTGTTACTTTGCAGTAGAGGTGACAATTTTAGAAACGATAAGAAAATACGACACAGAACGATACGAAATTGATACGATATGTCATGTTTTTTTTACACGAAGTCGTGTCGTGTCATGTTCGTGTCAAAATTATGAGTCGTATTATCATGTCTTGTCGTGTTAATTGTGTTTTTATTCGGGTTATCGTGTCTATTTAGGTTTAATTTAATGTGAAATTTTAAGAAATCGTGTTATTCGTATCGTGTCGTGTTATGTCGCTTTTATTTGGATCGTATTCGTATCAATTAAAAAAAACACGAATTCATGTCGTGTCTAAAAAATTCTTATTGTATCGTATCGTGTCGATGCGAAACACGATTCAAATATACGAATTGCCATCATTATTTTGCATAGTGGTCTTATTAAAAAAAATAGTCTTATATAACATATCACAATGACAAAATTCGGATAAAATTGACTAGACATGTTAATGGGTCGTGTCGAGTCGTGTTCATATCATTTTTTATCGTGTTCGGGTCTTATTAGGTTCGTGTCTAAACGGGTGACTTTTTTATCGTGTGAAAAAATCATATCCAAACTCGACCCGTTATGTTATCGTGTCATGTCGTGTTCACTCGTTAATAGCCGTTAAGATAATGAATTAATTTGAATCGTATACAAGTGACATATAATCTCATTTTTAACCCCAATAGACTCATTAGTTCATTGACATTACTAAATCTCTCATTTAGTAAAATTCATTATGATTAAATTAACATTATGCTACATAAATTATTTATAAGTTCCAAAAGTATATCTTATTTACTTAAATAAATGGGTCATAACGAGTTTTATCGGGGATTAACGGGTGAAGGGGTCAATCCTAACCCGCCCGTTAACTATCGTGTCTTATCGGGTTAACACTGATATGACTCGAACCATTAGGGGTCAACCCATTAATTTATAACTTCGTATCATGTAATCGTGTCGTGCTTCATTTTACCAGGTTTAAAATTGACGTTACCTCACCATCAAATTTGTCACATCAGATTCGGCAAAAAGGTCTATACCGTGATATTTCGTCTGCCGCAGTGCCACATTTAGATTGTTGTGGCAACATTTTATCATATTTTTTTTAATAATACAATAATAATAAAAAACCAAATTATATTGGCCAAGTGTCACGCTCCATCGATCGGTTTGCCATCTACCATTCATTCAGTACATTTTTTTTAATCAAAATCATTTTGTACATTTAAACAATCAAAAAGTTATATGACTATTATTTATCATTATTCATTCACCAAGGGAACATGTGAATTTTGGATGAGTTTTAATTTGTTAACCTACTTTAAAAAGTGAATTGTTGTGATTCTTTTGCATAATTAATTGAAATATTAAAATGATAGATAAGTGGGTACATTCGATTTGACTAATTTTGCTATTTCAATCAATAATGTGAGAGAGTCGCTATTTAATAGTACAAATTTAAAATGTAACAAGTTATCATCATTTATGTATTATTTCTCGTAGAGAATTTTCATGACCTAAAATACACATTTTAGGGTCTTGTTCTCTCCCAATAGTCTCACCTTCCATCTATTAAGGTTGTCATATAATTATTTTCACATAGTGCATCTTATACTTTTATACATTTTTAGTGTCAAATTAGCCCCCAAACTTAATAAGACTCTTCCGCCACCGTGGTTGTTAATTTAGACAAAGATAAGTCATATACCAAGCACATGACCTTTTTTTCTTTTGTGTGGGGTGGGTGGGGAAGGGGAAGGGGGTGGGGTGGGGAGGGGGTTGTAAATAGAAAATCCCATTTTCCAAGTAAAACAACACTGCCTTATCTTCATCTCATTCTTCGGAACATCCTCCCTACCCACCCATCTCCTTTTTTCTCAAAATCCTCCCATACCCACACTCCGACGAAATCCTCCCCCACACCCATACCTCCTTCTCGAGAGAAACACACACCCCCTACCCACCCACGACTACACACATACCTCCCCACCTACAAATGATCATTTCCGGTGACATAATCTTTGTATCTACGGCAACACAATTCACTCCCCTATTTTTTTTTCTTGAGAACCCCTCCCTTTGATTTGGCGGCAAAAACCCACTCCCTCTACCATCGATTTTTCGGCGAGACCCCCTACCCCTGCCACTAAGATTTTAGCCAAACCTCCCTCGATTGTCTCTGTATTTCTCATCTAAATTGTACTCAACTCATTCTCAAAAAAGGGAGAAGGGATGAGTTTATTACAGTTTATCGAGGAAGATCTAGAGCGGACCTTAAAGAAATGATCAAAAAACGGATCAATTATTTAAAATACTAAAAAATGAATTTTCCAACAAATCTTGGTGAGATAATCTTCGCAATAAGAATATCAGTTGCAAATAATTTCATCAAAAAATTCAATCAGAAAGTGGGTAAGATTTTTTTATTAAAGTGTCAACGGTCCAGAATGCACATATTTGTAAATTTTATACTTCACCCACTTTTTGTAACAATCCTTATTTTCTCTCGTAAACGCTGGTCAGGTATGATACGCTGAAGATAGGGATTTCTTGTTAAATAATATCATCCTTTGCACAAATGCAAAAATAAATAATTATGTTTCTATAAAGCCCACATTTCTAAATGTTAAGAATAAATCCATAATAATTAAATAGATCCAACCAAACTACCACAATTGAAATAATAAATCCAACCAATGTAGCAGAATTCTCAACCAACATAAAGTAAAAAAGCCTCGGGCTTATGCCCTTACAAATGTTCCAAATAAATAAATAATTACAGTAGGGAAAGCATCTATGCTAGAATCAACTGATCTGAAACTGAAGAGCAAGTGAGACTGCAAGACCACTATAGCACAATCCAGCTATCCTTGTCTAGGAGGAGCACCAGCATCGGGGGGGGGGGGGGAGGCATTTAAATTTGGGTCAGAGCTCGAGGTGTGCAATAATTAACTTAATTAATTTATTATGCAATAATACAGTCAATGCAAAATAAATATTTTCCCATTCGTCACTCACATGCGTATAATACCTCACCCCTCGTCAAAGTGTGATATCATTCACATCCCAATACCTCCCAAGTAATGATTATGACATCGTTTCAAATCTATAAAAGATGGATATATCGATAATTAAATGTTTAAATGTAATCACTACATTTAATTGTCAACACCCATTTATCCCAGTCTCATAAGTTTCACATATAAGGCATAAACATCTATTATGAATTATAGGGTCAAAATATTATTATTGTCCACATTCATAGACAGTTAAATTTATTTCATTCAAGTCCGGGTAATTATTCATATATGTCCTTTCATATATTCGACACACAAAGGCATCTACCGTTGGTGTCTAATTCGTACTCTATCGGCAAGTCCGGAGGAATCTCTTATACTATGCGAACATAACAAAACCTACATAAATTGGGGGAGGTTCCTACGCAGGATACTTATTCACGGTGCATACCTAGAGGTGACACAAGTTGGGTTAGCGACAACACCCAACTCTCGTAGAAGTCGACTCCACGTAGTACCTATGTGATCTATACAAAATCAAACCAACCTGTGTCGATGTGTGGTACGCGGCCTGAACGCACGATCCCCTGAGCCGATAGGACAGTCTACGAATATTGGTATGTCCACACAAATACATAATAGTACATATTATTATCTCATATAATATGTATAGGTAATTACTCCATAATTACCATAAAAAGCCCAACTAAAGTCCACAATATTTTTAAAAGAGGGAGAAGGGATGAGTTTATTACAGTTTATCGAGGAAGATCTGGAGCGGACCTTAAAGATATGATCAAAAAACGGATCAATTATTTAAAAAACTAAAAAAATGAATTTTCCAACAAAACTTGGTGAGATAATTTTCACAATTAGAATATCAGTTGCAAATAATTTCATCAAACAATTCAACCAGAAAGTGGGTAAATTTTTTTATTAAAGTTTCAATGGTCCAGAATGCACATATTTGTAAATTTTATATTTCACCCACTTTTATAACAACCCCTATTTTCTCACGTAAACGCTGACCAGGTATGATACGTCGAAGATTGGGATTACTTGTTAATTAATATCATCCTTTGCACAAATGCAAATATAAATAATTATTTCTCTAAAAAGCTCACATTTCTAAATGTTAAGAATAAATCCATAATAATTAAATAAATGCAACCAAACTACCACAAATTAAATAATAAATCCAACCAATGTGGCAGAATTCTCAACCAACATAAAGTAAAAAAGTCTCGGGCTTTTGCCCTTACAAATGTTCCAAATAAATAAATAATTACAGCAGGAAAAGCATCTATGCTTGAATCAACTGATCTGAAACTGAAGAGCAAATGTGCTGCAAGACCGCTATACCACAATCCAATTATTCCTGTCTAGGAGCACCTGCATCGGGGGGGGGGGGGGGGGGGGGGCATTTAAATTTAGATCAGAGCTCGAGGTGTGAAAGAATTAACTTAATTAATTTGTTATGCAATAATACAGTCGATGCAAAATAAATATTCCTCCATTCGTCACTCACAGGCGTATAATGTGTCACCCCTCATCTAAGTGTGATATCATTCGCATCCCAATACCTCCCAAGTAATGATTATGACATCGTTTCAAATCTATAAAAGATGGATATATTGATAATTAAATATTTAAATGTAATCATTACGTTTAATTGTCAACATCCATTTATTCGAGTCTCATAAGTTTCACATATAAGGCATAAACATCTATTATGAATTATAGGGTCAAAATATTATTATTGTCCACATTCATAGACAGTTAAGTTTATTTCATTCAAGTACGGGTAATTATTCATAAATGTCCGTTCATATATTCGACACATAAAGGCATCTACCGTTGGTGCCTAATTCGTGCTCTATCGGCAACTCCAGAGAAATCTCTTATACTACGCAAACATCACAAAACCTACATAAATTGGGGGAGGTCCCTACGCAGGATACTTATTCACGATGCATACCAAGAGGTGACACAAGTTGGGTTAGCGACAACACCCACCTCTCGTAGAAGTCGCCTCCACGTAGTACCTATGTGATCTATACAACATCAAGCCAACCCGTGTCGATGTGTGGTACGCGGCCCGAATGCATGATCCCCCGAGCCGATAGGACAGTCCACGAATATTGGTATGTCCACACAAATACAGAATAGTACATATTATTATCTCATATAATATGTATAGGTAATTACCATAAAAAGCCCAACTAAAGCCCACAATATTTTCATTTATTAATAATTTACCATCTAATAAATTATAAATCTTATTCCATAAAATAATTACTTAACCATCTAGTTAATTTTAATTATTACCAATTAAATGTGCAAATATCATTTCTCAATTAATTAATTAAAGTTTCCCTCTTTAATTTCTCTTTTACTCGTGTTCAGTAAACCAACCATATTTGAGTAAGCCAAATAAAGTTCAGTAAGCTAAACTAAGCCCAGGCCCAAGCATAAAAAGAACGAAGAGCTAAAAATTTCATCACGTCACTCGAATAACAGTGAGCTCGTTCGCGCGACATAACATGTCGTTCGAACGACCCACGAAGTCGTTTGAGCGACCTGACATCTTCTACCTCATGGTGGTTCACCAAATTCTCCTTTCCAAATTTAACTTCCAACCGAGAACAGATTCCTATGAAACCCAAAAAATTATTTATATAGAAACCAACTTCTACATCAAAAATCAACCCAAAATCCATGGATTTAAATCCACAATTTTATATCTGCTCAAGGCTTATATGATTGGAATGTTTTCCAATTTCCACCCATTATTTAATTTACCATAAAGGGTTATTTTTCATGGAATCTACGTCCAATTTCAGTCCAAAAATTTACAGAGACATCCTCTACATCAATTAGTTAAATATCTCAAATTTAACTATCAAAACCCTACAGATTCTACCATCAATTTCTGATTTATGACACCTAATTTCTGGGACAATTTCTACATGAAATTCAGTCCTCTATATGCATTGCTCATCATCAAATCAACCATATTCAAACCCAAATCCAAGAAATTCAAGGGACAATTATAATGCATCAAGAAATATACTGAAAACGCAAAGTAAGTAAGATAATTCTTGCCTTGATGATTCGTACAAGAAAGTCTTTTGAAATCCCTTTGGTTTTTCCTTGGTTCCTTTATCTTTTTCCTCTCTTTTGGCCCTTCTCCTTTCTTCTCTCGTTAACTGTTATTTTAGGTTTTCTGGAATGATAGTGGAGGAGTGGTTTACCCCCACTTAACCACTAATCAACGACTAATCCCGGGTTGGGCCCAATTTTTGGACCCCAAAACGGACCCGAATCCATAATCCGACCAGCACAAAAGTTCCCCAACCTATATACTATTGATCGTGGACTATTTTTAAAAGCCTAAATCATATAAACGAGCCCATCTGTGTCTCGAAATAACTCGCGAATTATTTATGTCAATAATAAGTACTTTTAATTTGTGTCACACATTGATTCTGTACTTTTCGTACGATACATTCAGTTGCTACATTTATACACATAAAATCAATCATACACAAAATATAACGAAATAACAAATTTCAACTATGGAATTATTAAATTAAAATATTTAATTAAGTCCAAATTCTGCAATTATTTATTTATTCCAAAAATATTATTTCATCATTTATTTTAGAAGCAAAATACGGGGTATTACACTTTTCAGATAAATTTTTGATGAAATTATTTGTAGATGATCTCCGTATTGTGAAGATTATCTCCACTAAGTTGGGTTGAAAATTTTATATTTTAATATTTTAAATAATTGGTCCATTTTTTTATCATTTATTTAAGGCGTGTGTGTGTGTGTGTGTGTGTGTGTGCGTGCGTGCGTGCGTGTGTGTGTGTATATATATATATATATATATATATATATTGAAAGCCCATCTCTCGAATCAGAGAACTGAAACTAGGAAGTTGCTGAACCATATAGAGATTCAGTAATGAATATGATGTGGATCCGTTCCAAAGTCCCTAATTTAAAATATAGTGTGAGGGGGACAAAGATTCCATTTCTAAGTACCATCCTTCGCCTCAAGGCGTTCTTTTTTCCAGGAATCTGTCAATCAGAGGAGCGCAACCAAGTTTCAAACCACAATCTATATTATTCTTAGCATCGACCGTAATTAACATTCATATAATGAACCACATTTGAATTAAAACTAGATTAAATTAAATGATGGCAATGAATAATTAAATCAACATCCGCATCCAATAAAATAAAAACCCATATGAACAAATACTGTCTTGACTAATAAATAAAAATAACTCCGAGCTTATGCCCTTATAATAATCCAAAATAAGTAAAGACAGGAAGAAGTATCAACCTAAGCTAGAATCAATATATAAATCTTCGAGAAGAAACTCGTGATAGCAAATCTAACATTCTTTCAGTCCCGCTATCCCCGTTTAAACAAATCTGGGTGTGGGGAGGGGGGGGGGGAGGGGAAATATTTATAATTTTGGGTCAGCGCCCTAAAGTATATGATTCGTATCGAATATTGCATATTTTCGCCCTATATCTTTATGCATTCTAGCACTTATACGGTCCTAAATGCCTATATCTATTCTGATTAACTAGACAACCTCGTATTTGGATATATAAATGCTTTATAGGGGTTAATCGTGCTTTTGTAGGTATTGGATCGCTAAAAATGAGGATCCGTTGCATTTCGGAGAATTTCTATCACCGGACGCTACTTCAAGGGAATTTAAGTCAATTCACACTTCATCTCTGGCTCATGGAATTTCCATGTATGTGTAGTTCCTTGAGTTAGCATCGCGTGGCAGTAAACGACACATCGTTTCGAGTTCGGACGAAAAAGTTATGGCCATTTTCGTAATGAACCTTTCCTCCCATGTGAAGACCAAAGGATTGCAAAAAAACAGAGTACCGCTCCGCTACGCTTCTGATGGCGGTCGACCGCATATTGGAGTTTTTCCTTAGTTCGAAGAGAGTGTGGCTTAAGTTAAAAGCGCGGTCGATCGCGCCTCTGCGATCGGTCGACCGCGATCACCTGATATTTACCACTTTTTTCTTTTCTTTTCTTTTTCCTTTTTCTTTTAATGTTTATTCTAGGGGTGGACAAAAAAAAGATCGACCCGATTGGATCGAATCGGACCGGACCCACTTTTATAGGCTTTTTTATAAATCGGTCCTAATTCGGTCCTAAATTAAGAGACCCGAATATATTCGGTCCGGTCTAAAATATCCATTTTCAATTCGGTCTTAGGACCGGACCGTTTATTTTAATATCATATAATATATATTAATTTTAGATAAATATAAATATATATGTTTGTTTAGTAAATAACAAAACCCTAAAAAAACACTAACATAAGACTTGTAGCTCTCGGTTGCACGCTCCTCATTTTATTTTTCTAAACGTTTCCTCTCTCACTTTCACTTGCTCTCTCTAGAGCACCTCAACTCTGGCTTGAAAGCCATAAATGGAAATGACGAGTGAAGATCCGGCGACTAAAGATCCGGTATATGTTTTTTTCTTGATTTCTTGGCACCTCAACTCTGATTTTTTCTTGATTTCTTGATCCGGCGACTAAATACTTTTCTGATTGTTTTGATTTCTTGATTTCTTGAAAACATACGACTCTGATTGTTTGTTTGTTTTGACTAAAGATCTATTGTTCTTGTTTGTTTGTTTCAATAAATATCTGGTATATGTTTGTTTTGACTAAAGATCTGTTGTTCTTGAACACAAACTAGTGCTGATATTTTTATGCTGTGATTTTTGTCAACTAATATTATGTTGTGATTTTAGCTTAGGAAATGATTTTATGCTATGATTTTTTATCAACTAATATTATGTTTGAAAAATACGACTCTGATTTTAGGAAATGATTTTATGCTATGATTTTTATCACTCAACTAATATTTTTATCAATGATATAATATCCTGATTCATATATGTTATGCTCTGGTTATACATAATATTTGTATAACTTCATATTTGTTTATTTGTTGTGAAATAACTGCTTGTCAAAACAACACCTATATCATAGAACATCAAAAAATTTACAAGTTTTTATTGAAAAGAAGTAAAGAAATGTAAATGTGGATCGATTATTAACCTAACCGGACCGAAAATAGCCTAGATCGAATAAATAGGCTAAACCGATTAAATCGGTCCGAATTCGGTCTTCTCAAATATAAGACCAAATGATTCGGTCCGGCACCTAAAATGGCCAAAAACCGAACTGGACCGGACCACGCCCGCCCCTAGTTTATTCCAACTTACTTATAAACCAATTTTGGTTTTTATTTTCATTATCTTACATTTTACATTAGGTTTAGGGTTTGTAAGGAGATTTGTCCCTTCTCCATTTCCTTGGGGTGTTTTGCCCATTATTTGTAAGTTAATATACTATTCATTCATCTTCTTTGTTGTATTTTGCTTGTTTCAGATTTATTTCCATTATTGTCATTAATTTTCCTTGCCTAGATTAACTTGTATTTAATTTATTTATTGCTTTCATAATTAGGTTTACTTGATTTCTTTTAATACATGTCATTTACCATGCTTTGTATCTAATTTAGTCTAGGCTGTGTTGGATTTAACTCACCTATGGGTTGATGTGTTGCTTTGCTTTGGTGATGGAGTTTACGGGTTTATTTCGAGTGTGTTGTCCAAGTTATTGTGCCCAGGAGATTTAACGGGGTATATTATGTATGCTCAATATTTACGACCTTGCATGCATAATTTTTGGGGTATTTGTTAACGCTAAAATTCTATTAGACTTTTATGCGAATTTAGGGGTGTGACAACTCTTGATTTAATTAACTGTCGAAACGAGACATAATCTTAATAACTCTTGAACCCATGTAACCATTTTAGACTAATTAACTTGGGTGAGGGATATTCGACGCAACCTATAGTTTTTATTCTCGTTGTTAATCTAGTTTAATTTACACTCGCCTAGTATAAGTTTTTCCTTTTTGCATCATTTGCTTTTATTTATATTTATCTTTTACACTTTTATTTAGAAGTATTAAACTAATTAAATTCTAGCAACTCGTCTCTGTGGATTTTTTGATACCCGAACTTGGCCGCTATACTCCCTTTTTTAGTGAAGTCATAAGTTTAGGTTTTTGTATTAAGGCGGTGAACGGAAAATAACGATCAACATTTGACACGTGCTACTTTTCATCCTTAATCAAAATGGCGCCATTGCCAGGGACTTGATGTTTTAGAATTTATTTGATTTAGTATTTCGTAATATTTTCTTTCTATTTGTATTTTTTGCCTAACATTTTTGTAGGACTTCTACATTTTAGCGCTAAGAAACGCTTGAATTTTTCGCGCGCACGTCTACTTTGTGGAATTCGCCACTTCGAGCCTTTTTTGGGGGTAAGCATATCTTATTCCAATCCTTTCGGTAATCATTATGATAATTCACAAAATCCTTGCAAACCTTTGACTTTTGCTCAATACTTAGAGTCCTAAAAAATTGCAAATTCAAAAATGACTTTGGGCGAGTATTACAAAAGCCAAGCTTTGTAGTGCGTGTATTTTGAGGAGGAGGATAACGATTTTGGGCCTCTAATTCCTTATAATAGGAATTTTGAAACAAATTGCAATAGCTTTCAAAATTCTTATAATAATGAGTTAAAGTATAGTTCCAATAATAATTTCCAAACTTCTCATTTTCAAGAATCCGCACCTCGGCCAATGACTTTCGGTGTGGGCTTGCGCATGCTTGAAAATAAGAAACTTGAAAACCGTTATCGAGAAGAAAATCGTTTGTAGGAGCATGAATTGGATTTATTATTTGAATCCGATGAAGATTTTTCTTCCGAGACTTTTGAAGTCGAGGAATGTTTTGAACCAAATGAGGACTTTGCGCCTACTTTGGAACAAACCATTCTTGACTTCGCCCATATTGTAATCGAGAATGAAAGCGAGGATGAAATGGGCGTAGTATCCATTTGCAATGAAACGATTTCTTCTTTGGCCCCCAAAGAAAAATATTCCATTGAAAATGATCTTATTTCCTTTGAAACTCAATCTTCAAGCGATAATGACTCATCTCTTGAGTTTGAATTTCTTTCACCCCCCTTTTCATTCTCCGTTATCACACTGTCACAAGTTCCCGATGAATCGGTGCCAAACTTTAAAACGTTTAACCCTTTCACCGACGAGGAGTACTTGCTCGAGTTTATCTCCATGAAGACATCTTTGCCTCCTTGTGCGCTCCTCCCATTCTAATTTTAAAATACTAGGGAGAAAATTCAGTTTTTTTTGGACCTCTTGTGTTTTTGTCACCCATCTTATCCAAATCCCCCATCCTCCCTTCAAAAATTTTAATTGGGAATGGTTCATTTCTTTCGCCTCACACATGCCTTCCGTTGTTCAAACAGAATTATTATTTTACGAGAGGCATTCATGAAAGGGAGGGTCCCCTATGGATCTTTCAAAATCAAATCGTGTTCCACTTCAAGTGTATAGTTAGTGTGTAGTCTAAATTGTAGGTTGTAAATAGTTAGTTTTATTTTTCATATTTTTCTTTATTTTTACTTATAGTCTAGTGTAATTAGTTAAAAAATTTATTCTTTCTTTTTATTATGCTTTGGTACTAACGAGTTTTTTAGAATCATTGGACTTATACTTTCACGATATCGCTCCAGTGTGGGTAATATCACTGTTTTCCTCTCTTTAACTTGGTTCTTAATTCACATTGAGGACAATGGCAGGTTTGAAGTTAGGGGGTATGGGATATTCTATCCATTCATTGGTAGTTTCTTTGATTTGATTACATGTTAGTTACTAAGTATGCTTTCTTAGAAAAATTTCAAAAAGATTTTCTTTTTTTTTCTCCTTTTTTGGGCATTTTGCCTTTGTTTCCGATGAGAAATTTCAATAATTGCCCGATCCAATTGACAACCCAATGATGCATGTTCTCGATTTTAGAAGTTATTAGACTTTATTCCTAATTATTGATATTATGAATAACTTGATGAATTAAACTTTAATCCCAAGAGCACATGCATTTTTCTTGTTTTATTAATTTAGTTTAAGATTTTTATAACTCGGTAATCTTTTGTTGCATTGTATATACTTACAACGAGTAAGCTTTGTACCTTTCATCGTTTGTGAGTGTATACACTGTTTTTTCCTATATGAAAACATTAGAGTCGTTGGTAATCTCTCTATTCTTTCATTTGATCGTTCATTAATTGAGTTCATATATAAAATGTATTACTTGAGCATGATTTTCAAAGTTTATTTTGACTCGAGAATTGCATAAACTTTTGGAAATGATCATAGGCAATCTTTGTTATATCACCCATATTAGCCTTGACCTCACCTTATATGTTTACCCTCGTCGGCCCCTTTGAGCCTAAATATTAGCCTTTCGTTTCATTACCCCAAATCCCATAACTAACTCCTAATTGGAGTTTTAAACCATACATATTACCTTCCATGACTTTGTTTGGAATGTTGCTTGGGATTAAATAATGTTTTTGTTTTGTGGTTGCAATTTAGGCATATGAGAGTGTGAAAAGTAAAGAAAGAGTAGTGAAAAAGAAAAGAGAAAAAAGAAAACAAAAGACAAAAATGAGAAAAAGAAGAAAAGAAAAGAAAAGAAAAGAAAAAGAAAGTTGTATATTGTGTATTTAGTGTTCAATAAGCTTTGTTTACTCTCCCGATTGTTATATTCAATGCCTTTTATGGAAGTTATTTTCCAATTTTTGAAATTTCCCGCATTTTTCCATTATCCTGAGTTTTCATTTCATAACACTTTGAATCTGTACATACATATCCTTCGTTTCGTACCCTAGCCTAGTCAACATTACAACCCTATACAAGTCCTATGTGATATTAGGGTGCATTTAATATAAAAGTTGAAATAGTTTTAATAATCTGTGAAAATGCATTTCGCCTCCTTTTAATGTGCGGTATCTTTCATTCAGATTACAATTTTTAATTTCATATATAGCGTTCTTCATTTGTGACATGTGGGCGGCCTAGTTTTCATTTACGTTTACTCTTTATGCCCGCATGTTCCATGTGTTAACTCCCTGCTTTGAGTGAATTCACTTGATGAGTGTAATGCCCTTGAGGATTGAATAAATGCTTGCTTTATTTAGTATTCAGTTTATTTAAATTTTTGCCAAATCACACTTTGCATGTGCTCGCTCCCCTCCCACATTTTAAGGTTTCAATTATGTGAGGTGCATTCTATAATGTTTAATGAAATGGACTTTCATTTGAATTCTTTCATTGGGCTAATAATGCATATGAAATCTTTTTTGTTGTTGTTGAGATTTTTTCATGTTGGGTTGGGCTTATTTTGAGGAAACTATTTGATTTTTGTGGGCTTCATCCCTGAAAATCCTCACAAGATGACACTCGTCCACTAGGGTAACCTAGGGGTTTAACGTCTTATTTCATACACTAAATGCAATCGTGTTCCCTACGAAGGTGACATTTATATTTCGATGCAAATATATACGTCTTTTGCTGCCCTCTCTGGACAGGTTTTGTTTGTTTCATCACTGGGACTAGCAACGTCTAAGTTAGGGGGTGTGATTCGTATCGAATATTGCATATTTTCGCCCTATATCTTTATGCAATCTAGCAATTTTACGGGTCCTAAATGCCTATATTTATGCTCATTAACCAGACAACCACGTATTTGGATATGTACATGCTTTGCAGGGGTTAATCGTGCTTTTGTAGGTATTGGATCGCAAAAGGTGAGGATCCGTTGCATTTCGAAGAAGTTCCATCACCGGACGCTACTTCAAGGGCCTTTAAGTCAATTCACATTTCATCTCCAGCTCATGGAATTTCCACAAATGCGTAGTTCGTTGAGTTAGCATCGCGTGGTCTTAAGCGGCACATCATTTCCAGTTCGGAGGAAGAAGTTATGGCCATTTCTGTAATGAACCTTTCCTCCCATGTGAAGACCAAATGATTGCAAAAAATAGAGTACCGGTAAACCACGCTTCTGATGACGGTCGATCGCGTATTGGAGTTTTACCTTGGTTCGGATAAAGTGTGGCTTAACTTAAAAGCGCGGTCTACCGCGTCTCTGCGACCGATCGACCGCGATCACAAGATATTTGCCACTTTTCCCTTTTCTTTTCTTTTTCCTTTTTCTTTTAATGTTTATTCCAACTTACTATATAAACCAATTTTGGTTTTTGTTTTCATTATCTTACATTTTACATTAGGTTTAGGGTTTGTAAGGAGATTTGGCCCTTCTCCATTTTCTTTGGGTGTTTTGCCCATTGTTTGTAAGTTAATATACTATTCATTCATTTTCTTTGTTGTAGTTTACTTGTTTTAGCTTTATTTCCATTAATTTCCCTTGCCTAGATTAACTTGTATTTCATTTATTTATTGCTTCCAAAATTAGGTTTACTTGTTTTCTTTTAATACATGTAATTTATCATGATTTCTAGCTAATTTAGTCTAGGATGTACTGTAGTATCCCGCCTAATTAAATACCGGGTGATCAGTCCTTTATTAAATTAACATCAAGGTGAACGGTTGGTTCATTCTCAGCATCACTGTCGTAAAATAATATTTCCAATTTGAACACCCTAAATAATTAAGCTAAGTGTCAAAGCCATTTAAAACCTCATTTTTCCTTTGTTAAGTACCAATATAAATTATTTTAATAATAACAGTTTGAGAGTCACATAAATAAAAGGATAACAATAACTACACTACCATTTAAACCATCTAGATAAACCAAACCAAGTTATGAACTATAAATGAAATCATCCTGACAATAGTTAACTCCCAAGGAGTATTGAATATCGAAAATATAAATGAACATAAATCTTTGACAAGATCTAAACGGAATAGGATATCGGGCGACACATGCCCTAACTATGAAGATCTAAAGTAGGAACTGATTCAATGACGAAGTCATCTAAAGCAAGGGCTTGCACCTCCCACATAAGCTGCAGCACGTCCAATCCAAAGAACCTAAGCATGATGCCCCTGTGGCTGGGCACCTGTAATACATACATATATATACAAGAGAGAAAGAAATGACAGAAAAGGGGTAAGAGCCCGAGTGTAAAACAGTTTTAAAAATAGTTTAGCAAGTATTTAAAATGCTTACCGACTAATATCACAACCATGTTAGTATGCGACACTCTCTTGAGAATCTTCACCTCTCATCTAGTGTGCACCCCTAACCTACCTCTAGGACATCCTAGTTATAGTTCCCAAGCTAACTAGATTAACCACATGTATCCATTCTTTATAGCCCAAATTATTCCCACGTATTAACCTTATAATACATATAATGATGTTATAAACATATATATATCCATTTAGATTCAACATGGATAAGTCCCTTATTAATTCAATTCAACTAAGTGTTTTCATACATAACTATCCTACATTTTTACTTTATCCACATAGTAGATATCATTACACACACACACACACACATACACACACACACACATACACATATATATATATATATATATATATATATTCACTATATTATATATATGTTATACTGCACCTCGAGACACAGCTGCGGTGCTGTATTACTCTGCTATCTTGTCCCAATACATCACGTCGTTGTATATGGGACTATAGGTTCGGTAAAGATTCCTCGAACCACAAATATCAACACAAAAATTGGAGGCGAACATAGTTCTCATACCCACGGGTCATGCACATACCTACATTCCCATAGTCAGCGGACTTATCAACTCACCGATAAGTCTATCATAGTCCTATGTTCTCGAGCGACAAATCAAAAATCCCATGGATTCATCAAGTATTGACTGCCCTCACGCGCAAACCTCCCGTCGATAGCAAGTAAGCTAGGTATGTCATACACAGATACATAATATATGCACAATCACAAACTCATACATATAAATATTCATTTTTTCCAAATAAGGTTTGCCCACGACCCATAATTTTTATTATCCATTCTCAACACAAATTTTACTCAATTATTTCTCATAACGGATTCGTCTCTTTTATTCTCATTTATTATTTACTTCGTTCTTACTTCTCATCTCTTGAAGTATTCTTTCTCAGTAAGAATAAATTTCAGTAGGTATACCCTCACTTACCTTCTACTATAAATCTTTCGCGAGTCTCAATCTTTTAGTAAACGTACGCACAATTCCCAATGTATAAATAACTCCCCGTTAACCCAAAATTTCCTCTTATTTTAATTTCACTCAATGAAGTCTACTTAGACCCTATTGGTACTCTTCATAACCCATTATACTCTATCAATTATGATCAAGGGTTCCTACGCATTTTAACGGGATTGAACAGAAAGGAGAAAAATATGTAGTTTTCCAGGAGGGGTCGTTCGATCGATGTTCTTGAGTCGATCGATCGATCAAGCAGTTCTTGCCCAGTTTTCTGCAATACTCAACCTACAGGTTCAACCATTTTAACCCCTCCAAACCTCTATAATCTTATCTCAAACTCCCATCAAAGTAATCCAAGTGTATTAGCAATGTACATAAACAAGTTCTAACGTAACGACATCAATAAATCCTCAACGAATCAATCAAAAAGGGGTTTAATCTCAAATCTCTTTATAAAACCAAATTTTGCATGAATAATCACCACCCTCTATTTTAATAAAGATTTTCTTCCCAAATATCATAATAAATTCATGGGTAATCCTCTACATATGATTAAGATTTTAGATTACATGGGTTCTCCCTACAACACATATAAATTCTCTTCCAAAATATATAATTCTTCAATTAAAATATATTATTTTCATTCCTAGACTAACATGGAAGGTATATTAACTTGGAATTTAGCAAGATAGATACTTGCTTGGTATTCAAGGATATGATTTGTTGATGAAAATTATATGGATGCGTTCCTCGTCATGCGATCTATGTTTTGGTGGTGGTGGCGGTGCAATCGGGTGAATTCTAGGCCTTGGATTGCTTGAAAAACTCTACACCTTCTTCTAAAATCTCTTCACCTTCTTCTCTAATCACTTAACCTTCTTCTCTAATGGATGGCTGAGGCTTTGTGTTTGTTAACCCCAAGAGACAACTCTAAATGGCTAATAAATACTAAGAAAATTCGTGGGTTTAATTACCCAAAAATACAAAATGTTTAAAATACCCTCCTGGGATGTCAATTAGGCCTAAAAATTCCCCGAGACCCAAAGTAAACCCCCGAATACACTTTTCTGACTATCTCGACCCTTTCGAACACTTTGGCGCACTCAAAACGACTATACGAATGACTTATAATTTATTCGCTTTAATAATAATAATTAAAATCCTGACACGACAGCCGCGACCCGAATTAAATTTCCATAATTGCCATTTTATTCACTCGTGACAATTTTAATAAAATCAATCTCATATATTACTTTACTCATCTAGTAATATTCAACAAATTTCCAATAATTACTAACTCACATCATGCTAGTAAATATTAAAAAAAAAATTCCGGATTAATATTAAATTAATACATCAAATTAAATTTAATAAATCCCTAATTTTAAAAGCCATAAAAATACGGGGTATTACATACTTCTACCTTAATAACGGAATTTCATCCCGAAATTCGGAAAAATAAAGCGTAACTGGTAAGGACAACTCCGGGCATTAATCTCACATCTCATGTAATTTCCGTCGTACCACCCATACAGTACATTACCGAATACCCCCACTAATGTTATACTCCAAGCCGTACCATTTAGTTTAAATTATCTTGAGTTAAACTTTACCCAATCCATACTATACCATCCTCATGGAAAAATTTTAGGGAGTAACGATCCTAAGTCATCAAAGAACTAAATCTGGAAGTCACAACTTCTACTTTCATTAACCTCAAGAATACTTAATGTGTCACAAATATGGTGTAGACACCTCATTCTATTACCCACCAACTCTTCTTAGGTCCCTATTACCTCCACTCATCACCGCAAGCCCAAGTTATGTCCCGGGCACTAACTTGAAACCCATCGGGCACTCCCCGGCTCAGTTTGACCAAAAGTCACACTCTTCATCTCGATCGAGACTCAATGAATCTTTGAAGGGTACTAAATACCCTTTATAACGGTCCGTCCCATGCGCGATTCCGACTTACCATGCGGACGAACGATCTGTTTGCGTCCGAAACCCGACCTAGAGGCCACCGGGCGCTCCCGGGCTCTGTTTTACCTAAGTCAACTCTTCAGCTCGATCGAGGCTGAATCAATCTTCTAAGGGCACTGAAAAACCTTTCCAACAGTCTGCCCCGTGCGCAATTTCGACATTCCATATGGACGAACGATTCGTTTGACTCCGAGAGGTCACCAAATGCTTCTCGGGCCCGGTTGACCAAAGTCAACTCCCCGAACCGGGTCAAACTCTTTGGAATGTCGAAGTAAAACTCATAACCTTTCTAACCATCTGACCCATGCACGGTTCGAGCTTACCATGCGGACAAACGATCCATTTGCGTCCGAACGATTCCCCGTCCAACGGACCAACAAACGCTTCCAAGCCACATTTGACCCAAAGTCAACTCCCGAACTCGGGAGCGGTCCAAAGGAGTTTCAAAGGTCTCTAAAATACTTTTTCAATGGTATGCCCCGTGCACGATTCTGAGCAACAGTTTGCCCTCTGCGGCCAATTTTCCGAAAAAGCCTGAAGCGCACTACCAAAAAGCAGGTCCCAGACCCTGCCGATAGGTAGTGCCATGGAAACGCCGATCGGCAGACCCCTGGGCCTATAAAAGGAGGCCTTGGCCTCATTTGCAAGGGGATTCCATATTAGAAGCAAATCCCTCTCAACGAATCCCAGAAACCTCTCTCGAAGGCAGCGTAATTTCAACTTCCAAATCCTCCTTTTACTCCCACTTTTCATCATCCCTTTCATCAAACTTGGTGAATTAACCACTCTCCATCATCATCCAAGTGCAAGGGCTGCTCTCTAACATTCAAGATCAATCTCAAGATCTTCAAGAAGGTCCAACTTTCTCACCTTTCTCTTCAAATCTTCTTAAATTTGCAATAACTTGTTTTATTACTTAAGCACTTTTATTATCTTATTTCACATATCCTAACATACTTTTTATCTAGTATTATTGCACATCTCCTATTTTCATATAAATAAAAACCCAAAAAATAAGAAAAAGAGGGTTTGCTCATAAATTCCAAACAGGGATTCTCACACTTTTTCCACACTTTTCTCACAACTAAAAACACTTTTTTCTACACACACACACACCCTTGCAAATAAGATATTTCTCCATTTGGATTTATGGGATAAACCCCACCCCTCGTTTGTATGCGAACTACATGGACTTTGATGCCTTTATAGGCTACGTAGGCATCTCGGGGTAAAACCCGAGACTCGAGTCCTTTTCTCACTTTTTCTCTTATTTTCTATCTTCTCTTTATCTCATTTTCTATTATATATATTCGTTCTTAGTGGTGTATTACTCCACATGCATTATCGTTCCCTTATAATGATCAACGCAAGGACAATCGCATTAATCCTATTTTCTACACTAATCTCGCATTCCTACAGATGACTCACTTTATGTTTTCCATGATACAAGTTGAGGATTCATACCTCCATTCTATATATACACATGCACACATATCACGAGGGGAAATATAAGGGAAAATAGCAAATATTCATGAGAGACCGAAAGGGCGGAATGGGTGCCTAACACCTTCCCATTTCGTAACTAAGCCTACGAACCCTTCTCGAATCATTTTGGTTTCGCACGCACCAGAATGTCTTTGGATGCCATCCTTCGGGATGGCTTCCCCTTTTTCTTTTGTCTATTTTGAGTAAAATAGACTGGCGACTCTAAATCTCTCTACATTTTCACACCTCATAAATCGACGCCGGCTGAAGCGCTCTCCTGAGAGGGGGACGCGCGGGACCCAAAGGATCCTTTTTTCCTCAGCGGAGGGGATCGGGGATGGCCACAGTGGCGACTCTGCTGGGGAATTTATTGTGTTTTTGCTTGTGGGATTGACTTTATTTACATGGAGGCTATATTTGTTTATGTTTCCCCCCCCCCCCCCCCCCCCCATATCTGCCTATCCCCTTTTCTCACATGTGTATCCCATGCTTATGCTTATATTCACACACTTGTAGAAAATTCTCCATGTACACTTCACACCACATGCACCTAGGATCACATGTATATCCCCATGTTGCACGCATCACCCATCCATAATTGGGGTACCTTTTGAGGTACTTGTAGTTTGTTCCCCGTTTGGCATAATCAAGAAAGGAATTCTCATCCTAAGATAATAATAAGAGAATCATGCATAATTCACACGATATCACCAAAGAGCATTGCTATTTACCAAATTTGACCCAGTAACTGGAGGGTCACTTCATGATGGGCGCTGGTTCGGCAGGTCGCAATTAGCCTAAGCGATATAACTCTCACCTTCCATTGGCCAAGTACCTTCGACGTATATCGAACGGTTCCCCCGTATCGTACCGCTTGACCGAAGTCAGGACGGGAGTTATATCGCAGGGAATTCGTTCACGTACGCCGAGTATATCGAATTCGCTCTCACACGTACCGTCCCCACGAGGTATATAGTGAGGCAATTCACGTACACTCAGGTATATCAAATGACTTGTCCACACGTATCGATTGCCCGTAAGAGAAAGACGTACATCTTGGAAGTCACGCCAAAGGGGTGAACCCATGACGATTCACCCCACCAACTGCATACCCGCATATAGGTGTCAAACGTAGGACACGCACTTTAGATTTCCGGTTTCAACTCGAAACTCTGCCGAAATTTTGGGTCGATGTGCCACCCAATTTTTGCGCATTTTTAAAACGAGACCCTGTCCGCGAGCCTGGCTACAAGTCCAAACGTAGCTTTGCATATATTAAGACCCCCCACTTTTCCAGGCTCGAGTCCCATCCGACATTGCATTTAGGAGAATTAAATACAAGTGAGAACATAATAATCATAATAATCATGCTGAGTTCCGTCTCCAAAAACATTTCTCCCTTTTTATCAAAAATCCAAAAACATTTCTCCCTTATTTATCAAAAATCCAAAAACATTTCTCCCTTCTTTATCAAAATTCCAAAAATATTTCTCCATTTTTATCAAAAATCCAAAAATAGTTTCTTCCCTTTTTTCTCAAAAATAAATCTCATCCTACGCCTTCTCAGGTCGATCACACGCCCTTGGCCTGGCTCCTTATTAGCTTCGGTCTTCAGTCAAATCACCCCGGAGTTTCATCCGCTCCTCTACTACTTCTTTCGAGTCTGGAATCCATCCATCTTCCATGGAGAATGCGGATCAAGCACCACTCATACAACCGGATCTGTCGACAGTCCTAACTCAGCTCGTGGCCAAGATTGACAACCTCCAAGCTGAGGTCCGAGAAATGCAACGAAACCAAGTTCCTATTCCTCAAGAGCCCGAGGCCCTGTTCCCTCGTGCTATGGGTCCACCCGAGCCTATCTGGGTCCCGGAAGAATATCAGCATGCTCCACGTGCCCCTCCTGCCAATGGGCCGCCGCCTGCCCAGCTTCCAATGCCAAACATTGCCCAGCCTATGGCTAACCTGCCTATGGTCATTGATCCAAAAGAGGAGGAGTTGAACAAAGTCAAAGAAGATCTTAAGATGCTCACTAAGAAGTTTGATCAGGTCAGGATCTCTGGGAATTACATGAACTACACCCACATGTCTCCTTATCTTAAAGCGAGGTTACCCGAGAAGTTCAAGATGCCAAATATCGAGAAGTTCGGGGGGAGTGGACCCCCGATTGTCCATCTTCGTAGTTATCACCGTTCCATGACTCTCCTAGGGGCTTCCGAAGAAGTAATGGCCCAACTATTTCAACAAACTTTGAAGGATAGCGCCCTCCGCTTATTTTTATCTCTCGAGGAATCCAGAATCCGTAGCTGGGAGGATGTAGCACGAGAATTCATGTCACAGTATAAATACAACGAAGCGCTCGAGGTCACCCGTCGTGATTGAGAACTGCTCAAACAAAACTCTGGAGAATCAGTCAGTAACTCCATAGCCCGATGGAGGGAAAAAGCAGCTACCATGACCAATCGACCATCTAAGGAAGAACAAGTCAACATAGTAAGGAAGAATTTCTTTCCCCATGTCCGAGAAACCATGGGAGGACAGTACTAACCCCACTTTCGAGCTCTCAGAGAAGCAGGAGTAGAAATAGAGGAAAGTCTTGCCAAAACAGAAGTTGAACCGAAGAAGGTATCCAGACAGTTCACCCCTAGAAAGTATGACAAGCCCTTCAGTGCCGCAGTCTCAACCATCAACAACATCTCTCAACCAACCACGTCATGGGCACCAGAAAGTCGCCCCGCCTCCGTTCGTAGGGAATACACTGAGCTCCATGCTCCTCTCTCCAAAGTCTACCAAGCCCTGTTAAGCCGAAACCTTATAAAACCCTTGGATCCCCGTCTATTACCAAATCCACTCCCAAGAAACTTCAAGACCGATGCTCATTGCGCCTTTCACCAAACAGCTGGCCATACCACTGACCAATGCTTCCACCTTCGAAACATAATCCAAGATCTCATTGACCGGGGTACCATCGCCCCACCAGCCAATCCTAAGCCCAACACTACTCACAATCCACTCCCAAATCACACCAATGCCATCTTCTTGGAAGAAAACCTGAATTTCGATCCATTAACTCAAATCACACCCCTATACCCTCCTAAACCTCTTCAAATTTGCCCATATTTTCTCCTACACCCTACTAGCCCCGCTGATGAGGCACTATCACTCCTTACCAGAGCGTGCATCACTGTCCGGACCTGTTCTGAAAGTGGAAGTATGGAATTATCAAAGGTATTAAATCAACTCCTAGAGTTCGGGCTGAAATTGCCCTCACAGATGAATATCGATTGACAGAGGTTCAAGGCACTATTTTTGGAAGCGCGAAAATGGGCCCGAGAATCAAATAGTTGGGTGGTACCAACCGATGAAGTCAACTTAGATGATGTTGTCCAGATCATGACGGAAGTATTCAGGTAAACCAATAACATTTGCAGTATCACCGAGTTAATTGGTGCTTTAAGGCAGCAAGGGCGCCTGGTCCCTTCACCCTTACACATCCCCACAGAATGGGAAGACCTATATGAGGAACCCGTTGAAGTTGTGGAATGCATTGACTTCACGAAGGAAAACAGAATTTTTGCCACCGGATGGGGGGAAGAATTCGAAGATTCAAATGAAGAACAGGCCCAGTAACCGACTTATGTGGGATGATATCATTTGAAGAACTCCTCGGAGAAATAGATAGGCCGGCAGGACAACCTGAGATTGACGAGGAAACTGGATTTAAGTTTTTCCCTTCTTCAGTAAATCACATGACCAGATCTGGGAGACATTACCAAGTTCCAAACTCGCTACCAGCAAATGACAAGGGGAAGGGTGTTGAAAACCTTCCTATGCCAGAAATGACCATCGAAGAGAGCAAGATCCTTGATCAACTGAAGAAAACTCAAGCTAACATCACTTTATGGGGGCTTTTCATATCTTCCCAGCTGCACAAAAATGCTTTAATCAACTTGCTCATAGGACCCATAGTTCCTCCCTCTACCACACCAGAAGAAGCGATAAATTTGGTCGGATCCTCGACCTCCACCCGAATGTTGTCCTTTTCTGAAGAAGAAATCCCCAAAATTGGGCCAAATCACAATCATGCACTCAACATCTCCATCGAAGTTATAGGGAAGGTTGTATCGCTTTCTCTCATTGATAACGGATCTGCTTTGAATGTCTGCCCACTGAGAACCTTCAAATGTCTAGGCCTGAAAGAATGCGACCTCGCTCCAACCTCCGCTGCCGTGCGTGCCTACGACAATACCTGTCGGGAGGTGATGGGATCCATAAAACTTGCAATAGGGGTTGGCCCTATAAACCTTGTCGTTAAATTCCAAGTCATCGACATCCCAGCTTGTTTCAACCTGTTGCTCGGACGACCATGGCTCCACGGTATAAAGGGTGTCTCTTCCTCATTCCATCAGAAATTGAAGTTCTTCACCAATGGGCGAGTCATCACCATTTTAGGCGACGATGAAAATGCTGAGGGTGCAAGCACCAGCAGTCCAATTCTTGAGATACAACATGGTTAAAATGATATGCTCCTGTCAGGATTTTGAGTTGGGCCATCCCTACTCCCGGTAGGGGACGATTTTAAAGAAAGGGTTTGTCTAGAATATAAACTTCATGGCAATGTTAATGTGATTCAGATGTTCAAAAACATGCACTTCATGCCCGGACTGGGGCTAGGGCAAAGGCAGCAAGGGATACTTGAGCCCATCGAACTGAAGAAAGCTTTCCTTCCTTACGACTTGGGGTATCAACCATCAGAACAAGAGCTCAGAATGATCCGCCAGACTCGATCAAAAAGAATATTAGATTGCATCCAGATTCTTCTAGGTGACTCCCTGAATGGAAAATTCATCAAAGAGGGCGAGGACTTCCCCTTTTGCGGCTTTCCAGAACCGTGGTATGACCATAGAGATAAGAAGATGAAGTCTGGAATGGAGATCTTTTTCCAAGATAACTACCCATGGGCCGAATGTTTCCAACACCAGGTGCCATCGCTCATCAAAGATACTGAAAAAATTGAGGAATGTGACTCCAAAGATTCCTTCAACTTACAGACACTGGGGCTGGCACTCTGCATGGTTCACTCAGGCGCTACATCACTAGACCCATCCCGTCTGATTAAAGCTACTGATACACCTCTCCTCAACTGGCATGATACGCTAGTTCTACCTCTTGAAATCTCCTCCAACCCCAATGTTCACCCTGTTTCTTCTACTGTTGTCTATCCTTGATCAAATGTAATCGAGACCTCTTTTGATGAGGTTCTCAATGCTATTTTTCCTATCAATGAAATAAACGAAGACTTTGAGTATCTTTTTGTGCCTTACATTAATTGTTTAGATTCTAATCAAACTTTTGACGATGATGGTTTTGCAAATGAACAATTCTTAACTGATTTAAATAAGGTTAATAACAAACAACATAACCGCGTTCAAGTTAATGAAGAAGAGACTGTTGTTATTAATCTCGGTTATAGTAGCCAACTGCGCGAGATTAGGATAGGGGCCACCCTTGATGAGCATGAGCGTTCACAACTCGAAGAATTGCTAAAGGAGTTCGTGGATGTCTTCGTATGGTCCTACGATGATATGCCCGATATTGATCCTGAAATAGCTCAGCATGAGATCCCCACTCTCCCAGATAACAATCTGATTAAACAAAAATTGAGAAAGCTCCTCACCGAATGGTCGGTCAAGGTCAAAGAAGAGGTGGTCAAATAGCTAAACGTGGGTTTCATTCGAGTAATCGAATATCCCACGTGGCTAGCCAACATTGTCCCTGTACCGAAATCAGGAGGAGAGGTTCGAATGTGTGTGGATTACCGAGATTTAAACAAAGCATCCCCAAAGGATGATTATCCGTTACCCAACATCGACATGATCGTGGACAACACAGCCAGTCATTCGTCGACGAGTTTTCCGAATACAACTAAATCAAGATGCACCCCGACCACCAAGAAAAAAACCGCATTCATCACCCCATGGGGAACCTTTTGCTACACCGTTATGCCATTTGGTCTCAAGAATGCTGGGGCTACCTACCAGAGGGCCAATACAACCATCCTGCACGATCTGATTCACAAGGGTCCAAAACTAGAGAATGTCATGCTCCTGCTCTCCGAAAGTTCTTCGAACGACTGCGGCAGTATCAGATGCCACTTAACCCACAGAAATGCGTCATCGGCATTACAAAGGGAAAACTCTTAGGATTTATGGTCAGTGAGAAGGGGATAGAAGTAGATTCTGTCAAGCTGAAAGCCATACTTGAGATGCCACCCTCCCGAACAAAGAAAGAAGTCCGAGGTTTTCTTAGGAAATTACAATATATCAACCGGTTCATCAGCCATCTAACCTCCATCTGTGAACCAATCTTAAAGCTCCTCCGAAAGGATTAAATCAAGGTTTGGAACGAGGCCTGCCAAGAAGCTTTTGACCGAATCAAACAATATCTGACCCAACCTCCAGTTCTCATGACACCACAGCCTGGTCTCCCTTTGCTCATATACCTAACCATAACCGACACTACAGCTGGGGCTTTGCTAGCCCAATACCTTGAGAACTCCCGCAAAAAAAGAGACATCTATTATGTCAGTCGCAAATTGGCCGGGTACGAGGTCAACTACACTGCTTTGGAAAAAGCACGTGTCGCGCTTCTTTGGGTCACCCAAAAGTTGCGACACTACATGCTCACCTTCCCCATCAAGCTCATATCCCGAATGGATCCCATCAAATACCTACTTTAGAAACCCGCCTTATCCAGCCGAATGGCTCGATGGTTGATGCTCCTAACAAAGTGCGATATCGTGTACGTCACACAGAAAGCTATGAAAGGAAGGGCCATTTCTGACTATCTCGCTGACTACCCTGTGGAAGAAGCTAATGTCTGGATCTCTGAATTCCTATATGAGAATATCCTTTACACTGCCCAAGATAACCTCCGATGGAAAATGTTCTTTGACGGCGCTGCCAACAAAAAGGGTACGACATTGGGATACTCCTGGTTGCCCCAGATGACTCTCATACTCCCATCGCCATCAAGTTGAATTTCAACTGCACCAATAACATGACGGAATACCAGGCATGAACAATGGGCCTCAAGGTTTCTCTCCAGAAAAGTATTCAATACCTTTATGTATATGGGGATTCTGCCCTCATCATCGGTCAAGTGCTCAGAAAGTGGAAAGTCAAGGACGAAAAGCTCCAACCCTTTCATGACCAATTACAAGTGTTAGCCTCCCAATTCCAAGATATCACCTTCCATTACCTACCCCGAGCAAAGAATAACCTAGGCGATGCTATCGCTACCTTGGCCTCCATGGTCGACATGCCCGAGGGAATAACAATGACCCCCTTCCTAGTTCAAAAGCAAGACAAACCAACCCATTACTACCACATTGAGCTTGTCTCCACCAAAGACCCCGAACTAGTCGATTGCTGGTACTATGATATATGGCGCCTCTTAAAACATGGTAGGTATCCCGAGGGTTCCAACAAGAATGACCGAGCTACCCTTCGAAGGTTGGCCGCCTAGTGCATCATCTGTCATAAAGCTCTACTTAAGAGGAATTTTGATGGAACTCATCTACATTGTATCGCAGGGGCCGACATTGAAAAGATAATGCAGAAAATCCACAGCAGGGAATGCGGACCCCACATGAATGGTCACATGCTTACCAAGAAGATCATTCGACAGGGATACTACTGGACTACCATGGCCCAGGATTGCACCGCTTATGTTCGAAGATGCCCTAAATGCCAACAGTTCTCCAATCTCCAACATCTACCTCCACGGGAATTATACAACATGACTTCTCCCTGGCCGTTCTCCACCTGGGGTATCGGCATCATAGGGAAGGTTACACCAAAGGCGTCAAATGGGCATGAGTTCATCCTAGTTGCCAATGATTACTTCACCAAATGGGTCGAAGCTGAGTCATACACAATATTAAATGCCAAGAAGGAGGCCAAATTCATCAAGAAAAATATCATCTGCCGATATGGGGTCCCGCACGAGCTAGTGTCAGATAACGGGTTACACTTCGGGGCAGAAGTCACAGAAGTTATCAACGAGTATAGGATTCAGAGACAAAAATCTTCTCCCTACCGACCTCAGACCAATGGTGCAGTTGAAGCCGCCAATAAAAACCTCAAAGCCATCATCACCAAGATGACCTAAAGTTGTAGGGATTGGGCAGATCGGATCCCGTACGCCCTCTAGGGCTATCAAACCTCAATCCGAGCCTCTACTAGGGCTACCCCTTACTCCCTGGTCTACGGCATGGAAGCAGTCCTCCCTGTGGAGCTGGAAATACCCTCGCTACGAGTCATGCTCGAAAGCAAAGTTAGTGAAGAAGACTGGTGCCAAAGCCGTCTTGATGAGCTAGCTCTCCTAGATGAAAGAAGATTAAAAGCTCTTTATCGTATACAGGGATACCATCGCCGAATAGCGCGATCATTCAACAAGAGAGTCAAGGACCGCGGTGTCTGAGAGGGGGATTTATCCGTCAAGGAGATGATCGAACCCATCTGGGACCCCAGAGGAAAATTCAAGCCCAATTGGAGTGGCCCTTACATTGTGAAGAAAATCTTGTCTGGCGGTGCCGCCATGCTCACTGACCTGGATGGGGAAGAGATGGCTCGTCCAGTCAATCTAGACCATCTCAAGAAATTCTACCCCTAGTTCAAAATCTCGATGCGCTACGACTCTTCTCATCCCCCTTCTATTCTAAAAAAAAAACTCTTCATTTCCCTCTACCCAGAACTACGTGGGCCTGATCCTCTACAAAAAAAAACACTTTTAAACAAAAAAAAAATCAAAAACCTCAGAGGTACATAGGCAGCTCATACATCCCACATGAGCATGGCCCCTTCATTTTTTCACAAAAATATATTCTTTTCTTATCTCCGAGAACGACAGTTCCTTCTAAACATCTACTTGAACAAAAGGATTATGCATGCCTTAGCGATAGGTATAGATAATTCAAAATACAAAACTCATCGAAAGGCACAGCTGGATGATCATAAACTTGTTTATTTCATTAATAAGAAATTACAATACGGATTACATACGAAAAAGGAACGGATAACTCCCTCCCCCCTATTACCATAAAAAGCCAGAATAAAATCCCCCACATCTGTTACACAAATAAACTCCCCAGGAGTCCTACCCACAACTACCAGAAGAGCCTGCACCCTCATCATCTACATCCTGAAGACCCCAAGTTTCCCCTGCTTGAATAGAGTGTTGCAAACATTCCATGGATCGATGAGCGTTAACCATCTTCGAAAAGACCACAACACCCCCTTCCATGGAGTCGTATAAAATAAACCACCTTTGATCAGTCTCTACTGCCAACATCTTGCTGACTACTTTCCTCCACAACCACCTCATATAATCTTTAGGGATATGGCAAACCTTCCCGACAAACTGAGAGGGAAGGGTCAACGGACGCCGATTCTCCCACAAAGATCCAAGCAACAAACACAAGCGCTCAGTCAAATCTTCTACCGGAAAGAAATTTGAAGTCCAAGGGGGCACGACCTGCGCCCAGCCAAATTGGCGCAAAAGTCGTCAAGGGAAATAAAAAGAGGTTTGTCTGAGACCAACCAGCCGCACATATGAATACTCTCCTAGCTCCAGAACTGGCTGCAACTGTCCCCACCAAGGCACTGACCAATACAGCCCACGAGCCCCATGCTCCACAAGCCAATTCTCCTAATTCTCAACATGTAGGCCAACACAGATGGAGTAACGTGAAAAGAAGTTGGGTACAACCGACAAAAGATATTCTGGAGGATTCGATAAGCAGAATCTTTCAGACAACCACATGAACAACATCACAGGGCTACCCCTCAAAAAGTCAGAACGACCTTCTCTCCAGGCATCCAGGCCATTCAGAGTCTCCGCCAATATCACCGCCGCATGATTGCGATGGTATGACATCCATGAGGTAATGGCTGCAAGTTGTGGGTCCACTTGCACCTCCTCAGTCACCAACAACAATTTGGAAACCAGGCCCAGAACAACGGCTCCAGCATAGCTAGCATCACCTACATACCGTAAATGCACGGACCGCAACACCGCCGGGAGGGAGATCATACCTCAAGCAACCAATAACCTGGCCGCCAAAGGCGAGATATGAAGAGGTCCGGCCAACAAATCCCCAGGGGAACGGGAAAATTCGGGTAAAGCCGCGGCAACACTGGGATTCACACCCAGTATGGCAGAAAATTCTTTGTAGGTAGGATAAATTTTTTCCAACCTAAAGCGGAATACATGGTCTTCAGGGTACCAGAATTGCACCGCCGCTCTCAGCATATTCCACTCAATAGGCCGATTGCGCCACAAGGAGACTCGACGCATGTTGAAAGCATCATAGTCAATATTATAAGAGCACATTGCTTCCAGGGATTCGAGGTAATTAGCAAACTCAATGCTACCAGGGAGAGCCATCTGGCAAGACTAAGAAATAGTAGTCAAGTGGATAAGGATACAAAGGTGTGATGAACTCTCACAAAAGACATAATCCCTGCAGAAATCGGAAGGAATCCTACCCCACAAGGTACTAAAAGCTGAAGAGGATACCAATCAAAGCTTTCAATTGATAGGACTGGACTGAGCTGCCGATAGGTGGGCCAGGGTGCTTGCCGATCGACGAACCCCCATTTTTGGAAATTTCCTCCTTTCCTCTTTTGTCAAATAAAAAAACTCAATAAAAATAAATTGATATTCTCAAAAGAATTTCAAGAATCCTGTTTTCTCCTTATAGGATTTCCCTTTTTAATTAAAACTTTCCTTCGAAAAATTCCAAAATATTCCTTTTTATGGTCTCAACAGCAAATTAAAAAGCGCATGTGCATGCATTCATTCATCATTAAAATAAAAGATAGTCTAAAAACTACATTGCATTGCATATATCTGTTTTCTGTGTTACATCATTTTGCAGGAAATAGAAAGAAAAGCCAAAAACAACGGGACTCAGCCCGAACCCACATCCTCTCTCTCTCTCTCTCTCTCTCTCTCAAGAGCTTCCACCCCTGCGACACACTCTCTTTCCCCTACGACGAGACGACGCGCCCCCACTACCCGAGCCAGAGTCTTCCCCAGACGATGCTGACGGCACCAAGCAAGAAGGAACAGGGACAGCATCTCAAATGTGGGCAGTCGCCGATGATATCCAGTCTCTGATGTCTCTTAGCCAAGTGGTCGACAACCGGATTTGCTGCAAGGAAAAGGTAGAATCAGTATCAAGAAAAAGAAATCAAAAAGAGGAAAAGGACCAAAAGGTTTACTGCAAGATGAAGGACTTCCTCTGTCAAACCCAGCTCCTCCAATCGACACTGACTCCTCACCTTCCCGAGGAAGTCCAAAAGTCCGTGCCACTGCCGAATGGCACCCCTCAGTCTATGTCGGTCGGCACCCCCCTTAAAATTTCGTACAGAAATTCCTGGAAAATGCCAGAAAACCCTGAAAAATCCTCAAAAAATTCCTAAAAATCCCAAGAAGGATTTAGAACGTTTTCATTAAGAAAATTTCGCACTCCTTCAGGCGAAGCCTCTTTTTCCCCACATAACCCTCAAAATCCAAGCGAATGACCTCTCGAGCAATGCGCCCGGACCACCTAATCACCTCCTCAGTAGAGTTTACAACCTCAAATCGGTTATCTCCCCAACAATCAGCTCCTCCGCTCAAATCAAAGACACAAAGCCTCCTCAGCCATCAGCCACCCGGTTCAAAACAATATGGCATGGTATTTTTCCCAGTGGAATTCAGAAGAATAACTCGCCCAGCTCATTCATCGTTCCCCAGCATAACCTCAAATCCAATTCTTATCCCCAACGGAACCTCAAATCCAATTCCTATCCCCAGCGGAACCTCAAATCCAATTCTTATCCGCAGCAGAACCTCAAATCCAATTCTTACCCCCAGTGGAACTCTTTTCTTTTCCCAAAGAAATGCAATCTCTCTTAGGTCAAAATTGACCCCGGTCTTGGATCGTCACCTGAGTTAGGTCAGAATTAGCCTCGGTCCTCGGTCGTCACCACTCTTGCGTCAGAATTGACCCTGGTCTTGGATCGTCACCTGAGTTAGGTCAGAATTGACATCGGTCCTCGGTCGTCACCACTCTTGGGTCAGAATTGACCCTGATCTTGGATCGTCACCCGAGTTAGGTCAGAATTGACCTCGGTCCTCGGTCGTCACCACCCTTGGGTCAGAATTGACCCCGGTCTTGGATCGTCACCTGAGTTAGGTCAGAATTGGCCTCGGTCCTCGGTCGTCACCACTCTTGGGTCAGAATTGACCGCGGTCTTAGATCGTCACCTGAGTTTTGTCAAAATTGACCTCGGTCCTCGGTCGTCACCACTCTTGGTTCAGAATTGACCTCGATCTTAGATCATCACCAGAGTTAGGTCAGAATTGGCCTCGGTTCTCGGTCGTCACCACTCTTGGGTCAGAATTGACCCCGGTCTTGGATCGTCACCTCAATTAGGTTAGAATTGGCCTCGGTTCTCGGTCGTCACCACTCTTGGGTCAGAATTGACCCCGGTCTTGGATCGTCACCTGAGTTAGGTTAGAATTGACCTCGATTCTCGGTCGTCACCACTCTTGGGTTAAAATTGACCCCGGTCTTGGATCGTTACCTGAGTTAGGTCAGAATTGACCTCAGTCCTCGATCGTCACCACCCTTGGGTCAGAATTGACCCCGGTCTTAGATCTTCACCTCAGTTAGGTCAGAATTAGCCTCGGTCCTCGATCGTCACCACTCTTGAGTCAGAATTTAACCCGGTCCTTGATCGTCACCTGAGTTAGGTCAGAATTGACATCGGTCCTCGGTCGTCACCACTCTTGAGTCAGAATTGACCCTGGACTTGGATCGTCACCTGAGTTAGGTCAGAATTGGCCTCGGTCCTCGGTCGTCGCCACTCTTGGGTCAGAATTGACCCCGGTCTTGGATCGTCACCTGAGTTAGGTCAGAATTGGCCTTGATCCTCGGTCGTCACCACTCTTGGGTCAGAATTGATCCCGGTCTTGGATCGTTACCTGAGTTAGGTCAGAATTGATCTCGGTCCTCGGTCGTTACCCCCCTTGGGTCAGAATTGACCCCGGTCTTAGATCGTCACCTGAGTTAGGTCAGAATTGGTCTCGGTCCTCGATCGTTACCACTCTTGGGTCAGAATTGACCCCGGTCTTGGATCGTCACCTGAGTTAGGTCAGAATTGATCTCGATCCTCGGTCGTCACCACTCTTGGGTCAGAATTGACCCCGGTCTTGGATCGTTACCTGAGTTAGGTCAGAATTGATCTCGGTCCTCGGTCGTCACCACCCTTGGGTCAGAATTGACCCCGGTCTTGGATCGTCATCTAAGTTAGGTCAGAATTGGCCTCGGTCCTCGGTCGTCACCACTCTTGGGTCAGAATTGACCCCGGTCTTGGATCGTCACCTGAGTTAGGTCATAATTGGCCTTGATCCTCAGTCGTCACCACTCTTTGGTCAGAATTGACCCCGATCTTGGATCGTCACCTGAGTTAGGTCAGAATTAGCCTCGGTCCTCGATCGTCACCACTCTTGGGTCAGAATTGACCTGGTCTTGGATCATCACCTGAGTTAGGTCAGAATTGGCCTCGGTCCTCGGTCGTCACCACTCTTAGGTTAGAATTGACCCCGGTCTTGGATCGTCACCTGAGTTAGGTTAAAATTGGCCTCAGTCGTAGGTCGTCACCACTCTTGGGTCAGAATTGACCTCGGTCTTGGATCGTCACCTCAGTTAGGTCAGAATTGGCCTCGATCCTCGGTCGTCACCACTCTTGGGTCATAATTGACCCCGGTCTTGGATCGTCACCTGTGTTAGGTCAGAATTAGCCTCGGTCCTTAATCGTCACCACTCTTGGGTCAGAATTGACCCCGGTCTTGGATCGTTACCTGACTTAGGTCAGAATTGACCTCGGTCCTTGGTCGTCACCACTCTTGGTTCAGAATTGACCCCGATCTTGGATCATCACCTGAGTTAGGTCAGAATTGACCTCGGTCCTCATTCGCCACCACTCTTGGGTCAAAACTGACCCCGGTCTTGGATCGTCACCTGAGATAGGTCAGAATTGACCTCGGTTTTCGATTGTCACCACTCTTAGGTCCTCATAACTGACCTCGACCCTATGAATTGGTTACCCTCGCTCCTTAGGTCCTCAGAACTGACCTCGACCCTCTGAATTGGTCACCCTCGCTCCTTAGGTCCTCAGAACTGACCTCGACCCTCTGAATTGGTCACCCTCGCTCCTTAGGTCCTCGAAATTAAACTCGACCCTCTGATTTGGTCATCCCCAGCACGCTCCTTAGGTCCTCAGGATCGACCTCGACTCTCTGAATCGGTCATCCTCGCTTCCTTAGGCCCTCAGAATCGGCCTCGATCCTCTAAATCGGTCATACTCTCTCAAAAGCATCATGCGGTGTCTAATCGACGGCTATCATTTGTTCCCAACTCACCCGTCGAGGGGCTCTATAGACACCTCATTTTGTTACCCCCCCCCCCAACTCTCCTTAGGTCCCTAGTACCTCCACTCATCAACACAAACCCATGTCATGTCCCGAGCACTGACCTGGAAGCCATCGGGCACTCCCCGGCTCGGTTTGACCAAAAGTTAAACTCTTTGTCTCGACCAAGACTCAATGAATCTTCGAAGGGCACTGAATACCCTTTCCAACGGTCCATCGCATGCACGATTCTGACTTACCATACGAACGAACGATCCGTTTGCATTCGAAACCCAACCTAGAGGCTATCGGGCGCTCCCGCGCTCTGTTTGACCTAAGTCAACTCTTCAACTCGACCGAGGCTGAATGAATCTTTGAAGGTCACTAAAAACCCTTTCCTACGGTCCACCCCATGCGCAATTTCGACTTTCCATACGGACGAACGATCCATTTGACTTCGAGAGGTCACCGAATGCTTCTCGGGCCCGGTTGACCAAAGTCAACACCTCGAATCGGGTCAAACTCTTTGGAATGTCAAAGTACATCTCCTAACCTTTCTAACGGTCTACCCTATGCACGGTTCGGACTTACCATGCGGACGAACGATCCATTTGCGTCCGAACGATTCCCCGTCCAACGGCGCGACAAACGCTTTCAAGCCACATTTGACCCAAAGTCAACTCCCAAACTCTTGAGCGGTCCAAAGGACTTTCGAAGGTCTCTAAAATACCTTTTCAACGATATGCCCCGTGCGAGATTCTGACCAACAGTTTGCCCTCGGCGGCCAATTTTCCGAAAAAGCCTTAAGCGCACTGCCAAATGGTAGGTCCCAGACCCTGTCTATCGGCACCTGCCGATAGGTAGTGCCATGATAATGCCGATTGGCAGACCCCTGGGCCTATAAAATTAGGCCTTAGCCTCATTTGCAAGGGGAGCCCAGATCAGAAGCAAATCCCTCTCAACGAATCCTAGAAACCTCTCTCGAAGGCAGCGTGATTTCAACTTCCAAATCCTCCTTTTACTCCCACTTTTCATCATCCCTTTCATCAAACTTGGTGAAATAACCACTCTACATCACCATCCAAGTGCAAGGTCTGATCTCTAACATTCAAAATCAAGCTCAAGATCTTCGAAAAGGTCTAACTTTCTCACCTTTCTCTTCAAATCTTCTTAAATTTGCAATAACTTGTTTTATTACTTAAGCACTTTTATTATCTTATTTCACATATCCTAACATGCTTTTTATCTAGTATTATTGCACATCTCCTATTTTCATATAAATAAAAACCCAAAAAATAAGAAAAAGAGGGTTTGCTCATAAATTCCAAATAGGGATTCTCACACTTTTTTTACACACATAGACACACACCCTTACAAATAAGAGATTTATCCATTTGGATTTATGGGATAAACCCCACCCCTCGTTTTTATGTGAACTACGTGGACTTTGATGCCTTAATAGGCTACGTAGGCGTCTCGGGGTAAAACCCGAGACTCGAGTCCTTTTCTCACATTTTCTCTTCTCTTTATCTCATTTTCTATTATATATATATATATATATATATATATATATATATATATATATATTCGTTCTTAGTGGCGTATTACTCCACATGCGTTATCATTCCCTTATAACGATCAACGCAAGGACAATCGCGCAAATCCTATTTTCTACACTAATCTCGCATTCCTACGGATGACTCGCTTTATCTTTTCCATGATACAAGTCATGGATTCCTACCTCCATTCTATATATACACATGCACACATATCACGGGGGGAAATATAAGGGAAAGTAGCAAATATTCATGAGAGACCGAAAGGGCGGAATGGGTGCCTAATACCTTCCCATTTCGTAACTAATCCTCCGAACCCTTCTCGAATCATTTTGGTTTCGCATGCACCAGTATGTCTTTGGATGCCATCCTTCGGGGTGGCTTCCCCTTTTTCTTTTGTCTGTTTTGAGTAAAATAGACTGGCGACTCTGAATCTCTCTATATTTTCACACCTCATAAATCGACGCCGGCCGAAGCGCTCTCCTGAGAGGGGGACGCGCGGGACCCGAAGGATCCTTTTCCCCTCCGCGACGGGGATCGGGGATGGCCGCATATGGAAAATACTAAAATCCGACCATCCAGGGTGCCCATACACCCAATGTATGTACATTCCATCATAAGGTCTAAATGAATATGATTCCTTTGTAAGGTTACCCTTAATTAACTGACTACTTAGTCTATAATCCGTATATCTATGATTTCCACATTATCATTTGGCGATTACATTTGCCTCAAATCATGCTACAACTCATAACTCTTTGATTAATATAAATATATACATATAATAACAAAGGTTATAAACTCATATTCTAAAGACCTAACTTACTTCGACTCCCAACGTTCTTTAGTTTCATGCGTGGGGTGTCTCGCAGAGCGAAATCCAAACGAGGAAACCCGCCCGATACACTACTACCTAAAATAGTTGGTCATCAAAACTCCTCAGGTCCTTAGTCTATAGTATATAACATCCCAACAGGTTTTATCTATTTATATAAAGGTCTACTTATTCACTTTCGTATCAAAGACAATACGCTGGCTATAACGATCATTCTTGGTCTCATATACAACAAGTCAATCCATGCCGATAATCACATCCTACTCGGAAATGTCTATAATAAGTAAATCCCCAATAAAATTAAACTCACGTTTTGATATATACAAGAAAATAATAGGTGTCCCACTACCCATCGGTGACTCTACATAAATAATAGTGCCAATGGCCAAGTCTAGTAACCCTATGGTCCACGCAATTCTAATAACTACAAATGAATGTGAGGTCCTAATGACAATCATTATGCGCCCCATAATTCCATAGATTGAAAATGTACCCTCATTCGTGGGCGGTGGTTATTGACTCCCACAATTTTAACTTTTCTCCGATGAGTCAAGAAAAAATTTTACCCCAAATTTTCAGTTCTAGTTAACCACCCTCCACTATATGTCCAAGACTTTGAATATATTGCCTTCGTTGGGTAACACACCCAATTCCCGCATTTCTAGAACTTCTACCGATGACTCTCCTCAATTTTCCATTTGACCCTCTCCCAAGCGCACCACGTTGGGTGAGTCTAATTTGGCATCACCTTGGACTATAGCAGCACTTGGAATTTGTGGGTTGCGTCCTAACCGTCTTTACAGTCCTGGCCTCTCATTCCATAATAGGGGTGACCTCGACTACGGTCATCATCCTCGAACATACTTCATAACCTCCTAAGTTAGACCTCCGTTATCCGTCCAATGGCCCTCATCTGCCATACTTCTTGTACGAACACGTTCGAACGCAAATAAGATTCACCAATATATACGTTATAACAGGAGAACTGAATCTTACCATAGAAATCAACAATCCTAAACATAGGGCTCTATATTAAACAAAGTAACGCTCAGATGAAAGTATAGTAAGCCGTACAGACCCTAAAGGACACTAGAATCTGATGCTTTGATACCACCTGTAACACCCCGCCTAATTAAATACCGGGTGATCAGTCCTTTATTAAATTAACATCAAGGTGAACGCTTGGTTCATTCTCAGCATCACTGTCGTATAATAATATTTCCAATTTGAACACCCTAAATAATTAAGCTAAGTGTCAAAGCCATTTAAAACCTCATTTTTCCTTTCTTAAGTACCAATACAAACCATTTTAATAATAACAGTTTGAGAGTCACATCAATAAAAGGATAACAATAACTACACTGCCATTTAAACCATCTAGATAAACCAAACCAAGTTATGAACTATAAATGAAATCATCCTGACAATAGTTAACTCCCAAGGAGTATTGAATACCGAAAATATAAATGAACATAAATCTTTGACAAGATCTAAACGGAATAGGATATCGGGCGACACATGCCCTAACTATGAAGATCTAAAGTAGGAACTGATTCAATGACGAAGTCATCTAAAGCAAGGGCCTGCACCTCCCACATAAGCTGCAGCACATCCAATCCAAAGAACCTAAGCATGATGCCCCTGTGGCTGGGCACCTGTAATACATACATATATATACAAGAGAGAAAGAAATGACAGAAAAGGGGTCAGAGCCCGAGTGTAAAACAGTTTTAAAAATAGTTTAGCAGGTATTTAAAATGCTTACCGACTAATATCACAACCATGTTAGTATGCGACACTCTCTTGAGAATCTTCACCTCTTATCTAGTGGGCACCCCTAACCTACCTCTAGGACATCCTAGTTATAGTTCCCAAGCTAACTAGATTAACCACATGTATCCATTCTTTATAGCCTAAATTATTCCCACGTATTAACCTTATAATACATATAATGATGTTATAAACATATATATATCATTCAACATGGACAAGTCCCTTATTAATTCAATTCAACTAAGTGTTTTCATACATAACTATCATACATTTCTACTTTATCCACATAGTAGATATCATTACACACACACACACACACACACACACACACACACACACACACACACATATATATATATATATATATATATATATATATATATTCACTATATTATATATATACTATACTGCACCCCGAGACACAGGTGCGGTGCTGCATTACTCTGCTATCTTGTCCCAATACATCACGTCGCTGTATAGGGGACTATAGGTTCGGTAAAGATTCCTCGAACCACAAATATCAACACAAAAATTGGAGGTGAACATAGTTCTCATACCCACGGGTCACGCACATACCTACGTTCCCATAGTCAGCGGACTTATCAACTCACCGATAAGTCTTTCATAGTCCTATGTTCTCGAGCGACAAATCAAAAATTCCATGGATTCATCAGGATATGACTGCCCTCACGCGCAAACCTCCCGTCGATAGCTAGTAAGCTAGGTATGTCATACACAGATACGTAATATATGCACAATCACACAGTCATACATATAAATATTCATTTTTTCCAAATTAGGTTCGCCTACGACCCATAATTGTTATTATCCATTCTCAACACAAATTTTATTCAATTATTTCTCATAACTGATTCGTCTCTTTTATTCTCATTTATTATTTACTTCGTTCTTACTTCTCATCTCTTGAAGTATTCTTTCTCACTAAGTATAAATTTTAGTAGGTATACCCTCACTTACCTTCTAGTCTAAATCTTTCACAAGTCTCAATCTTTTAGTAAACGTACGCACAATTCCCAATGTATAAATAACTCCCCGTTAACCCAAAATTTCCTCTCATTTTAATGTCACTCAATGAAGTCAACTTAGACCCTATTGGTCCTCTTCACAACCCATTATACTCTATCAATGATGATTAAGGGTTCCTACGCATTTTAACCGGATTAAATAAAAAGGAGAAAAATATGCAATTTTCTAGGAGGGGTCGATCGATCGAGTAAAGGGGTCGATTGATCGATCATCGACCGATCGATGTTCTTGAGTCGATCGATCGATCAAGCAGCTCTTGCCCAGTTTTCTGCAATACTCAACCTACGGGGTCAACCATTTTAACCCCTCCAAACCTCTATAATTTCATCCCAAACTCCCATCAAAGTAATCAAAGTGTATAAGCAATGTACATAAACAAGCTCTAACGTAACGACATCAATAAATCCTCAACGAATTAATCAAAAAGGGGTTTAATCTCAAATCTCTTTATAAAACCAAATTTTGCATGAATAATCACCACCCTCTATTTTAATCAAGATTTTCTTCCCAAATATCATAATAAATTCATGGGTAATCGTCTACATATGATCAAGATTTAGACTATATGGGTTCTCCCTACAACACATATAAATTCCCTTCCAAAATATATAATTCTTCCATTAAAACATATGATTTTCATTCCCAGACTAACATGGAAGGTATATTAACTTGGAATTTAGCAAGATAGATACTTGCCTGGGATTCAAGGATATGATTTGTTGATAAAAATTATATGGATGCGTTCCTCGTCATGCGATCTACGTTTTGGTGGTGGTGGCGGTGCAATCGGGTGAATTCTAGGCCTTGGATTGCTTGAAAAACTCTTCACCTTCTTCTCTAATCACTTCTCCTTCTTCTCTAATGGATGGCTTAGGCTTTGTGTTTGTTAACCCTAAGCAACAACTCTAAATGGCTAATAAATACTAACAAAATTCGTGGGTTTAATTACCCAAAAATACAAAATGTCTAAAATACCCTCCTGGAATGTCAATTAGGCCTAAAAATGCCCCGAGACCCAAACTGAACCCCCGGGTACACTTTTCTGACTATCTCGACCCTTTCGGACACTTTGGCGCACTCAAAACGACTATACAGATGACTTATAATTTATTCACTTTAATAATAGTAATTTAGTCCTGACATGACACAGCCGCCTCCCGAATTAAATTTTCATAATTGCCATTTTATTCACTCGTGACAATTTTAATAAAATTAATCTCATATATTACTTTACTCATCTTATAATATTCAACAAATTTCCAATAATTACTAACTCACATCATGCTAGTAAATATTAAAAAAATAATTTTTGGATTAATATTAAATTAATACCTCAAATTAAATTTAATAAATCCCCAATTTTAAAAGCCATAAAAATACGGGGTATTACACTTACGGTTGATGTGTTGCTTTGCTTTAGCGATGGAGTTTACGGGTTTATTTCGAGTGTGTTGTCCTAGTTATTGCGCCTAGGAGATTTAACGGGGTATATTATATATTCTCCGTATTTACTACCTTGCGTGCGTAATTTTCGGGGTATTTGTTAACGCCAAAATTCTATTAGACTTTTATGCGAATTTAGGGGTGTGACAACTCTTGATTTAATTAATTGTCGAAATGCGACACAATCTTAATAACTCATGAACCCATGTAATCATTTTATACTAATTAACTTGGGTGAGGGATATTCAACGCAACCTATTGTTTCTATTCTCTTTGTTAATCCAGTTTAATTTACACTCGCCTAGTATAATCTTTTTTTTTATATATTTATCTTTTACACTTTTATTTAGAAGTATTAAACCAATTAAATTCTAGCAACTCGTCTCTGTGGATTTTTCGATACCCGGACTTGGCCGCTATACTCCCTTTTTATGTGTAGTCATAAGTTTAGGTTTTTGTATTAAGGCGATGAATAGAAAACAACGATCAGCGTTTGAGACGCGCTACTTTTCACCCTTAATCAGTATACAAGAATTAACTTACCAAATTTAAAGTGCAAAAACACAGTAAATTCAAAGTAAGTAACCTCCATCGTCGCTCATTTGTGACCAGTATCTCGCCTCTCATTTAAGTGTAGTATTTTTCATACAACCGGACAAGTCCCAAATAATAAATGCTAATAGTGCTAATATAATATAAGATGCATTAAGTAATAACCAATATACTGAAACATCATCGTCTATTATCATATTACCATTGCCCAAAAGTAACCCAGTCATATTACCCGTAAAAGTGACAAAAATATCTATTATACACATTATATAGTATTGGGTCTGTAATTTATTTTCTATGTTCTTAGACACATGAATTAATCTCATTATATTTGTATAGTCATATATATGTCCTTTCATATATGCGACACTTAAAGGCATCTACCAATAGTGTCTCGTTCGTGCTCTATTGGTAAGTCTGAAGGAATTTCTTATCCAATCAAACAACACAAAACACACATAAGTGGATCGTTCCCTACACAGTACACCAGTTCACAGCTTATACCCAACGGTAAAAAAGGATCCCAGCATCAACACCCACCTCTCGTAAGTGTCCCTGCTACGTAGTACCTATAATAACAACCTACACAACGTCTAGCTCACCTGTGCCGACGTGCGCTATGATACCGAACGCACATAACCCTAACCGATAGGACCTTCCACGAACATAAGTATGTTCACACAAGAAAGTGTAAGTACATATTATACCCATGTACTATGTATAGGTAATTACCCTATAATGAACCAAAATATCTCAAATAATTACTCTTAAATAATTATGCCTTCATAATAAACCATCTAATTATTTATTAAATTCTTTCTCTTTATAAGAATATTTAACCATCTAGAATAGTTCCCCAGTTAATATTTGTGACACAAACGTATTTTTAATTAAATCCTCGTCTACCCAAACACTGTCCCACCCACTCGTATGAGTTCCTAAAAATATCACGAATCAAATTTCGGTCCCAACTCAACCTCCCCTGGGACCGAATCAATTGACCTCCTAGGCCGAATCGATTCTCATAGCCAAATTGATTCGCCTTCATGGCCGAATCAATTCGGACCTGGGCAGAAGCCCAGATCTGCTACCTTTTTCTATTACGGGATTTTTTAGTTTCTTCCCAAGATCCATTCAAATTGTTAATTCCTTTTTATAATCTTAAAGACTTGTATCTACTGTTTAGTTATTCATCTTAGAACAATAAAATTCATATATTAATATCAAATTCTTTCCCTAAATTCCAGAGTTTATATGAACGGGTCAAGACCCTTAGCCCAAATATTGTACTAAAATTTCAACTATATCTAAAATCAAATTTGGGGCATATAACATGGGTTCAAAGTCACAAATTTACAGATCTTAGATATATATCAAAAACCTCTACATGTGAGTCTGATTTTTCAAATTTATCCCAAGAAAATTCCAAGGCATCTATCATTCAATTCAAAATTTCAATTATCCTAGATTTTTGGGTTAACCACATATATTCCAATTAGTCCTCTACACGCACAAGATTAATCCCTACAATTTAATCACAAAATTACAACCTAAAACCTAGAAATCACAAGGGGTATACTATGATGAATCAAGAAGCACATTAAACGTTAAATTAAGCAAGAAAATTCTTACCTGGATATATGATTGATTAATTTTCCCTTGAATCTCTTGTTTCTTCTCTTTTTTTCCCTTTGTTCCCTTCTCTCTTGAGGTGGGGTTGCTAGAGTTATGTATTTGATTAAATGTGGAGGAGTTATTAACCCTACTATTAAACTTATATTAGTCTCAAATTCCGAGTTAAGCCTTATATCCTATTTTTGGACCCCCAAATGGGCCCGAACCCATAATTAAACTAGCCTCAAAGTCTTCCAACTTATATACCTATACCCCGTGACCATTTCTAAGGTTTAAAACATCTAAACGAGCCCATTATTTTTATTCCTCTTAGATATTTTTATTATGTTTAAACGACACGCACCCGTAAGTTTATTAAAGTATGATTTATTTTCACTGGTGAACTCATTACGCCAAATTGAGTTATGTAATTATATAATTATGAATAAACATTTATTTTCAATTTAAATCTTACCCATTTAAATTTAAATCCATCCGATTTAATTTATTCCCAAAATTAATTCAAAATTATTAAATTCATTTATGTCATAATATTTTATTCTTAAAATATGGGGTATTACATTAACATTTGGCCTTTGCAATCTAATTTTTGTCCAAGTTATATCCTAACATGACGAAATCGCGTTCTTAAATATGTTTGTTATCTTTGGGGGCGAATTTGACACCAAATAAAGTTTAGGGACATTTTGAAACAATCCAAATAATGTAGGGATCAAATGAGTAATTTACTCTAATAAAAACTTACATTTGAGACAACACCTAAGTAGCACAAATACAATCTTCAAAATTTGAATCCATTTGGTCTTCATATTTTAAGGAATATTTAGTTCTTTAAAAATACATATTGAAAATCATGCTTTAGTTGTGGACCTCATCACCTCATCACTCATCTCCTTGTTAATCATTAGAAAGTTCGAAGTTCGAATCCACCTCAAGAAATATCCACAAAGGTGCAACTCTCTCTCTCCCCTTTCTCTCCCTCTGTCAACAAATTTATTAGAAGTTGGGATATATCTAATAGTTTTGAACAACCTGGTGATTTACTAAAAAAAATCATGAAAAAACTAAGAGAAAAGAATAAGAAACCGACTCAATTAAGATAGCGACGCTTTAAAATGAGGCACTGAGTACTCTTCTTCCATAATAAACAGTAAATAAAATTTCTGAGAGACTTGTTGTGAACTGTGTTAAGTTGTTAGAAAGAGGAAGTAGAGTTCAATGAATTCAGTATATACTACCTTAAATAATGTAAATGGATAAGGATAATGTCCGAATTTAAAATCTGAGAGGGTAGACCATAACTAATTGTATGTACTATTAAGACGAATACTGACACATATACGAATATGGACAGTAAACTTTTATATATATGAGAATAATGGATAGTAGTATATCTACTAAGTTTCCATCCTTATTGCCCTAATTACTATCCAACTATTTCATTCCTTTGAGTGGTTTTTATCTTAATATTATGTGCAAAAATTGTAAATACTAACAACATCTGAAAAAATTTAAAAGTGTATTATTCACTTCTAATTTTTAAAAGGATTTGCTAGTGAATATTGATCTTGTTTCTCAGATGTCGAGGGATGTATTTTAATATACAAATGTTATATAACATTTAATATTGTCCAATGAGAAAGAAAACTAATTTGATGGCTTATGATGTTGGTGACTTCGTACATATGTGTTACAGTCAGTTACCAATGAATTTACACTAAATTAATTTTTGCATTGTAATTGAGGTCTTGTGGCTATCAGTGGTAAACGGATGAATACTGAGTAAATACCATGCTATTCATTATCCGTATTCATTTATAAATGCACTATTTGTATTCATCTCCGTTCGGATAGTAAAAATAATTATTCATATTCGCATGCTCTCGAATTCCCCAGATTCTGATAATATCTATTTTTGTTTACATTGTTTATCCATTGTAATTAACACTAATTTGGAAATTATCTAAAATTTATATTAAACAAAAATTGGGCGATCAAACTCTAAGTGAATTTTTCTATAACTAACTAAGAAAAAATCAGCAATATAAACTCTTAAGAGAGTGTGTGAAATCTTGTACTAAACTTTAATGTTCATATTCATGAGTTATCTATTTTTGTTATTAAATAATCCATATTTAGGGATGCCAATATGGAGGGTTGAGATCGAGGGAGCCATCCCTATTGCCGTCCTTGTCCCCGCTTGAAATCCCCATCCCTGTCCCCACCTCCATCTCCATTGTTTCAAGTGGGGGAATCCCTGTTGGGATTTTCGGGAATTGGGGCTCCCGTGGGGACTCGAATTGGATATATCTTTATTTTACTTTCCACCTTTTTTAATCCTAGGTAAAAACTAATAAATGTATGTCTAAAAAATAATATTTAACTTATTTTCATAGTAAAAGTGTGTTAGGAAGTCTTTTTACTCATAAATTATAAAAAAATAATTAAAAAATATTTTTAATTAAAAAATATATTATGTATCGGGGAAATCAAGTTATGGCATAAGTGTTTCCTTTTTCTTTTTTGGTATGAAAGGTGTCTTAAGCCACTTTGCGCATACCTCATACTAATCTATCAATCCCGAACAAGACTTGGAAAACAAGAATCACTTTTTGCGTTTTGTGGCCCAAAGTTTTTTATGGTGAAAGGAATCGAACTCAAGACCTCGGAGGTATAAGAACCTTAATCAGAGACGGAGCTGATAAGAGTTGAGAGGGGGTTCAAGCCCCCACGAGTTTTAAAAAAAATAGAAAATTAGGTATCTAAAAGTATTTGGTGTAAAAGTTTAAGTTCTATAATTTTGTAGGACCTTTTTTACAAATAGACTAAACTTTTTAACTCTGTAGAACCTAAACCAAAGACAACAACAGCAGCAAAAAAATGTAACCCCTTCCAATTCCAAAAAGAAAACCCACTTTTTAACTCTTTTTACATGTGGCTACACTGGACGTCCTTCTGTGACCCGTGGTCTGTCGTCCAGCAGGTTAACAGCTCCGTCCCTGCTCTCAAGGGGTAAATGTCGTTGTTTTGGTGGTTTTGTCTTATTATTTATGTGGTTTCTCTTATTATTTATTCGGGAATATACTAAATAGTCTTTCGATTTTTTTTTAAATATATTTAGTACAAGTCTTTTTATTTTGAGCCAAAAAGTCCTTCACCATTCCAAAAAAACTTTAAAGTTTTACCATGCCAAAAAAATTTTACCATGTCGCTGGCGCGAATCATTAAATATAAGAGAATAAGAGACTTTTTAATACAAAATAAAAGTCTTAGACTAAGTGTGTTTTAAAAAATATTTGAGGGACTTTTTTATATTTGATCCTTATTTATTTGGTTGTTTTGTTTGTGTGTTTATTTGAAGATTAAGTTTCCAATTATATATTTGTTTAGGGTTTTTAAGTTTAAATTTTTTTTAGGGTTTCTAATTTAGGAGTATTAGAATTAAAAATGGGGATAAAATTTCCTCATGTTATGCTTTCAATTTTAGGGAAAATTGATGTTATGTAGTGCTATTACTTTTTGGGGGGGATATTAATGACCCTAATTTTTTTTGTCAAATCAGTCAACCTATGGAGAGATTTTTTTAAAAGAAAATTGGAATCGACATCTACCCTAAAAGAAAGTTAGACTAAATGGCTATATTAAATGGTTAATTTGTGATAGTTTGTTAAATGGTTAGTTTGGGTTAATTTGTGTTAGTTTGTTAGATAGTTTTTTGGTTAAATCAAATTAATGTTTGTGTTATTGTTAAATTAAATTAATGATAGTGTTAAACTAAATTAATGTTAGTGTTATAGTTGGTTGGTTTAAATTTTAAGGTTAATTTAAGGATTAAATTGTGATAGATTTTAGAGATATTATAGATATAAATTTGGGGTTGAAAGTTGGTTTAACTTTAGGGATGATGCTGAGATTAATTTTAGGGATTATTGGTCTACATTATAAATTGATTTTTTTATTCGTGCTTCTATTTTTAGGGTTTAAAATTTTTAATCAATTAAAAAAAAATCTCTTTTGATTAGATTAAATTAATATTTTAGTAATTATTTGGTAAATTCTCAAAAATAACCTTAAAAAAAGCCGGCTAGAAGGCCCCTACCCCCAAACTCTCGAAATTACCATTAAATTAATCCTCACTCTCGAGAAATCTTGACTACGTCCCTGCCCTTAATATCGGTTGACTACCACTCAACCAACCAGCCCCTTGGAGTTTCTTACATAACCAATTTTATTATTTTGTCTAACAACAAGTTTTGACTCAAATGGGATAAAAATAAAATAAAATTTTAATTTATTTACTAAGGTACAATGTACTTATCCCAAATTTACACCGAATAAAACACTTCATAAAAATAAATACGGTGTCAATATAACTGTTATGTCTACTATTTATAAATAACAATTTGTACAGAATTATGAAAATAATATAATTACAGAATTAAAACAGAATTACAGAAATGAAACACTTACTTGAATTTGCAGAAATTAAACAAGAATAAAAGAAATAATCCGAGCCCTGTGAATCTCACAGTTTCCTTAAGACAATTTATTCCCTCCAATGTGCTCCGAGGTTGATGAATATTGTCTCCCAAGATAGAACGGATTTTCCAATTAATTATGTAGCACGACAATAATTAATTACAACGAACTCAAATCTGTGGCTTTTACTCAACTCAATAACAAACAGTATAGATATGTTATGCAGGAGAATGACAGAAATTTTCCGGGATAAAATTGACAGCAATTCTGGAAGGAGGGAAATTTTTTCAGTATTAAATTCTGTAGGGGGAATGTTTAATTTATAGCTTTTGTGTTGACTGTTGGAACAGTCAACCGAAATTAACTGTCAAAACAGTTAATCAGTTAAACGAAATTAACTGTTGACTGTTGGCAATAACTGCCAACTAATTAATTAATTTCGTAATTAATTAATAATTAAAGCCCAGAAAGTTAAATAAATTCGGCCCAAAAATGTAGGAGATTTTTATAAGCCCAAGCCCAAGCCCAAGCCCGAACCGAACCGAGCCGAGCCGAGCCGAGCCGAGCCGGCCGGACGGACGGACGCGCGCGCGCGCGCGTGTGGACTTTTGACCGAAAGTCAACCCGTGCATAGCTTAGGTCATCTCCCCTTCAAAGAGTTGGGATACCCCCAAGGCATCCAAGCCTTAGTCCATACTTGGGGTGTTATTAACTCATCAAAATTCCACTACTCTTCCAATGTGGGACAAGAGTTAAAACACACCCAATTCATTTAACTTTCATTGCTTTGTGAGTCACTTTGGGGACATAATTATCATTCATAACTTATTGAAATTGGACATATGAATATACTACGTTAATCTCCTTGCGGAGGTGAACGCGTTCGTATATGGTCCCACAATTTTCGTAGTGTGGGTCCCACCTAAATTTGAGCTCAAAGTTGCTCAAAAATCTGTCCAGAAAAATCTGGACAGCTTTTAAATACCCATTTAAATTCCAATTTTCCAACAATCCCCCACATGAATGATATATCGCTATAAATAAAACAAAACAGATGCTAATGCAGATGCAGACACAAGTTGAGTAAAACTGAAGACTTATTGCATCGGGAGAAGTAGCCTAGTGGCCTTGAACTTTCCTTAGTGATATACTATCGGATTTACTTGGTTAATCAGTAGACTTCACGTCCTTGAACCGTCAACCGTTTTTGTAAACCTAGACAACAGTATTCACACAACAATTCTTCAACACAGTTGGTTCTCACGTTTGTGTTCATTTTGGCCGTGAACACCACTTGGTTCCGCAAGTATTTTAGAGAATATGCCTTTCATTATTCTCATAGAAGTGGCCCCCTTCTTACTCACGTAGGTGACTTCCATAAAGAGTATTCTGCAATACCCCACTTAGACGTACTAAGATATAGATGTCATTAAAAGCATAACTTATCCTAATTTCGCGGCAGATATGCACTGTCTCATCTTTGGAATGGATAGGATTAAATATCCTCCAGTGCTTACTGAATACAATGTAGTTCGGTTTGCCCATTGAACCTAGATCTTGGGATCTCCAGTCAGCTAGGTTGGGTTGCCACTATATTGATTCTTATTTATTTATAGGCTTTAGACCCATTCCTCTCGATGATCTTTCAACTTGCTCTCGGTTTAAACCTTTCGTTAGTGGATCCGATATATTATCTTTTGACTTTACATAGTCAATTGTGATAATTCCGTTTGAGAGAAGTTGTCTAACGGTATTGTGTCTACGACGAATATGTCGTGACTTTCCGTTATACATGTGATTTTGTGCCCTTCCAATCGCTGATTGGCTATCGCAATGTATACATATTGCGGGCACAGGTTTAGACCAATTTGGAACATCCTCTAAAAAATTTCGAAGCCATTCAGCTTCTTCTCCAGCTTTGTCTAGTGCAATGAATTCAGATTCCATTGTCGATCTAGCAATGCACGTTTGTTTTGAGGATTTCCAAGATACGGCTGCACCTCCGAGGGTAAACACATACCCACTCGTAGACTTAGAGTCTTTTGTATCAGATATCCAATTTGCATCGCAATGTCCTTCAAGAACAGCTGGATATTTTGAGTAATGCAATCCATAGTTTTGAGTATATTTTAAATAACCCAAAACTCTCAATATTGCTTTCCAGTGATCTCTTCCTGGATTACTCGTAAATCGACTTAGCTTACTTATTGAGTATGCTATGTCCGGTCGCGTACAGTTCATGACATACATTAAACTGCCGATAATTCTAGAATATTCTAGTTGAGATATGCTTTCACCATTATTTCTTGCTAGATGTAAATTTACATCTACAGGTGTCTTGGTAGGACTAATATCATACTTCTTGAATTTTTCAAGTACTTTCTCAATGTAATGAGATTGAGATAATATAAGTCCATCCGATGTTCTAGAAATTTTAATTCCTAATATAACATCGGCGATTCCCATATCTTTCATGTCAAATCTACTACTCAACATTTGTTTTGTAGTTTTGACAATTTCCAAGTTACTACCCATGATAAGCATATCATCAACATAGAGGCATACAATGACATATCCATTTTGAATGTATTTAAAGTAAACACATTTATCGCATTCATTGATTTTGAAACCATTTGATAACATTGCATTATCAAATTTTTCATGCCATTGTTTAGGTGCTTGTTTTAATCCATATAGTGATTTAACAAGCTTACATACTTTTCCTTCTTGCCCGGGAGCTTTGAACCCTTCAGGTTGCTCCATATAAATTTCCTCGTCTAGTTCACCGTTTAAGAATGCAGTTTTTACATCCATTTGATGTATTTCAAGTCCATTAATAGCAGCTATTGCTATTAACATCCGAATGGACGTTATTCTTGTTACCGGTGAATATGTGTCGAAGTAATCCAACCCTTCCTTTTGCCTATAGCCTTTAGCTACAAGTCTAGCTTTATATTTGTCAATTGATCCATCGGCCTTCAATTTCTTTTTGAAGATCCATTTATAACCTAACGGTTTTGAACCTGGTGGAAGATCCACTAGTTCCCATGTATGATTTTGTAATATGGATTCAATTTCACTATTAATTGCTTCTTTCCAATTGGAAGCATCGGGTAAGGATATAGCTTCTTTATACGATTGAGGTTCATTTTCTAACAAATATGTTAGAAAATCCGGACCGAAAGAAGTCGAGGTTTTTGCTCTTTTACTACGTCTTGGTTCATCCTCTATTGATTCAATAGGTTGATGAGTACCACTTGTAGTAGCTTGATTTGTCCTTTTAGAAGGACCAGATTCTCGGGTCATGTTATACGGGAATTCATTTTCAAAAAATGAAGCATCCCTCGATTCAATAACCGTATTTACATGAATGTCCGAAATCTCAGATTTACAAACTAGAAATCGATATGCACTGCTATTAGTAGCATAACCGATGAATACACAATCCACGGTTTTTGGCCCTATTCTTACCTTTTTAGGTTTAGGAACCATCACTTTGGCTAAGCACCCCCACACTCGTAAATATTTATAGGAAGGTTTTCGACCTTTCCATAATTCATAAGGTGTCTTATGAGTCTTTTTGTGAGGTACTTTATTGAGAATGTAATTAGCAGAAAGTAAGGCTTCCCCCCACAAATTTTGTGGAGCTCCTGAACTTAATAACATTGAGTTCATCATTTCTTTCAAAGTACGGTTTTTGCGTTCAGCAACACCATTCGATTGAGGAGAATAAGGAGCGGTTGTTTGATGAATAATCCCATTTTCAGAACAAAATTCCTCAAATGGATATTCATATTCACCTCCTCTATCACTTCTAATAGCCTTTATCGTTTTGCTTAATTGATTCTCAACTTCATTTTTATATTGTTTAAATGCATTAATAGCCTCATCTTTACTATGTAACAAATATACATAGCAGTATTTTGTGCAATCGTCAATAAAAGTAATAAAATACTTTTTCCCACCTCTAGTTTGAACAAATTTTAAATCACAAATATCGGTGTGAATTAAATCTAAAGGTTCAGTTATCCTTTCAATAGAATGGAAAGGTAATCTAGCTAATTTAGATTCTACACAAATTTCACATTTATGATTTTTATCAATATTGAATTTTGGCAAAAATTCCAAGTTAATTAATCTACGCAATGTATCAAAATTAACATGTCCCAATCTAGCATGCCAAATATTAGATGACTCAATCAAATAAGAAGAACTAGCAACTTCATTTATTGAAACAGATGTTTTAGGGGTTACAGTAAGAACATTCAGTTTAAAGAGCCCCTCATTTAGGTAGCCCTTTCCTACATACATGTCATTTTTAGACAACACAAAGCGATCCGACACAAACACAAGCTTGAAACCATTCTTAGTAAGGAGAGATCCAGAAATCAGATTCTTTCGGATGTCAGGCACGTGAAGAACATTGTTAAGAGTAAGTTCTTTTCCAGAAGTCATTTTCAAAGCAATCTTTCCTTGTCCCACCACCTTAGAAGTGGAAGAATTTCCCATAAAAAGGTTCTCCTCATTTTCCAAAGGCTTATAGGTGGAGAACATCCATTTGTTTGCACAAATGTGTCGTGTGGCTCCAGTGTCCACCCACCATTCCTTGGTATTTCCAACCAAGTTGCATTCAGAGACAACGGCAGAAAGATTCATATCCGCCAAATCATTGGTGATATGATCACCCTCAGTCACATTTGCTTGAGAGTTATTTTTATTTTGCTTCTTAGGCTTACGACACTCACTTGAGCGGTGTCCCGGTTTACCACAATTGTAGCATTTGCCTTTGAACTTTTTCTTGTTATGTTTAGAAGTGCCTTCCCCATCATATTTTCGTTTGTTCTTTTTAGGACCTTCAACGACATGGACCTTTGTTTCCATCGGATTCTTCCCACTTTTCTTTTGAGATTCACGGTTGTCTTCTTCGATTCTTAGCCGGACCACCAACTCCTCCACATTCATCTCCTTACGCTTGTGCTTGAGATAGTTTTTGAACAAAGTCCAAGAAGGTGGCAACTTTTCAACAATTGCAGCAACTTGGAAAGTTTCACTGATTGACATTCCTTCAGCATGAATGTCGTGGAGGATCACTTGGAATTCTTGCACTTGCGAGATCACAGATTTAGAATCAACCATTTTGAAGTCCAGAAAACGCCCAACGATAAATTTCTTCATCCCAGCATCTTCAGTTTTATACTTCTTTTCCAAAGAATTCCATAATTCCTTGGAAGTTTTGATAGTGCAATAGACATGGTACAAAGTCTTGTCCAAGTAGGCCAAAATATAATTTCGGCATAGGTAGTCCGAGTGCTTCCAAGCATCGACAGCAGCAACCTTTTCAGCATCATCTCCCTCTTGAATAGAGGGGCAATCTTCATATACAAACCTGCCCAATTGGCAGGTAGTGAGATAGAAGTACATTTGTCCTTGCCAACGTTTGAAGTCAGCCCCAATGAACTTTTCAGGTTTCTCCCCGTGTGGCATAGATACGGGTGCAGTCACACTTGTGTTGGTGACAATCAGTTTCGTAGGAGTAGTGTTCGTACTTTGTGATTCCATTTCTGTTACAAAAACAGAATTTTAATCAAAACAGAATACAAAATTCTGTGCACCAATTTCCTCCAAATATAATTCACAATAAATGAATTCCAAAAGAATTCAAATAATAATTCAGAATAAAAATGTAATATAAACAGAATTCCGTACAAAACAGAATACAAAATTTTAAAATCTGTGTCACACTAATTTTTAATAATAAAAAGAATTCCGTACAAAACAGAATTATAATTTAAGAAGAAAAAAAATTTAGATAAACAGATTTTAACAAGAGTACGCAAATAAAATTTTATTTTCTAAAACAGAATATAAAAACAGTATAGAAACTAATTTCTATAACAAAACTGTTTTACTAATTTCTACAATAAAGCAGTAATTTAATTCATTTTATTCTGTCAAAACAGATTTATTTCCAACAAATAAATTTCTGTAATAAAAAAAATTCTGTACATTAAAAACAGTAGAACTTTTATAAATTGTCTTAAGATTGTTATGTCTACTATTTATAAATAACAATTTGTACAGAATTATGAAAATAATATAATTACAGAATTAAAACAGAATTACAGAAATGAAACACTTACTTGAATTTGCAGAAATTAAACAAGAATAAAAGAAATAATCCGAGCCCTGTGAATCTCACAGTTTCCTTAAGACAATTTATTCCCTCCAATGTGCTCCGAGGTTGATGAATATTGTCTCCCAAGATAGAACGGATTTTCCAATTAATTATGTAGCACGACAATAATTAATTACAACGAACTCAAATCTGTGGCTTTTACTCAACTCAATAACAAACAGTATAGATATGTTATGCAGGAGAATGACAGAAATTTTCCGGGATAAAATTGACAGCAATTCTGGAAGGAGGGAAATTTTTTCAGTATTAAATTCTGTAGGGGGAATGTTTAATTTATAGCTTTTGTGTTGACTGTTGGAACAGTCAACCGAAATTAACTGTCAAAACAGTTAATCAGTTAAACGAAATTAACTGTTGACTGTTGGCAATAACTGCCAACTAATTAATTAATTTCGTAATTAATTAATAATTAAAGCCCAGAAAGTTAAATAAATTCGGCCCAAAAATGTAGGAGATTTTTATAAGCCCAAGCCCAAGCCCAAGCCCGAACCGAACCGAGCCGAGCCGAGCCGAGCCGAGCCGGCCGGACGGACGGACGCGCGCGCGCGCGCGTGTGGACTTTTGACCGAAAGTCAACCCGTGCATAGCTTAGGTCATCTCCCCTTCAAAGAGTTGGGATACCCCCAAGGCATCCAAGCCTTAGTCCATACTTGGGGTGTTATTAACTCATCAAAATTCCACTACTCTTCCAATGTGGGACAAGAGTTAAAACACACCCAATTCATTTAACTTTCATTGCTTTGTGAGTCACTTTGGGGACATAATTATCATTCATAACTTATTGAAATTGGACATATGAATATACTACGTTAATCTCCTTGCGGAGGTGAACGCGTTCGTATATGGTCCCACAATTTTCGTAGTGTGGGTCCCACCTAAATTTGAGCTCAAAGTTGCTCAAAAATCTGTCCAGAAAAATCTGGACAGCTTTTAAATACCCATTTAAATTCCAATTTTCCAACAATCCCCCACATGAATGATATATCGCTATAAATAAAACAAAACAGATGCTAATGCAGATGCAGACACAAGTTGAGTAAAACTGAAGACTTATTGCATCGGGAGAAGTAGCCTAGTGGCCTTGAACTTTCCTTAGTGATATACTATCGGATTTACTTGGTTAATCAGTAGACTTCACGTCCTTGAACCGTCAACCGTTTTTGTAAACCTAGACAACAGTATTCACACAACAATTCTTCAACACAGTTGGTTCTCACGTTTGTGTTCATTTTGGCCGTGAACACCACTTGGTTCCGCAAGTATTTTAGAGAATATGCCTTTCATTATTCTCATAGAAGTGGCCCCCTTCTTACTCACGTAGGTGACTTCCATAAAGAGTATTCTGCAATACCCCACTTAGACGTACTAAGATATAGATGTCATTAAAAGCATAACTTATCCTAATTTCGCGGCAGATATGCACTGTCTCATCTTTGGAATGGATAGGATTAAATATCCTCCAGTGCTTACTGAATACAATGTAGTTCGGTTTGCCCATTGAACCTAGATCTTGGGATCTCCAGTCAGCTAGGTTGGGTTGCCACTATATTGATTCTTATTTATTTATAGGCTTTAGACCCATTCCTCTCGATGATCTTTCAACTTGCTCTCGGTTTAAACCTTTCGTTAGTGGATCCGATATATTATCTTTTGACTTTACATAGTCAATTGTGATAATTCCGTTTGAGAGAAGTTGTCTAACGGTATTGTGTCTACGACGAATATGTCGTGACTTTCCGTTATACATGTGATTTTGTGCCCTTCCAATCGCTGATTGGCTATCGCAATGTATACATATTGCGGGCACAGGTTTAGACCAATTTGGAACATCCTCTAAAAAATTTCGAAGCCATTCAGCTTCTTCTCCAGCTTTGTCTAGTGCAATGAATTCAGATTCCATTGTCGATCTAGCAATGCACGTTTGTTTTGAGGATTTCCAAGATACGGCTGCACCTCCGAGGGTAAACACATACCCACTCGTAGACTTAGAGTCTTTTGTATCAGATATCCAATTTGCATCGCAATGTCCTTCAAGAACAGCTGGATATTTTGAGTAATGCAATCCATAGTTTTGAGTATATTTTAAATAACCCAAAACTCTCAATATTGCTTTCCAGTGATCTCTTCCTGGATTACTCGTAAATCGACTTAGCTTACTTATTGAGTATGCTATGTCCGGTCGCGTACAGTTCATGACATACATTAAACTGCCGATAATTCTAGAATATTCTAGTTGAGATATGCTTTCACCATTATTTCTTGCTAGATGTAAATTTACATCTACAGGTGTCTTGGTAGGACTAATATCATACTTCTTGAATTTTTCAAGTACTTTCTCAATGTAATGAGATTGAGATAATATAAGTCCATCCGATGTTCTAGAAATTTTAATTCCTAATATAACATCGGCGATTCCCATATCTTTCATGTCAAATCTACTACTCAACATTTGTTTTGTAGTTTTGACAATTTCCAAGTTACTACCCATGATAAGCATATCATCAACATAGAGGCATACAATGACATATCCATTTTGAATGTATTTAAAGTAAACACATTTATCGCATTCATTGATTTTGAAACCATTTGATAACATTGCATTATCAAATTTTTCATGCCATTGTTTAGGTGCTTGTTTTAATCCATATAGTGATTTAACAAGCTTACATACTTTTCCTTCTTGCCCGGGAGCTTTGAACCCTTCAGGTTGCTCCATATAAATTTCCTCGTCTAGTTCACCGTTTAAGAATGCAGTTTTTACATCCATTTGATGTATTTCAAGTCCATTAATAGCAGCTATTGCTATTAACATCCGAATGGACGTTATTCTTGTTACCGGTGAATATGTGTCGAAGTAATCCAACCCTTCCTTTTGCCTATAGCCTTTAGCTACAAGTCTAGCTTTATATTTGTCAATTGATCCATCGGCCTTCAATTTCTTTTTGAAGATCCATTTATAACCTAACGGTTTTGAACCTGGTGGAAGATCCACTAGTTCCCATGTATGATTTTGTAATATGGATTCAATTTCACTATTAATTGCTTCTTTCCAATTGGAAGCATCGGGTAAGGATATAGCTTCTTTATACGATTGAGGTTCATTTTCTAACAAATATGTTAGAAAATCCGGACCGAAAGAAGTCGAGGTTTTTGCTCTTTTACTACGTCTTGGTTCATCCTCTATTGATTCAATAGGTTGATGAGTACCACTTGTAGTAGCTTGATTTGTCCTTTTAGAAGGACCAGATTCTCGGGTCATGTTATACGGGAATTCATTTTCAAAAAATGAAGCATCCCTCGATTCAATAACCGTATTTACATGAATGTCCGAAATCTCAGATTTACAAACTAGAAATCGATATGCACTGCTATTAGTAGCATAACCGATGAATACACAATCCACGGTTTTTGGCCCTATTCTTACCTTTTTAGGTTTAGGAACCATCACTTTGGCTAAGCACCCCCACACTCGTAAATATTTATAGGAAGGTTTTCGACCTTTCCATAATTCATAAGGTGTCTTATGAGTCTTTTTGTGAGGTACTTTATTGAGAATGTAATTAGCAGAAAGTAAGGCTTCCCCCCACAAATTTTGTGGAGCTCCTGAACTTAATAACATTGAGTTCATCATTTCTTTCAAAGTACGGTTTTTGCGTTCAGCAACACCATTCGATTGAGGAGAATAAGGAGCGGTTGTTTGATGAATAATCCCATTTTCAGAACAAAATTCCTCAAATGGATATTCATATTCACCTCCTCTATCACTTCTAATAGCCTTTATCGTTTTGCTTAATTGATTCTCAACTTCATTTTTATATTGTTTAAATGCATTAATAGCCTCATCTTTACTATGTAACAAATATACATAGCAGTATTTTGTGCAATCGTCAATAAAAGTAATAAAATACTTTTTCCCACCTCTAGTTTGAACAAATTTTAAATCACAAATATCGGTGTGAATTAAATCTAAAGGTTCAGTTATCCTTTCAATAGAATGGAAAGGTAATCTAGCTAATTTAGATTCTACACAAATTTCACATTTATGATTTTTATCAATATTGAATTTTGGCAAAAATTCCAAGTTAATTAATCTACGCAATGTATCAAAATTAACATGTCCCAATCTAGCATGCCAAATATTAGATGACTCAATCAAATAAGAAGAACTAGCAACTTCATTTATTGAAACAGATGTTTTAGGGGTTACAGTAAGAACATTCAGTTTAAAGAGCCCCTCATTTAGGTAGCCCTTTCCTACATACATGTCATTTTTAGACAACACAAAGCGATCCGACACAAACACAAGCTTGAAACCATTCTTAGTAAGGAGAGATCCAGAAATCAGATTCTTTCGGATGTCAGGCACGTGAAGAACATTGTTAAGAGTAAGTTCTTTTCCAGAAGTCATTTTCAAAGCAATCTTTCCTTGTCCCACCACCTTAGAAGTGGAAGAATTTCCCATAAAAAGGTTCTCCTCATTTTCCAAAGGCTTATAGGTGGAGAACATCCATTTGTTTGCACAAATGTGTCGTGTGGCTCCAGTGTCCACCCACCATTCCTTGGTATTTCCAACCAAGTTGCATTCAGAGACAACGGCAGAAAGATTCATATCCGCCAAATCATTGGTGATATGATCACCCTCAGTCACATTTGCTTGAGAGTTATTTTTATTTTGCTTCTTAGGCTTACGACACTCACTTGAGCGGTGTCCCGGTTTACCACAATTGTAGCATTTGCCTTTGAACTTTTTCTTGTTATGTTTAGAAGTGCCTTCCCCATCATATTTTCGTTTGTTCTTTTTAGGACCTTCAACGACATGGACCTTTGTTTCCATCGGATTCTTCCCACTTTTCTTTTGAGATTCACGGTTGTCTTCTTCGATTCTTAGCCGGACCACCAACTCCTCCACATTCATCTCCTTACGCTTGTGCTTGAGATAGTTTTTGAACAAAGTCCAAGAAGGTGGCAACTTTTCAACAATTGCAGCAACTTGGAAAGTTTCACTGATTGACATTCCTTCAGCATGAATGTCGTGGAGGATCACTTGGAATTCTTGCACTTGCGAGATCACAGATTTAGAATCAACCATTTTGAAGTCCAGAAAACGCCCAACGATAAATTTCTTCATCCCAGCATCTTCAGTTTTATACTTCTTTTCCAAAGAATTCCATAATTCCTTGGAAGTTTTGATAGTGCAATAGACATGGTACAAAGTCTTGTCCAAGTAGGCCAAAATATAATTTCGGCATAGGTAGTCCGAGTGCTTCCAAGCATCGACAGCAGCAACCTTTTCAGCATCATCTCCCTCTTGAATAGAGGGGCAATCTTCATATACAAACCTGCCCAATTGGCAGGTAGTGAGATAGAAGTACATTTGTCCTTGCCAACGTTTGAAGTCAGCCCCAATGAACTTTTCAGGTTTCTCCCCGTGTGGCATAGATACGGGTGCAGTCACACTTGTGTTGGTGACAATCAGTTTCGTAGGAGTAGTGTTCGTACTTTGTGATTCCATTTCTGTTACAAAAACAGAATTTTAATCAAAACAGAATACAAAATTCTGTGCACCAATTTCCTCCAAATATAATTCACAATAAATGAATTCCAAAAGAATTCAAATAATAATTCAGAATAAAAATGTAATATAAACAGAATTCCGTACAAAACAGAATACAAAATTTTAAAATCTGTGTCACACTAATTTTTAATAATAAAAAGAATTCCGTACAAAACAGAATTATAATTTAAGAAGAAAAAAAATTTAGATAAACAGATTTTAACAAGAGTACGCAAATAAAATTTTATTTTCTAAAACAGAATATAAAAACAGTATAGAAACTAATTTCTATAACAAAACTGTTTTACTAATTTCTACAATAAAGCAGTAATTTAATTCATTTTATTCTGTCAAAACAGATTTATTTCCAACAAATAAATTTCTGTAATAAAAAAAATTCTGTACATTAAAAACAGTAGAACTTTTATAAATTGTCTTAAGATTGTTATGTCTACTATTTATAAATAACAATTTGTACAGAATTATGAAAATAATATAATTACAGAATTAAAACAGAATTACAGAAATGAAACACTTACTTGAATTTGCAGAAATTAAACAAGAATAAAAGAAATAATCCGAGCCCTGTGAATCTCACAGTTTCCTTAAGACAATTTATTCCCTCCAATGTGCTCCGAGGTTGATGAATATTGTCTCCCAAGATAGAACGGATTTTCCAATTAATTATGTAGCACGACAATAATTAATTACAACGAACTCAAATCTGTGGCTTTTACTCAACTCAATAACAAACAGTATAGATATGTTATGCAGGAGAATGACAGAAATTTTCCGGGATAAAATTGACAGCAATTCTGGAAGGAGGGAAATTTTTTCAGTATTAAATTCTGTAGGGGGAATGTTTAATTTATAGCTTTTGTGTTGACTGTTGGAACAGTCAACCGAAATTAACTGTCAAAACAGTTAATCAGTTAAACGAAATTAACTGTTGACTGTTGGCAATAACTGCCAACTAATTAATTAATAATTAAAGCCCAGAAAGTTAAATAAATTCGGCCCAAAAATGTAGGAGATTTTCCCAAGCCCAAGCCCAAGCCCAAGCCCAAGCCCGAACCGAACCGAGCCGAGCCGAGCCGAGCCGGCCGGACGGACGGACGCGCGCGCGCGCGCGTGTGGACTTTTGACCGAAAGTCAACCCGTGCATAGCTTAGGTCATCTCCCCTTCAAAGAGTTGGGATACCCCCAAGGCATCCAAGCCTTAGTCCATACTTGGGGTGTTATTAACTCATCAAAATTCCACTACTCTTCCAATGTGGGACAAGAGTTAAAACACACCCAATTCATTTAACTTTCATTGCTTTGTGAGTCACTTTGGGGACATAATTATCATTCATAACTTATTGAAATTGGACATATGAATATACTACGTTAATCTCCTTGCGGAGGTGAACGCGTTCGTATATGGTCCCACAATTTTCGTAGTGTGGGTCCCACCTAAATTTGAGCTCAAAGTTGCTCAAAAATCTGTCCAGAAAAATCTGGACAGCTTTTAAATACCCATTTAAATTCCAATTTTCCAACAATAACTTCCCAAAAAACCATCTTGTAAAATGCTCTTATAACATAATAAATTAAGTAGGCATAGACTTTCTAAACTTTATACTTTAATTTTCCTTATTTGGTTGTTGGCTTTCAATTGCCATTCCACCAACAACTAAAGTTCTCGATGTCTTATAAACTATCAACTATGCCTCAGCCACTTATTTGGTTGTGTTTATTCCTTAAGATCTTACTGTAGACATTACTTTATTAATAGTTTAGAATGAAAATAATTATCTTTATATTTCTTTTATTAAACATATTTAACTTTGTTTGAGAATTATTATCATCTACGACTTTTTAATAAAAATAAATACTTTTGGTGGTTAACTTTCTTCCTACTGATATCACCCCCACCAAAATCCAATAAGGCTCCAATAATCAGTTTGATTAATTTCATGAATTATTTTTTAATATTTTAATAAATTAAATTAACAAATCGTACTTGTTTATATTAAGAACTAATTTTTTAAATGTCAAAATTAGAAATGATCATTCTACAACATATATTACTAAGATCCCGTTTGGTTGTTTCAAAATCGCAAATTGGCTTGTGTATAAATCAAACAATTTATAAATTGGTCCATTAATTGCGTTTAGTTTCATTAATGAAATGCTTTATTAATTGGACCATTTTAACTCATGTAAAAACTGAAATTAGAGAATTTCACAAAATACGTTAAATGCATTCATTTGAAATAAAAGTCATAAAAAAATTCATCGGGCTGCTTCCTTCTCTCTCTCTCTCTCTCTCTCTCTCTCTCTCTCTCACAATTCTTTTTGACTTTTTCTCCTGATTGAACTTTAAAATCAATTTTAAATTACCAAACATCACCTAAAATTGGATTTAAATTTGTTTAAAATTCACTAATTCATGATGAAGCAATTTTGATACTCAAACAATTTGCGCAACCAAACGGAACTGTTGATACAAAAAATTATCCACGTAGGAGGACCAATCAGAAGTGGACAAATGTCTTATTACGTGGCAGAAATCCCAATCAACATATAGCAGTTCGGCAAATATGCCGACCAATATGAAGAATGCAAACCATCAAAGCCAATGAAGCACCACCATACCAAGGGACTTAGCACACGTGGCTCACACAACCAACAGTCATATTCATTATGTACGAGTGTAAATGCTTAAATGTGTCAAGGCATTCCTTCCCTTGATATTCCAACTCTTGATCTCCGGGTCACTATAAATGTATTGTATTCCTTTCATCAAAGGACAAGATAGAACGGATTCTAGGTTATTTTTTTACAAGAAATCCTAGCTTTCTGTAATCTATGAAATCAATATCATAACAGTGTGCGTAAGCTTTCTTACAAAGCCGAACCACTTTAAAATCATGCGTCTCTCTTTTATTATTTCATTAAAACTCTATACTTTATCTGTGATTATAAAATTAGATCAAATCCATTTTTTGACATCAACAGGGACCTAAAAATATTTAGCGTAAAGTATTGTGATATTCTTTCACTTTTGATCTATCTTAGTTTTGCCCCTTATCTTTTATGTGTCTCAATATCATTCTCCGCATTTCAATTCGTTTAAATTTAGTCCTTATCTTAACTTTTCATCTAAATCAAACTTAACTTGGATACACACTGTCCAATTTACCGCTCATGCTCACCCATCTTTGAATCTACTAAATCAATATAAATAGTAATGTATTATACACATTAATATATACTTGCATATGTAAACCTTTGTTTATATACTTATGGATTAATATAAAGAGTTATTTGCATACACATTGATATTATGGAAATAAGAAAAAATGTTATTTTTTATCGGAATAAAGAAAAAAAAGGATATTTGCGTCTAGATATTACGTTTATTTTTAAATTATTTTCTTCTGGATATTAATTTAAATCATTCTGAAAACTTAAAAAATCATAAAATTCTAAAAAATTAAAAACAATAACTTGGAAATAAAAAAGGGTTATTTTGAATATTAATTTTTTATAAAGTTATAAAAAAAACATTTTGTAAAAACATGTATAAAAATTGTTTTATAAAAACTGACAAAAAAACTATTTTGTTAAAAAGTTATAAAAGACATGTTTTGTTATATATAAGAAAAACAAAAGGAAAAAACGTTTGTATAAAATTTTTATAACATTTGAACGTTATTTATAACATTTAAAAAAAATACAAAAAACTGTTTTGTAAATAGAAAATAGTTTAGTTATTACAAAAATGGGACGTTATATATATTAAAAAAATTGAACGTTATTTTTTTGTAAAAAATAGCTGGACAAAAAATTTTTAAAAGCGGTATTTTTTAGAGGCATATACCAAATAGCACCTCTAACATTTTTTAATACACATTTAATCCAAGCCTTTTTATTTGTTCCAAAAAGTCCCTCAACATGCCCCTGGCGCGGACTTTAAAAAGAAGAGAATATTGCTTAAATGGGTGTTTGATGGACTTTTTGGAATAAAATAAAAAGGTCTGAACAAAATATGTATTAAAAAAATATTTGAGGGACTTTTTGGTTTTTAATTTTATTTTTTATTTCGTTATTTAAATGTTGTTATTTTAAAAAACATTCCTTTAATTAAACGTTGTATTATAAACGTCCAATTTTTAATATCTAAATTGTTTTATAAACTTCCAGCTGTTTTTAATAAAAAATACTTATGTTTTTATTCTTTTAATAAATAAACATCCAATTTTTAATGTCTAAACTGTTTTCTCCAAATCTTTTGAACTTTTTATACAATTGTTTTTTTTTCTTATACATAACTAAGCATGTTTTTTATTTTCTACCTCTTTTAATCCTAGGTAAAAACTAATAATTATTTGTATAAAAAATAATATTTAACTCATTTTTTATAATAAAAGCGCATTAGGTTTTACTCATAAGTAATAAAAAGTAATGATGTTGATATATTGGGAAATTCTAGTGGGGAATATAAGTTATCGCATAAGCGTTTTTTCTTTTTCTTTTTTGGTATGAAGGGCGTCTTAAGCGAGTTTGCGTACACCTCACACTAATCTTTCGATCCTGAAGAACACTCGCGAAACAAGAATTACTTTTGACGTTTTGTGACCCTCAATTTTTTATGATGATGAAAATTGAATTCAGGATCTCGAAAGCATAAGCACTTTAATATTGATTGCCTACCACTCAACCAACCCCCTGAGATTTCTTATTGCAACGTACGGAATCAATATCAATTCGAATGTTTTGTCTAACAACAAATTTTGAATGAGATGGGACAAAAATAATATAAAATTTAAATTTATTTACTAAAGGTACCATGTCATTATCACAAATTTACACTTCGGGTAACACACTTCGTAAAAAAAATACAATGGCAATATAGCTTCTAAAAAAATATTGTGTAAAATGCGCTTATAACATATTAAATTAAGTAGGCATAGACTTTTTAAGTTCACATTTTTATTTCCCTTATTTGGTTGTTGGCTTTCAATTGCCATTCCACCAACAACTAAAGCTCTAGATCCTTATAAACTGTCAACTATGCCTCAGCCACTTATCTAACCTACTTTTTTCTCATCTAACTACTCTCCCACCAATATAATATCCATCATAATTACGATTCCTTAAGAGTAGTCATTTTTCACATTTTCAAATAAAGTTTAGATCTTACTGTAGACAGGTTTGCATTACTTTATTAATAGTTTAGAATGGAAAGAATTATCTTTATATATGGAACTTGTTTTCTTTTACTAAACAGATTTAACTTTATTTGAGAGTTATTATCATCCACAACTTTTTAATAAAAATAAACACTTTTGATGGTTAACTTTCTTCCTACTGACATCACCTACCACCTAAATCCAATAAGGCTCCTATAATCATTTTGACTAATTCCATCAATTATTTTTTTAATATTTTAATAAATTAAATTAACAAAAGGTACTTGTTTATGTTAAGAACTAATTTTTTAAATGTCAAAATTAGAAATGATCCTTCGGCGTAGTATATTTACTAAAAATATCAACGTGACATGATTTTCCAAATGAATAATTCTTGATTGACGCATAAATTGGACACATTTGGTGCGACACGTTAGTATTGACTCGTGTTTGGAATCCATTGGTATGGTTTTTTAGTGGAGTTCAAATACGAGTCAATGCCTATGCGACGCATCAATATATCACACCAAATGTATCAAATTCGTGCGTCTGCGGTTTCTTCAAAGTGTCGCTAGCTAAGACCACTATTAGAGATAAAGAAATATTCTATACCAATCTTAATTTGTGAATTGATTTAAAAATTCTTTTTAGAGGTGAGTTTTTGGGGGAAAATGTGTTAGATTGTATCATTTTGATAACGTTTTAAACGCGAACCTTGCACAAATCACGCTATGCTTCTGTCATTCTTGTTGGCCTCAAAATAGAGTACTGGCATTTTGGTAATTCTATGTTAAGTAGTCTCATGTCCTATATATAACAATTGCCTAGATGTAAGGGATCACTCAATAGAAAAAAGGTAGAGAGATAGACCCTATCCCCTTCTTTGTAAGGTTTCTTGCTCAAATGAGTATTCCAAAGACTGGTTTGCATTGTTTCTATATCTATATGTTGGTTGTGCTAATATAATACACACATATATATAATTATCCAAGTGCTTGGTGTTACTGTTTCTGGGATACTCATTTGAGCAAACAACATTACAACTGGAGGCATTCAACTTATGCAAAGTACTCATTCAACCTGAGTGTAAATCAGGTAAGTTCTTAATTTTCACTTGCTTTTACAATATCTTAATGTTGTTATTTTTTGTTAACTTTAATCAATAGGATTAGGAGAGACATTATGGTACATAGCTTAAAACTTCAATCAATAGGTTTCGAGTTCGAATCGGACTCCAAATGGGCTGAAATTCAACTTCAGCTTGGATTTGTTGGGGATCTGATGAGGATTCGTATTTTAACACATGCTCTCAAAAAACGAATCAGTACGCGTAAAACTGTCCGAACACCACGTGGTATGCTAACAAAAAAAAAAAGTCTGTTATTAAAAAATGATGGTGGTGGGATTAAAAAATGTCATAAAATACAAGAAGATGTTGATATAACCTAAAAATTAGGTTACTTGGTTCTTAAAATTATAATGATGCATATTTTTTATGTTAATTAAGATAATTAAATGTTTTTTAATTTTTTGTTGCCGTACTTGTATCCTATTTTTTTTTTCCATTTCTTATATTAGTACTTATTTCATTTGAGAAAGATAACAGTATTCTCGACTTTAAAAGGGCACCTATTTTTCTTGTCTAGTGTATTTCAGAAAAATAAAATCTTCATCTTTTGATCTACATCTTGACACATTATTTACAATTTTACTAACTTCGTTCTGTATTTCTAACTATTAATAGTCTCACATCACGTGTTATAAATATAAATATCATTATTAACAATATGAAGTTCTCATATACTAGCACTTTGAGTGTTGCAATATGTTATATGAAATATTGGGGAAAATCCTTTTCTAAAGTGATATAAAAAAGTTTTTTTTGCCTTTATTTGTTGAGAAATCCCTTTATTAGTAACCCCCGTTCTAGCGGAGGTCTATGTAAATGTTCGCGGGTGCGTTTAATTTTTGAACATGTAAGGAGTAATTTAAATACACATTATATTCGATGTTAAAGATAAAAAAAAAATGCGAGATTAGGATTAGTCTATATAATTATGTGGAAAATGAGAATGAGTCTTATATTAGTAATAACAAAGTTCTTGTATAAATAGATGAGCCTTATTAATATATGCCAAAATTTTACCTTTATTATTTTCAAGCTGAGAGGGAACCACGTCCAAAAAGAATAGGGGATTGTTTTCTGATAAATTATTGGGCCATATAAAAATAAACGTGACCACCTGATATTACTTGCCCCAAGATGCTAGTATAATATAGACACTTTATCTTTTGATATTTAACACTTGAAAAGCGACATTACAAAGGCTCAATCTGTCGTCAAAACATATTGTCAGTAGAATCTAGATGGAAGGAGAGATAATTAAAATGAAGATTTAATTACACTTGGATCCTCTTAATATTACTCTCTCAGTTCATCACTCGAATTTTCAGTTAATTTATGTAATGTTTTGAACTTTGAAAACGATTACAAATAGCCTTTACCGTTAACACAGTCAACTTTTTAGATGAAAAATTTGAGATAAGTGAGTGTCACTGATCTTAACTCCGTATATAAATAAACTGCCTATATGTCTTGAGCACGAGATTAACTGTAACTTGATTGAAAGAATTTGCAATTAAACTTATTCCTTTTTGTTGTTTAGAGACAATACGATTTCAATAATAATTGTAATAAAAGTGCTCAAGTTGTTGGTCGCTATCATATAATAAACTTATGTGTGTCCACTTTTTTATCCATTTTTTATATTTATTAGGCTTGTCAATGGGTCGGGTCTAGACCCGGACTCGACCCGAACTCGATCCGTATAATAGGGTCTGAGCATATTTTTTTAGATCCGAGATCCGAAGACCCGAAGACCCGTTTATTAAACGGGTAGGGTCTGGATCTTATACAAGCCCGGACCCAAAGACCCGACCCGAATTATACATTATTATTTTGTATATATATACATATATACTATAAATTTATATATATTTATAAATATATCATATCAATATAACATGTAAGTATTATATATAAAAATATATATTTATGTATATAATAAATATAAGTAATATATGTTTTATTTATACTAATAATATTCTACAATACATTACAAAATATTTTAATTTAAGATTAAATAATAAAGAAGGGAGATAAATTAAAATAAATATAAAATAAATGTACATATTTGACCAGACCCGGACCCGAAGATCCGAATGGATCCGGGTCTGGATCCAATATTGTAGACTCGATGAAGATTCGAATCCGAACCCGATGAAGATCCGATTACACGAATCTGGATCTCCCTAAGTCCGATTCGCCTCCGACCCGTTGACAAGCCTAATCTATTGTATTAAAATTTTATACTTTATTATTGTGAGTTCTTTTAAAATATAAAGTATAACTTTTTATTGCCTTATCATATTTAATAGATATGAAAAATGAATAGAAAAGTGGGTAAGTAATCTCTTACCCAACTATCATATCATTAAGAGTAATGCTACTCTTCCCGATTGATTCTCCCCATTCCAAACCGAATGTCCAGCTGGACAACACATGAAAGCAAAGGTTATTGAAACAACGTTTTTCTTTCAACAAAAAGTTATTTTTTTTAAATAAAAAATACCGTTTTTAATCAGAAATTGTTTTAAAATTTTAAAAAAAATGTGTTCAACTTCTTATAACTGTTTTAAAAAATAAAATAAAAATATTTAACTGTTTAAAAACACTTCTTATTTTTTTTAAAAAAAATTGTGTTTTTATGAATTAAAAAAACAAAAGAACACGAACATGACTAAATTAAAATAGCCCGAATACGATCGAATTAAATGTGTCAAAAAATAATTTTTTTTTTACCAAATACCCAATTAGTATTTGCGGACTTTTTGAAAAAAAATAAAAACACTTGATGTGTGCCGCTGCGCGCAGACCTTTAAAAATAAGAGAATATTGGTTAAATTAGTGTTTGACGACTTTTTGGAACAAAAAAAAAATACTCGGTGTGTGCCGCTGGCGCGGACCTTTAAAAATAAGAGAATATTGGTTAAACTAGTGTTTGAAGAGTTTTTGAAACAAAATAAAAACACTCAATGTTTTAATTTTTTTAAATAATATCTTTTAATTTTTGTTAAAAATAAATAACAAGTGTAGATATATAATGTATTATTTTTTACAAAAAGATTAAGGATGTGGAATGTTTTGGCATGAAATTAAGGGTGATGATTAAATTGTGTAGGAAATCGGTAGACATCGAGTATTGTTAAAAACTGTTTTATTTTGTAAAAGTCTGTATTTTTTTATATAAAAAATAATGTTTTATAAATTAAAAAACAAACATATATTTTATTATTAAAATTTAAAAAAGACCATCATTTGATTTTTTATTATTAAAAAAAAAAAAAAAAAAAAACAGTATTTTTTTATTAGTGTCGCTGGCGCGGCGCACATTCAACAAATGATGTTGGTCCAGGAATGATGGTCCGCGTCAGTGGCATTAATCAATTGCGAATCTAAGACATCAAATTAAACATGTTTTTTTATTATTAAAATTAAAACAAATATTTTTTTATAAATAAAAAAAACATGTTTACTATTAAAAAGTCCCTCACCACATAAATAAATAAACTATGTTTCAAAAAGTCCATCACCACATAAAAATACTCAAAGTGTGTCGCTGGCGCGTACCTTTAAAAATTAGAGAATATTGGTTAAATTAGTGTTTGAGAATTTTTCGGAACAAAATAAAAACACTCAAATTGTGTTGCTGATGCGAACCTTTAAAAATAAGAGAATATTGGTTAAATTAGTGTCTGAGGATTTTTTGGAACAAAATAAAAACACTCAAAAGTGTGTTGCTGTCGCGGACTTTTAAAAATAAGAGAATATTGGTTAAATTAGTCTTTTTGAAATAAAATAAAAACACTCAAAATGTGTCGCTGGCGCTAATCTTTAAAAATAAGAGAATATTAGTTAAATTAGTGTTTGTAGATTTTTTGGAACAAAATAAAAACACTCAAAGTGTGTCACTGACGCGAACCTTTAAAAATAAGAGAATATTTGGTAAATTAGTGTTTGAGGTCTTTTTGGAACAAAATGAAAAGAATTGGACTAAATATATATTAAAGATGTTTAAAATTAATTTAACTTTTAAATAAATTATAACTTTAATTATTTATCGATCTAAAATAAATTTTAAAAGAATTAAAAGAATATTTTTTAATTTTAGTTTAAAATAAATCAACTTTAGATATATAATGCATTATTTTTTTAAAATAAATTAAAAGTGAAGATTATTTTTTGTCATTTAATGGAATGAAGGGTGGAGATGAATTCGGTATGGATTGGGTATCTCCCCATTCGGGAAGTCTATCTTTATCATTTTTTTTTATATGTATGTTTAAAGAGTCTTGCTACTCTTACCGACTCCTCCCTCCCCAATTCTTACCGAATGCAAAAGTCCCTTTTTTATTTGTTTTTTTAATTGAAAAATTATTTTGTTTTAAAAAAATCCCTATTTTTATTTAAAAAACAGTGTTTTACATATTAAAAAAAATGAACATGAATAAATTAAAATAATCCGAATCTGACCCAATTAAATGCGATAATTTTTCTTTTACAAAATACAAACATGACCTAAAAAAATTATTTTTATATAAAAAAAAGAACTGGAACATGACTAAATTAAAATAACACAAACATATTTTTTTTTGTTAAAATCAGTTTTAACACTTTTTTTTCGTTTTTTTTTCCTAATTAAATCAGTTTTATGTCTTATCTAATGTAAATAAAATTGTGTTAGGTAAGACACGATACGATTTGTTTTTTTTTATAAATAAAAAATAACCTGTTTAATTTGATGTCTTAGATTCGCGATTGATTAGTGTCGCTGACGCGGACCCACATTCAACAAATGATGTTGATCCGGGAATGTAAATTCGCGCCAGCGGCACTAAATCTAAGATAGAAAATTAAACTGTTTTTTTTTATTAAAATTAAAACAATTTTTTTTAGAAATAAAAAAACTATGTTTACCATTAAAAATTTCCTCGCCACATAAATAAAAAAAAAACTATGTTCTGAATAGTCACTCACCACATAAAAACACTCAATGTGTGCCGCTGGCGCGAACCTTTAAAAATAAGAGAATATTGATTAAATTAGTGTTTGACTTTTAGGAGCAAAATAAAAACACTCAAAGTGTGCCGCTAGCGCGGACCTTTAAAAATAAGAGAATATTAGTTATATTAGTATTTGAGATATTTTTGGAACAAAACAAAAAAGATTGAACTAAATGTGTATTAAAAAATATTTGAGGGACTTTTTAATAATTGATCCATTAAATATTAGTTTAATGTAAAATTAATTTTTTGTTTAAATAAATCATAACTGTTTTTAAAAAATTAAAAGAATATCTTTTAATTTTAATTTTAGTTTAAAATAAATCATAACTCTAAAGATATAATATATTATTTTTAACAAATAAATTAAAGGGCCAGATTATTTTGGATTGTAACAGATTAATGGCTGAGATTTAGGGGGATGATTTCGGTAACTCCCCATACGGGGAGTCTATCATTTTCCTATCATTAATGTTGGCAGGCCAAAAAGTACATAAAAGATGAAGGGTCCACATTTTGGTGCTATTATAGTTCACTTTTGCTGGCCAAAAGTACATACAACGTGGAGGGTACACTCCTTAATTTTCAAAGAGCACTGCTACACTACCCGGCCCTAGTACATACTCAGAGCATGTACAATGGTGAGGGAAAAGTACAAAGGAACAGGTAAGTTTACCAATTTGTACAAATTGGTTGGATCACAGTGGGGAGCAAAAACGAGCAAAATCTGTAAATGAATTTGCATACGTTGTGCAAATATACAAAAGCGGAGGAGAATTTGTAAACGTTTCCTACGAACTTCTGAAGTTCGTATGAATTGGTACGAACTTCAGTTGTTCGTAGCAATTCATACGAACTTCAGAAGTTCGTAGGAATTCCTACGAACAACTGAAGTTCGTAGGAACCATTATTACCACAGTAAAAACAAACGTCCGTTATACTGAAATTCCTATATAAACCCATCACTTCTCCCTAAAATCCCACCTCCAATATTTCCCTCTCTTCTGTTCCATCCCATTCCATTACTTTTCCAAAATATTTTCTTCCATCCCATTTCATTATTTTCCCAATTTTCTTCCACCCCATTCCATTATTTTTCCCAAAATATTTTAGGGTGAATCATTTTCTCTCCATACATTTAAATTATCGATCAAAATGTCTTCATCTCAACCCATTAATTCTAGTACTTCTAGAAAACAAAATATGACTCCTATTGAAGATGAAATATTATGTACTATATATGCTAAATATACGAGTCGTGGTATTGAAGGCAACTCGATATCACACGGGACATTTTGGGATTCTGTAATGAATGAATACAACAGCACGCCAGAAATTTATATTCAACGTACGAGGACTATGCTTTCAACACGCTACAATCATATTTCTTCCCGGGTAATGATATACGTTTCAAAACTGTCTCACCAAATAGACAATATAGGAAGCGGCAATAACGACTTCGACGCGGTTACAAAGGCCCGCGAGGCATATCGCGTGGAAACGAGCAAACAATTCATGTTTGATAAATGCTACCAAATTTTGAAAGACTTACCGAAATTTGATTTGAAAAACACAGCGTGCAACAACGACAATCCTACGCCTCTAGACTCGGAGGACAGTCCGGGTGTAGGTGAAGTACCGTACAGACCCCCAGGCAGGAAGGGGGAGAAACAACGTGCCCGTCAACGTGCTCGTTCAGACAGCCTCGATTGTAGCACGACGGTCCTTAAACATTGCGAAGAATTCACCGAGATGTTTAAAAGCAAGCAAGAGTGGAAGCAAAGTCGGGCCATGAAATTTGATTCTCAAATGGATGCTTTCATTGAGATGAAAAGAGCTGATCAAATTACAAGAAAACAAGATCAACTTGTGCGCCTAGGCCGAGAACAGTCGTACATCATGGAGTTGGATATGACCAAAATGAACGAGATGCAACAACAATTCCATGTGAAAAGGTACACCGACCTATCAAATATGGTAGCTGTTACTGAAGCTGCGATTGCCGCGCTTATGTCAAACACTGCGGGCTCGTCAAATTCTAATTCTGGTTTGTCTGGTGCAAACAACGCTGACTAGTATGTTAAATGTGTGGCTTGTTTAGTTTTCCGTTACTTCATAAATGTAATATCAATTATCGTGTTATGTTATTTTAATAAATGTTATTTCAGTTTAAGATGCGTTGCAGTAGGTGTATTGATGTCTACTAAATTGAAGCAGTCCATTAAAAATAATTACACAAGAAATATAACATATATCATATAATTTTTATGCACACCATAAGAACAATGTTAAAAGTGATTATATAGAGAGAATTGTTAAGCCTCAAATACACATATACTATCTGATAATTAATCGGCCAACTCATCACCGCTCGTGTTCCAAATATGCTCCACCAAATCATCTCATAGTTGTTGATGTGTAGTTGCGTCCCTAACATTTGCATCACGCGTTAGGTATTCGTAAAAATTAGTTTGCCCCCGTAGTATTTCAGGTGTGGGATCAGATTGTTCGTATTCATTTTGCCATGGGCAGTCTCTACGTTCATCGTCAATAATCATGTTGTGCATTATAATGCAAGATTTCATTATTGTTGCTAAGGATGCCCGATTCCATAATTTGCAAGGTTTACGCACGAAAGCGAATCGAGCTTGTAGTACACCAAAAGCACGTTCAACATCTTTCCTACACGATTCTTGTTTCTTACAAAATAATTTTTGTTTTTGTGATAGGCCAGGTTGGTTCCTAAAAGTTTTAACGATGGTTGCGTATGGAGGGTATATGCCATCCGCAAGGTAATACCCCATTTCATATATATTTCCATTAACATTGTAATTAACGGGAGGTGCAGTCCCATTGCGTAATTCTCGAAAGACGTTAGAGCGGTGCAAGACGTTTATATCGTTGCAAGATCCAGGAACACCAAAGAACGATTTCCAAATCCATCGGTCGTATGAGGCAACCGCTTCTAGGATTATAGTAGGATGTTCTTTTCGACCACTATATTGATCATGCCAGGCCGTGGGACAGTTCTTCCACCGCCAATGCATGCAATCTATACTCCCTAGCATTCCCGGAAATCCTCGACTTGAATTCTGTTCGAGTAACCTGGTGACATCGCCTGTCGTCGGATTTCTCCCATACTCGGGACCGAATACAGCCACAATTGCCTCAGTAAATCTAATAACCGTTTCTAATAGAGTTGTTTCACTCATTGCGTACTGCTCAGACCATACGTCATGAGATCCTCCGTTAGCGAGGAGTCGTATAGCCCCCATAATTTTTTGATGTGAGCTTAAACCTAGCCGACCGCACGCATCGTACTTTTGTACAAAGTAGTTGTCGTACTCGCAAACAGAATATAGGATGCGATTGAAAACGGAATACCGCATCCTAAATCTCCTTCGAAAATAATACTCGTTATATACCTTATCTTCACCAAAGTAATCTTCCCATAGTGTTTGGTGTCCCCTTTCTCTCCTTCGATTCACTCGACGTCTAAATTCGAGTTCTTTCCCATCTCGAATTATATTTTGTTCTGCAATCCAACGTGTAATCTCCATGCATATTATCATCTCCTCGTCTGAATCATCTGATGACGCGCCATCATTAAATTGTGCATACTGAAGCATTAGATTTCGTCCCTCATCGCTAGAACTGGAGTAATCCATTATGTATTTCTCTCGGAATAATTATGAAATGTATAAAGAAGTTATATTACAATATATCATACATTGTATTTCTATTTATAGTTGTATAATCAGACTGATGTATTATGGTAAGTGTGCCAATCTGATGAACTGATGAACTGTCCTACTGATGAACTTCTGTAGTTACTGTTGTAATAATTGGTAAATGTGCCCTGAATATAATTGGTAAGTGTGCCCTTAATATGAACTTCTGAAGTGATTTACTTTTCAGTTGTTGGAAATGGACGATAGTAATTATTACTTTTATTTACTTTTAATTGGTAAGTGTGCCCTGAATATAATTGGTAAGTGTGCCCTGAATATATTTACTTTTATTTATATTAACTACTACTATATATATTAACTACTACTATAAATATTACCTAATTATATTTACTATATAAAATTACTAGTTCTTTTCATATTACTACCTCACAATATATACTACTTCTATATATATTACTAATTCTTTTTATAGTAACTACCGCATTTATATGTAATAATTGTATGCAATTTCTTTTATCGTTATAAATGTGCTATATAAAATTGCTACTTCAGTATAAAACATAAACGTTATTTGTTTTGACTGATTTGTTTACTGATTACAATTACTTCTTAGGCAACCATGGCAAACAACATAATGCATTCCCATCCCCCATTAACATTGTTGGTAGATGATGTGCAAAATCCATGTCCGTTTTGGCTCCTTTGTAATCCGGCAAGTCCTTATCTGATGCATACATTGGATCGTCAAGTTCAGTATTTATCAAATATTTAGCATGCCACCGCTCTAGCCTTTTCTCCATTTGTGATATTTCGCGTTGCAATAATTGTATACATTTTTCATTATCTTTGTTTGGATCTTTGCAAAATATAGCCGATTTTGCTTGTGGCACGGGTAAACTATGCCAATGGCAGTAGCACTCCAAATCGCAACGCCTATCAAATAACCTTGGCCACTTCAAATGATCATCCCATGGAATATTTCCTTTCGTCGGTGTTAACCATTTCATAACATGATTAACGTCGCCTAAAGAATGTAACGTGCATATAGGAATGTTTTCAAAAAGCATTTTCTCGCCAAACCAGCTACCTCCATGGGGATCTTGATAGATCCCTGGGTTAGTCAACACTCGTTCAACATTACTACGCGTTTCCGCTAAATGTTCAACAGCAGCTGATGTTGACACTTTTGCCTTACCCTTTCTTTTTGCGACGTGATGGTTCATACTTGTCCATCCAGTTGAAAGGTAAGCACTTCTCACTCCCTCTTTAGGTGGTGACCAATTATGATATGGAAGCTTCTGCCCGGACAAAGTTTTCTTGGGAACATGGGTTAAGAAGGCTGAATCTTCGTCAGGCATGTACTCATAGTTATGCATTACGAGGTTTATGTACGAAATTATAACTCGATTTGTGGAGGAATACACATCTGGAACATCGAATATTTATAGGTCATGTAATCAATATAGATTAGTTTGATATGTAATCAATATAGATTAGTGTGTCATGACATCTTATCAGTTATCGTTTCAGTGTCTTATCGGTTATCAGTTAGTGTGCCATGTAATAATTATCGTTTCAGTGTCTTATCGATTAATGTGACATTGATAACTGTGCCATCGATTAGTGTGCCATCGATTAGTGTGCCGTCGATGTATGTGCCTTCAACAATTCTGCCAACGGTTTGTGTGCCATGTAATAATTAATGTGCCATCGATTTGTGTGCCATCAATATAATAAAATGAATACAATAGATTTAAGTTGTCTGTTGCAAATGAATTCATAATAAAAAATTGAATAAAATACAATAAAATGAATACAATCAGGATGGCCTCTGCCCATAGTCATAATCATGTCCCAAATCAACGCTGTAGCTCGGTTGCGTTTGATATCCTCCGTATGGTTGAGATGGTTGAGGTACATAAACATCCTCACGGCTGTAGCTCGGACCACTAACGGTAGGACCAGTACCACGCACATTACAGGCGGCAAGTTGTCGCTCGAGTTCCTCAATCCTATCCTCACGCTCTCGAGTCTCAGTAAGGAGTAAATGACGGAGACCACGTATATTATCTGCTGCGTCGATGAATGCAGAACGCCACTCTAATTGTGACAACGCATGCGCTGGGGGAGCATTCGTTGGGAACTCAGGTCGCGGCACACTTCTTTCGTATGAAGCACCCTGCGGAAGGCCTACGTCTACCGTCCAACTTTGCCTGGGCGCATGTGTTTGTGTAGGGCCAGCCGTAGCAAACTGTGTATGATACTTAGAAGGCTGGTTAATTGGAGCTGGCGCCCTTGGGATACGCAATGTTGATGGTGCCACTGTCCCAACCCCAATCAAATCAACGTTAACATAACGTGCCATCGCCGGAAGTAAGGGCCCCTGCGAAACTGCTTTCCAGTATATATCGTACTCTTCTTGGGTCACAACTGATGTATGCGCATTTGCAAGAGGCCAATTCTGAGCAAGGGCGGCTTGGTATTCGGATTGTGGGACTGAACTCAAATTTCGGGGAGGGTTGTCTGCTATACAAATTTGCCCTGTCAACTGTCTATATGCCCGGTCACCCAAGTACCAAAATCCTTTAAATAATGGATCCCAAAAAATCATACGCAGCCCAGATAAATGATACGCGTATGTAATGAAATCGTTATGTCGGTACATCGATGCCTCGTATGGTTGCCATATGATTGATTCAGGGGACCGCATCTCAAGTTGATGTTGGCTGCCCGATATATTAAAACGTTGCGCGCCCTTTGCCCGACTCCTGTTCGACTTTGACCAACGAAATATTCGAGGCCATACATCTACGGTCTGATCCACGATAATCGGACACGCGGTCGCCATATACTCGTGATGTAAGTACTGCAAAATATTTAGATAAATTAAATTGATTAGAATACATGTACATTAATTGTAACTAAATATATAATGCATAAACATTAAAATAATATTGTTATAAATTGTACCTCTATTAATTGCCACATACACTCGACACTAGTTAACGACCGTCTGCTCGCTTTGTCCAATGACCATATTGTACGGGCATAAATTGCCGAACCCCAATCGTAGGTGCCAATCGCCGCAACATCCTCCAAATAATGTAAAAACCCGAGGTCCGCCGTGGAATTGGCATTTGGAAAGAATAGACTCCCGATTACATAAAACCAAAATGCTCGAGCTATGACTGGTATCATATAATCGGGAAGGTCCGGTTGATTCACAAAATTGACAATGTATTTCTTAAGGTCGGCAACCGGGATTCCCGCACCCGAAAATCGTTCTATATGAATTTGGGGGAAAAATTCGTTCACGGTATTTTGAAAATTTGTGTATTTTTCTATAGGCAAATTTAGAATGGGTAGCCCATGCCCAATCGGGATACCTGTACAAAAATTAACAATACACATCATATATAAAAATAATATGAAAATTAATTGTACACATTGAAATTATTTAGATTGAACATAAATAAAATTAAATAATGGATTTAATATGAATTAAATATTACCTGAAAGCATCGTGAAGTCCATAGGCGTGAACGCAATTTCAACAAATGGCAGTTGGAATGTATGCGTCGTGTCCCACCAACGTTCGATCATCGCTGTCACAATGCACTGGTCGGAATTCAGCATCACCCTTGAAAATAAATTGGCCATTAAACCGGCACCGTCGATAAATTCTTTTATCGTCGGTTTATTATCTCCGATCAATTTATATAGTTTCATTGGCCCCGCCCAATTACCCCGATATTCATATTTATTACCATTTATAATGGGCGTCTGTCCGTCTGACGCGTGTGTATCACCATCAAAAATACGCGCGTAATGCTTGTAGACGGGATCAACAGATTCACTTGCCGGAGGTTGAGTCGGATTGGCCGTTGATGTGGATCCGTGCTTCTTTCGCTTGCCGATATTTAAATATTTTTTCCATTTTTTTCCATCCATAATATTTAAATCTGCTGAATTATGGAATAAATTCAATTTGGGAATAATAAAGAAGAAGTTGGATGGAGTTGGGAGGTGATAGAGGAAGCAGAATGGATGTTTATGGAGGACACAGGTGGTAGAGGAAGAAGCAGTAGGTGGTAGAGCAGTAGAGTTGTAGAAGAAGAAGAGTTCTGGGCTCTTTATTTATGCCGATTTAACTAGCCGTTTACTAGCCGTTTATAGCCGTTAGAGAGACGTTAGGCTTCCTACGAACTTCTGTTGTTCGTAGGAAACCTCCACCACTGCAGCTCGCCCACGCGGGCAAAAGGTAAACCTCACATGTGTATGCTATTATGCCTTTCGTGGCAGCCTCACCATTGTACATGCTCTCAGTACCGGCTTTGCTGAGTTGGATAGAAATACCATCCCAATCCAAACAAAAATCATCCATGTGTCTTTTATAAATAAAAAGTAAAAAAAATGTTTTTTATTTTAATTTTAAAACTGTTTTTTTTTTCAAATTTAAAGAATTACTCTCTTTTTTTTAATAAGAGTTAAAACCTCCTAAATGTACCCAAAATAATTTTTAAAAACTAGAGTATTAAATTTCATAACACCTATTTTATTGATTTTAGTTTAGGGATTATGGGGGTATTAATATATTTTTAAGCTCTTTTTTTTCAAAGTTGAAAAAACACTTTTGTGTGCATTTGATAAACACAATTCGCCATGAAAAAATTATCATGCTCACTCATTTAAGTTTTTTTTTTAAAACAACAAAATTATATGATTCCTTAAAACAACAACTTTAATTGTTTCATCCATCCAAATATCATGTAAGAGCAAACATAAATAAAATTATTAAAAATAATCTAGGAAAGAAAAAAAAAACAATATGCCCCTGATTGTAGGCGCATAAAAAATTATCTATTTCTTCATATGAAGAGTGAAAATTGAATTCCTACATTGTGTCATGTTTTAATTGTGCCGTTTTCGTTTCAGGTAAAATTGAATTCCTACATTGTATTTTGTCGTGTTTTAAATGACTCATGTTCGTGTTAAGTAAAAAACGGTCAACTAAGTTTTGAACCCCAACCAACTAATATGAAAACAAATAAACCCAAACTCTAAATAACAAAAACTACTATACTCGAAACTGTAAAAAACTATTTTTTTTTTATTTCACATGAATACGACTCAAATAGAATGCAATAATACATAAATTCGTATTATTTTTACATAACACGAACACAAGTCAACTAAAACACGACATAACACAAATATTTTTCACTCAATACGAACACGATCCAAATAAAACGACACGGCATATATCTTAAAAGTTTATCTAACACAAACATGACCGAATTAAAACATGACACAATTATTATTACCCAACCCCTATACGACCCAAATAAACTAGCACAACATGAAATCCTAATTTTACCCAATACGAACACGACTCAATTATAAAACGCCACGACACAATTATTTTTTACAAACATGTCACCTAAACATGTAAAATTTTATATTGTTTTAGTTTTGTGGTCAATTTATTTTGGTCATTTTCTTCACATGGTTTAATATCAAAACAATATAGGAGTTTAATTTCATTCGTATGTGAAAAAATAGATAATTTTTTATGCTACAATCTGTGACACCCCGCCTATTCTAATCCCGTGTGATCAGCCCATTATTAATTTAAAGAGAAATCATCAGTGCTTTCATTCTTAGCATCATTATTGAAAATTTATTAATTCCTAATAACCAAATAGCCCGGTGTCAAAAATTTAATCTTTATTAACATGCGAAAATATAAAAAGTTTCCGTGTTTTGGCTAAGTCTAAGTCCCACATTAACTTATATCATTGTGCACGAAAATTTTCGACAAGAAAGTATGTCAAATTTGTTTTTATAGCACAATTCTTATGAAAATAGTAGTATATCATAAAATGCTTAATAATATTTACTTTATATAAGTGTATTTAATGTCAATTAGTTTTTTATGAAAATTTAATACTAATTTTTATGTAATTATCAAGTAATAGAAAATTTTGCTCATTAAAAACATTTAAATTTCATATGACTATAAGATTTGATGACTTTGTGTTAAAAAAATATGTTTATATTTTTTACTTAAATTAAGAGAACATTTAGTACATGTTGTTAGTTGGCACTCTTTTATTGGATGCTTTTTTTTTTGAGAAAATATGGTATAGTTCTTAACAAAGCTATTTGACTTTTTTTTTTTAATTTAAAAAAACTGTTTTGATAGAAAAGAATATTTTTCATAAATTAGAAAAAATATATTGTTAAAAAACACTATTTTAAAAAAAAATTTGAAAAAAACTGTTTTAAAAAATAAAAGTTAGTTTAATAAAAATATATTTTTTTTATACATTTTAAACTGTTTTAAGAAATAATTTTTTTAAAATATTGTAAAATTAAAATAAAAATTAAGTTTGAAAATCAGGGTTGCCGCTGACGCAAACCTTTAAAAATACGAGAATATTGGGTAAATGGGCGTTTGAGGGACTAAATGATTTAGAAATAATTTTAAAAAATTAAGTTTAAAAATAAGGGGTGCCGCTGGAGCGGATATTTAAAAATAAGAGAATATTGGGTAAATGACTGTTTGAGGGAGTAAATGAGTTAAAAAAAATTAAAAATTAAGTTTAAAAATAAGGGGTGTCCCTGGCGCGAACCTTTAAAAATAAGAGAATATTGGGTAAATGGGTAATTGAGGGACTAAATGAGTTAAAAATAATTTTAAAAAATTAAGTTTAAAAATAAGGGGTGTCGCTAGCGTGAACCTTTAAAAATAAGAGCATATTGGGTAAATGGGTGTTTGAGAGATTAAATGAGTTAAAATAATTTTTAAATTTATTTTATTACAATAATTTTTTATTTAAAAAAAACATATTTTGATTGAATTTTCAGATTTTTGGGGTTTTATTTTAATTCCGGTTAGTATTATTCCTAGTTTTATAAGTTAAAAGATATTATAAACTAAAACAACCAACAAAAAATTGATAAAAAAAATAGTTGGTATGTGTTAAAGGAGGGATTGTGTATCATTTTTCATTTTCAAAATGGTATTTTTGGTTGTGTTTTTCTTTTCCATAACCATCAAACTGATTCAAGTTGCAAAATTAGTTCTAAAAGTGCAACCAAATTAGTAAATTCGGAAGGCCATTTATCGCGTTTTTTAAAAATCTTTTTTGATATTTTTATTTTATTTTTTTCCCACTCTTTTCGCATCATTACACATATTGTGGGAACACTCACTCAAATCAACAATTTTAAGGAAACAAAAATGCATTTGAGAATTTTCAGTGTGCAAAAATACACACATGACTTGGAGATAAGCTTATAATTATGTAGAAAAACATCCCCAATGGTCATTAAGTACATGTACGTTTTATAGATCTCACCTCAATATACGAATAGATAATGCACTTTGAGAAGAGTGGTGTTATGGGTACCAAACAACTCCCCCAAATCTCCTCCAAATAGCATTAATGAGTACCCATACCACAAGGTATAACACTTAAAGCTATTTGGGGGACAATTTGGGAGAGTTATTTGGGACACATAGCATTTTCCCTTTCAGAATGAGTGGTGCTATAGGTACCAAACAACTCCCCAAATGAGTGGTGATATGTTGAGGGTACATATCACTTTCATATGTAGCACTTTTGGCACACGAGATTATTTTGGTTAATCCAATTTAAAACAATAATTAAAAGTTACTAAAATATCTAAATCTCATAAAAATGTTTTTAAAAATTTGAAAATGCAGAAAAACATTTAAAAAATCTGAAAATGGAATATAAAAAATATTTTCAAAATCTAGAAATTAAAAAAAATATGATGCTTCATTGAAATCTGGAAAAACATTTTTATTAAATTTGAAATTATGGGGAACAGTTCTAAAATATGAAAATTACACAAATTATTTAAAAAAATTTGCCCCTCCATTGAAATTATAGGAAATTTATAAATCTGAAGATTATTCTATCTCATTTGCAAACCATTTGCAAACCCTGATACTTATGAAAAAATCTAAAAATTATGATTTTTTTTTAAAATATGAACACAAATTAAGTTGAAAATTTTATTAACATTAATTATTTTAGAGAAATAAATAAAGAGGAGAGAGTGGAGAATATTCGAATATGCGTATGCATTTTCTTTTATTTTTAAATATGGGTGTGATTGTGTGTGTGTGTGTGTGTTTTCCTATAACTGCATATTAATTTGTGCGTGTGATTTCCTATATTTGTAGACCGATTAATGTGTCAGTTTGTGCGCATGGTTCTGTGTAGTTGTGAGAGAGTGATTGAGAGAAGGGAGATTTCGTCAATACTAAGAGATCGATGGACATAGCATACAAAGAGGGAGTTATCGAGTTTTTGTGATTTTACCCTTTTATCCTTAATTTATTCTCTACACAACCCTTTTCAATTAGATTTGATCATTTTCCCTCATGATCGAATTTTAGTCAAAACACATAACACCGTTAAGATTAAGAGGTCACTTATATCGTTTCAATATGTTGAGGGGGTTAAGTTTATAAATATAAGTAGAAGATGAAAGTGAGGGTGAAGAAGTGAAAAAATGGGGCAAAATTAAGGAGGAAAAATTGTAATTAACTTAGACAATTAGCATGTGGTAAGTTGTCTCATATCACCATATGGATCAAATTTGTTAAGAAAATTACAACACTAAGTTACGCTCCTTAAGGTTGATTCGATATCATTGTGATTAGCAAACCATATGGTAGATAGTGGTTAGTTTCCTAATACAAGCACAACCAAAAAATAAAATACTACTTCAATGTTTTTTCCATAAGACACATAACACACACTCCTTTTTCGTTTTAGTATTTGGCTACAGTATGGCTATTTACCATACCATGTCATTTAGGTACGGAAAATATGATTTCTGTTTACTACTTTTTATTGTTGAAAATGAAATGATCGAAATCAAATTTGTTAAAAACTTTGTAATTGATTTTGGTGTATACATTTAAAACACGGATCTACTAAAATTATTGTACCAAATTAAAATAGCAAAACTACCATCACAAAATACAAATTTTATATGGTATAAATAAAAAAATATATATTATATTCCTGCTTCTAAAACTATAGATGTCATAAAAACTAATATTAAAAGTGATCTGAACAATTAATTTTCCCCATTCACATAAAAGCTCCAGTTTAATTTTCACTTCCATTTGCATAAATGAAAGATTTATATTATATTTGTGAAATTCTAATAGTACAGATATTACAAAAACTAATATTGAAACTGATCTCAACAATTAATTTTCCCCATTCACATAAAAATTCCAATTCAATCTTCTCTTCCATTTCGATAGGTATTGTTTTTAATAAAGTTTTTGTGATAATTTGTCAAATCAAGTAGAATTTAAAGTAATTCATTTATGTGATATTTGATAGTATATGTGTTAATCTAGTTATTACATTTGGAAATTGAAAATATCAAAAACTGAACAATATAAAAATAAAAAATGATAAAAAAACAAGAAAAATGAAACTGAAAATATTGATGGCAACCTACAAATGACCTTAGCAAGTTCATTTACGAAAAAATTGAATGTTGTGGTAGAAAGTCGTGAAATAACATGAAAGTTTGGGAAAAAAACGTGGGGAGAAAATATATTCAACAATGGGAGTTTGAATTAAAGTGAAGTTGACACTGGTAAATAGGATAATTATAAGTCGACACATAAATTTGACACAATTTGATACGACACACTGATATATCGCACTTGTATTTGCTCGTGTCTGGACTTCATTGTTGTGAGAGCTTTGTAAAGTCCGAACATGAGTTAATACCAGTATGACATGTCAGTGTATCGCATTAAATATATCAAATATGTGTGTCAGCGTAGAAACACCCTCTGTAAATATATACATGTGAATTCTAGATCCCATGACCCACTACAATGGAACCTTAAGGCATATTACTAGACCATTATACCAACATGTATACATAAAGATAGTTTGTTAAATTATTATATTATAACAATATATTATACTCAATAGCAACAAGATTTATTTGAGGCAAATTTTTCTACTCGATCCAAAATAAGTAATGAAGTTCATAACAAAATTAGTACTATATAAATTCATGGGCCCACCACTAAAGATTGGTTGGAATTTAATAAAGATATTTATCTAAATAAATTAAATGATTTGACACTTTATAACATGGTGTGTGTTATTTATGTGTTGGTGATGATCTTATTAATATAGAATAACATACCAAAATATCAAAGATGAAATCAATCCTCCTTAAGGGACGCTCTGAAAATGGTTTAATAAGTTAGTCAAGTATAATGTCCCATGAGTTCATTTTTATTGGAACCTACTCGAAATGTGAATTATGTTTGCTTTAGGGTCCATTTGGTTCGTGATAAAATACTTTTCACCGTGTTAAAAGTAAAAGGTGAATTATTAGCGTGATAATTCTATTTTCACCATTTCCGTTTGGATGGTCGAGTTTTCACTAGGTGAAAATTTTAACTTTTTCATCATTTGTTGTTTGGATGGTCAAGATTAATATGATGAAAAAATAAAATGATCACAGTACCCTCATACTTCAAATGCACATAACTATTTTGATTTTCATCACACAAGTGTCAATAGTCATTAAAAAATATGCATTTACCTCAAACTCAAATTTGACACAATTCCCCCCCCCCCCCCTCCACAACTAGTCATATTTGGCTACGTAAGACAAATAAGTAAAAAAAATAGTACCAATTAAAAAAAAAAGTCCTAATTAAAAAAGAAAACAATCCCAATTTAAAAAAAAAGTTTCCAACAATGAAAAAAACTGTCATTTGTAAAAAACAATCACAATTAAAAAAAAAAGAGTCAACTATAAAAACAGTAATCCACAACAAAAAAGAAGTTTTCAACAATGAAAAAACAGTCCCAATTAAAAAAAAAGAGTCCCAACTATGAAAATTTAACTTGGTGATTAAAGTAAGAATTTTTTTATTAAAATAATATTTTATTTAAATCTGATTTAAATTTAATTTATTTGGGAATAAAGATATTTGGTTTGTGCCTCTAACTAGTTACACCCTCTAAGTTGAACTTTTGCGTGTTCACTTTATTTAGCTGGGTTTAATTAGTGTGTAGACTTTAATCACAATTTACGAATATAAATGTATTTCATTACTTTCATTGATGATTGCAGTCGATATTGTTATGCATATGTGCTTCAATACAAAGATGATGCAATAGAAGTGTTTAATCTTTACAAGACTAAAGTTGAGAATCAACTTAGCAAAAAGATTAAGGTAGTAAGAAGTGATAGAGGTGGTGAATATGAATCCCCTTTTGAATAGTTTTGTTTGGAACATGGAATCATTCACCAAACTACTTCTCCTTATTCACCTCAATTTAATGGTATTGATGAATGCGAAAATCGAACATTGAACGAAATGATGAATGCTATGTTGATAGGTTCTGGGCTACCACATAACATGTGAGGGGAAGCGTTGTTTTCTGCCAACTATATTCTCAACAAAATGCCTAAAAAAAACCCACAATATACCTTATGAACTATGGAAAGGTCATCGACCTAACTATAAGTACTTAAAAGTGTGGGGGTGTTTAGCAAAGGTAGCGGTACCTAAACCTAAAAAGGTTAAGATAGGACCAAAGACCATTGATTGCATGTTCATTGGTTATGCCAACAATAGTAGTGCATATTAATTTCTTGTCCATAAATATGATATTCTCGACGTGCATGTTAATACGATTATTGAATCTAGGGATGCTACATTTTTTGAATTTTTTTCCTTGTAACATGCAAAGTGAATCGAATTCACACAAAAGACCTCGTGATGCTACAATTAGAAATCAAGAGATTATGGATAATAATTCTATAAATGAGAATGAACCTAGGCATAGTAAAAGGTTAAGGACGTCAACATCATTTGGTCCGGATTTTCTAACATATATATTAGAAGATGAGCCACAAATGTTTAAGGAAGAAATGTCCTCTCCCGAGACTTCTTATTAGAAATAAGATGGTTCATAGTGAAATTGAATCCATACTGTGAAACCACACATGGGAACTAGTGGATCTTCCACCCAATAAAAATCCATTAGACTATAAGTGGATCTTCAAATGGAAGATGAAAGTAAATGCATTAATTGAAAAATATAAAACAAGGCTTATAGCATAAGGTTACAAGCAAAGAGAAAGACTGGATTACTTCGATACTTATTCACAAATTATAAGAATTACATCCATAGAATGTTAATAGTAATATCAACATTAAATAGACTCGAACTACATCAAATGCTATGTATGTGGAAAACCAGGTCATTACTCTAAAGATGGAAAGTTTAGGAAGAGTCATGATGTAAAGCCTCAAGCAAATGTAACCGAGGAGGGTAACTTTTTTGCTGTTGTAACCGAGGCAAACATTGTGAGTAACATGACAGACTGGTGGCTTGATTCTGGCACCACCAAACATATTTACAGCACGAGAGGTGCCTTAACTACCTTCACTGCTGTGGGTGAGGATGAACGTCTGTATATGGGAAACTCCTCTCCGTCTAAGGTTGAGGGGAAGGGAACCGTTGTTTTAAAGTTCACTTCAGGAAATGTTCTTACCTTGAAAGATGTTTTATATGTCCCTGAGGTTAGGAAGAATCTGGTGTCTGGTTTTGTCTTAGTTAAGAAGGGTTTTAAAATTGTTCTAGAGAGTGATAAGGTAGTTGTGACTAAGGGAGGTGCTTTTGTGGGGAAAGGTTATGTTCATGAGGGTCTTTTCAAACTAAATGTAACTGTGATTGATAATAATAAAACATCTACTTCTTCTGCTTATTTGATTGACTCTTGTGATATGTGGCATTTTAGACTTGGTCATATAAATACGACATCTATTAAAAAATTAAAGTTTTTGGGAAACATCCCAAAATCTAATATTTTTACCAACTCTAAATGTGAAATATGTGTTGAATCAAACTATGCTAAAAAACCTTTACCAAGTGTCGAAAGAAGTTCAACGGTTTTAAGTTTAATACATTCTGATCTTTGTGATTGAAAAGAGTATGTGACACGTGGTGGAAATAGATATTTTGTTATTTTTATTGATGATTACTCTCGTTATTGTTATATTTATCTCCTTACGAGTAAAGATGAGAGTTTCTCAAAATTTATTTCTTATAAATTAGAAGTCGAAAAATAATTGGAGAAATCCATTAAAACATTAAGATCCGATAGCGGAGGAGAATACACCGGTGATCTTGACAAATATTTTAAAGAAAATGGAATAATTCATCAAGTTACTGCTCCTTACTCACCCCAATCTAATGGTGTAGCTGAAAGAAAAAACAGAACTCTTAAGGATATGATAAATTCTATGTTAAGCACTTCGGGATTACCTTATAATATGTGGGGTGAGGCACTTCTTACTGCTTGTTATATTCTTAATAAAATACCTTTTAAGAATAATGATAAAACTCCTTATGAAATGTGGAAAAATAGAAAACCTTCTTATAAACACCTTAAAGTGTGGGGGTGTCTTGCTAAGGTTTCAATACCAGTACCTAAGAGAACTAAACTTGGCCCAAAGACTGTTTATTGTGTTTTTATAGGTTATGCTAAAAATAGTAATGTATATAGGTTTCTTGTGATTGATTCTAAAAATCAATATATGGATAAAAACACTATTTTGAGTCAAGAGATGCTGAATTTTATGAGAACAAATTTTCTTTTGAAGTGAGAAGTGAGGGAACTAGCAGTTCTGTTCCAGTGGGTCCTAGTGTTAGAAATGAATCTCCAAATTCAGAAGAAATTGAAATTAGAAAAAGTAAAAGACCTAGGATAGCTACTTCTTTTGGTCCTGAATTTTTAACGTACTTAATGGAAAATGACCCTGTCACTTTTAGTGAGGCAATGTCCTCACCCGATTCTATTTTTTGGAAAGAAGCTATTAATAGTGAATATGATTCTATTATTTCTAACAACACGTGGGAGTTAGTTGACTTTCCTAAAGGATGTAAAAATATTTGATGCAAATTGATTTTTAAAAAGAAATTAAAAGTTGATGGTTCTACTGATAAATTTAAGGCAAGATTAGTAGCTAAAGGCTATAGGCAAAAGGAAGGAACTGATTTCTTTGATACTTACTCTCCTGTTACTAGAATAACATCTATTAGGCTATTAATTGCTATTTCTTCATTACATAATCTGATAATTCATCAAATGGATGTTAAAACGGATTTTTTGAATGGAGATCTTGAAAAAGAAATTTATATGGATCAACCCGAGAGGTTTGTAGTCCATGGCCTAGGTCAAAAAGTGTGTAGACTTAAAAAATATTTATATGGACTAAAATAAGCTCCTAAACAATGGCATAAAAAATTTGATCAAGTAATGATCTCTAATGGTTTTAACATTAATGAAGCGGATAGATGTATTTATAGCAAATTCAAGGATAATCCTGGTGTGATTATTTGCTTATATGTAGAAGATATGCTTATTTTTCGAACTGATATGGATGTAGTTAATAAAACTAAAAGTTTCCTTAATAAGCAATTTGATATGAAAGATTTGGGTGTTGTTGATGTTATACTTGGAATTAAAATCATAAAAAATTCTGAAGGAATTGTTTTAACCCAATCTCATTATGTAGAGAAAGTTCTTAGAAAATTTGAACAATTTAATTGTATTCCTGCTAAAACACCTTATGACCCTTGTCACTTAAGGAAACATTCGGTTCCTTGTGTATCCTCATTAGAATATTCTAGAGTTATTGGTATTCTAATGTATCTTATGAATTGCACTAGACCTGATATTGTATATGCTGTGGGTAGACTTAGCAGTTATACTTGTAATCCTAATAATGAACATTGGGATGCTTTGATTAGAGTTTTGAGATATCTAAAAAACACAATAAATTATGGTATTCATTATATTAGATATCCTGCTGTAATTGAAGGCTTTTGTGATGCTAATTGGATTTCTAATAATGATGAATGTAAATCTACGAGTAATATGTATTTGCCTTGGCAGGAGACGCTATATCTTGGAAATCTACCAAGCAAACGTGCATAGCTAGATCCACTATGGAGTCTGAGTTCATGGCGTTGGATAAAGTAAGTGAAGAGGCTGAATGGTTATGGAACTTCATATTAGATATTCATTTGTGGCCTAAACCCGTTCCAGCCTTGTTCATTCACTGTGACAGTCAAGCAACGATCGCAAGAGAACATAATAACTCCTACAATGAAAATTCTAGACATATAAGGGGGAGACACAACACAGTGAGATAACTATTGAAAGAGTGAGTTATAGCAGTTGACCATGTCAAATCAAAGAAAAATCTGGCAGATCCATTGACTAAAGGTCTAGCTAGAGAGCTAGTTTATCAAACATCGAGGGGAATGGGCCTAAAGCCTATTAATATCTAAATCACCTATAATGGAAACCCAACCCATATGACTGGAGATCCCAAGATTTGGGTTCAATGGGATAACAAAGTTATACGAGTGATTTGTGGGGGTACAAATTTAAGTTTTACTTAAAACCCATTCCTATGATGTAGTACCTCTGTATCGATGGAGGATGAGATTTAATCTCTTAATGCTTTATATAGATGTTATTCAGTGGGGTGTGAGATACAATACACTCTTAATAGAAGAACCTATATGAGTGTGATAGTGGGGCCACTTACTATGATAGTTAAGGCTGATTCTTTAGAGCACTCAAGAAACCTGGGCATGCTCAAGGCTGAAATGAGCACAACTGTGGGAACTCGATGATGATTTTTGGGAGTCACGTGTTTGTTCTATTGACTTAAGTTTATAACAACGGTGAACTAGTTTAAGACATTAGTTCACTATCAACCGGTAAACTCAATAGATCAACATAAAGCAAAGGTTCAAGTCGAATGACACCTTTGCCTTATACGCCACTCCTTATGATACTCCAGAGTGCCGTTTTATTTTATTTATTTATATATTTCATTCATGTGGGGGATTGTTGGGTATATTGGTATATATATTTATTTTGAATGAACTAAATAAGCCGGGTAAGTGTCCTAGTGGTAAGTTTATGGGGTTTGGTGCTTGAGGTCATGAGTTCAATCACTAGGAGGGACACTAAACATTAATGGTCTTTGATTGAGCCTTGGGGTCTTTGGGGCTTTGGACTTCTCTTGAGTGCCCTGAATTTTTACCCTTTTATTAATTCGTTTTTAATTTTTGACTTAGTCCCCTATTCTAAGTAAATTACCCGTTAGTGGAGATATTAGTGGGCTAGTTGGCTAAAACCTCTACCCACGTTTTTGACCATTTTTTTGTATAAAATAAAGGCTATATCTTTGAAAAAATATACAGAAAAATTCTATCTCTCTCACTTTCTCTGGAAAAATAATTTTATTATTTTTTACTTTTCGTTATTTTTTGGGAGTGCTGGAGTATCCTGAGAGTTCAAAGATTTAACACAAAGATGGTGTGTAAATTTGATCGTTGAATCCTGGGAGGTGTATGTTCATGAGGCTAACAGCTACAAATATCAGCGAGCAATTTCACCTTTAGGACTTTGTGTCCAATACAAACCTCGATCGATAAATACTTGTAATTATATCTATTTCGAATTTTGATTTTTTCGTTTATTCTGCATATATTATTTCCAACAATATGCACTAACCAAAGGACTTTGAAATAAGTCATTCAAAGCCACTGATATTGTGATGGATATATGTACTTATCTTCATGTGGTTCAAAGATGAGTAGACCTAAGGGACTCAATATATTTTGGTTTGAATGTGTAAGTATGAATTTTGAAACTCAAAATGGATCGTTAAATAAGTTATAGTTTGATGAATCATTAGATAAGTTATAGTTTACTTGATGGTACCTACTACACGGATAATCCTAGTAATTTTAGAGTAATACTCTTAACAAACCATGACTTCTAAAATGATTTATTTATTAAATCAAGGTTGATGGGGCTTTGGCACTCGCTGTGAAGATTCAAGAGAGATCATCAGATTACACAACCTTTGTGTTGGTGACGTACCATTCAGTTTTCCCCCCATCAACTTTTGATAATAGGATAAGGAACTACTACGATAACAAATTTTTTTTCGGGGAAAAGGCCATACGCCAGAAAAACTGCATTAAAACTAAAAAACTTCTCCTTTCAATGAGTTTACAAAGATAGAGTGATTAAGGGTATTACAAACATCAACATCAAAGCAAGAGCAGACCGCTATGTTCTCCTCGCGGGATATCCATCGAATGATTATATGCTACTTCTTTAAGATTCGACGGATATCATGGATGACTGTACTCCAATCTTTCGGACATGGGCTTTCGGTTCGCTACTGATAATATTGAGTGCTTGTTGACAGTCACTTTGTTTTAAGCCATTCGACCATTTTTCTGCTTCAAAAACCAGGCAAGCATTTCTACAAGCCAACAATTCAGCTCCTAAGGGATCGCTAACCATCACTTTGACTTGAAAAAGATGCTTAATGTTGTTTACTGAATCATGAAAAAATCCAGCAATAATAGCGGTCCCACTACCTTTGTGAAATGAGCCATCTATGTTGCACTTGATTTCCCTTGCTAGTTCCAAATCTCCTGTAGCTGCCCTTCTAAAGTGACTATGGTTACATGTGGTAGAGGATAAACTATCACAACTGTAACCACCAGCTAATAAAGAGCTGTGAGATGATTCACCCTGTCTCCCCATGCCCCACGCAATGAGATCAGTAGCTCTCTTGTAGGTGATGCTTGTCCCATGATTTTTCAAGCCGTGAGCTGTTGCTATCGCTGAGCTATCAGTAGGCCTGTCCCCCTTTGCCTCATAACCAATCACATCAATAATGGAGGATAGAGAAGGCGGTCTGGATGAGGGAACCACCTGTTGCATATCCCATCCATTGTCATCCATATATATTTCTTGTTGCTCCCCAATATGTGAGGGGTCCACATATAGCGACCCAACAAATGCTGGATTGCTGTGAGAAAGTGACAGGTCATGGTCAGTCCTTGCTGAGTTTTCTGGCTTGCTATACCTGTCCCGTCTGGTGTCTATATCCTGATGTTCCCCTCTGTGGTTTAGTGTGCAGAAGAAAGCATTAAGAAACTCAGACCAAAACTGGTCAAAGGATAATTTGAACGATGAGTCCACCCACATCGTATTGTTGAAAATTGACTCATTTCTCCTCCTCCAAAAAAGCCAGCACGTGATGATAATTTTGGCGAGTTCTTGAGAGGGGACCTTTTTTCCCAAGCAGCTAGCTAAATTATCAAGCCATTTTATAAGAGAGTGCCCATCAGCACTTGGATAAGCCTCACCCAACCCATTCATATGCAAAAGTCTCTCAAGCCCTTTACACCTGAGCATTATGTGTTCAATAGACTCAGTCTCCTTCCGTCATATTTGACACAAAGGTGAGAGGGCACACTTTCGTTTAAACAGGTTGAGGGTGGTAGCCAAAGCATTCTTGCACATTTTCCATGCAAAATGTTTTAGTTTAGTAGATAATTTTAACTCCCAAATTGTTTTCCACAGAGAGGGGTTAGGAAGGAAGGAAGGAAGTAGACGGGGAATACTATTTTTTTTGTTTAATAACCTCCTTCCTCTTATCCTCAATAATCCAGTAGCCTTGTTTGACTGAGTAATTCCTTTTATGAGAGGGGATCCAAATTATGGAGTCATCCCTCTCAGTTTGACTGATAGGAATTTTCAAGATAGCTTGGAATTTATTTTCTGAGAAAAGCATCTTCATTAACTCCTCATTCCAGACCTTATCACCAATGATTCCTGCCACCTTGTCTATCTCACAGTTATTAGGCTGCTGCGTTTTTATCCTTCTGTTAGGCAGTCCGGGGATCCAAGCATCTTTCCAGAGATTAACCTCTCTCCCTGAGCCAATTACCCACCCCACCTGGGTAGCTAGCTGTTTTCTACACTCCAAAAGCCAACTCCAAAGAGGAGATGTATTGGCCCCCTTCTTAGCATTAAAAAAGGAGTCATTTGGGAAATATATGCCCTTCATGACTTTAGCCCAGAAAACATTAGGGCTTTTTAGCAGTCTCCAAGCTTGTTTAGTCAACAAAGCAAGGTTGAAGCTCCTAAACTTTCTGAATCCAAGCCCACCCTTATTCTTAGGCTTACACAGTTCGTCCCATTTCCTCTAATGTATCTTGTTCTTATTTTTGTCACCACCCCACCAAAACCTTCTAACCAGGGAGTCTAACTTATTGCACAACTTATTTGGCATTAGAGCACAGGACATGGCATAGGTAGGAATAGCCTCGGCAACTGCTTTGATGAGGGTCTCCCATCCTCTAGGAGATAGATATAAATTTTTCCAGCCTTGAAGTTTTGCTTTCAGTCTATCCTCAAGGTACTTTAAAGTACTTCCCCTTGGTCTCCCCCAAGAAGATGGGAACCCAATAAGTGACAGATAATTATGGTTTGAATCTGAAGAGGTTGTCTCATAAACGGACACCACATCCAAGGAAGGCACCAGGCGCACAAATTACATAATACTGACACAAGGAGGGTAGTGGTAATAAATAATAATATCCGTCTCTCCGAATTTGATAATTGAAATGAATATAATCTAAACTCCTGACGAGTATCCATCCGAGGGCTAGTCTAATGCCAACATCTGTAAGAATTCTCGCTTAGATAGTGTATTTTTAAGTCATTGAAATAAAAATCTCGTAGATGGAATTTTTGTTGGGTTGGCCTCTAACGAATGAGACCTTATCCTATTAACTATCGATGTGGAGGTATCCCTCCACGACTATCTCAAAATCTGATTGATGCTGATGGTGATGCAGATTTTCTTCTCTTGAATATTATGCAAGTCCTGCTTTCCTTATGGATGATAATGATGTATCACAATCTTACACACAACTTATTTTGCGAGACATAAGGAATTCATGTCCTATGAGTTCATTCCAATTAGAACCTACCCGAAATGTGAATTATGTTTGCTTTAAGGATTACTATGTTTCTGGTTATTATAAAAAATGGAGTTGTATTATTAGGCGATTGGCTTCTGCCATTTTTTCGAACTAGGTTTGATCTCACAATGGGCAGTACTTGGTACAAGTATAACGTTTCCCCCGTCAATGGGAATATTCAGGATGGAGGGAGAACTTAAATAAAAAAGCATTCCTCAAAAGCTTTAGGCACTGTTCGACCCATATTTCTTATTTTTCTTCTTTACGACATGAAAGAATTATATGCACTAATCAAAGGACTTTGACATAAATCATTCAAAGCCACTGATAATACGATGGACGTATGTATTTATTTATTCGTGGTTCAAAGGTAAGTAGACCTAAGGGGCTCAATATATTTAGGTTTGAATGTGTAAGTATGAACAAATTCAAACTTTGAAACTACAAAATGGATCAATAAATAATTTATAGTTTTTTTATGAGATGGATCATTAGATAAGTTCTAGTTTATTTGATGGTCCCTTCTACTTCGATAATTGTAGTAATTCTAGAGTTAATACGTACAACACACCATGATATCTAAAAATGATACATTTATTAAATAGAGGTTGACACGGGCTTTCGCCATTACCGCGATAATTCATGATAAATTGTCGGATTGCACAACCTTCGTGTTGGTGACGTATCCACTAGCCAAAAATTCTAATCTGGCATGCTTGGATAAGGAGAATTTGGCACGATTTAGAATTGTGCCTGATTCTGGAACAGTTGAAAATTGTTCTAGATTTTGGCACGGTTTAAAACGGTGCTATATTTTGGCACGTATAATTAAAACAACATAACCCTAAACTAAAAACCCTTTCTCATTAGTTTAAAAAAAAGGAATTTTTCTTACTCACTCAGTCGTGACCAAACGCTCGAGCTCGATCTAACCTGACTTCTCCCCCCCCCCCCCCCCCCCCAACCCGATTGTACCCTGATCATATTCTTTCCCAGGAAACTCCACAACCATCAGTGTTATCCATCTTTAAATATGTGATTTCATTTCCACTATTAATACGCGATTTCATTTTTGTTTGATTTCTAAATGAAATCGATTTCAGAAGATTAAATCCAACTGTTAATAATATTAAAACATAATTTTACAATAAATTATTAAGTCAAAACTAATAACATCGAAATGAAATCCAATAGTTAATATTATTCATTACGATTTAATCTAATATTATTCATTCTAATTTCATTTCCACTGATACACAAAAATAAACTATTTAGTCTATAAAAACTAACATTGAAGTGAATAATATTAAATCGCATTCCTTACATTAGTTTCGATGTCAGTTTCAGTAGATTAGATCATTTTTATTTTTGTGTATAATATGCGATTTCAGTAGAGTTTCAATTTTCATTTTTTTGATTGTCGGGTATTTGATTGTTAGTTGTATAGTGTATTTTCATTTCTATTTAGATTTTCATTGGGTTGTTTGTTGATTGTTAGGTGTAGCATGGGTTATTTGATTGGATTTTCATTTCTACAGATAGGGATGTTTGATTATTAGGTGTAGTATGTAAGAGTGTGTGGGTTATTTATGTTTATGTTAGGTGTATGGTCTCTTTGTTTGTGTTATGGTATAGTGTGAATAGATGATAACATTTTTAGTTTCAAACTTTTCCCGATGAATATTTCAAATTTCTTTGAATTTTGTTTATTTTTTATATTGGTACTCATTATCTATTGAAATCATAACAGATTGTAGAAGGTTTATACTTGTTTCTTTTTTGTGTGCGTGTTAGAGAAATGGGAAGGTGTCCTAGGAGTTTATTGATTTATAATGAGAAAGAGACTCTCCTTTGTGCATAATAATATTTATTTAGATGAATTTTGTAGAGTTTTGATAATATTTATGTAGATGAATTTTGTAGAGTTTCGAATTGAATTCATGTGTTTATTAAGATATCGTCGAGGATAAATAAATAGTGGATAAAGGAGAAAAACTTTGAGACCAATGCATATAGAACAGGCTATTAGTGTGTAAAACTATTCCCGATGCTATACATCCATATCCGTGTAGGCATTGTCGCAATGGGAAAGTTATTGATATCAAATATTGCATTTAATTACCTTCGAACATATGCATTTTAGCCCCCTCGGGTACCGTAATAACTATAATTATGCTCGATAATCAGACAACCTCCGCTTTATATGTAACATGTTATATTAGGTATTATTGATCTTTTATAGGTGTTACGGTGCTTAGTATGAAGTTTGAGCGCGTTCTGGTTAAGTTCCGTCGCGATTCGCACGTTCGGGGGCATTTCGGTAATTTTACACTTCGGGATTTTTGCCCGAAGTCTTCATAGAAGTTGTATACCTCAAGCCAAGCTTCGCGTGGCCATGAATGGTGCATGAATCGGAGTCCGAACGAAAGAAACACGGAGCTTTAATCGAAAAATAATTATAAAAATAACAGTTTAAATAATTACCCCCATGTCCCTTATCTCTTTTATTAACAAATCCATTAACTCCATTTGTATCCTAACTTCGTTTTTGACAGCAAGCTCACTTTTGGAGGTGATGATTTTGGATTTTTCTCGGGTTTTGCTCGGGTTTTGGCCATGCACCAAATTGGGATGTTTTTGGCCAAATTGAACAACTGATTATGGGCTTCGGGTCTTAGGCTTCGATTCTTGGAGCTTGGTTTTTCCATCCATGGTATATCCATGGAGGTTTGGCCATTGATGGATTTTTGGGAAATGGAGGTTTGGCCATTGTTGTGGATTTTGTGGCTTTAAGCAGGTGAGAAATTTGGTGGGCAGACCTACTGCGACCGGTCGATCGCGCTAATGCTGCCGGTCGATCGGGTTTTTGATTTTTGTCGTGGAAGGTTGACAGTGGGTTTGGTCCTTCTTTGGCGGTCGACCGGTCACCACCCCCGGTCGATCGGGACTCTGTTTCGGACGATTATAACTGTTGCCCATTTGCCATTTTTTTTTTCCTTTAATTTGTAACTTATCCTTTTTTCTTTTCTTTTTCTTTTTTTCTTTCTTTGTTTATTCCAACTTAGTATAAAAGGCAACTTATGTTTATTTGTAAAGAGATATAATATCTAGTTTTAGTTAGTTTTAGGTTTTAGAGATATTTGGGGATTTTTGTTGGAGTGTTTCCCCTCTCCATTTTCTCCTTGGTTATTCCAACTTAGTATAAAAGGCAATTTTTGTTTATTTGCATTAGGATTTTTATTGGAGGTTTTAGGCAACTTATGTAAGTTTCTTCTTGTTTAAGCTTTGTTCTTTGTTCTTGCTTTGGTATTTATTTCAAGACTAGTTTAAATTGTTGTTGCTTAGTTAATTAGTTACCTTAATTTAATTAGTTGCTTTAATTAATTAGTTGTGTTTATTTATGTTGTTAATTATGTGTAGAGGCTAATTTAGTCTAGGTTGTGTCGGATTGAACTCACCTAGGGTTGACGTGTTTCTTCGCTTTTGTGATGGAGTTTACGTATTTATTTCGAGTGTGTTATCCTAGTTATTACGCCTAGGATATTTAAAGGTGTATATCATATATGCGCTGTATTTACGACCTTGCGTGCGTAATTTTTGGAATATTTGTTGACACCAAAATCATATTAGTTATTTTATGCGAATTTAGGGGTGTGACAACTCTTGATTTAATTAATTGACGAAACGAGATGTAGTCTTAATAACTCGTCGACCCATGTAACTATTTTATACTAATAACTCTAGGTGAGGGATATCCGACGCAATCTATAGTTTTTATTCTCTTTGTTAATTTTAGTTAAAATACACTCGCCTAGTATAATCTTTTCCTTTTGTTATGTTTTATTTTGTTAGCAATTATGTTTTACACTTTTATTTTAGGAACATTAAACTAATTAAATTCTAGCATCTTATCTTCGTGGATTCGATACCCGAACTGTACGCTATACTCCCTTAAAAGAGTGTAGTCATAGTTTAGGTTTTTGTATAGAGTTGGTGAGCTGAATATAACAAACGACCGGCGTCGGTTACGCGACACCGCGGCGAAACCCAGTCTATTAAATGGCGCCGTTGCCGGGGACTTGATGTTTTAGACTTTATTTGATTTAGTATTTCTAAGTATTTTTTTCTATTTGTATTTTTGGGAACCTTTTTGCAGGACTTTTACATTTGAGCGCTAAGAAACGCTTGAATTTTTCGCGCGCACATCACTTTGTGGAATTCGCCACTTCGAGCCATTTTTGAGGTAAGCATGTCTCATTCCAATCCTATTGATAATCATTATGATAATTCTCAAAATCCTCGCAAACCTTTGACTTTTGGTCAATACTTAGAGTCCCAAAATATTACAAATTCAAAAATGTCTTTGGGCGAGTATTACAAAAGTCAAGGTTTGGAGTGCGTGTATTTTGAGGATGATGATAATGATTTTGGGCCTCTAATTCCTTATAATAGGTGTTGATGCAAAAAACTGGACCGAATCCCATTTTTATGATCACAGATAGATAGATAAAAGCAATCCAATCAAGCACATGAGAGACAAAGATTTTTAAAGTGGTTCGACTATAAGAAAGATGCCTACGTCTACTATTATTTTATTCCCAGGGGTTTACAATAGCACAATGTGGTAGAGAGAGGGAGAAAAAGGGTGTATCTTGTGTATGGTGTCTCATAGTTGTCAGGTTGTCCCCCTCCATGATGGGGTTACCATGTATTTATAGCCTTGATGTTGTCAATATGAAAAGGTGATGTGTTGTCATCTAGTAGACACCTATTGATATAGTAGAAATATACATTAATGCTCATTAAATGAGTTGTCATCTCCATTAGTGCGCATTAAATGCATAGTTATCCTTTGATCTAGAGTTGCTCTTCACGCCTTGAGTTGCTCTGCACGCAAGGTTGCTCGTTGCTCTGCACAGTTGCTCGTTGCTCTGCACAGCTGCTAGTTACTCTGCACAGCTGCTCGTTGCTCTACACAGGTACTCGTTGCTCTGCTGACCTGCTAGTTTCTCTGCACAGCTGCTCGTTGCTCTGCACAACTTCTCGTTGCTTTGCACAGCTGCTCGTTGCACTGCAGACCTGCTAGTTGCTATGCACAGCTGCTCGTTGCTCTGCATAGTTGCTCGTTGTTCTGCACACCTGCTAGTTGCTCTGCACAGCTGCTCGTTGCTCTGCACATCTTCTAGTTGCTCTGCACAGCTGCTCGTTGCTCTGCAGACCTGCTAGTTACTCTGCACACCTGCTAGTTGCTCCGCACAGTTGCTCATTGCTCTGCAGACCTGCTAGTTGCTCTGCACAACTGCTCGTTGCTCTGCACAACTGCTCGTTGCTCTGCAGACCTGCTAGTTGCTATGCACAGCTGCTCGTTGCTCTGCATAGTTGCTCGTTATTCTGCACACCTGCTCGTTGCTCTGCACAGCTGCTCGTTGCTCTGCACAACTGCTAGTTGCTCTGCACACCTGCTAGTTATTTTGCACAGGTACTCGTTGCTCTGCACAGCTGCTCGTTGCTCTGCACACCTGCTAGTTGCTCTACACAACTGCCAGTTGCTCTGGACACCTTGAGTTGTTTGATGAGAGTATGTATTTGCCACGTAAGGTGACACATGTCTTCATTTAATTGGTCCACGTCAGCTGAATAATTTTTGTGTCAACAGAAGCCCCCAATGCTTCATTCTTGATTGTTTACTGAAAGAATGGAGCATTTATTCCACAGTGATATTCTTGATCTTCCTTCTTGATTTGTTCATCATAAAGTGCACTATCTCCTGGATGACATATGATGCAGGCTGATCGATGGTTGCTAATCATTATTTTTGAGGAACTCCGTGTGTTATGTATTACCCATGGGAATTTGAATGCAGCCATGCCATAGTATGCAACTTGTACTTTGTCATAATCTTCAAGTATGTTGATTGGTTTGCTAGCCGACCAACTGCCTCCTGTGCCGAGCAACTGAGTGCTAACTTCACGTGCTTGATTTTTCTAATTTATGCTCCTCTGAATATTTTGTCGAGTAACATACTAGCTTTTGAACCCAACCTTCAATCTGATTAGTACCAAGTTTGTGGTGGACTTCGAAACATTTTCATACAACTTCTTCTTCATTATTGGTCTAGACAGTAGTAGTAAAGATCTCAGTGCTGTAGATGCTGAATTTGACTCCTGAACTTCAATAGCATGTGAATATTAATGCCTCCAGAACTTCTGAATACACCTCCTGAACTTCTGCATACGCCTCCTGAACTTAAATATACCTCCTGAACTTCAATATCAAAAATAATTCCTGAGCAAGAAAAACAACTCCTGCATGATGATTGGTTGGGGCCCCGACCTTGTAAGTTTGTGGAGTTGAATTTGATGCTCGACTGCATGATTTTATCAGAAGGTGCCACCGAATGAATAACTAAATATGTACTAGAAGCCCCCAAGTGTAGAATATGAACTTTGAGTGCTTTCTTGGCCTTGAAGTATGTTGGTCTTGCTGGAAAAATAAGGCCGAGGAAATATTCCATGAAATGACTCCCTGAGATCTTTGCATGTTTGCATTTTCATTTTCTTGGAAATACTTTGTAAGATGCTTTGCTTGTTGTTTGCTGATGAATATATATATAGAAGGATAAATTGCCCTATTTTTCATAGACAATGAAACTTGCTCCACCTGCTGTTTAATTATAGTGACTTATCACTCTTTGGGCCTAAGCAATGAAACAACTTTCATCCCATGATCCTGCTTAGTTTAACCAATCGGAGTTGATTGTAAATTGATTTGCCGAGTTTTGATACCAAAATTAATACGCTGATATGGACGAATAATATGAAGACACGTGTCAATCTACGTGGCATAATAGCAACGAGGAAGTTCATTTCCCCGACTAACCCATATTCTTTCCGAGCAACGAGGATACACCGAGGAACTAAAGCACTCCGAGATACTCTAGCGCTCCGAGGAAATCCTGAGAAACGAGCAACTGGAAGTGGTCCGAGCTGCAGCTCGGTTGTAACATTAATTGCCAGATAATCAACAGTTCAACTATTCATTGAATGTTCATCATCTTGACGCACACGCTACACTAAATGTATTACCCTTTCATATGTATATCATTTAATGTATCAACCCTTTCATGTACAGCCTAAGGGCTATAAATACCTTGTATCACCCTCATTCAAGGGGACCGGAATTTCTTGATAGAGCTTGTAATCGAGAATTCCCAAAACACTCAGCAATAACATAACAGTGGACGTAGGCCATTCTTATAAGGCTGAACCACTTTAAAATCTTTGTCTCATTTTATTTATCTGTGATTGAATAATTAAAGCAATCTAATTTTTTACATCAACAGATTGGCGCCGTCTGTGGGAACGATTGTTATTATCGTTTTTCACCAAAAATCATTCATCATCAATGGCGGATAATCCAAAATCCAGCAATCGAAACGCTGGAAATGCTGGAAATCCTCCAAATCCCTCTGCACCTCCAGATCTGGCCGGAATTATGATGAATCTGGCTCTAGGACAAACCACCATGCAAGACACAATGAGGCAACTCATACAAACCCTTTATGGCAATGCACCTGCACGTTCAGGACAGCAAAGCGGTCAGAGGCAAACTTATTTACTTTCTTCACGTTCCAGGCGTACTGAGTCATATCGTAATGAGGAGTCTGATGATTTCTCTTATCAACCTGGGCGAACTTCGTCAATAAGGGCTACAGATACTGATCAACGTATCACCCTCTCTCCAGAAAGACCCAGTGCTTTAGAAAGATTGAGTAGAGTGTCTCCTTTCAGTCGATTAGGCCCTAGGAGGAATAGGAGTCCACCTAAGACCATGTCGAGAAGTTTTCGACAACCATCAGATCTAAGAGAAGGATCAGCACAATCACGACCAGTTGCTTGTCAAGATAAATCTCAGGAGGCTACTTCAGAACGATCTATTGCTCGAACCAATAGACCCGAGGAAGGAAATGAAGCGTGGAAAGGATCCCTTCAACGCTTGGAGGATAGATTGGGAGAAATGGCTAAGGCGAAGAATCCCTTACAACGAACTTTTGTTCAAGGGACACCTTTTGTCCAGGCCATTGTGGATTTTCCTACCCCGTCAAAGTTTAAAGCACCTGTGGTGACCCCCAAATATGATGGAAAGACAGATCCTGTTCTACACATAGAGCAATATCAAGCTGCCGCCGATATCTATGCTGTCCCCGACGAGATGAGATGTAGAGCATTCTCTGGAACTCTTACTGGAGCTGCCCAGATTTGGTACAACAATCTTCCTCGGGGTGAGATTTTAACTTTCTTTGAGTTGGCAGAGTTGTTCATCGGCAATTTCTGTTTTGGAGCAAAGCCAGTAAAACGGGTAGCACATTTGTTAAGTGTTAGACAAAAATCTGGTGAGAGTACTAGAGATTATATAACTCGTTTCAATAACGAGAAGCTGGAGGTCATAGATTACGAAGAGAAGACAACAATCACCGCTTTGATGAGTGGGTTGTTGCCTAATAAGTTGTATTATACTTTGGCGAAAGATCCACCTAAAACTATGTCAGAACTGATGGCAAAAGCGGCCAAAATCATGAATGCCGAGGAAGCTATGGCTGCAAAGAAGAATATAGATAAAGACACCAAGGTGGAAGTCGACAGGTCTAAGAATAAAGAGCATAAGGGCAATGGCGGTGATAAACGTTCCAAAAATAATAAATCATCATGGGAAGTCTTGAAGAAATATGACAATTATACTCCTTTGAAAATGGGTATTAATCATGTATTGGAAGAAATCAAGAACAACGAGGAGGTAAAGTGGCCAAAGAAACTGAAGTCAGACCCTGATTCGAGGAGCAGGGATAAGTACTGCGAATTTCATAAAGATCATGGTCATATGACCAAAAATTGCATAGCTCTTCAGAACGAGATCGAAACACTCATCCGAAGAGCAAAGCTAGCAAAATATGTTGATCGGGGAGGAGAAAAAAGAAATAATGACCGAACTAGAGATAGGTCTAGATCTCCTCGCCGAACAGAGGAGAAAAAGAAGAGGGACCATGAAGATGATCCAGAGGATGACCCCGATCTTCCCAAGAAACCAAGGCAGCCAGAACGAGAGGTATTTTCCATACGTTTTGGATCATTTGATTGTAATGTTATTACAGGAGGAGATGCAGGAGGAGGAGACCATACTGCAGAAAGAAAAGCTTACCTCGGAGAGGCTCAAGCTTGTTCATATATTCAATGAATAAATCTGGCCGAGGATGATCGTCCGAGGAAGGTAAACAAAGAGAAGCTGGTCATTGGTTTTTCAAAAAACGACCTGGCAGGTGTTCTTTATTCGCACGACGATCCTCTGGTGATCAAAATGAGGATGAAGGAAGTAGTGATTTCAAGGGTGTTGGTAGATAATGGAAGCTCGGCAGACATCATGTACTATTCATGCTTTGATAGCTTGAATCTGAAATTATCTCAATTAGAACCTTATCACAGACCCCTCCTGGGTTTTGCTGGCGAGAAAGTTTTTCCACTTGGGACAATCAAGTTGGATATATTCATTGGAACTTGGCCTGCTTGTCGAACAGAAAGAATACGCTTCTTTGTGATGGATAAGAATGTGCAGTCAGCCTACAACATCATCATGGGAAGAGTTGGTTTGAAGAAATTCGAAGCAGTTCCATCTACAGTGCATCAATGCTTAAAATTCCCAACAAATTTTGGAGTAGGAGTTGTGAAGGGTGACCAAAAAGTAGCTCGGGAATGCTATTATTCATCTGCCGAGCAAGAAGAGCTTGAGGAATCAAGGAAAAAGACTACTACCTACCAGGTGGAAGAAGATACAGAGATTGAAACTCTCGATCCTAGAGATGAATCCCAACTTGTAAAAGGACAGGTGGTGGAATCTACAGAAAATGTTATTCTGGACGACGAGCACCCGGAACGAGTAACCCAGATAGGTTCATCATTGGATGCTTCAATAAAACAGGAGTTAATAACTTTCTTGAGAAATAGGAAGAAAACTTTCGCATGGAGTCATGAAGACATGCCAGGAATAGATCCAAACTTCCTATGTCATGAACTCAATGTGAATAAGGAGATCAAGCCCGTAAAGCAGAGCAGAAGGGTATTTAGCCCCGAGAAAAATCAAGCCATTCAAGAGGAGGTCGACAAGCTCCAGAAGGCTCAATTCATTGAAGATGTGAAATACCCGGACTGGTTGGCGAATGTGGTGATGGTAAAGAAGAAAAACAATAAATGGAGAATGTGTGTTGATTTCACCGATCTTAACAAGGCATGCCCAAAGGATCATTTTCCATTGCCCAGAATTGATCAACTAGTGGATGCTACCTCGGGACATGAGCTGTTCAGCTTCATGGATGCTTACTCTGGCTACAACCAGATCAAAATGAAACCTGAAGACAGGGAGAGTACTTCTTTTATTACCCCTAGGGGAACTTATTGCTATAATGTTATGCCTTTTGGTTTGAAAAATGCAGGAGCGACATACCAGCGGCTGATGAATAAGGTTTTCACCGAACAAATCAGTTACAACATGGAAGTCTATGTCGATGATATGCTGACAAAAAGCAAGAAAGCTACAGATCATCTAGTTGACTTAGCTCAGACATTTGATCAACTGGATAAATACCAGATGAAGCTCAACCCGACGAAATGCACATTTGGAGTACGAGAAGGAATGTTTCTCGGGTACATTGTTAACCAGCGAGGCATTGAAGCAAATCCAGATAAAATCAAAGCTCTTTTAGGGTTGCGATCTCCAACAACAAAGAAAGAAGTGCAGAGTCTTACAGGGCGAGTTGCAGCGCTCAACAGATTTGTGTCCCGAGCAACTGATAAATGCCTCCCATTCTTCAAAACACTTCGAAAAACTTTTGAGTGGACTGATGAATGTGAGAAGGCCTTTCAAGACTTGAAAAAGTATTTGGGAACACCTCCATTGTTGTCCAGGCCAATAACAGGAGAGAAGTTGTATTTGTATCAGGCAGTATCAGAGAATGCAGTCAGTTCAGCATTGATCAGATTGGAGAATGGAGTCCAGAAACCAATCTATTACACAAGTAAGGCTTTCCGAGGTGCGGAAATCAGGTACCCAAAGCTGGAGAAATTGGCATTGGCATTAATTGAAGCAAGTAGAAGAATGAGGCCATATTTCTAGGCCCATACCATCATCGTATATACCGACATGCCATTAAGACAAGCCCTTCATAAACCAGAAAAGTCAGGGAGACTGATGTACTGGGCAATAGAGCTCGGTGAATATGATATTGTGTATGAACCCAGGTCATCATTGAAAGGGCAAGCTGTAGCAGATTTTATAGCAGAGTTTACATATTCTGATACTCCCGAGGAACAAAAATTACTCGCTGACCAATCTGTGGATGTTACAGGATCAACAGACATAAATCCAGACCAACTCCAGTTGGTAAAAGGACTTATGGATGAAGAAATATCATCAACTTCGAGCTCAGACCAGCCCCGGTTGGTAAAAGAGCAAGAAGAGATGGTCAACGAAGAGCGAAAAGTGTCAAGGGAGGATGAAAAGAAGCAATAAATATTTCACCGAGGAACTTTGTCAGATAAGAAATTTGAAGACGGGTTGCCCATATGGAGATTATATGTAGATGGCTCATCTTGCACAGCAGGTTACGGAGCAGGAATTATTTTGAACACCCCAGACGAGATTGACATGGAATATGCTTTGCGATTCCAATTCAAAGCCTCCAATAATGAGGCTGAGTATGAGGCCATGATAGCAGGTCTTAATTTATCAAAGATTATGGAAGCATAACAAGTGATGGTATTCAGTGATTCTCAATTGATTGTGAATTAGATGATGGGAACATATGCGGTTAAAGGAGAACTAATGGTCAAGTATCACTCAAAGGTGATGGAATTGTTGGCAGAATTTGATGCCATTCAGTTGATCAGAATACCCAGAATAGAAAATGCACAAGCAGACGCACTGGCCCGACTAGCATCAGCTACTCGTACCGAGCTGCGAAGAACGATACCAATTGAAGTACTGGAAAGTCGGAGCATAGATGAAAACCTGACGATGAATGTTATTACCCTTGATTTAGGACCATCTTGGATGGATCCCATCAGGGTATATATTGAAGAAGGAGGATTGCCAGAGGACAAGCTCGCGGCAAAGAAATTGAAGTTTAAAGCTGCCCAGTATGTACTAACTAATGGTGTTTTGTACAGACGAGGAATTATGGTAGGTTTGCAGAGATGTGTACATCCCTCTGAGGTGAGGGAATTGATTGAAGAGATCCATGAAGGGTCATGTGGAGCCCATGTAGCAGGTCGAACACTTTTACAAAGGGTGATGACACAGGGATATTTCTGGCCGACGATGAGGGCTGATTGTATAGCCTACGCCAAGAGATGTGATAAGTGCCAACGTTTTTCCTCCATCCGACGAACTCCACAAGCATTGTTGACACCCATAACTTCCCCTTGGCCATTCTCCATGTGGGGAATTGATTTGGTGGTACCATTGCCGACCACCCGAGGAAGATTCAAGTACCTCGTCGTCGCAGTAGACTATTTTACTAAGTGGGTAGAAGCTGAACCCCTTATCGACATGACGTACGAGAAGGTATACCAATTCGTCTGGAAGAATATCATCTGTCGATATGGTCTCCCTCATGCCTTCATCACAGACCATGGAACACAATTCGACAACGAAGAGTTTGCTGCCTATTGTCAACAATCAAACATCCTGAAAACTCATTCAGCACCAGGTCATCCTCAAAGCAACGGGCAGACTGAAGTGACAAACAGAACGCTACTAAATGGCTTGAAGAAGAGGCTAAGTGAGGCTAAAGCTAATTGGATTAATGAGCTACAGTCAGTATTATGGGCTTATCGAATAACTCCCCGAGCAGCAACTGGAGAATCACCATACATGCTAGCATTTGGAAGTGAGGCTGTAATACCTGCTGAGTTGGGTCTTCCAACACATAGAGTACTGAATTTCAATTCTCCTGTCAGTGACTTGATGAGAAGACTGGATTTGGATATGCTCGAGGAGGTCAGAGAAGAGGCAGCCATTAGGAATGCTGCTTATCAACAACGAACAGCTCTGTTCTACAACAAGAGGGTGAAGAAATGCGATTTAAAGGAAGGAGATTACGTGCTAAAGAAAGTTATTCAGAAGCACAATAAAAATTGGAAGAAAATTGGCATGGACCTTACCGAGTTACAGAAGTTGTTCGACCAGGAACTTACCGAATAGCAACTCTAGAAGGAGAGGAATTCAAGAATGCCTGGAACGCTGAACACCTTCGCAAGTATTATCAGTAATGTAAAATGTACAGCAGGTCCATTAATATGAATAAAACGATGATGTTTTCACCATTTTTCTCTCCTTTGTTTGAAAGTTTTTCGGGGAATACTAGTGTTGTACACTACGCTGCTCGACAGCAAAAAGAAGACGATAGTTCAGACTCACGACCAACTCCGGTTGGTAAAAGGGCGAGAACAAATTATATACTCCTTTGGTTAGGAGGCGTACACTTGCGTGATCAACTTCGGTTGGTAAAAGAGCTTGTGGACAAGATAGTTCGAAAGAACCAGATAGTTCGAGCGTGACCAACTTCGGTTGGTAAAATAGCGAGAACAAATTATATACTCCTTTGGTTAGGAGGCGTACACTTGCGTGATCAACTTCGGTTGGTAAAAGAGCTTGTGGACAAGATAGTTCGAAAGAACCAGATAGTTCGAGCGTGACCAACTTCGGTTGGTAAAATAGCGAGAACAAATTATATACTCCTTTGGTTAGGAGGCGTACACTTGCGTGATCAACTTCGGTTGGTAAAAGAGCTTGTGGATAAGATAGTTTGAAAGAACCAGATAGTTCGAGCGTGACTAACTTCGGTTGGTAAAATAGCGAGAACAAATTATATACTCCTTTGGTTAGGAGGCGTACACTTGCGTGATCAACTTCGGTTGGTAAAAGAGCTTGTGGACAAGATAGTTCGAAAGAACCTAGCAGTTCAAACCCACGACCAACTTTGGTTGGTAAAAGGGCGAGAACAAATTAAAATGCCAATTTTGGCTAGTTAAGCAACAAAATATGCCAACAAGTTGGTCGGAAGGAAAAACCTTTCCAGAAAATACAAAAAATTCCAAACTGAACCAAGTATAGTTGGTCGGTGATCAAAACCCACTAACTGTAGTTGGTCGACGAGGATAAATTATCGACCTTGGTTGGTCGGACACATTTTATGAAAATATTTCAAATTGAACCAAGTATGGCTGGTCGGGGATAAAAACCCATCAACTGTAGTTGGTCGACAAACACTATTTAACAACCTTGGTTGGTTGGAAACATTTTAAACATCTTATACTCATCACTTTATTATTAAGCGATCGAACAACATTTTTTGATACTTGTAACTGTTTATTACTAAGTTGGTTGATGAACAGCACAAAATTGTTATCTTTTTAACGGATACATATGCACAAATATAAAGTGTTTAACAAGCACAACAGAATAGCAATACAGATTTACAAACAGAAAATGAAAGTCTTTCATTAAAAATCAAAATAGATTACAAGTTACATGTATATATGCTAACCATTACATTGAAAATCCTATTCTATTGGTTTCTTTCCTTTAGCTTTTGAAACAGGCTCTTCGCCAGCAGGAGGATCTTCTAAGCAAAGAGGAGAATTAATGAAATTAACATCTCTGAGCATTCTGACGTTCATCACAGAAGGTGTATCCAAGAGATGCTCGGGACGAGATAATTCAATCTGAGAATGAAGACTATAGTCACCAAGATATTTTGAAATTAAACTCCGAGGAATGGAACGAGCTGGGATCCATTCCATGTCCAATTTGAAAGGTGGCACAGGCAAGTCTAGTAACCCTGGAGCATGATAATCCCATAAAAAATGCCCTTGCTCCAATTTTAGTACACCCAGGGCGTTCAACCACCCCTGCTTATAACCTTCATTATTGGCATGTTCAATACGAGCATCTAAATGAACAAGGGCTTCATTGTATCCTGCCATCCAAAATTCCCTGGGCTGTTTATGGAATTGGAAGGTTAATCTATCCAATTGTTCATGAAGGTTTTTGGCGAAAAGATCCTTGGTATGTAAAGCAGACTTCGTTGTAGTAAGTTGATCTTCTAAAGATAGGTTTTTCTTGGACATTTCAGACAAAGCACGATCTTTTGCATTCAATTGCAACGCTTGAGTTTCCAAAGTAGATTGAGTGCGAGTTTCTTTAACATTACGGCTGAGAACTCTTGATCGACTCCGAGCAGGTGGAGAGCTTTGTTCCTCGACAACATTTTGAATAGATCTTCCTCGCCCACGAGAACCTCTTCCTCATCCCCGAACATTAGTAGAGATACCAGACCTTCTCAGAGTATCCAATTCTTGCCTTAATTTGGCGTTTTCAACCTCTAAGAAGGAGACTCCTTCATCATTGATTGGTACCAAGGCAGCAGAGGATGAAGCTACAGACTCGTATTGCGCCAACTTTTTCTGCAAATTGTTGTTCTCTTGTTCCAGCAGCTCGGCGATCTGTCTGCAGGCCTCAATTTCACCTTTTAGGGTTCTCTCCCTAATATCGTACCCATCAATGATCTTTTTATGACCTGTCTCAGAAGAAAGCTGTTGGTACCTATTCTCATATTCCTTGTGCAACAAAGTAATTGATTCATTGTGCTGACCTTGGAGATCTTCTAAGGAATAATGAAGCTCCTCAATCAAGTCATAGTAGGCCACGTTGTTGGCCACAGCTCGATCAAGTAAATCCTTCAAGTACCGATAAGCCTCAATTGCTTGCTCTGAAGCATCATGGCTAAGGATGTCAGCAATTTATGATGTACTAAGGTCTGTATGACCAGCTTTATAATATACGTGGCATTGCTGCATCAGCTTTGTATCATGTGCAGATATCAATTCCATTCTAGCCACAAACTAATAATGAAGAGAAGACAACAATCAACAAAAACAAATCATCAACAACAGAGATGAACAAAGATGTATTTTTATTAGATCACAAAAAGATCACATTGTTTGATTACAAATAATGAAAGATAGAAATGATACCGAACAACTTCACACCTTTTCCTTGTCTCCCAAGACTTTCTCGGGAGGCTGGGACGAGGAGCTTGGTTGCTCGGTGGTAACAGCAGCTTGATCAGCAGGAGTTGAAATTTTCTTAGGAGGAGGAGGCATGGAAGAAATGTCCTCATTGGCAGAAGGTAGAGAGGCAGGGACTTGATCACCCATGGCCATGGAAGATTCATCAGAGATGGGCTCATCTTCTTCTTCTTCTACAATTGGTGGGGGAGGACCAGGGAGGTGTAGCTGAAATAGCTCAGAGTCGTCTTTGATCTTTAATTCCTGCAGGGCAGCTACCCAGCCATCTCGGAAGTATTTCAACTTCCCGTATTGCACTTGGGATGTCATAGCAGCAATCCCTTTGTCCCATCCTTTATCCCAGCCAGCGCTGAAGGATTTTTTAACTGCGAGCTTTCTTTTCAGTTTCTCCGAGGATAACTTCTCGGATAGAAGGTCTTCGGCAGTCTTTAACTTCACGTCCAATTCTTTTTTTTGGCGCTTTACATCTCGCAGGACGGACAACTCTTCCTCTGCCTTTTTCAGCTTATCTTCAAGCTCTCCAAAGTTCTTGAGCTTGTCGTCATATTTTTGATGCTCAATCTCTAAACTTTCCACCTTATTCTCCAAATTCTTGGAGATCTCAGCCAACTTCACCTTCTCAGTTTCAACTATAGACAACTTTTTCTCCCAGACAGCTTTGTCCTCACTATACTGCTGACGAGAATCTTTCAAGGATTGGGTTAAACCCAGCAGAGCATCCTCTACCCCCGACGAGGAGCTGGAAGCTTTAATTACTTCGTCTTTCTTCACGATGTTGTTAAAACAATTCACCAGCTAAACAAAGGAAAAAGTGACAGGTCAGTACAAAAATACAAGTATTCAAAGAAAGAAAGGAAATTCAGAGTGTGAGAAATTTACTGAAGCAAGGTGACGGGTAGCTAGGGATGTCAGCATATCCCTAGAAAATTTTTCATCAATTCCTTGGACCTCGGGTATGATCCAAGTTTTTACCGAGTTCATGGCAGAACTCGGAGGAATGATGGTTGGAACACCAACACCACCAGCTGGTAGAGAAGAGATGGTTTCAGTCAGATTGGCAGTTTCAGCCAAATTGACTGAGGACGATTTCCTCAATCTCCTCAAAGGAACTTCAGTAACTTCAACCAAGGAAGAGCTCTTGGTCGGAGAGATAGCAGTCATCTCTACAGGAGCAACCTTCTTGCTCGGAGCCACTGGGGGCTTCTCGGTAGCTTTGGAAGGCGCAACATCCACCTTCTTAGTCCCCTCTGGGACATCAATTTTGCTTTTCTTGGCTTCAGCAGCAGAAGTAGTGTCATCAAATAGAGCAGGGGGAGCTCTTTTCCTGCCCATTCTTTGACTTAAAGGGATGTCAGAATCTGAAGAAGAATATTCTGGAGTTGAGGATGGCTCAACAGAACTAATCACATTACGAGCAGTATAAGAAGTCGTGTAACTCCTATACTGCAGCAAATATGATGCAGACCTGATGTGCTCGTCTGCCACGTTCTTATGCAGACCCCAGATAAGTTTCAGATGCTTAATATTAACCTCTGATTATTTTGGAGTTTTTCTTTTACTATCAACTGCAAACAAATACATAATGAAATATCAGTCATACATTTTGTCAAATATGATAAAAGCATAATTTCATAAGTAAAGGAAAATGAGAATAAACCTATCCCATTGCCATATGGGGGGCATTTAGGACCCTGGTATACTGCATCTCCAACCAAGGGGGCATATTGCCAATTTTTAATAACCACTCCATGTTCAAAATAATCTCTATTTGCATCAGGAAGGTTAACTACAAGAGCCCTATTTAAAAACCTAGTTTTTAAGTAATAAACATTATCTAAAATAGCCCATCTATAGCAATACATAATTTCAGGAATCCCTATACGGGTCCCATGAGTCAGATTTAATTTATACACCCCATTAATTATTCTCCATGAATTGGGAGCTATTTTTGCAGGAACAACATCAAAGTACTGACAGAACTCTAAGCATAAGGGGTTTGGTGGAAAAGAAAATCCACATTCAGCAATGAATAGACTGGGGAGCCAATGTCCCTCAGCCAATCGAAAATAATCTAAAGGCTCACAAAGAACCTCCAGAGTTACCCAGGAAGGAATGGAAAAATCAGAACGAAATTTCTCAACAGATTCCACAAGATAAACCATAGTGAATAAAAGAAATACAGAAGAAAAGAAGAGAATCTTACAGGAAAAAGGAAGAGCTGATAACTAGCGAAGGAAAAGACGAACGCACAAGAGAGAGAGAGAACAGAAAGCTTGAATGCAGAAAATGGGAAAAGGAAGAAGACGGTATGGTTACCTAAGAAGTTTAAATACTTTACCTTGGGAAGCTGCAAAGGAAATGATTACAAAAAGAAACTATCGAACTTCCGGCGGCTAAAAGGACAAAAAGGGCACGAAGATCGAAGCACTCATAAAAATTCGAAAAAAGGCGGATTCTGTGAATTTGAAAGAAATTCAAATATGAAGAAAAAGCTCCTAAAACCCAGGAAAGTCATTTAATATCGCCATATACCGAGAAAGAATGTTCCATACTCCTCAAAGTTCGAAATATGAAACATTGGGGGCTTCTGTTGATACCAAAATTAATACGCTGATATGGACGAATAATATGAAGACACGTGTCAATCTACGTGGCATAATAGCAACGAGGAAGTTCATTTCCCCGACTAACCCATATTCTTTCCGAGCAACGAGGATACACCGAGGAACTAAAGCACTCCGAGATACTCTAGCGCTCCGAGGAACTCCTGAGCAACGAGCAACTGGAAGCGGTCCGAGCTGCAGCTCGGCTGTAACATTAATTGCCAGATAATCAACAGTTCAACTATTCATTAAATGTTCATCATCTTGACGCACACGCTACACTAAATATATTACCCTTTCATATGTATATCATTTAATGTATCAACCCTTTCATGTACAGCCTAAGGGCTATAAATACCTTGTATCACCCTCATTCAAGGGGACCGGAATTTCTTGATAGAGCTTGTAATCGAGAATTCCCAAAACACTCAACAATAACATAACAGTGGACGTAGGCCATTCTTATAAGGCTGAACCACTTTAAAATCTTTGTCTCATTTTATTTATCTGTGATTGAATAATTATAGCAATCTAATTTTTTACATCAACACCGACCAACAGGAGTTGGTGGAGATTTGCTCCCGACCAACCGGAGTTGGATTTTATCTACCAACCGGAGTTGGATTTTATCTACCAACCAGAGTTGGATTTTATCTACCAACCGGAGTTGGACTTTATCTACCGACCGGAGTTGGATTTTATCTACCAACCGGAGTTGTATTTTATCGATCAACCGGATTTGGATTTTATCGACCAACTGGAGTTGGATTTTTCTACCAACCGGAGTTGGATTTTATCGACCAACAGATTGTTGGGAATATAAATGCTGGAGACCTCCTCAACAGATTGTTGGGAATAAGATAATATAAATGCTGGAGACTTTCTCGGAGCTAACCAACAGATTGTTGGGAATAAGATATAATAAATGCTGGAGGCCTCCTCAACAGATTATTGAGAATAAGATAATATAAATGCTAGAGAGTTTCTTGGAGCTGACCAACAGATTGTTGGGAATATAAATACTGGAGACCTCCTCAACAGATTGTTGGGAATAAGATAATATAAATGCTGGAGAGTTTCTTGGGGCTGACCAACAGATTGTTGGGAATATAAATGCTGGAGACCTCCTCAACAAATTGTTGGGAATACGATAATATAAATGCTGGAGACCTCCTTGAAGCTAAATATATATATAGAAAAGAAATTTTCCGAGATCCATGCTGAATATAAATAAGAATTACCCCGGCCAACTATCCGTTGGGGGTGAAATATAATAAATGTTATAGTTCTTCCTCGGAGCTGAATGTGATAATGAGTGTTGATGTAAAAAACTAGATCACTCTAATTATTCAATCACAGATAAATAAATAAGACAAAGATTTTTAAAGTGGTTCGGCTAGGAATAAAGCCTACGTCCACTGTTATGTTATTGCTGAGTGTTTGCAGAATTCTTGATTACAAGTTCTCTCAAGAAATTCCGGTCCCCTTGAATGAGGATGATACAAGGTATTTATAGCCTTTAGGCTGTACATGAAAGGTCCGATACATTAAATGAAATACATATGAAAGGGTAATACATTTAATGCAGCGTGGGCGTCAAGAATATAAGCATTCAATGAATAATTGAACAGTTGTATGTTTGGTAATTAATGATACGGCCGAGATGCAGCTCGGACCGCCTTAGTTGCTCGTCGATCAAGAGTTCCTCGGAGCGTGTATAGTATCTCGGAATGATTAAGTTCCTCGGAGTGTCCTCCTCGTTGCTCGGAGAAAATATGTAATGGTTGAAGGAATGAGCTTCCTCGTTGCTATTGTGCCAGGTAGGTTGACACGTGTCTTCATATTACTCGTCCACATCAGCATATTAATTTTGGTATCAACAGAAGCCCCCAATGTTTCATATTTTGAACTTTGAGGAGTATGGAATATTCTTTCTCGGTATGTAACAATATTTAATGATCTTCCTGGGTTTTAGGAGCATCGTATTTGAATTTATTTCCAAAGTCATAGAATCCGCCTTTTTTCGAATTTTTAATAGCGCTTCGATCTTCGTGCCCTTTTTGTCCTTTTAGCCGCCGGAAGTTCAATAGTTTCTTCCGTGTAATCATTTCTTTCACTGTTTCCCAAGGCAAAGTATTTAAACTTCTTAGGTAACCATACCGTCTTCTACCTTTCCCAATTTTTTGCATTCAAGCTTTCTATTCTCTTTTTCAGTCTTGTGCGTTCATCCTTGTTTTCGTTCGTTTGTTGACAGCTCTCCTTTCTTCCTGTAAGCTTTTTTCTTCCTTCTTCTTTTACTCACCATGGTTTATGTTATTGAATCTGTTGAAAAATTCCGCTCTGATTTTTCTATCCCATCTTGGGTAATTTTGGAAGAATTTTCTGGAGCTCAAGATTACTTTCGTTTGGCTGAGGGACATTGGTTCCCCAGTCTTTTTATTGCTGAATGTGGTTTTTCCTTTCCACCGAACCCATTGAGTCTCGAATTTTATCAATATTTTGATCTTGTCCCTGCAAGAATAGCCCCCAATTCATGGAGGATAATTAATGGGGTGTACAAATTAAATTTAACTCATGGGACTCGTATAGGGATCCCTGAAATTATGTACTGCTATAAGTGGGCCACTTTAGATAATATTTATTATTTGAAAACTAGGTTTCTGAATAGAGCCCTTGTAGTTAACCTCCCTGATTCAAATAGAGATTATTTTGAACATGGGATGATTATTAAAAATTGGCAACATGCCCCTTTAGTTGGAGATGGTGTTTACAATGGTCCCAGATGCCCCCCATATGGCAATGGGATAGGTTTATTTTTATTTCTTTTACTTATGAAATTATGCTTTTATCATGCTTGACAAAATGTGTGACTGATATCTCTTTATGTATTTGTTTGCAGTTGATAGTAAAAGAAAAACTCCAAAGGAATCAGAAGTTAATACCAAGCATCTGAAACTTATCTGGGGTTTGCATAAGAACGTTGCAGACGAGCACATTAGGTCTGCATCATATTTGTTACAGTATAAAAGTTATACAACTTCTTATACTGCTCACCCTGTTGAACCAGCTTCCACTCCAGAGGACTCTTCTTCAGATTCTCATCTTCCTTTAAGTCAGAGAATGGGCAAGAAAAGAGCTCCTCCTTCTCTTTTTGATGGAACTACTTCTGCTGTTGGGGCCAAAAAGAGCAAGACTGATGTCCCAGAGGGGACTAAGAAGGTGGATGCTGCAGCCTCCAAAACTACCGAGAAGCCCCCAATGGCTCCGAGCAAGAAAGTTGCTCCAGTGGAAGTGATTACTATCTCTCCGACCAAGAGTTCTTCCTTGGTTGAAGCTGCTGAAACACCTTTGAGGAGATTGAGGAAATCATCCTCAGTCAATCTGGCTGAAACTGCCTCCTCTTTACCTGTTGGTGGTTCTGGTGTTCCAACCATTATTCCTCCGAGCTCTGCAATGAGCTCGGTGAAAACTTGGATCATACCCGAGGTCCAAGGAATTGATGAAAAAATTCCTAGGGATACATTGACATCCCTAGCTACTCGGCACCTTGCTTCGGTAAATTTCTCACACTCTGCTTTTCCTCCTTTCTCTGAATACTTGTATTTTTGTATTGATTTACTGTTTTTCTTATTTTTCAGCTGGTGAACTGTATTAATAATATCGTGAAGAAGGATGAAGCTATTAAAGCTTCAAGCTCCTCGTCAGGTGTAGAGGATGCTCTACTGGGTTTGACCCAATCTCTGAAGGAATCTCGCCAACAGTACAATGAGGACAAGACTGCTTGGGAGAAGAAGTTATCTGTAGTTGAGGCCGAGAAGGTGAAATTGGCTGAGATCTCCAAAGATTTGGAGAATAAAGTGAAAAGTTTGGAGGCCGAGCATAAAAAATACGACGACAAGCTCAAGAATTTTGGAGAGCTTGAAAATAAGTTGAAGAGAGCAGAGGAAGAATTTCTCGCCCTGCGAGATATCAAAAGTAAAAAAGAAGAATTGGACGTAAAACTCTCCTCGGAGAAATTGAGAAGAAAGGTTGCAGTCAAAAAATCTTTCAGTGCTGGCTGGGAGAAAGGATGGGATAAGGGAATTGTTGCAATGACATCCCAAGTTCAATATGGGAAGTTGAAATACTTCCATGATGGCTGGGTAGCTGCTCTGCAAGAGTTGAACATCAACGACGACTCTGAGCTATTCCAAGCACACCTCCCTGGTCCTCCTCCAGCAATTGTTGAAGAAGAAGAAGATGAGCCTGCTTCTGATGAATCTTCTATGGCCATAGGTGATCAAGTCTCTGTCTCTTAACCCTCTGCCACCGAGGATATTTCTTCCATGCCTCCTCCTCCTGAGAAGATTCCTGCTGATCAAGCCGCAGTTATTACCGAGCAACCAAGCTCCTCGTCCCAGCCTCCCGAGAAAGTCTTGGGGGACAAGGAAAAGGTGTGAAGTTGTTCGGTATCTTTTATTTCTTTTATTACTTGTAATCGAACAATGTACTCTTTTGATGATCTAATAAAACACATCTTTATTCCTCTTCATCATGGATCTTCTGTTTGCTTTTATTTATTAACTCCTGCTTTCTCTTCGTTATTAGTTTTTGGCCAGGATGGACTTGATATCTGCTCCTGATACTGAGTTGATGCGACAATGCAATGGATATTATAAAGCTGGTCATACAGACCTAAGTGTATCAGAGATTGTCGACATCCTTGGTCACGATGCCTCAGAACAAGCAGTTGAGGCTTACCGGTACCTGAAGGATCTACTTGATAGATCGGTGGCCAATAACGTGGCGTACTATGAATTGATCGAGGAACTTCATGGTTCCATAGAGGATCTTCAAAATCAACACAATACGTCAATGGCTTCGTTGCACAAGGATTATGAAGATAAATATCAACAACTTTCTTCTGAAACAGGCCATAAAAAGATCCTTGCTGGATATGATATTAGGGAAAGAACTTTAAAAAGTGAAGTTGAGTCCTGCAGGCAGATCGCCGAGATGCTGGAACAAGAGAATAATAATTTGCAGAAAAAGTTGGCTCAATATGAATCTGCTGCATCATCTTCCACTGCATTAATACCAGTTACTGATGAAGGCTTCTCGTTCTTAGAGGTCGAAAATGCCAAATTAAGGCAAGAGCTGGATGACTTAAGAAGATCTGCCATTTCTGGAACTGCTCGGGGACGAGGAAGAGGTTCTCGGGGGCGAGGAAGAATTGTCGAGGAGCAAAGTTCTCCAGTCGCTTCTCGGAGCCGATCAAGAGTTTTTAGTCGCAATGTTGAAGAGGCTCGTACCCAATCTACTTTGGAAACTCAAGCCTTCCAATTAAACGTCAAAGATCGGGCTCTATCAGAAATGTCCAAGAAAAATCTATCCTTGGAAGATCAACTTACAGCAACGAAGTCTGCTCGACATTCTAAGGATCTTTTTGCAAAAAACCTTCTCGAACAATTGGATAGATTAACCTTTCAATTTCATAAGCAACCCAGGGAATTCTGGATGGCAGGATATAATGAAGCTCTTGTTCATTTGGATGCTCGTATTGAACATGCCAACAATGAAGGTTATAAGCAGGGATGGTTGAATGCACTGGGTGTGTTAAAATTGGAGCGAGGGCATTATTTATGGGATTATCATGCTCCAGGGTTATTAGACTTGCCTGTGCCACCCTTCAAATTGGACATGGCCTGGATCCCAGCTCGTTCCATTCCTCGTAGCTTAATTTCGAAATACCTCGGTGATTATAGCCTTCATTCTCAGGTTGAATTATCTCGTCCTGAGCATCTCTTGGATACACCTTCTGTGATGAACGTTAGAATGCTCAGGGATGTTAATTTCATTAATTCTCCTATTTGCCTGGAGGATCCTCCTGCTGGCGAGGAGCCTGTTTCAAAAGCAGAGGGCAAAAAACCAATAGAATAGGAATATCGATGTAATAGTTAGCACATACATGTAACCTGTAACTTATTTTGAATTTTAATGAAAAGACTTTCATTGTTGTTTGTAGATCTGTATTGCTATTGGCTTGTAAATATCAAACAATTTACATTTATGCATATGTATCTGTTAAAAAGATAACAATATTGTGCTGTCCATCAACCAACTTAGTAATACAAAGTTACAAGCATTAGAAATGTTGCTCGATCACTTAATAATAAAGTAATGATTATAAAATGTTCAAACTGCTTCCAACCAACCAAGGTGGATAAATAATGTTTGTCGACCAACTACAGTTGATAGGTGTTTATCCCCGACCAGCCATACTTGGTTCAATTTCAAATATTTTCATAAAATGTGTCCAACCAACTAAGGTCAATAATTTGTCCTCGTCGACCAACTATTGTTAGTGGGTTTTTATCCCCGACCAACTATACTTGGTGTATTTTGGAATATTTTGTTCTTCAAAGAACTTTTTTGTAATAATCTTACCTCCCGACCAACATAAGTTGTAATGTGAGAGTATATTTTTATGTTACCGACCGTAATTGATCATGCTGGTGTACACCTCTTAACCAAAGGAGTAGTATTGATATTGGTTCTTTCGAACTTTTTGGCTCATTCGAGCTGTCCACTAGATATCTTACCAACAGTAGTTGGTCACACTAGTGTCGCCTCCTAACCAAAGGAGTATTTTTGGCTCATTCGAGCTGTCCACTAGATATCTTACCAACCGTAGTTGGTCACACTAGTGTCGCCTCCTAACCAAATGAGTATTTTTTGGCTCCTTAGAGCTGTCCACTAGATATCTTACCAACCGTAGTTGGTCACACTAGTGTCGCCTCCTAACCAAAAGAGTATTTTTTAGCTCCTTAGAGCTGTCCACTAGATATCTTACCAACCGTGGTTGGTCACACTAGTGTCGCCTCCTAACCAAAGGAGTATTTTTTGGCTCCTTAGAGCTGTCCACTAGATATCTTACCAACCGTGGTTGGTCACACTAGTGTCGCCTCCTAACCAAAGGAGTATTTTTTTTTTTGTGCGTAGTGTATATTACACTAGTATTCCCCGAAAAACTTTCAACCAGAAAGAAAATGGCGAAACATCCTCGTTTTATTCATAATGAAGGAAATGCTTTACATTTTACATTACTGATAATACTTGCGCAGGTGTTCAGCATTCCACGCATTCTTAAATTCCTCTCCCTCTAGAGTTGCTATTCTGTAAGTTCCTGGACGAACAACCTCTGTAACTCGGTAAGGTCCATGCCAGTTTGCCTCCAACTTATTTTGCTTCTGGATGACTTTATTTAGCACATAATCCCCTTCTTTTAAGTCACATTTCTTCACCCTTTTATTGTAGAACAGAGCTGTACGTTGTTGGTAAGCTGCATTCCTAATGGCTGCCTCCTCTCTAACCTCCTCGAGCATATCCAAATCCAGTCTTCTCATCAAATCGCTGACTGGGGAATTGAAATTCAGTACTCTATGCGTTGGGAGACCCAACTCGGCAGGTATCACAGCCTCACTTCCAAATGCTAGCATATATGGTGATTCTCCAGTTGCTGCTCAGGGAGTTGTTCGGTAAGCCCATAGTACTGATTGGAGCTCATTAATCCAATTTGCTTTAGCTTCACTTAACCTCTTCTTCAAACCATTTAGTAATGTTCTGTTCGTCACCTCAGTCTGTCCATTGCTTTGGGGATGGCCTGGTGTTGAATGATACTTCAAAATGTTCGACTGATGACAATATGCAGCAAATTCTTCATTATCGAATTATGTTCCATGGTCTGTGATGAAAGCATGGGGGAGACCATATCGACAAATGATGTTCTTCCAAATGAACTGATATACCTTCTCGTACGTCATATCAATTAGTGGTTCAGCTTCCACCCACTTAGTAAAGTAATCCACTGCCACGACGAGGTACTTGAACCTTCCTCGGGTCGTCGGTAATGGTCCAACCAGATCAACCCCCCACATGGCAAATGGCCAAGGTGAAGTTATGGGTGTCAACAATGCTTGTGGAGTTCTTCGGATGGCGGAAAAACGTTGGCACTTGTCACACTTCTTGGCATAGGCTATACAATCAGCCCTCATCGTCGGCCAGTAATATCCCTGTGTCATTACCCTTTGCAAAAGTGTCCGACCTGCTACATGAGCTCCACAAGATCCTTCATGGATTTCTTCAACCAATTCTTTGACTTCTGATGGATGCACACATCTTTGCAAACCTGCCATAATTCCTCGTCTATACAAAACACCATTAGTTAACACATACCGAGCAACTTTATACTTCAATTTCTTGGCAGCTAACTTGTCCTCCGGTAATTCTCCTTCTTCAATGTATGCCCTGATAGGATCCATCCAAGATGGTCCTAAATCAAGGGTAATAATCTTCACCGTCAGATCTTCTTCTATGCTCCGACTTTCTAATATTTCAATTGGTATCGTTCTCCGCAGCTCGGTGTGCGTAGCTGACGCTAATCGGGCCAGTGCGTCTGCTCTAGCATTCTCCATCCTCGGTATTCTCACCAATTGAATAGCATCAAATTCTGTCAATAACTCCATCACCTTCGCATGGTACTTCACCATTAATTCTCCCTTAACTGCATATATTCCCATCATTTGATTCACAATTAATTGAGAATCACTGAAAACAATTACTTGTCGTGCTTCCATAACCTTTGCCAAATGAAAACCTGCTATCATGGCCTCATACTCAGCTTCATTATTGGAGGCTTTGAACTGGAATCGCAAGGCATACTCCATATCAATATCGTCTGGGGTGTTTAAAACAATCCCTGCTCCACAACCAGCTGTGCAAGATGATCCATCTACATATAATCTCCATGTAGGTAAGTCGTCTTCAAATTTCTTATCTGTCAGAGTTCCTCGGTAAAATATCTGCTGTTTTCTTTCACCTTCCCCTGGTATCTTTCGTTCCTCGTCGGTCATCTGTTCGCGCCCTTTTACCAACCGGAGTTGGTCTGGGTTTGAATATGATGATTTTTCTATATCCACAAGTCCTTTTACCAACCTTAGTTGGTCTGGACCTGTGTTTGTTGGTCCTGTATCATCCACAGGTAGGTCAGCAAGCACCTTTTGCTCCTCGAAGGTATCAGGGTATGTGAACTCTGCTATAAAATCTGCTACAGCTTGCCCCTTTAATGATGATCTGGGTTCATACACAATATCATATTCACCGAGTTCTATTGCCCAATACATCAATCTTCCTGATTTTTCTGGCTTGTGAAGGGCTTGTCTTAATGGCATGTCGGTATACACGATGATGGTATGGGCCTGGAAGTATGGCCTCATTCTTCTACTTGCTTCAATTAATGCCAATGCCAATTTTTCTAGCTTTGGATACCTGATTTCTGCACCTCGGAAGGCTTTACTTGTGTAATAAATTGGCTTCTGGACTCCATTCTCCAATCTAATCAACGCCGAGCTAACTGCATTCTCTGATACTGCCAGATACAAGTACAACTTTTCTCCTGTTATTGGCCTAGACAGCAATGGTGGTGCTCCCAAATACTTCTTCAAATCTTGAAAGGCCTTCTCACATTCTTCAGTCCACTCAAAACTTTTTCGCAGTGTTTTGAAGAATGGGAGGCATTTATCAGTTGCTCGGGATACAAATCTGTTGAGCGCTGCAACTCGTCCGGTAAGACTCTGTACTTCTTTCCTCATCGTCGGGGATCGCAGCCCTAAAAGAGCTTTGATCTTTTCTGGATTTGCCTCGATACCTCATTGGTTGACGATGTATCCGAGGAACATTCCTTCTCGTACTCCAAAGGTACACTTCGTCGGGTTGAGCTTCATTTGGTACTTATCCAGTTGATCAAAGGTCTGACCTAAGTCAACTAGATGGTCAGTAGCTCTCTTGCTTTTGGTGAGCATGTCGTCGACATACACCTCCATGTTGCAACTGATTTGTTCGGCAAAAACCTTGTTCATCAGCCGCTGATATGTTGCACCTGCATTTTTTAAACCAAAAGGCATAACATTATAACAATAAGTTCCCCTTGGGGTAATAAAAGAAGTACTTTCCCTGTCTTCAGGCTTCATTTTGATCTGATTGTAGCCAGAATACGCATCCATGAAGCTGAGTAGCGCATGTCCCGAGGTAGCATCCACTAGCTGGTCAATTCTGGGCAATGGAAAATGATCTTTTGGGCATGCCTTGTTGAGATCAGTGAAATCAACACACATTCTCCATTTATTGTTCTTCTTCTTTACCATCACCACATTTGCCAACCAGTCTGGATATTTCACATCTTCAATGAATTGGGCTTTCTGGAGCTTCTCGACCTCCTCTTGTATGGCCTGATTCTTCTCGGGACTAAACACTCTTCTTCTCTGCTTCACAGGCTTGATCTCCTTATTCACATTGAGCTCATGACATAAGAAGTTTGGATCTATTCCTGGCATGTCTTCATGATTCCAAGCAAAAGTATTTTTCCTGTTTCTCAAGAAAGTTATCAACTCCTGTTTTATCGAAATATCCAACGACGACCCTATCTGGGTTACTCGTTCAGGATGCTCGTCGTCCAGAATAACATTTTCTATGGATTCCACCACCTGTCCTTTTACAAGTTGAGATTCATCCCTAGGGTCAAGGGTTTCAATTTCTGTACCTTCCTCCACTTGGTAAGTAGTAGTCTTTTTCCTTGATTCTTCACGTTCCTCTTGCTCGGCAGACGAATAATAGCATTCCCGAGCTACTTTTTGATCACCTTTCACAATTCGGACTCCAAAATTTGTTGGGAATTTCAAACACTGATGTACTGTAGAGGGAACTGCTTCGAACTTCTTCAATCCAACTCTTCCCATGATGATGTTGTAGGCTGACTGCACATTCTTATCCATCACAAAGAAGCGTATTCTTTCTGTTCGACAAGCAGGCCATGTTCCAATGAGTATATCCAACTTGATCGTCCCAAGTGGAAAAACTTTCTCGCCAGCAAAACCCAAAAGGGGTCTGTGATAAGGTTCCAATTGAGATAATTTCAAATTCAAACTATCAAAGCATGAATAGTACATGATGTCTGCCGAACTACCGTTGTCTACTAACACCCTTGAAATGACCACATCCTTCATCCTCATTTTGATCACTAAAGGATCATCATGAGGGTAAAGAACACCTGCCAGGTCGTTTTTTGAAAAACCAATCACTAGCTTCTCTTTGTTTACCTTCCTCGGACGATCATCCTCGGCCAGGTTTATTCGCTGAATGTATGAACAAGCTTGAGCCTCTCCGAGGTAAGCTTTTCTTTCTGCAGTAAGGTCTCCTCCTCCTGCATCTCCTCCTGTAATAACATTACAATCAAATGACCCAAAACGTATGGAAAATACCTCTCGTTCAGGCTGCCTTGGCTTCTTGGGAAGATCGGGGTCATCATCTGGATCATCTTCATGGTCCCTCTTCTTTTTCTCTTCTGCACGACGAGGAGATCTAGATCTTTCTCTAGTTCTATCATTATTCTTCCTCTCACCCCTGCGATCTACATATTTTGACAATTTTCCTCTTCGGATGAGCGTTTCAATGTCGTTCTGAAGGGCTATGCAATTTTTGGTCATATGGCCATAATCTTTGTGAAACTCGCAGTATTTGGACTTATTCCTCAAATTAGGATTTGTCCTCAGTTTCTCTGGCCACTTGATTTCCTCGCTATTCTTGATTTCTTCCAAAACATGATTAATACCCATTTTCAATGGCGTATAATTGTCGTACTTCTTTAGGACTTCCCATGACGTTCTATTGTTCTTGGAGTGCTTGTCACCACCATTACCTTTCTGCTCTTTCTTCTTAGACTTGTCGACCTCCACCTTGGTTTCTTTATCCATATTCTTCTTTGCAGCCATAGCCTCCTCGGCATTCATGATTTTGGCCGCCTTTGCCATCAACTCCGACATAGTTTTAGGTGGATCTTTGGCCAAAGTGTAGTATAGCTTATTAGGCAACAAACCACTCATCAAAGCAGTGATCGCTGTCTTTTCTTCGTAATCTATGACTTCCAACTTCTCATTATTAAAACGAGTTATGTAATCTCTAGTACTTTCACCAGATTTTTGTCTAACACTTAGCAAGTGTGCTACTCGTTTTACTGGCTTTGCCCCAAAACAAAAATTGCCAATAAACAATTCGGCTAACTGAAAGAAAGTTGAAATCTTACCCCGAGGAAGATTGTTGTACCATATCTGGGAAGACCCAGTAAGAGTTCCTGAGAAGGCTCTGCATCTCATCTCGTCGGGAACAACATAGATGTCAGCAGCAGCTTGATACTGTTCTATGTGAAGAACTGGATCAGTCTTTCCATCATATTTGGGAGTTACCATGGGTGCTTTAAATTTTGATGGTGTAGGATAATTCACAATGGCCTGTACAAAAGGTGTTCCTCGAACGAAAGTTCGTTGTAGAGGGTTCTTTGCTTTGGCCATTTCTCCCAATTTATCCTCCAACCGTTGGAGAGATCCTTTCCACGCGTCATTTCCTTCCTCGGGCCTATTGGTTCGAGCAATTGATCGTTCTGAGGTAGCTTCTTGAGATCTATCTCTACGAGTAGCTGGTCGTGATTGTGCTGATCCTTCTCTTAGATCTGATGGTTGTCGATAACTCCTCGACATGGTCTTAGGTGGACTCCTATTCCTCCTAGGGCCTAATCGACTGAAAGGAGACGCCTTACTCAATCTTTCTAAAGCGCTAGGTCTTTCTGGAGAGAGGGTGATATCTTGATCAGTATTTGTGGCCCTTATTGACGAAGTTTGTCCAGGTTGATAAGAGAAATCATCAGATTCCTCATTGCGACGTGACTCAGTACGTCTGGATCGTGAAGAAAGTAAATAAGTTTGCCTCTGACCACTTTGCTGTCCTGAACGTGCAGGTGCACCACCATGAAGGGTTTGTATGAGTTGCCTCATTGAGTCTTGCATGGCGGTTTGTCCTTGAGCCAGATTCGTCATAATTTCGGCCAGATCTGGAGGTGCAGAGGGGTTTGGAGGATTTCCAGCATTTCCAGCGTTTCGATTACTAGATTCTGGATTATCCGCCATTGACGATGAATGATTTTTGGTGAAAAACGATAATAATAATCGTTCCCATAGACGGCGCCAATCTGTTGATGTAAAAAACTAGATCGCTCTAATTATTCAATCACAGATAAATAAATAAGACAAAGATTTTTAAAGTGGTTCGGCTAGGAATAAAGCCTACGTCCACTGTTATGTTATTGCTGAGTGTTTGCAGAATTCTTGATTACAAGTTCTCTCAAGAAATTCCGGTCCCCTTGAATGAGGATGATACAAGGTATTTATAGCCTTTAGGCTGTACATGAAAGGTCCGATACATTAAATGAAATACATATGAAAGGGTAATACATTTAATGCAGCGTGGGCGTCAAGAATATAAGCATTCAATGAATAATTGAACAGTTGTATGTTTGGTAATTAATGATACGGCCGAGATGCAGCTCGGACCGCCTTAGTTGCTCGTCGATCAAGAGTTCCTCGGAGCGTGTATAGTATCTCGGAATGATTAAGTTCCTCGGAGTGTCCTCCTCGTTGCTCGGAGAAAATATGTAATGGTTGAAGGAATGAGCTTCCTCGTTGCTATTGTGCCAGGTAGGTTGACACGTGTCTTCATATTACTCGTCCACATCAGCATATTAATTTTGGTATCAACAATGAGTATCTCGCCGAGTTCCATGTTGAGATGAATATTTAATATGAATCCCATGGGATATATAGAATAATTTGTGCTTGAGCCGATATCTCCGAGCAATAATATATAATGCCTCGCTGAGGTGAAATTTCATAATGCTGAGCAATGGTAATAGTTTTCCAGATTGTTTTCGAGCATTCGTCGGCGTTGAATCTTGTACCTGTAAAAATTAATAACTTGACCTACCAAATTAGTCATAAGAATAATTTATTCATCTAATATATATGATATGTATATGCTCAGGCAATAAAAATATTAATTTCAAAAAATGAAATAATATATGTTGGCTGATATGTCGAGGCAAAATTGCCTGGTGCCGAGCAATAACAATTTTCTGAAGTTTAAGATTGTGATCGAGCTTTCGTCGGGATCGAATCTTGTACCTAAGGAATTTTAATAAGTTGCTCGAACTCCTGTTGAGACTAGTTCAAATAGTTAGTCATGAGAATAATTTAGTGATCCAATCAATATATAATGTGTGTTGATACCAAAATTAATATGCTGATGTGGACGAATAGTATGAAGACACGTGTCAATCTACGTGGCACAATAACAGCGAGGAAGATCATTTACTGAACAACCATGGTTGGTACCGAGCAACGAGAATACACCGAGGAGCTCTATCATGCCGAGGAACTCCATCCGAGGAACTCCATCATCCCGAGATACTCTAAGCACTCCGAGGAACTCTTGATCAACGAGCAACTAAGGCGGTCCGAACTGCACCTCGGCCGTGTCATCAATTATCAGACGGACAACTGTTCAACTATTCATTAGATTCTTGACGCACACGCTGCATTAAATGTATTACCCATTCATATGTATATCATTTAATGTATTGGACCTTTCATGTACAGCCTTGAGGCTATAAATACCTTGTATCAATCCCATTCAAAGGGACCGGAATTTCTTGAGAGAATTTGTAATCAAGAATTCCACAAACGCTCAGCAATAACATAACAGTGGACGTAGGCTTTATTCCTAGCCGAACCACTTTAAAAGTCTTTGTCTTATTTATTTATCTGTGATTGAATAATTAGAGCGATCTAATTTTTTACATCAACAGATTGGCGCCGTCTGTGGGAAACGACTGTTGTTATCGTTTTTCATAAAAATCATTTATCACCAATGGCAGATAATCCAGAATCCAGTAATCGAAATGCTGGAAATACTGGAAATCTTCCAAATCCATCTGCATCTCCAGATCTAGCCGGAATTATGATGAATCTGGCTCAAGGACAAACCGCCATGCAAGAATCTATGAGGCAACTCCTTCAAACTCTTCAAGGCGGTGTACCTACTCATTCAGGGCAAAGGACTGATCATGGGCAATCACGATCTAGACGTATTGGGTCATATCGCAATGGGGAATCCAATGATTCTTCTTATCAACCTGGGCGAACTTCATCAATACGGGCTACGGATACAGATCAACATATCTCTCTTTCTCCGGAGAGAACTAGCGCTTTAGAAAGATTAAGCAGGGTGTCTCCTTTCAGTCGGTTAGGACCAAGGAGGAACATGAGTCCACCTAGGGCTCCATCAGGAAGTTTTCGACCACCACCAGGTTTGAGAGAAGGATCTGCACAATCACGACCAATTACTCGTCGAGATAAATCTCAGGAAGCTACGTCAGAGCAATCAGTTGCTCGGACTAAGCGGCCCGAGGAAGGGAATGAAGCATGGAAAGGTTCCATTCAACGATTGGAGGATAGACTGGGAGAAATGGCTAAGGCAAGGAACCCCTTACAGAGAACTTTTGTTCAAGGGACACCTTTTGTGCAAGCCATTGTGGATTTCCCTACACCGTCGAAATTCAAAGCACCTGTAGTGACCCCCAAGTACGATGGAAAGACGGATCCCGTACTTCATATAGAACAATACCAAGCTGCTGCAGATATCTATGCTGTCCCCGATGAGATGAGGTGTAGAGCATTCTCGGGAACTCTTACCGCATCTGCACAGATATGGTACAATAATCTTCCTCGGGGTAAGATTTCAACTTTTGTTCAGTTAGCCGAGCTGTTTATTGGCAATTTTTGTTTTGGAGCAAAGCCGGTAAAGCGAGTAGCACACTTGCTAAGTGTTAGACAAAAATCAGGAGAAAGTACTAGAGATTACATAACTCGTTTCAATAACGAGAAGTTGGAAGTCATAGATTATGAAGAAAAGACAGCAATCACTGCTTTGATGAGTGGTTTGCTGCCTAACAAGCTATACTATACTCTGGCCAAAGATCCGCCTAAAAATATGTCGGAATTGATGGCAAAGGCGGCCAAAATCATGAATGCCGAGGAGGCTATGACTGCGAAGAAGAATATGGATAAAGAAGTTAAAGTGGAGGTCGACAACTCTAAGAAGAAAGATCAGAAAGGTAATGGTGGTGACAAACATTCCAGGAATAACAGGATAAAGTTGGAAGCCCTAAAGAAGTATGATAATTATACTCCATTGAAAATGGGTATTAATCATGTTTTAGAAGAGATCAGGAATAACGAGGAAATCAAATGGCCAGAGAAACTGAAGACAGATCCAGACATGAGGAATAAGACCAAATATTGCGAGTTTCACAAAGATCATGGCCATATGACCAAAAATTGTATAGCCCTTCAGAACGAGATTGAAACACTCATTCGAAGAGGAAAATTATTAAAGTATGTAGATCGCAGAGGTGAGAGGACAAATGAGGACAGAATTAGAAAGAGATCTAGATCTCCTCGTCGTGCAGAGGAGAAAAATAGGAGGGACCATGAAGAGGATCCAGATGATGACCCCGATCTTCCCAAGAAGCCAAGAAAACCTGAACGAGAGGTATTTTCCATACGTTTTGGATCATTTCATTGTAACGTTATTACAGGGGGAGATGCAGGAGGAGGAGACCTTACTGCAGAAAGAAAAGCTTATCTCGGAGAGGCTCAAGCTTGCTCATATATTCAGCGAATAAACCTGGCCGAGGATGATCGTCCGAGGAAGGTAAACAAAGAGAAGCTAGTAATTGGTTTTTCAAAAAATGACCTGGCAGGTGTTCTTTACCCTCATGATGATCCTTTGGTGATCAAAATGAGAATGAAGGACGTGATCATTTCAAGGGTGTTGGTAGACAATGGTAGTTCGGCAGACATCATGTACTATTCATGCTTTGATAGCCTGAATTTGAAATTATCTCAATTGGAACCTTATCACAGACCCCTTCTGGGTTTTGCTGGCGAGAAAGTTTTTCCATTGGGGACGATCAAGTTGGATATATTCATTGGAACCTGGCCTGTTTGTCGAACAGAAAGAATACGATTCTTTGTGATGGATAAGAATGTGCAATCGGCCTACAACATCATCATGGGAAGAGTTGGATTGAAGAAGTTCGAAGCCGTTCCTTCTACAGTACATCAATGTTTGAAATTCCCAACAAATTTTGGAGTTGGAGTGGTGAAAGGTGATCAAAAAGTAGCTCGGGAATGCTATTATTCGTCGGCCGAGCAAGAATAACTAGAAGGATCGATGAAAAAGACTACTACTTATCAAGTGGATGAATGTACAGAAATTAAAACTCTTGATCCTAGAGATGAGTCCCAACTTGTGAAAGGGCAAGTGGTAGAATCTACAGAAAATGTTATTCTGGACGACGAACATCCTGAACGAATAACCCAGATAGGTTCATCGTTGGATATGTCAATAAAAGAGGAGTTGATAACTTTCTTGAAGAATAGGAAAAATACTTTTGCTTGGAGTCATGAAGACATGCCAGGAATAGATCCAAACTTCTTATGTCATGAACTCAATGTGAATAAGGAGATTAAACCTGTAAAGCAGAGAAGAAGGGTGTTTAGTCCCGAGAAGAACCAGGCCATACAGGAGGAAGTCGAGAAACTCCAGAAAGCCCAATTCATTGAAGATGTAAAATATCCAGATTGGTTGGCAAATGTGGTGATGGTAAAGAAGAAAAACAACAAATGGAGAATGTGTGTCGATTTCACCGATCTCAATAAGGCATGCCCCAAGGATCATTTTCCATTGCCCAGAATTGATCAACTGGTGGATGCTACCTCGGGACACGAGCTACTCAGCTTCATGGATGCTTACTCTGGCTACAACCAGATCAAAATGAAACCTGAAGACAGGGAAAGTACTTCTTTTATTACCCCTAGGGGAACTTATTGTTATAATGTTATGCCCTTTGGTTTAAAAAATGCAGGTGCAACATATCAGCGGTTGATGAACAAGGTTTTTACCGAACAAATCAGCCGCAACATGGAGGTCTATGTCGATGACATGCTCACTAAAAGCAAGAAAGCTGCTGATCATTTGGTTGACTTGAGTCAAACTTTTGATCAATTGGATAAATACCAAATGAAGCTTAACCCAACGAAGTGCACCTTTGGAGTACGAGAAGGAATGTTCCTCGGATACATCGTCAATCAGCGAGGTATTGAGGCAAATCCAGATAAGATCAAAGCTCTTCTAGGGCTGCGATCTCCGACGACGAAGAAAGAAGTGCAGAGTCTTACCGGACGAGTTGCAGCTCTCAACAGATTTGTATCTCGAGCAACTGATAAATGCATACCATTCTTCAAAACACTTCGAAAAACCTTTGAATGGAATGAGGAATGTGAAAAAGCTTTTCAAGACTTGAAGAAATATTTGGGAGCACCCCCACTGTTGTCCAGACCAATAACAGGAGAAAAGTTGTATTTGTATTTGGCAGTATCAGAGAACGCAGTCAGTTCAGCGTTGATCAGATTGGAGAATGGAGTCCAGAAGCCAATTTATTACACAAGTAAGGCTTTCCGAGGTGCAGAAATCAGGTACCCAAAGCTAGAAAAATTGGCATTGGCACTAATTGAAGCAAGTAGAAGAATGAGGCCATATTTCCAAGCCCATACCATCATCGTTTATACTGATATGCCATTGAGACAAGCCCTCCATAAGCCAGAAAAATCAGGGAGACTGATGTACTGGGCAGTAGAACTTGGTGAATATGATATTGTGTATGAGCCCAGATCATCATTCAAGGGGCAAGCTGTAGCAGATTTTATAGCAGAGTTCACGTACCCTGATACCCCCGAGGAGCAAAAGGTGCCTGCTGATCTACCTGTGGACGATACAGGATCAACAGAAACATTTGCTGACCTACCTGTGGACGATACAGGATCAGCAGAAATAGGTCCAAACCAGCCAAGGTTGGTAAAAGGACTTGTGGATGTAGAGAAATCATTATATTCAAACTCAGACCAACCACGGTTGGTAAAAGGGTACGAGCAGATGAATGACGAGGAGCGAAAGATACCGGGGGATGATGGAAGAAAACAGCAGATATTTTATCGAGGAACTCTGACAGATAAGAAATTTGAAGACGAAATACCTACATGGAGATTATATGTAGACGGATCATCCTGCACAGCTGGTTGTGGAGCAGGAATTGTTTTGATCACTCCAGACGAGATTGACATGGAATATGCTTTGCGATTCCAATTCAAAGCCTCTAACAATGAAGCGGAGTATGAGGCCATGATAGCAGGTCTTAATCTAGCAAAGACTATGGAAGCACAACAAGTGATAGTATTCAGTGATTCTCAATTAATTGTGTATCAGATGATGGGAATGTATGCGGTTAAAGGAGATTTAATGATCAAATATCATGCAAAGGTGATGAAATTGTTGACAGAATTTGAGGCCATTCAATTGGTGAGAATACCGAGGATGGAGAATGTACAAGCAGACGCACTGGCCCGACTAGCATCAGCTACTCGTACCGAGATGCGAAGAACCATACCGATTGAAGTATTAGAAGGTCGGAGCATAGATGAAGATCTGACAACGAATGTGATTACCCTTGATTTAGGACCATCTTGGATGGATCCAATCAGGAAATATGTTGAAGAGGGTGAATTGCCGGAGGAAAAACTCGCTGCCAAGAAACTGAAGTATAAAGCTGCTCGGTATGTATTAACTAATGGTATTTTGTATAGACGAGGAATTATGGCAGGTTTGCAGAGATGTGTACATCCCACCGAGGTGAAAGAATTGATTGAAGAAATCCATGAAGGATCTTGTGGAGCTCATGTAGCAGGTCGAACACTTTTACAAAGAGTGATGACACAGGGATATTACTGGCCGACAATGAGGGCTGATTGTATAGCCTATGCCAAGAAATGTGACAAGTGCCAACGTTTTTCCTCCATCCGACGAACTCCACAAGCATTGCTAACACCAATAACTTCCCCTTGGCCATTTGCCATGTGGGGAATTGATTTGGTTGGACCACTGCCGACCACCCGAGGAAGATTCAAGTATCTCGTAGTTGCAGTGGACTATTTTACTAAGTGGGTGGAAGCTGAGCCTCTTATCAATATGACGTACGAGAAGGTATACCAGTTTGTATGGAAGAATATCATTTGTCGATATGGTCTCCCTCATGCTTTCATCACAGATCATGGAACACAATTTGATAATGAAGAATTTGCTGCCTATTGTCATCAGTCGAACGTTTTAAAGTTTCATTCAGCACCAGGCCATCCCCAAAGCAATGGACAGACTGAAGTGACGAACAGAACATTACTAAATGGGTTGAAAAAGAGGCTAAGTGAAGCTAAAGCAAATTGGATTAATGAGCTCCAATCAGTATTATGGGCCTACCGAACAACTCCCCGAGCAGCAACTGGAGAATCACCATATATGTTAGCATTTGGAAGTGAGGCTGTGATACCGGCCGAGTTGGGTCTCCCAACGCATAGAGTGCTGAATTTCAACTCTCCGATCAGTGACTTGATGAGAAGAATGGATTTGGATATGCTCGAAGAAGTAAGAGAAGAGGCAGCCATTAGGAATGCTGCTTATCAACAACGAACAGCTCTGTTCTACAACAAAAGGGTGAAGAAATGCGATTTGAAGGAGGGTGATTATGTGCTGAAGAAAGTCATTCAAAAACAGAATAAACTGGAAGCAAACTGGCATGGACCTTACCGAGTTACAGAGGTTGTTCGACCTGGAACCTACAGAATAGCAACTCTAGAAGGAGAAGAATTTCAGAATGCATGGAATGCTGAACACCTGCGAAAGTATTATCAGTAATGTAAAATGTAAAGCATTTCCTTCATTATGAATAAAACGAGGATGGTTCACCATTTTCTTTCTGTTGAAAGTTTTTCGGGGAATACTAGTGTTGAACACTACACTGCTTGATAACAAGAAGAAGACTGCTCTACGGAGATAACAAGAAGAAGACTGCTCTACGGAGCCATGCTCTACGGAGTCAAGCTCTACGGAGCGCTCTACGGAGCAAAAGTGCTATAAGTAGCCAACCTCCTTTGGTTAGGAGGATAAGCTCTACGGAGCGCTCTACGGAGCAAAAGTGCTATAAGTAGCCAACCTCCTTTGGTTAGGAGGATAAGCTCTACGGAGCGCTCTACGGAGCAAAAGTGCTATAAGTAGCCAACCTCCTTTGGTTAGGAGGATAAGCTCTACGGAGCGCTCTACGGAGCAAAAGTGCTATAAGTAGCCAACCTCCTTTGGTTAGGAGGACATGCTCCAAGGAGCCAAAAAGTTCGAAAGAACCCTACTACTCCTTTGATTAGGAGGTGTAGACCAGCATGATCAACTACGGTTGGTAAGACTTTATATACTCTCGCATTACAGCTTATGTTGGTCGGGAGGTAACATTATTACAAAAAGTTCTATAAAGAACAAAATATTCCAAACTGTACCAAGTATGGTTGGTCGGGGATAAAAACCCACTAACTGTAGTTGGTCGACGAGGATAAAAGTATTGACCTTAGTTGGTCGGACACATGTTTATATTTGAAAATTGAACCAAGTATGGCTGGTCGGGGATAGAAACCCATCAACTGTGGTTGGTCGACAAACATTATTTATCCACCTTGGTTGGTTGGAAACAATTTTGAACAATTTATGCTTATTATAAATTCTAATTTGGTTGATGAACCATATAATTTGCAAACAGAAAAATAGCTATTGGCAAAACAGAAAATGAAATTCTTTCATTAAGATAAAAATGTATTACATGTTACATGTATGTGCTAACTATTACATTAAAGATTCCTACTCTATTGGTTTCTTTCCTTTGTCCTTTGAGACAGGTTCCTCGCCGGCAGGAGGATCCTCTAGACAAAGAGGAGAATTAATAAAGTTCATGTCCTTCAGCATTCTGACATTCATTATTGTAGGAGTGTCCAACAGGTGCTCAGGACGAGATACTTCAACTTGAGAATGAAGGTTATAATCACCAAGATATTTAGAGATCAAACTCCGAGGAATGGAACGAGCAGGAATCCATGCCATATCCAATTTATAGGGAGGAACAGGCAAGTCTAGCAATCCAGGAGCATGATAATCCCATAAATAATGACCTCGTTCCAATTTTAATACACCCAGGGCGTTCAACCATCCCTGCTTATAACCTTCGTTGTTAGCATTTTCAATGCGAGCATCCAAATGATAAAGAGCTTCATTATAGCCTGCATTCCAGAACTCCCGAGGCTGTTTATGGAATTGGAAAGTTAATCTATCTACTTGCTCGAGAAAGTTCTTGATAAGAGCATCTTTATTATTCAGATCAGACTTCATCGCAGCCAATTGATCCTCTAAAGATAAATTTTTCTTAGACAAATCAGACAGAGCACGATCCTTAACATTCAGTTGGAATGCTTGAGTTTCCAGAGTAGATTGGGTGCGAGATTCTTCAACACTACGGCTAAGAACTCTTGATCGGCTCCGAGAAGCAACTGGAGAACTTTGCTCCTCGACAATTCTTCCTCGTCCCCGAGAACTCCTTCCTCGTCCCCGAGCAGTCACAGGAATAATAGACTTTTTCAAGTCATCCAACTCTTGCCTTAGTTTGGCGTTTTCAACCTCTAGAAACGAAAAACCTTCATCAATAACTGGTACTAATGCAGTGGAAGAGGAGGCAACGGATTCATATTGAGCCAATCTTTTCTGCAGACTATTATTTTCTTGTTCCAGGATCTCGGCAATTTGTCGGCAGGCTTCAACTTCACCTTTTAGGGTCCTTTCCCTAATGTCATATGCAGCAATGATCTTTTTATGACCTGTATCAGAGGAAAGTTGTTGATATCTATTTTCATATTCCTCGTGTAATGAAGCCATCGATTCATTGTGCTGGCCTTGGAGATCCTCTAAGGAACAATGCAGCTCTTCAATCAAGTCATAATAAGCGACATTGTTAGCTACAGCTCGGTCGAGTAAATTTTTCAAGTACCGATAAGCCTCAGTCGCCTGTTCTGAAGCATCATGACCAAGAATGTCAGCAATTTCAGAAGAACTAAGGTCTGTATGACCAGCCCTATAGTATTGGTGACATTGCTGCATCAGCTCGGTATCATGAGAAGAGATTAGTTCCATTCTAGCAACAAACTAAAGACAAGAAAAAGACAACAATCAACAAAGAATCATCAATAACGGCGATGAGTAAAGAAGTATTTTATTAGATCATAAAAGGATTACAGTGTTCGATTACAAATGATAAAAGATAAGAATGATACCGAACAACTTCACACCTTTTCCTTGTCTCCCAAGACTTTCTCGGGAGGCTGGGACGAGGAGCTCGGTTGATCGGTGATAACAACAGCTTGATTGGCAGAAATCTTCTCGGCAGGAAGAGGCATAGAAGAAATATCCTCAATGACAGAGGGTTGAGAAGCAGAAATTGGGACATCCACAGCCATGGAAGATTCATCTGAAGCAGGTTCATCTTCTTCTTCTTCCACAATTGGTGGAGGAGGACCAGGGAGATGCCGTTGGAATAGCTCAGAATTGTCTTGGATTTTTAGCTCTTGTAGAGTAGCTACCCAACCGTCATGGAAGTATTTCAACTCCCCATATTTGACTTGAGATGTCATAGCTGCAATCCCTTTATCCCATCCTTTTTCACAACCAGCACTGAAATGTTTCTTAACTGCAACTTTTCTTTTCAACTGCTCCGAGGAGAGTTTGACATCCAATTGTTCTTTCTGGATTTTGATGTCTCGCAGGATAGACAGTTCTTCTTCTGCCTTCTTCAGTTGGTCATCGCACCTTTGCTGATTGACCTCTAAGCTTTTCACCTTCTCCTCCAAATTCTTGGAGGTTTCAGCCATTTTCATCTTATCAGCCTCAGCTGCAGCCAATTTTTTCTCCCAGGCAGCTTTCTCCTCGACGTACTGCTGGCGAGATTCTTTCACAGATTGGGCTAAACCCAAGAGGGCATCGTCAACATCGGACGAGGAACTAGAAGCTTTAATAGCTTGATCTTTCTTCACGATGGTATTGAAACAGTTCACCAGCTGAAAGATAAGAAAAACAATAGAGTCAACACAAATATAAGAGTTCAGGAAAAAGAAAAGAAAGACCAAAGGTATGAGAAATTTACTGAAGAAAGATGGCGAGCAGCTAGGGATGTCAGTGTATCCCTAGGAATCTTTTCATCAACCCCGAGAACCTCAGGTATAACTGAGCTCGTTAAAGAACTCGGAAGAAGGATTTTTGAAACACTACTACCACTAGCGGGTAGAGAAGATGCAGTTCCAGCAAGATTAACCGAAGATGATTTCCTCAATCTCTTCAAAGGAGGGTCAGCAGCATCAACCAAGGAAGAAGTCTTGGTCGGAGATATTGTAATTACATCAGCTTTCTTGCTCGGGGCCACTGGGGGCTTCTCGGCAACTTTGGAGGAACTAACATCTACTTTTTTAGTCCCCTCTGGGACATCAATTTTGCCTTTCTTTGCTCCAACAGCAGAAGAAATTTCACCAAATAGAGCAGGAGGAGCTCTTTTCTTGCCCATTCTCTGAGATAGGGGAATATGAGAATCTGAAGATGAACTTTCTGGTGTTGAGGCTGGTTCAACAGGGCGAGCAGTATAAGAGGTTGTGTAGCTCTTATACTGCAGCAAATATGATGCAGATCTAATATGCTCGTCTGCAATCGTCTTATGCAAATTCCAGATAAGTTTTAAATGCTTGATATTCACTTCCGACTCTTTTGGAGTTTTTCTTTTACTATCAACTGCAAATAAATACATAAATCTCAGTCATACATTTTGTCAAACATGATGAAAATGCAATTTCATAAGTAAAATAAAATGAAAAATAAACCTATCCCATTGCCGTATGGGGAGCATCTGGGACCGTTGTATACTTCATTCCCAGATAAAGGCGCGTGTTGCCAATTTTTTATGACCAACCCATGCTCAAAATAATCTCTATTTGAATCAGGGAGGTTAACTACAAGGGCTCTATTTAAAAACCTAGTTTTTAAATAATAAACATTATCTAAAGTGGCCCATTTATAGCAGTACATGATTTCTGGGATCCCTATACGAGTCCCATGAGTTAGATTTAACTTGTGCACCCCGTTAATTATTCTCCATGAATTGGGGGCTATTTTTGCAGGAACAAGATCAAAATATTGACAAAACTCAAGACATAATGGGTTTGGGGGAAAAGAAAAACCACATTCAGCAATGAAAAGACTGGGGAACCAATGTCCCTCAGCCAATCGAAAGTAATCTAAAGGCTCAGAAAGAACCTCTAGAATTACCCAAGAAGGAATGGAAAAATCAGAACGAAATTTCTCAGCAGATTCAACAATATAAACCATATTGAATAAAAGAGATGCAGAAGAAAGGAAGAAGATCTTACAGAAAGAAAGGAGATATGTTGACAACGAACGAAAACAATGATGAACACACAAGAGAGAGGAAGAGAATAGAAAACTTGAATGCAGAAAAATGGAAAGTGTAGACGACGGTATGGTTACCAAAGGAGTTTAAATACTTTGCATTGGGAAGCGGCGAAAGAAATGATTACTAAAAAGAAACTACTGAACTTCCGGCGGCTAAAAAGACAAAAGTTGCACGAAGATCGAAGCGCTTGTAAAAAAGGCGGAAACTGCGAAATGAGAAGGAAATTTGAATACAATGCTCCTAAAACCCAGGAAGGTCATTTAATATTACCATATACCGAGAAAGAATGTCCCATACTCCTCAAAGTTCGAAATATGAAACATTGGGGGCTTCTGTTGATACCAAAATTAATATGCTGATGTGGACGAATAGTATGAAGACACGTGTCAATCTACGTGGCACAATAACAGCGAGGAAGATCATTTACTGAACAACCATGGTTGGTACCGAGCAACGAGAATACACCGAGGAGCTCTATCATGCCGAGGAACTCCATCCGAGGAACTCCATCATCCCGAGATACTCTAAGCACTCCGAGGAACTCTTGATCAACGAGCAACTAAGGCGGTCCGAACTGCACCTCGGCCGTGTCATCAATTATCAGACGGACAACTGTTCAACTATTCATTAGATTCTTGACGCACACGCTGCATTAAATGTATTACCCATTCATATGTATATCATTTAATGTATTGGACCTTTCATGTACAGCCTTGAGGCTATAAATACCTTGTATCAATCCCATTCAAAGGGACCGGAATTTCTTGAGAGAATTTGTAATCAAGAATTCCACAAACGCTCAGCAATAACATAACAGTGGACGTAGGCTTTATTCCTAGCCGAACCACTTTAAAAGTCTTTGTCTTATTTATTTATCTGTGATTGAATAATTAGAGCGATCTAATTTTTTACATCAACAATGTGTATCAACACAAAGCAATAAAAATTTCAAAATATGTTTGTACCATACGTGTGTCATGTGGGCATATATTTTTTTTATCAAATATGCAAGACATGAGGTTTGATTTGTACTTTTTCAAAATAATTTCAATTTTAAGAAAAAGACCAAGTATAGGTTGATTTTAAAAATATTTATTTGATTCTTAAGAAAGAATAATGAGGATGTATTATTATTTATCACTCTAGGAATTGTTTGAAATTCAATAAATGCTCAAATATAATTTTTTGGTTCACATGAAGTTTTTGTGATTTAATAAATCAGAAAATAATCAGTAATGCATTTTAATCTTTCTCCATGCAAATTTTCAGTTAGGAGTTTCATGTTTTGAATTAATAAAGGATAAGGATTAGAATAAGGGGACAATCTTGTCCTTTGGCAGCAAAGTAGTGGTTTTGAGTATGGAAAGTTGGTGTAATAATCCAAGTTGCAATAGCTTATTTTAGAAAAGTCAAAATAGGAAACTCCTTGTCCGCCATATGAGAAAATGGGTGAGGAGCCATCCCATTTGGTGTCAACCATTAACCGACCTACTGGGAGTTGTAGAAAATAGAATTTTATGCCTCCGACCAACACAAAATTCATGCCAACCAATGCCATATATATCCGAGCAGAAATGAATGTTAAATGTTCACCAACTAATAATCAGATGTAGCCGATGAGTAAAGAAAAGTTTTCTATTCTAAATTTTCCAGTCGCCGACCTGCTCTCCGATAAACATTCAGCCATACTTGTAATTATGAGATGCCCCGACCTGTGAAATATTTGCCGACCAGCTTTGTAAGTTCTGATCAAGAAGTAGTAGGTCGGGAAGCTTTTCAACCTGTGAAACCTTACCGCCGACCAACCAAAGAGGAGGTCGGGAATCACTCAATCTATATAATAGTTGTCTCCGACCAATAAATGTTCTGACATATATATTGTTCATGTGAAATATAATAACTGTTGTCGGCTAGTAAATGGGTAATGCAGACCAAGTATAAATATCAACAAGGATGTTGCAAACCAGCGTGCTCTCACTTCGCAGTAGTCGCCTAATCACAATATAGGAGCTGCCGACCTGTACTGGACGGTGCCGACTAATAATGAAGCCCAACTTTGATACTGTACCCCTGTCGCCAACCAATAGGTGGTCGGGAAAACCCTCATCCTGTAAAAAGGACTCTGGTATCGTAGCCTTTTTGCCGACCACCCGAAGATACTGGACGCCGACCAGCATAATCCTCGTCACCCCGAAAGGTTGATCAGCAATTGGTGGTCTCCAACCTGTCTCCGACCAACGGAGGTACCGTCGACCATCATATATAAGCTTCCAATTAGTTGATGGTAGTTTAACAGTGTGCTCGCCAATTAGAACAGGTGATGTCAGTTGTCGCCGACCAAGAATAATTGCTGCCGACAATAGCCGACCAAGAATAGATACCACCCAGTAGAAATCGATGTCGCGGATCAGTAATATATGGCTGGGAAACCCCCAACCTGTGCAGATGCCAAGATGACTCTCACCGACCAAGAATAAGTAGTCAAATGGCCCCTCAGAACTCGTTGTTGTTGCATAGTGGTTGCCGACCACGAAGAGTGTCCGGCGACGTCGGCCGACCAACTATTAGAGGTTTGTTGTTGGAACCTTTGCATCCAAGGTATATAGTTTTTGATCGGAGAGTAAAAAAAAAGAGGTGATTTGGGTTATGATTCTGATGGCGAATAGTTGACATATGAGTGTCTTGCTCAAGTGACTTTGATTTCGCCCAATGCAACTGTGGATTTGCCAGTAAAGACGTGTCGGAGCCACAAATTGAGGCGGTTCCTTGTTTTGTGATCTGCTGATAACGAATGAACTCAGATGTCCATTTGGGTTTTGATACTGTTCAACAGCGATGTTGCTTAATGACGAATCATGGAGAAATTTTGATCTTCAATTTTTGCCCCAAATTCCATAATTTTTTTTACTGGATAATGTTATAGTTGAAACGATTGATATGAAATAAATTCAAAACTCCTTCATCTTCCTCGGAAAGTTTCTCCATTACCCTTTGTTGAGCGACTATTCATTCTTCTATTCCTTTTTATGAAAATGGGTCATTAGTTTTCAGGAGAGAGAAAGTAGACTTGGGGTGACAATTTTAGAAACGACACGAAAAAACGACACGGAACGACACGAAATTATCCGAAATTGACACGATTTTTCGTGTTCGTGTCGTGTTTTTTTGACACAAAGTCGTGTCGTGTCGTGTTCGTGTCTTAATTATGAGTCGTGTCGTGTCGTGTTATCGTGTTTTTTAAGCCTAAAATTTAAGAAATTATGGTTGTCGTGTCGTGTCGTGCCGTGTTATTTTTTATTCGTGTCGTGTTCGTGTCAGCTAAAAAAAACACGAAATCGTGTCGTGTCGTGTTCGTGTCCGAAAAAACCTTGTCGTGTCGTGTCGTGTCGGGTCAAAACACGACCCACTGACCCATATTGCCACCCCTAAAGTATAGCGATTTATCTCCACCTTTATGATTTTAAATGATGAATCTAATACTTTTGCTCTGTAGTTTGAGGGAATTCAATTCAGATAACCCAGATGTATATTTGATTCGCCGATATGATTTCTAGATTCAATTTGAATTATAAATCCCTTCTGCTTTAATTTTGATGAGGGTTTCAAATCAAGATGTATAAGAATCAGATATCGATTTATGTAGAAAAAGTTTACAATGAGAAAAATTCTCTGATGTTTATTTCCTATCAGATAATATGAGAAATAACAATCAAATTATTTCATGTTCTCACAAATATATGATGTATATAAACGTGGTTGCATAAGAATCTTTAACGGATTTGTGAAATTTACGTTTATGCATATTTGGAAATCGATCCAATAATTTATGAATATAAAATCGTTAATTGTAATATTTTGCAGATTTCATAAATGAAAATTTTGGGCAATTATGTCTATAAACATAAAAAGCACGACTGAATCAAAAAAATATATATGATTATTTGTGCAGAGAACATAGTTTTCTTGAAGAGAGAGAAAATGGGTCTAATTCAATTCATGTTAAGATCGGAATGGAAAATACGTAATCGTTCCTGATGCTTATTCCTATCCTAACATATCTTTTCAAAAAAATTTCAAGTGGATCCATACATGTGAGGATTTGTATAATATTTATGAGTCTAAAATTCACCAGATCCCCAAATTGAAACCAATCACACAGTTAATGCATATAAAAATTATGATTAAACTAAAAGATTTCCAAACGAATCAAATTTGTATATACTCTTATAAAAGAGATTTATGAATATAGAGAAATTATTTTATGTCCTTAAAGAAAAAATAATATAATATGTACACAAATTTCTCAAACTTTGTGATTATGAAATGTTCATTTATGCAGATTTGTAAAATTAGATTCAACAATTTGTGAATATAAAATCATGATTGAATTAAAAGATGTATGCACAATATATAATTGATTTGATCTCTAAGTTTATGGATATAAACATATGAGAATCATGATTTGAAAAAATATAATGGGAATTTGAATAGTCATCAAAGATCTTTCACAAATTATTTCAAAATCAACAAAGAAAATTATCAAATCTTATCATCGTCGTATATATTGGTATATTTAATCATTTAAAATATTTATTCCATGATATAAAATTGAAACTTGAGAATCAAGTAAAAAGTTATGATTTATGAAATCCACTATTTTTCAGATTTCTAAATAAGAATTAATCTAACAGTTATGATTTAAAAATCATGATATGCAATTTTTGCAGATTTCATCAATAAAAATTGGACAATTAATTTATGTATATAAACATAAAAATCATGATTGAATCAAAAGATGTATGTATAATTGATTATACGTAGAGAAAATAAAAACTTAGATTTTGATGGAGAATAATGCTTGTAACACGTTGCCACAGACGGCGCCAATCTGTTGATGCAAACAACTGGACCGAATCCCATTTTTATGATCACAGATAATTAGATAAAAGAAATCCAATCAAGCCCATGAGAGACAAAGATTTTTAAAGTGGTTCGGCTATAAGAAAGATGCCTACGTCCACTGTTATTTTATTCCCACGGGTTTACAATAGCACAATGTGGTAGAGAGAGGGAGAAAAAGGGTGTATCTTGTGTATAGTCTCTCATAGTTGTCAGGTTTTCCCCCTCCATGATGGGGTTACCATGTATTTATAGCCTTGATGTTGTCAATATGAAAAGGTGATGTGTTGTCATCTAGCAGACACCTATTGATATAGTAGAAATATACATTAATGCCAATTAAATGAGTTGTCATCTCCATTAGTGCGCATTAAATGCATAGTTATCCTTTGATCTAGAGTTGCTCTTCACGCCTTGAGTTGATCTTCACGCCTTAAGTTGCTCTGCACGCAAGGTTGCTCGTTGCTTTGCACAGCTGCTCGTTGCTATGCACACCTGCTAATTACTCTGCACAACTGCTCGTTGCTCTGCAGACCTGCTAGTTGCTCTGAACAGATGCTCGTTGCTCTGTACAGCTGCTCGTTGCTCTGCAGACCTGCTAGTTTCTATGCATAGCTGCTCGTTGCTCTGCATAGCTGCTCGTTGTTCTGCACACCTGCTAGTTACTCTGCACAGCTGCTCGTTGCTCTGCACAGCTGCTCGTTGCTCTGCAGATCTGCTAGTTGCTCTGCACAGCTGCTCGTTGCTCTGCACAGCTGCTCGTTGCTCTGCAGACCTGCTAATTACTCTGCACAGCTGATCGTTGCTCTGCAGACCTGCTCGTTGCTCTGTACAGCTGCTCGTTGCTCTGCAGACCTGCTCGTTGCTCTGCACAGCTGCTCGTTGCTCTGCAGATCTGCTAGTTGCTCTGCACAGCTGCTCGTTGCTCTGCACAGCTGCTCGTTGCTCTGCAGATCTGCTAGTTGCTCTTCACAGCTGCTCGTTGCTCTGCAGACCTGCTAATTACTCTGCATAGCTGCTCGTTGCTCTGCAGACCTGCTAGTTGCTCTGCATAGCTGCTCGTTGCTCTGCATAGCTGCTCATTGTTCTGTACACCTGCTAGTTGCTCTGCACAGCTGCTCGTTGCTCTGCAGATCTGCTAGTTGCTTTGCACAGTTGCTCGTTGCTCTGCACAGCTGCTAGTTGCTCTGCACACCTGCTAGTTGCTCTGCACAGCTGCTCGTTGCTCTGCAGATCTGCTAGATGCTCTGCACAGCTGCTCGTTGCTCTGCAGACCTGCTAGTTGCTCTGCACACCTTCTAGTTGCTCTGCACAACTTCCAGTTGCTCTACACACCTTGAGTTGCTTGATAAGAGTATGTATTTGCCACGTAAGGTGACACATGTCTTCATTTAATTGGTCCATGTCAGTTGAATAATTTTTGTGTCAACAATAGGAATTTTGAAACGAATTGTAGTAGTTTTCAAAATTCTTGTAATAATGAGTTTGAGTATAAGTCCGATGCTAATTTTCAAAGTTCGCATTTTCAAGAATCCGTGCCTCGGCCTATGACTTTCGATGAGGGTCTGCGCATGCTTGAAAATGAGAAAATCGAAAACCATTATCGGGAAGAAAATCGTTGTTGGGAGAAAGAGTTGGATTTATTATTCGAATTCGACGACGATTTTTCTTCTGAGACTTTTGAAGTCGAGGAATGTTTTGAATCAAACGAGGAGTCGATGCCTACTTTAGAACAAACCATTCTTGACTTAGCCCATAACATAGTGGATGATGAACGTGAGAATGAAATGGAAGTAATATCCATTTGCAATGAAATGATTTCTTCTTTGGCCCCCAAAGAAGAACATTTCATTGAAAATGATCTCATTTTCTTCGAAACTCAATCTTCAAGCGACGGTGACTCATCTCTTGAGTTTGAATTTCTTTCCACCCCATTTTCATTCTCTGTTATCACACTGTCACAAGTACCCGATGAATCGGTTCTGAACTTTAATGTGTTAAATCTTTTCACCCCGATGAATCGGTTCTGAACTTTAATGTGTTAAACCTTTTCACCGATGAGGAGTACTTGCTCGAGTCGCCTTCCATGATTGCATCTTTGCCTTTATGTGTTCCCCCGCCCATTCAAATTTCAAAATACTTGGGAGAAAATTTAGTGTTTTTGGACCTCTTGCGTTTTTGTCACCCATCTTATCCAAATCCCCCATCCTCCCTCCAAAAAATTTAATTGGGGATGGTTCATTTCTTCCGCCTTACACATGCCTTCCGTTATTCGAACGGAATTCCTATTTTTTGGGTGGCATGCATGAAAGTGAGGGTGCACCGGTTAACCTCCAAATTTAAATCGTGTTTTGGGTGGACCCTCAAAATTTTCAACTTCTAGTGTATAGTTAGTTACAAGTTAAAATTGTAGGTTGTACATAGTTAGTTTTATTTTCCTTATTTTTCTTACTTTTTGTCTGGTGTAATTAGTTAAGTTTTTGTTATTTGTTTTTGCTATGCTTGTTACTAACATTTTTTGTAGAATCATTGGACTTTTACTTTCACGATATCGCTCCATTGTGGGTAATATCACTCTTTTCCTCTCTTTAACTTGGTTCTTAATTCACATTGAGGACAATGTCAGGTTTTAAGTTAGGGGGTGTGGGATATTCTATCCATTCATTGGTAGTTTCTTTGATTTGATTACATGTTAGTTGCTAAGTATGCTTTCTTATAAAAAATAGAAAATTTTCAAAAAGATTTTCTTTCTTTTTTCTCCTTTTTTGGGCATTTTACCTTTGTTTTCGATGATAAATTTCAATAATTGCCTGATCCAATTGACAACCCAATGATGCATGTTCTCAATTTTAGAAGTTATTAGACTGTAGCCCTAATTATTGATATTATGAATAACTTCATGAATTAAACTTTAATCCCATTATCATATGCGCTTTCTTATTTTATTAATTTGTTTTAAGATTTTTATAACTCGGCAATCTTTTGTTGCATTGTATATACTTACACTGAGTGAGTTTTCAGATTTTCTTCATTTTTGAGTGTATACACTATTCTTTCCTCTTTGAAAACATTGAATTCGTTAGTAATCTCACTATTCTTTCATTTTATCGTTCATTAATTGAGTTCATATATGCAATGTATTACTTGAGCATGATTTTCAAAGTTTTTTTGACTCGAGAATTGCGTAAAATTTAGGAAATGATCATAGGCCATTTTTGTTATATCACCCATATAGACCTTGACATCACCTTAAATGTTTTCCCTCGTTAACCCCTTTGAGCCTAAATATTAGCCTTTCGTTTCATAACCCAAAATTCCCATAACCAACTCCGAATTGGAGTTATATACCATATATATTACCTTCCATACCTTTGTTTGGAATATTACTTGGGATTGAATGATGTTACGTTGCGGTTGCAATTTAGGCATGTGAGAGTGTGAAAAGTAAAGAAAAGAAAATATAGTGAAAAAGAAGAAGAAAAAGCAGAAAATAAAAGAAAATAAAAGAAAAAGTGAGAAAAAGAAGAAAGAAAAGAAAGTGACATTTGTATATGTTGTGTATAGTGTTCAATAAGATTTGTTTACTCTCTCCATTGTTATATTCAATGCCTTTTATGGATTGTATTTTCTAATTTTTGATATTGCCCGCATTCTTCCCATTATTCTAAGTTTTCATTCTGAACACTTTGAATCTGTACATACATATCCTTCGTTTCGTACCTAAACCTAAACCTACATTATAACCCTATCAAGTCCTATATGATCTTAGGGTTCATTTAATTTAAAAGTTAAAATAGTTTTGATAATCTGTGAAAATACATTTCGCCTCTTTTAATATGCAATATCTTTCATTGATATTATATTTTTTCATTTTATATATAGCGTTCTTGTAAGGACATATTTTGTATAAGTCCGTCACAATTAATTATGTCGTATACCGCTACAAGTCGTCGAAGAATTGAAGAAGTTTTCATCTAGAAAAGAGGAATCCGAATTACAAGTGGTCTTCAACATTCAAGCTAACAATATGAACTTTGGTAAGATATTGTTTTAAAGTTTCATATACATTTCATATTAAGAGTGTTGGGATATTTTTAAAAGGTGTTTTAAAAAAAACTTTTATATAAAAATGTTTTTATAATATTCTTAGAAGGAATTTTTAAAAACTTTGCTATAAAAATTGTTTTTATAAATGTTTCTTTTTAAAAAGGTGTTAAGTGTTTTAGAAAAAGAATAGTATTGAGAAAATTTCATTGGCAGTTAACGCACCTCGGTTTTGACGCCAATCTCGTTCGCGCGAGATCATCATCTCGTTCGAATGACATTGGATGTCACGCGCCGTCGTTCAAACGACACGCAATCTCGTTCAAGCGAGATGGGGTTCTCGTTCAAACGACCCTGCTTTTTGGCTGACACGCTGCTGTAATGCTTATCCTTTGATCGACTCAAATTTTGTATAAAAAGGGGTCCTGACAGCCTTGAAAAATGTGGAGAAATGTTTTAACTTTTAAGAGTCTTATTCTTTTGAAACTTTTGTGTATCTGCCCAGATTTAATTCACTACCTTTTGGCAGAAAGTTTTTCTCCAACAATTTTAAGGGTTCAAATGTTTTATTTTTAATTCACAAAATTCCAATTACTTTTATGTGAATTGTTTTGTGGAACCCAAGGATATATTTTGCTCTTGTTTATACTTTGTGGGGAGAGCTCTACAATCACAACTGCATGCTATTGTGGAGGGAGTCCTTATAAAGTTCACTCTTGTGGAGAAGCCGTTTTTCTTCTTCATTGTTGCCCTCCTGAAAAGGGAAAATTCCAGCCGTAACTTGTGGAGGAGCCGTCTTCTTCTTCACTACTGCCCTCCTGGAAAGGGAAAGTTCCAGCCGAGACATCGGAACCGACACCTGCGGGTATTTCGTATGTCACCCTATTTCATTATAATCCGTGTAAGCCGTTTTCTTACAAATTATAGTGAAATAAAAGGTTTTGCCCATTTGGGGGATTTTTCTTGAATATTTGTGTCACATGCTTTATTTATTTATGGGTTGACACACACCCTTTAGATGCATGTTTAGGGGCTGGATTAATTTGGTTTAAAAATAGACTCTAATTAAATAAGTGTGCCAAATTGGAAAGTTGCAAATAAATTTAAATCAATTATCACACAGCCACACTCTTCAAATTGGTATCAGAGCAGGTTACGCTAATTTATCGCGTATTCCTATTTTTCGCAAAATTTGTGTGATATTGATTTTTTTGAATAATCAAGTTTGTGAAAATTCGCAATTTTTTCGATGGAACACTTATCTAATCGGATGCCCCCCTTTGACGACACGATTCAGAGTTTTGATGATATAAATCATTTGAATTTGACGTTTGTTAAAAGAATTGATTTTTTGAAAAAAGAAATTTCTCATTTTAAATTCGCGTTGGATCTTTTGCAAACGGTTCAAAATCAAAGAGATTTTTATCGTGAAAAATTTGTTTCCTTGGACCATGACTTTGTTTCTTTAAAATTGTCTAAGAAGGAGAGTGATGATAGGGTCCTATTTTTAGAAAAAGAATTGGAGGACCTTAAAAATTCGATGGTTTGTGTTTGTGACAAAGATGATAAAAATATTTTAGTCAATGAGTTTGTGGCACATGAAGATAATCTTAGGGAAAAGTTTTCCTTAATTGAAGGAGAGAGAGATACCCTTTTAGGAATTGTTGAGAATTTGAAAAAGGCGTCCTTTAAATTGGAAGAGTCTAATACTTTGCTTAAGTAAAAAATTTTGAAGTTAAAAAATGATTTGACAGCCTCGAGTAGGTTTGATAGTGATGGTAATGGCTCATCTTATTCTCATGCTTCTAGTGCTCAAGCCAAAACCATTATTTATTTTAGAGGGTCAACTAATTCCAAGGATGTTAGAAAAGGTCAACCCATAGGTGTCGTTCCACCCGTTTACACATGTTCATATTGTGGTAGGAAAGGTGACCTTAAGCGTTTTTGTTTTGATCTTGGAAAATGTCCTAGAAAGTTTATGTCTAGTGTTCCCGTGGTTCCTAAAGCCCCCACACGACGTTTCACATCTATTTGGGTTAGGAAATCACTTTTAGAGGCACTAGATTTTAGACAAGTTGATTCTCATTTGCTTGCACATGATTCTTCTCTTGCCATATCATATAGATGATTGTGTTTGCATGTTTGTCATACACTAGTTGTGGTTTCATGATATATATTTGCTAGTATAATGACATGTACTTTTTGTATATATTTTTTGTTTTGAAATTTTTTTGAAAAATACAAAAAGATTTTCTATGTTTTGAGTGTCCATTCATATATTTTTTTGGTCAAATTTGAAAATCCAAAAAGATTTTTGTATTTTGTTTGCACCTTTTATGGATAAACACTTAGGATGACCGAGTCACAACATCATTCCATATTTTTCATGTGACTATTTGATAGTGTTTTGAGACAATAGGTCAATTCATCCATGTGCTTTTCATTGTTTAGAGTCATTAAGATGTAATTAAGTGTTACTTCCTACATGTTTGACTCATGATTTTCTTTATTGCACACATACACGTAATTGTTTAATTATTGTGCTTGTCTTATCACATGTTGGTTGGGTGTTTTCACTTCAATCCTATCCTTTAAAACGAACCAAGCGCAATAAATTTTGATAAGGAAATTGTGCATATAAGAACCGTTTTGTGAGTTTGTGTGCTTTGTTTGAAAATGGGTAAGGGCTGCAAAAGGTTCATTTTGCCTTTGCGAATTCTAAGCCACCGTTTAATTGGACCTAAAAAATGGAGGAATTTTATTATCCGGGGTCCAAAGAGGTTTAAAAAGATCCCGAAAAAATTTAAAGGCAATAAATAGAAATTCATGCCAATTATGGACCATTTAGGTTTTTGCACCAATTCTCCAAAGTTTGAGAATTTAGTTTATTCACCTCAAAAAAATATATATGAGGGAGTTTGGCTGGAGATTTTATAGCGGGTTTGCACGTCTTTGAAATTCTTGAAAATGCGCTTTATAGTTTTGGACGTTATTGGTGTGGAAATCATTTTGACTTTGATTTGTTGATTTGAATAAGACATTGTCATTTAAATTCAACAAATTTTTACACCTAAGGATTATTTTGATGTTCATTCGTTAGGAGTACACTATGCATCGTGCACATATGATTGATTGAGTTTATTTACCTATCGAATGTGTTCACAACCATTCATTCCATTTCCATGATTTGGTTTTTTGAGTTTAAATCCGTGGTGTGATTTGTGTATCATATTTTTCAAAGTGGTATCTTATTTTTGTATAAAAAATTGAAAAATCCAAAAATAGTTTGTGGATGTTTGTGGGATACTCCTTTGAATGCGCGTAGTTTGATCCACATTTGCTATGAATTTTATCGTGACACTCCATGTTTTGATTTTTTCTTCTTATCTGTCTATTTGGGGAATCATAAAAAGGGGGAGAACGAATTATCATGTTATGGGGGAGGTTTTTGCATTATGGGGGAGATTTGATTATTAATGCTTTATTCCTATATCATTTCAAACTCGATGCGTTACGAAGGTTTTTGCTTTATCTCCTGTGTGTAGGTATGAAGATTGAAGATCATGATGTTGCACACCCTGATGAGAAAAGCTTTGAGAGTTTTGATGTTGAAGAAAAATTTGAGAACTTGCAAATTTTACCTTTTCAGTTTTGGGATTCATGGGAGGGTAGATTTGTATAGGCATTTTGGTGTTTAATAATTCAGATTTTTTATGTATGTACAGGCATAGACATAGGGGGAGATTTGTAAGGACATATTTTGTGTAAGTCCGTCACAATTAATTATGTCGAATACCGCTACAAGTCATCGAAGAATTGAAGAAGTTTTCATCTAGAAAAGAGGAATCCAAATTACAAGTGGTCTTCAACATTCAAGCCCAACAATATGAACTTTGGTAAGATATTGTTTTAAAGTTTCATATACATTTCATATTAAGAGTGTTGGGATATTTTTAAAAGGTGTTTTAAAAAAAACTTTTATATAAAAATGTTTTTATAATATTCTTAGAAGGAATTTTAAAAAACTTTGCTATAAAAATTGTTTTTATAAATGTTTATTTTTAAAAAGGTCTTAACAGTTTTAGAAAAAGAATAGTATTGAGAAAACTTCATTGGCAGTTAACGCACCTCAGTTTCGATGCCAATCTCGTTCGCGCGAGATCAGCATCTCGTTCGAACGACATTGGATGTCACGCGCAGTCTTTCAAACGACACGCAATCTCGTTCAAGTGAGATGGGGTACTCGTTCAAACGACCCTGTTTTTTGGCTGACACGCTTCAGTAATGCTTATCCTTTGACCGACTCAAATTTTGTATAAAAAGGGGTCCTGGCAGCCTTGAAAAATGTGGAGAACAGTTTCAACTTTTAAGAGTCTTATTCTTTTGAAACTTTTGTGTATCTGCCCAGATTTAATTCAATACCTTTTGGCAGAAAATTTTTTTCCAACAATTTTAAGGGTTCAAATGTTTTGTTTTTAATTCACAAAATCCCAATTACTTTTATGTGAATTGTTTCGTGGAACCCAAGAACATATTTTTCTCTTGTTTATGCTTTGTGGGGAGATCTCTACAACCGACAGCTGCATGCAATTGTGGAGGGAGTTCTTATAAAGTTCACTCTTGTGGAGAAGCCGTTTTTCTTCTTCATTGCTGCCTTGCTAGGTAGGAAAAATTACAGCCGTAACTTGTGGAGGAGTCGTCTTCTTCTTCACTTCTGCCCTCCTGGAAAGGGAAAGTTCCAGCCGAGACATCGGAACCGACACCTGCGGGTATTTCGTATGTCACCCTATTTCATTATAATCCGTGTAAGCCGTTTTCTTACAAATTATAGTGAAATAAAAGGTTATGCCCCTTTGGGGGAATTTTCTTGAATATTTGTGTCACATGCTTTATTTATCTATGGGTTGACACACGCACTTTAGATGCATGCTTAGGGGCTGGATTAATTTGGTTTAAAAATAGACTCTAATTAAATAAGTGTGCCAAATTGAAAAGTTGCAAATAAATTTAAATCAATTATCACATAGTCGCACTCTTCAGTTCTTCATTTGTGACATTGACATTTACTCTTTATGCCCGCATATTCCATGTGTTAACTCCCTATTTCGAGTGAATTCACTTGATGAGTGTAATCCCCGTGAGGATTGAATATATGCTTGTTTTAATTTTTATCCAGTTTTTTTAAGTTTTTGCCAAATCACACTTTGCATGTGCTCGCTCCCCTCCCACATTTTAAGGTTTCAATTCTACGAGGTTCATTCTTTAATGTTAATAATATGGACTTTCATTTGAATTCGTTCATTGTGCTAATAACGTGTATGAAATCTTTTTCGCTATTGTTGGGTGTGTCACTTGTGATTGGGCACATTTTGAGGAAACCATATGATGTTTTTGGGTTTCATCCCTGAAAACACTCATGAGACGACACTCGTCCACTAGGGTAACCTAGGGGTTTAACGGCTTATTGCATATGCTAAATGCAATCGTGTTCCCTACGGAAGTGGCATTAATATTTCTATGCATATATACAAGTTGTGTTTTTCTTATAGTTATTCTTTCTTTGAATTTCATTACTAGGGACAAGCAATGTGTAAGTTAGAGGGTGTGATTCGTATCGAATATTGCATTTAATTACCCTCGAACCTATGTATTTTAGCCCCCTCAGGTACCGTAATTGTTGTAATTATGCTCGATAGCCAGACAACTTCCATTTTATATCTAACATGTGATTTGAGGTATTATTGAGCTTTTATAGGTGTTAAGGTTCTTAGTATGAAGTTTGAGCGTGTTCTGGTTAAGTTTCATCGTGATTCTCACGTTCGGGGGCATTTTGATAATTTTATACTTCGGGGTTTTTACCTAAGTCTTCATAAAAGTTGTAACCCTCGGGCCAAGCTTCGCGTGGCCGCGAATGGTGCCCAAATCGGAGTCCGAACGAAGAAATCATTGATCTTTAATCAAAAGAGAATTATAAAAAAATATTAATTTAAATAATTACCCCCATGTCCCTTATCTCTTTTATTAACAAATCGATTAATTCCATTTGTATCCTAACTTTGTTTTTGACAGCAAACTCACTTTTGGAGATGGCGATTTTGGATTTTTCTCTAGTTTTGCTCGAGTTTTGGCCACGCACCAAATTGGGATTTTTTTGGCCAAATTGAACAACTGATTATGGGCTTCGGGTCTTAGGCTTCAATTCTTGGAGCTTGGTTTTTCCATCCATGGTATATCCATAGAGGTTTGGCCATTGATGGATTTTTGGGAAATGGAGGTTTGGCCATTGTTGTGGGTTTGTGGCTTTACGCACACGTGAGGTATTTTGTGGGCAGACCTGCTGCGACCGGTCAACCGCGCCAATGCTGCCGGTCGATCGGGTTTTTGATTTTTTTTTGTGGAAGGTTGACAGTGGGTATGGTCCTTCTTTGGCAGTCGACCGGTCACCAACCCCAGTCGACTGGGACTCTGTTTTGGACAATTATACCTGTTGCCCATATGCCATTTCTTTTTTTTTTCCTTTTTATTTTTTTTCCTTTAATTTGTAAGTAATCCTTATTTCTTTTTTTTTTCCTTTCTTTGTTTATTCCAACTTAGTATAAAAGGCAACTTATGTTTATTTGTAAAGAGATATAATATCTAGTTTTAGTTAGTTTTAGGTTTTTGAGATATTTGGGGATTTTTGTTGGAGTGTTTCCCCTCTCCATTTTCTCCTTGGTTGTGTTCCTCCATTAAGGTTAGTTTCTTCTTGTTTAAGCTTTGTTATTTGTTCTTGCTTTGGTATTTATTTCAAGACTAGTTTAAATTGTTGTTGCTTAGTTAATTAGTTCCTTAATTTAATTAGTTGCTTTAATTAATTAGTTGTGTTTATTTTTATTGTTAATTATGTGTAGAGGCTAATTTAGTCTAGGTTGTGTCGGATTGAACTCACCTAGGGTTGACATGTTGCTTTGCTTTGGTGATGGAGTTTACGCATTTATTTTAAGTGTGTTGTCCTAGTTATTACGTCTAGGAGATTTAACGGTGTATATCATGTATGCGCCGTATTTACGACCTTGTGTGTGTAATTTCCGGGATATTTGTTGACGGCAAAATCATATTAGTCTTTTATGCGAATTTAGCGGTGTGACAACTCTTGATTTAATTAATTGACGAAAAGAGATGCGGTCTTAATAACTCGTCGACCCATGTAACCATTTTATACTAATTAACTCTAGGTAAGGGATATCCGACGTAACCTATAGTTTTTATTCACTTTGTTAATTTTAGTGTAAATACACTCGCCTAGTATAATCTTTTCCTTTTGTTATCTTTTATTTTGTTAACAATTATCTTTACACTTTTATTTTAGGAATATTAAACCCATTAAATTCTAACATCTTGTCTTTGTGGATTCGATACCCGGACTGACCTCTATATTCCCTCAAAAGAGTGTAGTCATAGTTTAGGTTTTTATATAAAGTTGGTGAGCCGAATATAACAAACGATCGACATCGGTGACGCGACACCGCGATGAAACCCAGTCTATCAGAAAGGATATGTTATTTTAGATGAAATCTTTGTCCATTTGATGGACTGTGGTATTGATATAAACTACGCCTTATGGCATTTTCATTGGGATATGCTAATTCTTAATCTAGTCCAGCAACCACTATAACCTGTGACTCTGACTAATATTGGAGAACACATTAATGTGTTTAATGTTCTGATATTGAATGACCTTATGAATGATACGTGTAAGATGTTCATAACTGAAGCGGGTCCTAGTGTGCCTGATTGTGTTGGTGGTTATGAGGGCCCCAAACTTTTGACATTCCAAACGATTCTCACACACATACACGCAAAGTCAAAAAGTATGAGAATTTACATTGACTCGCAATGTAGCCACTACACCCGCCTACTGGTTCTTCGCACCATACGACCATGTACGCTCTTATGAAGTTAAATGATTTGAAAACATAATTTAATTGGTTTGATGGTGCTATGAGTGGTATTCTTGGATTGCTGAATGCGTTATTTTAGACAACTAGTTATACCGAAATGATGAACACAATAAAAGATGTTTGTATGGATTATGTTAAGTATGACATGTGCATTAACAATTGGATGATATTTTGGAAAGAGCATGAAAATTGTAATAAATGTCTAAAATATGGTGCATTGCGATAAAAGAATACTTCAAAAGATGATGATGATGGGAAGGAAATTGCAAATACTAACGGCCAAAAGAAGTTTCATAAGGTTCCTAAGAAGGTAATGCAACATTTCCCTGTAATCCCTAGGATAAAATGGTTGTATACCAAAAAATGGATAGCCGATAAAATGAATTGGCAAACTCAAGAAAAATCTTCTATGGAATTTTTACATCATCCCCAATAATAGAAAAAGTGGGTAAATCCAAACATTATTGTTGATGTAAAAAACTAGATCGCTCTAATTTTTCAATCACAGATAAATAAATAAGACAAAGATTTTTAAAGTGGTTCGGCTAGGAATAAAGCCTACGTCCACTGTTATGTTATTGCTGAGTGTTTGTGGAATTCTTGATTACAAATTCTCTCAAGAAATTCCGGTCCCCTTGAATGAGGATGATACAAGGTATTTATAGCCTTTAGGCTGTACATGAAAGGTCCAATACATTAAATGATATACATATGAAAGGGTAATACATTTAATGCAGCGTGTGCGTCAAGAATATAATGAATAGTTGAACAGTTGTCCGTCTGGTAATTAATGATACGGCCGAGATGCAGTTCGGACCGCCTTAGTTGCTCGTTGATCAAGAGTTCCTCGGAGTGCTTAGAGTATCTCGGGATGATAGAGTTCCTCGGGGTGTCCTCCTCATTGCTCGGAGAGAACATGACTTGGTCGGGGGAAATAAACTTCCTCGTTGTTATTGTGCCATGTAGATTGACACGTGTCTTCTTATTATTGGTCCACATCAGCAGATTAAATTTGGTATCAACAGAAGCCCCCAATGCTTCATGCTTGATGGGTTACTTGAAAGGATGGAGTATTTATTCTGCAATGTTGCTCGGTGCTCGTGAAATTCTTGATCTACCTTCTTGATTTGTTTAACATAAAGTGCATTATCTTTTGGACGACATATGATGCCGTTTGTAGCTTGTCATAATCTTCAAGTATGTTGATTGGTTTGCTAGCCGACCTACTGCCTCCTATGAGCTAGTGGTGGACTTCGAAACATTTTCATATAACTTCTTCTTCAATATTGGTTGGGATAGTAGTAGCAAAGATCTCAATACTGTTGATGTTGATTTTGATTTCTACCTCTGCTCGGGGACGAATAAGAGGTTCTCAGGGACGAGCAAGTGCTTCTCGGGAATGGGCTAATGCTTCTCGGATAGATCATCTGTGATGAATATCAGAATGTTGAAAGGTCTTAACTTCATAAAATCCTCTTATATTTTAGATGATCCTCCTGCTGGTGAGGAACCTGTTTCAAAAGTAGAAGGAAAAGAAACCAATAGAATAGGAATCTCAATGTAATAGTTAGTATACATTTTCATTCTCAATGTATTTTGTTTTTTGAATTTAACGAAAGACTTTCATTTTTATTCGCAATCTTAATTGCTATTGTCTTGTAAAATACTTTACATGTGTGCATATGTATAACAATATTGTGTTGTTCATCGACCAACTTAGTAATAAAGAAGTTACAAGTATTAGTAACGTTGCTCGATCACTTAATAATAAAGTAATGAGTATAAAAATGTTAAATTTTTTCCAACCAACCAAGGTTGTTAAATTATGCTTGTCGACCAACTACAGTTGATGGGTTTTTATCCCCGACCAGCCATACTTGGTTCAATTTCAAATATTTTCATAAAAAGTGTCCGACCAACTAAGGTCAATAATTTATCCTCGTCGACCAACTACAGTTAGTGGGTTTTTATCCCCGACCAACTATACTTGGTGTATTTTGGAATATTTTGTTCTTCAAAGAACTTTTTGTAATAATATTACCTCCCGACCAACATAAGTTGTAATGTGAGAATATATTTTTATCTTACCAACCGTAATTGATCATGCTGGTGTACACCTCCTAACCAAAGGAATATTTTTTGGCTCCTTAGAGCTTTTGGCTCCTTAGAGCTGTCCTCCTAACCAAAGGAGGTTGGCTCCTTAGAGCACTTTTGGCTACTTATAGCACTTTTTGGCTCCTTAGAGCACTTTTTGGTCCATTAGCTCTGACGATATCCTGGCGCTGAATGAACCTTCAAAATGTTTGACTGATGATAATATGCAGCAAACTCCTCGTTTTTAAATTGTGTTCCATGGTCTGTGATGAAGGCATGAGGGAGACCATATCGGCAGATGATGTTCTTCCAAACAAATTGGTACACCTTCCTTCTCGTATGTCATGTCAATAAGTGGCTCAGCTTCTATCCACTAAGTAAAATAATCTACTGCGATGACGAGGTATTTGAATCTTCCTCGAGTCGTCGGCAATGGTCCAACCAAATCAATCCCCACATGGAAAATGGCCAAGGATAAATGATGGGTGTCAACAATGTTTGTGAAGTTCTTCAGATGGAGGAAAAGCGTTGGTATTTGTCACATTTCTTGGCATAAGCTATACAATCAGCTCTCATCGTCGGCCAGTAGTATCTCTGCGTCATCACCTTTTGCAAAAGTGTCCGACCTGCTATATGGGCTCCACAGGACCCTTCATGGATCTCTTTAATCAATTCTTTCACCTCGGAGGGATGTACACATCTTTGCAAACCTGCCATAATTCCTTGTCTATACAAAATACCATTAATTAGTACATACCGAGCAGCTTTAAACTTCCATTTCTTGGCAGCGAGCTTATCCTCCGGTAATTGTTCCTCCTCAATATATGCTCCGATGGGATCCATCCAAGATGGTCCTAAATCAAGGGTAATAATATTCATCGTCAGGTCTTTATCTATGCTCCGACTTTCTAATACGTCAATTGGTATCGTTCTTCGCAGCTCGGTACGAGTAGCTGATGCTAATCGGGCCAAGGCGTATGCTCTCACATTCTCCATTCTTGATATTCTTACCAGTTTGAACAGCAACAAACTCTGATACCAACTCCATCACCTTTGCTTGATACTTGATCATCAATTCTCCTTCGGCTCATTATTTTCCCAACATTTGGTTTACGATCAATTGAGAATCACTGAAGACAATAACCTGCTGTGCCTCCATAGTATTTGACAAATTAAGACCTGCAATCATGGCCTCATACTCAACCTCATTATTAGAAGCTTTGAATTAGAAACGTATGGCGTATTCCATGTCGACCTCATCTGGGCTGTTCAAAATGATCCCTGCCCCACAGCCTGTAGTGCAAGATGAGCCATCTACATATAGCCTCCATATAGGCAACTTGTCTTCTAATTTCTGGTCTGACAGAGTTCCTCGGTGGAATACTTTTCGCTTTCTTTCATCATGTCCTGATACTTCTGAATACACCTCTTGAATTTCGATATACCTCCTGAACTTCAATATTCCTCCTGAACTTCAATATACCTCCTGAACTTCAATATACCTCCTGAACTTCAATATTTCTCCTGAACTTCAATATACCTCCTGAACTTCAATATTCCTCCTGAACTTCAATATACCTCCTGAAATTCAATATTCCTCTTGAACTTCAATATTCCTCCTGAACTTCAATATACCTCCTGAACTTCAATATTCCTCCTGAGAAAGTGATTAGTCGGGGTTGAATTTGATGCTCGACTGCATGATGATATAAGAATGTGCCACCAAATGAACAAATATATCTGTAATAGAAGCCCCCAACTGTGGAATGTGAACTTTGAATGAGATTTATCGACCAATACCAACCGGAGTTGGATTTTATCTACCAACCGGAGTTGGATTTTGTCTACCAACCGGAGTTGGATTTTATCTACCAATCGGAGTTGGTGGTAATTGATAATGAATGATGAAGACTTCCTCGGAGTTGACCAACATATTGTTGGGAATAAGATAATATAAATGCTGGAGACATCCTCGGCGCTGACCAACAGATTGTTGGGAATAAGATAATATAAATGCAGGATACCTCCTCGGCGATGACCAACAGATTGTTGGGAATAAGATATAATATAAATGCAGGATACCTCCTCGGCGATGACCAACAGATTGTTGGGAATAAGATATAATATAAATGCAGGATACCTCCTCGGCGATGACCAACAGATTGTTGGGAATAAGATAATATAAATGCAGGATACCTCCTCGGCGATGACCAACAGATTGTTGGGAATAAGATATAATATAAATGCAGGATACCTCCTCGGCGATGACCAACAGATTGTTGGGAATAAGATATAATATAAATGCAGGATACCTCCTCGGCGATGACCAACAGATTGTTGGGAATAAGATATAATAAATGCTGGAGACATCCTTGGAGCTGAATAAGATATAATAAATGTTGGAGACATCCTTGGAGCTGAATAAGATATAATATTTGTCGAGCTCCATGCTGAAATGAGAATAGAATATGCATCCAAATAGATATAAAGAATAATTAAAAATAATAAAGTGCCTCGCCGATCCGTCGAGGTAGAATCATATAATGCAGAACAAGAATAAGATCTTTCAGAACATAAGAATATGGCCGAGATCGTTGTCAGGCCTGCATATAAATAAGAATTACCCCGACCAACTATCCGTTGGGGGTGAAATATAATAAATGTTATAGTTCTCCTCAAAGCTGAATATGATAATAAGTATCTCGCCGAGCTCCATGTTGAGATGAATATAGAATATGAATCCCAATGGATATATAGAATCATTTGTGCTGGAGCATATATCTGGGCCTGAATATAAATAAGAATTACCCCGACCAACTATCCGTTGGGGGTGAAATATAATAAATGTAGCTTTTCCTCGGAGCCGAATATATATAGAGAGAAGAAATTTTTTGAGCTCCATGCTGAGATAAATATAAAATATGAATCCGAACGGATATAGAATAATTTGTGCTTCAGCATTCGTCGGCATTGAATCTTGTGCCTGTAAAAATTAATAATTTGCTCTACCATATGTGTAGGCTGAATTGATTAGTCATGAGAATAATTTACTCATCCAATCAATATATGATATGTATCAGCATAAAAATTTCAAAATATGAAATAATATGTTTTATGCCAAATGTGTGTGAGATGGACAAATTATTATCAAATATGCATCATAAATAAGACGTAAAGTTTTTTGTAAATTTATTTAATCTCCAACAACTAATCAAGTATTAGTTGCTGTTTAAAAAATATTTTTGGGGTGATCATAAGTTAAAAAGACTTAAGCCCCCTGCTTGTCCCCAAGCCGAACTCGTGTTTAAAGAAATATCAGGGGTGTTTAGCATTTTTTAATACCCCAAGATTCTACTGCTGCCGACAAACAACATGGATGTTGCCGACCAACATTTAAGGATATCTCAAATTATAGAATATATGGTTGGATGACTAGAATATCTCGAATCTTTAGATCAAAAAATAACATTCAATGTAAAATTTAAGCCTTAAGAATGTTAATTAAATGAATAAATATATAACCCACTAGATCGTGTGATTTCGTCAAAGAAACCTTGTGATGTGATGAACGAGGGGCCAACATATCAAATTTGTTCCCAGAGTCTTGATATGGTCATGATTATTTTACTGATCCTCTTTTACAAGAGGTGGGTAATGATTTTTCAGGTGAGAGAATTTTTTTTAATTATATTGATCCCTTCCTATTCCCAATTTGGAGAGATAAAAATATGGTGAATGATCGAAATTATTACCAAATTTATATAAAAAATCAATCAATTTGACTTTATTGACATAGATGAAAGATGAACCAAATTAAGTATATAATTCATAAAAGTGAATGCAAAGAGACTCAAACTTGTGAATGCAAAGAGACTCAAACTTAAAGAGAGAGAAAATAGATCTGGGTCATGATTTTCATGAGAAGACTTTTCATTGTCTTTAACCTTTTCCCATTCTTTTATTAAAAATATGATGGGAATTTGAATAGACATCAAATAGCTTACAAAATTTATTTCAAAATCAACAATGAAAATGATCAAATCTTATCATCGTCGCATATATTGGCATATGTAATCATTTAAAATATTTATTCCATGATATAAAATAGAAACTTGAGAATCAAGCAAAAAATTATGATTTATGAAATCTACTATTTTTCAGATTTCTAAATAAGGATGAATCTAATAGTTATGATTTAAAAATCATGAGATGCAACATTTTGCAGATAAAAATTGGACAATTAATTTATGTATATAAACATAAAAATCACGATTCAATCAAAAGATGTATGTATAATTGATTATACGTAGAGAAAATAAAAACTTAGCTTTTGGTGGAGAACAACGCTTGTAACACGTTCCCACAGACGGCGCCAATCTGTTGATGTAAAAAATTAGATCGCTCTAATTTTTCAATCACAGATAAATAAATAAGACAAAGATTTTTAAAGTGGTTCGGCTAGGAATAAAGCCTACGTCCACTGTTATGTTATTGCTGAGTGTTTGTGGAATTCTTGATTACAAATTCTCTCAAGAAATTCCGGTCCCCTTGAATGAGGATGATACAAGGTATTTATAGCCTTTAGGCTGTACATGAAAGGTCCAATACATTAAATGATATACATATGAAAGGGTAATACATTTAATGCAGCGTGTGCGTCAAGAATATAATGAATAGTTGAACAGTTGTCCGTCTGGTAATTAATGATACGGCCGAGATGCAGTTCGGACCGCCTTAGTTGCTCGTTGATCAAGAGTTCCTCGGAGTGCTTAGAGTATCTCGGGATGATAGAGTTCCTCGGGTGTCCTCCTCATTGCTCGGAGAGAACATGACTTGGTCGGGGGAAATAAACTTCCTCGTTGTTATTGTGCCATGTAGATTGACACGTGTCTTCTTATTATTGGTCCACATCAGCAGATTAAATTTGGTATCAACAATTATGTTCATACAATTTGCTAAGGACCCACGTAATCATTGGACTCTCAGTTTGGGAATATAATGATAATATATAAATATCTAAACTTAAGCTTAAATATGACGATATGTATATGTAATTTTTCTGCATGAACATAACTTTTTAAACAATATTTTATTACTCATATCATCTCTCTTTTGCATCCTATTTTTTTGCGAGATAATATTTCATGTTAGCTTTTATCCACGTAAAACATGCGAATAAGTCAATGGTTTGCACCAAGAAAATTATTTATTTATTGTCGTTGACATTCATGATTTTTGTTTTTGACGTGTTATGGCTAAGATTTTATGATTTTATTATTTAATTTTATGTCCGTGTAGGATTTTGTAATATTATTCTTAAATTTTATAGTCGTGCAAACTTTACATTAAACCAGGTTTTATATTAACAGTTTTGAGAATGGGCAGAAAATAGAGGAAACTTTGCCCTATTTTTTTTGTCTGTGAATTATTAAGACTTATAATATTTTGAAGTTTAATATGTACATTAGTCTATCAATAGCAACATGCAATATTTGTAATTTGTGGATTTTTTTGATTTATTTTGCAAATTATAAATATTTATTTCTACCAGATTTGCAATTTGTTGATTATCCTGATTCGTTTGCAAATAATATATATTTTTTTATTAAAAAATCTTACATGGTTTAAAGTCGTGCCAAAACCATGACAGATTGTTAAATATGAGTACGCTTATGACACAATCTAGCATGCGTTATTATCCTGCTACAAGCATGCCAAAAAATGAAATTTTGGCATAGTTTTTAATCGCGCCCAAAGCATGTCAAATTCATTATCTAGCATGGTTAATAATCGTGCTAAAAGCATGCCAGATTAAAATTTGGCACGATTTAAAAGCGTGCCAAAAGCATGCCAAATTGGCAAATCTTGCCTGAAAATGCGGGTTCAAAGGAACAATTCGTATATTAGGTTCCTAACACAAAAATTCCAATTTTAATTAATTTTATCTTGATTAAAAATTAAGTGTTCATGTGATCAGACAGTCCAATTTTAGTTCAAATCAACCACACACAATCAAAATATGCATGCAAAGAAAATAAGAAAAAAAATCCCTAAAAGGGTAATTCCTATATTCAGCATTATAAAGTAATTAACAGACAGTCGACTTACAAACTACTTAGACAGACTAAGTATGACATGCAGATTCTTCAATTTATTCTATAAAAAAACAATCCAATATAGCTTCATCCATAGGAAGTGATCTCCCCTCGGTATCCACCGATCGACCTTTGTCTTCTTCAACAGTGAAACCTCGGTTTCAAAAGTTAGCCGTAGATATTGAACTCCACAAAGGTTTATGAAAGGTATTTTAAAACTAGGGTTTCATAAATTTCATAAATCATATATGAGGATGAAAGATTTGTGAATCTAAAAGTGGTTTTGAGAAGCCAAAAGTGAAGGACTTTGGAACAGGTATGGAAATATTATTTTCGCCAAAGTTATTCTAAAATGCTGTTCAAAATAGATATTTATATAAACATCACGAATTTTGAGGTGGCGAAGTCATTCGAACGAAAACTGACTTCGTTCGAACAAAAACAATTGTTTCGTTTGAACGATCTCTAAACTCATTCTAACGATAGCCTGATCTCATTTGAACGCCCTTTTAACGAGCTTCAAACGACCAATCTCTATCAAGGCAGGCATATCTCTTTTGAAGTTCGTTTGGAGGTGGTTTTAAGGAGATCCCCATCATATTCGAACTAGATCTAGTCTCGTTTGAACGAGATAAAAAAAATTAATTGAAAATCCATTTACAAAAAGCCTCGAATTTTAAAAACTAACATCCCAGCATATAATTTATAAAAATTCATGATTGCCACAATTTTATACCTATGTAAAATGTCGGTGTGTCTTCGATCTTGGAGATGTCAATGTGCGGTTTCATGTGCCGGTTTGTAACGAGATACGCCAAAACTAAGAAAATCTTAATCTATGAGAAATTATAAATATTTTCTCTTACAAATCTCCCTTTTTATTTTTTCTAATACAAAAAAAATCAAAAACCAAATTACGATAAAAACCCTCTAGGGCAATGATTCCTAACGTCCTCCCGAACCCCATAAACAGTCTGACATATATAACGCTTTTGTCTTTAGCTGAACTTGTTCTTCCGTTGGTCAACTTTGTCTTCGTCTTGTGTGGTTCATGAAATTAACAATCGAAGCGATAGTGACCTTCATATATGAAACAACGAGATACCGTAACGTATATGAGTTTTAAAAATAACAAATACAACTCTCACTTAATTTGTTCTCCCCCTTTTTTTGTCCGTAATAGACAAAGGAGTAGAAATTAGTCATGAAATATAAGAATCACAATAAAAAGTAAGATATCATCAACGTAATAATCAATAACGCACATGTAATGATAATCTTAAAAGGCATAAATTTCTCCACCGGCTACTTTTGATTTTTTTTTTCAATATTTCAAGTATAAAGTATAAAATGTACACATACAACAAAGTCACCTTGGAATAGCACTAAAATATCCGTATCATGAAAACGAAACGAAGTTGTGTGAACATTTTCCATAAGAAAATCAACATAAACATTCATAACAAATGTGCCTGATGTCATATGACAGTCCTAAAGAGATAACTCAAAGTCTACCTTAGGTGTAAAAATAATGGACTCATATGAAATAGACTTAACTTAATCAACATGTCATTAACTTAAATGATTCTCACACAAATATCACTAAACTATTTAATATTTTTTAAAAAAGTTCGTTGTGCAAGCCCATTGATCTTTTACTTTAACTCCCTTAAAATCTCACATATCTAAGGAATAACTCTCAAATATATTTGAAGAAATTAATGCTCATTTATAGCGAAGCATCAATGAATCTAATCTAAATGGTCTTGGCAATTTTGTTTTTGTGTGTTGTTGATATTTTGGGCTCTTTTATGTAAATGGCGGCATTTAACCCGAAGAATATTTTGATCGTTCGTAGCCCATTTCCATTTCTTAACATATAACAATATTTTTCAAAAAATAAATGAAATTTGGGCAATGGTTTTTACATGCACGACTTATCTCTTTTTACATTTGGTTAATTATTAAGCAGAATTGAGATGAGAACATCGTATCGGACAAACGACAAGTGAAATGTTCAAAAAGGTCATGCCCGTATGCAATAAAGGTGATAAGGAGTCAAACATGTAGAAAGTAGTAATCAATAATCAACGCAATGAATCCACACATTATTAAGCACACTAATGAAACAAAGTCACGTCTCAAAGCACTATACGTGAATGGATGGTATGAAGGGGTGATCCCAAAATCTTCAATGTTCATCCATATACGGTGATAAAGGAAAATATAAAACTCATTTTAAATTTTTTTATCAAAATAAAATGTTTTTCTAACTTGTTCTTAAGAACCAAAAAACTTTTTAAAAAACTTCAAATTTTTTTCTAGAAAACAAAACTCTTTTTGGTATTTTTCAAAATATATCACAACGAAAAACATCATATAAGTTCAATGATAATATAATCTAGCAATAAGAATATAAGATATGAACATGAGAAATATCGTATACTATATAAAATACCCGAACTCAATCAACAGTGCAAATACCCAAAGATTTCCTAAAATCCTTGAATCTAAGTGCATCTAAAGGTTTCGTGAAAATATCGGCCAATTAACTTTCGGTGCTCACAAAGCTCTGGTACATGGCCTTCTCCTCAACTAAATCATGTATAAATTTCTTAAGTATGTTAATGTGCTTCGTGCATGAATATTGTACCAGATTACGAGATATATGGATTGCACTCATATTATCACAAGAAATAGTCATCGTGCCTTATGAAATCCCATAATCTTCCAACATTTTCCTCTTCCATAAGAGTTGCGTGCAATAAGTCCCAGCGGCAATATACTTAGTCTTTGCCATAAATAAAGATATGGAGTTTTTGGGTCTTGCTCAACCACGAGACAAGAGCACTCCTAAAGTAAAAACATCCACCCGAGGTGCTCCTACAACCATTAACATCCCGGCTCAATCGGCTTCCGAATAGGCAAACAAACCATCATTGATATTAAAGGACTACCAAATACTGTAAGAAATAGAGACACTCACTTATTTGATGATACATTTAAGTGGGAGCAAATAAGACTCTCTCGGGGATGCCTGGTATCGCGCATAGACTCCAACACTAAAGGCAATATTGGGACGACTAGAGATCAAGAAGAGAAGACTGCCTATCATGCTTCGATAAAGGGGTAGTTCTACATCCTCTCCTAAAGTGTCTTTGCTAAGCTTAGTCAATGTAATTATATGGTGCATGAGTGCTTAGCGGAGTCTAAACCAAACTTCTTCACTAGGTCCCTTTGCATATTTGGATTGAGATATGAATATACCATCCTCAAGTTGAACCTCAGAATTGATCTCTACTCTCAAAATTGGTCGCTTCCACTTAAGGTCCTCAGAATTGACCTCGACCCTCAGAATTGGTCGCTCCTACTTACCGTCCTCAGAATTGATCTCGACCCTCAAAATTGGTCGCTCCTATTTTAAGGCCCTCAGAAACTACCTCTCCCTCGGAATTGATCATCCTTATCCCTTTAGGTCCGCAGAATTGACCTCTTTCCCAAAACATGATGTGGTGTCTACTCGACGACCTTCACTTGTTCCAAGTTCACCCGTCGAGGGAATCTATAGACACCACATTCTAGCCCCCCCCCCCCAAGTCTCTCCTTAGGTCCCTAGCACCTCCCCCATTCACTATAAACCCTAGGCCATACTCCGAGTACCGATTTAAAGGCCATCGGGTTCCTTCTCTACCCCAGAAAGGAGATCATTTTTACTGTGGCATTCTCAAACGGTGAAAAGAACCATGTGTGGATTGACGGTAGCTGTGCCCCATTGGTGGATTCTAAGATTTCGGGGGACTCCATAGTCGTCAACAAGGTGAAGGTGGATGAAAAAAGAAGCATCGAGGATTGAAGGGAGTCATGTCGTGTATTGTAAGTCTTTTGTCTTGTATACTTAGGGGACTTATGGGAAGGGTCGTTCGAGGCTTTTCCCATTGTGGGGTTTCCTCATAGATCGCGATGTAGTGTGAGTGTGTTTATTTTATCTTGCAAACTCACATAGATGCATGCTTAGGTCTAATCAAGATAAAATCTGGTTTAAACACAATTAGTTTAATTTGGTGCTAATTTAGTTTGGGTTAAATTTAAATTTATTTAATTCAAGTTAGTATTAATTTAATTTGAGAATATTAATTGTTGATACCAAAATTAATATGCTGATGTGGACGAATAACATGAAGACACGTGTCAACTTACCTGGCACAATAATACCGAGGAAGCTCATTCCTTCAATCATTACATATCTTCTCCGAGCAACGAGGAGGACATTCCGAGGAACCGAGATACTACATGCACTCCGAGGAACTCCAAGTGCTCCGAGGTACTCTAGCCTTCCGAGGAACTCTTGACCAACGAGCAACTAAAGCGGTCCGAGCTGCACCTCGACCCCAGCATTAATCGCCAGATCTTCAACAGTTCGACTATTCATTGAATGTTTATATTCTTGACGCACACGCTGCATTAAATGTATTGCCCTTTCATGTGTATATCATTTAATGTATCGACCCTTTCATGTACAGCCTTGAGGCTATAAATACCTTGTATCAATCCCATTCAAAGGGACCGGAATTTCTTGAGAGAACTTGTAATCAAGAATTCCACAAACACTCAGCAATAACATAACAGTGGACGTAGGCTTTATTCCTAGCCGAACCACTTTAAAATTCTTTGTCTTATTTATTTATCTGTTATTGAATAATTAGAGCGATCTAGTTTTTTACATCAACAGATTGGCGCCGTCTGTGGGAACGACTGTTATTATCGTTTTTCATCAAAATTCATTCATCAACAATGGCGGATCATCCAGAATCTAGCAATCGAAACGCTGGAAATGATGGAAATCCTCCAAATCCCTCTGCACATCCAGATCTGGCCGGAATTATGACGAATCTGGCTCAAGGACAAACCGCCATGCAGGAGACAATACGTCAACTCATACAAACCATAAATGGTGGTGCTGCACCTGCACGATCAGGACAGCAAAGTGGTCAGAGGCAAACTCATTTACTTTCTTCACGATCTAGGCGTATTGGGTCACGTCACAATGAGGAATCCGATGATTTCTCTTATCAACCTGGGCAAACTTCATCGATACGGGCCACAGATACTGAACAACGTGTCACTCTCTCTCCGGAGAGAGCCAGTGCTTTGGAAAGACTGAGTAAAGTGTCTCCTTTCAGTCGATTAGGCCCAAGGAGGAATAAGACTCCACCTAAAGTCGCGTCGAGGAATTTTCGACAACCATCAGATTTAAGAGAAGGATCAGCACAGTCACGACCAACTGCTCGTCGAGATAGATCTCAAGAGGCTACTTCGGAACGATCAGTTGCTCAAACAAATAGGCCCGAGAAAGGGAATGAAGCATGGAAAGGTTCCATTCAACGGTTGGAAGATAGATTGGGAGAAATGGCTAAGGCAAAGAACCCCTTACAGAGAACTTTTGTTCAAGGAACACCTTTTGTGCAAGCCATTGTGGATTTCCCTACACCGTCAAAATTCAAAGCACCAGTAGTGACCCCCAAGTACGATGGAAAGACAGATCCCGTACTTCATATAGAACAATACCAAGCTGCTGCAGATATCTACGCTGTCCCTGACGGGATGAGGTGTAGAGCATTCTCAGGAACTCTTACCGGATCTGCACAGATATGGTACAATAATCTTCCTTGGGGTAAGATTTCAACCTTTGTTCAGTTAGCTGAATTGTTTATTGGCAATTTTTGTTTTGGAGCAAAGCCGGTAAAGCGAGTAGCACACTTGCTAAGTGTTAGACAAAAATCAGGTGAAAGTACTAGAGATTACATAACTCGTTTCAATAACGAGAAGTTGGAAGTCATAGATTATGAAGAAAAGACAGCAATCACTGCTCTGATGAGTGGATTGCTACCTAACAAGCTGTACTACACTTTGGCCAAAGATCCACCTAAAAATATGTCGGAGTTGATGGCAAAGGCGGCCAAAATCATGAATGCCGAGGAGGCTATGGCTGCGAAGAAGAATATGGATAAAGAAGTTAAAGTGGAGGTCGACAACTCTAAGAAGAAAGATCAGAAAGCTAATGGTGGTGACAAACATTCCAGGAATAACAGGATAAAGTTGGAAGCCCTAAAGAAGTATGATAATTATACTCCATTGAAAATGGGTATTAATCATGTTTTAGAAGAGATCAGGAATAACGAGGAAATCAAGTGGCCAGAGAAACTGAAAACAGATCCTGACATGAGGAATAAGGCCAAATATTGCGAGTTTCACAAAGATCATGGCCATATGACCAAAAATTGTATAGCCCTTCAGAACGAGATTGAAACACTCATTCGAAGAGGAAAATTATCAAAGTATGTAGATCGCAGAGGTGAGAGGAAAAATGATGATAGAACTAGAGAGAGATCTAGATCTCCTCGTCGTGCAGAGGAGAAAAAGAGGAGGGACCATGAAGAGGATCCAGATGATGACCCTGATCTTCCTAAGAAGCCAAGGCAGCCTGAACGAGAGGTATTTTCCATACGTTTTGGGTCATTTGATTGTAATGTTATTACAGGAGGAGATGCAGGAGGAGGAGACCTTACTGCAGAAAGAAAAGCTTACCTCGGAGAGGCTTAAGCTTGTTCATATATTCAGCGAATAAACCTGGCCGAGGATGATCGTCCGAGGAAGGTAAACAAAGAGAAGCTAGTAATTGGTTTTTCAAAAAACGACCTGGCAGGTGTTCTTTACCCTCATGATGATCCTTTGGTGATCAAAATGAGAATGAAGGATGTGGTCATTTCAAGGGTGTTGGTAGACAATGGTAGTTCGGCAGACATCATGTACTATTCATGCTTTGATAGCTTGAATTTGAAATTATCTCAATTGGAACCTTATCACAGACCCCTTCTGGGTTTTGCTGGCGAGAAAGTTTTTCCACTTGGGACGATCAAGTTGGATATATTCATTGGAACCTGGCCTGTTTGTCGAACAGAAAGAATATAATTCTTCGTGATGGATAAGAATGTGCAATCAGCCTACAACATCATCATGGGAAGAGTTGGATTGAAGAAGTTCGAAGCAGTTCCTTCTACAGTACATCAATGTTTGAAATTCCCAACAAATTTTGGAGTTGGAGTGGTAAAAGGTGATCAAAAAGTAGCTCGGGAATGCTATTATTCGTCTGCCGAGCAAGAAGAACTTGAAGGATCGATGAAAAAGACTACTACTTATCAAGTGGAGGAAGGTACAGAAATTGAAACTCTTGATCCTAGAGATGAGTCCTAACTTGTGAAAGGGCAAGTGGTAGAATCTACAGAAAATGTTATTCTGGACGACGAACATCCTGAACGAACAACCCAGATAGGTTCGTCGTTGGATATATCAATAAAAGAGGAGTTGATAACTTTCTTGAAGAACAGGAAAAATACTTTTGCTTGGAGTCATGAAGATATGCCAGGAATAGATCCAAACTTCTTATGTCATGAACTCAATGTGAATAAGGAGATCAAGCCTGTAAAGCAGAGAAGAAGGGTGTTTAGTCCCGAGAAGAATCAAGCCATACAAGAGGAGGTCGAGAAACTCCAGAAAGCCCAATTCATTGAAGATGTAAAATATCCAGATTGGTTGGCAAATGTGGTGATGGTAAAGAAGAAAAACAACAAATGGAGAATGTGTGTCGATTTCACCGATCTCAATAAGGCATGCCCCAAGGATCACTTTCCATTGCCCAGAATTGATCAACTGATGGATGCTACCTCGGGACACGAGCTACTCAGCTTCATGGATGCTTACTCTGGCTACAACCAGATCAAAATGAAACCTGAAGACAGGGAAAGTACTTCTTTTATTACCCCTAGGGGAACTTATTGTTATAACGTTATGCCTTTTGGTTTAAAAAATGCAGGTGCAACATATCAGCGGTTGATGAACAAGGTTTTTACCAAACAAATCAGCCGCAACATGGAGGTCTATGTCGATGACATGCTCACTAAAAGCAAGAAAGCTGCTGATCATTTAGTTGACTTGAGTCAAACTTTTGATCAACTGGATAAATACCAAATGAAGCTTAACCCGACGAAGTGCACCTTTGGAGTACGAGAAGGAATGTTCCTCGGATACATCGTCAATCAGCGAGGTATTGAGGCAAATCCAGATAAGATCAAAGCTCTTCTAGGGCTGCGATCCCCGACGACGAAGAAAGAAGTGCAAAGTCTTACCGGACGAGTTGCAGCGCTCAACAGATTTGTATCTCGAGCAACTGATAAATGCATACCATTCTTCAAAACACTTCGAAAAACCTTTGAGTGGAATGAGGAATGTGAAAAAGCCTTTCAAGACTTGAAGAAATACTTGGGAGCACCTCCACTGTTGTCCAGGCCAATAACAGGAGAAAAGTTGTATTTGTATTTGGCAGTATCAGAAAACGCAGTCAGTTCAGCGTTGATCAGATTGGAGAATGGAGTTCAGAAGCCAATTTATTACACAAGTAAGGCTTTCCGAGGTGCAGAAATCAGGTACCCAAAGCTAGAAAAATTGGTATTGGCACTAATTGAAGCAAGTAGAAGAATGAGGCCATATTTCCAGGCCCATACCATCGTCGTTTATACTGATATGCCATTGAGACAAGCCCTCCATAAGCCAGAAAAATCAGGGAGACTGATGTACTGGGCAGTAGAACTTGGTGAATATGATATTGTGTATGAGCCCAGATCATTATTGAATGGGCAAGCTGTAGCAGATTTTATAGCAGAGTTCACATACCCTGATACCCCCGAGGAGCAAAAGGTGCTTGCTGATCTACCTGTGGACGATACAGGATCAACAGAAACATTTGTTGACCTACCTGTGGACGATACAGGATCAGCAGAAACATGTCCAAACCAACCAAGGTTGGTAAAAGGACTTGTGGATGTAGAGAAATCATTATATTCAAACCCAGACCAACCAAGGTTGGTAAAAGGGTACGAACAGATGATTGACGAGGAGCGAAAGATACCGGGGGATGATGGAAGAAAACAGCAGATATTTTATCGAGGAACTCTGACAGATAAGAAATTTGAAGACGAGGTACCTACATGGAGATTATATGTAGATGGATCATCCTGCACAGCTGGTTGTGGAGCAGGAATTGTTTTGAACACTCCAGACGAGATTGACATGGAATATGCTTTGCGATTCCAATTCAAAGCCTCTAATAATGAAGCGGAGTATGAGGCCATGATAGCAGGTCTTAATCTAGCAAAGACTATGGAAGCACAACAAGTGATGGTATTCAGTGATTCTCAATTAATTGTGAATCAGATGATGGGAATATATGCGGTTAAAGGAGATTTAATGATCAAATATCATGCAAAGGTGATGAAATTGCTGACAGAATTTGATGCCATTCAATTGGTGAGAATACCGAGGATGGAGAATGTACAAGCAGACGCACTGGCCCGACTAGCATCAGCTACTCGTACCGAGATGCGAAGAACCATACCGATAGAAGTATTAGAAGGTCGGAGCATAGATGAAGATCTGACAATGAATGTGATTACCCTTGATTTAGGACCATCTTGGATGGATCCCATCAGGAAATATATTGAAGAGGGTGGATTGCCGGAGGATAAACTCGCTGCCAAGAAACTGAAGTATAAAGCTGCTCGGTATGAATTAACTAATGGTATTTTGTATAGACGAGGAATTATGGCAGGTTTGCAGAGATGTGTACATCCCACCGAGGTGAAAGAATTGATTGAAGAAATCCATGAAGGATCTTGTGGAGCTCATGTAGCAGGTCGAACACTTTTACAAAGAGTGATGACACAGGGATACTACTGGCCGACGATGAGGGCTGATTGTATAGCCTATGCCAAGAAATGTGACAAATGCCAACGTTTTTCCTCCATCCGACGAACTCCACAAGCATTGCTAACACCAATAACTTCCCCTTGGCCATTTGCCATGTGGGGAATTGATTTGGTTGGACCACTGCCGACCACCCGAGGAAGATTCAAGTATCTCGTAGCTGCAGTGGACTATTTTACTAAGTGGGTGGAAGCTGAGCCTCTTATCGATATGACGTACGAGAAGGTATACCAGTTTGTATGGAAGAATATCATTTGTCGATATGGTCTCCCTCATGCTTTCATCACAGACCATGGAACACAATTTGATAATGAAGAATTTGCTGCCTATTGTCATCAGTCGAACGTTTTGAAGTTTCATTCAGCACCAGGCCATCCCCAAAGCAATGGACAGACTGAGGTGACGAACAGAACATTACTAAATGGGTTGAAAAAGAGGCTAAGTGAAGCTAAAGCAAATTGGATTAATGAGCTCCAATCAGTATTATGGGCTTACCGAACAACTCCCCGAGCAGCAACTGGAGAATCACCATATATGCTAGCATTTGGAAGTGAGGCTGTGATACCTGCCGAGTTGGGTCTCCCAACGCATAGAGTGCTGAATTTCAACTCTCCGATCAGTGACTTGATGAGAAGAATGGATTTGGATATGCTCGAAGAAGTAAGAGAAGAGGCAGCCATTAGGAATGCTGCTTATCAACAACGAACAGCTCTGTTCTACAACAAAAGGGTGAAGAAATGCGATTTGAAGGAGGGTGATTATGTGCTGAAGAAAGTCATTCAGAAACAGAATAAACTGGAAGCAAACTGGCATGGACCTTACCGAGTTACAGAGGTTGTTCGACCAAGAACTTACAGAATAGCAACTCTAGAAGGAGAGGAATTTAAGAATGCATGGAATGCTGAACACCTGCGCAAGTATTATCAGTGATGTAAAATGTAAAGCGTTTCCTTCATTATGAATAAAACGAGGATGGTTCACCATTTTCTTTCTGTTGAAAGTTTTTCGGGGAATACTAGTGTTGTACACTACGCTGCTTGATAACAAGAAGAAGACTGCTCTACGGAGCCATGCTCTACGGAGCCATGCTCTACGGAGCCACGCTCTACGGAGCCATGCTCTACGGAGCCACGCTCTACGGAGCAAAAGTGCTATAAGTAGCCAACCTCCTTTGGTTAGGAGGACACGCTCTACGGAGCAAAAGTGCTATAAGTAGCCAACCTCCTTTGGTTAGGAGGACATGCTCTAAGGAGCAAAAGTGATATAAGTAGCCAACCTCCTTTGGTTAGGAGGACATGCTCTACGGAGCCATGCTCTACGGAGCCACGCTCTAAGGAGCCATGCTCTAAGGAGCCAAAAAGTTCGAAAGAACCCTACTACTCCTTTGATTAGGAGGTGTACACCAGCATGATCAACTACGGTTGGTAAGATTTTATATATTCTCGCATGACAACTTATGTTGGTCGGGAAGCAATATTATTACAAAAAGTTCTTTAAAGAACAAAATGTTCCAAACTGTAACAAGTATGGTTGGTCGGTCGGGGATAAAAACCCACTAACTGTAGTTGGTCGACGAGGACAAAGTATTGACCTTAGTTGGTCGGACACATGTTTATATTTGAAATTGAACCAAGTATGGCTGGTCGGGGATAGAAACCCATCAACTGTAGTTGGTCGACAAACATTATTTATCCACCTTGGTTGGTTGGAAACAATTTTGAACAATTTATGCTCATTGTAAAGTCTAAGTTGGTTGATGAACCATATAATTTGCAAACAGAAAAATAGATATTGGCAAAACAGAAAATGAAATTCTTTCATTAAGATAAAAATGTATTACATGTTACATGTATGTGCTAACTATTACATTAAAGATTCCTATTCTATTGGTTTCTTTCCTTTATCTTTTGAGACAGGTTCCTCGCCAGCAGGAAGATCCTCTAGGCAAAGAGGAGAATTAATAAAGTTCATGTCCTTCAGCATTCTGACATTCATTATTGTAGGAGTGTCCAACAGGTGCTCAGGACGAGATACTTCAACTTGAGAATGAAGGTTATAATCACCAAGATATTTAGAGATCAAACTCCGAGGAATGGAACGAGCAGGAATCCATGCCATATCCAATTTATAAGGAGGAACAGGCAAGTCTAGCAATCCAGGAGCATGATAATCCCATAAATAATGACCTCGTTCCAATTTTAATACACCCAGGGCGTTCAACCATCCCTGCTTATAACCTTCGTTGTTAGCATTTTCAATGCGAGCATCCAAATGATAAAGGGCTTCATTATAGCCTGCATTCCAGAACTCCCGAGGCTGTTTATGGAATTGGAAAGTTAATTTATCTACTTGCTCGAGAAAGTTCTTGATAAGAGCATCTTTATTATTCAGAGCAGACTTCATCGCAGCCAGTTGATCCTCTAAAGATAAGTTTTTCTTAGACAAATCAGACAGAGCACGATCCTTAACATTCAGTTGGAATGCTTGAGTTTCCAGAGTAGATTGGGTGCGAGATTCTTCAACACTGCGGCTAAGAATTATGATCGGCTCCGAGAAGCAACTGGAGAATTTTGCTCCTCGACGATTCTTCCTCGTCCCCGAGAACCTCTTCCTCGTCCCCGAGCAGTCACAGGAATAACAAACTTTCTCAAGTCATCCAACTCTTGCCTTAGTTTGGCGTTTTCAACCTCTAAGGAACAATGCAGCTCTTCAATCAAGTCATAATAAGCGACATTGTTAGCTACAGCTCGGTCGAGTAAATCTTTCAAGTACCGATAAGCCTCAGTCGCCTGTTCTGAAGCATCATGACCAAGGATGTCAGCAATTTCAGAAGAACTAAGGTCTGTATGACCAGCCCTATAGTATTGGTGACATTGCTGCATCAGCTCGGTATCATGAGAAGAGATCAATTCCATTCTAGCAACAAACTAAAGACAAGAAAAAGACAACAATCAACAAAGAATCATCAATAACAGAGATGAGTAAAGAAGTATTTTATTAGATCATAAAAGGATTACATTGTTCGATTACAAATGATGAAAGATAGAAATGATACCGAACAACTTCACACCTTTTCCTTGTCTCCCAAGACTTTCTCGGGAGGCTGGGACGAGGAGCTCGGTTGCTCGGTGATAACAACAGCTTGATCGACAGAAATCTTCTCGGCAGGAGGAGGCATAGAAGAAATGTCCTCGATGACAGAGGGTTGAGAAGCAGAGACTGGGACATCCACAGCCATAGAAGATCCATCTGAGTCAGGCTCATCTTCCTCTTCTTCCACAACTGGTGGAGGAGGACCAGGGATGTGTAATTGGAATAGGTCAGAATCATCCTTGACCTTCAATTCCTGCAAAGCAGCTACCCAGGAAGGAATGGAAAAATCAGAACGAAATTTCTCAACAGACTCTACAATATAAACCATGTTGAATAAAAGAGATACAGAAGAAAAGAAGAAGATCTTACAGGAAGAAAAGGTTGACGACGAACGGAAACAAGGATGAACGCACAGGAGAGAAGAAGAGAATAGAAAGCTTGAATGCAGAAAATTGGAAAGTGTAGACGACGGTATGGTTACCAAAGAAGTTTAAATACTTTGCATTGGGAAGCGGCGAAAGAAATGATTACTAAAAAGAAACTACTGAACTTCCGGCGGCTAAAAAGATAAAAGTTGCACGAAGATCGAAGCGCTTATAAAAAAGGCGGAAACTGCGAAATGAGAAGGAAATTTGAATACAATGTTCCTGAAACCCAGGAAGGTCATTTAATATTGCCATATACCGAGAAAGAATGTTCCATACTCCTCAAAGTTCGAAATATGAAACATTGGGGGCTTCTGTTGATACCAAAATTAATATGCTGATGTGGACGAATAACATGAAGACACGTGTCAACTTACCTGGCACAATAATACCGAGGAAGCTCATTCCTTCAATCATTACATATCTTCTCCGAGCAACGAGGAGGACATTCCGAGGAACCGAGATACTACATGCACTCCGAGGAACTCCAAGTGCTCCGAGGTACTCTAGCCTTCCGAGGAACTCTTGACCAACGAGCAACTAAAGCGGTCCGAGCTGCACCTCGACCCCAGCATTAATCGCCAGATCTTCAACAGTTCGACTATTCATTGAATGTTTATATTCTTGACGCACACACTGCATTAAATGTATTGCCCTTTCATGTGTATATCATTTAATGTATCGACCCTTTCATGTACAGCCTTGAGGCTATAAATACCTGTATCAATCCCATTCAAAGGGACCGGAATTTCTTGAGAGAACTTGTAATCAAGAATTCCACAAACACTCAGCAATAACATAACAGTGGACGTAGGCTTTATTCCTAGCCGAACCACTTTAAAATTCTTTGTCTTATTTATTTATCTGTTATTGAATAATTAGAGCGATCTAGTTTTTTACATCAACATTAATGATTAGTTTGTTTAACTTGAATTGGATTGAATTTTGTTTAAGTGACAATTAAAATGTCTGTGTAGTTTAATTTCACTTTAAGTTTAATTTAATTTTTCATGTGTTTGATCGTTCTTTTAAAGTAAAGAAAATTAAATAATTTTTGAAAAATTAAAATTTGGTATATCATTGAGCCATCTCATCCTCACCTTCTACATACTCAATCTTCTCACATGCCCTAAGATCTTCTACTAAAACACTCTCATTATTTTCCTTGGCACGTTCTCTCAAATAAGCTTCAAGTTTGCCCTTCTTAATTTAATCGATTCGGCATACAACTCTTGAAAAGCTACTTGAAGTTCAATATCATCAACGTCCTCCTCATTCTCACTCTCACTTTCTTCTCCACTCTTTAAACCATCAAATTTTGGGGATTCACAAACAATGGCCACAGAAGTGTCATGTAAATAAATATCTTTATGGTAAGATTCATTATCAATACTCACATGACTTGCCATGAATGCCGTAAAGTTGCGCTCAATGGCGGAATCGGGTCCCTTTTCATTTTAACTATCACTAAGGGTGGTGTTGATACCAAAATTAATATGCTGATGTGGACGAATAATACTAAGACACGTGTCAATCTACGTGGCACAATAGCAGCGAGGAAGATCATTTCCCGACCAACCATACTTCTTTCCGAGCAACGAGAATACACCGAGGAACTCTATCACACCGAGGAACTCTATCGCACCGAGGAACTCTAATGTTCCGAGGAATTTCTGATCAGCGAACAGCTATGGCGGTCCGAGCTGCATCTCGGTCGTATCATTAATTGCCAGATAATCAACAGTTCAGATATTCATTGAATGCTTATATTCTTGGCACGCACTCTGCATTAAATGTATTACCCTTTCATATGTATATCATTTAATGTATCGAACCTTTCATGTACAGCCTCAAGGCTATAAATACCTTGTATCATCCTCATTCAAAGGGGACCGGAATTTCTTGAAAGAACTGGTAATCAAGAATTCCACAAACACTCAGCAATAACATAACAGTGGACGTAGGCTTTATTCCTAGCCGAACCACTTTAAAAATCTTTGTCTTATTTATTTATCTGTGATTGAATAATTAGAGCAATCTAGTTTTTTACATCAACAGATTGGCGCCGTCTGTGGGAAACGACTGTTATTATCGTTTCTCATAAAATCATTTATCACCAATGGCAGATAATCCAGAATCCAGTAATCGAAATGTTGGAAATACTGGAAATCTTCCAAATCCATCTGCATCCCCAGATCTGGCTGGAATTATGACGAATCTGGCTCAAGGACAAACCGCCATGCAAGAATCTGTTAGGCAACTCATTCAAACTCTTCAAGGCGGTGCACCTACCTATTCAGGGTATAGGAGTGATCGTGGGCAGTCACAATCCAGACGTACTGGGTCATATCGCAATGGGGAGTCTACTGATTCTACGTATTAACCTGGGCGAACATCATCGATACGGGCTACGGATACAGATCAACGTGTCACACTTTCTCCGGAGAGAACCAGCGCTTTGAAAAGATTAAGCAGGGAGTCTCCTTTCAGTCGGTTAGGACCAAGGATAAACATGAGTCCACCTAGAGCTCCATCGAGAAGTGTTCGACCACCATCACGTTTGAGAGAAGGATCAGCACAATCACGACCAGCTACTCGTCGAGATAAATCTCAGGAAGCTACGTCAGAGCAATCAGTTGCTCGGACTAAGCGGCCCGAGGAAGGGAATGAAGCATGGAAAGGTTCCATCCAACGGTTGGAGGATAGACTGGGAGAAATGGCTAAGGCGAGGAACCCCTTACAGAGAACTTTTGTTCAAGGAACACCTTTTGTGCAAGCCATTGTGGATTTCCCTACACCGTCAAAATTCAAAGCACCTGTAGTGACCCCCAAGTACGATGGAAAGACAGATCCCGTACTTCATATAGAACAATACCAAGCTGCTGCAGATATCTACGCTGTCCCCGATGAGATGAGGTGTAGAGCATTCTCGGGAACTCTTACCGGATCTGCACAGATATGGTACAATAATCTTCCTCGGGGTAAGATTTCAACTTTTGTTCAGTTAGCCGAGTTGTTTATTGGCAATTTTTGTTTTGGAGCAAAGCCGGTGAAGCGAGTAGCACACTTGCTAAGTGTTAGACAAAAATCAGGTGAAAGTACTAGAGATTACATAACTCGTTTCAATAACGAGAAGTTGGAAGTCATAGATTATGAAGAAAAGACAACAATCACTGCTCTGATGAGTGGTTTGCTGCCTAACAAGTTGTACTACACTTTGGCCAAAGATCCACCTAAAAATATGTCGGAGTTGATGGCAAAGGCGGCCAAAATCATGAATGCCGAGGAGGCTATGGCTGCGAAGAAGAATATGGATAAGGAAGTTAAAGTGGAGGTCGACAACTCTAAGAAGAAAGATCAGAAAGGTAATGGTGGTGACAAACATTCCAGGAATAACAAGATGAAGTTGGAAGTCCTAAAGAAGTATGATAATTATACTCCATTGAAAATGGGTATTAATCATGTTTTGGAAGAAATCAGGAATAACGAGGAAATCAAGTGGCCAGAGAAACTGAAGACAAATCCCGACCTGAGGAATAAGGCCAAATATTGCGAGTTTCACAAAGATCATGGCCATATGACCAAAAATTGTATAGCCCTTCAGAACGAGATTGAAACACTCATCCGAAGAGGAAAATTATCAAAGTATGTAGATCGCAGATGTGAAAGGAAGAATGATGATAGAACTAGAGAGAGATCTAGATCTCCTCGTCGTGTAGAGGAGAAAAAGAGGAGGGACCATGAAGAGGATCCAGATGATGACCCCTATCTTCCCAAGAAGCCAAGGAAACCTGAACGAGAGGTATTTTCCATACGTTTTGGGTCATTTGATTGTAATGTTATTACAGGAGGAGATGCAGGAGGAGGAGACCTTACTGCAGAAAGAAAAGCTTACCTCGGAGAGGCTCAAGCTTGTTCGTACATTCAGCGAATAAACCTGGCCGAGGATGATCGTCCGAGGAAGGTAAATAAAGAGAAGCTAGTGATTGGTTTTTCAAAAAACGACCTGGCAGGTGTTCTTTACCCTCATGATGATCCTTTGGTGATCAAAATGAGGATGAAGGATGTGGTCATTTCAAGGGTATTAGTAGACAATGGTAGCTCGGCAGACATCATGTACTATTCATGCTTTGATAGCTTGAATTTAAAATTATCTCAATTAGAACCTTATCACAGACCTCTTCTGGGTTTTGCTGGCGAGAAAGTTTTTCCACTTGGGACGATCAAGTTGGATATACTCATTGGAACTTGGCTTGCTTGTCGAACAGAAAGAATACGCTTTTTTGTGATGGATAAGAATGTGCAGTCCGCCTACAACATCATCATGGGAAGAGTTGGATTGAAGAAGTTCGAAGCAGTTCCATCTACAGTACATCAGTGTTTGAAATTCCCAACGAATTTTGGAGTAGGAATTATGAAAGGTGATCAAAAAGTAGCTCGGGAATGCTATTATTCGTCTGCCGAGCAAGAGGAACTTGAAGAGTCAAAGAAAAAGACTACTACTTACCAAGTGGAGGAAGGCACAGAAATTGAAACTCTTGACCCTAGGGATGAATCTCAACTCGTAAAAGGGCAGGTTGTGGAATCTACAGAAATTGTTATCCTGGACGACGAGCATCCTGAACGAGTAACTCAGATAGGATCGTCGTTGGATGTTTCAATAAAACAGGAGTTGATAACTTTCTTGAGAACAGGAAGAATACTTTTGCTTGGAGTCATGAAGACATGCCAGGAATAGATCCAAACTTCTTATGTCATGAACTCAATGTGAATAAGGAGATCAAGCCTGTGAAGCAAAGAAGAAGAGTGTTTAGTCCCGAGAAGAACCAGGCCATACAAGAGGAGGTCGAGAAACTCCAGAAAGCCCAATTCATTGAAGATGTGAAATATCCAGATTGGTTAGCAAATGTGGTGATGGTAAAGAAGAAGAACAACAAATGGAGAATGTGTGTTGATTTTACTGATCTCAACAAGGCATGTCCAAAAGATCATTTTCCATTGCCCAGAATTGATCAACTAGTGGATGCTACCTCGGGACACGAGCTACTCAGCTTCATGGATGCTTATTCTGGCTACAACCAGATCAAAATGAAACCTGAAGACAGGGAAAGTACTTCTTTTATTACCCCAAGGGGAACTTATTGTTATAATGTTATGCCTTTTGGTTTAAAAAATGCAGGTGCAACATATCAGCGGTTGATGAACAAGGTTTTTACCGAACAAATCAGCCGCAATATGGAGGTCTATGTCGACGACATGCTCACCAAAAGCAAGAGAGCTGCAGATCATTTGATTGACTTGAGTCAAACTTTTGATCAACTGGATAAATACCAGATGAAGCTTAACCCGACGAAGTGTACCTTTGGAGTACGAGAAGGAATGTTCCTCGGATACATCGTCAACCAACGAGGTATTGAGGCAAATCCAAAAAAGATCAAGGCTCTTTTAGGGCTGCGATCTCCGACGACGAGGAAAGAAGTGCAGAGTCTTACCGGACGGGTTGCAGCACTCAACAAATTTGTATCCCGAGCAACTGATAAATGCCTCCCATTCTTCAAAACACTGCGAAAAAGTTTTGAGTGGACTGATGAATGTGAGAAAGCCTTTCAAGATTTGAAGAAGTATTTGGGAGCCCCACCATTGTTGTCTAGGCCAATAACTGGAGAGAAGCTGTACTTGTATTTGGCAGTATCAGAAAATGCAGTTAGCTCGGCGTTGATCAGATTGGAGAATGGAGTCCAGAAGCCAATTTATTACACAAGCAAGGCCTTCCGAGGTGCGGAAATCAGATACCCAAAGCTGGAAAAATTGGCACTGGCATTAATTGAAGCAAGTAGAAGAATGAGGCCATACTTCCAGGCCCATACCATCATTGTGTATACCGACATGCCGTTAAGACAAGCCCTTCACAAGCCAGAAAAATCAGGAAGATTGATCTACTGGGCAATAGAGCTCGGTGAATATGATATTGTGTATGAACCCAGATCATCGTTGAAGGGGCAAGCCGTGGCAGATTTTATAGCAGAGTTCACATACCCGGATACCCCCGAGGAGCAAAAGGTGCTTGCTGACCTACCTGTGGACGATACAGGATCAACAGACACAGATCCAGACCAACCAAGGTTGGTAAAAGTACTTGTGGATGTAGAAAAATCATCATATTCAAACCCCGACCAACTCCGGTTGGTATAAGGGCGCGAACAAATGATCAACGAGGAACGAAGGATACCCGGGGATGATGAAAGAAAACAGATGATATTTCACCGAGGAACTCTAACAGATAAGAAATTTGAAGACGAGTTACATACATGGAGATTATATGTAGATGGATCATCTTGCACGGCTGGTTGTGGAGCATGGATTGTTTTAAACTCTCGAGATGATATTGACATGGAGTATGCCTTGAGATTCCAATTCAAAGCTTCCAATAATGAGGCTATGATTGCAGGTTTTCATTTGGCGAAAGTTATGGAGGCACGTCAAATAATTGTTTTCAGTGATTCTCAATTAATTGTGAATCAAATGATGGGAATATATGCAGTGAAGGGAGAGTTAATGGTGAAGTACCATGCAAAAGTGATGGAGTTATTGACAGAATTTGATGTTATTCAATTGGTGAGGATACCGAGAATGGAGAATGCTAGAGCAGACGCATTGGCCCGACTAGCGTCGGCTACGCGCACCGAGCTGCGAAGAACAATACCCATTGAAGTGTTAGAAAGTCGGAGCATAGAAGAAGATCTGACGGTGAAGATTATTACCCTTGATTTAGGACCATCTTGGATGGATCCTATCAGAGCATACATTGAAGAAGGAGAATTGCCGGAGGACAAACTAACTGCCAAGAAATTGAAGTATAAAGTTGCTCGGTATGTGTTAACTAATGGTGTTTTGTATAGACGAGGAATTATGGCAGGTTTGCAGAGATGTGTGCATCCATCAGAAGTCAAAGAATTGATTGAAGAAATTCATGAAGGATCTTGTGGAGCTCATGTAGCAGGTCGAACACTTTTGCAAAGGGTAATGACACAGGGATACTACTGGCCGACGATGAGGGCTGATTGTATAGCCTATGCTAAGAAGTGTGTCAAATGCCAACGTTTTTCCTCCATCCGAAGAACTCCACAGGCATTGTTGACACCCATAACATCACCTTGGCCATTTTCCATGTGGGGAATTGATCTTGTTGGACCACTGCCGACGACCCGAGGAAGGTTCAAGTATCTCGTCGTGGCAGTAGACTATTTTACTAAGTGGGTGGAAGCTGAACCACTAATTGATATGACGTACGAGAAGGTGTATCAGTTCATATGGAAGAATATCATTTGTCGATATGGTCTCCCCCACGCTTTCATCACAGACCATGGAACGCAATTTGATAATGAAGAATTTGCTGCCTATTGTCATCAGTCGAACGTCTTGAAGTTTCATTCAGCACCAGGCCATCCCCAAAGCAATGGACAGACTGAGGTGACGAACAGAACATTACTAAATGGGTTGAAGAAGAGGTTAAGTGAGGCTAAAGCAAATTGGATTAATGAGCTACAGTCAGTTTTGTGGGCTTACCGAACAACTCCCCGAGCAGCAACAGGAGAATCACCATATATGCTAGCATTTGGAAGTGAGGCTGTGATACCTGCCGAGTTGGGCCTACCAACACACAGGGTGTTAAATTTCAATTCTCCGATCAGTGATTTGATGAGAAGACTGGATTTGGATATGCTCGAAGAAGTCAGAGAAGAGGCAGCCATTAGGAATGCTGCTTATCAACAACGAACGGCTCTGTTTTACAACAAAAGGGTAAAGAAATGTGATCTAAAAGAGGGGGATTATGTGCTAAAGAAGGTCATTCAGAAGAAGAATAAACTGGAAGAAAACTGGCATGGACCTTACCGAGTTACAGAGGTTGTTCGACCAGGAACTTACAGAATAGCAACTCTAGAAGGAGAGGAATTTAAGAACGCATGGAATGCTGAACACCTGCGCAAGTATTATCAGTGATGTCAAATGTAAAGCATTTCTTTCATTATGAATAAAACGAGGATGTTTCGCCATTTTCTTTATGGTTGAAAGTTTTTCGGGGAATACTAGTGTAATACACTACACAACAAAAGTGCTATAAGTAGCCAACCTCCTTTGGTTAGGAGGACAGCTCTACGGAGCAAAAGTGCTATAAGTAGCTAACCTCCTTTGGTTAGGAGGACAGCTCTACGGAGCAAAAGTGCTATAAGTAGCCAACCTCCTTTGGTTAGGAGGACAGCTCTACGGAGCAAAAGTGCTATAAGTAGCGAACCTCCTTTGGTTTGGAGGACAACTCTACGGAGCAAAAGTGCTATAAGTAGCCAACCTCCTTTGGTTAGGAGGACAGCTCTACGGAGCAAAAGTGCTATAAGTAGCCAACCTCCTTTGATTAGGAATACAGCTCTAAGGAGCCAAAAATATTCCTTTGGTTAAAAGGTGTACACCAGCTACACCAGCGTGATCAATTACGGTTGGTAAGATAAAAATATACTCTCATATTACAACTTATGTTGGTCGGGAGGTAATATTTTTACAAAGAGTTCTTTGAAGAACAAAATATTCAAAAAATACACCAAGTATAGTTGGTCGGGGATAAAAACCCAATAACTGTAGTTGGTCGGCGAGGATAAATTATTGATCTTAGTTGGTCGGACGCATTTTTATAATTGAACCAAGTATAGCTGGCCGGGGATAAAAACCCATCAACTGTAATTGGTCGACAAACATTATTCACCCACCTTGGTTGGTTGGAAACAGTTTGAACATTTTTACTCATTACTTTATTATTAAGTGATCGAGAAACATTACTAATACTTGTAACTTTTTATTAAGTTGCTTAATGAACAATATTATTGTTATCTTTTTAACAGATACATATGTGCAAATATAAAGGTGTGTGATAAACACAAGACAATAGCAAAATTGGCAAATAGAAAATGAAATTCTTTCATTAAATTTAAGATTACAGGATACAAGAATGTACTAAATTGTTACATGGATATTACTATTCTATTGGTTTCTTGCCCTGTGCTTTAGAAACAGGTTCCTCGCCGGCAGGAGGGTCTTCTAGGCAAAGGGGAGAATTTATGAAATTAACATCTCTGAGCATTCTGACGTTCATAACAGAAGGTGTATCCAAGAGATGCTCAGGACGAGATAATTCAACTTGGGAATGAAGGCTATAATCACCAAGGTATTTTGAAATTAGGCTGCGAGGAATGGAATGAGCTGGGATCCATGCCATGTCCAATTTGAAAGGTGGTACAGGCAGGTCTAATAATGATGGAGCATGATAGTCCCATAAAAAATGCCCTTGCTCCAATTTTAACACACCCAGTGCATTCAACCATCCTTGCTTATAACCTTTGTTGTTGGCATGTTCAATACGAGCATCCAGGTGAACAAGGGCTTCATTGTATCCTGCCATCCAGAATTCCCTTGGCTGTTTATGGAATTGGAAGGTTAATCTATCCAATTGTTCATGAAGGCTTTTGGCAAAAAGATCCTTATTATGCAAGGCAGATTTCGTCGATGTAAGCTGATCTTCCAGAGACAGATTTTTATTGGACATTTCGGTCAGAGCACGGTCTTTTACTTTCAACTGGAATGCTTGAGTTTCCAGAGTAGACTGAGTGCGAGCCTCTTCAACATTTTGGCTGAGGACTCTTCCTTGCCCCCGAGAACCTCTTCCTCGTCCCCGAGCAGTTCCAGAAATGGCAGATCTTCTTAAGTCCTCCAGCTCTTGCCTTAGTTTGGCGTTTTCGACCTCTAAGAACGAGAAGCCTTCATCAGTAATTGGTATTAATGCAGTAGAAGATGAAGCAGCAGATTCATATTGAGCCAATTTTTTCTGCAAATTATTATTTTCTTGTTCCAGGATCTCGGCAATTTGTCTGCAGGCTTCAACTTCACCTTTTAGGGTCCTTTCTCTAATATCATATGCAGCAATGATCTTCTTATGGCCTGTTTCATAAGAAAGTTGTTGGTATCTATTTTCATAATCTTTGTGTAACAAAGCCATTGATTCATTGTGCTGACCTTGGAGATCCTCTATGGAACCATGAAGTTCCTCGATCAGTTCGTAATACGCCACATTATTGGCCACAGATCTATCAAGCAAATCCTTCAGATACCGGTAAGCCTCAACTGCTTGTTCTGAAGCACCGTGACCAAGGATGTCGACAATTTCTGATGTACTAAGGATTGTATGACCATCCTTATAGTATTGGTGACATTGCTGCATCAGCTCGGTATCATGTGAAGAGATCAATTCCATTCTAGCAACAAACTAAAGACGAGAAAAATACAACAATCAGCAAATATAAATCATCAACAACAGAGATGAGCAAAGATATATTTTATTAGATCATCAAAAAGTTACATTGTTCGATTACAAGGAAATATAGAAATGATACCGAACAACTTCACACCTTTTCCTTGTCCCCCAAGACTTTCTCGGGAGGCTGGGACGAGGAGCTCGGTTGCTCGGTGGTAACAACAGCTTGATCGGTAGGAATCTTCTCGGGAGGAGGAGGCATGGAAGAAACGTCCTCGGTGGAAGAGGGTTGAGAGGCAGAAACTTGATCACCCATAGCCATAGAAGACTCATCTGAGGCAGGCTCATCTTCTTCTTCTTCCACAATTGGTGGAGGAGGACCAGGGAGATGTTGTTGGAATAGATCAAAATCGTCTTGGACCTTTAGCTCTTGCAGAGCAGCTACCCAGCCTTCATGGAAGTATTTCGACTTCCCATATTGGACTTGGGATGTCATTGCAGCTATCCCTCTCTCCCATCCTTTCTCCCAACCAGCACTGAAATGTTTCTTGATTGCGACCTTTCTCCTCAATCTCTCCGAGGAGAGTTTCACCTCCAATTCCTCTTTCTTGACCTTGATATCTCGCAGAGTAGATAATTCTTCCTCTGCCTTCTTCAACTTATCATCAGAGTCCTGATGTTTAACCTCCAAAACTTTACTTTCTCCTCCAAATTCTTGGAGGTTTCAGCCATCTTCATCTTATCAGCCTCAGCCACAGCCAGCTTTTTCTCCCAAACAGTTTTCTCCTCGATGTACTGTTGGCGAGATTCCTTCACAGATTGGGCTAAACCCAACAAAGCATCGTCAACATCGGACGAGGAACTGGAAGCTTTAATAACTTGATCTTTCTTCACGATGGTATTGAAGCAGTTCACCAGCTGAAAGATAAGAAAAACAATAAAGTCAACACAAATACAAAAAAAAAAAAAAAAAGAAAGAAAGACCAAAGGTATGAGAAATTTACTGAAGAAAGATGACGAGCAGCTAGGGATGTCAGTGTATTCCTAGGAATTTTTTCATCAACACCGAGAACCTCGGGTATAACTGAGCTCATTGAAGAACTCGGAAGAATGATGTTTGAAACACTACTACCACCAGCAGGTAGAGAAGATGCAGTTCCAGCAAGATTAACTGAGGATGATTTCCTCAATCTCTTCAAAGGAGGGTCAGCAGCATCAACCAAGGAAGAAGTCTTGGTCGGGGAGATTGTAATTACATCTGCAGGAGCATTTTTCTTGCTCGGGGCCACTGGGGGCTTCTCGACAGCTTTGGAGGACCCAGCATCTACTTTTTTAGTCCCTTCTGGGACATCAGTTTTGCCTTTCTTGGCTTCAACAGCAGAAGAAATTTCATCAAATAGAGCAGGAGGAGCTCTTTTCTTGCCCATTCTTTGAGATAAAGGGATATGAGAATCTGAAGATGAACCTTCTGGAGTTGAAGCTGGTTCAACAGGGCGAGCAGTATAAGAGGTTGTGTAACTCCTATACTGTAGCAAATATGACGCAGACCTAATATGCTCGTCAGCAATCGTCTTATGTAGACCCCAGATAAGTTTCAGATGTTTAATATTCACTTCTGATTCCTTTGGAGTTTTTCTTTTGCTATCAACTGCAAATAGATACATAATGAAATATCGGTCATACATTTTATCAAACATGATGAAAGCATAATTTTATAAGTAAAATAAAATGAAAAATAAACCTATCCCATTGCCATATGGGGGGCATCTGGGACCGTTGTACGCTTCATCCCCAGCTAAAGGCGCATGTTGCCAATTTTTTATGATCAACCCATGCTCAAAATAATCTCTATTTGAGTCAGAGAGATTAACTACAAGAGCCCTATTCAGATACCTAGTTTTTAAATAATAAATATTATCTAGAATAGCCCATTTATAACAAAACATAATTTCAGGGATCCCAATACGAGTCCCATGAGTTAGGTTTAATTTGTGCACCCCATTAATTATTCTCCATGAATTGGGGGCTATTTTTGAAGGAACAAGATCAAAATATTGACAAAACTCAAGACATAATGGGTTTGGTGGAAAGGAAAAACCACATTCAGCAACAAAAAGACTGGGGAACCAATGTCCCTCAGCCAATCGAAAGTAATCTAAAGGCTCATAAAGAACCTCTAGAGTTACCCACGAAGGAATGGAAAAATCAGAACGGAATTTCTCAACAGACTCCACAATATAAACCATATTGAATAAAAGAGATACAGAAGAAAGGAAGAATATCTTACAGAAAGAAAGGAGGTATGTTGGCAACGAACGGAAACAAGGATGAACGCACAAGAGAGAAGAAGAGAATAGAAAGCTTGAATGCAGAAAATGGAAAACGTAGACGACGGTATGGTTACCAAAGAAGTTTAAATACTTTGCATTGGGAAGCGGCTAAAGAAATGATTACCAAAAAGAAACTACTGAACTTCCGGCGGCTAAAAGGACAAAAATTGCACGAAGATCGAAGCGCTTATAAAAAAGGCGGAAAACAACGGAATAAGAAGGAAATTTGAATACAATGTTCCTGAAACCCAGGAAGGTCATTTAATATTGCCATATACCGAGAAAGAATGTTACATACTCCTTAAAATTCGAAATATGAAACATTGGGGGCTTCTGTTGATACCAAAATTAATATGCTGATGTGGACGAATAATACGAAGACATGTGTCAATCTACGTGGCACAATAGCAGCGAGGAAGATCATTTCCCGACCAACCATACTTCTTTCCGAGCAACGAGAATACACCGAGGAACTCTATCACATCGAGGAACTCTATCGCACTGAGGAACTCTAATGTTCCGAGGAACTTCTGATCAGCGAACAGCTATGGCGGTCCGAGCTGCATCTCGGTCGTATCATTAATTGCCAGATAATCAACAGTTCAGATATTCATTGAATGCTTATATTCTTGGCACGCACTCTGCATTAAATGTATTACCCTTTCATATGTATATCATTTAATGTATCGAACCTTTCATGTACAGCCTCAAGGCTATAAATACCTTGTATCATCCTCATTGAAAGGGGACCGGAATTTCTTGAAAGAACTGGTAATCAAGAATTCCACAAACACTCAGCAATAACATAACAGTGGACGTAGGCTTTATTCCTAGCCGAACCACTTTAAAAATCTTTGTCTTATTTATTTATCTGTGATTGAATAATTAGAGCAATCTAGTTTTTTACATCAACAGGTGGCATTGTATGAAATTGGTTGCTTTCCCTCCCTCCTTAGTTTAGTAGGACACTCTCTTGCCCTATGGCCATAACCATAAGCCCAAATTTTTTTATGAAAAGTTCTGAAATGATTTTCTTAGGAAAATAAACAATCGTTGTGATAAAAGATTATAAAAAAAGAACACCCAAATACATTTCCAAGTTCCTATATATATTAATGCATTCATACCTTTGGAGACCTTGGAAAATGTGACAATGTTGATGACGAGAAACAAGGCACTTGAAATCGGCAAAGATATCTTCAATTTTGCTTGGCCGCATCGTCTTTAACTCTTTAAACGTCATAGGCTTGAGGTACAACCAACATATATCCTATGACTCAAATAGTTTTATATGGAATTAAGGTAACACTGCAAATTGACTCAATTGGAAATTTTCCCTTACAAATCTCCTCCTTTGGCTATTCCGGGACAAAACTAAACCAAAAATCCTATGGGCCGTCAAGCATGCCTAGATACATTCCCACCACTGGTGAAGAAATTAAAATGATAACTTTTGGAATAAACCTATTGGGTAAGGACATCAAAATTTTCTTTACTACACGATTGTTGGGTATCTTTTCTCCCAAGTTAAATGATGAATTAACAATGTCGAAAAATCTAGCATATAATTCATCAAAAGTCTCACTTTCAAGCATTTTAATGGTTTTGGAATTGAGTGGTGAGGTTTTGGAGTTTTGAAGCCTTAACGACACTTGGTCCTAGGAAGTCCAATGGTGGAGTCACCTAAATTCCCAAATCCCAAAAGTGTCACGCTTCACTAGTTTGGGTTAGGAAATCCAATTTAGTGGCTTTACAAGATAGGATTTTTTTATTCTCATTTGCTTGCACGTGATACCTCCCTTACTAAATCTAAAGGTTGAATGTGTTAGATTTGTTTACATACACTAGCTTATGTGCATCATGATATATTCTTTCTAGTTTTATGTTTGTTTGTCATTGTTCTAGTCTTTGCTTCATTATAAAAATTATGGACTTGTAGGAAGGGTCGCCCGAGGTTTTTCCCATTCGTTATCTTATTTGAACAATTTCATTCGAACGACATTGGAAAGTCGTTCGAATGACACTTTGTCAGTTTTGACAGCTTGTAAGTCACCTACGAGCTCTTCAAGTTTTGTAGAGGCTAAAGTGGGTAAAGAATTTAAAATGGTCACTTTTGGAATAAACCTATCGGGTAAAGACCTCAAAATTTTCTTTACTGCACGGTTGTCGATTATCTTTTCTCCCATGTTAAACGATGAATTTATAATGTCGAAAACTCTAGCATACAATTCATCAAAACTCTCACTTTAAAGCATTTTAATGGTTTCGAATTGAGTGGTGAGGTTTTGGAGTTTTGAATCCTTAACGACACTTGTTCCCTCATGGGTAAGTTAGAGTATATCCCAAGCCTCCTTAGACGTTTCACACGTCATAATTTGGCAAAACTCATCGGGTGTTACCGCACTAAAGTGGGCATCAAACCACGGGAATTAAAATTTTCTAATTTAAGTTCTTTCTCACTCCATCTCTCTACGAGCTTAGGTATACGCTCATTTTTAACTAGACACATAGGTGGATACCACCCGCTAACTACCTATTGCTAAACCCTCTCATCTAGGCATTTAAGATCCGATTTCATTCGCGCTTTCTAATATGCGTAATTAAGCCTATGACGTTTGAAGAGTTGAAGATGATTCGGCCAAGAAAAATTGAAGATATCTTTGCCAGTTTGAAGTGCCTTGTTTCTCATCATCAACATTGTCACATTTTTCAAGGTCTCCAAAGGCATGAATGCATTAATATATGTAGGACTTGAAAATGTATTTGGGTGTTCTTTTTTTATAATCTTTTATCACAACGACTGTTTATTTTTCCAAGAAATTCATTTCAGAACTTTTCATAAAAGTTTTTGGGCTTTAAAAGAATTTTAAGATTTTCTAAAAAGTCGTTCGAACGAACCTGGAATCTTGTTTGAACGAAATTCCCAAGTCATTCGAACTAACTACTAACTAGAATGTGCTCTTTTTACCTGTTTTATCATTAGAAGTTTAGTTCGAACGAAAATTCAAACGAAAAGTTTTTTGAAATCTCATTGGTTATTCCGTTCGTTATCTCATTCGAACAGTGTCGTTCGAACGACATTGGAAAGCCGTTCGAACGACCCTGTGTCCGTTTTGACAGTTTTTGCGTAAAAAACTTCCCCACTATCCCACTAACTTTTTACCGGATTAAATAACTGCGGGAACAACTTTTTAGAAAAGCCTTTTTTCTTCCTTTGAGATCTTTTGAGAGGGAAAATACTTTCAACAAAAATTCCCATTTGAGTGTTAAGTTTTCATGAATTAACTTCTTCCAAGAACACATGTTTACACCCATTGAATTGGATTGAATTTTGTTTAAGTGACAATTAAAATGTTTGTGCAGTTTAATTTCACTTTAAGTTTAATTTAATTTTTCATGTGTTTGATTGTGCTTTTAAAGTAAAGAAAATTAAATAATTTTTAAAAAAATTAAAATTTGGTATATCATTAAGCCATCTCGTATTTTTTAGTTTAAAATTTGGGGGAATTCCCTCCAACTTCAACTCTTCATCTCAAACGAGATCGAATGAATCTTTAAAGGGCACTAAAAACCCTTTCTGACGATCCATCCCATGCGCAAATCAGCCTTACGGTACGGATGAACAACCCGTTTTACTCTGAAAGGTCACCGGGTGATTTTAGTCCCCATTTGACCAACGTCAACTCTCTGTACTGAGCGAAGATCTTTGGAACGGCGAAGTTCCTCACATAGACTTTATACGGGTCCGCTATATGTGTGATTCTGACTTCGATTTGAACGAACGATCCATTACCGTCCGACGATCTCTCGTCCAAAGGACCGACAAGCATTTTTTAGCTTCGTTTGACCCAAAGTCAATGCCCAGACCTAAGAGTAACCCAAAGGACACTTGAAGGTCTCTGAATTAATTTTCTAATGGTATGCCCCGTGCATGATTTGGATTTACGGATTGCGTTCTACAATCATTTTTTCAAAAAAATTTGCACGGAACTCCTGATTGACAGGTCCATTTCCCTGCCTATCGGTAGTGTGTCTAGGGTCACCTATCGATAGGAAAGACAAAAACAATGCCGATCGGAATCCCCCTACCCTATATAAGGAGGATATGAGCTCACTTCCAACACACCTCAAATCCATCAATATTTGTGATCTCATCAACATTCTTCTACAATTAGCAAAGTTTTCTTGTGTGAAATTCCTTTCCATCTTTCATTCCCATCATTTTCATACCCAATTTAGCAAAAATCTCCTTCTCTCTTATCCAACATTCATCCCAACTTTTAAGGGAGTTCATCAGGGATCAATATCAAGCCTCAAGTCTCTAAAGAAGGTCCAAACATCCTTTTCTCTCTAAATTTCTATATTTCGCATTAGTTATATAAATTCTCAATTTAACTTTTACTCTAGATCATACACATTAAACATCTCATCATTTATTAGTTATATTTCACATACTTTATTTTCTATAAAAAAAACAAAGAAAAAGAGGGTTACACCTATAAATTCTAACGGGATTATTCATCACATTTTCTTAAAACTAAAAATATATTTTCTACACACACACATATAATAAAATCCCGTTTGAGTTTATGGGATAAACCACACCTTTTTTTTCCGCATGCGAACTACATGGACTTTTATCCCTTTATAGTCTACGTAAGCATTTCGGGCTAAAATCCTAGATTCGAGTCCAATTTTCCCATTTTTCATTTTTTTTCTTTCCCTTTTTTCATCCATACTTTCTCATATATATCATACTTGTGATTCGAATACTTATTTGTTTTATCTAACATATATTATCGTTTCATCATAACGATCAATATCTTGACAAACACACACATTCTATTTTCTAATTATTACTTTGGGAACATTCCTATGGATAGCCTCACTCCATCCTTTCCATGATACGAGTTAAGAAATTCTTATCTCTATTTATGTATACAGATGCACACACTCCATGGAGAAGTTAAGGAAAAAAGTAACATAAGCCCATGAGAGACCGAAAGGGCGGGATGTGTGCCTAACACCTTCTCATTCCATAACTTAGCATCCAAACCTCTGAACTATTGGTTTCGTAAGCATTAGTTTGTCTAGGATGCCGCCATTTCGAGGAGGTGACATGTTCTTTTGCCTGTTTTCTGCAAAATAGACTGTATCTCCCACATCGACGACGATTGAAATGCACCTACAAAAGGGCATGATACATTCTCTCCCTCTTCGAGTGCACGCGTGCAAGCATCGGAACCCCGAAACGGGAGGCTTCCAAGGAGTGATGGCCACAACCATGTTTGACTCCTTGCCTCCTTTATTGCACACGTGCATGAACTTATTTGAAGAGTGCACTTACTTATCACTTATCGAGTAAGATGTTCTCATCTCAATTTTTCTTTATAGCGAACCAAATGTACAAAGAGATAAAGTTGTGCATGTAAGAAGCATTCCCCGGATTTACGTTATTTTTCAAGAAAAAATGTGTTATATGTTCAGCAATGGAAAGGCGCTACGAAAGATAAAAAAAATATTATTTTCGTTAAAATTCAACATTTGCATAAAAGAGCCTAAAAAGATTAGAGACGCATAGAAATAGAAGTGCTAGGCCAATTTTTTATTCATTCATGCTTCCCTACCTATGATAATTAATTTCTTCAAAAATCATTGAGAGTTTATCATTGTATATGTGAGAATTTAAGGGCGTTAAATTCGAAGAACAATGGGTTTTGCACAACTAAAATTTCTCAAAACATATTATATATTTTGGCATCATTGGTGTGATAATCATTTATATATATGACATATTGATTAAGTTTAGTCAATTTCACTCATTTTCACTAATTTTACAGCTAAGGTAGACTTTGAGCTCTTTTTGTAAAAAGTGTCTCAAAACTTCGCGCACACATATTATGACTGTCTATATTGATTTACCTGTAGAAAATGTTCATACCCTAACATTCGGCATTCATGATTCGAATATTTTAGTGTTATTCTATGGCGTGTTGTATTTGTCAATTTTATATTTTATCTATAAAAGAAAAAGGAAAATTTTCAAAAATATTTCATTGATACATTGCCTTTTAAGATTATCATCACCTAAGATTCATTGATTATACTTAGGTTGATATTTTACTTCTTCGTGTGATGTTATATTTCATGCCTAGTTTTGACTCCTTTGTCTATTACGGACAAAAAGGGAAGAATAAATTGAGGGGGATTTTTTATTTTATGTTTATAATTCAATGCATCACGGCATTTTCTTTGTCTCATGTGTGTAGAACATTCCTCATGGATGATGATCATTGGGCCCGACACAGGATGAAGACAAAGATAGCCAAAAGAATGATCCCGTTTCATTTAGACGACTTGCACAAATTCTACGTTCCATTTATTTTGTAATTTGGAAAGGTAATTATTTTATTATGTCATTAGGATTCAATTTGGATTAGGTTTGTGATTTGTACCGGAATAGACAAAGAGGGGATTTGTAAGAGCAAAATTAATTATTGCTAGGATTTTTATTTTATTTGGTTCGGCATATCCCGTTATATAAACATGGCACCGACACAACTTCTCGATACTCAAAGACTTTTTGTAGACCAAAAAGATTGGAAGATTTGTTCGTCTGAACAATCATGGTAGAATATTGTGATCGTACGTAATAAAATGTTTTTGAGTATTTTCAGGGGTTTAATTATTCTTATGAGGCTATTTTCATGTAAAGGAACTTAAATTTTTTATAAGAAAAATGCCAGAAAAATGACATCTTGTTTGAACGAGTTTGGTGGTCGTTCGAATGAGATACAAACGAGGCATTTTTCATGGTTCTCTAGAATTTCATTTGAAGTCATTCTAACAAGGTACAGGGTGTTCGTTCGTTCGACATCCCATTTCGTTCTAATGACTGGGCGAGTTTTTATTTTTTAAAGATTATTTCTCCCAAGTTTTTTATGTTTATCCTTTTTATCCAAAATTCCTATAAAAGGCCGAACGGGATCAGATACTTTAAGAACTCTTTCCAAAAAGAAAAATACCTTTTTTTATTTCTCCTTTTGTGATAAAAAAATCTCCAATCATATTCCAAATGCCCCATAATTATTCAAGATCTCTTTACCACATCAAAAGAAGGATTCTTTCTGAAATACTATTATAGAGACTTTCTCTATTGCTGATTTGTGAAACAAGGTTTCATGGCTGAAAAAGAAAACGAGGCTAATCAGTGGATACCGAGGGTAGATCGTTACCAGTGCATGGTTCTAGAGGTGAGTCATATTTGTTGAAGTTTTAAAGACTATGCACATATAACTTAGTGTAGCTAAGTGTTTTGTAAGTTGATTATATTCAAAACTCTCAATGGTGCTGAATTAAAAATATTTTGCCCTTTGATAAGCACTCAAAAGTGTCTATTTTATACCCCGAATAGATGCATTTTCGTCACTCGTTTTAATTAAAATTGGCCTTATGTCGTATTTTATTATTTTTCAGGCAATTGGCAGTCGTAACGTCAAATAATGCTAAATCAAGTCAATTGCTACTCAATAGAGGTCAAAAGCGATAAATAAAGAATTTTAAAGCGGCCGTGAAGTCAGAAGTCCCATTGAACTTGCCCCGACGGGTTTCGATATCCCAAACCCTATCCCCAGACCAAACCTAAGCCTACACCGAGACCATACCATTCCCCAAGCTTGTGTGTGTTTAGTTTGTGTTTTTTAGATTTTTATTTCGAGTCGTTTTATTTTTAGGATTTATTTTAGATTTATTTAGAATTTTCTAGCATTTATATTCTATTCTTACATCTCTTTATTCTAATTTTTATTTTATTAGTTTTATTTTATTATTTTTCTTGGGATTAGTTTTTAGGAATTTATGTTTATAAGATTTTATTTTTCTTTAGTTTTTAGTTTTAATTTATTTAGTTAGGATTTTTAGTTTTTTAGTTTTTATAGAGTTTTATATCTTTTTATTTTTTTTATTTTTTTAGTCTCTTAGTAATAGATCAGAGTACATTAAACACACACAACACACTCACATACACCTAAAACAACCCTCACCCTTACCATTTCACCCTACACCCTCACACACTTTAAAACCCCCCCACTCCATCTTCTTCACAAACTCAATCTCTTTTCTCTCCTTCTTTACCCACCAACCAAATATGCACCATTAAACCATTTACCCAAAACAAAACTCAACCCATACTACCTGCCGAGCCATGACCCGAGACCAATAAACCCCCATATCGAAACCAACTGCCCAAACAGTGAGCTACCCATAGCCCGCGACCCATCACCAAACCACGAACCCGGATCCTCATACCCGGAAACCCATTTCATAACCAATTCACCCCTTACCAAATCTCGTCGAACACACCTCCATGCCACAATCCAACAAAATCGGAATCAATCCCAATCCAAAAGTAAATCCCATCAAAATCTCTAAACAAAAACATCAACTACGGGGGTTATAAAAAGGGAGCATCAATTCATCAAAAGAGGACTCTCATATCTACGCACACAGAAAAAAAATGAGAGACAGAAAAAAAAAAAAGACTGCAGAGGGTAGAAAAAGAGTCAGAAAAAAATATAGTTTAGGTTGAGAAAAAAATGGTAGGTTCGGTTTTTGCTTTTAGTTTTGTAATCCAGTCGAGTTTTTCTGACAACTTTGGGATGTGTGTTCATACACCGTTGACACAGGGAATTATTGCGTATTGTATTTCTTTCTATTTATCTTTAATTTCTTGTTTGTTAATTGTGTTTGTGATAAAATTCTAATTATGTCTGGCTAAACACCCCAATCAAGGAGTGGGATGAAATGCGTAGGTTAATTAATTTAATGAATTAATTGTTCATTTATTTGTTTTAGGCTAATAAAATTGGGGATAATCACTAAATTAATTTATGTAATGAGAGTTAATAAATTAATTTTGAAAATTGATATTTTATTTAGGATTTGACTTAGAGATAGGTCCTATTCTTAAATTCAAGTATTAATTCTTGTCTGCAATTCAAAGATCCGAACAAATTTTTATGAATTGATCTTAGCAGATAATTTGTAAAAACAAGTATGAATCATAATTTTTTATGTAGTGACAATTTCTGATTTAATTAGTGAAAAGGATAAAATTGATTTTAGGATTGTAACGAGAGTTAAGTTTTAAATTCAATATTATTTCAAACTACTCAATTGAATAATTAGGATATTAACTTAAATTGACTACGCAGTGTAATCCCACCTCTTGCTTCTTCTCATAAATTCTAAACTAGATTACCTTTTTAAGTTTTCGTAGTCGTTTTAATTGCAAAAATTTTTGTTTCCTCCTTTGAAAATTGTTTTTAAATATAGAAAAAAATAGAAAAGAAAACATTTATAACACAAAAATATTTTAATAAAAAATTGGATTGCAAGTTTTCATGATAACCGTTTCAACGCTAGAAATTGGATTGATACCCGAATTTACCACGATACTGAATTTTTAACAAGTTTTGTAGGTGATTTCAAAGGAATTTTGATACTCGAAGTTTGTTCGCAACGACATTTCAAATTCATATCCAAGGAAGACACAAATTTAGAGTTATCACCCTTCTTAGGGATTTTTCCTCATCTCGTGTTTATTTGCATTCTTGGTTTGGAAATAAAAATTGAAAATCATCTCGTATGAACACCATAATTAATTGAAGAATTTTTTTTTATTATCAATTGAATTGTGTGTGTATCATTTAATTATATAAATTCGTCCATTAGATCACAGGCAATCTCAGGTACCATAGTTCGCAATAATGCTTGGTTTGTCGCTCAAGGCTACACAGGGATTGAGAGTGTAGACTTTGACAACACATTCGTTATTATTGCAAGGCTTGAGTCCATCCACTTACTACTCGCCATAGCATGTCATATGCGCTTCAAGTTATATGAGATGGATGTCAAGAGTACCTTTTTTAATTTCATTCTATAGGAGGAAGTTTACGTGGAAAAATTAAAAGGGTTTGAAGACCCTAAGCACCCGAGATAAATCTATTATCTTAAAAATTCCTTGTATGGTTTGAAGCAAGCACCTCACACTTGGTATGAGAGTCTCAGCTCTTATCTCTTAGATCATGGCTTCAAGATAGGGGGAATGGATAGGACATTATTTGTGAGGAGAGATAGTGATGTTACTTTAGTTCCCAAGTCTATGTGGACAACATAGTATTTGGATCGACGTGCCCCCGCTATGCTCACACTTTTGAGGAGGAGATGAAGAGAAAGTCTAAGATGGGCATGGCTGGTGAGATTGCATTCTTCCTAGGTCTCTAGGTTTGGACCTTAAGTGGAAGCGACAAATTCTGAGGGTCGAGGTCAATTCTGAGGACCTTAAATAGGAAGGGAGCAATTCTAAGTGTCGAGGACCTTAAGTGTAAGTGAGTGTAATACCCCTTATTTGTATGGTATTTAATTATGGGATTAATTAAATTAAATTGGGATAAATTAATTTAATATTAAGTCAGATTTTAAAATAAATATTTAGTAGCGTGACCAAAATTAGTAATTATTGGTAAGAATTGTGTTGAATATTACTAGATGATTAAAGTAATATATTATATTGAATTTATTAAAATTGTTGTGAGTGAATAATACGACAATCATAGAAATTAAGTCGGGATGCGCATGTGTCGTGTCGGGACTACATTAATGGAATAAAAAATAGTTTAATTATAAGTCCCCCATATGATCATTTCAAGTGTGCCAATGTGTCCGAAAGGTTAGAGATAGTCAGAAAAGTGTACCTGAGAGTTTAGTTTGGGTCTCGGGACGTTTTTAAGCCTAACCGAAAACCCGAGAGGGCATTTTGGTAAATTCTAATTTTAGGCCTTAATTATGGACGAAAATTGAAGGATGATATCAGATGAAAGTAGGAGTCCTAGAGGGTTAGAAACCTTGGAGTTTCATAGAGGCTAAGGAAAAGAGAAGGCTTCCTAGGAGGAGAGCCACCATCCCTACACCACTGTCACCAATTCCACCACCAACATGTAGATCGGAAGAAGGGAATTGTTCCTATACCATTCTAATTCGTCGGATCAGACCTTTGATTTCCAGGCAAGTATCTAACTTGCTGTTCTTTAGTTGATGACACATCCATGCTGTAGGAATTAATTCTCTCATGTCTTCTTGAAAATAAAATGTTGTTTGGGAGATTTTTATTTCAAATCTGGAGTGGAAACCATGTTAAGATGGATATCTGTCACATGTAATATATTATCCATGAAATTGAGGCCCAGTAGAGATATAAACATGGGAATTTAAATCAATTATTGAGAAAATTGGATGAACTAGGGTTAGATGATAATTTCTTGAATTAATCACCTTTGATGAGGATTCTTGGTGAATTTGCGAATGTTTTACATTAAAAATCTTCTATATTGGCTTATATAACGTTCATGATGTTTGGTTGGGAGTTTGGGACAAATTAATAGAGGTTTTGAGGATGTATGTTGAGAAAACCCGTAGGTTTGATTCGCAGAAATTTGTGCAATAACTGATTGGTCGATCGATCGACTCAAGACTGCTTGATCGATCGATCGACTCAAGAAATCTGGGCAATAACTGCTAGTCGTTGATATACACGAGCATGCCGCCATTATCGGCATAGTGCTTATAGAGCCATAATAGACTGTTTTAGTATGAATGTGATATTTTTGTTATTCCGAGCCAGGAGATATTTCTGGTGGTGATGCCTCATCCTGAGGGAGGATCATCTGTCCATTTATATTACATCAAGGAGGAGACCTCAAAGGAGGTGGTGTTTTCCATTGATCTGAATCCTGTAATTCGTGAGTTTCTGAAGTGATCCAAGATATACCAGGGTTACTATTCGAGAGATAGGTTCCGTTGTAGATTTGATGTCGGGCACTCGGCCGATAGCCCGAGAACCATACCGTATGGCTCTAGCTAAGATGAAAGAGTTAAAGGATTAGATTGAGCCGTTGTTGGGACATGATTTTTTTTGTAGGAGTACCTCGCCTTAGGGAGAAGGAGGTGCCAAAACTGCTTTCTTGACACGGTATGAACCTGTACATGATGTTTTGTTCTGGCGAAGCCTCACCTACGAAAGGGTAGGGTTCGCATTTATATCATATATTAGAGAGAATTTGAAGGGTATAGTGGTATCAAAATTCTTAATCCCAGGGTGTGTAGGGACTTGATTGTCATGATTCAATGTGTATTGGGTTTACTGTTGAGCGAAAAAATTTAACTCATTATTATGTTTAGTGCTCAAGGCTTGGTAAGAGGAAGAGCGCATTGTATATATATCCTTTAGAGACTTGGGAGTTAAGATTTATATTCATATGTTTGGGGACGGGATTTCGAGAGTCCTGATTATATATGTATGAGGTTTATGGAATGTGATTACCACCAATGCTGAGCGATAGTGCAATTGGCAAAAAGTTCTTTGTTAAAGTGAAATTGCGGGAGGAGATGTATCTTTTATGTTAAGAGACGAGAATATATGGGTACATGGTATATATGGAGGGCCTAATGAATTTCGATAACCGACAATGCTAGGTATTAGTGTATCGGGGTGGTTCCTTGTTTCGATTTTTCTTTGCGAGGCATCCCACGCACGAAGCTTAGCATAAGGTTGGAAGTAGGGAGATGTTTGGTCATTAGTTCATGAGTCTGGTACCTCTATCGTTATAGGAGCAGGTAGTTATAACTGTAAGTTGGAAGTTAAATTAGGATTTAATGCCAGTAGAGTCGGTTGTGTGGTAAAGAAGCATTGGAAATTTTATTTTATCACCACGAGTTGAAGGGTGGAACGATCTTAAGGAGGAATTAAAATTTCGATTTCCAAGGTGATTGGGAATACCCAAGTGATATAGCCACGTTGTGAATACAGGGGAAATAAGGAATTGAGTGTTATGTGTGAAGCGTATGTGATGTTTATGCCAATATACACGTTTTATAGGGTGTGGGGACATCCTGGTTAGCTGATGTCAGAATCGTCCGGGTTAAATGGACATGGTAATAGAGGTATGAAATATAGGTATGTGGGACTAATATAACGAAGTGGAAGTGGTAGAGTGGATTAAGCGTCGTGTGAAGGACGATAATCCATATATATATGTGTGCAATCAGAATAACACACCTGAAATTGGTTGAAAGGCTGTGGGAAGCCATTTAAAAAGGGGTATTCCTTGAGAAGAGTAAAACTTAACTATTATGGGAAAACACTTGGAGCGGAGTTTTACTTGGTCAAATATTAAGGGTGACTTGCGTATAGATAGAATGATGATTTCAGTAAAGTATATAAAGTCCAGAAGTGCACATCATGGCAAAAAGTATATGGGTCGGAACTGAGGAGAGTATTAAGTACCACTTAATGTGAGGTGTTACAAGTGGAAATCGGTGTTGAGCTGAACATAGTGAGTAGTTTCCGCATGCACCACTCATAGATAGAAATCGGTTAGAGCAAGAGGACAACCAGAGAATTTTGTAGTAAATCGATGATTCTTGTAATGGGAGAGGGCAGTTAATTTGGTAAATTTCTTTGATGGGTTGCCAACCTCAAGATAAATTCACGAGTTCCTTTGAATGTGTGGAACAAGTCGACCAAAAAGTAGGTAATTGTTATTCTGTTGGGGTGATTTACACCATTAGATAGTGTGCCCCAGTTTTTCTTTGAAAAGAAGGATTGTGCCAGTACATGTTCTCGCCCGGTATTGTTCTGAACTTGAATAAGATCCTTGAACCCCACCTTCAATACGAGATTTCAGGAAGCAGTGGGGATGATGTTCCATTTTGAGAAGGTTGTATCACCTATAGCCCGAGGAGTAGGCGAAAGGTGATTAATGACTAGTGGAGCTGTATGACAGTAATTTTTGGACTCATTGTGATCATTTCATTCCCACAACGGATATAGCTAGTAAGTGAAGTATATTACGGTAATTGGGGCAAGATATTACCTAATGGTAGAGTAGTGTGTAAACACTTGTACCTGTTTATTGTGGACAAACTGCTTATTTAAGTTTTGTGTGAAAAAACCTTAGCTATTCTCCCTCGAGCTGTTTAGAGGCGAGCGAATAGTCAGAATTTTTGGATTGGTCGAGTTAGAGTCTGATGACTATGGTGGAATAACCACAAACTGTCTTAGGTGGCTTTCGATTGTCGTAAGAGTTATGTCGCCGAAAACCAAAATTCGAAGAACTGACAAAAATGGTCAGATATTCATATGGTTTCTCTCAGGATGGGAGTTTTGTGTTTAGAGAAAAACAAGTAGTTGGGATGTAGTGAGGTGAAGCATCCCAATAATGTTGAGATAATGGGGGTCAATGAGGTATAGACTCATTTTATTCGAATGTCGTTAGATAGAAGCACAATGTGCAGTGTTGGTATTGAGGTGTGACCCTATAATTGATAAGGTATTGAGAGTGTTAAACAAGCTTACTGTGAAGCGGGGGCTATAGTGCTTGAGGGCCTTACTCTGAAGTTAGTTTTGCGTACTGAGAAAGTATCCAGAGTTATTTTACCAGGTAGGCCTTATTTTTTGAATTTTGGGACGAAATTCCGTTATTAGGGAGGAAGTATGCAATACCCCATATTTTTATGGTATTTAATTATGGGATTAATTAAATTAAATTAGGATAAATTAATTTAATATTAATTCAATTTTTAAATAAATATTTACTAGCGTGACCAGAGTTAGTAATTATTGGTAAGAATTGTGTTGAATATTACTAGATGAGGAAAGTAATATATGAGATTGAATTTATTAAAATTATCGCGAGTGAATAATACGATAATCATAGAAATTAAGTCGGGACGTGCATGTGTCGTGCCGAGACTAAATTAATGGAATAAAAAGTAATTTAATTATAAGTCCCCATATGGTCATTTCGAGTGCGCCAATGTGTCTGGAAAGGGTCGAGATAGTTAGAAAAGTGTACCTGGGGGTTTAGTTTGGGTCTCGAGACGTTTTTAGGCCTAACCGGTAACGAGGGAGGCCATTTTGGTGAATTCCAATTTTAGGCCTTAATTATGGACAAAAACTGAAGGCTGATATCAGATGAAAGTAGGGGTCCTCGAGGGTTAGTAACCTTGGAGTTTCAGAGAGACTAAGGAAGAGAGAAGGCTTCCAAGGAAGAGAGCCACCATCCCTACACCACTCTCACCAATTCCACCACCAACGTGTAGATCGGAAGAAGGGAATCATTCCTATACCATTCTAATTCATCGGATCAGACCTTCGATATCCATGAAAGTATCTAACTTGTTGTTCTTTAGTTGATAACACATTCATGCTAGTGTAGGAATTAATTCTCTCATGTCTTCTTGAAAATAAAATGTTGTTTGGGAGATTTTTATTTCAAATCTGGAGTGGAAACCATGTTAAGATGGATATCTGTCACATGTAATATATTATCCATGAAATTGAGGCCCAGTAGAGATATAAACATGGGAATTTAAATGAATTATTGAGAAAATTGGCCTTTGATGACGATTCTTGGTGAATTTGCGAATGTTTTACGTTAGAAATATTCTATATTGGTTTATATAACGTTCATGATGTTTGGTTGGGAGTTTGGGGAAATTAATAGAGGTTTTGACGATTTATATTGAGGAAACCCGTAGGTTTGATTTGTAGATATCTGGGCAATAACTGCTTGATTGATCGATCGACTGGATCAATCGACTCCCTTCATCGATTGATCGACTCCTCCTGAAAAATGGAAGCTTTTCCCTTTTTTTTATGTTAATCCAATCCTAATGTGTAAGGACCTTTGGAGATAATTTAAATATATTCATGGGACATGAGAAAGACCAGTAGGGTATAAGTAGGGTCCGGGTAAGGTGAGTTTATATGAGATTTAACCATGGGGTTTCGGGAATATAAATTGAGTGGGAAATTATGCGTGCATTATAGTAGGTCTTGTGAGAATTACGAAAGAATTATACTAGTAGAGTAGTGAGGGTACACCTACTGATTTTATGTTTATCGAGAGGATACACTTCGAGAGCCAAGAAGTACTTAAAGATTTGCAGTAATTGAGAGAATAAAAAGAATGATTTACTTATACATGGAACTCGAGCGTTATATGCTACGCATGGATAAAATATACTATGGGCAGTGGGCGTACCAAGATGAATAATGTGAATATATATATGGGTGCATATATATATGTACTATTGTATATCTGTGTGTAATCATACCCGCGCTACTTGCTATCACGGAGGTTTCCGCGTCGGGACAGTCTTATCTCGATGGGACCTTTATAGGGGATATTGACTTGTACCCTAGAACATAGGATCCTTGATATAGGCTATCTGAGAATGATAGTCAGATGGTCATAAGAGACGTGAGGGTATGTGCTGACCTCTTAGTGACTGGGAATTATGCTTCGCCTCTAATATGTGTGTTTTGTGTTAATACAGTTCGGGAGTGATTCTAAACTAGTATTTCCCTTTGTTTGAGAGATACGGGGACTTGATAACAGAGTATGCCGGCACCATAGATTTATGTGGGGTACCCTATTAGTATATATATATATATATATATATCTATATATATATATATATCTTTGATTAATCTACCGTGCTTGTAAGTAGATACGAATTGAATAATTTATAGTAAATGAAATAAATGGTTATGAGCTTAAGTCTGTATTGAGACGTTATAACTGGCCTAATATATTCATTAGAAAAGGTTATCTGATAGAAAGTATAATCGTATGATTATTTGAGGGGAAATTGAATTAGACTAGCGTATTGGGTTAGACTAGTGAATTGGATTAGCTTTATCCATATTAGCTCATTAGTACATTAGGCGTGCACACTAGTTGAGGGGTGATAATTCCCAAGTGAGTGTCGTGGTACTAACATGTATGTAATATCAACTGGTAAGCATTTTAAATACTTTATAAACTATTTTAAAGTTCTTTGACACTCGGGCTCTGACCCGTTTCTTGTCATCTTTTCCTTCTCTCGTATATATATATATTACAGGTGCCCAACCACAGGGGCGTCAGACTTAGATCTTTGGACTGTTGATGTGCTGCAGCTAGTGTGGGAGTTACAAGTCTTGCAGTAGACGACTTCATCCTTATTTTCTCAGTCTTCTATTCAGTCATCATTAGATAGGGCGTGTGTCGCCCATTTTCAGTTTTTATCTAGTTCAGAGAAGATTTGTACTCTTGATTTATTTTAGTATTCTATTTTAGTTGGGATTGTTTTTTATTATTACGTTGTCCTGCGATTTGGGATATTTTATTTGTATTGATTTAGCTAGCATGTTTCTTTTATTTGGATGAATTGGTTTTTAGTATTGTTCGTGCTCACAAAAATGGTTTCGTATATTAAATCATAGCAATAGGTCTTAATCTCTAAAATGAAATGTTTTGGCACTTAGCTTAATTATTTATTAGGTGATTAATAAAGGAAAAATTATTTTTCGACAGTGATGGTAAGAATGAACCAACTGGATACTTTGATTTAATTTAATAAAGGACTGATCACCCGGTATTTAATTAGGCGGGGTGTCACAGTGACCAATTCTGAGGGTCGAGGTCAATTATGAGGTCCTTGAATGGAAGAGACCAATTTCTGAGGGTCGATGTTAATTCTGAGAACTTTGAGTGTAAGTGACCAATTTTGAGGGTCGAGGTCAATTCTGTGGACCTTTAAGTGTAAGAGACCAATTTTAAGGGTCGAGGTCAATCCTGAGGACCTTAAGTAGATGCGACCAATTATGAGGGTCGAGGTCAATTATGAGGACCTTAAGTAAAGACGACCAATTCTGAGGGTCGAGGTCAATTTTAAGGACGTTAAGTAGAAGTGCCCAATTCTGAGGGTCGCAGTCAAATTGAGGACCTTATGTTAGAGGTGTGGAGAATAGTTCTCCTGGGGAATTTTCGTTTGAGACTTTACTGGGGAGGAGACATATGTCTGGGGATTATGTCCTTTGAGAAGAGGTAACAATTTTAATATGGGAATTCAACTTGGGGAAACAGTTGATAACTTGAGGTTTTGGGATTTCGCTGGGGAATGAGTTACTGGGGGAAGATTTTGGGATTTTAGATTTACTTAGGAAAATTGGTAAAGTTTTATTCGAGAATTCTTACTAGAAAAATTGGTATCTCTTTTGAGGAGGCACTTGATTTCTGCTGAAGATGAAGTCCTCGGGATTCCTCTTGGGAGTGGTAATGGGTGCGTTGATTTTTAGGTTTTTAAGATGGGAAAACAATGTGGTACTAATTCGACTAGGGACTTGGGGAATTAAAAAAAATTATTTTCACGGTGAAGAAATGTTCCAATATTTATTTGGTAATTTTAGGAATTTATAGGGAATTTTTGGAATTTTCTTGCCTTTTTTGGGCAAAATTTTAGAGGGTTACCAACCGGTAGGTTGTAGGAGTTGACAAATGGCAGTGGTGCGGTCTTTTGCCTTGGGAAGGGGAAGGGACAGTGCCGATTGATGGGTGTCAGGGGACTGTCGATCTGCATACCTCTTAGCCGCCTATAAAAAGGGGCGAGTTCTCTTCATTTTTCACACCTTTCAGCATTCTTATCTTTTGCGATCTGCTCCTGCATCCTTTTTGCATTTCAGTTTAGAAAATGGCAGATTTTTTAAGCAACGAGACTCACATGGCATGGCTAGGTGTTGATGATTTGGCGAACTTGGAGTGGTGGGCCAGGGCGCCCTTAGCGTTGGGCAACGAGAAAACCATTTATTTGTATGAGCCTATTGCTGACGACCGTATTCTTTTACATGAGCCGTCATACCATCGATCGTCTAGGGTGAGGAAGCCTGAGGGTTATGTAAGTACTGCATGACTTTTGGTATTCCTTTTCGCATTTTCCTTTTTCATTTTCTTATTTCTTCAAGTTTTGACCAAAGGTCTCTTTTTTTTAACAGACTGATATTGCTGTGACGAGACTGATATTGCTATGACAGGGTTTAGAGATCAGTGGTAGCACCTTCTTAGAGTAGTGAGTTGGATGGTTTCTTCTATGGGGTTCGATCATCTAGCGTCTGCATTGGATGAGATGCCACGTTTTACGACGGTTCTATGTTCTCTAAGGCAGAGGTGGTGGGATACTACCCACACTATACATATGGGTTTGGGGAAGATGATAGTGACCCGCATTGATGTACATCAGCTGTTGGGGATAGATTGCGAGGGGACGTAGATTAAGGTGGACCAGTCCCATTAATGTTCGACGGATAGTCTCGGGGGACTCGATCCATATATCTCTTCTTCGAGAGGTTTTGTTTAGTTGACAGATCGACGAGACTAACAGGATGCAGGTGCAACAGATGGCCCTCTTATTTATTTTTCTGTTGTTGCGAGGATTTTTGTTAGCGTCGATCGACGACGTTGTCCACTTGTGGTTTTTACCATATTTGAGGGTATTTTCGAATATCCCTCTCTTTGACGGGGGAGCCTGACTTTGGTGACCCTTTATTTTTCTTTGAACACTTTCAATTGGTGCTGCCAAAAGACTTTTAATGGAGACACTCACCTTTTGGAGGTATTTTTTCCTTTATGCACTTTTCTTTTTGCATTTTTCTTTATGACTTTTTCTTTATGCCTTTTCCTTCATTTTTTTTTTTATTCTTGATTGTTGACTCTTGTCCTTTTGCAGGCATGGTTTTATGAGGTGGTCAAGCACAATGGCCCTTTTATTGTCTACCATTATGAGTCGGTGGGAGGCTTATGTCGGATGTATCGGTGGCGAAAGTCCAATCGACAATCGAAGCGGTCTCTCTCTTTTAGTATGGTGTGACAGATTGTGAATGGCTTGACTAGTGCCTAGGTTGTTTCTTCTTCTCTTTTGAATCCTTTTCTTTATTTCATTTTCTTGGAAAATATTGACTTTATCTTGGAAAAGTGTAGGTGACCTTCTATCTCCGGGGGACGGCCATCCAATACACATGGGTGACTGGGATGCATGCGCAAATGCGACGTCTCCTAGTGAATAAGTTTGGCTACTCCTAGTTCGACAGATTTTAGTGGATGAGTTGGCGGTCCCACAGCGATGCCCTCGAGGTATATGAGGCAGGCCAAAAGATGTCGGAGGAGGCTCGGGTGGCAGAGATGATCGGTGAGCCCTATTCGTTGTACACGGACATGACGAAGATGTACGACTATCTTGATTTCATGACGAGCTGGCTCATATTTTCCTGTATCTATGACGTGGTGAATATTCCTTCACCTCTTACAGCTTCAGGCAGGGGCATGAGTCATCCAGTGGGGTCTGCCCACAGAATCGATGGTGCATCAACGTAAGCAGCGACAACGACGTTAGAGGTTCTTTTTCTCTGGATTGCTCCCCCTACAGTATCAGACTGTCTGGGGGAGGGTCGGTGAGTATGTTGCATCACCCAAACACGATGGACCTGGAGGTGTTGGGGCTCACAAAAAATGTCCTTCAATCTGAGGTATATCTTTGTCCTTTGTCTTTTATTTTTCAGATTTTCTCTTTGCTTCAGATTGACTACCTTGCTCTTTTTTTTTTACTGCAGCATGTCCTGGTGTCAACTACCTGGATGAGGGACATCCGGGAGGGATGGCTTCTGTGAAAGCTCTTACTCGGGATTCAATCCCAATTCCTTCCTTTTATGTTCCATCTGCTGCATTTGAGGAGGGATCTAGATCGGGTAGTGGAGGCTCCTCAGCTCATCGCTGGGGAAAATGCGTGTGTCATAGGGACGAAGGATTGCAAAGAGAGAGAGAGAGAGAGAGGGAGAAAATTTTGTGGGTATCGGGCTGAGTCTCGTTGTTTTACTTTTTCTTTTTTTCTACAAAAGAGTTCTAATGATGGAAACACATATATATGAAATGGATGGGGTTTCATTTATTCATCTTGCTTTGAATGATTTAATCTACATATTCTTTACTTTGTTTCCTGAGAACGTAAAAAGGATTAGAATTACTTAAAAGATAATTTATTTTAGAACATATTGAGTTAAAAATATAATCAGAGAAAAATTCTCAATTGTTAAAATTCCCAATTTTTATGAGTTTTTTTAATTTTAAAAAAGAAAAGATGGGATTTTCTAAAAATGGGGGGATGTCGATCACCCCATGGTTTTGATTGCACTTTCTTTAGATTTTTTGTCCTTGATATGGTAGAGTTTCATCCGGATTTTGCAGGATCCTTGTCTTTAGCCAAGTTTTTCTAGTATAAAAGGAGGTAAGGTGGAGAATTTTTCTCCACCCATTCATATCTTCTTTTTCTTGCTTATTTTTTATTTGTGTCTTGTTCTTTTCCAAAATGGCCCTTCCCATAAGTGCGTGATTTACTTCTTATCACGAGAATTTAGAGATTATGTGCTTGTACAATGTAGACTATGATGCTTTTGACCTTCATTGGGAGTCTTTGTGGTGTAACCGACCCATTGATTGGAACATGTTGATGGAGGCAACTCAATTTTATTACCGTGAGGACCATGTTTTCTATTTTGTCTTGGAATAGGTTTGCCCAACTTATGAGGAATTTTCTATTGTGTTGGGGGTAAATCTCAGTGTGGCAACGACCACTGCACCAAATCATACATATGATCACGGTATGGGGATCACGACCAAAAGCCGTGACCACATCAAACTTTTTCGTAACCAATTCCATGACCCAGTGAGGTCATAGATCCTCTTGAAGTTAGTCACGACCCAATTCCGTGACCACTATGGGACATGGACCATAGCCGTAACATATGCATGACCATTATGGAGCCAAATTCATGCCAAAGTTCCCTCTAATCTAGTCGTGGATGTGGTCACGGTCTAAGTCCATGACCACTAAAAAAAATACACACTGCTATGGTCACGACTTTGGGCCATGACTATCCCAATTTAGGAGTCACGACTTTGGTCTGTGATGATGTGCGTGTTTCCAAGATGACGTTTTAAATTTTAAAGGCGTCATGGCATGTGGTCACGACCAGTGTCTTTATACTAAAATCCTTAAATTAGTTGTCATATTTCACTCGAAAATTTCCAAACCCTTCAGCTTTCCCTCTCTCTAACGATTTCAGCGATTTTCAATCTGAATCTCAAAAGTAACTTTAAGAACAGGTTTTTCAAAAATGTTCATAGCATAGGTTTAGGTTAGTTTGGCGTATACTGTTACACATCGTCACGCAATGTCAAGATGAACTGAACACAAAGATCTTCAAAGTTTGAAGACTGAATTCCCGACATCCCAAAAAGTATAAAACGTACTTAGAGTTTTGATTTAATTCATAGAATTATATTTGGAATGTTTATTTTTATAAAAATATGAAGAATTTTTGTGAAAATGAATTTTATAAAAGGTTTTTGTATAATCAAATCTGTTTTGATTAGAAAGCTAAGTTTTTGTTCTTATAAAAACTGCTTGAGGCTAAGTACTATAGCGGAAAAATCTTTTGTCGTTTGCGTCGTTCGAGCGACGCTAAGGTCGTTTAAGCGAGAAATCCCTATCGCACAAAGTGTCGCTCTAGCGACACGTATTTCTCGTTTGAGCGACGTCCCCTTTTTTCGAAGGAGCCGCTGCCTAAAGAAATTTTTTATCCTTATATATACCTGTTTTGTGGTTCACTTTTTCTAAGACTTTTGACTAAAACGATACTGCACATTCTGTTCAAAAGTTTTTATACTTTATGTGCCAAAACACCTTTTAATTCACAATCAAATCATCCTTGAATCACTACACGAAAAACAACAATCTGACACGGTTTAAAAGTGTGCCAGATTAAATCTGGCACGGTTTCGAACTGTGCCAGAATCAGGTGTTCCAAAATGGCCATTTTTTCTGGCACAGTTTAAAACTGATCCAGATTGGACCAAACAAGAAAACTTCTGGCACACTTTAAAAGTGTGCAAGAATTTGATATTTTTGGCTCACTTTTGGCACACTTTATAACTATGCCAGATTGAGTACATTTTGGTACTCTTTTGGCACAATTCAAAACCGTACCAAAATTTGATACACTTTTGGCACGGTTTAGAACTATGCCAAATTTTTTGGATCAAAGAAAAAAAATATTTGAAAATAAGAAAATTCACAAATTGAGAATATTGAAAGATGTTGATAAACTAATGTACATACAAACTTTAGTATATTACAAGTATTAATGGTTCACAGAACAAAAAAATTGGGCAAAGTTTCCTCTATTTTCTGGCCATTCTAAAACCTGCTAATATAAAACCAGCGTAATTTGAAGCTTGCACGACCATAAAATATATCAATAAACTTATAAAAGCCCGCACGGCCATAAAAGCTAACAATAAAACTACAAAAGTCCGCATAGCTATAACACAAAAAAATATAATCCTAAATATTAACGGCATATTAAGTAAATAATATCCTTATTGTAAACCATTGACTTCGTGTGTTCCGCGTGGATAAAAGCTAACGATAAAATGTTATCCTGTTAAAAAATATGATAAAAACGGAGATGATATTAGTAACCTAGTAATTTTAAAAAAATCTTATTCAAGCTAAAATTTGCATATACGAATTAAAATTGTTATTGTATTCTCAAATCAAAATTCTTGTGACTACGTGGTCAGCTTCTACGAGTTACATTAGTCCCATGCAAGGTGTTAGTGCCTCTTACGGGGCTATTTGAGGACTGGATTGAGTTTTCACCCTTTAACATCTTGTTTTTATGCCTAATATAGATATTTTCAAATTATCATCATATTCTTAAACCGAGACCCGTTACTACGCGATCAATTCCTACGAGTTACATCGGTCACGTGTGAGGTGTGCGTGCCTATTACGGGACCGTTTAGGGGTTGATTTAGGTTTTCACCCTTTAACGGCTTATCATTAAGCCTGGTCTAGATATTTATAAATTATCGTCATAGTCTCAAACTGAGAGACCCGCGACTATGCGGTCAATTCCTACGAGTTACATTGGTCCCGTACGAGGTGTTCGTGCCTCTTATGGGAACATTTGAGGTCTAGTTTAGATTTTCACCCACTAACGTCATGTTTCTAAGCCAAAGTCTAGATATTTTAAAATTATCATCGTATTATCAAACCATATGTCCCGTGACTATACGATCAGTTCCTGCGAGTTACATTTGCTCCGTGCGAGGTGTTAATGCCTCTTACGGGGCGTTTGGTGGCTGTTTTGAGTTTTCACCCTCAAACGACATGTTTTTAAGAATAATCTAAATATTTTTAAATTATTGTCATATTCTCAAACCGGGAGACCCGTGACTACACGGTCAATTCCTACAAGTTACATTGGTCCTATGCGAGGCGCCTGTGCCTCTTACAGGGCTGTTTGGGGGCTGGTTTGGGTTTTCATCCTTTAACCGCTCGCTTTTAAGCCTAATCTAGATATTTTCAAATTATCATCATATTCTCAAACCGAAAGACCCTTGACAACACGATCAATTCATACGAGTTACATTGGTCACGTATGAGGTGTTTGTGCCTCTTATGGGATCATTTGGGGTCTAGTTTAGGTTTTCACCCACTAATGGCATGTTTTTAAGACAAAGTCTAGATATTTTCAAATTATCATCCTATTCTCAAACCATATGTCCTATGACTACATGGTCAGTTCCTACGAGTTACATTGGCCTCGTGCGAGGTGATAGTGCCTCTTACGGGGCCGTTTGGGACTGGTTTGAGTTTTCACCCTCAAACGGCATGTTTTTAAGAATAATCTAAATATTTTTAAATTATCGTCTTATTCTCAAACCGAGAGACCCGTGACTACACGGTCATTTCTTACAAGTTACATTGATCCCGTGCGAGGAGTTCGTGCCTCTTACGGGGCCATTTGGGGACTGGTTTGGGTTTTCACCATTTAACGACTTGTTTTTAAGCCTATTCTAGATATTTTTAAATTATCATCATATTCTCAAATCGACAGACCCACGACTATGAGGTCAATTCCTACGAGTTATGTTGGTCCCGTACGAGGTGTTCGTGTCTCTTACTGGGCCATTTGGGGTTCTTGTTTAAGTTTTCAACTTCAAAGTATCTGCATACACCGTACTAACTCCAAGGATCCAACTCGATGGAGTGTGTTATATATGGAAAATATCATTGGCTTAGTTGAGCATACCAAACCTTGTACCTATAGAATAATTCTTAAGTTTTTAAAAACCTATGAATTACATAGTAGAAGTTTGGTAAATATCATAGTAAATAGAAATAATCACAATGACAAGAGAACAAGCAATAACAAAAGTAGAAAACATGTGATAAACCAGTGCTGAACATGAGAATGATGGGATAAACATGGGAATAACAACCATTAAATACACCAGCATGGTATGGTCAAGATATAACATCATGTGAAGTAAGGTGTATAGTATTTGAATCTCAATCAAATAAGGATATGGTAATATGTCTAAGCATATATATAAGTCGAGGGTAAGATAATATCTAAAAGTCTATCTAAGTGAGATCATGAGTGTAGAGAAACAAGATATCACTATATATATCATGTATGTAATAAAACTTGTAAAGAACAAAGTATCTAAAAAATATCTATGTTAACTCCAAAATTATTTAGGAGTACAAAATCCACAAAAAAGTATCAAAATATGTCAACAATTAGATAGCAGTAAAAAATACACGACTACTGTCCACCAATACAAGACCTAAGATCAAACATAAATCATATCACTAATCAGATGAAAAGCTCTCGGTGTGAGTAGCCTCAGTATCATAATCATCATTCGAATAATCAGTATTGACTATCAAGTCAACTCATGATGTGGTCATGTGTTGCTCTGATAAGAGCAAATTGGGACTCCATGTATGCTCTAGACATCTGATGAACACAGGGACCTGCTGGATGAGGAATATAGACTAGTAATGGTGTTGGTGATATTATTGTAGGGCCATGTTGGGTTACAATGGCTTGAGCTGCAATATCATCCTCTTGATCAATGACAAGATAAAGTTTTTTTTTACTTTAATACAATCCTAACTTTAGATTATAGATTTTAATACAACTTAATTAATTTATTAGACTTTAGTACATTTTCCGTCACTAAATGTGAAAATTTTGCAAAAGTGTTCTTTGGTGACAAAAAATGTCGTTTAGTGATGAAAAATGTATTGGAGTAAGATAAACTGATTAAATTGTATTAAAGTCTAAAATTGAAAATTAGTAACGTATTTAAGTCCAAAAACCCCAAAGATAAATTCGTTTACTATATATATAATATAACTAAACCAATTAGTGAATTAGTTTTGAATATCACAAAGTTGAACCCTAAATTGATAATCCTACGAACTTTGATTACAAGTGATGTCATGGATTAGGTAAAGTCCTTAACATCACCACTTACACCTAAGGTTAGCCTTCCCACCATGTAGTGGGCGCCTATAAATACCGTTTGAATTTTCTAATTTCTATGCATAGTACTTAGGCCGTGGTTTGATTATCAAACTTGGCCTAAATAAATCTGAGTTCATCTCTGTTTTAAATCAGCTAGCAGTTATAGGAAAACATGAACCAACATTCAGTAGGTGCTAGTTAGATTCCCATCTCCAAATTACGTCTCTCTTATATGTTCTATTATGTTATAATAGACTTAGGCATAAAATTTCCATAACCTCATTATTCTTCACATTTGAAGGTATAGGGGAATAAGTAAATATCTCTTATAAGTATTTTTTTAACCTCGTGATTCTATAATAATACACTCGCCCTAGTTTGAACTTGGGGAACATAGAATAATGCACTTCGGCTTTGGATTTTCTTATTGTGAAAAAACTGTTTGAAATAGGGGAAACAATCTATATAGAAATAGCTTCAAGGCATGCCCTTTATTAGAATAGTATCTGCATACACCGCACTAACTCCAGGGATCCAACTCGATGGAGTGTGTTATATATGTAAAATATCATAGGCTGAGTTGAGTGTACTAAACCTTGTACCTATAGAATAATTCTTAAGTTTTCAGAATTCTATCAATTACATAGCAAAAGCTTGTAATCTACCATTGTCCTTCAGTCATCAATAGAGTGATCTCATTTATAGAGCATATATTGTGGTGTTCCAATCCAAGACCAAGTGTCTAAGTAGCTTTGAAAATTGTATGAGAGTTGTGTTCCAATTTAAGACCAAAGCATGCCCTTTGAATGCTTGTCAAGGTGTTGATTGTGGATTTAACCAATAAGCTAAATTTTTTGTTCACAGTGACAAAAACCAATGTTCATCTTGCTGCTAATAACAACATCACACTGGAACAATAGACATAACATTTCTTTCAAAATACCCCTCCCATTGCATACTCGGTATACAAAAACAACATTTTATAGGAAGATGCATATGATAAATGCTTGAATGTAGATAGGAATATATTTTCTTTCAAAATTACCCTCCCATTGCATACTCGGTATACAGAAAAGAATGTGTTGCATTCCATGTACACTTGCTTAATATTTACTTTAGATCCTCCCAAAAAGGTTATTTCTACAATTCAAAACTGGTGGAAGGTTGATTTTTTTGGGGTAAAATTAAAAGGATTCCTAACTACCATTTGTATAAGTGTCAGCTTATATGTAATCCTATTGAAGAGGGAGGTATGGGTCTTTATGATATTGATGTTGTGATAAAGGTTTTCTCTACAAAAATGTGGTGGAACTTTAGAAATTCTTCTTCCCTATGGGCTAAATATTTGTATGGGAGATACTGTAGACTCCACCATCCTAACCAAATTCAATAGGGTAATGGTACAACAGTATGGAATAGGATGATTAAAGTAAAAATGAAGTGGAGCAGTGTTGCATCTGGGATGTTGGAACGGGGGATTTGGATATTCAGTTGGATGTTTGGGCAATTCAGCAACCTTAGTTTCATTCTTTTCCACCAGTAAAGATAATTTCCACCCAATATTGCTTAGTTAATTTGTTTAAAGATCCCTAGAACTGATGGTAAAGACAAATAGGTGTGGACTGCTTCTCAACCAGGCAACCTCATTACTGCTTCAGTTGTAAAAGTATTTAAAAAGAATTCCAATTCCACCTAAACTAATAAGTTTATTTGTCAAAAATGCATCCCTATAAATATTGCAATTCCCATGTGGAGATTGATTAGGAACTTGCTTCCAATTGATGACTCTATAAAAAGATTAGAATCAGAGGTTTTTCAATGTGTCACTATTGCTCCAGAGCCTGTGAAAAGGACTTAAATCCTTTATTTGTTGAAGGGGAGATTGTTAGGGATGTGTGGAATTTTTTTGGAGAGATTAGGAATTCCTTTTGTGCCTAATGACATTAGGTCTTGTTTTATTAAATGATGGAGCCATGAGAGTATAGAATATATTCAAGGCCTTGGTTGCCATGTACTTCCCTCTTTTATTTGTTAGCAGCTATAGTGCTGGAGAATAGGGCAAGGTTAGAGGGGAATTCTCCTTTTCTCCCCAAAATCATTGACGATATATACAGTATTGTCATTTATGTATTCAACTCTATGTCATTTACCTTTTCTTTTAAGAATATCCCCATTCAAAATGTCCCTTTATATGTTAAGAAATGTCCTAAGCTTGTTAGGTGGTGTAAACCCCCTAGGGACTATTTAAAATTGAATGTGGATGGCAACTCAAAAAGGAAATCCAGGGGAATGTAGTGGATGGGGTGTTTTAAGGAACCATAATGTGGAAGTGTTATGGAGTTTTTGTGCTTACTTTCATAAGGAAACTAATATTTTTGCTAAGGCATTAAGTATTTAGGAAGGTCTTCTTCATTGTAAGGGAATTTACATGTATCCCATCATAGTGGAATCCGACTCCAAAATCATGATTGATATTCTGAATAGTTCTACTATTTGTCCTTTTTTCATAAAAAAAAGTTACGATTTCAGATAGTTTGATATTTCATTCAAGGTATGAGGAGGGATAACAAGGTAATATGAGAGATGGATGCATCTATGTTGTGAAAATATATCGAGCGATATATTGTTGAGGCTTGTGATCATAAGGACTCAGTATTGTGCCTACGTACTCGTGTATCCATGTGATCAAAACCTACAAAATTTGGTTGTATACATGTTCAAACGTGATATGTGTGCAAGTGTTAGGACTTGGATTGTAGCTTCGATAGAGGTTCATAATTATTGTGGACCTGAATGCACTGACAAAGGCATAGTTTATTATGATTGTCGGGCGATCACTAGTATGAAGGTATTGTCCTTCATGCTAGTTTGGAGGTGTAATGTGAAGGATTTAATATTCTAGGCATACTTCGATACCTAGGAGTATAGACAAAGGAAGGTGTATTTATGATTGGAGTGGACCAAAAGCTAGCGACAGAGATCTATGTATCCCTTATCTAGCTTAAGAAAAATATTTCCCGAGCGAGAGTCCCCTAAGAGGTGGCATCGTTCAATTGGACTGAACTTCATTTTAAAGTGAAACTATCATGGGGTGCGTGCAGAGGTTTTCCTCTATAATTTAGAGGAAATGACTTTTCAGAAGTAGGAACTTCACTCGATATTTTTTTGACAAAACTCGAGATTCAAAGATGCTTGGGGTTAAAGAAAGTTACAAAGTTGAATCAATATTAGGTTTTGGGGTGCTTTTGAATATTTGCGGGGACCTCTTTTATTGGGGCTGATTGGGGTCCTTTGACTATTTGGTTAAAGTGGTGCTTTAACCGTTCGATTAAAATCTTGGGCACATGTAGGGTAGATGATAAGGTGGAGGGCACGTGTATGGATGGTGTGAATTTTTAAAGATCTGGTAATCGCTGCACCTGGATTGTTAACCTTTCTCTTAGAGTCGTTAACTTTGGCTAAAGGCAAAAATGGGACTTTAATTGATCGATTAATAGACCCCTAGTAATGAACATTCATTTTCTCCATCTTTTCATAGACCGAACCATTTCGTTTGGCTTTACCATTGTCTTGAATTCAGTTTCCAGATCTAAGATAGCCAAGATCTAATTAAAAATGTATGAGAGGGGACATAATCCCAAAATAAGATAGAAAAAATAGGAACTTTAGTTAAATGAGCCACTAATATCTCTAAAATAAACAACAACAAATAAGAATAAAATAACGCTCACCAAACCAACAAGTAAATATCGTAACCGTCAATACTTGAATCCAGATCTACATAATGCAATGGAATTTACCTCAATAATGAAACATCATTCCTTGGTGATGAACAACCTTTCTAGAAAGGAGAAGTCACGTGTATGACCTACAATTAAAAGAATTACAAAATTCATCATAGAGCATTTAGAGTCTCTACAAAAGGAACCCGAGAAACTATTCTAATTTGTGGTTTAGGATATTATAAACATTCATATGCATACATCAACAAGATAAATATAAGTGAGGAAAAGTGACAAATCGGTACTATAATAAGCCCTAAATAGTTTACCTTACAAAGATCTCTTAGTACACTCTGTTCCACCAAGTATACATAATAATATATACACAATAAGAGCTCTTACAAATAAAAAATGAAAACTATGGTATTATTTCTTGGCACCATGACACTAACCACGGGGTTGCACCAAATTTGTAAATACACCCATTTGTGTCAAAATTTACATAACCTCAATAATGTACCTATCATAAAACAATACCCAAAATTGTTATACAATTCTCATTTGCTTCACTTTTCATAAGCACATTCTGCAATAAGGCACATGGTCGAAAGACTAATACATACATAAAAAAACAATAAGTGAATGAAAAATGATCTCATGTGACCACACAAACCGAACTCAAAAACTACTGCTATAACAATGTCCTACGACTAGGGATAAATGAAAAATCCAAAATAAACTAATTGTAAGGTTATAAACCCCAAAGAGACTTGATTTGGAAAAGAAAACAAAATATTCTTAACCCTAACCTAAATACTGAACGAAAAAACCTCATTTGAACCTAAAAACATAGTTTAGAGAAGCATTGATAAAATTTTCAAATAACGAATCTTGAAAACATACAATGTTCATACTTGCAAAATGAAGGAGAAATGATTAAACAGAGAAACACATGTAGAGAGAGATAGTTGCATACTTCCATAAATACCATAGAATCATAAGCCATTAATAGCTGCATTCTTCCATAAACACCAAATTAGTACTAAAATAAACAAAAAGTAAACCCTAAAATTAAATCACCCCCGAAAGTAGGTTAAGCTCGAATTTGACAACCTAAAATTTTAAGCAGATATGCATAGCTTAAATAAGAAACCTAAAATTTCACACCCCAAAACACTATAATGTGAGAGATATAATAAAAATGAAATACATTTGAACAAAGAACCATGATATTGGCACCAAAACCCCCTTAAACCTAGAAGATGTTTTAGAGTGAGATAGAGACAGAGAGTACCTGAGATCTCAAAAAAACTACATTTTAAATATGAAACCCAAAATTTCAAACCCCAAAACACTATATTGTGAATGATAATACAACAATGAAATACATTTGAACCAATGACGATAATATTGGAACCAGAACCCTTAAACCTAGAACATGATTCAGAGAGAGAGAGATTACCCGCTTATGAACGAAAACTCTGAAACCTAAAAGATGATTGAGCAGCAAAACAAGAATGAGAGAGCGGGCGGGTGAGTGTGAGAGAGTGAGCGGGAATGATAGAGTAGGTGAGCGAGAATGACTAAAATGATTTTTTGTAGGGTATTTTATATTTTAGTCAAGTGTACTTAATTTTGGCACACTTTAAAACATTGCCAAATTTTGGCACTGTTTTAAAGTGTGCCAGATTGTCATTAAACCGTGCCAGAATTCGGCACGGTTTTAAACTGTGCCAGATTTTTAATATCAGGGTGTGCCAAATTGTTATTTTTGGTGTAGTGAATATGATTCTTATGAATTAGTTGAGAACCCTAGATTGTTTGTATCTATTTGCATATACCTTGTGGAGAGGCACTCCATGGATGACGACTACTGTGGTTATTAGGAGGACTTAAGTATTCTACTTGCTGATTTAGAGCTGTGATTATTATGGATTTTCTGAGGTTAATCCATTCCAGATTTCATTATAATTCGTATAAGTTACGATTTACAGTTTATAGTGAAATAAAAGGTTTTACCTGAAAGGGGTTTTTCCTCATATTGAGCATGTCGTATTTGCGTGGTTTGTTTTATTTGTTTTACTCATAGATGCATGTTTAGGGTAAACAAGATAAAATCAATTGAAAAGTCGTTTCACCATAATTAAAATTGGTGTCGCAATTTTTGTTGAAATTTCCCTTTGCGAGTAATGGGAATTCTCAAATTGGTATTGGAGCGGGTTACGCTAATTTATTGCGTTAAATCTTGTTAACCGCTCTTTGGGTTATTGTGTTTTTTTCATTGGTCCTGTGCTTATTTTTATAAATAGTTTGAATTTTACGTTTGCGAAAAGAATTAAATTTTTGGAAAAAGAAAATTCTCATTTTAAATCCGCTATGGATCTTTTGCAGATGGTTCAAAATGAAAGAGATTTTTATCATGAGAAGTTAGTTTCTTTGGACCATGACTTTTATGCTTTAATATTGTCCAAAAAGGAGAGTAATGATAGAGTCCTATTTTTAGAAAAAGAAGTGGAGGACTTTAAAAATTCTAGGGTCTGTGTTTGTGCCAAAGAGGACAAAAATATGTTTATTGACTTTTTGTCGCGAGAAGAGACTCTTAGGGATAAGTGTGCTTATTTTAAGGGTGAGCGTGATTAACTTCTAGGAATAATTGAAAATTTAGAGAAGGAATCCCTAATTTTGGAAGAGTCAAATTCTTTTCTAGAGTTTAAAATTTTGATGTTAAAAGATGACTTGCTAGACTCGAGTAGTGTTAGTATTAATGGTAATGGATCACATGTTCCTAATGCTTCCGTTGCTAAAGCCAAGACCATTATTTGTTTTAGAGGGTCAACAAATCCCAAGGACATTCTAAAAGATCACACTATAGGTAACATTCCTCCCGTTTTTACATGTTCACATTGTGGTAAGAAAGGTCACCATAGAATATATTATTTTTGATATTAGAAGAGGTCCTAGGAAGTCAAAGTCTAGTGTTTTGTTGGTTCCCAAATACCCGTGTCTTCGTGTCACATCTGTTTGGGTTAGGAAATCACTTTTAGAGATGCTAGATTTTAGACGTGTTGAATCTCACATGCTTTCACATGATGTGTCTCTCACTATTTCATATCGTTGATTGCTTGTATGATTTTTGTCATACACTAGTTGTGGTTTCATGATATATTTTTTCTAGTGTTTTGACATGTACTTTTTGTATTGAATTTTACAAAAAGATTTTATTTTTTGAAAAATATTTTGAAAAGTCAAAAGATTTTCGGTTCTTTGTGTATTTTAGTTTTACACATTCGGTTTGGAATATTGGTTTGTTTGGATCCAATTCACTACGCAATTTCCATGTGACAAGGACATTTGGTTATGACTTTAAATGCTTGAATTGATGTTAACCATGTTTATGAATTTGTTTCGACATTGATTTGCTTTATGGATTCGACTTTGTTGATGCATATTAATGATGCTGGAAACAGCACCACCGGTATGAGGTGTTCCTAAGCTCAGACTAGCAATAACAATGGTAGCACAAGAGTAAATATCTAGTAAAGGGGGTGAGGTGAAGAGGATGAACACTAGTATATAAGTGGTTCAGCCAATCTGGTCTACGTCCACTGTGAGTGTGTGAGTAATATCACTAGATGAATGCACTAATGGCCACAGATACAATCTCTCAAGCTTTCTCTCTCTACTGTGTAAACCAACAGAGTTTTAGCTAGGGTTGAAATTATCGATCCCTTTATAAGGTAGAGGAAGACCTCTATATATACTGCTTCAGGGGTGTAATGTACCCCCAAGCATGCAATGAGCATGTGCATGTGGATCGAACCAGTATGATGATGAAACCTGGCTGATCTTATGTAGATAATGATGACCGCAATATTTCCTCACGTGAGGGGAATGATTCGATTATAACTGATTTTCCCACGTGTTCCAAACCTTATATGTGATTACATATGCTCGGACTTGTGTCCTTGACTGATGTAACCCCGGCTTGGCCAGTACGAGGTTGTAGGAGTTCGATGGTGTTGCTTTGTCCTGTCAATCAATATGACCTCGGTCTGGGAGACTGGCTGAGGTTATGTATGAGGTGGGGTACAACGTCGGCTGATGGAGAGTATGAGGTTAGAAATAGCCTGGGCCCAAATGTCTCCATCAACCTCGGCTGTGGTACAATCGAGGTTGCCCTCTGAGGGGCCGACCTTCCAGAAGATGACCTTCCCGATGGCTGTTGTAAGCTTCTTGTCGACTCGGCTATGAGACAGGCCGAGGTTAGTGACTCCGAGTACGAGGGTGAACTTTGGGCATATCAATCACCCCCAAGCCCCTAGTCACCTATGTGACTAGGTGATTGAGGGGTATGACAGGCCGAGGCTGAGTTTCCTTTAGTGCCTTGAGGCACGAGGTGATTCCCTCAAACATGTCACTCATTTAAGTGGGTAACGTGCTCCCCAAGGTTTGATAATTCTGACTGCGCCCTTTGGATTCTCTAGGGCAATGATGGGTGTGTTAAAACGTGGGCCCCATTATTAAGAAGGTTTAAAACCTTCCACTTTCGTCATTTTTTCTTTCTTCTTCCAATTTTCACCCACCTAAGCTTTCTGCAACTGCCACTCTCAAGCCCCCCACCATTGTGCAGTGATCAAAGGTTTCGTTTGCTTCTTAACACCTTCCTCCCTTACTCACGACTAACCAGGTACTGCTGTCGACCTTCTTTTCCATATCTGGTCTTTGCTTTGTATTTTTTATTTTTCGGCATGGTTTTCCTTTTCCGACGAAGCTTTCCGTCATTGTTGGGTAGCTATATGGTTAGGTTTATAGCGCTTGTGTGACCTCGTTGCCATATTAGGTTGTCTTGGGGTTGTTTCTGCCAATAACATTAGTTTTTAGACTTCCCGGTGACCCTTCGGTCGTCGTCTCCAATGACTCTGTTCTTTAATGTTCTTGAAGTTCTTGGTGAAAACCTTTTAGATTCCTAGTTTGATCTTTAGTTTATATTTGAACAAGTTGTTTGCCTATTTGCCGTTTGAGCCAAGTGTAGTGTTATCTTACTTATGCTCCGACCCTTGTACCAACTTATAGAAGAATTACCATCTCTTCATGAGAAGACCTTTGAGAAGATTAGACAGATAGAACTAGCCCAAGAGGAAGCTGGTAGGGCTGAGACCTTTCCCCTCAGACTAATTTTTCCTCCTCCACTATAGGTCATATACCCTGAGACTGCAAACCCTACTAAGCCTGTAGAGGTTCCTGAGGATCCTGTACCAATGTCTGAGGATAACGTCTCTTCAGACCCAATGTCAACCTCTGAAGTGGGTGAATTGATAGACTCTTTCCAAGAGCATATGGATTATTCTCCCAGGCAAGGTGAGGTTCCTGAGGAGGCCTAGGTTTTTAGTTGTGCCTAGTCCCACCAAGGTGCTAGCACTTCGCGTAGGTCTTTCGATGTTGAAATCTTAGGTCCCAGCATAGCAATTCTGCATCCCATTGATGCCATTCCGATATTGGCTGCCACTAGGGTTGAATTTTCTCAGAGGTTTCGTGGTTGTGCATCTACAACTGCCCAGGCTGATGTTGCTATGGATGGTGACGATGATGAAGGGAGCGATCTTGATACCTCTGAGGCAGCCGAGTATTAGAGTACCATCAACGAGTACAACCTTTTTACTTTCAGGCACCTGTATTCCATAGATTCTTTGATCATTCTTAGGAAACCTCTGAAGGATGAGAGGGCCTTCAGTAGTCGAGATGAAGAAATTTGTGTTTATGAGCAGATGCTTAAATTGGGCTTTTGTCTTCTTATTCACCCAACCATCAGAGCTATACTCTCTCTTATAAATCTTTCCCCTTCCCAATTGTCCCCAAATGCCTGGAGGGTAATGATTGGGGCCATCGTCCTTTGGAGGGTTGTTCGCCATTCATACCTTCCAGTTCAAGTTTTTACAGGATGTTATGTTCATTCATTTGCTAAAAATCACCCCAACTATTATCACTTCCTAGCCAGGAAATCGGAGAAGAAAATGCTCTTGGTTGCCCAAACTTCAAACCATAATTAGAAACCTCGATACTTTTTTGTTTTTGGGGCATGGGAATTTGGTTCAGATGAGGCTTCTGGAACGTCAGTTCTAAGGACCCCTCTGAGATGGGGGAATGTCTCCCTTGTTGCTAAAGCCAACCCTGGTCTTAGCCAGGATAGCTATAAAAACATTAAAGACCTTCAGAATCAGGGCGAGAAAGGTCGTCTCATTAAATATGATCATCTGATGACCCTCTACTATCTATCTCAAATAGGTTTAAGGGGTGGTCCCTTGGAAGAGCTTCGTAAGTTTTCAACATTTTCTTACCCAGGTCATTCCTCTTATATTTTTAATCTCTCTCTGACTAACTCAGGGAATTGCCTTGCAGAGCGTCCATCAGGTATACCAGACGAGCTTTGGGAGATGTCTGCTCCTAGTCTGGTGAAGCTTATGGAAAATAGAGGTTGTTGTAACACCCCATATTTTCAAGCATTAAATATTTAATTAATTCGGGAATTGAAAATTACTTGTGAGTCATAATTTTTAATTGAAATAATTAGGAAAATTTTATATAAACATTAATCGGGAAGTGAATGATTAATATTTAAGGAAAACTTATTTACTAAGTGAATAGTAATATTGTAATTATGTCATTTCGAGTATTAATGACAGGGTATGCACTTATCTCAACCGGGAGTCGGTATAGATTAAAAGGGTGGGGGGATAAGTATTTTTATAAATTAATTCAGATGCTAATTCTGAGTGTACAGTTGAGTTCGGATGGGCCGAGATAGTCGGAAAAGTGTACCCGGGGGGTAGTAAACGGGTCACGGGGCATTTTTAGACATAGTCGGGCCCACACGGGGGCATTTGGGTCACTTGGGCTTGGCCCATTAGGCAAAAAATGGGATTTAGGTAAATTAATGAATTAGAAGAAATAAGAAAACGGCTGATGTGAGTTTAGGAAAAGGGTTAGTGTGTTAAGAAACCCTAACAACAGTTAAAGGCGGATTTGGGGATCACAAAAGAGCCAATAAGGGTCATCTTCAACCTTGGAACTCACCTCCAAATTCAGACTCTACGAACCTTAAGGCAAGTGTTAACTTGCTGTAGCATGTAAAAATGTATTTCGATTCATATTCATGTGATGTGTGTATTTAAGGAAATTCGTTTTGGGTGTTAATGGCATAATCTGATTTTGAAGATAATAATCTGATTTACGAAATCTGGGTAAGGGTTTATGTAAAAATCTGAAATTTGTATGTTAATATATATCTGGTAGGATGATATCTGGATAGTTAGAAACGGATTTGATGATGGAACTTGGGTTGTAAATGGGTAAAGGGTTAAAGATGGATTTTCCCCAAATACAGAAATTGCAATTAATGGACGAATTAATAATGTTGGTGGACATTCTGGAGGTCCCTAATAAGGTTTCTAACATGTATTAATGTTAAGAGGGCTTAAGGTTGCTGGTAGAGAAAACTAGGGTTTGGGAAAAATCGTCCATGGCTGAATTTGTCTTCGCGAAGAAGACTAAGACTTGCTCGATCGATCGATCGAAGGTCTGGGGTCGATCGATCGATGGTCGGCAGATTCTGGCAGTTCGCCCAGTTTTCCTTTATATTGAGATAAATTTAATTTAATATTTTTCCATGTCTTAAATTTGATGAGTACTTAATACATGGATTTAAAATCTAGTTAATAGTGAATAAAATTAATTAGGATTTGAAGACGGCTTAGTGTGACATCATAATTTTAATAATGTTTTGGATAAATTAGGTGTGACACACTAAGATTTAATTATGAGAAGTTTGTTCGAAAGGATTAATTATGGACATAGGAAACAAGTCCGGGCGTAACGGTTGAGCAATACCGAGATATAAATTTTATTTAGGCATCGACTAAATAATTTAAAGTCGGGGATTGAGACTCGGGAAATGTTAATTCGGGCCACGAAAGTAAGTCCGGATATATTGGTTAGGGTGACACCAAAAGAAATTTATGTGAAAATTAATTAATATTTCGATGGGCCACAAACTCATTATAAAATGGAATAGGCTTGTGTCACGGACAGTACACAGTATTGCCGGGATATTTTTATATTTATATATATATACGGTGTGCGATAGTATATGTATATATATGGGTGTGCTATAATATCAATGATAGATATTATTATTATTATATACTCTAGTGCTATAGGGGGAGGTTACACGTAGTGGATGAATCCCCTAGCTTGAGGAGTAGGGCGAGTTTAATCCCAGGTCATAACGTCCGTTATATGGGTGAGGGGCATCTCACTTTCGGGGAAGGAATATGACCGCCTCCAATATTTATCTAATAACCAAGTTAGGGAGAAATTCTGACTTGGGGTAACTAGGTCAGGTGAAAATACCTAGTGGGATAGCACTATAGAGAATTTATATTTTGTGAGTATTTCTACTCGGCTGGAAGTTAGTATTACATGTTATTCAGTATGTTGTGAATACTGCAATTTGATTAAACATATAATTAGGTAAATAACTATATATGGGATAATTAATACATAGTGAAAAATGTATTATGAGCATAACAGGTGTGAGTGTCATATGAAATTAAAAAGGGTAATGATTAAATTAAGTTGATGTTTATAATAACTTAAAAATCATGATTTAAGGCATACTCGGTTAGAGTAGGTTAATTGCAAGGGATAACATAAGTATTGGGTCAGGAGCATAAGACCTAATATATTAAATGGAAGCGTTAATAGTGCACATTAGAGGAGGGGTAAAGAAGTCCTCAAGAGAGTGCGGCACTAACTAAAATATGAAGAGCATGCATATTTATTTATTACTGCAAGTTAATCATTTGTTAAATGTTTTCAAATGTTTTTGGGTACTAACCCTTGCTATAAAAATTTTTAAAAACCTTTTAGGTGTCCAACCACAGGGACGCCAGGCTTGACTCTTTCTCAGGATATCCGATGCTGCAACATATGTGGATGTTGCGGGAGTTTTGATAGACGCTTCATTATTTCATTTTAGTGTAGGGACTTCTATCAGCTATTTCGAGCATGTCGCTCACAGTTTATTTATTTCTGTCAGACTTGTTGAAATTTAATACTTGTCTTTATTTCCTATTCTTTGGATTATTTGGACCGATGGTTTATTCGGTTAGGTATTTTATTTGTGGATGGTTATTTCAGTTAACTGTGATTGTGTATTATTGTATGTTCCGCATGAGTTTCATTTAATTAATTGAAAGATAAAAATTGGCACCAGTCTATTTTCTCACTTAGGTGGTTAGTAATTAAAAAGACGACAGTGATGCTAAGAATGGACCAACTGAGAAACCTGTTCTAACTTGATTTAGGACTGATAACCCGGGATTAATTAGGCGGGGTGTCACAGATGGTATCAGAGCATCAGGTTCTAGTGTCCTTAGGATCTGTGCGGCTTTCTACGTTTCAGCATAGCACTCGGTTGTTATAGAGCCCTATTATTAGGACTGTTGATTCATTTTCCGCTTGTGAGATATCGTATTTTTGCTGTGAATATTTTTGTGTAAACTGTGTACTTATGCAATTTAATCTATTTCAGCTGCCACCGAGGAGACTGAGACCAGTGAGGGCTGTGGCTAGGGATGAGGTCAGGGAGGCTCACCAGGAGCCACAAGTACCGCCACCACCACCCCCACCCGAGTTGATTCACTTCCTAGGTGGCAGTGATAGTGGCCCAGGCGGTCGAAACAACAATGAGAGCTATGGCAGCTCACTTTCCACAGCCCCAGGCACCGCCTCCAATGGCACCAGCAGTTCAGGATCCAGTGGGGCCACCATCTTGTCAGAGAGTTAGGGAGACCTTCCAGAAGGGTCACCCACCTGAGTTTCGGGGTAGCACAGATGTAGTAGAGGCTTGTGACTGGAAGAAGAACATTCAGCGCCATCTGTGCATGCTGGAGTGTACCGAGGTACAGAAACAGATGCTTGCTACTTTTCGTCTGTCGGGGGCAGCCTTATAGTGGTGGGAGTCAGTTACCACCGTCGAGGAACGAGACTTGATGCCGATAACAGAGTTCTGGGTGCAGTTCGACCACAAATACTTTCCACCAGCAGTACATACTGAGATGAGAAAGAAATTCAGTGATTTAGTTCAGGGTGACCGATCAGTGGCAGACTACGAGGAAGAGTTCACCCGTTTGGCAAAATTTATGCCAAATGAGGTGAGCGATGAGGAGCGGAAGAAATCGAGGTTTATGGACGGTTTAGCCTGGCGGATCAGGAAACACTTGATTGGGAATCTGGAGTTAGTAACGTATACAGACGTCATTAATGCCGCACTTGTACACTGCCAGGATCATCGCTTCCATGCAAAAGAGAGTAAGAGAACAGGGGAGCCGAGCCAACAGGCAAGGCCATTACTAATAGTGACACAAGTGGTGCTCAGCCGCAGGCGGGCAGTCAACAAGGGAATCAGGCTAAGAAGTTTAAGCCTGGTGGGCTCCGACCGGGAGGACAGGGGTTGAGGCACCCGAATCAGCAGCAGCAGGTTCCTCAGGGCCGTCAGGGCCAAGGGAACAATGGGGGAGGCTAGCAGGGCCAGGTCCAGTCGCGTCAGGGCCAACGACAGGGGGATGGTCAGAGACGTTGTTTTATCTGTGGTTAGCCAGGACATTTCAAGAGGGAGTGCCCAGAGAGGGGCAGAGGTCAACAGCAGGAGGCCCAACAGGGGCAATTACCGCCAGCAGCACCAGCCCTACCCGCCCCACCTCAGCAGGGGCAGATGCACTACGGGCGTGTGTATAACGTCCGGGATGTTCCCAATCCCCCGGCGCAGCTGGCACCGCCAGCAGTTGAGGGTATGTTTCTCATTCATGGTTATGAGGGTAGTATTTTTTTTTATACGGGAGCATCACATTCATTCATTAAATTAAATTTTGCTAAACGAGTCGGACTACTGGAGACCGCGGGTAGTCTTCGGATGTGTGTAAAGTCGCTAGTAGGCAGCGGGGCTACGATTCACTCGATTTGTCGGGGTGTAGACATTTTGATTGGGAGACTTAGTTTAGCAGCGGACCTCTTAGTGTTAGATATGGAGGGGTATGATGTCATCTGGGGTATGGATTGGTTGGCAGGTTATCGGGCGACGATAGATTGCTACGAGAGGACCATCGTGTTCTCCATTCTAGGGCAGGAGATGTTCTTAATAGCAATGCCACTACCGGAGGGAGGGTCACGCACACACTTGTATTACATTGAGGAGGAAACCTCATAGGAGGTGACTATTCCATTGGAATCAATCCCAGTGGTGAGAGACTTTGAGGATGTGTTTCAGGAAATAGCAGGGTTGCCACCTAGCAGGGAAATCAAATTTGTAATCGATTTAGCCCCGGGGACGAGGCCAATTGCTCGGGCCCCATACCTTATGGCCCCTTCAGAGATGCGTGAATTGAGGGAGCAGATTCAGCAGCTTCTGGGGCAGGGTTTCATTCGACGAAATACATCGCCGTGGGGTGCACCGATGTTGTTTATGAAGAAGCGAGATGGCTCACTACGGTTATGCGTGGACTATAGAGAGCTGAATAAGGCCACGATACGGAATAAGTATCCGTTTCCTAGGATTGATGACCTATTTGACCAGTTGAGAGGGGCGTCTTATTTCTCTAAGGTCGACTTGAGGTCAGGGTATCATCAACTACTATCCGAGAGGAGGATGTTTCGAAGACCGCTTTCCTGTCGCGGTATGGATGTTACGAGTTCAGGGTAATGCAATTCGGTCTCACCAATGCACCAACAATGTTCATGGACCTCATGAACAGAGTTTTCAGGGAGTTTCTCGATCAGTTTGTTATCGTGTTCATTGATGACATCCTGATCTACTTGCGCACCGAGGAAGAGCACGCAGAGCACATGCATATAGTGTTACAGACATTGCGGGATCACCAGCTCTATGCCAAATTCGGTAAGTGTGGATTTTGGCTGCGGGAGGTTCAGTTTCTTGGTCATGTGGTGTCAGACCGGGGTATTGCGGTGGATCCAAGTAAAGTATCGGTGGTGAGGGAGTGGGGACAGCCCACGACACCGACTGAAGTGTGTAATTTTCTGGGATTGGCCGGTTATTACAGGCGGTTCATCAAAGGATTCTCAAAGATTGTGGGCCCTTTGACGAATCTGACCCGAAAAGGGGTACATTTCACTTGGAATGATCATTGTCAATTAGCTTTCGACTAGTTAAAGGACAAGTTGACATCTGCACCCGTGCTTGCATTGTCGAAAGGAGGATTAGAGTATCGGGTTTACACTGACGCATCTTTATAGGAACTTGGGGTGTGCTTCAGCAGGAGGAAAGGGCTATAGCTTATGCATCCCGAAATCTAAAGCCCTATGAGATAAATTACCCCACTCACGACCATGAGTTGGCAACAGTCATTTTTTCTTTGAGGATATGGAGTCATTATCTTCTGGGGGAGCAGTTCACGTTACTCACGGATCACAAATCACTTCAGTAGCTCTTCACTCAGAAGGATCTGAGTATGAGGCAGAGGCGATGGCTAGAATTCATGAAAGATTACCAGTTTGCTATTCAGTATCATCCTGGTAAGGATAATGTGGTAGCATATGCATTGAGTCGGAGACCGACTGGGGAAATATCAGAAGTCCGGAAGGCGAAGTGGAGAGAACTTCGTATGAGGATGATGTAGCCAGGGCTTGTATGTCAGCATTATCCATCACACCTGAGATCATTATGCGGGTTGTGAAGGCTCAGGCAGGATCAGACCTGTCGGGATAAGGTGAGCCAGTTACTAGCTGAGGGAGCAGAGGGTTACTCGATCAGCTCGGAGGGAGGCTTACGCCTTAATGGGAGGTTGATTGTGCCAGAAGATGAGGAGTTGAGGCACGCTGTTATGATAGAGTCTCATGGGTCGAGATTCACGGTACATCCCGGTGGGGATAAAATGTATCAGGATATGAGGAGGCAGTATTGGTGGACAGGAATGAAACGAGACATAGCAGAATTTGTCGCGAAATGTGCCACGTGTCAGCTTGTGAAAGTTGACCATCAGAGACCATCAGCCACTTGAAATTCCCATGTGGAAGTGGGAGAGCATCTCCATGGACTTCATTACAGGGTTACCGACATCGCAGAAGGGTCACGATTCCATATGGGTCATTGTGGATCAGTTGACCAAAGTGGCCCACTTCCTGCCGGTTCGCACAGACTTTGAGACGATGCGTTATGCGCAACTATTCATAGCAGAGATTGTTAAGCTGCACGGGGTACCATTAAATATGGTGTCGGATAGGGACAAGATCTTTGTGGCCCACTTTTGGCAAAGTTTTCAGGAGGCCATGGGCACGGAGTTACGTTTGAGTACAGCCTATCACCCACAGACTGACGGACAGACCGAGAGAGTCAATCAGATGCTGGAAGATATGCTCAAAATGTGTATACTAGACTTTGGGGGAGGTTGGGAGAAATATCTTCCTCTGGTAGAGTTTGCGTATAACAACTTTTACCAGTTCACGATCGGCATGGCGCCATTCGAGGCACTATACGGGAGGCCTTGTCGTTCACCCGCTTGTTGGTTAGAGGTGGGGGACAACAAACTATTGGGACCGTAGATTGTTCAGGAGACATCTGCCAAGATAGAGCTGATCCGAGGGAGGATTCAGATAGCTCAAGATAGACAGAAAAGTTACGCTGATGCTTCACGGAGACATGTGGAGTTAGAGGTTGGGGATCAGGTATTGGTCCGGGTGTCCCCTATGAAAGGTGTGATGAGGTTCGGCAAGAAGGGTAAGTTAGCACCGAGGTACGTGGGACATTTCCCTATTATCGAGAAAGTGGGGCCTGTAGCCTACAGGCTGGAATTACCAGAGCACCTTCAGTGGATACATGACGTGTTCCATGTGGCATCGCTGAAGAAATATCGCAGGAGAGAGAGGGCCTTCTGGCACATTCCACTTGAGAAAATTGATTTACAGCCAGACATCTCATATGAGGAGAGACCGATGGCTATTCTGGACCGGAGCGAGCGGAAGTTACGATCCAAGGTTGTTCCACTAGTTAGAGTACAGTGGGGTCATCACAACGTTAACGAGTCTACCTGGGAGCGGGAGGAGGATATGCGGGAACAATATCCAGAGCTTTTCATCACAGGTATGACCTAATTTCGGGGACGAAATTCCTTTGTAAGGGGGGGAGTATGTAACACCCCGTATTTTCATGCATTAAATATTTAATTAATTCGGGAATTGAAAATTACTTGTGAGTCGTATTTTTTAATTGAAATAATTAGGAAAATTTTATTTAAACATTAATCGTGAAATGAATGATTAATATTTAAGGAAAACTTATTTACTAAGTGAATAGTAATATTGTAATTATGTCATTTCGAGTATTAATGACAGGGTATGCACTTATCTCAACCGGGAGTCGGTATAGACTAAAAGGGTGGGGGATAAGTATTTTTATAAATTAATTCGGATACCAATTCTGAGTGTACAGTTGAGTTCGGATGGGCCGAGATAGTCGGAAAAGTGTACCCGGGGGGTAGTAAACGGGTCACGGGGCATTTTTAGACATAGTCGGGCCCATACGGGGGCATTTGGGTCACTTGGGCTTGGCCCATTAGGAAAAAAAAACGGGATTTAGGTAAATTAATGAATTAGAAGAAATAAGAAAACGGCTGATGTGAGTTTAGGAAAAGGGTTAGTGTGTTAAGAAACCCTAACAACAGTTAAAGGCGGATTTGGGGATCACAAAAGAGCCAACAAGGGTCATCTTCAACCTTGGAACTCACCACCAAATTCAGACTCTACGAACCTTAAGGCAAGTGTTAACTTGCTGTAGCATGTAAAAATGTATTTCGATTCATATTCATGTGATGTGTGTATTTAAGGAAATTTGTTTTGGGTGTTAATGGCATAATCTGATTTTGAAGATAATAATCTGATTTACGAAATCTGGGTAAGGGTTTATGTAAAAATCCAAAATTTGTATGTTAATATATATCTGGTAGGATGATATCTGGATAATTAGAAACGGATTTGTTGATGGAACTTGGGTTGTAAATGGGTAAAGGGTTGAAGATGGATTTTTCCCCAAATACAGAAATTGTAATTAATGGACGAATTAATAATGTTGGTGGACATTCTGGAGGTCCCTAATAAGGTTTCTAACATGTATTAATGTTAAGAGGGCTTAAGGTTGCTGGTAGAGAAAACTAGGGTTTGGGAAAAATCGTCCATGGCTGAATTTGTCTTCGCGAAGAAGACGAAGATCTGCTCGATCGATCAGTTGAAGGTCTGGGGTCGATCGATCGATGTCGGCAGATTCTGGCAGTTCGCCCAGTTTTCCTTTATATGGAGATAAATTTAATTTAATATTTTTCCATGTCTTAAATTTGATGAGTACTTAATACATGGATTTAAAATCTAATTAATAGTGAATAAAATTAATTAGGATTTGAAGACGGCTTAGTGTGACATCATAATTTTAATAATGTTTTGGATAAATTAGGTATGACACACTAAGATTTAATTATGAGAAGTTTGTTCGAAAGGATTAATTATGGACATAGGAAACAAGTCCGGGCGTAACGGTTGAGCAATACCGAGATATAAATTTTATTTAGGCATCGACTAAATAATTTAGAGTCGGGGATTGAGACTCGGGAAATGTTAATTCGGGCCACGAAAGTAAGTCCGGATATATTGGTTAGGGTGACACCAAAAGAAATTTATGTGAAAATTAATTAATATTTCGAGTTGGGCCACAAACTCATTATAAAATGGAATATGCTTATGTCACGGACAGTACACGGTATAGCCGAGATATTTTTATATTTATATATATATACTGTGTGCGATAGTATATGTATATATATGGGTGTGCTATAATATCAATGATAGATATTATTGTTATTATTATATACTCTAGTGCTATAGGGGGAGGTTAGGCGTAGTGGATGAATCCCCTAGCTTGAGGAGTAGGGCGAGTATAATCCCCGGTCATAACGTCCGTTATATGGGTGAAGGGCATCTCACTTTCAGGGAAGGAATATGACCGCCTCCAATATTGATGTAATAACCAAGTTAGGGAGAAATTCTGACTTGGGGTAACTAGGTCAGGTGAAAATACCTAGTGGGATAGCACTATAGAGAATTTATATTTTGTGAGTATTTCTACTCGGCTGGATGTTAGTATTAAATGTTATTCAGTATGTTGTGAATACTGCCATTTGATTAAATATATAATTAGGTAAATAACTATATATGGGATAATTAATACATAGTGAAAAATGTATTATGAGCATAACAGGTGTGAGTGTCATATGAAATTAAAAAGGGTAATGATTAAATTAAGTTGATGTTTTTAATAACTTAAAAATCATGATTTAAGGCATACTCGGTTAGAGTAGGTTAATTGCAAGGGATAACATAAGTATTGGGTCAGGAGCATAGGACCTAATATATTTAATGGAAGCATTAATAGTGCACATTAGAGGAGGGGTAAATAAGTCTTCAAGAGAGTGCGGCACTAACTAAAATATGAAGAGCATGCATATTTATTTATTACTGCAAGTTAATCATTTGTTAAATATTTTCAAATGTTTTTGGGTACTAACCCTTGCTATAAAAGTTTTTAAAAACCTTTTAGGTGTCCAACCACAGGGACGCCAGGCTTGACTCTTTCTCAGGATATCCGATGCTGCAGCATATGTGGATGTTGCGGGAGTTTTGATAGACGCTTCATTCTTTCATTTTAGTGTAGGGACTTTTTATCAGCTATTTCGAGCATGTCGCTCACAGTTTATTTATTTCTGTCAGACTTGTTGAAATTTAGTACTTGTCTTTATTTCCTACTCTTTGGATTATTTGGACCGATGATTTATTCGGTTAGGTATTTTATTTGTGGATGGTTATTTCAGTTAACTGTGATTGTGTATTATTGTATGTTCCGCATGAGTTTCATTTAATTAATTGAAAGATAAAAATTGGCACCAGTCTATTTTCTCACTTAGGTGGTTAGTAATTAAAAAGACGACAGTGATGCTAAGAATGGACCAACTGAGAAACCTGTTCTAACTTGATTTAGGACTGATCACCCGAGATTAATTAGGCGGGGTGTCACAGTTGTAAGAGTGCACCACCACCGGCGCCAGAAAGGAACGTGGGCACCTTCAAGGTCGACGCTAGAAAAAAGAGAAGGTCCATAGTTGAGCCTGCACATACAAGGTCGAACAAGACCCAGGCCAGGGATCATGCCATCCCCATCTCTACTGATGATGCCTTGGCTGCACGTCTATCTCAGCTCAAAATTGAAGATAGCCTGATCATCCACAGTCTGAAGGCTTCTGATGCTATAGGTGAAATAATGACTGAGGAAGACAATCGTTTCCTACACTCATTAGATGTCCCTTTACTGGCCGAGTTTACTCTCCACATGTCAATCAGGGTATCAATTTTTTGCTCATTTGCCCACAAGTGTAACATCGACCTTTTAGAAATTATAACTCTTATGTTCATTCATCTGATCTTCTTCTGCAGGGTGTCTTATCTTTTCATCGTCTTGTTGATTGGACTTTTAAGAAGTTGCCCCTTATAGAAAAGGGGAAGGAAGATGAGAATGTTGAAGCCTCTCTAAACGTATAGGTTTCAAGGTTGAATGGGGTCATCAAGCATAGGGATAATGACATGTCTCAACTCAAGAAAGACCGTGAAAAAGCTCTGAAGTCTAAGGACGACGTTCTTCAGTCTAAGGTTAATGCTGCAGTCAAGGCTGCTTTGGAAGATGCTGATAAAAAGGCCATTGAAGACTACAAGGTCTCAGACGAATTTGTTAGCTTCGGCTTTGAATACCTAGAGAGGGTATCAAAGCGACTGGAAAATGGCCTGCCATGAAGGAGGGTGAGTATGGGGCCTTGTTTTCCTTAGACTTCATTGGTCTCGGCTTTAGGGACCCTCAGTTTGCTCAGGCCTTACAGTAAGTTGAAGAGGCTGATGCTTCTCCAGCCAAGACTGCTCCTCTAGAGGTAACTTAGACAGAAGATGCCACTCATCATGATGATGGAGTTGAAGTTATGAACGTCGACCGTGAGAAAATGGCTACAGATATTAGTGGGTCTGCTCCTGCCGAGTCCTAGGCTATTTTCTTATGAAGCTTTTCATTAGTTGTAAATTTGATCACCCTTTTGTTTGTAACTCTTATTTTTATAAACTCTGATGAAGGCTCTTGATACTCTTTTGTAACTCTGACCCCTTGTTATAATAATCATTAGTTCAACTTCTTCAGATTCTATTGCTTCATACGATGTTTTGTTTAAAATTCATTTATCGGTGTTGCCCTATAATTATGATGTTTTACATCTTATTTCCACCAATCTAATGTTGCTTGAGGCCTGAGGTCACTAAACTATGGTGTTTTACCCTCGTATTTTCACCAAATAATGATATTTTAAAGCCCGAGGTCACCAAATCATGGTGTTTCACCTCCAATTTGCACCAATTTAATGATGTTTTAAGGTTTGATCTCACCAAACTATGGTGTTTTACCCTCATATTTTGACCAAATAATGATATTTTATTGTCTGAGGTCACCAAATCATGGTGTTTCACCTCTAATTTTCACCAACTTAATGATGTTTTAAGGTTTAATCTCACCAAACTATGGTGTTTTACCCTCATATTTTGACCAAATAATGATGTTTTATTGTCTGAGGTCACCAAATCATGGTGTTTCACCTCTAATTTTCACCAACTTAATGATGTATTAAGGTCTGAGGTCACCAAATTATGATGTTTAACCTCATATTTTCACCAACTTAATGATGTTTAGGGTCTGAGGTCACCAAATTATGATATTTAACCTCATATTGTCACCAACTTAATGATGTTTAGGGTACGAGGTCACGAAATTATGATGTTTCACCGCATATTTTCACCAACTTAATGATGTTTAGGGTCTGAGGTCACCAAATTATGATGTTTAACCTCATATTTTCACCAAATTAATGATGTTTTAAGGTTTACGATCACCAAATCATGGTGTTTCACCTCCAACTTGCACCAATTTAATGATGTTTTATGGTTTGAGGTCACCAAATCATGGTGTTTTACCTCCAACTTGCACCAATTTAATGATGTTTTAAGGTCCGAGGTCACCAAATCATGGTGTTTCACCTCCAATTTGAACCAATTTAATGATGCTTAGGGTCTGAGGTTACCAAATTATGATATTTTACCTCGTACTTTCATCAACTAAATGACGCTTTAAGATCCGAGGTCACCAAATTATGATGTTTCACCTCATATTTTCACCAAATAATGATGTTTTAAAACATAATAAAAGTATCAGCACAACATTGCTATGTTTTCATTAACATCCCTTGTATAAACTGGTACATGTATTACAAAAGATAAGAACACTGCAATATCATAAGTAATACTTATTTAAGTGATCGGCATTCCAAGGGTTGAAGAAAGGTTCTCCTTCATGATTTTCTAGCCAGTAGGTACCAGGACAACCTCATCAACTACCCTATAAGGACCATGCCAATTAGGATGGAACCTATTTGATTTTTGCCATGTCTTCTTTAGGACTAGGTCTCCTATAACTATAGGCCCTAACTTCACCCATTGATTGTAGAATCTCACAGTTCTCTGCTGATAGGCTGTCTGTCTCATCGCTGCATCCTCTCTTCTTTCTTCAATTAAATCAAGATAAAGTCTTCTCTCTTCCCCATTCCTCTGGGGGTCATAGGTCTTAACTCTATGAGTAGGAATCCCTACCTCTGTTTGGATGACAGCCTCTGAGCCATGGGCTAACATAAATGGAGTTTCTCCTGTGGGTGTCCTCGTTGTCGTCCTGTAGGCCCAGAGCACAGCATATACCTCCTCTATCCATCTTCCTTTGGCCTCTTCCAACCTCTTTTTTATCCCATCAAGGATTGTTCAATTCGTGACCTCAGTCTCGTCGTTTGCCTGGGGTCGGCCAGGAGAAGAGAAGAACTGATTAATCCCCATTCTTTCGCAGTATTTCTCCAAGGATATGTTCTTAAATTGGGTTCCATTATATGAGATGAGGGTGTTTGGAAGATCATACCTGCATATGATGTTCTTCCAAATGAACTGGAAGGTCCTCTACTCAGTGATTGTTATCATTGGCTCAACTTCTACCCATTGGAGAAATAATCAATTGCCACTATTAAGAAACGATAGTTGTTTACAGATCTTGGCAGGGGTCCTACCAAATAAACTCCCCATATTGAAAATGGCCAATGGGAGTTGATTGATGTCATAGGTTGGTGAGGCTGATGAGGGATGGTGGAGAACCTTTAACACTTATCACACTTCTTTACATACGCAGCCGCGTCTTTCGCCAAGGTCGGCCATTAGCATCCCTGAGTGATTAACCTCTTAGCCAATGGCCTCCCTCCTATGTGACTTGAACAAGATCTCTCATGCACATCGTGCAAGATGTGAGGAACCTTTGAAGGGTGGACACGTCTGAGGAGAGGGAGCAGGAACCCTTTTTATACAGGACATCTCCTACAATTGAGAATTTAGCAGCTCTGAACCTCAACTTTCTTCTTTCTAACTTTAACTCTGGCAGCTCTCCCTCTCTGATGTATCTGATAAGAGAGTCCATCCATGAGGCTCCCATATTCAGATTTAGGCAAGTTCTAGCAACCTCTTCCTCTTCTATGGTTGGCTTGAGCAGAATCTCAACTGGTACTGTTCTCCTTATGTCTGTTCTTGTTGTTGAGGCCAACCTCGTGAGTGCATCAGCTCGGTTATTGTCTAGCCGAGGTATCCTCTTCATCTTTACTTCCTCAAAGCTTTCTAGCATCGATCTCACCCTTTTCAGGTATCTGGCCATCCTTACGTATTTGGCCTCATACACCCCCAAGATTTGGTTCACAACTAACCTTGAGTTACTGTGGAGTAGGAGCTGGACGACATTGAGGGCTTTATAAAAAAAGAGACCTGCTATTAATGGCTCATACTCTGACCCATTTTTGGAAGCTTTGAAGTTGAACCTTAGTGCATATTCAATATCGGTACCATTAGGTGCTTACACTATCATCCCTACTCCACTTTCGCTTTCACAAGACGACCCATCAACGAAAAGGTTCCATATGGTTTCACATGAAGAGAAGTTACCCTCAGCTAGGGTCCCTAGTCTGAAGAGGTATCTCTCTTTTTCATTCTCAACTGCTCTTTATATAGCTTTGCTTGACTCAACCTCATTCAAATCTTGAAAGACGTTTCTGTCTAGTTCATCTTAGGCCCTGTGACTCTCTTCAACATCAGCCTCTTCCGAGGTAAACTCAGCTACAAAGTCTGCGAGTGTATGTCCCTTGATGGAAACCCTGGGTTGATAAACAAGGTCGTATTCCCCCAACTCAATTACCTAGGTCATTAACCTTCCCGACTTCTCAGGCTTACGGAGGACTTGTTTGAGTGGGGAATCAGTGAGGATAACCATAGCATGGGCTTGAATGTATGGCTTTATTTTCCTAGAAGCATGTATTAGAGCATAAACTAACTTTTCTATCCGAGGTTACTTCTTCTTAGATCCTTGGAGTGCCTTTCTATTGAAGTAGACTGGTCTCTGCACTCCATCCTCTTCTCTTACTATCGTAGCACTGATGGCTGACTCTGACACAGCTAAGTATAGATATAGCCTCTCCCCCTGAATTGGTCGGGATAGTAGTAGGGGAGACCCGAGGTAGGACTTCAGCTCTTTAAAAGCAATATCACATTTCTCATTCCATTCTAAGGCCTTTCTAAGAACTTTGAAAAAAGGAAGACACTTATCTATAGCTCTTAAGACGAACCTGTTAAGTGCAGCAACTCCTCCGGTTAGCTATTAAACGTCTTTGATAGTTCTGGGTGTCTTCATTTCCATCAAAGTCTTGATCTTCTCAAGGTTAGACTCTATTCCCCTTTAGTTGACGATGAATCCCAGAAACTTTCCTTCTCTTACCCCGAAGATACATTGACGGGGTTTAGCTTCATTCTGTATTTGTCCATGGTGTCAAAAGTTTTTTCAAGGCCGGCCACATGAGTGTCGACCTTCAAACTCTTCTTCAGCATGTCGTCCACATATACTTCCATGGATTTATGTATCTGGTCTTCGAACATCTTATTTACAAGACTTTGGTAAGTAGCCCCTGCATTCTTTGGGATAAAGGGCATGACCTTGTAGCAATAGGTCCCTTTGTCTGTAATGAAGAAGGTCTTCTCTGATTTTGTCGAGTCCATGAAGATCTGATTATACCCGAAATACGCATCCATGAAGCTCATCAGCTCATGTCCTGCTGTGGCATCAACCATCTGATCTATACGAGGTAGGGAAAAACTATCTTTTGGTCAAGACTTGTTTAAATCAGTTAAATCTAAACACATCCTCCATTTCCCATTAGCTTTGGGCACAATGACAGCGTTAGACAGCCATTCAGGGTATATGACCTCTCTGATGAACTTGGCCTCTTCCAGCTTTCTAACCTTGCCTCTGATGACATCATACTTCTCCCATTAGTATACTCTTCTTCTCTGCTTGATGGTCTTAGTGTCTTCTACAATATTGAGTTTATGGCACATAATCTCAGGATTAATACCTGGCATGTCTGTATGGCTCCAGACAAAAATACTTTGTCTCTTCCTTAACAGCTTTACTAGTTCCTCCTTGACCTAAGGTCTTAAGGTTTTGCCGACTTGGATGGTTTTTTCCAGCTCGTCCTTATTGAGGACGATGGATTCTACCTCCTTCGTGGCCTCTCCCTTTTTAAGCTATGTTTTATCTCTAGGATCAAGTGTGTCGATGTTGTATGTGGTTGTTACCTTCTTATGAGCCTCTATCTCTTCTGCAGAGTTGAAGTAGCATTCATGTGGTGATGTTTGGTCACCTTGCACTTCCCCTACTCCATAAGGAGTCAAGAATTTTTGCATTTGGTGGACCATTGAAGGCGCGACCTCAAATTCTTTGAGAGCTACTCGTCCTATGATGAGGTTGTAAGCTTAGAAGACATTTTCATCCATCATAAATAAATTGATTCTTCTGGTCAACCTCTTGGGCCATTCATCTCCCATTCTAACATCTATTTTATACATACCCAATGGATGAACCTTTTCATCGCTGAAGCCAATCAAGGGATGATGATAAGGGATAAGCCTAGCTCTGCTGAGGCTCAGGCTCTTAAAATAGGGCCAAAACATAATGTCTACATAACTACCCCCATCAACGAGGATCCTATGAACTTCACACCCATGCACCCTTGTGGTGATGACTAAAGGGTCGTCATGGGGAGCTACTATGACTTTGAAGTCAAGTCGTGAGAAGCCGACCACGAGGGTGTCCATATCTACCTTCTTTCGCTTCTCACTTTTAACTTCTGTAGATGCCAAGTTCACAACCTCGGCTTTAGTCACTGCCTTAGCCTCTTCCACATGAGCCTTACGATTATCTACCTCTGATCCACCCCTGCTAGTCACCCACAGATAGTGTTCACACCGAAAGAGATCATATCGACCCTCTTCACTGGGGAATTATCGTCTTTTAGTGGGAGGTCAGGGTCATCGTCATTATCATCTAAGTCATCAGCTCTTCTGGCTGGGACATCTTCCTGACATTTATCATTTCTTTCCTTTTTGGGGTCATCTCTTCCCCCCTTATAAGCTCTACCATCCACATACTTTCTGAGCCTTCCAGACTTCAACATTTTCTCAATCTCGTCCTTTAGGGCAAAACACTTGTCAGTCAGATGGTCGTGATCTTGATGGAACTCGCACCATAGATTCTTGTTTCTCTTATGTGGAGGAGCCTTCAGCTTCTTCGGCCATCTCAGGGATCTATCATTCTTTATTTCATTGAGGATATGTTCGCAGCTCACAATTGGAGGAGTGTAGTGTGAAAACTTATCGTCTGTATTCCTCTTCTTTCCATCCTTTTTCCTTTGAAACTTCCTACTACTACTTACATTCTCATCCTCATACTTCGCAGCCATTGCTTCTTCTGCGTTCATGACCTTTTCAGCTGTTGATAACAACTCGGCCATAGATTTGGTAGGGTCTTCAGAAAGCTTCCAAAGTAGCTTTCCCTTCTAAAGTCCTCCAATAATGGGTGTCATAACTATGCTCTGTTCATAATCTTCTACCTATAAATTTTCCTTGTTGATCCTCGTGATGTAGTCTCTGAGGCTTTCGTTCTTCCCTTTCTTTACATAAAGCAAGTTAGTCGTCTTCTTTTGAGGTCTTACCCCAGAACATAAGTTATGAATAAATCGCTCGGCCAAACCTTTGAAATTTTCAATTGAATTTTTAGGAAGAGACGTGAACCAGATATGTGTAGCTCCAGTCAAAGTGCTTGAGAAAGCTCGACAGCTGATCTCATTAGAGATTTAATAGATGTCTGTTATAGATTGATACATTTCAATATGATGGACTAGGTTAGTACTACCATCGTACTTGGGAGACACCATCGGAGGTTTAAATTTGGCAGGGGTTGGGAAGTTAACAATCCTTGCCACAAAGGGTGAACCCTATGAGTACCCCCTCGATTTTTTATGAGGTTCCCTATCTTCTCTTCCAACCTCTGAATAGATTCATTCCATGGTTTGGTAACATCGGCTTGGCCGAGGTTGTTCCCAGCCACTTCTAAAGGGTGAATTGAGGGTTCCCTAGCTGCTGCACAACGTCGGTTGTTGACCTCCCCCTGACCACGGTCTCGGTCATGTGGAGGGCGGCCATGACGAGGCCGATGATCACCATCTTCCCTTTATGATCTAGCTAATCTTCTTGACCTGGATAACATCTATCTCAGATTATTAACTGGCCTGAGCCTTTCAAAGGTCGACCCTCTACTTAAACGATCAAAAGCAGATCCTCTTTGTTACGAATCACCGTCTCGTCTTTCAAATTGACCTCGACCCTATTGTATAGGACGTACAGTGTTATTTGAAACCTCATACAGCTCCTAATAGTCTGTCAGGGCATCCTTTTCCTCGATGTCATCATAACTATCCTCAGGGCAAGGTTTTCCTTGCCTCCCTAGGCATAAATGCCTAGGTTTAACAACTTTCCTCCTCCGTTGAGGAGTAGGTTGGTCCTTTTGTGGTGCCTGGGGTGGTCCCCTAGCCTCATGCTGTGGCTAAGAAGCTACCGGAGCAATCATTTTCAGTGACACCCCATGTGGTCTCATTATGTTTTGGCTTAGCTGGGCAAATTGATCCTGCATCACTTGCTGAGTTGCAGCCAAGGACTTCAAGGCTGCTGCCACCTCAGCCATCTCGGATTGGGGTGGTACTTGGCCGGAACTGGGTCCTCCAACACCAGATGGTGGAGGAGGTGGTGGTGACTCTGGTGCCATATGCTTGAGCTTTTAATAAGAGGACTATAGACCCCAGGTGGTCTCATTATGTTAAAATCCATGACCACGTGGCTTTTAACCACGTGGTCGTGGGTTCGATTCCCACAAACAGTGCCAAAATGATGATGCTGTAAACAACACCACCGGTATGAGGTGTTGATAAGCTCAGACTAGCAATAACAATGGCAGAACAAGAGTAAATATCTAGTAGATGGAGGTGAGGTGAAGAGGATGAACACTAGTATATAAGTGGTTCAGTCAATCTGGCCTACGTCCACTATGAGTGTGCGAGTAATATCACTAGATGAAGGCACTAATGGCCATAGATACAATCTCTCAAGCTCTCTCTCTAATGTTTAAACCAACATAGTTTTAGCTAGGGTTATATTTATCGATCCCTTTATAAGGTAGAGGAAGACTTCTATATATAGTGCTCGAGGGGTGTAATGTACCCCCCAAGCATGCAATAAGCATGTGCATGTGAATCAAACCAGTATGATGATAACACCTGGATGATCTTATGTAGATAATGATGACCGCAATATTTCCTCACGTGAGGGGAATGATTCGGTTATAACTGATTTGCCCACGTGTTCCAAACCATACATGTGCTTACATATGCTCGAACTTATGTCCTTGACTGATGTAACCTCGGCTTGGCCGAGTACGAGGTTGTAGGAGTCCGGTGGTGTTGCTTTATCCTGTCAATCAATATGACCTCGGCCTGTGAGACTATCTGAGGTTATGTATGAGGTGGGGTACAATGTAGGATGATGCAGAGTATGAGGTTGGAAATAGCTTGGGCCCAAATATCGCCGTCAACCTCGACTGCTGTACAACCGAGGTTTCCCTATGAGGGGCCGACCTTCCAGAAGACGACCTTCCATATGGCTGTTGTAAGCTTCTTGTCTACTCGACTGTGAGGCAGGCCGAGGTTAGTGACTTTGAGTACGAGGGTGCACTTTGGGCATATCACATATACACACACATGCACGAGCTTATTGAATTTTGACTTCATAATGTACATTTGAGCTTACTGAGATGTTCTCCTATCAATCTTGTCATTTGCATGTTTATTTGACTGTGGTGGATTTGTGCATGTAAGAACAAATTACCGTGAGAAATTTATTTTGAATTGAAAAAAATGATGAGTGCATGGGAAAGGGCTGCGAGAGTGTAAAATTGATTCGTTGTGAAAACCACCGTTTAAAAGAGCCCGAGAAAAATTAAGGCAATAAAAAGAATAATATGCCAAAAATGGGCCAGTTTTTTTAGTTTGATATATTCATTCAAAAGAAAAGAAAGAAATATTTTGAGTGAGTTTGGATGGAAATATCAATGGGTTTGCACAATGATAATGTATCCTAGTTGAGCTTATTTTGTCATGACGCTATTGATTTGTAGAATCATTAAAATTCTAAGCTTGTGTGCATTGTGCTTGTTTTGTTCAATTAAGTTCAAATTTATTTGTCACAAAAGGCAATTGGTTAGTTTTGAAAAGTTTAGCGGTTGATTAGAACTTCTTGAAAATTTTCGAGTGTTTGGGTTATTATTCATTTGTTTTAGTTCACACCAATTCATTCCATTCCACACGTTTGAACACATTGATACTATGCTAGTGTGTACACTTATGTATTTTGTGTTGCGTGTTGTGATTGTTTATATGATATTTTTGTAATGTCATTTTTTTGAAAAAATTGAAAATTTCAAAAATATTTAGTGAGTTTTGTTGTCATGATGCCTTGCACATAATGCTTATTGTTTTACTTCTTTGTCGTTTGTCTATTTCGATAAAAACAAAGGGAGAGAGCAAATTAAAATGGAGTTTTTTTAAGATGAGTTTGATTTATGGGGGAGTTTTAGAGTTTGTATTATGAGGGAGACTTGATTTGATTCTATATATGATTTATGTCTATCTCATTGATACTTATCGCATTGATATTTTGATTTATGTTTTTCTCATATCAAAATCGACATGTCACGAAGGTATTTGTTTGTTGTCTCATGTGTGTAGATTCCTAATTGCGGAATGCTCAAACACACAAATGAAGACATGTTTGGAAAAGGGAAGATAAAGTTTTTGAATACGAAGAAACTATATCTTTCTATTTTTCTAGGGTTGGGAAAGGTATTAGTAACTTTGTAATATAAGAGTTTTAATTTGGTGTTTTGGACATTTTGTTTATTTTGTACCGGCATAGCCAAAGGGGGAGATTTGTAAGAACATTTTTTTCAACGATGTTCATTGCATAGCTTTAGGCTAGTTTAGCGTATACATTGTCATGCAATGTTAAGACGAACCGAACACAAAGATATCCAAAGTTTGAAGACTTCCCGACATCCCAAATGGTATACAACGTATTTAGAGTTTTGATGTTTATTTTATTTTATATAAATACGAACAGTTTTTTGTGAAAATGAATTTTATAAAATGTTTTTATAAAATCAAATCTGCTTTGATTAGAAAGGTAAGTTTTTGTTTTTATAAAAACTATTTGAGGCTAAGTACTGTAGCGGAGGAATATTTTGTCGTTTGGATCATTCGAGTGATGCTAAGGGTCGTTCAAGCGAGAAAGCCCTGTCGCACGAAGTGTCCCTCAAGTGACACATGTTTCTCATTCGAGCGATGTCCCTTTTCGTTCGAATGAGCCGCCACCTAAAGGAATTTTTTATCCGTATATATGCCTGTTTCGTGGTTCACTTTTTCTGAGACTTTTGACAAAAACGATAATGCATAATCTATTCGAAAGTTTTTGTATTTTGTGTGCCAAAACACCTTTTAATTCGTGACCAAAGAATCCTTGAATATGATTATTGTGAATTAGTTTAGAACCCCAGATTATTTATATTTATTTGCATACACCTTATGGAGAGGCACTCCATTGCTGACTAGGTACCACGTGAGAGAGGTATTGGGCTGACGACGATGACTGCGGTCATTGGGACAACTTGAGGGTTCTCCTTGTTGATTTAGAGTTGCGATTCTTGTGGATTTTCTGAGGTTAATCCATTGTAGATTTCATTGTAATTCACTACACCAAATCTTCCGAATTGTCATGGTCATTGACCTTGACAAGTTCAACTTGTCAAGGTCAATGATTGTGACAATTCCTAGGGTAACAACTTTTTTTGTCATGGACATTGACCGTGACAAGTTCATTAGAATTGTCACGGTCGTGTCACGTTCCTTGACCGTGATAAGTTTTGTCATGGTCAAGGACCATGACAGGCCCGTGACATTCTTTAAAAAATTGTCACGGTCATTGACCGTGACAATTCTGGGTAGAATTGAAAAAAAATCTGCTGGGCAGTATGGCCACTGCCACTGCCCAACAGTATATTTGTACCTATTATAGCAACGTTGTACCTGTTCAAACATCATATATCTAAATAAAATAGAGATAATGCAAATATACATTCATAATAGAGACAATATGCGTCACGATATAATTCAAATGTAACAACTTAAAATAATTGAATTCAAACTTAAAACAATGTCAATACACCGTGCTACATTATTCGTGCTAATATACACCGTGCTACATTATTCGAATAGGGCACACGATATACGAATTTACACATTCACTAATATACACCGTGCTACATTATTTGTGCAACCACAATGGGGAGTTCTCCTTCCCGGGTATCATATGCGTGACGAGCACCTTGGACTCGATGTCTTGAAGCTCACATCCATGAACTAGTGCACCCTGGACGATATTCGGCTCCCTCAACCCCCGCCCTATTCCCTGGCCATCAAATAAGTCCATTATAAACACGCTCGGACAACCAAGTATCGACATCGGTCTATTGAAGGGATCCAAATAGGGAAGTGGATCATCAAAGTCTGCACGTGTCGGCGATGAAGCAGCAAGGTCCACATCCTCGTCATCCTGCACCACGTCCTCCTGCACCTCCTCCTCCACCGCTTTCTCCTTCCTTTTCCCCTTATGGTTTCCACCCAATGAACGCTTCATGAATGAGAATATATCGTGGACCGTCGCCTCCAAACGGGATAGCTTCGCGTTATGCGAGTCCACCATTTGAGCCAACCCGGTGTCGCTCGTCTCCAATCTGATGATCCTAGATTTGGCCACCCGCGAGCTCACCCCACTTGCCCTCCCCTTGCGATCAAAGCCAAGCACTTGGTTGAGTGCGTCTATGAACAAAGATGCCTTGTCAGCATCAGACTCCGACTGATGCACTTCGTTAACCTTTTCCTGAAACGACAAAAAGCACATGATTAGCAAAATAAGTAAACTACAAAATTATAACGTAATTAACAAAAAGTAAACTGTCAAATTACTTACAATCGTGGCTGCGATGCTCGGTCCTTCCCCTTCTTCGTCCGAAGAGCCACATAAGTATCGAGCCTATGTGGCCTACCCCCAGGGCCACTCCCCGTCCCCTGAAATAAAATAAAGTAAAATTAGTATCGGTCCCGCAAAGTAAAATAATGCAGAATAATATATTTTTGTAGTTATAGAAAAATTAAATCTTACCATCGTCTTACGCTCCACCTCGGCATAAGACGTCTGGCCGGAGTAGTGCACGTCCATATTTTTTGCCCGGTTTTCCCTCCTCGATTGGCGAGATGCCAATTGTCGCTCCCTGATCTCATTGTCAATGACCTATTGCCATTTTGCCAATGAGATCGGCTCCTTCATCGGGATGGATTCACGCATTTGGATAATGGACTCTCATGTCTTTCCAAAGTACCGGGTCCGCATATTTTTCTTCCACGTCTTGTGCTACTCCCTCAACTGCTCCAAGACGGAATCGCGTAGCTTTGGATCCAGGCTGAATTGTTCCTGTCCAACAAATACAATGTTAGTTGCGAATAAATATAAATATAAATATAAAATAAAATCGAAATCGAAATCGAAATCGAAATTGAAATTGAAATATTCATATAAATATAAATAGGCTCGATACTTATGTGGGGAGCCTAGGGACCGAGGAGCCCTCGTCGCCTCCGCTACCACCGAGCCCAGACGACATCATCATAACCAGTATCACCATCCTCTCCTTAATACTTGAAGGAGACATTTTCTGTAAAAAAAATGTTATTAGTACAGATAAAAATGAATTAGAAGAAGACATGAAAATATGTATAATTACTACAAATAAAAATGAATTCCAAAACAACAACATTTAGCTCATAATATGTATAATTACTAAAAATTCGAAACATCCCCACGCCCACTCCTGATGCCCAGGCAGCTAAAAAACACAACATAACCATGAACACTGTACATTTGTCTCTCACCTAAAAAATGAGAAAAAGAAATAGTACAAGTATTTGGAAGATTGTGTGAGGGAGTGTGACGAGGAAAAACGCAGGAAGCCCCACCACACACATACACAAACAGCCCCACCCCCCTTCCCACCCTCCAACACACACACATACACTCTCACATACCCTGCCCTACTCCCTCCCCCCCCCCCCCCCAGACACACATCCCCACCCCCCACATAGACAACAAATTCTATAGATTTAAATAACTTGATAACAAGTCCGAGCCCAAACATAGAACAACAACCTAGAAAGCAGTTCCATGAGTAGCATAGGAGAAACAATCCTATAACCATATTTAATAAAGTCGATAGAGACATTATCATATACACCTTAAATCAGGAATAATTTTGATGCAACTAATCAAAACAAAATAGCATGCTCAAATATTAAGCACAACATTGAAAAACTTAAAAACACAACAAGCCACACACACAATCATAAATTTTCTGTGACACAATGAAATGTAATGTTTACATTAGTTGGTGTTTGGAGTCTGATCCTGAAATTAATAAAAAATGAGAAGGCTAGATTATAATATCTTCAAAACTAAAAATAAAATATTTAGTATAGAACATTACTAAACAACACAACATAACCATGAACACTGTACATTAGTCTCTCATCTAAAAAATGAGCAAGAGAAATAGTACAAGTATTTGGAAGATTGTGTGGGGGAGTATGACGAGGAAAAACGCAGGAAGCCCAACGGAGTACTAGTAATATTTCAAACTTTGTATTTTAAAGATGGTGTGCACTAAACAAAATGTCCGATTTACCCTCTCTTTCTCTTTGTTAATACCCACCCTTCCCAGATTGTCGTTCTTTTGAAAAAAATGAAAATTGGAAAAAGTCGAATGTCGTATATTTTCTACTAAAATGGTAAAAACAACCTATAAATGGAAATAGAGATGGTAAATAGGAATGTTTATTGGTTGGGTCTAGCGCACTATATGTAATTTCAAGTATGCTTCATTTAATTATCATACTATATATTTATTGTTCGATATACAAAGTAATTTTCAAAAAAAATTGAAAAATCCTACCCCCATATGGACAATAATCCAGTGGTCATACCACTTTTAAAATTAACCAACCCAACATTGATCCGCTATAATCCAACAACAATGTCAACAACAAATGTGTATCCCGTACTCCTTCTAATTCATCTACTCAATTAATTATTTTCATCAATTAAACTTACAATTAAAGTATAAAATTATTAATTTACTAATTTACAATGAGGGGCAATCCTACTTTCATAATTAATCATATATTAATTTACTAATTTACAATGAGGGGCAATCATATATGAATTTACTAAAATAATTAATAATCAATCAATTCGTTTACAAGGGACACTACGCACAAACATGCACATATACACACACACACACACACACACACACACACACACATAACCCCCACCCCTACCCCCCACCCTGCGTTACCCCCTTCCCCCACCACACACACACACAAACATCCCCACCCCCTCCCCACCCCCACTACACACACACGCACACATACCCTGCTCCACCACACACACACACACAAATAGCCCCCCATCCCTGCCCCTTCCCCTCCCCCCACCCTGCCCCACCCCCTTCCCCCACCCTGCCCCACCACACACACACACACACATCCCCACCCCCACCCCCACCCCCACCCCATTCCCCACCCCCCACCCACCACACACACACACATACACACACACACGCACATATATATACATAGACACACACACATATTTATACACACACAGACACAGATATATATATATACACACACACACACATATATATAAATGGAAGAGAGAGATAGAGAAACTAACCTGAAAGTAGAGAGAGAGAGAGAGAGAGAGAGAGAGAGCGTAGAGAGAGAAAAAAGGAGGGAAGAATCGACGGGGGAAAAAAAGGAGAAAGGGTTTTTTTACTGGGACATTTGTCACGAACGTGTCACGGTCCTTGACCGTGACAATATTATAAGGATTGCCATAGTCAATAACCGCGACAAATCCATGACAAGTACATTTATCATGGACTTATCACGGTCATTGACCATGACAAGTCGTTGTCACGGACTTTCCACGGTCAATGATCGTGACAAAAAATGCGTATTTTTTTGTCACGATCAATGACCGTGACAAGGCTAGCTGCTGGAAGGGTGCCAATTTACCCATTTTGGTGTAGTGATTCGTGTAAGTTACGATTTATAGTTTATAGTGAAATAAAAGGTTTTACCCGAAAGGAATTTTTTTCTCATATTGACTGTGATGTATTTGTGTAGTTTGTTTTATTTGTTTTACTCATAGATGCATGTTTAGGGTAAACAAGATAAAATCAGTTCAAAAGTCATTTCAGCATAATTAAAATTGGTGTCGCAATTTTTGTTGAAATCACCCTTTGCGAGTAACGGGAATTCTCAATAACACTTCCAAATCTATTTTTTTGATAGAAATCTCTGTCATTATTTCTGTATTTGTATTTATGTGTGTATTTCTATGTATACATGTGTGTATGTATGTGTCTATACGCATATGTGTGTGTATATTATGTATTTATGTGTGTATACTGTATATATATATGTGTGTATTGTGTATGTATGTGTGTATTATGTACTCTCTCTTTGTGTGTAAGCGACAATTTAAAAAAAAATAGGAAAGTCGGTATATATAATTATTTGGGCAAAAATTAAAATAAATACAAAACTTGGTATACACACATTGTATATATTGCGTGTGTGCGTATTTCTCTATGTGTGTACTGTGTATGGTATATGCTATTTGTTTTATTATAATTTTTATGTGTATGGTTTGATATGCTATAATTTTTTGGAGATAATTATTAATATAATATTTGTGCGTACTCTGTGTGTATAATGAGTGTTGTCATTTTGAAATCTTATCATGGAAATAAAGTAACCAACTCATACGGTTCAATTTTGAGTTTTATACGATGAGTTGTTATTTCGATTTCACAACGGCGAGATCCAACATGCACGGAATTCACGCCCTCGTACATAATAACTAATAAGTTAAATAACAAAGTACTATTAGGTCCCTCGAAAATAAATTTTAAACACTAAAGGAATTTTGGCAAATTTTAAACAGTTAGGTCCGTTAATAGTAAATTATCATTAAATGTTTAAAATTTGTCAATAAGGAAGTTAATTGTAAATTTCCCAAAATTAAAATTGCACTGGGTGAATAGAAGGGTAGTGATTATTCAAAACTTAAATCAAACTGACCTAACTAGTTAATGATTCATTAGAGCTATTATTTATAGGAACCATATTCACGCCCTCATTCATTTTTCTCAGGAAAATTGAGTCACAGTGATAATAAATGGTAATAAGAGTGTGAAAGGTTGCAATTGGACCGCACTCGTACCTATTTTATTAATAAGCGTCATTCAAAGGGTACTCTAGTTTATTTGTATATAATGTCAGGCGGTAATGGACACGAAGCTCCAACCGACGATATGACACCACCCCAAGGAGAATTTTCATCACCAATTGGTGAGCAATACACAACTCCACCTACGATTTACTCCACTACTATGAGTTGTAGTAGGCAAGGTATTCCTATTAATACAACAGACATGCCCAATGCTCCTGAAACTATTGGGTCAGTTAAGAAGAAGCCCATTGGGTACTCTCTATTGGGAAATAACCCCACAGGGGATAAGAGTCATGTTCAACAATTTAAAGCCCAGTGTTTCTCCTTAGCAAAAATGAATGTGGGAGCAGGAGGAGCTGACAATTGGAACCTCGTAGATAAAGCTGTTAAAGATGACATCTACGAGCAACTCAACAAACGGTTATCATTTTCCACAAACTCAAAAAATAAGGTTCTTTCTTGGGTTGCTAAACAACTCTGAACATATCAGAGAAACCTTAGACATAAGCATTTCCCTATGGGAGCATCGAGCTTTGACATTTTGGCGCTCAAATATAAAGTCCCTTCGAACATTGAGAAGTCAGTCGATCAATGGAATGATTTTCTGGAAAATGAGGCGAATGACTCAAAAATGCTGCAAATGGGGGAAAACAAGCAGAATAGGGCAAAAAAACTGATGTCCACCAGCTTGGCCCGAAATCTTATGAATATTTAAAGAACGAGTGTATGAGTAAGATAAAAAGCATCCCAGATGATGGAAAGATACCGAATCGAGCCAATTTGTACGTGCATGCAAGACGAGACAAAGATAATAAATTCCCTCCTCACTTGGCTAAGACTCGGATATCAATAGAGCCTATGAGAAATTAGCATCTTCAAGCCCGTTCGATGACCTTGACAATGATGCACTCGAACAGACATTGGATAAGGACTGTAGAGGGAGGATAAGAGGTATGGGGTTGTCAAAAACAAGATTCAAACTCATCGCACCTCTCGTGGATGAGCTTTTTTTATGTTAATAAGCATTTTTCGTCCAACGATGAACTTCATTCTAGGATCTAAGGGGCTTTGAAATGAATTGGGAGGTGTGAATGAGAAATTTTCACAAATTGTGTCCCTTTTAACTAGTCGTATGCCCCTGCAGGCCCCAATGCATCCCGATTTCCATTTACCTCCTCAAAATTTTCCTCATTCTCCATTCCCCTCACAGATGCCTATTCCTCTTTTAACATACCCTTCTCAGTGCCACATCATGTCACTGGTCTTGGATCATCATCAACAACCTACAGTGACTATGGTGAGAAATACTATATGAAGGACCTGAGCGATAAAACTGTCGTTGGGGTGTGCATGCTCATCTCCACTCAAGTAGGAACTTTAGTACATAGTTGGCCTTTGCAGGTTGGTGAGTGTCAGATCATGGATGATAAAATATTTGGCGGTTTCGAAGATGCTCCAGTGCACGTCAATAATGGAGAAGGGAATGGGTTGAAAAATTATTTAAACTCTTTTATCACTTGGCCAATTTATCTTTTGATGAAGATGTAGTAATATTTTTCTTATGTTGTAATAATATCACTAAACAATTTTATTTAATTTGAGTTTAAGTGGTTGTGTAGTATCACTGATTGATGTGTTCTTGTATTTGAGTTTGATTGATTGGTGTGTTGGTGACACTATATTAGTTGTTTACTTTGATTTACACTATATTATTGTATAGTTTGTTTGATTGGTGATTTTTTGACACTATATGCGTTCTTTACTTTGACACTATATTAGTGCTTTACTATACAAAATGATATTTATACAACATGATATTTATTTTATCATGTTAACACAGGATGGCAATTTGAAGATTATTAAATGGATTTTTCACCATACAAAGAGTGGATGGGTGTGACACCCCTCTTAATTAAATACCAGATGATTAGGCCTTTATTAAATTAAAAACAAGGTTCCTATTTGGTTCATTCTTAGCATCACTGTCGAATTTTTTTTTAAACTTTACTAACCACATAGTATTCAAAAAGCCGGTGCCAAATTTTATCTTTTTATTTAAACAAAAGAAACGGGCGAAAACATAATAAAACTAAACCATCCATGCAATAAAATAAGGATCTGAATCAACACTGAAATAAACTAATACCGAATAAAACGTCGGTTCACCAATCCAATATAAAAGTTCAATATCAAATCTGAAATAAAGTCTAACTCACATAAATGAAATAATTGAGGGCAACATGCCCGAATGAAACACTGAACTGCACCCAACCCTAGGAATGAATCAGCTAAAGTGACTAAGTCCAAATTCTGCAAGCATCCACAAGTGTTGCAGCTACGCATCCCTGAAACAGATCATCTTGTTTGGCATCCCTGTGGCTAGACACCTAAAAGGTTTTGTAAAATATTTTGCCAGAACGGGTCAGAGCCCAAGAAAAAATATTTTGAAAATATAGCAAGTATTTAAATCGTAGTTTAAATAACCACTTATTAGATACACATGTTAGGCTGCATACACTCGCTTGAGTTTCTTACCTCTCATCTATAGTATGCACCTAACGCCCCACCTAGTCAAGCTACCCTATCTAACTAGATCTCCAACATCTAACTAACCATCTACTAGTTTATCTCTCCCGTACTGCCCATACAATATACTATAATATACTTCTTAATTATCAATATATTCTTAGTTAAGATTCTCCTTATCCTGCCCTGTACCACCCATACTGTACGAACCGAACAACAAGTAATTAACATTACTTTTACCTTTATACCAATACCATCATGTTATATTCTCCCAGTTACTTTATCTTTATATACTCACTATCTATCTTTTCCACTATCACATCTTAAGTAGAGTCATTATTTCTTTATATACCTTGCTTAGTCTTTCTACTAGTACACATAAGTAGATTTAATATTGCTTAGATATCCTCTATCTAGTCTCACTACTATCACACATAAGTAAGATTACACTTTATTTTAGATATACAATATCTACTCTTATTACTATTACACATCAATAAGATTACACTTTATTTTAGATATAGACTATCTAGTCTTCTTACTATTACACAATAGTAAGATTATTCATGCGGTATATATTTCACACACAATATATACTATAAGTGCATACTCTACTATCCTATCCCCGTATCACACATTGAGGACTAATTATTTAGGATTGTCCCATCAAACTTGGTTCGGATTGCCATGTTGAACCCAAAAATCAAATCACACATATTGGAGGTGGACATAGTGATAAGTCTTTGGGGTTGCGCACATACCTAACGTACCCAAATGACCTGTCGGCTTCACTATTCATCTCACATAGCTATCCACTACATCACTATATTCTGGGGCACAAATCCAGACTTCACTAGAATCATCAAGGTGGGATCACCCACTGCGTGGAACCTCCCCGATAGCAAGTAGCGTAGATATGTTCACATACACAAAGTACATACTAGGCATACACACAACCTATCTATATGTATATTCAGTATAGGTACACACACGATCTATCATAGTAAATTCCATATAGGTGTACATTCAACCTATAATGATTATCCGTACGTAGTATTTATCCTTCGAATATTAACCTTACCATTTATTCATAATATACTTCTCTCTCGTATATTCCCAAATATTCTTCTTTATCTAAAAGGCCCGTTGTTACCCCTTTATGTTATTTAGTAATTACACTTATAACCTACTAGTTATCACCTTAGATTATGGTATACCCTTCCCGCAACCTAAAATCAAATTTCCCGATGTATGATTCACCCAATTCGCCACCGTCGATCAATTAACCCAACTTAACCCTTATCAATGTCAAATAAACCAAAATCCCATGCCTACTGACCTTCCCCAACTCTCCTCATAATCATAAAACTATCACAAAAGTTCCTCGTAATTCAATTTATGGGGTTATAAAAACAAAAAGGCAAAACTAGGCAATTCTGGCAGACCGAATCGATTCGTCGTGAACCAAATCGATTCGATTTATGAAAGGTCTCTCTTTTCTCCTTACGTTTTTACGATTTCTCAATTTCATAACTCTCTTAAAACCTCATGAAACATCACCAAATCTTAAACCAACGAGTCTAATCGTTATATAAACATACTAGAATGATTTCTAACATAAAATTCTCTTAATTACGTCACGAATACAAATCAAGATCTAATTATCTTCCAAAGATACACAAACCATATTAATCATGATAAACATACTAGAATGATTTCCAACATAAAATTTCATCTTAATCATAATAAATCCTCTTATTTCATGATACTAACATCAAGGAATATATCTACATGCAATTTCTATTTGAATTCATGGATTAAACTTAGCCAAAACTATATTAATTCTTCCAAAAGCATGAAATTAAATCCTATTCTATATGGGTATTATAACATACTTAAAATAAATGCTAGATAAATACTTGCCTCTCAAAAGAAGGTCTAAAATTCATTGACTTGATGGTGTGGTGGTTCTCCCCTCGCTCTGATCTCAATTCCGTTGCGTTTGGGGCGAAAAATGGTATAGGACGCTTGGTTCTCCCGTCCTCTTCCTCTCTCCCGGACTCTCTTCCTTTTGATTTATTTTAACCCCATTTACCTTTCTCTAATGGAAAATATAAACTTAATATTTTCGGAGTTCTACAAACCACAAACTCCCGAATGATCGAAATGCCCTTAAACGATGCCAGGATGGTCCAAAAGCGTCCCGGGACCCAAACTATATACTCGAGTATATTTTTTCAACTATTTCACCACTCACCAATAGTGTGCACCTAACGTTCCACCTAGTCAAGCTACCCTATCTAACTAGATATCCATCATCTAATTAACCATCTACCAATATAGCTCTCCCGTACTACCCATATTGTATGTTATAATATACTTCTTAATTATCAATAAGTTCTTAGTTAATATTCTCCTTAACCTACCCCGTACCGCCCATACAGTACAATCCGAGCAACTAGTAATTAACGTTACATTTACCTTAACATCAATACCATCATGTTAAGTTCTCCCACTTACTTTATCTTTAGATGCTCACTATCTATCTTTTTTCTACAATCATATCTTAAGTAGAGTCAGTATTTCTTTATATACCTTATTTAGTCTTTCTACTAATACACATAAGTAGATCTAATATTTCTTAGATACCCTCTATCTAGTCTCAATACTATCACGCATAAGTAAGATTACACTTTATTTTAGATATACACTATCTAGTCTTCTCACTATTACACATAAGTAAGATTACACTTTATTTTAGATATACACTATCTAGTCTTCTTACTATTACACATCAATAAGATTATCCATACTGTATATATTTCACACACAATATATACTAGAAGTACATACTCTGCTATCATGTCCTCGTATCACACATTGATGACTAATTGTCCAGATTGTCCCATCAAACTTGGTTCGGATTGCCACGTCGAACCCAAAAATCAAATCACACATATTGGAGGTGAACATTGTGCTAAGTCTTTGGGGATGCGCACATACCTAACGTATCCAAACGACCTGTCAATTTCACTATTCATCTCACATAACTATCCACTGCAACTCTATATTCTGGAGCACAAATCCAGACCTCACTGGAATCGTCAAGATGGGATCGCCCACTGCACGGAACCTCCCCGATAGGAAGTAGCGTAGGTATATTCACGTACACACAAGTACGTACTAGGCATACACGCAACCTATCCATATGTATAGTCAGTAGAGGTACACACACGACCTATCATAGTATATTTCGTAGAGGCACACCTAGGCTTGAGGCTTGGGAGAAACCCCCCGCCTTAAGATTTTTACTCCTTATTCTTGGTAAAAGCCTTAAGGCGCACTTGTTTTTAAAAATAAAAATGCTTTGGTGAAACTATATCGCCTTTTAAGGACTATTTTACAAACTTGACTAATATATCCTCCAAAACAATCAACTAGTATTTTAATTTTCATATATTTAGACATATTTTTAATATATGTACAATTTTAGTATTTTTAATAGCCTTGTTATGGTTAAAAATATTAAAATATATTAAAAATGGCTAAAACTCCTTTTCACGCCTAAGGCCCCCCTAGACTTCTAAGGCTTAAGGCTTGGCCTCCACACCTCGCGTTTTTAGAACCTTGTTCATAATATACTTCTCTCCTGTACATTCCTGAATATTCTTCTTTATTCGAAGGTCCCTTTGTTACCCCTTTAAGTTAATTCAGTAGTTATTACACTTATACCCTACTAGTTATTTACTTAGATTATGGTATACCATTCCCGAAACCTAAATCCAAATTTCTCGATGTATGATTCACCCAATTCCCTACTGTCGGTTAATTACTCCAACTTAACCCTTATCAATACTAATTAAACCAAAATCCAAAACCTACTGACCTTCCCCAACTCTCCTCATAATTACTAAACTATCACTAAAGTTCCTCGTAATTCAATTCATGGGGTTGTATAAACAAAAAGGAAAAAAAGGGCAATTCTGGCAGACCAAATCGATTCGCCAGGAGGCTGAATTGATTCGCCTGTCGAATCGATTCGCCTTGAACCAAATCGATTCAATTTAAGATAGGTCTCTCCTTCCTCCTTACTTTTTGCGATTTCTCAAATTCATTACTCTCTCAAAACCTCATGAAACATCACCAAATCTTAAACCAACATGTCTAATCATTATATAAACATACTAGAAAGATTTCCAAAGTAAAATCCTCTTAATTACATCATGAATTCAAATCAAGATCTAATTATCTTCCAAAAATACATCAAACCGTAGTTTTCTCATGTTCTTCACATCTTTTAATCAAGAACCTAGATTAATTGCGTCTTAATCATGATAAACCCTCTGATTAATTCTATTTCAATTCCTATTTCAATTCATGGATTAAACCTACCCAAAACCATATTAATTCTTCCAAAAACATGAAATTAAACCCTATTCTACATGGGTATTATAACATGCTTAAATTAAATGCAAGATAAATACTTTCCTCTCAAAAGAAGGTCTGAAATTCGTTGGTTTGATGGTGTGGTTGTTCTCCTCCTCGCTCTAATCTCAATTCTGTTGCGTTCGGGGCGCCAAATGGTGTAGGAAGCTTGATTTTCCCCTCCTCTTCCTCTCATGCGGCCTCTCTTCCTTTACATTTGTTTTAACTTAAGTTTCCTTTCTCTAATGGCAGATATAAACTTAATATTTCTGGAGTTCTACAAACCACGAACTCTCGAATGATTGAAATGACCTTAAACGGTGCCGGGATGGTCTAAAATCGTCCCGACACCCAAACTATACACCCGAGTACACTTTTTCAAGTATTTCGACCCTTCTGGAGCCAACTGTGACCTCAAAATACCACACACATGAAATTAATCTTAAACTAAATCAATTTATCTAAATCCTCAAATTAGATAATTTCTCCCAATTAAATAAATTCCTAAATCATCAATTAATAAATTTCCATATTCTCCCAAAAATACTGGGTGTTACAATGGGGGAGACTGACCGAATAACTAACAGTTATGTTAAAGGCGTTCAAGAATTTATTAGCTATGATTTTAAAAACCTTAAAAGTGAGAAGATTTCGTGTCCGTGCACTCATTGTATGTACAAAAAATATAAATCTTTAGAAGAAGTTGAGTTACATTTAATAAAGTGGGGAATTTGTCAATATTATAACAAATGGATTTACCATGGTGAAAAACATGTACCCTATATTCCTGAAGAATTACTGGTAACCGACCGCGTAACAGAACGTCAATGAGTGGAAGTGGTAAATGGATCGCCAACACATAGCCCATTGACTGACCTAATTGACGATGCTTACGGAGTCCACCATGACCAAAATCACCAAATTATGGACACAAATAATGCACATAATGAACAATTTGATACTAAACTACTAGGAGATCGAGAATATATACGATTGAAAGACAATGCGGCTAGACTGTTGTATAAAGATTGCGATGAAGATTACTTGGTATTATATGCAATGATTGGTTTGCATAATTTGAAGAGTTATTTTGGTTTATCTGGGAACAGCGTAATCGAAATTGTTTAGTGGGTCAAAGAAATTCTCCCAAAAGAGAACACGTTACTAGACAATTAACCTACTATGAAGAAGAGCCTGAAGGTTTTGGGATTAAAAAACAAATCAATTCATGCATGCAAGCAAGTACGATTGCATATTATATCGCAACGAGCACGGAGAAAAGGATGAATGTCCAGTACGTGGTGAGCCTAGATATGTCCTTTGTGAGAAGGTAAAAGACAAACCTATAAAATATCAAAAATTCTCTCAAGTTCCACAAAAGGTTTTGAAGTATTTTCCCCTTGGGCCACGGTTAAAATGGTTTTTTACTATACCATGGATAGCGGAGGCCATGACATGGAACACTCGATGCAAGGTGGGTGGAAATATGATATGTCATCCGGCTGATTCATTCATCTGGAAAATTTTAAATGCACGACACTATAAATTGTCAAAGGAATCGCGCAATGTTGGTTTTGCAATCTCAACCGATAGGTTTAACCCTTTCAGTAATTTAAGTACTAGTCAGAGTTATTGATCAGTTCTCATGACGCCTTTAAGTCTCCCTCCGACACTGTGCATGAGAAAGGAGTTCATAATATTATCTTTGTTTATACCTGGGTTGAAGGCTCCAAGCGATGATATTGATATATTCTTAGCCCCATTAATCGAAGAACCTAAAGAGCTGTAGGATAAAGGCGTGACAACGTTTGAATCTCACAAGGGTGAAGAGTTCACACATAAAGCAATTGTGAAATAGGTGATCCACGACCTCCCATCTTATGGGACCTTGTCCTGTTGTAATGTTCATGGTTATTATGGATGTCCCATATGTGGGGAGGAAACTAAAGCCAGTTGGCTACAACATAGTACTAAGATGAGTTACACGGGCCATCGCAGATTTCTACCGACCAGTCACCCTTTCAGGAATGACAAGTCTATTTTTTATCCTATTGGTCACGAGCTTCGGATGCCACCTATTCAGATTTTTGGTTAGCAGATCGAGGAGAAGGCGATTGTTGTGACTGCGGGGAATAGGTGCATAGGCAAACACCCCAAGTTTGTAAACTTGAAGCATAAAGCAAGAGGGGATCCTAATGATCCTAGTAAAGAAAAACCATGGTCCAGGCGATTAATATTTTTTGATTTGTCATATTGGAAAGATCATTGTTTAAGGCATGTAATTGATATGATGCACACAGAGAAGAATATTGCAGAACATCTGATAGGAACATGTCTGGGTGAATATCATTCTAAAGATGGAGAGCGAGCCCATCGAGATTTACAGGATATGAAGATAAATAAGAAACTTTGGTTGAAAAATGATCCTGTAACATGAAGAATTTATACCTATTCGGATGCTTTCACTTTGATTACTACTGAGAAGAAGATCCTCTTAGACATGTTATTCAACTTGAAGGCTCCAATGGGTTATTCTAGTAATTTATGTAGGGTATTAAGCTACCAAGCAAATGACTTAAAACAGTGCAAGTCTCACGACTGGCATGTAATCATCCAATTAATCCCTTTGTTATTTCGCATTGCTTCTCTGAACACAAAGATTTCCGCCGGGCAATTATGAAAATAAGTTTGTGTTTTACCCTACTTTGTGCAAAAGTGGTAAACAAATGGCACATTAAAGCTGTAAAATCAACTTTAGCCGAGGCAGTTTGTATATTAGATAAATATTTTCCTCCATTGATCTTCGATATCCGCATCCACTGGCTTGTGCATTTATGCGATGAAGCTTTATTATGTGGTCCCATTAGGTATTGTTGGATGTATCCTTTTGAGCGCTTGATGAAAACCTTCAAAGATTACGTAAATAATACACAATATATGGGAGAGTCAATCGCTGAAGAATACGTAACTATGGATTAATCGTTATACGCTAGGGAATAGATGCCAGAATAAGAGGTGAGAAGGTTCAAACCTCGTGGAGGAGGAGTGATCAAGGAACTTGAAGAGTTTGAGGATGAATTACTATTTGGGAACCCTAAAGAAGTGAAACTCACAAATATATAATACGAACAAGCAACTTGTTATGTCTTCGAGTCGCAAGATGAAGTCGCAGAATGGAGAGAGTGAGTACCTACTGAATTCTTCTTTTTGATTATATGTATTTTATATTTTTATGATCTAAACTCTACAATTGACTCGTAGAAAATTCGAGAATGAAATTGCCCAAAATCAAAGGAGAAATTGCATGACAACTTGTTTTAGGGCATAAGTATCAAAATAGGTAAATTTCACATCTTATGTGTGCAGTTGTTTATTCGTGTGTGATAAAACATGCCCTGATACAAATTCATTAATAAATGCAGCTTTTAAAAAGAGGTGATGTCTCTTTTAGGCTTGCACGCCTAGCAAAAGGCCCTAGTTTTCGTACGAAAGAGATTAAGAAATTTTGCACTGACAGTTTTGATTTCATTTCATATCCATATGAGGAAAAGATTTTGACGCAAAATAGTGGAATATCAATTTCTATCTTGACCACTTGTATTGCTAGAAAAAGCGATAAAAATCCAAAGAATACTGTGATGATCTATTATGGGATAATAAAAAAATCCTAGAACTTGATTACTTAGATTTCACAGAAACCGTATTCTATTGTGATTGGGTAAAGGTTGAGGATACTACGAATGCTTCCCAAGTTGATCCTGACTCTAAACTTATTATGGTATATTTTTCAAAGAAGAAGAGTAAAGATCGCATAGTCAACGAGCTTTTTATTTATGCCTTTTAGAACGTAAAGAATGTATTATGCTCGAAGTGCATAAACGATGGCAATTGGTCTATTGTTGTGCATTCACTAAAGGGTATGACTACTCAAGTGGATGCACCAGAGGCTCCAAAAGAGTTCGAGTCAGCTCTTGATGACAACCCTAATTTGAAGGACCTTTTAGTTGATTTAGAGGAAGATTGAGTATCAAAATATTAGCGCTTTACTTTGATGTATGAATGTTTCGTTACTTTTTAAAATGTTTAATATGATTTATATAAGTTAACTTTCTATAATATGTTATGTTCAGTCTAATGTTTAGTTACTTTCACAAGACGCTTATTTGATAATAGAATCATTTGAGTTTGTGATTGGATCAAATTAACCCAACTCAATGTCCACATGTTCCTATACATATACATTTATTGGTCAGTTTCATTGATGAAGTCTTCATAAAATGAAGTTAAATTATATAATTGATATACATTATCTTTTATATCTTTTAGATGATATAAGGAGTACGAGATAGCTATTGATTGTTGGCTTGTTGTTCGATAGTATGTTATAAGGAGTACGAGATAATTATTGGTTGTTGTCTTGTTGTTGGTTTTTGGCTGTTGGAAAATCATGAGACCCCTAGTTTGATAACACGACGTTAATTTCAAAATATCTAGACTTAGGCTTAATATGATGCGGTTTCTCATTTGGAGTTTGATAGAGTATTCCAAATACGACTCCTCTCATTATGGGGAGTGTGGACTTTATAGAGAACCACCATTCCAGGACACTCCAATTATATTTTCTCCCATTCTTGATGTTTCTCATTTGCAACACTCCTTTTCCATTTCTTTGAGTGTTCCTTCGTCGTGATTTTCTTTCCAGCAAGATTCTCATACAAATTATATCTTACTCCTAGGACACTTTGGTCTTTTTGCCACGAATACACCTTTTTCATGCTTACAACTTATTTACTCGCACACCTATTATGTTTGAGAAGCTTAAGATCTATATTTTTATTTCCAGATTTGTCAGGATTGTTGACGTCATGAAATGGGAATTTAACTTTAAATTTTTTGTCAAAAAATGGAAATCTAAAAATAACTGATTCATAACCTCAATAATCTTGAGAAATCTTGAAATGAAAATATAGATCTTAAGATTCTTCAAGAGAAAAGGTGTGTGAGTAAAGTTTTACGAGTGATGAAGGAGTATTCGTGGCAGAAAAACCAAAACGTCCTAGGAGTAAGATATAATTTGTATGAGAATCTTGTCGAAGAGAAAATCATGATGAAGGAACACTTAAAGAAAGGGAAAACGAGTGTTGTAAATGAGAAACATCAAGAATGAGGGAAAATACTATTGAAGTGTCCTGGATTGGTCGTTCTTGATGAAGACCACACTCCCCGTCATGATAGGAGTCATATTTGGAATACTCTCTCAAACTCCAAACTAGAATACGCATCATATTAATCCTAAGTCTATATATTTTAAAATTAATGTCGTGTTCTCAAATCAGGAGTCCCGTGAGAGGCACAAACACCACGCACGGGAACAATGTAACCCGCAGGAACTGACCGCGTAGTCACGGGATCCCCGATTTGAGAGCACGATCGAAATTTACAAACTGTTAGACTTAGGCTTAAAAACAAGTCGTCGAAGGGTGATAAAGTAAAATATCCACTAAATGTCCCCATGAGAGGAACGAACACCTCGCACGAGACTAATGTAACTCGCAAGAACTGACCACGTAGTCATGGTACCCCCGGTTTAAGAGCATGACCAAAATTTGTAAACTGTTAGACTTAGGTTTAAAAGCATGTAGTCAAAGGATGAGAACGTACAACAATAACAAAACGGTTCCTTGAGAGGTACGAACACCTCGCACGGGACCAATGTAACCCGCAGGTTCCCATCACATAGTGATAAAACCCCCAATTTAAGAGCACGACCAAAATTTTCATACTGTTAGACTTAGGCTTAAAAACATGCCGTCAAAGGGTGAGAACGTAAAATAGCCACTAAACGACACCGTGAGAGGCACGAACATCTCCCACGGGACCAATGTACCCCACAAGAACCGATCGTGTAGTCACGAGACCCCCGGTTTAAGAGCACGACCAAAATTTGCAAACTGTTAAACTTAGTCTTAAAAACATGTTGTCAAAGGGTGAGAATATAAAATAGATAAAAAAACCGGCCTCCTGAGAGGCACGAACACCTTCCACGGGACCAATGTAGCCTGCATGAATTGATTGCATAGTCATCGGATCCCCGGTTTGAGAGCAGAATAAAAATTTGTAAACTGTTAGACTTAGGCTTAAAAATATGTCGTAAAAGGGTGAGAACATAACTAGCCACTAAACGGACCTGTGAGAGGCTCGAAAACCTCGCATTGGACTGATGTAACCCGCAAGAACCGACCGCGTAGTCACGGGACCCCCGATTTGAAAGCACGATCAAAATTTACAAACTATTAAACTTAGCTTAAAAACAAGCCGTCAAAGGGTGATGACATAAAAAAGCCACTAAACGGCCTCATGAGAGGCACGGACACCTCATACGGAACCAATATAACTCGTAGGAACCGATAGTGTAGTCACGGGACCCCCGCTTTGAGACCAAGACCAAAATTTGTAAGTTGTTAGACTTAAGCATAAAAACATGCTGCCAAAGGGTGAGAATGTAAAACAACAACTAAACGACCTCGTGAGAGCCAAGCACACCTTGCACAGGACTAATGTAACCCGCTAGAACCGACTGTGTAATCACGGGACCCCCGATTTGAGGGCACGACCAAAAATTTCAAACTGTTAGACTTTGGCTTAAAAATATGTCATCAAAGGGTGAGAACGTAAAATAGTCACTAAACGTCCCCGTGAGAGGCACGAACACCTCGCACGAGACCCTCGATTTGCGAGCAAAACCAAAATTTACAAACTGTTAGACTTAGACTTAAAAATTTGTCATCAAAGGGTGAAAACGTAAAATAACCACTAAACGGCCCCGTGAGAGGCACGAACACCTCCCACGGGACCAATATAAACTGCAAGAACCAATCGCATAGTCACAAAACCCTCGGGTTGAGAGCACGATAAAAATTTACAAACTGTTAGACATAGGCGCAAAGGGCGATAATGTAATACATCCACTAAACGACCCCGTGAGAGGCACGAATATCTCGCACGAGACCAATGTAACCCACAAGAACCGACCGCGTAGTCACGGGACCCCTGGTTTGAGAACACGATCAAAATTTGCAAATTGTTAAGACTTAGGCTTCAAAACATGCCGTTAAAGGGTGAGAATGCAAAACATACACTAAATAGCCCCATGAAAGGCATGGACACCTCGCACGGGACCAATATAACGTACAGGAAGCGGGGCGCAGTCACAGGACCCTCGATTTGAGAGCATGACCAAAAATTTCAAACGAATAGACTTAGGCTTATAAACATACCGTCGAAGGGTGAGAACGTAAAACATGCACTAAATGGACCCATGAGAGGCACAGACTCCTCGCACGAGACCAATGTAACCCTCAGGAACCAACCGCATAATCACGGGACTCCTGGTTCGAGGGCACGACCAAAATTTGCAAATTGTTAGACTTTGGATTAAAAACACGTCGTCAAAGGGTGCGAGCATATAACAACCACTAAACATCCCCGTGAAAGGCATGAACACCTCGCACGGGACCAATGTAACCCGCAGGAACTGATCGCCTAGTTGCGGAACCCACGGTTTGAGAGCACGATCAAAATTGACAAACCGTTAGACTTAGGCTTAAAAGCATGCCGTCAAAAGGTGAGAATGTAAAACAGCCACTAAACGGCCTCGTGAGTGGCACGAACACCTCGTATGGAACTAATGTAACCCGCAAAACTGACCGCGTAGTCACGGGACCCCCGATTTTAGAGCACAACCAAAATTTGCAAACTGTTAGACTTAGGCTTAAAAACATATCGTCAAAGGGTGAGAACGTAAAATAACCACTAAACTGCCCCATGAGAGGCACAAACACCTCGTACGGGACTAATCTACCCCGGAAGAACCAATCGCGTAGTCACGGGTCCCCCGGTTTGAGAGCACAACCAAAATTTGTAAACTATTAGACTTGGGCTTAAAATATGTAGTCAAAAGGTGAGAACATAAAATAATCACTAAACGAACCTATGAGAGGCGTGGAGATCTCAGACGGGACCAATGTAACCCGTAGAAACTGATCGCGTAGTCACAAAACCTCCGATTTTAGAGCACGATCAAAATTTACAAACCGTTGGACTTAGTCCTAAAAATATGTCGTCAAAGGATGAAAACATAAAACAACCACTAAATGGCCCCGCGAGACGCACAAACACCTCAATAGGACTAATGTACCTGCTGGAATTGACCGTGTAAGCACGAGAACCCCGGATTGAGAGCACGATCAAAATTTATAAATTGTTAGACTTAGGCTTAAAAACATGTTGTCAAAGCGTGAGAACATGAAGCAGCCATGAAATGGCCTCGTGAGAGGCACGAACACCTCACAAAGGACCTGTTTAACTCGTAGAAATAGACTGCGTAGTCACGGGACTCCCAATTTGAGAGCACGACCAAAATTTACGAACTGATAGACCTAGGCTTAAAAATATGTCGTCAACGGGTGAGAACGTAAAACAACCACTATACGGTCCCATGAAAGGCACAAATACCTCGCACGGGACCAATGTAACCTGGAGAAACCGACCGCATAGTCACGGGACCCCCGATTGAGAGCACGACCAAACTTTGCAAACTATTAGACATAGGCTTAAAAAAATGCCGTCAACGGGTGAGAACGTAAAACATCCACTAAATGACCATGTGAGAGTCACGAACACCTCACACGGAATCAATCTAACCCGCAGGAACCGATCGCATAGTCGCAGAACTCCCGGTTTGAGAGCACGACCAAAATTTTCAAACTGTTAGACTGAGGCTTAAAAGCATGTCGTCAAAGGGTGAGAATGTAAAATAGCCACTAAACGGCCTCGTGAGTGGCACGAAAACCTCGCATGGAACTAATATAACCCACAAGAACCGATTGAGTAGTCACGGGGCCCACAGTTTGACAGCACGATCAAAATTTGCTAACTGGTAGACATAGGCGTAAAAAATACCGTCAAAGGGTGAGAATGTAAAATCTCCACTAAACAATCCCATAAGAGGCACGAACACCTCGCACGGGACCAATATAACCCATAGGAAGCGGCACGCAGTCACGAGACCCCCGATTTGAGAGCACGACCAAAATTTTACAAACTGATAGACTTAGGCATAAAAATTTATCATCAAAGAATGTGAACATAAAATAGACACTAAACGGCCCCGTAAGAGGTACGAACTCCTCTCACGAGATCAATGTAACCTGCAGGAACTGACTGCGTAATCACGGGCCCCCTAATTCAAGTGCACGATCAAAATTTGAAAAGTGTTAGACTTAGGCTTAAAATATGCCGTCAAAGGGTGAGAACATAAAATAGCCACTAAATGTCCCCGTGAGAGGCACGAACACCTCGCACGCGAACAATGCAACCCGCGGACATCGACCACATAGTCACGTAACCGCCGGTTTGAGAGCACGACCAAATTTTGCAAACTGTTAGACTTAGGCTTAAAAATATTTCTGCAAAGGGTGAGAACACTAAATAGCCCCGTGAGAGGCATGGACACCTTGTAGGAGACCAATGTAACCCACATGAACCGACCACGTAGTCATGGGACCCCCCATTTGTGAGCACGACCAAAATTTGTAAACTATTAGACTTAGGGTTGAAAATATGCCGTCAAAGGATAAGAATGTAAAACAGACACTAAACGGCCCCGTGATGGGTATGAACTCCTCGCACGAGACCAATGTAACCTGCGAGAACCGACCGTATAGTCACGGGACCCCCGATTTGAGAGCATGACCAAAATCTATAAACTGTTAGACTTAGGCTTAAAATAGGCAGTCAAGAGGTGAGAACGTAAAATAATCACTAAATGGACCTATGAGAGGTATGAACATCTCACACGGGACCAATGTAACGCGTTGGAACTGACCGCGTAGTCACGGGACCCCTGGTTTGAGGGCATAATCAAAATTTACAAATCGCTAGACTTAAGCATAAAAACATGCCGTCAAATGGTGAGAACGTAAAATATCCACTAAACGACCCCGTGAGAGACATGAACACCTCGCACAAGACCAATGCACCTGCTGGAATTGACCGCGTGGTCACGGGTCACCCGGTTTGAGAGCACGATCAAAATTTTCAAATAGTTAGATTTAGGCTTAAAAACACGCTGTCAAAGCGTGAGAACATGAAGCAGACACTAAACAACCTCGTGAGAGGCACGAACACCTCGCATGGGACTTATGTAACCCACACGAACCGACTGCGTAGTCACGAGACCCTCGATTTGAGAGGATGACCAAAATTTACAAACTAATAGACTTAGGCTTAAAAACATGTCGTCAAAGGGTGAGAACATAAAACAACCACTAAACTCTCCCATGATAGGCACAAATACCTCGCACGGGACCAATGTAACCCGCAGAAACGAACCATGTAGTCATGGGACCCCCGATTTGAGAGCACGATCAAAATTTACAAACTGTTAGACTTAGGCTTAAAAACATGCCGTCAATGGGTGAGGACATAAAATAGCCATGAAATGGCCCCGTGAGAGACATGAACACCTCGCACGGGACTAATATAACCTGTAGGAACCGACCGTATAGTCACAAAACCCACGGTTTGAGAGAACGACCAAAGTTTGCAAATAGTTGGACTTAGGCTTAAAAACATATCGTCAAAGGGTGAGAATGTAAAATAGACACTAAACGGCCTTGTGAATGACACGAACACCTCGCACGGAACCAATGTAACATGCAAGAACTGGCTGCATAGTCACAGGACCCACGGTTTAAGAGCACGACCAAAATTTGCTAATTGTTAGACTTAGACTTGAAAATATGTCGTCAAATGGGTGAGAACGTAAAACAGCCATTAAACAGTCCTAAGAGAGGCACGAACACCTCGTATGGGACCAATGTAACTCGTAAGAACCGAACGCGTAGTCACGGAACCCTCAATTTTAGAGCACGACCAAAATTTGCAAACTGTTAGGACTTTTACGGGATAAATGTAACCCAAAGGAACCAACCGCGTAGTCACCCAAGGGGCCAATGTAAACCAATGGGCACTCGCAGCAACTGACCGATTAGACTCTCGATTCGAGGATAAAATGCTTTTTTTTATTAAGGGTCGTGACTATTTTATTTTTGAAATAAAAGGTGGTCACGACTTTGGACCGTGACCATTTTTTATGTAAAAATAAAATGGTCACGGTCCAAAGGTATGATCAACTTTTATTTCAATGATAAAATAGTCACGGCCCAAAGTTGTGACCATATTTTATGTAAAAACAAAATGGTCACGGCCAAAGTCGTGACCACCTTTTATTTCAAAAATAAAAAGGTCACGGCTTCCCACAGCCGTGACTATTTTATTTTAAGATAAAATGTGCTCATGGCTTTGGTCTGTGACCATGTTTTGTGGACACAAAATAGTCGGTCGTGACCAATGTTGGTGGTAAGGAATTTTGGTCATGACCACCGATAATGGTCACGGATCAAATCCGCGACCCACCACCAATGGTCAAGGATTTGGGCCTTGACCAAGCACATTATTTGGTGTGGTGGGCCATGTCTAAATTTTATCAATCTCCTCTGAAACTATTGGTGGAATTTCTCCATATCTCACCCTCGACAGCTCGATCATTGGTCACTGGAAGTATGATCTCCCTCCCAGCTGTGCTATATTATATGCATTTACAGGATGTCAATGATGTGGGCTATGCCAAAGCCATCGCCCTTTATCTTAACTTCAAATCTACAGTTTGTGATTGGGGATCAGTTAGGGGACCCTAAAATTGTTGTTATTACTGTGTGGATGTCGTACCATCGTAAGTAGAGAACCTGAACGGTCTAGATGCTTGGCAGGAAGGTAGTTCTAATTTTATGAGAGGTAGCTCAGCTCTACTATTCATGTGGTTCTTTGAGAGATTCCATTTAGCAGTCCTCTATGAATACCCATTGGTAGCTGTGACAAATTTCTTCACTCGCTGTCTCATCATCTTTGGCTCCAATATTAAAAACTGCGTATATTAGTTTGTGGAGCACGAGGCTCAATGTCTGCGTTGGTCGGTGCCCTGGTGGGGGAGCTGCATCCTATTGTGGAAATAGGGGAATACCAGTATGTTCAGTAAGTTAGCCTCCGTTAGTCTTATTTCTATTTTCTCTGACGACTCTTACATTAAGTCGAATGGGAGCAGAGTGTGCCTTCTCATATCTTGGATTTCTTTCCTATGGAGGATGTGACGGAAGGCATATGCATGCAGATGGGCTATTTGTCAAAGTGTCATCAGCCGTCGACCCTTCCTTCCCAATCTGTTGGCAGGGTTTGGCATATTTTTAGGGACTATATGAAATTGCTATGGAGGAGGGTAGCGACTAAGATGTTGGTCGAGGAGACCGGACATAGATGGCTTTCCATGTTTAACACCATAAAGGGAGGCATAGTGGTTTTTCCTAGGTTAATCCGGTCTTACCATTTCTTGGAGTGCCTTCAGTATACTATCCAAGCAAGGGAAGTTTGGAGACCTCAATATGTAGATGATGATGGGGATGGATCTTCTGGTAGCTGCGGGTAGGGTGAAACGGATGGTATTTGTGGAGCTGGTTATATGTGAAGCTTGTTTAAGTGTTTGGTTATGTATATGGTTGTGGGAATAAATTCGAAACTTTTGGTAAGTTTGTTTATGAGTAATTTGGTTTGGTTTTATTTTTAGGACAATTAGGTTGGCGAGGGGATAGTTGTTTGACTGCCTACGCTGATATGTTATATAATCGTGCCGAATTTTTCCACAATGGAATACAAAAGGACTTTAATTATATTGTTGTGCCTTTTGATGATTTTTACATTTGAACTATCTATACTACTCACTAAGGTATACACAATCCGTTTATTCATTTAAATGATAAAATGAACTGTCGTTCTCAGAGGTAAGAAAAGAATAGCATTTTGTGAAAAAGAAAGGGACCGTCCCCATGTAAATTGTATGAGTTGTCTACGTACCTCTGGGGGGTTTTGGAACTTTTTTGCGTTTTAATTTTTAAAGAAAAAGGTTTTTTCTAGAGGATCAGGTCCCACGTAGTTCTGAGTAGAGAGAAATGGTGGAATTTTTTTTAGAATGGAAGGGAGATAAGAGGAGTCGTAGCGCGTTGAGATTTCGGACTAGGGGTAGAATGTTTTGAGACAGTCCAGGTTGACTATTCAGGCCTTCTCTTATCCGTTAAGGTTGGTGAGCATAGTGGCTCCACCATCCAAGATCTTCTTCACTATGTAGGGGCCACTTCAGTTCGGCTTGAATTTTCCTTTCGGGTCCAAGATGGGTTCTACAATTTCTTTAAGGGATAAATCCCCTTCTCGGACGCCACAATCCTTGAATCTTCTATTAAATGATTTCATTATTCGACGATGGTATCCCTATATGTGATATAGAGACTGATATGACAGATATAGTTCCTCGCCGCGGAATATATACAACGGGCAAGTGCAGAAGAGTTTCTGCCGAAGCCTATAGCATACAAGCTGTGGACTTATCCATATCTGCCACACTGGCAACTTTCGCAGCCTCTCATACACAGGGTGCATCACCCTCATGCTACACGGTGCAACCCTACTTCCTACAGGGCGTGACTTTACTTGCTACAGGGTGCGGCCCCTATCTTATCATATTAACTGGCGGCACCCCCATTTTGATCCACCAGCAATACAACATCACCTCTAAATAGAGGTCAACACCTCGGGATAGAAGATAATTCATTCTCTCCACTATGCACTCTAGACCACTCGATCCAGCTTGGGGGCTACTCGCCGTCATCACAGACATCTCTCCGACACACTGGAATCCTCATAAACATGTATTCCCTTCTATTCACATGCTTGTACGATAATTAGGACTAACTACTATGTACCAAACAACATATATCATGAGAGTGTGGCACCAAAGTGGACGTAGGCTCATTTTTATAGCTGAACCACTCTATATCTTGTCTTTTATCTCTCTTATTTGCTTTATCTGCTTATCATGCATTTTACTCTTGATTTGCTGGTACGAGAATGACAAGTGAACGATTTCTTGTATCATCAATTTGGCGCTGTCTGTGGGACATGAGATATTTCAATCTTGTTTCTCTATGTTGTGAGTTCTTAAACACCTTATTTTATTCACAGGGATCCTTTGGATCATCATCTCATGAGTAAGTTTTGGTTATCGAGCTCTATTTTGTATTTACATCCATAAATGGCTATTTCATATAGTCAGATCTGCTTTTGGGTCTTCATTTTATGACTTTAGATCTATTTTACATACCCCTGTAATATTGCCTCACCTAGATAAGGCTGGAAAGCTTGATGGGCTTTAGCCCCGTAAAGGTGTGTGATTAGGGAAGAATTGTATTTACTCCCTTTTTGCTGATTCTTGGCCTATGATCTAGAGTTTATCCTTATAATTGTGCCTTTTGTGCACCTTGATGGTATTCTCTCATGGATAAACCCTAGTAGGTTTTCTCTCCATGTGTTTCGGGAGAAAAACTCAGTTTTTGGGTTTCAATTTTGGGATTGTTCCCTTTACTGCCTAGTTAGGGATGCGTCCTGGTAGTTCAACTGTCTGTCCTGCTGAGGACTCTAGTAGTGTTGCATTACGGAAGCTTCAAATCATCGGGGAATAGACTCATGTGGTCTCCATCTCAACCTTGGTGAATATCATTCAAAGGCTGCGGCAGTCCACCTATGTGCCTCACTGGCTGCGTCCTCAGCAGTAATATCAAGTACCAACGCTAGTGCTGCATCCCAACTTTATACTCTATTTATCCCATATTTCTGTGATCACTCACTTCTGTTAGTTTTGTCTCGGATTTTATATATATATATATATATATATATAAAGACTAATAAAGCAGAAAATGAAAGGAGAATCCAGCCAGAGCACAAAAGTCAAAGATGATATTGTGCAATTGTACAATCACCTCAACCATCTCTATGGTAGTCATGCTTCACTCTAAACCCAAGTCAACTATATGACTCAGAGGTTCCTCGTGCTTAAGGTTGTAGCCTCATTCAATGTGGGTAAGGATCATTGCTGCCACAACCCTAGAAGTTCCAATCGCGGAAGCAACCAACAAGAGCTAGAAAAGGAAATCAGAGAAGATACATGGAAGCTCTAATTCCTACACCCCATTAGACTTCAAAATTGAGGACATCTTGGAATTCATAAAGGAGGATAAGCTTCTCAGATGGCCAGAAAAGACAATGGCTCCACCCCACAAAAGGGACAAAGCTAGGTGGTGTAAATTCCAACAGGATCACGGCCATGACACCGAGCACTTTCTACGCTCTAAAAGATAAAATTGAGAGGCTCATAAGGTAGGGGATGCTGCAGTGCTTCCTCTAGGATGCCTAAGGGACCAGCCTAGTCTGATGGTCCACATTCCTATTTCTATACCCATATTTATGTTTCATTTATTTCTGTGCTTAATGAACACTTTTGAATAGTTCCATGTTAACTTTGTATTGTCCTAGCAAAGTCATGAATATAATAGATATTTGAAATCAATTGTCTTAATCTGACAATATTTTGATTTCTCGATTCCATTTAATGATATCTTATGAAACACTTTTTGTCTTAAACAGACCCTAAACGGAGACAACATATTACATCGAGAAAATTTATATCTAAATGGTCCACAACGCCCATTGTGATGCCTGACTGTATGAAGGCAAATGATATTTGAAAATGGTGAAAGCAAATGTTGAGAGCGGCAGGAAAATTGGCTTATAATGCCACATATGGAGACTATATCTCAGTGTATAATGATTACATTCTTTAAAGCATTTAACAGAAAGCGTCATTAGCCGCAAGGGCTTCAAGTTCCCGTTCTTAGCTTTTGGGATGCGTCATTAACCCAGGGAGGATACTCCCCTAGAAAACATCATAAACTTGGTGGGTAGAGATGAAACATCATTAACTTGGTGATCTCATATTAGCTTGGGGATGCTTTATAATACCTAGCTCGGGAAGGCCTGAAAATAACCCATAGGGGCCGAAGACTTAATTGTCTATGGATAATCCTATATTTGAAGGAGTCGAAGACTTAATTGTCTGTGGATAATCCTATTATATCCTGTGAAGGCTTTATATATATCCACATAGATTGGGGAAGCTTCATAATACCTAGCCCGGGAAGGCCTGATAGTAACCCAATTGAAGCGACTAAAGGAAAGCCATGAAAGGAAATCGAAGGATGCTGTGTTGCTGTCATAACGAAGCATGCCAAAGCTACAGAAGGATAGCCTCAGACTAGCATGCTGTTATCAATTTATTTGCAAGGGCATGAAAAAATCCGCGACCCTATTAATATAGCCGCGGCATTCAAAGAGAGCATTCATTTAGAGTGGATACATTAAAGGTATCTAAGGCAAAGAACAACAGGCCGCAGCCTGTTTGGATAAACAATTTATATAGTTCTGTCACGGCCTTATGTCCGGTGCAGTTCCTGTTGATGATTTAAAAGCTCATTCAATAAAGCAATCAAACATCAAAGCAAAGATTTAGTGGTCCGCGGTAAGAGAAGGAATCCGCTGCCAATTTGAAAGGAAAAATGAGCAAGCTGTGACCTATTTTGAGTAAGTGCATCATTGAAGTGTTTTCTCAAGTGCATTCAAGCAAGCAATTCGAATGTAAAAGCATCAAATCAAGTATCAAAGAAGATAATAAAAGAGAGTAAAAAATCAATTAAGACAAATAAAAAGATCGAAGGCTAAAGCCTTAGAAAAAATTTAAAGTATTGAAGTTATACAGACAAGAGGCCACAACCTTGATAATGAAGTTTAATGTTTAAAGAGTCGCAACCCTCTATATATGTCAACAAAAATCAGTGAAATTAATGGACACAGACCATGTCCAGAGAATTAGAATTCTAAGAGGCAGTGTCGTCATCTTCTTCACTTTTTTCTCCTTCTGTGACAGCCATGGTCTCCTCATCAGTTGTCGTAGCCTCTGCCTCAGCCCTTAGCCTTGCCTTCTCTTTACTGGCGGCCTTCATCTCAGAGACACACTGCTGATGCTAAGCATCACCAAGTCCCCAGGCAAGAACTATCTCTTTAGAGTCGAGGAAGTTTTTTATGACTCTATGCCTGAGCTCTTGGTAGCCGCGGAGGTTGGATTTATTATTGATCAGGTAAAAGTCTTTGGAGCCCTTAAATGACTCCACAACATTTTTAATAGCTAATTGAAGGGCTTTGCCATGAAGTTCATCTTTTCTTGTAAGGTCCGCAGCATGATCTTCCTCTATCTTCTTTATAGCTGTGACATGGGCCTCATCGTCGTTAACAGCCTTGGTCTCCAACTCCTTGTACCTCTTTTGAAGAAGTCCAAGCTTGATATTGGAAAGTTCCGTAACTTGAGCAACAGCTGTAGTCTGAGCTTGGGAAACCTTGAGGGCTTCCATGACCTAGTTGAAGTTCTCCTCGACATCATTTTTGGCCTTTTCTACAGCCTCAACCCTAGCATCAACACTCATCTTGTATGCTTCCAATCCCGCGGCAGATGATTTCTCTACAACTTCAAAGGAGTCAGTTCATTCCTACTCCAAATTAGCATTATGAGCCCCATCCGTGGCCTCCTTAAGCATGTAAAGACCCTCGTATTTGAGTTTTTGGGTCATGAAAGCTACCGCATCCTGTAAATATATTGAGAGTTGGAAAAATTTAACTGAAATTACCAAGAATTGAGTTAGAAAGCTAGAATTTCTTACTCTCGGCAGGTTGTGGAGGGAATAATCCTCCACATCGTTGTGATCCTCGTCCACTAATCGATCTAGGTCGGCTCCATCAATGGCCCTTATTATCCTATGGACAACACAGGCGGTTGTGTGCCAAGAAGATTGAGGATCTGGATAGCGCAGTTATGGCCATGGACGTCTGCTTTGTGGAGGGGGCAAATTTTCATTGACAATAATTATTGATGGAGGGATAGGAGAATGTGTCTCATGGACAGGTGAAGTGGCGTGACCACCTTGGTCCGAGAAAGATGACATTAGACCTGTCGCGCCCAAGATTTCTCCAATGTCATCATCAAAATTCCCCCCAGGCCTCTTGTGAGGATCTACTTCCTCAACCTGAGTGATAGGCGCGACAGGTGTTGTTTGGCCCTCAGGCTGGTTGGAGGGAACGACATGATTATTTTTATCCGCAGACTGCATAGTGGGCGCGACAGGAGCTTTGTACTTTATCCTCTTCCTCTTCCTTTGCCTCGTTGTGTTATTGAGGACAGCTGCGTCCTCATCCATTTCTACCAGCTGGGCAGTCAATATCTCCCTATCAACTTCCTCACCTGAAAGAAGAAATGCAGCAGTAAAAATCTTATGTTTAAAACATAATTGTCGCGATATTAATAAGAGAAGTGATTATTACCTTCTGTGGCCATCTCTTTGGAAATAGATTTTTTGTGAAGCATCCTACTTCAAAAATGGAGGTAGAGGCAACAAGAGTGCTGAACTTCTTCTCTTCAGTAGGAACTGTCGTGGCCTTACCAACTCTCTTCTCTTATCGCTGACTCAACTGTAAATTGTCAAGGACTACAGAAAAATTCAAAGGTTAGTACCAAAGAAAAATGTGGAGAATAATATGCAACTATAAAGAGGGGACGTGACTATAATTGAAAAAGTACCAAGTTTTGAAGGACACCCCCATTGTCGCGGCATCCTAAAGGTTCTCTGCCTTTCAATCTCTTCGGGGTGGATCTCCCACCCTTATCTAGAAATGAAAAAAATATTTTCCCTTCCAGTTCTTTACACTGGTGGGCCTCCCAGAATAAAGGGTCATGTCTCTGCCGCGTACAGAGAAGTAATAGTACCCCACAAACTTTACGGAGTTTTCCTTTGGGCAGTAGAAGTAGAAAAACTCCGCAGGAGTAATGTCTCTCTTAAATTTCTTCTTCTATAGTACAATATTTGCAAGAATGGCCCTTCATCCATTGGGATCTAATTGGTCTGGGGCTAACCTCATTATTTGGAAAATTCTTCTAATGGAAATAGGGACAGGCAGCCGAAACCCATAAATGAAAGCGTGAAGGGGGAAGCAGACACCATCGCCAGCAAGTGCCGTGCATGGACTTTATTTCACGCAGGTGCTGAGCACATAAAGTTCTCCGGAAATTTAAATGCTTCAGCCACCTGATCAACCCACTCTTGGGTCATAGTGCTACGGATGCCAAGTGCATCAGGAGGTCTCTCAGCTCTCCCCAATGTGCCAGCAGGTATATCCCTAACCTTAGATGGACCCCCTGCCGTGGCATTATCATCTATGTCCATTGGTTGGTTACTAGAATTGGCACCTTCCTCCATAGCTGCAGAATCTGAGTCTGAATCTAGCACTACATAATTAGGGCAATCTCTCAACTGGCATGACCCTATTGTCCTCAAAGGATGCACGGAAGGATGTTTGGGAGGAGAGGTTCCAAAATGTTTGCACCAAAAGCCTCTCAGAAATTCATTTGGGTCAAAGTTCATATGGCTACAGCAGTACCTGAAAAGTAGAGAGTCTGCAGTTAGGTGCCGCAGCCAGTATGGTCCTAAGATTCCTCTCAGAAGCCGCAGCAGGAATAATGATATGTCAGATTTAAAGACTAAATAGAAATTATTAGCAAAATTGGCTAAGTGTACCAAGTGTCGGGTTCTAAAGAACTAGAAGTTTCGCCGCGGCATATTGTTTTGGGGGATGGAGGTATGTTATCTTCTTACATGCCATAGTCATTAAACTATGGTCTAAATTCCACGGACTCTAATCTGAGAACCTACGAAAAAAGGAATATTCTGAGTTGCTACAGGCCGCAGCTAAATATTTACATGCTACATACTTTATTTGATACATGCCCCAGCCTTTACTTATTATAAGTCGCAGAAGATTATTAAACCACTTGAAGGTTGTATTGATTCAGGACAACTTTAATTTTACTAAAAGGACATTTTATCATGTCGCGGCCACTCACTCAAACAGGTTTGTATTTAATCTGGGTAAATTCAAAGATCAAAGGCCCTAGAATGTGAAACGTCTCTCTCAAGAACATAAAAAACAAAGGCAGAAACCTAAAAGTCTACAATCGTATTTAAGAGCAATTTATCAATAGTTATTTTGCAATTGAATTTATAATGAGTAATCATTCGATCTAGCCTAAAGGAGTGTTCAATTCATAGAGAGTAAAGAAGCAGTTAAGACAAATAGAATGATCAAAGGCTAAAGCCTTAGAAAAAAAATCATGGAGAGATTGACATATTCGAGTTTAATTCTTGGAGTGGTCACAGTTACGTTGCAAAGACATGAGTTTGTATCAATCAAAAGAGAAGATGACCCATGCCGTGGCCTATTATTTTAAAGAGCTAACCTAGAGTGCTACAGGCCGCGGCCAGATATGCACAGGCCGCAGACAATTCTTAAACTACTCAATATTTGAAGGCTGTAGACATTAACCCAACACAACCCTAAATTTCTAAGGGATTTTATTATGCCGTAGACGTGAATTCCTTATGCCACGGATATATACTTAAATAGGTTAGTATTTAATGTTGATAAATTTAAAGATTGAAGACCTAGAATGTGACGGGTTTGTTCAAGAACATCAAGAACAATTGTACAATTCAACGGTCTATTTATATTCTGTCTCTACGAACTGGGAATTCAAAAATCCTAAAGATCAAGAATGGAAGATTAAGAGACTTAATTCATTGGCTTAACGGGGATTTTAGCACCATATCTTATCAATTAAGGGTTATTTTAGCAATTGAAGATTGATTCAATTTCAAATCAGTCATCCATTACAACCCAAGAAGTCACAGATTCAGATGAGGGTTAAATATGATTGCAATAATTATTTTGCAAGATATGAATTCGAATAGACCATCTAACAAGCATAAATTAAAAGAAAACAACAACAAGTTGAACCACATGAAGTTTTTGGTTGGAAAATTACCTGGAAATGGGTGAAATCTGGTTGCTCCGCCTCAATACCACCACACACTGGCTTGAAAGGTCATCGAAAAACTCAAGATGAAGTATGGACATAGATATGCTTTGGATATGCTCTCAAGGGTTTGGAAAACGTAATGAAGTCCATGACCGGTTCTATTTATATAAGAGGGCACGGGAAGATGAAGCGTTGCCTTTGAAATACCGCGACAGCTTTAAAAGACTTGATCACTCAGACGCATCCCCAATCGCAATCTATTGGCACTACAACTTGGGGGCTTGTTGATATGATAGATATAGTACCTCACCACGGAACATATACAATGGGAAAGTGCCGAAGAGTTTTTACCGCAGCCTATAACTTACAAGCTGCATCCTTATCCATATCTGCCTCACTGGTAACTGTCGCAGCCTCTCATACACAGGGTGTGGCACCGTCATGCTACACGGTGCGTCCCTACTTGCTACAAAGCGTGGCCCTACTTGCTATAGGGTGTAGCCCCAGTATTATCATATTAACTGGTTGCACCCCCATTTCATCCACTAGCAATACAACATCACCTATAAATAGAGGTCAACACCTTAGGATAGAAGAGGATTCATTCTCTTCTCTACGCACTCCAGACCACTCGGTCCATCTTGGGGGCTACTCGTCGACATCACATCCATCTCTCTGACACATCGAAATCCTCATGAACATATATTCCCTTCTATTCACATGCTTGTATGCCAATTAGGCCTAACTACTATGTACCAAACAACATATATAATGAGAGTGTGGCACCAAAGTGGACGTAGGCTCATTTTCATAGCCGAACCACTCTATATCTTGTCTTTTATCTCTCTTATTTGCTTTGTTTGCTTATCATGCACTTTACTTTTAATTTGTTGGTACGAGAACGACAAGTGGACGATTTCCCGTATCATCGAAGCCCTTACCCTTCTTTCATCTAAGAGTGATAACTCATCAAGACGGCTCTGATGAAAGTCTTCTTCGTTGGCTTTGCTTTCAAGCATGACACATAGTGAAGGTATTTTCGAGTTCAACGGGTAGGACTGCTTCCACGGTGTATACTAGAGATTAAGGGGTAGCCCCAGTAGATGCTCGGACTGAAGTACGGTAGCCTCAGAGGGCGTAAGAGATCCGATTGAACCAATCTCGATAACTCTCGATCATCTTGCTGATGATTGGTTTGAGGTTCGTATTGGCGGCTTCAACTGCATCATTGGTTTATGGTCAGTAGGGAGAAGATTTATGTCTCTGAATCCCATATTCGTCGACCAATTCTGTGACTTCTACCTCAAAATGTAACCCATTATCTGACACTAGCTCGTGTGGGACCCCATATCAATAAATGATGTTCTTTTGAATGAATTTGGCTACCTTCTTGGCATTCATCACTGTGTAAGACTCAGCTTAGACCCATTTGGTGAAGTAATAAATGGAAACTGGGATAAAATAGAGGTCATTAGAGGCTTTTGGGGTGACTTTTCCTATGATATCGATGCTTTAGGTGGAGAACGGCTAGGGAGAGGTCATATTGTATAATTCCCGCGAGGGAAAGTGCTAGAGATTAGAAAATTATTGGCACTTAAAGTATCTGTGAACATAGGCGGTGCAATCATGAACCGTACTAGTCCAATAACACCCTTATCGAATAATCTTCTTAGCGAGCATATGGCCATTTATGTGGGGTTCGCATTCCCTGCTATGGATTTTTCTCATAATTTCTTCAATGTCAGCCCCTGCAATGCAGTTTAAGCGGGTTCCATCAAAGTTTCTCTTGAACAGTGCTTTATCATAGATAATGTACTGGGAAGTCATCTTATGAATGGTTGCTCGATCTTTCTTATTGGAATCTTGAGGGAACCTCTCGTGCTTGAGGTGTCCCAAGATATCGTAATACCAGTACTCGGCCATAGTAGGGTCCTTTTCTACGACGAGCTCAATGTGGTAGCATTAGGTCGGTTTATCTTGTTTCTGGATTAGGAAGGGGGCTTTTTTTATTCCCTTGGGCATGTCGACCATGGAGTCTAAGGTGGCAAAAGCATCGGCTAAGTTTCTCCTTGCTCGGGGAAAGTAGTGGAAGGTGATATCTTAGGACTGGGAGACCAACTCTTCTAGGTTGGTGCAAAAGGGTAATATCTTTTCGTCCTTGACTTTTAATCTTCTAAGGAACTAGCCGATAATGAGGGAAGAGTCCTCGTAGATATCTAGGCATTTGATTCCTTTCTTAATAGCTACTTTGAGGCCTACTATTCATGCCTCGTATTCGATCCTATTGTTGGTGCAGGGAAAATCTAACTTGATGGAAATGGGAGTGTGAGAATCATCAGGGGAGATAAGGATTATCCCAATGCCATATTATTTCTTATTGGCAGCGCCTTTAAAGAACATTTTTAATTAAAGATCTTCCTAAGAGGTGTAAAGGATATTTTTATTCGGGCTTTGGAGATCCAAACGTCGGCTTCTTACATGGGATAGTCAAAAAGGTAGTCAAAGATAGATATACCTTTTATGGAATTTTGCATGACATACACAATATCGAACTCATCTAGCATCATTAACCATTGGGCCATTCAACTAAACAGGGAAGATTTTTTGAGCAAGTATTTAATAGGATCCATCCGGGACACAAGTTTAATGGGAAAATAAATCATCTAATGGCGTAATTTTCGAGTGACCTAGACAAGGGCGATACACGCCTTCTCCAAGGCAGTGTAGTTGACTTTGTACCAGGCTAATTTATGACTGGCGTAGTAGATGTCCCTCTCTTTACGATATTTTTCAATGTATTAGGCTAGCAAAGCCCCAACTACGGTGTCTGTTATGGTCAAGTATAGGAGTAGAAGAAGACCAGGTTGCAGTGGCATGAGTCCCGAAGGTCAGGTTAGATACTTCTTGATTCGATCAAAGGCCTCTTGGCAAGCTTTATTCCAGATTTTGGTAAAATCTTTGCAAAGGAGTTTGGAGATAGGTTCATAAAAGTCAACTGGCTGATGAACCGGTTGATATACTGTAATTTTCCCAAGAATCCTTTGGCTTCCTTCTCCATTTGGGGCAGTGACATATCGAGTGTGGCTTTCAATTCGATAGGATCTGCTTCAATACCCTTCTATCTAACCATAAACCCCAACAGTTTTCCTTTGGTAATGCCAAAAATACATTTATGCTGATTAAGTCGCATCTGGTATTGCCGTAGTCATTCGAAGAACTTTCGAAGTGCGGGAACATGACCTTCTCGAGTCTTATATTTGATGATCATATCATCCACATAGACCTCGACTTCTTTGTGTATCAAATCATGCAAGATGGTTGTGGCAGCCCTTTAGTAAGTATTCGCTACATTTTTAGGTCGAATAACATATCTTTGTAATAGAAAGTTCCCAAAAAGGTGATGAATGTTTTCTTTCTTAATGATTATGGTGCATCTTAATCTGATTGTATCCAAAAAAACTATCAACGAATGACTTGAGAGCACGACTGGCCGTATTGTCCACAATCATGTCGATATTGGGTAGCGGGTAATTATTCTTTACAGAGGCCGTGTTCAAATGTTAATAATCAATGCACATGCGAACGTTTTGTCATTATTTTGGCATGGAAATGATGTTGGCTAACCACATGGGATATTCGATCACCTAGATGAACCCTATGTTCAACTGTTTAAGCATGTATTCTTTAACCTTGAGCGACCATTCGGTGTGGAGCTTTCGTAGTTTTTATTTTATTAGTTTACATTCTGAGAGCATCGAAATCTCATGCTGAGCTATTCGGGATCAATACTGGGCATGTCAGGTAGGACCATGTGAAGACGTCCATAAATTCCCTCAGTAGTTCTTCAAGTTACGCGCACTCATGTTCATCAAGAGTGGACCCTATCCTAATCTCGCGATGTTGGCTACTAAAACCAAGAATAACAGTTTCATCTTCATTAATTTCAACGTGGTTATATTATTTGTTATTAACCTTATAAAGATCAGTAAAGAATTATACATTTGCAAAATCATCATCATTAAGAGTTTGATTAGAGTCAAGAAAATTAATGCAAGGCACAACAAGATACTCAAAATATTTCTTTATTTTATTTTTGGGAAAAACGACATTGAAAACCTCATCAAAGGAGGTCTCGATTACATTATGATCAGAAGAAGAAGGAACAACAAAAGAAGAAGAAATAGGATAAACGTCTAGGTTGGGTTGCATTTCAGCAGGTGCAACTGGTACAATATTCCATGTGAGAAGAGGTGCATTAGTAGCTTTGATCAGATGAGATGGATCCAATGACGTAGAGCCTGAGTGGATCATGCAGAGTGTCTGACCGAGTGTCTGCAAGTTAAACAAATCCTCAGAGTCATTTCCCTCAAAATCTTTGATAACACCTGTAGTATTCTCAACAAGAGGTTGCACATGATGCTAGGAGCTTTCGGCCCATGAGTAGATGTTTTGAAAGAAGATGTCTATTCCTGGCTTCATACCACAGTTCGGGAAAGCCATAAATGGAAAAATATTCACATTCTTTGATGAATCTCCCCTTCAAGGAATCCTCTGAGACAGTCTGAGCACTTTCTATCCTTCTCTTCAATGGAGGTTGGTGGAGCAATCTAAGTTCCTATGACGATGGTTGATTACCCAGGCCATATGAAGGAAAGGCCTTTTCAGCACTATGGGTTCCATTATTCCTTGTTGTCACTGCCTCAGCCACAGTCCGAGCATGAAGTTCATATTTTTAAACATTTGTATCATATTGACATTGTTGTGAGGGTTGTGCTCTCAACAAACTCTATCTCTAAAATCATACCCTTTAGGAAGCGAAAGTGGTTCAACTCGAAAACCTAATAGAAGTTTATCATTCACCCCATGTTGTATCTCTAGCACCAGATTACTGGTGCTTGCATTCTCAGTGTTATCATCATTGTTCAAGATGGTGACGACCTACTCCTTGGTGAAGAACTTCAATTTTTTATGGAGATATGAGGATAACCCCTTGATGTTGTGAAGCCATGGTCGACCGAGCAACACGTTAAAGAAAGATGGTAAGTTAATCACTTAAAGCACAGTAATAGGATTTATAGGGACATCCCCTATTATAAGCTTTATGGATCCCATCACTTCTCTATGATTATTGTCATAAGCGCGCACCATGGTGAAAGTTGGAGCACGGTCGTTTACTTTCAAACTCAAGCAGTTGAGGGTCCTTAATAGGCAAACATTAAGTGTTGTTACGTTATTGACGAGCGAAAGTGAGACCATCTTCCCCATCACCTCGATAGAGATATTAAGACTATAATTGTGATTAGGACAAAACTTAGGGATTTTTTCCTCAGAAAATGAGAGCATTCTAGTAAAGGTTAGGGACTCAACAAAGTTCACGACTTCTTTCGTATTGGTATAAGGAGGGGTTGTGGGTCCGATAAGAAGTTTAATAAACACATATTGGTGAAGTTGGGAAGATATAAAGAGCCCCTAGAGAATAATGTTAGTTTGAGTTTTCTTCAACTGTTCGAGGATCTTATTTTCTCGATAGTCAATTTCAGCATAGGGAGTTTCTCGACAACACTTTTTCCTTTATTTGTTGTTGTTGACTAAGCATTTGAACTTTGGTAGTGCCTCCCAGATCTTGTCATATGATTCAAAAAAGAGGGAAAAATGGAAACCCTTTTTCTTTATCTATCTCGAGCTATTCGGCCACTCAATTGATCTCTCCTAATAGATCTTCAAACGATATCATTCCACATACACTGATCACTGGGCTAGTATTTTCTTGGCTTGGCTCTACATCTGAACTATCAAATTCGTCCCCCCATCTAGTGGCAACCATGCCATCCTTCCTCGAGAAGTCAATGCATTCTATAACCTTGTAGTTTTAAAGCATTGAGAAGTTCGTACATACTACAAATTTCATCTATCCGTGGGAACTAGTCTGCCATAATCGAAAGATATCATTTAAACTGGCTTCATCGGTGGGTACCACCCAATTATATGACTCTCGAGGCCACTTATGGGCTTTCATGAACAATGTGCTAAACTTTTGGCAGTCAATGGTTATTTTTTAGGGCAATTTCAGCCCAAACTCTAGGAGCTGGTTCATTACTGCTGGCAATTCCATATCTTTCCCCCCCAAAATGAGTATGGACGGTAATGCATGCTCTTGTAAGAACTGAAAGGAGTTGGTTGAAAAAACAAGTAGGTTGTAGGAGAAAATAAAGGTAAACTTTAAGGGGTTTGGGTAAATATACGGGTATAATGGGTGATTTACTAGGTATAATTTATGTAGATGGGTCAAATTCTGGATCATTTTTTAGGAAGATATCATTTGCATGATCTGAAAGTGGATTGTGAATGGTGTTGGGTTTAGGATTGGCTAGTAGAGCAATGATTCCTCAGTTAATCAGATCTTGAATTACATTTCGAAGATGGAAACACTGATCAATTGTATGGCCATCATTTTGATGGATATCAGACTGGGCGTAGGATTTAAAATTTTTAGGAAGTGGGTTTGGTAATGGACGAGGGTCCAAAGGCTTGGTAGAATTTGGAGAGGGGAGAATAAATCTCGGTGAATTCTTTTCTACTAGGATTAGGGCGACTTTCTAGTGCCCATGAAGTGGTAGGCTGAAAGATGTTATTGATGGTTGAAACAGTGGTATTAGTAGGCTTGTCATATTTTCTTAGAGTGAACTGTCTGGATCTTTCTTTGTCTCAACTTATGTCTTGGCAATACCTTCTTCAAATTCCACTCGTGCTTCCCAGAGGGCTAAAAAATTTAGGTAGTACTATCCTCCCGAAGATTCAGACTTGGTCAAACTTCTTGGTCAATAGCTTAAGGTCCTCCTTGACCTTGTTCAACTCTTCTTCCTTCGGATCAACGGTCACTGGTAGGTTATCCCTTGGATAGGCAAGATTCGACATGGGGATTTAAGCTGACGTTGGCCCATTGGCAGGAGGGATATATGCAGGGTGTTGATACTATTTCGGGACCCAAATAGGCCCAGGTGCGGGCATACCCATAGCAAGAGGGAAGATGACCTCGAGCTCTTTGAGAATAGGGACTCGTTTTCACTTCCTCTCATGAACCTAAATTTGAAGGTTGTTAATCTTGGCGATAAGTCAGACTAGAATATTCATCAAATCAGTGTGCACATTCGGCATTTGGTTTGCGTTCTTCATGAAAGACGAAGTTGGATTCCAAACTCGGGGGAAGTAGCGAGAGAACTAACGGAGATTGGGGCAGTTCGACAGAAGACCGAAGCCAACAGGGAGCTAGGCTAAGGGTCGAGTATGTGACCGACCTGATAAGAAAAATGATTCGTGTTTATTTTTGAAAGAGAAAAGGAAGAATCCTTTAGAAAAATGAGGAAAATGTTTTTGATATTTTTTGGAAAGGGATTGACAAAATGTTTTTGTTTTTTTTACAAAGGGAGGAAAAATGTTTTTTATGTTTTGAAAAGAGGGGGGGGGGTAATGTTTTTGACACTTTTGTTAAGGAAAGAGAGAAAAATGGGAAAGGGGTCTCAACATTATTATTGTTATTATTATTATTATTATTATTATTATTATTATTATTATTATTATTATTATTATTATTATTATTATTATTATTATTATTATTATTATTATTATTTAACTTGTTTTAGGTTTACCTGAATGCAAAAAAAATATCGGACGGGATCGAGCCTTGGAAAAATTAGGCTTGAAAAATGCGTAAAAAACGGTTTGACTTGTTGTCAGGCTCATGGACAAGGTTCTCTTTTGAAAAAGATGAAATCGCGCGAAAATTTGGGCCGCATGCCGACCAGACATTTCGACAGAGTTTAGGGTATAATCGACAAACTAAATATGAGTGCCCTAGGTTTGCCGCCTATATGGAGGTATGCAGTTGTTGGGTTAGTGGAAAGGTTCCCCCCTTTGGCATCACTTCCATGATATACGGCTTTCTTTTGAGGGAAATCGATATGTGTGGATAAGCCATTTGATATACCTGAGTGTACATGAATTGCTTCACTATATACCTCGTGGGGACAATACGTGTGGAGCGAATTCGATACACTCGATGTATGTGAATGAGTTCCTTGCTATATACCTCCCATCATGACTTCAGTCAAGCGGTACGATGTAGGGTGAACTGTTAGATATATGCCGAGGGTTCTTTGCCAATTAAAGGTAAGATTCATATTGCTTAGGCTAACTGCGACTTTCGGACCAACGTCCATAAGAGTGACCCTCGGGAAGGGAAATTTTTTTTGGTCAATAGCCATGCTCTTTGGTGATGTAGCGTGTAAAATGCATAATTCTTGATTAGTATATTATGGAGAAAGTATTTTATTTGGCATGATGAGTACTATACTAATAAGGAAGAATTACAAGTATCATGAAAATTAAATCTAGCATGGAGCATAATGACTACACTAAGCATGGATATGTGAGAGTAACTGATGTGTTAATATCTATAAGTGAGTTTGTAGTAGTGAATCATAAGAATGGATCAACTACAAGTAGTGTGTGATAATTGTGAGTGAGCATGGAAATATATAAGTGTAATAAGTGGGTGGGTGTGTTAGTGAGACCTAATCATGGATACTCTAAGTGGCGTGTGCAACATGTGGCTATAAGTGAACCTACGCGCTAATAGTTCGAAGTGTACATGGAGAGTATCTACAAGTGTGTGAGTAAGGAGTGATATAAGCATGAGGTAGATATATATAAGAAAATATAGAGGAAAAAAAAGGGAACATATAGGTAGGTGCCTATGTACAAGAGTACAAAATGATAACACCCTTGCAAACAAAATCTATCCCTTCAAAGTAAGATCCCCAGTAAAGTCGCCACTATGGCCATCCCTCATTGGATTTTTCCTCCCATCTTGGGGTTCCAGTGCTCGCACGCCTGCATACGAAGAGGGAAAGAAGGCCTCAAGTTATTTTCTAGGAGCGCTTCGGCCATCATCGATATGGGATGATGTAAAGAGATGGAGTCGGCAACCTATTTTTTCACAAAACAGGCAAAAGAACATATCATCACCTCGAAAGAGAGGCATCAACATAAACTGATGCTTACGAAACCAATAGTTCAGAGGTTCAGGGGATAAGTTATGGAATGGGAAGGTGTTAGGCACTCATCCCGCCCTTTCGGTCTCTCATGGGCTTATGTGACTATTTTTCTTAATTTCTCCGTGGAGTGTGTGTATGTGTATACATAAATGGAGATCGGAATTTCTCGACTCGCATCATGGAAAGGATAGAGTGAGGTCATCCATAGGAATGTTCGCAAAATAATAATTAGAAAATATGATATGTGCACAATAATATATGCTAGATAAAACGCATAAGTATGAATCACAATTATGATATATATGAGAAACGTATGGATGAAATAAAGGAAAGACGAAAATAAGAAAATTTGGAAATGGGAAAATTAGACTCGAATCTTGGGTTTTAGCCCGAAATGCCTATGTAGTCTATAAAGGCATCAAAGTCCACGTAGCTCGCATGCGGCGCAAGGGTGGGGCTTATCCCATAATTCAAACGGGAGTTCATTATATGTGTGTGTGTAGAAAAGATATTTTTAGTTTTGAGAAAATGTGATGAATAATCCCATTGGAATTTATAGGTATAACCCTTGTTTTCTTTGTTTTATTTTTTTATAGAAAATAAAATATATGCAATATAACTAATAAAGGATGAGATGTTTAATGTGTATGATCCAGAGTAAAAGCTAAATTGAGAATTTATATAACTAAATGTGAAATATAGAAATTTAGAGAGAGAAGGATGTTTGGACCTTCTTTGGAGACTTGAAGCTTGATCTTGATCCCTGATGAAATCCCTTGCAAGTTGGGATGAATTTTGGATGAGAGAGAATGAGATTTTTGCTAAATTGAGTATGAAAATTATGGCAATGAAAGATGGAAAGGAATTTCACGCAAGAAAAGTTCACTGATTGCAAAAGAATGTTACTGAGATCACTCATATTGATGAATTTGAGGTGGGTTGAAAGTGAGCTCATGCCCTTCGTATATAGGATAGGGGGACTGTCGATTGGAATTGTCCTTGTCCTGCCTATCGACAGGTGACCCTAGACACACTGTCAAGCAGAAGGGATATGGACCTGCCAATCAACAGTCCCGTGAACATTTTTTTCAAAAAATGGTCGGAGAACGCAATTCGTAAATCCAAATTGCACACATAGCATACTATTAGAAAGGTAATTTAGAGAACTTCAAGAGTACTTTGGGTCGCTCCCGGGTCCGGGAGTTGACTTTTGGTCAAATAAGGCTCGAAAGCACTCGTCCATCCTTTAAACAAGAGATCGTCGGATGGTAATGGATCGTTCATCCAAATCCTAAGTCAAAATTGCACATGGGGATGACCGTTGGAGAGGTTGTGCGAGGCACTTTGATGTTCTAAAGAGCTTCACTGGGTTCGGAGAGTTAACTTGGTTAAACAGTCCCAGAAGCACCCGGTGACCTTTTGGAGTAAAACGGGTCATTCGTCCTTACAGTGAGGCTGATTCGCGCACAGGGAGGACCGTTCAGTGACTTTAGAAGATTCATTCAGTTTCGTTCGATCTAAAGAGTTGACCTTGGTCTGATAGAGTTCGAAATTTCTCGATGGCTTTCGAATCAATTTTTAGGAGAAAACGGATCGTTCGTCCGAACAGTTATATTTTTTCACGCATGGGGCAGACCATTGGAAATGGGTTTTTGAAACGAGTGTGATAATTGATTAAATTCGCAAATATCTAATTTGTCTCACTTATTTAATTAGAGTCTATTAATTCATCCCCTAAACATGCATCTATGGTGCGTGTGTCAAACCATAAACAAATAACGCATGCGACACAATAAATATGCTGAGATACATATTTCAGGAAAAAAAAACCTTTAGGGTAAAACCTTTATTTCACTATGAATCTATAAATCGCAACTTACAATTACATAGAGAAATCTGCAATGGATTAACGCGCAGCCAACCCACAAAGACTCGCAGTCTTGAACTCAGCAGGAGAATACCCGCAGCACCCTCCAAGGACTCGCAGTCCTATCTTCAGCAAAGAATCCTCACGCAGCAAGACCCTTAATGACACGCAGCCATATGGTGTATAGACGCACTCCACAAAAGATGAACAAAGGCAAATATGTGTTCTTGAACACCAAAACAATTCACTAAAGCAAGATGGGAGTTTTGTGAATTATAAATCAAAAAGGGATTAAACCCCTAAAAGAAGAAGCCTAAAGATTACTACTTTGGCAGTGTTTCTGTTCTGGAAAATGTATGGACTTCTTAATGATAACGTTACCATTTAATGAGTATTTATACAAAAAATGCACCGCCTCAAAATTCGAGCTCGTTCGAACGAGAATCATATGTCGCTCGAACGAAGTACGCATGTCGTTCAAATGACATCGCGCGACTTTCAATCTCGTTCGAACGAGACGCTGATCTCGCGCGAACGACCTGGGCGTCAAAATCGAGGTCCGCTTCAAAACTTAGAAAAAATACTCATTCTCAATATTTGACAAAAAATTCCGCTCCAACACTTAGAATTTTTTTTTTGTAAAAATCTCCCAAAAGCTCTAAGTGAAAAGTTAAGGTGTTTAAAACATAACCTTACCAAAGTAAACTTCGTGGAGCCTTGAATGATGAAGAACTTGAATAATTTGAATCCGTCTTTGATGTAGATTGCTCTTGAATGCTCTTTGACAGTGTATCGGTATATGACATAACAAATTGATAACGGACCTATGAAAATATGTCCTTACAAATCTCCCCCTATGTCTATGCCGGTACATACATAAAAAATCTGAATTATCAAAAAGAAAAATGCCTATACAAATTTACCCTCCCATGAATAAATTTGCAAGACCTCAAAACTGTTCTTCAATCATCTTCGTCAAATCTCAAAACTTTTCTCATCAGGGTGTGCAACATCATGATCTTCAATCTTTGTACCTACACACATGAGAAAAAGCAAAAACCTTCGTGACGCATCGAGTTTGAAATGATATAAGAATAAAGCATTAATAAATCAAATCACCCTCATAATGCAAAAACTCCCCCATAACATGATAATTCTTTCTCCCCCTTTTTATGATGTCCCCAAATAGACAGATAAGAAGAAAAAATCAAAACATGGAGTTTCACGATAAAAATGCATAGCAAACAAGGATCATACTACGCGCATGCAAAGGGATATCTCAAAAATCTCACAAACTATTTTTGAATTTTTCATACAAAAATAAGATACCACTTTGAAAAATATGATACAAAAAAACACACCATGGATTTAAACTCAAACAACCAAGTCATGGAAATGGAATGAATGGGTGTGAACACATTCGATAGGTAAATAAACTCAATCAATCATATGTGCACGATGCATACGTGTACCCCTAACGAATGAACATCAAAAGTATCCTTAGGTGTAAAAATTTGTTGAATTTAAATGACATCGTCTTATACAAATCAACAAATCAAAGTCAAATGATTTCCACACCAATAACGTCCAAAACTATTTAGCGCATTTTCAAGACTTTTAAGGTGTGCAAACCCATTTTAATTCTCCAACCAAACTCCCTCATATATATTTTCTTTTAGAGGTGAATAAACTAAATTCCCCAACTTTGGAGAATTTGTGCAAAAACCTAAATGGCCCATAATTGTCATGAATTTCTTTTTATTCCCTTTAAATTTTTTCGGGCTCTTTTAAACCTCTTTGGACCCCGGATAATAAAATTACTCCATTTTTTAGGTCCAATTTAACGGTGGCTTAGTATTCGCAAAGGCAAAATGAACCTTTCGCAGCCCTTCCCCGTTTTCAAACAAAGCACACAAACTCACGGTTTTTATATGCACAATTTCCTTATCAAAATTTATCGCGCTTGGTTCGTTTTAAGGACAGAATTGAATTGAAAACACCCAACCAACATGTGATAAGACAAGCACAATAATCAAACAAATCCGTGCATGTGTGCAATAAAGGAAACATGAGTCAAACATGTAGGCAGTAACACTTAATTACATCTTAATGACTCCAAACATTATAAAGCACATGGATGAATTGACCTATTGTCTCAAAACACTATCAAATAGTCACATGTAAAATGGAATGATGCTATGACTCTGTCATCCTAAGTCTTCATCCATAAACGGTGCAAACAAAATACAAAAATCTTTTTGGATTTTTCTAAAAATTTTATCAAAATAAAATCTTTTTGTATTTTTTTTAAAAAAAAATATACAAAAATGATACAAACTAGCAATAGGCAAACAATGTCATCATGAAAATCATCCTATGCTAGTAAACAAGTCAAACCTCAATCATTAGGTGCAGAGGGGTTTTCCAAAGGTGGTGACAACTTATGAAAAACCTCCATCAATTCTTGTGAGGTTTTTACTAAAAACTTAACTTGCTCACCTAAATGTGCAAACTCTCTCATGTAGTCTCCGGGAGCATGTAAAGAATCATGTGTGGGAGCACGTGTATCAGAAACACGTGTAGAAGCAAAACGTGACACATACCCCAACTTAAAGCAAAATTCCCTAAGGTGTCCTCTCCTTTTGCAATGTGAACAAATATAAATAGGCCTCAAAACACCTATCTCAAAAATGCTAGGACGCGCTCTCCTAATAGGAATGGGACGCCTAGGTGGGTGAGGGTGAGACTCATGTGAATTTGACACTTAAGTGGGAACCGACTCGGTGCTAATTGGGAAATAGAAGCACCGTCATGACTTATTCCTAACTTCTCACCTTTACCCTTAAGAACCACCTTTTCAACCTTCTTAGGTGCGTTCTCAAAAATGACTTTGACCTCCTTGGCACGTTCGAGATCACTCTCGAGTTGGGATACACGTGTCGTTAGACTAGACAACGTGTTGGTCAAATTACACTTCTCCTTTCTTAAAACCTCCTTCTCTCTCTCCAAATCTAAAACCCGATGACCTAAATCTCAATTATACTTCTTAGTTTTCAAGGTCTTGGTGTACAAATCCCTAAAAGCTTTTTGGAGTCACTTTCATCTCCACTTTCTTCCTCGCTCTCATCCTCACTCGAAGAACACAAATCACTATCATCGCTCTCGTGTGCACTCTTGTGAGACAAAGTGGGTGTTCTCACACGACTAGAAAAAGCGACAACCATCCCATGTGCTAAACCTTTATCGGACTCATCTCCCTCATTACCCTCTCTATCACTAAGTGTGGCAGGCATGGCTACTTTCTTCCCTTTCTTTCTAAGCCATGTTGGGCACTCAAACGACTTATGTCCCTTACCCCCACATTCAAAACAAGTCACGTTCTCAAGATCTTCCTCACACTCTATGACACCCCGCCTAATTAAATACCGGGTAATTAGTCCTTTATTAAATTATAATCAAGGTGACGGTTGGTTCATTCTTAGCATCACTGTCGTGAAAATATCTTTTCGAATTTAAACACCCTAAATAATTAAGCTAAGTATCAAAATCATTATTAGACATTACTTTCCAAATTTTATATTATAAACTAACATTTAAAACTTTACATAATTCATAGTTAAAGAATCACACAACAACTATCCTGTAACATATAATCCAAATGATCAAACATTCAACTAATTGAATCCAACACTTAATACTTAAATGAAAACATCCTGACAATAATAAATCCCAAAGTGTAAATACTGGAAATAAACGAATCACAATATCCGATAAACAACTGAATAATGGAAAGGGGCGACACATGCCCAACTGAATAAATAGTGCTAGAAGTGGAATCAACAAATGAGGTCGTCTAAACAAAAGGCATGCAACTCGTTCCTTCCAAAGGATCCTATGCAAGACGCCCATGTGGCTGTGCACCTGTAATATATACATATATATACAAGAGAGAAAAGAAAATGGAAACGGGTCAGAGCCCGATTGTAAAAACGATTTAAAATTTGTTTAGCAAGTATTTAAAATATTTACTGGCCAATGCAACAACATATTAGTGCGTCACTCCCTTGAGAAATTCTCACCTCTCTTCTAATGTGCACACCTATCGCACTAACCTCCCCAACGGTTTAACTTATCTTATCTTAGGTTGCTCGTAAGATTTAAACTGGCAAATTCAATTGTTTAAGAGGTTAATTTCGTTTAACAACAAAGTTCTCATTTAAACCTTATTTACTCATAAAGTTACTTTTCAAACACTTATTCCCAAATTGAAATAGTTATCCCATTCTTACTTACCATAGACACAACATGTAGTTCCCAAATTCCAGATTTAAATATATATATTAAATACTCATATAATATATATATATATATATATATATATATATAATAAAGTTGAAAACTGATATATGTCACAATTTTGATCGATGAGATCATCGATATGAATAAATCCTACAATGCCTTTTATACCCTTCTATCATTTGAGTTCCCCCTCTTTCCTTACACTCAAATTTATTTCCAACTCTTCACCAAAATTCAAAAAAAGGGTAGAATTGTATTTTCCATTCTCTCACAAACCCTCATTACACAACCTACCCGACATTCTCTCACTTACCCCTCATTATCCAACAACATCAGTAATGGGAGAGAGAGAAACCTCTTCAGCCTCCATCAACAACGAATAGTACTGCTCTTCAGCCTCCGTCAACAACAACAGATCTCCTCAATCTCCATTAACTCTGGTAATCGATTTTTTTTGCCTGTTCTAATAGTTTTGTTTTGCTGTTCTAATAAATTTCTTTTGTTGTTCTAATCTATTTGTTTTTTTCTAATCGTTTGTTGTGTATGCAGATTTTTGTTCTAACAAACTCTACTACCCTTTTCACTTTCACAATTTTAGCCTCATACCCGCTCACGGTTGGTATGCTTCAAAACCCACTATCCCCAAAACTAAAAACCCCTTCTGATAACGGCTCCACCAAAGTTACAGTTATTTGGGTTTGGACCAAAGTTACAGTTATTTCGTACAATTTGGTTCGGAAGTTATCTGATAACGACTCCACTCACGGTGGTTATTTGTTTAGATTTCGCACAGTTACAGTTTGCGATTTATTTAGTATGCTAAGAGACGATTTTTTTTTGTGTTTTTTTTTTGTTCAGATATGCTAATATAAGATCCTTGGATTCTTATTTTGTTCAGATCTCTCAAACCCTCACTACGTATTTGTCTACCTCCATCAACAACCGAAACCCTCTCTGGAACTCCCTTAACCACGAAAACCTCCTCGGGAACATCCTCAATCGAAACCCTCTCTAGATATCCCTCAATGACTGAACTGTCTTCATCAATGAAAGTTCCTATGATGTTCAGTTCACATCAAAAGTAAGCCATTTTCGTAAATGGGTTCTTTGATTGTATAACTGGGTTCCTTGACTGTCTTCATCAATGAACTAATCTTTTCGATCTCAACTTCTATCGTTATTTTGGATCTATTGGAGTTGTGCGCTTTATGTATATTTTTATTAATATAAGTGAGATGCTTTAATTTGTTTTGTAGGTGAGGATGGGTTTCTTTGGAGGATATAAATGGGTTTTGTAAACCCACTTTCAAGGACAAGACTTCTATTTCATGTTTGGGTTTCGGAGGATCTCCTGTTTGAGGTTGTTGTTTGGTTGTTAATATTTCCATACTTCTATTTCATATTTTTTATTTTTTCTTTTAGTTATATTTTAAAATGTTATATAATTTCCATAGTGTTGTGTTGTCAGATGATTACCCATTTTGTTGAATACCAAAAATTGGTTGTAGTGAAAAATTTTAGTATTCATTTTCTTATCTCTCTTTAGTTTTTATTAACTAAAGAAATCTTTATAGTTGGTTTTAGCTTGAATCATATATTATATTTAACTTTCCTCACATTTTCTTTTTTGCAGATAGACATCTTGAATAACTATGTATATTGGATTCATTAAATTGGTTTCTATGTTCGAAGTATTTCGGTTAGGTACTATTGAAGACAATGGTAACTTGAAGTTGATGAGAGTACTGGGCTTCCTAGAGTTGGTAATTAAAAGTGTATAAGAAAAAAAAAGGAGAATTTTATTGGGTTTTTATAAAGGTTGACTGTATTTTTTTTCTTACTATTCATTTGTAATTCCACATCATATTGGTTAAAATGATGTACATAAGCCAACATCATTTATGTTATATATATGGTTCTGTGTATTATTTTGACATATTTGTTTATATGGATCTGTATTATTCTAAGGTTTTACAAAGTACTAGATCCGACTCATGCCTCAAAAATAAGAAAAATGGCAGGTAAACTTTAAATCCGGCTCAGGCTTCAAAAAACAGCCCATTGGTGATTAGATAGAATTTTAGAGAATGATATTGTGGGATCTCCTAGCTGGAATACTCCACGTGAGTTCAATGCTTTTAAGGCTAAAGTGGGACAAAATCCCTTGATTAATGATGAAGCAAGCTAATGTAGGCTTTATACAGTTAACTACACTGAAAAGTAAGCTTGATAATTCAAATGGTTATTCACACTCCACTAAATTCTTCCCCTACTCCATTTAAACATGAAATGACAATTATACCCTTATCTTGCCCACTTTTTGATATCCAACTAAAACAATTGATAAAAATAAAAAAATTGTATCTTGAATAAAAAAAAATATTTTTTAGTAAAAAACTACTTTTAATAAGAAACTATTTGAAAAATAAAAAATTTATTTTTAAAATCTATAACTATTTAAAAAAAATATTTCGATTGTTTTAAAAAAATAAACTTTTTACCTAATACAAATAAAAGTGACACGACACGAAATTTTATTTTTTTAGCCTAACATAAACACAATCCACGTTAAATAAACACGAGATGACACAAACTATTATTTTAATTTATTTACAAATATAGAAACACGACCGAATAAAAATGCGACACAATACGAAATCTTTTTTTTACTAAACACAAATATGGTCAAGTAAAAGAGACGACATGGTTTGTTAACCAAAACAAATATTCGGTCGCATTATTATTTTTGTTTGAAAAAAAAATCACGTTGTGTCGCTTTTACTTGACCATATTTGTGTTTCATAAAAAAAAAGATTTTGTATTGTGTCGCATTTTAATTCGATCGTGTTGGTGTTTGTGGGTTGAATAAAATATATTTTCTTTAATATTTGTACAAGTTGATTCAATGAATTGACAAGTTACTTATTAATTGATTTACACTTTAGTATTCACTCATTATTTTATCCAACACAAACGCAATCTAATTACAAAAATACACGATATGAGATGATATGAAATTTAATTTTTTATCTAACACAAACACGATTAAAATAAAAGCAAGATGATGATATGAAATTTTATTAACGGAATTAAGTTTGCCTATTGGTTCGATTGCCACGAATTAAGTTAAATTGATGATAATTGTTTATAATTATTTGTGTTGTAAATTTTTTTTGACTTGAATTATACACGTTTCAGTTGTAGCACTAAAGAAATGAGTAATTGTAACATGATTGTGACACATAAGTTGTCGATTAAGACCATTGGATCAATTTGGCAATTTTCATGTCGTGTCATCGTCTAAATTTGTAAATATCTATTTAAGAGTTAATAAAATAAACTTGAGAAATATTGTATGATTTTAAAAATTAAAAAATTATTGTATGATTTTATTATTTAAAAAAAAATTAACTTCCAATTTTTTTTTACGTTACCACGTCAATCTATTTAAAATACTAATTCTCTTACACCACTAACACGAGTAAAATTTTTGAAATGAACTTGACACGTTCGTGTAACTAAATCCTGACATAAATATGCCTTTTGAAATATCATTTTCAAATCAATGTGATGGTTTTTCCGTTCGTGTTTAAAATTCTCAACTACTCTATAACAATTAAAATTAATAAATTTGAAAACTAATAAATCATTAAAATATTTCACTGTGCCATCGACTGCAGACCCCCACTCACTGCAGATCCCCGCTCATCGTTGTCGCCCCCTCTTCCTCTTTTCAATGTATGATTCTTATTTCTTGACTTTTAATTTCAACTATTTTTTGAAAACGTGGTATGACTATTATGTAGATTTAATTCGTTGTTTATGTTTTTCGTTTGATATTTAGGTGTTTTGTTTATGTTTCATTAATTTTAGACCGCTGTTGAGTTTCATTACAATGGGCGTTTCTTTTGTTTTTTCAAGTACTAACTTGGTGCCCTTATAATTTGTTAAATGTTTGTATTTCAAATTTTATGATTATTGGGTTAAAAAACTTATGACATCACCACTATTGATACTTTAAAAATTATCATCGTGCCTTCAGGCACGGGCATACCCTAGTATATATATATATATATATATATTCTAACAGCACCCCACATAATAATTATGGTGTGGGCATACTCTGCTATCCAGTCCCCGTATTACTCGTACTAAGGGAAATACAAGTTCGGAATCACTCTCGAACTGTACTAACACAAACACAACAATATTGAGGCGAAGCATAGATTCCAAGTCTCTAAGAGGTCAGCACATGCCCCCACGTCTCTTAGGACCGTCTGACTATCGATCCGATAGCCTGTACTAAAGGATTTCTATCTTCTAGGGTACGAGTTAATATCCCCCCATAAAGGCTCATCGAGATAAGACTGTCCCAGCGCGGTAACCTCAGGGATAACAAGTAGCGCGGGCATGATTTCACACGTGTATAGTATATGCATAATCACAGTCATATAAATATACTACTATTACCATATCAAATTTAGGTACATCTCATAACCCATAATTATGATATTTATCCTCATTTCTCATTATTTAGTTATCACGTATAACGGTTCGTTTCTTACTTTAATTTGAGGGATTATTCCAACTTACTATGTAACACTCATGAATCCTTATCTTTCCAAAGTGGAATTTCTGTAGGTACTTATTTATTTTTAACATAACTACCCTACGCGTCTCCCCTCTTTAATACATAGTTTCATCGTCCCTTATACGTAAACATCCCCGAAAGATGTAAATTTCGTCTTACATTAAAGGTTTCATATTTTTAATAAGTCCTACTGGTCTTCTTTTATCTCCCAAAATATTTTAATAAGGATGTCTAAAGATTATTACTCATTTAAATTGAATTCGACTATTTATAAGGGGAAATATAAGTCTGCCAGGAGGGGTCGATCGATCGAGGGCAGGTGTTCGATCGATCGAACCATCGATCGATCGATGTTCGATGATCGATCGATCGATCAAGCAGGTATGTCGAATTCTGCAAAAAACCAGTTACGGGTTCTATCATCCAACTTCATCCAAATCCAAATTTTTAACTCCCAAACTCCTAGAAATTCATACCACAAACGTTCTAAACCCAAATGGATAATATTCAACGTAAGGCATGTGAGTTTTCATCAAGAATCATGGATTAAAGTGCCCAAATTTACACAATTCACATGAACCCTAAAAATTTCTTTAACTTAATTCAAATCATTCTTTTCCAGAATTTCTACTTCTAATCCATCATAAATCTGTGGTTCAACCTCTACATGTGAAGGGGATTTCCAGATTATCATTAATATCATTACAACATGCAATTTCTAATTTCCAACATGGGTTTTCTTTCATAGAAACTCATCCTAATCAACCCTAAACTAACATGAATGAAGCATTAACGAAATTAAGCAAGATAAATACTTGTCTGGGGATTTTTGTTTCTGATTTGTGGATGAAATCGGTGTGGTGGTGATCCTTGTTACGCGATCTATCGTTTGGCGGCGACGGCGGCGCAAACGGAGGGGTTCTTGGCCTAGAACTCTTGGGCAAGCTCTCTCCTTCCTTCTCCAATGTCCGTTTCTTATTTTTGGTTGTGTTAACCCTAGAAGTAAATCCTAAGCATCTGATATAACCTTTCATTTTTCGTGGGTTTTCAGGCCTAAAAATGTAAAATGTCCAAAACGCCCTCCCGGGGTGTCAATTAGGCCTAAAAACACTCTGAGACCCAAACTAAACCCCCGGGTACATTATTTTGACTATCTCGACCCTTTCGGGCACTTTGGCGCCCTCAAAATGACCATACGGGTGATTTATAATTTATTCATTTTTATTAATCAACATTTAGTCCCAACACGACACGAGCGCGTCTCGACTTAAATTTCCAAAATTGTCATTTTTTTCACTCGTGACATTTAATAGAACCAATATCATATATTTCTTTACTCATTAGTAATACTCAACGAATTTCCAATGATTACTAACTCTCGTCACGTTAGTAATTATAAAAATAATTAATTTTCGGATTTATACTAAATTAATATCTCACATTAAATTTAATAAATCCCCAAATTTAGAAAGCATAAAAATACGGGGTATTACACACGCCTCATGTGAGTCATTCTCTTTTTCTCTCTCACCTCTTTCTTTGGCCTTTCCTTTCTTTTTATTTTTCTCAAAAAATTTCTTTTTATTGGAAGAATTATTTTTGTTCATGTTGAGAAATTTTTTAAAATTTTTTGCAAACAAGGCCATATCATTAAAATCAAAGTCTCCCTCAGAATCGGACTCACAAACTTTTTCTTTCTTTTTCTTACAATGAATCTTTAAAGCAATGCCATTACCCTTAGCCTTAATGGTTTTGTAAAACATGTCAATCTCATAGGTTTGAAGATCTCCTACAAGTTCTTCTAACTTAAGTGATTTCAAATTTCTCAAAGAGTTCAAAACAGTGACTTTAGGAATGAAGCGTTTTGAGAGAGATCTCAAAATGTTTTTAACGACACGTGTGTTATCAATCACCTCACCCAAATTAAAACTGGTGTTAATAATGTGAGACAAATGTGCATAAAAATCATCAAAGCATTCAGATTCAGACATGGTGATAGTCTCAAATTGGGTGGCCAAATTTTGTAACTTAGATTCTTTAATCGCGTTCGTACCCTCATGTGTACATTTCAAAACATCCCATGCCTCTTTAGACGTGGTGCACGTCATAATTCGGCGAAACTCATCAGGAGTGATAGCTCCAGAAATAGCACTCAAACCACGTGAATTATATATAGACATTTTATGATCATCTTCAGTCCATGCTGACACGGGTTTTAAAGAGGAAATATTATCAACGGTGACCGTGGGAGGAGTCCACCCATTTTCGCAAAGGTACCAAACACACTCGTCAATGGCTTTTAAACCAGATTTCATGCGAGCTTTCCAATAGGCATAATTAGACCCGTCAAAAATAGGCATCTTATTATAGAAGTGCTCCATAAAAAAAATGTGATTTTTCACAAAACTGATTTAAAAAAAAATCAATATCACATGATTTTGTGGAAAATAGGAATAGGCGATAAATTAACGTAACCTGCTCTGATACCAATTTGACGACGTGAGAAGTCAAATTGTATCAGGAAAAAATCTTTAAAAATTAGGATCACTCAATAATTTAGAGTAACTCACCCTGATACCAATTTGAAACGAGTGTGATAATTGATTAAATTTGCAAATATCTAATTTGGCTCACTTATTTAATCAGAGTCTATTAATTCATCCCCTAAACATGCATCTATGGTGCGTGTGTCAAACCATAAACAAATAACGCATGGGACACAACAAATCTGCTGAGACACAGATTTCAGGAAAAAATCCCTTTCGGGTAAAACCTTTATTTCACTATGAATCTATAAATCGCAACTTTCAATTACATAGAGAAATATGCAATGGATTAACGCGCAGCCAACCCACAAAGACTAGCAGTCTTGAACTCAGCAAGAGAATACCCGCAGCACCCTCCAAGGACTCGCAGTCCTATCTTCAGCAAAGAATGCTCATGCAACAAGATCCTTAATGACACGCAACCATACAGTGTAGAGACGCACTCCACAAAAGATGAGCAAATGCAAAGATGTGTTCTTGAACACCAAAATAATTCACTAAAGCAAGATGGGAGTTTTGTGAATTGTAAATCAAAAAGGGATTAAACCCCTAAAAGAAGAAGCCTAAAAATTACTGCTTTGGCAGTGTTTCTGTTCTCGAAAACGTATGGACTTCTTACTGAAAACGTTACCATTTAATGAGTATTTATACAAAAAATGCACCGCCTCGAAATTCCAGCTCGTTCGAACGAGAAGCATATGTCGCTCGAACGAAATACGCATGTCGTTAAAATGACATCGCGCGAGTTCCAATCGCGTTCGAACAGGATGTTGATCTCGCGTGAACGACTTGGGCGTCAAAATCGAGGTCCGTTTCAAAACTTAGAAAAAATACTCATTCTCAATATTTGACGAAAAATTCCGCTCCAACACTTAGAAAATATTTGGTAAAAATCTCCCAAATGCTCTAAGTGAAAAGTTAAGGTATTTAAAACATAACCTTACCAAAGTAAACTTCGCGGAGCCTTGAATGATGAAGAACTTGAATAATTCGAATCCGTCTTTGATGTAGATTGCTCTTGAATGCTCTTTGACAGTGTATCGGTATATGACATAACAAATTGATAACGGACCTATGAAAATATGTCCTTATAGTTTTAGTGCCCTTCGAGATTCCACTGATATTTTACTCGAACGATGGAGTTTATTGGGGTTAGATCGGGGTCTGAGAGTGCTCGGTGGATTCCAGATCGCTTTTTGGTAGTAAAATGGTTCGTTCATCCGAATCGTTAAGCCAATTCGCACATGGGGTGGACCATTGGAAAGGGGATTCAGAGCCCTTCGAATATTCATTCATTTGTTTCTTTGATGATGGAGTTAAGAGGAGTCAAATGGGGCCTGAGATCCCCTGATGGCCTTTAAATCTATACTCGGAGTATGACCTAGGTTTTATAGTGAATGGGTAAGGTGCTACGGACCCAAGGAGAGACTTTGGGGGTCCTAGAATGTGGTGTCTACAATGTTAAAAGTGGTAATCAAATAGCAACATAATGACTCCACACATTATTAAGCACAATATAGAAACGACGTCATGTCTCAAAACGTAGCGAAAAAGTTATGTGGAAATATGGAATGAATGGGAGATACGGACATCTTAAATGTTCATCCATATATAGTGATAAAAAAAATACAAAACTATTTTTATTTTCAAAAAGTTTATCAAAATAAAATATTTTTGCCTTTTCCACCTTTTTCTTAAAAAACGAAAATCTTTTTATATTTTTTGAATTTTTTCCAAAAAAACAAAACTCTTTTTGGATTTTTCTAAAAATATCAAAATGATAAGTATAGATACAACGATAACACAATGATAATACAATCTAGTAATAGGGATGTAAGATATGAACATGATGAGCCCCCTATTCTAGAAAAAATCTTAACTACAATCATTAGGACCAGAGGAGTTCTCAAAAGGAGATAACATCCTATGAAATTCCTCCATCAAGCATTTTGAAGTTTTGACTAAAAACTCTACTTTCACTCGAAATCTCTCAAAATCTCTAAGGTGATGTGCGGGAGCATGCGGAGTAACATTAGTGGGAGTGCGTGCGGGGACATGTGTAGAAACTCACGTGGTAGCATATCGGGGAACACACTTATGAGAAACTCTCCCTAGATTAAAATAAAACTATCTAAGGTGACCTTTTTGTTTGCAATGGATACAAATAAACCTGGACTTGGCTCCAACTCTCTCAAAACATATAGGACGATCTCTCTTTGTTATGTTCGATCTCTTTGGAGGGTGAGGTTCAGGCCCATAAGAATCCATCACAAATTTGGGAATTAGCTTGGGTGCGGCTTTGGAAGTGTATGCACCGTCAAAACATATTCCTTGCCTGTTAATGTTACCTAACGTAGGACCAAGGAACATCTTTTCAACCTTCCTAAATGTGTCCTCTAAAGTGATATTTACCTCTATAAGAACAAATTTCCAAATAATGTCAATTTGTATGTATTAGCATTATTACGAACAAAATCCAATTTAAGTCATAGATAGATTTTTACTTGTCACGATTACCACAGAGTCTATGACGTGTTGTTTGAAGACGTGGCAGCCAAGCTTCAAATATAAATCATGTCGTATTTTTTGTTGGTGCATGTTTCACGTCTTCATGTCACATTTCATTCAAAGATACTCTCACATATGAACGCATAATGTTTATGGGAGTTGAAAAATGTTTTAAGGATATTATTTCGTTTAAAAATGATTTTAAAAGGTTTTAACTTCGTTTATTCTGAGATAAACTTGTTTTAGAGCCGTGTAAATCTTTACCTTATGTTTTGGAAGATTAAATGAAATCTACAGTCATTTAAGAGACAACTCAGTGTCTTTCAAATGACATGGTCATATCATTCACACGATTAGGCCAAGCCATTCAAGTGACATAGGGATATCATTCTAACGACGTGCCGAATTAAAGTTTTTATTTAAGGCAGTTTTTTACTCAAAATTTAGAGGTGTGGAGAACCAAAATACCGAATATAACAGTTTCATTTTTCTGCACTTGTTTTCTAATAAATTCAAAGCTAAAATCATCCTTAGTGTTTAAAAGATCCGAGTTTTCATACACATGTGTTATAGAGATCTTGATTGTACTATTAATTTGTTCATCTATATTGAACAAGTGGTTTCGTTGAAGTTTTACGATGAAGAAATGGTGAAGGTCGTGTCTCGAATCGTAGATGGATGCCAAAGTTGCATCAGTGGATACCGAGGTGCATGTGAACTCATGTGCTGTGAAACGGTATCTTGGAAATATTTCTACGTGGGCACTGTGGAGGAATGGTTAAAAAGAAGAAGTGCATCAAGGCTTGTGGGAATCGAGTCGTTGCGTAAGTTTGTCTGTCTTCCTTTGTAATTTTCATAGCATAGTGATTGTCTAGCTTCGGTCGTCCGAGGTTTTTCCCTTAGTGGTTTCCTCGTACATCAGGCGTTGTGGACTTTACTTTATTTTAATTGCTTTAATCACCTAGATGCATATTTATGATTAAACAAGATAAAATTGGACTTAATTAAAATTTGTTCACAAACTTGGTGCGAATTAAGAATGAAAAAAGTTTGTTTTTTTGGAAAAATTGTCTTTACCTAAAAGACACATTGAAAAATGGGCCTACAAACTCCAAGGCATGTTCGAGATCGCTCTTGAGTTGGTGGGATACAGGCTTCAAGTTTCTCATGAGTCTCCAATGAATATTGAATATCTCTCATAAGACTAGCCATGATGTTGGTCAAATCGATATTCTCCCTCCCTGTAATAATCAACTACTCCCATAAAGAACTCTTCACCTTCTCGAGTTGACTCACCAATGCCTCACACTCTCTTAAGACTTTCACCTTCTTTTCTAAATCACACACCCTAAAAGAAAATTCTTTATTAAGACTTTTCATTTTTAAAGTCTCGGCATAAAGATCACTAAAAGATTTTTGGAGATCACCATATCCCTCATTCAAATTTTCTTCTACACTCTCACTTTCTCTTGAATGGTTCAAAACATCGTCGAGACTTTCACGTTTAGATATGTCCTCAACGGTGTGGGACAAACACTAAGTGTTAACGTGACTAGCCATGAACACAATGCACAGTTCAAGTGGTGATTCTCCCCCTGAATCCACCGACTCGACATCACTATCACTAAGAGTGACCTTATTTGCAACTTTCTTTGCCCCGTCTATTAAGCCTAGTGGGATACTCATGTGCCTTGTTCCCTTTGCCCTCACACTCATAGCACCTTATCTTTTCCTATATCTCAACATTACAGTTTACGTCATTCTTATATTTATTTTTCTCAAAAGTCGTTTCTTTGGAAGAATTTTCTTTTGAAAATTTTAGATTTTTTTTGCAAAAAGGTCCAAGTCATCCAACTCAAAATCAAACTCAGACTCAGACTCAAAATCAAAAACTTTTTATTTATTCTTTTTCTTAGTTTGAGTGTTCAAATCAATCCCTATTTCCTTACGTTTAATAGTTTTAGAAAAAATTTCTATCTCACACGTTTGAAGATTTCCTATAAGTTTTTCTAAACTAAGAGTATCTAGTATGCCTAACGAATTTAGCACGGTAACCTTAGGAATAAATCGGGTTGGCAAGGATCTCAAACTTTTCCTAATTACACGCATCTCAGGGATTTTCTCACCTAAATTGAAACTGAAATTTACTCTATCAAACAGACATGCATAAACTCATCAAAAGATTCTGAATCAAGCATAGTGATAGTTTCCAATTGTGTGGTGAGATTTTGCAGCTTAGAATCTCCAACATCCTTAGTTCCCTCATGAGTGAGTTGAAGGGTATTCTAGGCTTGTTTAGATGTGGTGTATGTCATAATGCAGTGAGACTCATCAGAGGTAACGACTCCGAAGATGGCAATCAAATCGCGCGAGTTAAAATTGATCCATTTAAAGTCGCCCTCTATCCACAAAGAGACAGGTTTAAGGCTGATGACATTGACAACAACCACAGTGGGTGGTGTCTACCCTCTTTCACAAAGCAACCAGACACATTCATCAATAGATTTTAAGGTTGATCTCATCCTAGCTTTAAAATATGCATAGTTTGAACCATAAAAAATGGGCATTAGATTATATAGATTATCCATTAAATTTTGGATTTTTAAAGATCAATAATTTTCCAAAAGGAATTGATATCAAATTAAATTTTGCGAAAGAAGGATCACACAATATTTTGGTGTAACCCGCTCTGATACTAATTTCAGGGAGCACGTGATCTGATGGACCAATTTATATAATTAAATGCCACACACAAAATTCAATTTATAATCAAATTTTATCTTCAATTAATTATGGTGTGCATACGAGATGATTTTCTATTTTCATTTCCAAACCAATAATGCAAATAAACACGAGATGAGGAAAAATCCATATGAAGGGAAAAACCTTGTTAATTCAGTACTATTGAGAGTTTTGAATATGGTTAATTTACAAAACATTTAACTACACTAATTTAGATGCACAGAGTCTTCAAAACTTCTGCATATACGACTTAGCTCCAAAATCATCCATAGGTTGCAATCTACCCTTGGTATCCACTGATTAGACTTGTCTTCTTCTTCTTCTTCTTCTTCTTCTTCATCCGTGAAACCTCATTTCAAAAATCAGCAATAGAGAAACGTCTCTACAAGAGTATTTCAACAAGAAACCTTTTTGTGATGTGGTAAAGAGATCTTGAATAATTCTAGGGGGTTTGGAATATGATTGGAGCTTTTTTTAATCATGAAAGGTGAACTCAAAAAAGGTTTTTTTAAAGAGTTCTTAAAGTTTTTGATCCCGTTCTGCCTTTTTATAAGAAGGTTGGATAAAAAGGATAAACACAAAACATTTGGGATAGATTATCTTTATAAAACTAAAATTTTTCTGGTCATTCGAACGAAATGAAATATCACTCGAACGACACCATGTACCTCATTAGAACGACTTCGAACCAAGTCTTCAAACGACCTTCCAGATAACCATGGAAAACGCCTCGTTTGTATCTCGTTCGAACGACCTTCTTACTTTGGATCGAATGACTATCAAACTCGTTCAAATAAGGCGTTGTTTTTTTTTGGAATGTTTTCTTATAAAAAATTTAAGTTCCTTTACATGAAAATAGCCTCATATAAATAATTAAACCCCAAAAAAATTTCAAAAACCTTTTACTGCTCACGATCATAATCTTCTACCATGATTGGTGAGATGAACAAATCTTCAAATCTTTTTGGTCTTTAACAAAGTCTTCGAGTACAGAGAAGTTGTGTTGGTGCCGAATTTGTGTAACGGGATACACCGAACCAAATAAAATGAAAATACGAGCAATCATTTTCTTTTGCAATACCATTCTCATCCATCTTATTCTTGTAAATAGACTTGGTACCTATCACATTAGTCTCACTAGGTCGAGGGACTAACTCGTAGACATCATTCTTATAAAAAAGAAGTGACTCATCTTGCATAGTGGATATCCAACGCTCGTCCTTAAGGCTTCTTTCACATTCTTGGGATCGACTAAGGAGGTGTAGCAAAGGTAGATATCCATATTCTCAAGTTGAGCGCGAGTCTTGACAACTAGTGTGGGATCACAAAGTATAGCGGTAGGATCACGACACTTTTGAACCTAAGACAGATGATACTCTAAATCAGATGTGGGGTCTATCAGAGTAGCATGAAGAAGGATGGGATCATCACCAGAGAGTGAATCATCCTCACACTAGGGGCTAGGAGCAATAAATACCAGTGGCTCGTCATCTCTAATCGTGACATTTATTGACTCCATAACCTTAGAGCTTGCAAGGATAAACATCCTAGAAGCCCTACTCATTGATGAATAACCTAAAAATATCCCCTCATTTCTCCAGGAGTCGAACCTTCCTAAGTGCTTTCTATCTCTTAAGGTATAGAAAGTACTCCCAAAGACACGAAACTATGATAGGTTGGGTTTCTTCCCTGTCCACAACTCATATGGAGTGTGTAGCATATGTGAACAACAATATACCTTATTTATTGTATGGCATGCGGTACTCACAGCATCTGCACAAAATTGTCTATCGCCTTTTTACCAAGAAGAATGGATTTGTCCATCTCTTGTATCATCTGGTTCTTCCTCTTAACATTGAAATTTTGTTGAGGGGTACGAATGGCCAAAAACTCATGTTTCATGCCCACTTTATCACAATAGCTACCCACTTTAAATTCAGTGCCATTGTCATTATGCATCCGATTAATAGTGACACCGTGTTAGTTTTTCAGGATATAATACTTGGTTGTTAGGAACTTATCGCATCAGACTTTTCTCTAAGAAATCCCACTATAGAGTATTTAGAAAAGTCATCGACCATCACGAGAATGTATCTCTAACCACCTAAGCTCTCCGAGGGAGTAGAACCCATAAGATCCATCTAAATCAAGTCCAAAACACGGGTGGTGGTAATGGTATTCAACTTATGCTGGGGACTTTGAATTTGTTTTCCTTATTGTCATGGTCCACAACCGAGGAAGTAGGTTTCCCAAGTGATGGTAAGCCACAAACTAGGTTCTTCTTCACTAATCTCTCAAGATATATATAGTTCATATGACCTAGTCATTGATGCCAAAGGTCATACAAGAGACTGTGGCAATGTTATACACAAAGGAGGACTTGGGCACAATGCCATAATAATTATCTTCGGTCCTCACTTCTTGTAGTAACAGTTCACCATACTGATTATAAATAGTACGTTCATACTGGTTAAAATTTATCGCAAAGTTTACATCGCACAGTTGGTTTATACTTATTAATTTTTCTTTCAACCCTTTTACTTACAATACATTATCTATTTTAGGTAATCTAAGTATCTCAACAGATACCCGCCCTAAAATACTAGACCTCCTCCCATCTCTAAAAGTGACTTTCCTATCCTTGAGATCCTCAAGGTGGGTAAAAATGATACGTCATCGATCATGTGCCTAAAGCACCCACTATCAAAATACCAATATGTGGTATTTTGAACCTTGAGAGAAACGTGAATAACAAGGCTTTGTCATCTTACTTAGGTATCCAAATGGAGGTTGTAGCCATCCCCGATCCTCGATACTCGATCCTCGTGGTGGGCGGGTGGAGTGAGGATCCTAGGTCCCGTGCGTCCCTCTCGGGAGCGCTTCGATCGACGTCGTTGGGTGAGGTGAAAAATGTAGAGAGATGGAGTCACCAGTCTATTTTACTCAAAACAGACAAAATAAAGTGAGCCATCCCGAAGGACAGCATCCAAAGACATACTGATGCATACGAAACCAAAATGATTCGAAAAGGGTCCGGAGGATAAGTTATGAAATGGGAAGGTGTTAGGCACCCATTCCGCCTATACGGTCTCTCATGGGTTTTTGCTATTTTCCATTATTTTCCCCGTGATGTGTATGCATGTGTGTATATAGTGGAGATAGGAGTCATCAAACTTGTACCATAGAAGAGGTAAAGTGAGTCATCCGTAGGAATGTAAAAATAATATTAGAAAATAGGATTTAGGCAATTATCCTAACGTTGATCATCACGATGGAACGATAACGCATATGGGATAATACGCTACTAAGAACAAATATATATAATATAAAGGAATGGAGTTTAGAGAAAAATAGAAAAGAGAGAAAAAGTAAGAATAGGACTTGAGTCTCAAGTTTTGCCCCGAGACGCCTACGTAGCCTATAAAGGCATCAAAGTCCACGTAGTTCGCATGCAAAACTAGGGATGGGGTTTATCCCATAAATCCAATTTGGGGATTATCTTATTTGTGTGTGTGTGTAGAAAAAGTGTTTTAATTGTGAGAAAAGTGTAAGAAAAGTGTGAGAATTCCCATTTGGAATTTATGAGAAAACCCTATTTTTCTTTTTTTGGGGGTTTTTTATTTGTATGAAAATAAGGGATGTGGAATAATGCTAAATAAAAAGTATATTAGGATGTGTGAGATGAGAGAATAAAAGTGCTAAGTAATGAAACAAGTTAATGCGAATTTATGAGAATTTAAGGAGAGAATTGAGAAAATTGGACCTTCTTGAAGATCTTAAGCTTGATCTTGAATGTTGGAGAGCAACCCTTGCTCTTGGATGATGATGGAGGGTAGTGAATTCACCAAGTTTGATGAAAATGATGATGAAAAGTGAAGGATGGAAAGGGATTTGGATGTGGAAATCACGCTGACTTCGAGAGAGATTTTCTAGATTTTCTGAGAGTGATGTCTATCGGATCTGAGCTCCTTTGTAATGAGGACAAGGCTTAATTTTTATAGGACCAGTGCATTTCCGATCGGCATAGCCCTGGTTCTGCCAATCGGTAGGTGTGTTTAGGCCTGGGACCTGCTGTTTGGTAGTGTCTTTCTGGCCTTTTTGAAAAATTGGCCGCAGAGTACAAACTGTTAATTTGAATTATGCACGGGGTGAATCATTGGAAAGGTATTTCAGATACCTTTGAAAGTTCTTTGAACCACTACCGAGTTCGGGAGTTAACTTTGGGTCAAATGTGACTCGGAAGCACTCATTACTCGAAAGCGCTCATCGGTCCTTTGGACGGGAAAGCATCAGACGCAAACGGATCGTTCGTCCGCATGGTAAGTTAGAATTGAGAATGAGGTGGACCCTTGGAAAGGGGATTCAGTGCCCTTCTAAGACTCATTCAGTCTCGATCGAGCTGAAGAGTTGACTTAGGTCGAACGGAGCTCGGGAGTGTCCGGTGGCCTCTTGATCGAGTTTTGGGGGAAAATGGGTCATTTATTCGCATGGTAAGTCAGAATCGTGCGCGGGATAGACCGTTGGAAAGTGGTTTCAGTGCCCTTTGAAGAATCATTCAGTCTCGATCGAGATGAAGACTTTGACTTTTGGTCAAACGGAGCCTGGGCGTGCCTGATGGCCTCTAGGTCAGTACTTGGGGTATGACCTGGATTTTTAGTGATGAAGGGAGGTGCTAAGGACCTAAGGAGAGTTTAAGGGGTAACAAAATGGGGTGTCTACAGAGGTAACCTTTTATTTTCCCTTGTAGTTATTGGCTCTAGTCGGAGCGTTAGAAACATTTTCAAATGATAAAGATATCCATTGAAACTATTTCATTAAGCTTTACGAAGTAGTGACTAGAAACTCAAATTGCTCTCTAAGTCCAGCAAAGTCGTTAAAGCGATGCACGAGAGTATGTGTAATCTTAGTTTTACCTAACTTGTGGCAAAGCTCTCTAAGGTGAACTATACTTTTTGTAAAAAATGCAAACATAGACTTATTTGGGTCTGCCTTGTTTGCTTTCTTAGGTTGAACCCTCTTTTTTCATTTAAGTTAAGAACCATAAGGATTAACTACAAATTTAGGACCCGGTTCCAGTGAGATATGGGACATGAATGCGCCGCTCTAACCTATTCCTCGCCTCTTACCAAAACCTATAGCGGGATCGAGGAGCATATTTTTGACCTTCTTCCATGTGTCATATATAGTAACCTTGACCTTTCGGGAACATTCGAGAACTTTATCATATTGGAATACAAGGGCTTCAAGTTTCTCACGAGTCTCTACGGATGCTTGAATATCTCTCATAAGACTATCCACCTTATTGGTGAAGTCACCATTTCCCCTCTGAACTAAAATAACCCTCTCTCCTAAAGATACTCTCAGCGAGGACTCACTCTCTCTCACCTCTTTCAACTCCTTCTTTAAGGCTAAAAACTCTAATTGTAAAACCAGTATTTTATTTCTTTGTTTTAAAGGACTCATCTTAAAGAACAACATAAGAATATTGTAGGTCACTCTTGCTCTTACTTACAACATTATCTCCCTCACTCACTCTAAAATGACTAGACTCTTTGCCGAGGTCATCATATTTAGTAGCTTCCTCATTGTCATGAGGTTCACTAGATGTAATAACATGACTTGACATGAATGCGGTGAAATTACGTCCATGCGGTGATTCATCCCCAGAAGCCACCAACTCGACATCGCTCTCACTAAGCATGACATTGAATGCAACTTTGGATTTTACTTGTCTCTTTAAATGCGTAGCACACTCATGAGCTTTATGAACCTTACCCTCACACTCATAATATATTTTTTCGTCTTTCTTAGGATTCTCTTTTTTTTTTCTTTTTCAAAATTTTTCTTACCCAATTTATATTTTTTATCTTTCTCAAAACTTGACTTTTCTTTTGATTTTTAAAAACTTTTCCAAGTCTTTAGCAAACAAGGCCAAGTCATCCATATTCGAAGTCAGAAGAGACCTTTTCTTTCTTTTTAGATTGTACTTTTAAAAAAATCCCCTTTTCCTTATGCTTAACAGTTTTGGGAAACATGTCAATCTTATAAGTCTGAAGGCCTCCTACGAGTTGTCTAAGTGTATATAATATACCCAAAGAATTAAGCACAGTAACCTAAGGAATAAAACGGGAAGGGAGCGATATCAAGATTTCCCTAACTACATGTATCTCAGGAATTTTCTCACCAAAATTGTAGTTGGATTTAACGATATCAGACAATCGTGCATAAAACTCATGAAAATACTGAGACTCTAGTATAATTATCGTTTCAAATTGTGTGGTGAGATTTTGCAGTTTAAAAGATTTCACAGCATTGGTACCCTCGTGAGTGGGTTGGATGATATCCCAAGCTACTTTAGACGTGGTGCACGTCATAATGTGACGAAACTCGTCAGGGTTGACGGATCCAAAAATGGCACTTAAGTCGCGTGAGTTAAAGTTACTCCACTTAAAGTCATTCTGTCTCCAAGTAGTGATAGGTTTTGGACTTATGACCTCACCATTGGTCACTATGGGTGGTGTGAACCCTTTTTCACATACATGCCAAACACGTTCATCAATGGATTTTAAAACTGACCTCATCTTAGGTTTCCAATACGCATAGTTCACCCATAAAACACAGCGCCCTATTATACAAATTATCCACTTAAACCAAATATTACAGATCACACAAAAATTTAGTGCAACCATCTCTCATACCAATTTCAAAATACGAGTTCAAATGAACCATTCGTATATTAGGTTCCTTTCATACAAATTCAAATTTTAATTAATTTTTATCTTGATTAACAATCAAGTGTTCATGTGATGAGACAATCCAAGTTTAATTCAAATCAATCACACACAATCAAAATGTGCATGCAAAGAAAATAAGAAAAAAATCCTTAAAAAGGGAAAAATTTATATTCAGCACTATAGGGTAATTAACAGATAGTCGAGTTACAAACTGATTAAACAGACTAAGTATGATTCGCAGAGTATTCAATTTCTTCTATAGAAAATGAACCAATTCAAAGCCTTCTATAGGAAGGGATCTCCCCTTGGTATCCACTAATTAGTCTTCGTCTTCTTCACTAGTGAAATCTTGGTTCCACAAGTCAGCCATAGACATTGAACTCTAAAAAGTTTTATGAAAGGTATTTTAAAATTAAGGTTTCATAAATTTCACAAATCACATATAGGGGTGAAAGATTTGTGAATCTAAAAGTGGTTTTGAGAAACCAAAATTGAAGGAACTAGGAACAGGAATGCAAAAATCATTTTTGCCAAAGTTGTTCAACAAAGTTGCTCAAAATAAGTATTTATATCAAAATCACAAATTTCGATTTGAAAAAGTAGTTCGAACAAAAATTAACTTTGCTTGAACAAAAATAGCAGTTTCATTCGAACGATATCTAAACTCGTTCTAACGACAGCTCGATATCGTTTGAGCGCCCTTCTGACGAGCTTCGAAAGACTAATATCTACCAAGGTAAGGATATCTAGTTTAAAGGAGATTCTAACGAGACCCCCATTACATTTGAACGAGATCAAAAAAAGTTTTTTTTTAATTTTAAAATCCATTTACAAAAAGGCTCAAATTTTAAAAACTTTGTAGGGGGATTGAATATAATCTCGGGATTAGAGATAAGCCTCCCTAGCTAATACAATAGACTTAAGGGGAGAAGGCAGCGTGACCTCTCAAGCGAGGCAGCTCAGCGTGGCAACTCAAGCGAGGTGGTCAGCATGTCAACTCAAATGATGCAGCTCAACGTGGCATCCCAGGGACGTCTTCTAGGGAAGAGGTTGGCTGAGAGAGCTCACCCTTTATTTACTTTAACTTACCTAATTGTTTTGTAATTTAATACCGATTGTAGAGATATTTAGAGTGAGGTCAAACAGTACTCTCGAAAGACCAGGCCTGGGAGAGCTTTTATGTTCTATCGAATGACCTCACTGTGGGAACTTCAGAAGGACTTGGTTTGGAGGATTGAGAAGTGAGGCAACGTTATGACTTATCCTGACCATCTTAGATACACCTACTAAAACACCGAGAGACCTTTCACCGTGGAAGCTTGAGAAGAGCAGCCTTGAGTTCCATCGTTCATTGAGTTTTTGAACCAAACATCCCTCTACCTAATGTCACATCTACTTTAGGTGATCTCACTAACTAGCTAAAAACTGTTCAATCAGTACTTGAGTAAACAACCATGGTATTTAGAGACGTCAGACAGTTGGTGAGCCACCTCTGTGGTGGCAGTCCTCTGACGCACAGTGGTTAGGCGAAAGGCATGTCTTGGCATTTAATGTTTATGACATAGAGCTGACTGTCTCATCATAAATTTAATGTTCGTGATGTGGAAAGCTCAAGTGGCCCTCCTCATGAGTATGTTTTACGAGTTTTATAGACGCCCGTTGCTACAGCGATGCTAGGGGGATTTAATGACAGTTCTTTTGTGACGCTAATGGTGGCTCTGATAACACCAACAAGTGCAGCTCCAACGGGCACTGCCCCCTCGAACACAATACCCACTCTTGTTCCAATGGTGGGTGACCCAAGTGTGACGGGAGCTCCACCCATTGGGGTTACTCCAGGTGTAATGAGTGTCCCACCAATGGTACCTCTATATATTCCCCAAACGATCGATAAAACCCCAGTATCTTCTTTAGAAGAGATGAGGAAAGAGATGCAAAAAGAAATGTTGAAGATGATAGCAGTTTCCTTTCAATCAGCCGACGAGGTGGCATCGATGTATGATGATTTTTATACTCCATATCCCCAGGAATACAATGACGAGCCCTACCCGAATGACTACATTCCTCCCATCTTTGAAAAATACACTGGGAAGGGGGGAAACCCGAAAGAGCATATTAAACGCTTCATCGAACACTTGGGAGCTCATTGTAACAACAAGAAGCTCAGGTTGAGGGAGTTCTCCAAATCCTTAACCTATAAAGATTATAACTGGTACTCCCATTTGGCGCCAAAAAGTGTTTCAACATGAGAAGAGATACACGTGATATTTGCCAAGAATTTCTTTCGAGCAGGAGATGAGTTTACATTGACTTAGTTCGGCAAGGACAAGCAACGTATGTCCGAAGATTCAAGGAGAGGTCCCTCGATGTGAGGGGGGAGGCCAAAGAGTCCAAACTGTTGCAGCTTTGTGCTGAAGGTTTGCTCCCCAATATATCTGTCACCTTATTAATAAAACACGTAAAGGAACTTTCGTAACATTTCTGAAAGCAACATGAAATATATCACTGGTGGTTCAGCCAATCCCCGTTATAGTATTAGTGGTGTTAGGGGAACTGATATAAACAGTCGTGGCACGTGGCTAGCCCCTATGGGTAGGATACGCTGATGGAGGTGAAGGGGCCAAGCATCCAAATAAAGATAACAAGAGAATGTTTGGAAGAGATAGAGAAGACCTACCACCACTGTCTTGCATAGTTGAAGAGGCTGTTAGTTGCTATAACACCATGGTCTAAGGGGGAACGGTGTATAAACCCAAAGGCATTCCGACCGTGGAGCCAAATGCAGTAACGAGAGTTAATCCCAAATACTACAAAATCTATCGAAAGGTGGGCCACCCAAAGGAGACTAGTTTCATGTTAAGGAAAATCATCAACAAACATATGAAGACAGGGACTTTGTAGATCTCTCAATAGAATGTAAACGTTAACCCCCGCCCACCACATGGGACAAATCTGGTGGCTGCCTATGATGGGGAGGCCGAACGAGAAGCAGGGGAACTGGAGTTCCAATGGCAAGACTTTGAGGATGCTTTGTAAGATTATACAAGGGGCATGGCCAATGTGGTTATAGCCTATGATGAAGCAAGTGCGAGGGATATGGAGGAGGTATACAACCTAAAAGGGGAAGAAGTGGACCAAAGGTTAGAGTACCAAGATGTTTCGCAGTCGCCAGGTCATCGTGGTTTTACGACCAAGTGGGGATGCCAAAGGAAAGTCGTTTGGATATAACGCAAGAGATTTTAGACATCAAGAGGAAGAACGCAGTACCATCATTGAAATGGAAGGGGCCCATGGCCAGGCTAGTGAGAAAGTTATTTTCTAAAGTAATTTTTAGTGATGCTAATAGGGTTGTGAGATTCCCACACAATAGACCCCTGAACGTAATAGCAAGCATCAATGGGGTAAACTTTTCAAGGTTCTTGATGGATGGGGGAGCATTGATAAATATTATGCCTGTCAGTTCCTTTCGGATAGCCGACATTTCGGAGGAAAGATTATTACCAATGCCTTTTGTGATTTCTGGCTACAATAATCAATCGTCCAAGTCTATGGGATATGTGAATGTGGGGACTATGATGGGGAACCTTACCTCTCATATCAAATTCCACATGATTGAAAGTGACACTTAGTATCACCTGCTGATAAGGAGGGTATCGATACACAACCATGGTCTAGTCCCTTCGACGTATCACTAATGCACAAAGGCAAATGTTAAAGGGACTGAGATCATTATACATGCCATGAAAAATCCTTTCGCCACTAAAGAAGCTCATTTGGATGACACGGATTTCTACACGGAGCTGGAGGAATATTCCAGGGTACTGATAAAAAGGATGGAAGGAGAAAGAGTTCCCTTTATCAAAGAAAGGATGGGGAGCGAAGGGACAAAAGGAAAATCAGTAGCTGAAGAAGTTCATTTTGCTGATCCCAAGAAGCGGAACCTCTTGAAGAAGCTCAGGGATCGAATGATGCCCAAGATGGACCCGATGGAACATCAGGTCTGACGGCAGAGCATATTGAGCAGATATTCAGGAGATAGACTGGCAAAAACTTTAAGGGAAAGAAGAGGAAAATGGTTGTAATGATGAGCAGGCAGTGAAAAAAGAAGATCACAGAGGATGGGAGAGTGATTTACCTCTTATGAGGGTGTGAGCAGGTAGTCGAAGGAGCTGATCTAAGGGTGATGAAAAGGCTGACCCCACATACGAATGTTTTCTGGTGAACAAGCGGGGGTAATGCATGGTCATTGACAACTCAAATATATAAGAGTTTATGGAGGACGTATCCGAAGAACCTGACTAGATGATAGATCGCCCAAAGACCCAAGTATAAGAGTTAGAATAGTTAAACTTGGATGAAGAAGGAGAAGATGCAAGGCCCATTTTCATTTTGAAAGGCCTGAGCGTAGAGAAAAGAGGGGCCTTGATAGAGTTAGTTCAAGAATTTTGAGATGTCTTCGTGTGCAAATACACAGAGATGGAGGGGCTAGACAAAGAGATGAGTTGCCACAAGCTGAAAGTTATGCCTTCAGCCATATCGAAGAAGTAAGCCATAAGAACCTACAAGCTGAAGCAGGATTTGAAGATTAAGGCGGAGGTCCAATGGTTGATAGCATCAGGGTTCATTGAGCCGATAGAACACCAATTTTGGCTATCAAGCATCGTCGTAGTAGGGAAGAAGGACAAGAACCAGATAAGGATCTGTGTGGACTTCGGAGATCTGAACATAGCCTACCAAAAAGATGAGTTCCCTCTACCCTCCATTGATAGCCTGATTAATGCAATGGTAGGTCATCAAATGTACAATCTCATGGATGGGTATGTGGGATACAACCAGATCAAGATGGATCAAGATGACGCAGAGAATACGACATTCAGGACCCCGTTGGACAACTTCATGTACAAAGTGATGCCTTTTAGGTTAAAGAATGTCGGGGAAACGTATCAAAGGACAATGATGGGAATTTTTTATGATTTATTTCATAATTTTTTAGAATTCTATGTGAATGATTTGTTCATCAAGTAAAAGTTGGAAGAGTCCCATCTAGACGACCTGAGGAGGGTGTTCATTCGCTGCAGAAAATACAAGATGAAGATGAACCCATTGAAATGTGCTTTTGGGGTCACAAGTGGGAAGTTCCTAGGGTTCTTGATGGATCGGCAGGGAGAAAAGATGAACCAGGACTAGAAATAAGAAATCCTAGAAAGGCCATGTACAAGGATGACGAAGGAGATCAAGAGTTTCCTCAGTAAAGTCTCCTACCTTAGGAGATTTATACCAGAACTAGTCAAAATAACTCACTCATTGATGGAGCTGTGATAAAATGGAACGAAGTGAAGTTCACCAGGAGACTTTGACTAAGATGAAGAAGTTACTGACCTCTCCACAAATGATGATTCCTCCAAAAGTAGGAGTACCATTACAGATCTACCTCACGTCTATCGCCAGGTCCATCAGAGTACTCTTGGTGCAGGAAGTTGATGGGCAAGAAATTTCAGTCTAATCCCTGAGCAGAATCATACATGGACCAGAGGAAAAGTACGGTAGTATCGAAAGACACTGTTTAACCTTAGTTTTCATAGCACAAAAACTTAGACATTACATTTTATCTTTCACAATTCACATTGTGACAAGATGTGACCCAATTAAGTTTTTATTGGCAAGAACTATTTTGATTGGAAGAGCAGTTAGGTAGTTCCTCATCCTTTTAAAATATGACTTAAAGTGTGTGGTTCCTCGCACGATCAAGAGCCAGACATATGCAGACTTATTGGCAATCTTTCCATATGGAGTATTTGAGCCACCCCGAGAGAGCATCCCGGGGGATGACTTGCGAGCAAACTTTTTGGAGGCTTACCTTGAAGAATGGATGATGTAATTCGATGGTTATTTGACAGAAATAAAATGAGGGGCAAGGGTAATCTTTTCTAAAGGAAAGGAGGAATTTTGACTCTCCTATAAATTAGCTTTCCCCTGCTCTAATAACGAAGCAGAGTATGAGGCGTTAGTACTGGGGCTATTAGAGGCCCTTCGAAGAGGCATTCGTTCACTATGCATCAAAGGCGATTACAACTTGGTGGTCCAACAAGTGAATGGGGAATATGCTTTGAATCACCTTAGTTTAGCACCTTACAAAACGATCATCCAATGGTTGATCAATCAGTTCTATCAATTCATAATAAGAAGGCATCCTAGAATGATGAATAGACATGTTGATGCCTATACCATCATTACTCAAAAGTTAGATATGAAGATCAATACAACTACTATGGTGATCCAATGAAGAATAGCCCTATCGGTTGTGTAATCAATCCTACTTATGGAAGGTGATTCAGATTAGAGGGGAAAAATCAGAAAGTAGCTGGAGTCTGGGGAAGGAAAGATGAAACTAAAAGAGTTAGCATAATACTTTGTCAATCATGGTCACCTCTACTTCAAGAACGTGGGAGGATGGTTATCAAGATGTGTCATCCCAAAATGGTCAGAACAAAGATTAAAGAAAACACATGAAGGCCAGTGAGAAACAACAGAGACCCATCTGTACAAAAGAACTCAGAGGGAAGGATACTTTTGGCCCACGATGAAACAAGATGCATATGAGTTACAATAGAAGTGTTATAAATGCTAACTTTTTTTCAGGAAGCTGAATGCCACATCATTAAAACTCAAACATACTAGAGATAGCCCTATATTGACTTCATCAAAGATGGAGTTTTTCCTTTGGAGAAAATAGATGCGATGAGACTTAAACAGAAGTCTCCATGGTTTTACATCCAAGAGGATCAGCTTTATCGAAGGGGATACTTCAACAGACTTTTGAGATGCATCACGAAGGAGGAGTCAACAGAAGTATTGAAATAAGGTCACGATCCATCCCACATTGGAGGGGCCACGCTAATGGACCAACTAATGACATTGAGGTATTATTGGCCAACTATAGAGAATGATTCTATTGAGTTTGTGCGAAAGTGAAAGGCATGCCAGTTTTATGGAAATATGATCCATGCCTCTTCGGTGGACTTACATTCTTTGGCCACTCCTTATCCATTCCACACTTGGGCGTTTGACTTAGTGGGGGAAATACATCCTTCTTCAAGAGGAAAAATCTGGATATTGGTGGCAACTGAGTACTTTATGAAGTGGGTTAAAGCGATACCACTCAGAATAGAAACGACCGGCGTGGTAGCTAATTTTATCAGATAGTATATAATCTATCATTTTGGGATCCCAAAAGTTATCCTCTCTGATAATGAAACCCCTTTCGTTAATAAAGAGGTAACAATGCTCACCGACAGATACTCCATCATCCATTATACCTCAATGATGGCATACCCCAAGGGAAACAGTCAAGCCGAAGCGACTAACAAGACTTTGGTCACTATTTTGGCCAAAATGATGGAAGACTTCCCAGGATCGTGGGATGAAAAGATCCCACTAGTACTGTGGTCCTACCGAATGACCAACAGAAAACCCACATGATTTACACCATTCTTCCTTATATATGGAGCTGAGGCAATCCTTCTAGTAGAGTTGGAAGTTCCCTCTACCCGTTATGCCTTGTGAAGTAACATGTTCCCTCTGAGAAAACACGTAAAACTGAAAGCATTGGATGAGCATAGAGATAACACGATGGAACACTTCCAAATGGACAAGAAGCAACTCTCAAGGGAATATGATAACTTGGTGAGACTAAGGAAGTTTGTTGAAGGAGACCTCATTTTAAAAACAACTGTGAAGCACATCAGAGGGCTCCCTCTCCCTAAGTTTGCTGCGAATTCGAAGGGACCTTTCATTGTGAAGGAGGCTTACGATTAAGGTTATTATTAATTTCAAAGATGGAAGAAGATAAACCATTCAAGATTAATAACAAATGGCTGAAGGTCTATCATGTATAAGCAAGTAACCATAGAATAGAGATGTATTTGGTTTCCATGTATATACAAATCATTTTGAAGTTATATCTATTGTTGTAACTAGAGTTTGATTAAAGAATGCAAGAGTTTTAATTTGTGCATGAGATAAAAGAGTAGTTATAACACAATGAGAGGATAAGAGAAGAATGAGCTTCTTTTTTATTCATATACATGGAAACACATTACAAAATTGGGGATTACCACCCAAGAATTATATATAACAAAAGGGGAAAAAATTTCAAGGCAGTGGGAGTCATCAGCCTAAGAGGAACCACAAGTCTGGGTAAGAAAATAAATCCCCACGCAACCTTGAAGAGTCTTCGAAGCATGTTCTCTGCACACTAATAGAAACCTCTAAGCTTTCTTGGACTTGGGCACGCTCAATAAGGAGTCATTCGCGTTTCAGCTTGGCAGCACGGAGAGCCTCTTCAGTATGATCCATATTTATAGTACAAATAATAGTATCTCAAGAGACCCCTTATTAATTATGGAATGAGAACATACATCCACTAAATACATGTTAGACATTACGGCTGAAGTCCTGCATGAGAAAGATAAAATGGGAACCGATCCCATGTTTTTTTTTCTCATCCATAACTCAATAGCTACAGAAGTTAGTCATTTTATGATTTTGAACGTGGGTGGATATTACTCTAAATTGTGATTGGTTATAGGAATAGAACTAGCAAGAAAAAATTAAAATACTTGAGATTGGCAACTAACGATTCTTAACGACTGGGACTAAACTCCAAGAGTCCCTTATAACATATATTCATATTTTTAACATTTTCCATAAAAAATATTCTTGAGGAAGTAAGAAAAACATTCCTCTAATTTTTTTTTCACGAACTCCGATCAAATGCACTAAAAAATAGAAAGTATATACTCATCCATATTTTCCATGACAGTTGTCCTCAATCAAACACACCGCGTTAACCAAATAACCCTTTAATTAATATATATAATTGATATAGAAATACATCCATCAATATAACCATACATTCATAAAATTGTATTCAAAATTTATATATATCAATACATCCATCAATATATTAACTTCTTCCAACAACGGAACCAGCTAAGACATCTTTGCCTCCTCAGCCCGTTGGGCCTCCAGATGCTTCTGAAGTACCTCCCTCTGGTTCACCAACGGACGGCTCTTTAAAATTTTTAAGTGACTAGTCAACCAGTCGAATTGAAAACCATATCTACCCAACTCCTTTAAACTACCCAAGTGTTAATTAATGAGGGGCCTAATGAGATTTGAAGTTTGGGTATTGACAATCTCTGCAATAATGGTCGCCATACCCTGAAGTTTAAAACCCATCACTGTTATGTTTGAACGAACGCAGTCAGCTATAAAAGTACGGGGATGATAAGTCGCAATATGTTTTATGATAGCACGATGACACGATGGGACCTGGGGAGATTGATGAAGCATCAGGAGGCAGAACTCATGAGGAGCCATTGTGGGTAGAGGAACATCATAACCAGACTCACTGTTAGCTGGAACATTGGTCGTGGAACCCTGATCATTATGGCTGGACTCCTCAGAACCAGCTAGCCGATGAGGCGAGATAGTAGGCGAAGGGACATGTTGAGTTTGCTCTTCAGTAAGAAAGGACTCCCTAGCAACCTGATGCGAGATAAAGAGAAGAATGAGTTTGATGGAAAAATCTTAACCAGTGTTTTTCATTGTTGAGTCACCGTTACTGGTGGAGTTGGACGAAAAATCTTAACAAGTGATTTTCATTATTAAGTCACCATTACTGGTGGAGTTTAATGGAAAAATCTTAATAAGTGGTTTTCATTGTTAAGTCACCGTTACTAGTGGAGTTTAATGAAAAATCTTAACAAGTGTTTTTCATTATTAAGTCACTGCTACTAGTGGAGTTTGATGAAAAAATCTTAACAAGTGGTAGTCATTATTAAGTCATCATTACTGATGGAGTTTGATGAAAATCTTAACAAGTGTTTTTCATTGTTAAGTCACCATTAGTGGTGGTGTTCGGCAAAAAATCTTAACAAATTGTTTTTCATTATTAAGTAAGTGTTGTTAAAATGAGATATATATATATATATATATATATATATTGTGGTGACTGATCGTTCTACAAGCATAATGAAAGAATTTATGCAATAGAATAAAAGGCACTAGTTACCTCGGTGTCAATGGTAGGAGAAATATATGCAGAAGTTGTAACGCCCACACCCTATGGGCTCTCAGCAGAACCTTCATGCAGAGGAATATGAACCGAGGTACCTTGGCCATTAAGCGGAACAAGAGCTAAGGATAGATAAAGATCCCCTGAAGTACTGGGGACATAGGGAGATATGAATGACTCCGCAGTCGAAGAAACCCCTGACCTCCCAGATGAACCAGTCCTAGCTTTAGGCACACGTAACCCCTCGAGTTGAAGCGGGGGAGTTAGAACTGGAGAAATATGTAATAACAAAGTTAAATGTAGCATAAAAGAGATTAAACATGATAAGGGATAAGGTAAATATTTCTCCTTACCTCAGTTATGTTGGAGAAAGGGGAAACCCAGAGATTAGCCTCAACTGAGGAAGCTAGAGAAGATATTTAATGACGGCTAAGGCTAATCGCGATCCAGCTCCAACCTGAAATAGGTCAAGAGACTTAGTAAATATGAAGGCAAAAGAAATCTAAGGGATAATCAAGTTATTACCTCTGGAGGGATACTAGAGTCAACGGGGATAATGTCCAGAGGAACCACTGGAAGGATACCAGCTCCCCTAGAAGTCTCTTATGCATGCTTGGAGGTAGAACGGCTTAAGTAGGTGAGCCCATACATGGGAGAACGGGGAGGTGATGCATCGGACGAAGGGGGTCATAGGAGGAATTAGTCATTCTTCTTCGACATGCTGGGAAAAATTCCCAAAAGTGTTAAAAAATACACCCAATATACTGAAAAATGACTAAGTATGAAAAGAAAGAAATTACCTCTTGTCCAGGAGGGGGAGAATGGGATGATATGACCATTGGCAAAGAAGGTGGAGAAATAATTAAGGAATCCCTATTTGTTTGGCCTTAGTCGGCGTCAGGACTGTCATCCACAGTTATAGCTTCAATTGGACTTGATGGGGGAGAGGCCTCAGCAGTAGATACAGTAATAATGGGTTGCACCTCATGAGCTCGTTTCTTCTGGGTTTTGGTGCTTATAGTCTTTTTTCTAGTACCAAATGCACCCGAACTGAGGGAACTCTTGTATTCTTCCTTCGCTATGATCCCCCCTAAGACAGATCTACCAAAATGATGGGGAAAGAAGCAGTAGGAGGAACAGAAGGAATTTGTCGATGAAATTTAGTGTTTATTCATTCCACCTCAACTTGAACTTTCTTTCTTAATTTCTCACTCACTTCGACAGACATAGGAGGAGGAACGGAGGCAATGGGGAATGCATCCAAGGGAGATTGAGGTTGAGGATGGTACTTGGATTTGAAGAAATCCCACTCTCGGATCTCCTAGTACTTTTGGCTAATGGCTCGGAATGTCGTTCACTAGGATCTTCACCGGTTAGAACATCCTCACCAGAAACACCTTCACAACGGGCATGCTGTTTTGGGGTTGTAACATTCTTGGGCTTGGACGTGGTAGTGGGGATCATGGGGAAATAAGGAGGTAGCTCGCTTGGAGGATGTTTAGGGGTATTTCTCAGAGGGAACTCAACCCCAAGAACAGAGTTTCCCTTGAGGCCTAATTTCAAGGAAGGGAAAGAGAGAACTGGGGATACTGAGGGGGACTTTTTATAAATTCATGAATTTTGGTCAGTTGCATCAGCTAGAATTTGGTGGCAAATAAAATGGACACATCCCCTTTCCTGGTGGCACTAGGGATGGTAAACCGGCCATCCATAGTAGAAGTTATGCCAAGTACAACGGCAAAAAGGTAGAAAGTACAAGCCTCAGCAAAAGTATCCCTCTCATTTGCTAACCGAAATACAGGTCGAGGAGCCCCTTGATCAAACCCAAATTGCATGCTGTATCGGTCGGGGTTATAAGGTTCATAAGTACATCCCCACTCGGTGAATGAAGAAAGGAACCTAGGGGTGAATAGAAGCACCATGACTTGTGAAGGATCTTCTACAATAGGAACGAAAGTAACCATTCTAGCTGCAAAAGAGAAAAAATTCCAAGTGTGGGCAAAGGTTGATTCCCCATATGGCCTCATGATGAAGGAGTCCAAATGGTCAAAAATGCCCATTATCTCCTTTCGGCTTTATTTTTTATGAATGCACAGGAGGCGAGGGGGCTTGATGGCTTGGCTAAGGGGATAAGGAACAGATTTGGTGACAATAACAGGAAAATGGGTGTAAAGGAAACCCGTTAAAATAATGGTGTTGGAGAAATTGGATAGGTTGCAATGGCCAAGGGACCATTCCATGTCAAGATGGGTCCGATCTAACCAAGTGTATAGGGAACCCAGAGCAATAGCTGCCAGAGGAAGAATGAAACCTCTGGCCAAAAGAATGGATATGTTTATAAGGTTTCTCATAGGCTGGTCATTGGGCTTTCCAATCAAAATGAAATGGGAGAGAAAAAAAAGTATGTAGGCTAGTAATTCTAGGGATGTACCTTTACCCTTACCTATGACACAAGTGGCATCCTTCACAATAGGAGCATCAAATAAATAAATGATTAGGGGAGTAAATATAGCTTTATTGGAAGACCCAGTACAACGCCAATAGATTCGATCTAACTCTACTCGATTAGCAGGTTTCTCGGCATCCAAGGCCTCATCAAGATAATCACCCATGGGTTCAAACCCAAGAATCTCACAAACATGTTCTAGGAAATGGTGAACTCTCCCCAGGCAGCAAAAAAGGTGTGAGTTGTGATGTTCTATCTAGAGACCAACACTTGGAGTGCAACATTATGTTTGGAGAGAGTGAACTCCCTAAACTAGTTGGATCGGTGAAGACCAAGTTTGGCAAGAGCTGCAGCGTGGGAGCTCTGTATATGTCCATGCTAGGCGGTGAAATGAGTTGGAGATCCCCCAAGTTCTTCGAAAGTAATTTGGGAGAAAGGAAAGTCCCCACGATCCAATCTAGAGCGTAGAGTCCCCTCTAAAGGGAGAAAAACCCCATTTAGCTGACTCTTCATCTTCATCACCCATCAGCAAAGGGTTATACTTGGCTGAAAAAATGCAAGTCTTTCACGCATTAGAAAAATCGTAGTCCTTACCAAAAATAGGAGAATGACGGTAAAAACGTAGTTGTTCTTGGCATTTCGCCATCAAGGCGGTGGCAGCAGGGGCAGGTGTAATGGTGGTTGCCGACGGAGTGCTGTCGGTGGGATCATTTGGAGTGATGGAAGAAGCCATGGCAGACTGTGGTAAGAGACAAAATTTAAAAAGCTTCTAAGGAAGAAGGAGGAGGCTGAAAGTGGTAGAACGCAATCGCTGAAGATGATAAGAAAGGCAAAGAATGGGAAGAATTAGGTGGAAGCTTGACAACAACGGAGGTTTTTCCTTTTTCTCTCTCTAAAAGCTTTAGGAGTTTCAAGAAGACGAAACCAAGGTAAATGAGAAATGTGGCTAAGTGTTGTATAATAATCGTTTAGTTTTTTTTCAAATTTGGCATTTGAGTTTCCCACCTCCACACGTGACAAGCCACCCATAATCATTTCAAATGGACACGTGGCCCTTCGGGGAGTTCCCTGACAGTTGAAAAGATAGTACCATGTCATTAATGAAGTGACACATGGGGAATAGAGACGATTGCTTTCAAAACAAGTTATGATTTTTGCACCAGAATTTTTTGTCAAGCACATCGGATATCCCACAATGCAGAAGTTGTTACCACGATTCAAAAAGATATGATGTCCTCTCACCAGAAGTCCAAACGAGGTTATCTTTGACTCAGGCACATTGGGGAGAATTTTTCTTTTCGTTCAAGATGAAATGATGATGCAGCACAGTCCAAACAAGGCAGTACCTTCAACTTGGGAGAATTTTGTTGGGAGAATTTATGCAGGGGAATTACAACATTAGAGGAAAGGCTCTATGTAGAGCGGTACAAAAGTTCACGGTGTCCCCTCACTACAAGAATGTTCAGAGTTATTTCTGGATTTGGTACATCGGGGAGAATTTTACTTTTTGAACAAGACAAAACGGAGAAGAATAGCGAAATGACAAAACTGGGGAAAATTTTATAGTTCAACAGTTACTTTGGGAGAATTTCACAAGTCTAAACGCTAGGAATGTTTAGGAGGGAGATTTCATACCACTAGGGGCAGTCCTAACCCAAATACCAACTTATTACAACTACGCTACATGGTGGCACGGAACAGTGCAGACAAGGGAGAGTTTAACTTTTGAACAGTCAAATCGGATAATCAACGACTTCCTCAGATGTTTTAAATAATTCCAATAGCCAGTGAAGAAGATGGAATGGCTGAGGTGTAACGGCAGAAAAAGTTACGATGTCCCCTCACTATTCACCGATAACTTGCAACGCTTTGGTTCAGGTACATCGGGGAGAATATAAATTTTTACGTCAGAGATAACGAAAGAAGTTGTAATGAAGAAAAAGATGCAAGAATTGTTTTCACAAGTAGAGGGTTCATTGGATTGAGAAGTTTTTAGTGCAGACATTTCTTGTTAGCACAATAAATCTCTACGTGAAGGGGGAAATGTACGGGGGATTGAAGATAATCTAGGGATTAGAGATAAGCCTCCCCAGATAATATAATAGACTTAAGGGAATAAGGCAGTGTGGCAGCTCAATAAGGCAGCGTGGCATGGAAACTCAAGCGAGGCTGCTCAGCATGATAGCTCAAATGAGGCAGCTTAGTATGGTAGCCCAGGGACGTCTCCTAGTGAAGAGGCTGGCCGAGAGATATCACCCTTTATTTAATTTGTCTTACCTATTTATGTTGTAATTTTATAACATATTATAATTATGTAATGATTGTAGTGATATTTAGAGTGAGGTCAAACGGTACTCGCGTGAGACTAGGTTTGGGAGAGCTTTCGTGCTCTATCGAATGACCTCGTCATGGGAACTTCATAGGGACTTAGTTTGGAGGAATGAGAAGTGAGTCAGTGTTGGGACTTGTCCTGACCATCTTAGATACACCTGGTAAAACATCGAAATACCTTTCACCGTGGAAGCTTGAGCAGAGCAGCCTTGAGTTCCATCGTTCATTGAGTTTTCGAACCAAACATCCCTCTACCTAATGTCACATCTACTTTAGGTGATATCGCTAGCCAGTTAAACACTGTTAAGTCCGTACTTGAGTAAAACACCGTGGTATTTGGGGCTATCAGACAGTGGGTTGCCACCTATGTGGTGACAGTCCTCTGACGCACAGTGGTTAGACAAAAGGCATGTATTGGCATTTAATGTTTATGACATAGAGCTGACTAGCCCATCATGCATTTAATGTTTGGGACGTAAAGTGTGAGGGGATGTATTTCACATATGTGAATGACTGAGGCATCTCGGTAATGGTGTGGGGGCTATTTATTGGCCTCAACCACTTCTGAGAGAAAAGGTTCTTTGTAGAGATTTATTTGCTAGAGAGAAAAGAGATCAGGGACAGGTTACTGCAAACCCGAACTCTTACTCACCCACTATTTTCATTTATTGTGAAGCTTTTAATAGCTAAATAGAGATATTTTAGAGGTTCTTTGGGTGTTTGGATGCCAACTAAGGTGTATCTAGGGTGCTTAATCCTCTCTCCCTTTGGCCGGGTTACTTCTGAGTTTCCTTTATTATTGTTTGAGCAATACACGAGTGTATTGTGAGTATAATCTGAGTGTTGATCAAATATAATATTGTGTGTTTATTTGTGTTCATTAAAGAGTTTATGGGTTATCATTTATCACCATACCTATAGGGGTTAAACCTCAACTAGTATTACCCGACTCCCACGCTACGAGGGGACTACCCTCTTACAAACTAACATACTAACATATGATTTATAAAAAGTCATGAATGCCACTATTTTATACCTCCATAAAGTGTCGGTGTGTCTTCGATATTGGAGATGTTAGTGTTCGGTTTGATGTTTCTGTTTGTAATGAGGTACGCCAAAACTATAAAAAGCCTAAGCTATGAGCAATTATAAATATTTTCTCTTACAAAGCACGGCTATGCCAGAAAATATAGCATGGACGATTATTAGGGGTGGGAATTTTGGCAACGAAATGATAACACGACACGAAACTAAATGAAATTGATCCGAAATTGACACGGTCTTTCGTGTTCGGATTGTGTTCGGGTCAAGATTTTTTGACCCACCATTGGGTCGTGTCGTGTTCATATCCAATTTCTACCACAAAATTGATTCGATAAGGACCCGATAGTGACCCAATTAAGGACATAATATATACCCTATGTTGACCCACTATTGACCCCATTTAAACCCATTATCAACCCACTATTTTTTTGATTCCTCAGTAACTGATCTAATTGTGTTCAATCATCTCGTGTTGGGTCGGGTTTAATCGTGTCCAATCAAATCATATGTACTTATCGTGTTATAGTTTTGTGTCGTGTCGCATTTTTAATGTGTCGTGTTCGAGTTAAAGAAAAAAACACGCTAGCGTGTCGTGTCGTGTTCGGGTCCAGTGGTTTCTTATCGTGTCGTATCGGTTCATGTGAAAATACGACCCGTTGACCCATTTTGCCACCCCTACCGATTCTGGCACGGTTAAAAATCATGCCAAATTGGGTTTGGCTTGGTTTAAAATCATGCTATATTATTATTTTTAGTATAGTGATCATTAATTTTTTCCCCAATCAACTTTTGATAGTAGAATAATAGACTACCATGATAACAATGAGTGATGGAGAATTATGGTTTGATTCGAGAGAGGGAGTCTCATAAAAGGATACCACATCCATGGAAGACACATGGTAGTAAATTTAGCGCAAATAGAGTATTTTTAAGTTATTCAAATAAAAATTAGTAAATGGACTTTGTTTTGTTGTCACTGATGAATGAGACCTTATCCTGCTAACTATCTATATGGAGGTATCCCTCCACGACTATCTTAAAATATGATAGATCTTGATGATGATGAAAATTTTCTTCTCTATAATATTGTGCAAGTGATGGTTTCCTTATGGATGCTAGCCATGTCTCATAATTTTACACTCACAACTTAGTTCATGCTATATAAAGAATTCATTTTCCCCAGGCAATGTCAATTTTACAAAGGAAAAATTCACATACATAGTGAAACAATCTCACCCACCAGGTATTACGTATCATGTAAACAATGAACACACCGACGTATGTGGCTCGATAACTTGCCTATCCATGAGGGTGATATTATTCTTTATTGATGAGATTAAAATTGATAGAGTTTCTTCGCATGTAACTCAACATCTACACCTACGTGGGTGGGGAACTACTATTTACAAAAAAAAAATCACAAACTGTAAACCTCATGTTTCCATCCTCTTGCACTTGTGCATTATTATATTTTATCAGCTGAATTGGTACTTATCAAATAATACTTCCTTTAGATATTCACATTTGACTTGCGCGCGGACCTCTCCTACCGTTAAGATCTCTTGTGGGATTATTCATTTTTTATTTAAAATAAGAGGCCACATGTACTTTTTTCATTTTTTACAACACTTTTGTGACTTTTCATGATTCTATTCTTTTTATATATTCATCACATAAAGTGAGAATTATACCCACAGTGATAATAGGATAAACTTTGACTCTCAAAGTGATTTACAACTTATCAAGAGGGAGTCAAAGCTCAATTTACTATAACTTCTTCTTATATTGTAATTATTACGGTGATTTTGAAATCTTTTTATGGGAATCTTTTTGAAAATTCATTAATAAGCTTGTTCTAAAAAAATTATGCTCCAAAAAGTATAAGATATAGTTGCCTGTGGCCACAATTGTTGGGAAAAATAACATAGGATTGACATTTTAAATGAAAAAAAAAATTCAAACTTATGGATCTTTGATTAATTATGTATTGAAAAGAAAACAAGAACTAGGCTCGAAGAAAGACCTAGGGTTTAGAATACAATACATTTGTAGTTCCGGTTGTGATCTGATGTGGAAAAAAGTATTTGTCAATGATGGGGCTGCCTTGTTTTGGATCTCCAAAACCTTTCATAACCTTCTGTAAAGCTTGGATCTTCTAGTGTAGGATCCTCCTTAAATCTAGGTAGGTTTGTTGACACCTTTTAGAAAAAAACCTATCATTATTAGTAAGATATGGTCCTCTCCCTCTAGGCCTCTTCACAAAAACGTGAATAGTGTTTTCTTTTGCACCTTTCAAACCCTAATGAACTATTATATTAACAAAAACCATTTCCCACACCTTTATATATAAGTGCAAAAGGTGGGCTTTGTCTCAATTGGGCTTCTTGAGAGTGAGGGCCTAATTACTAGGGTATATGGACTACACGAGGGATCCAAGAGAAATAATTAAATTATCTTCAGATAAATACTTGGAAATTCCAAATACATTACCGCAATTGTTTCCTTTCTCTATTTAATCGTGAATTAATTCCACTTAATAATCACGATTGCACTCCAATTTAATTATCTCATAAATCACTCTTATATAATGAGGTCTTATTTTCATAGTTGATTATGGTACACAATATGACTCACCACGTTAAGAGATCGATATCCGCTTGGTCAAACTTATTTACGGTTAATCAATTTTAATCAACATCTAATCAATTCCTTATATCTCAGACTTAACTTATTTGTTACTCCACCAAGATTATCAAATAATCCACCGACCGGGTTTTACTTAGTGGAACAAAACATATAAGTCTATCAAGGGGGTATCAGAGTTCATGGCATCTTAGGGATGTGGATTCCTCCTAATTATGATCTTAGACCTGCTTAGACAACTGTCACCCAATATATGGAGATCATTTGACCTGATACAAATCAGATCGCATCCATAGCAATCAAATTGATATTTTTATAAGAATTTCAATCCTCATAATTCTCAGAATTAAGAATCTATGAACCCTTTGTAAATGGTATGATATTGCTTGATTCTAATCAAAACAACCCTTTACTCAAATCTCACGAGTGGCCCTGTTCAATATATTCTTGGTATGTACCGAATACACTCACTTGTCAAAATATTAAACAAGTTCTTGAACAATCAAATAGGTTTCCATAGTTTGAGATGAACTACCATGATTACATTGCAACCACTCTGATTGGGTTTCAACTTCCTATCTATTGTTGTGAATGTTTCAATAGTTCTTGAACTAACATTCTAATCTCCTTGTGATCCACCCGAAGTCGCATCACTAGAATTCTTACTAAGCTCTATTGATCGACATGTCTATAATATATTTAAACCAAATATAATTTATTCTTATAACCATGATTTTTATTTCAAAATGAATTGATACACCTTTATAAAAAGTAACCATTATACATGGTTTAAGAATAAAACCCCAACAGTCTCCCACTAAGTCTTAAAGCTATATATCTAACTCCCAACCCATCTACACAGTAGTTTGTTGCCTATTACTAGGAGGATTAATCGACTAATATCCGACACAGCCTTGTGATAAAATTATCACCCATTTCGTTTAATCTCTAGAACTTGGTGAAACCTACGTTTAATGTGCTTAACCTCTTTATGAGTCATGGGTAATATCGAACTTACGATTGTACCAATATGTTCACTGAAGACTGAAATAGCTAATTACATTTGAAGGAACATTCCTAAAGTTACTTATGAAGTAACCAAACCATATTTCCTCTTTAGTTGCCTCCGAATTGGCAATAACTTAGGGATTCCCAGTGGAGTCAGCAATCCAAGATTGCATCACATTCCTGAAGGTTATAGCTCAGTCTCGTATTAGTAAACACATGTTCTGAGGTAGATAACCTAGAATCCTTATCTAACTAAACACTTAGTCTTTGTACCTCAAGAGTATAATACTATTAGACTAAAATCTATTGACCATGACAAATGCATATACGACTTTGATTTAGTACACAATATAGCATATTTGAGGCTACCCAACATTGAAAATTTAGATATATACCTCCTTCCTTCCATCTAATCAAGTGTAGTAAGACCTTAAGATTCAAGAAGAATGATCCCAAACTTAAAAATAAAATATTTTCATCGAATTCTGATAGTAATTTTGTGTATACAAGATTAATATAATCGACTTGGCATAGCCTCAACATCCTTTGCAATAGATATAGCATAAGCTTGATCATTAAGATATGACTGTCTTATCCAAAGTACTTCATATCAAATATCTGGATAACCACACCACTATAAGAAATAATACTCTCACATCGTTGCTAATTAGATAAGTATTATCCACAAATTGTACAAAAAAATACCACCACACTTCTGCTATGCTTCTTACAGAAATAATTACTTATCAGACTTTGATCAAAACCAAAACTTACTTACCTAATCAAACTGAATGACCCAAAACCTTGATGTTAGCTTAAATCGATAAATGGGTATCACAAGCTTACATCACTTTTATTTTCTCCAGTTTTTACTATGTGCTTATCAAGATGATTGTTCAAGAACGTGGTCTTAACGTTAAAAGAAATCAAATACATTTTAGCGTGGCTTTCGCAAGAAGGTTGAAAGGACAAATTTTTGAATAGTGTCAATTTGTATGTATTGACATTATTCTAAACAAAATCCAATTTGAGTCATAGATAGATTTTTACTTCTCATAATTCCCACATAGTCTATGACGTGTTGTTTGAAGACATAGCGATCAAGCTTTAAAGATATATCACGTCGTGTTCATTGGTGCATGCTTCACGCCTTCATATCACATTGCATTTCGAGATACTCTTAAGTATGAACGCATAATGTTTATGGGACTCAAAAAATGTTTTAAGGACGTAATTTTGTTTAAAATGATTTTAAAAGGTCAAAAATGATTTTAGAACATTTTAACTTCGTTTTTCTTAGATAAACACTGTTTAGAGTCGCATGGATCTTCCCTAATGATTTGGAGAATCAAACGAATTTTGATGTCGTTCAAACGACATCTTAGTCTCGTTCAACTGACACGGTCACGTCGTTCTTACGACAAAGCCAAGTCGTTTAAAGGACATATGGATATCGTTCTAACGACATGCCGACTTAAAGTTTTTATTTAAGGTAATTTTTTCTCAGAATTGGGAGTAGTGTAGAACCAAAATACATAATATAATGGTTACATTTTTCTGCACTGTTTTCTAAGAATTTTAAAGCTAAAAACCATCCTTATTGTTTACAAGATCTGAGTTTTCATGGAATATGCTATAGCGATCTTGTTTGCACTATTGTTTTTTCATCCATATTGAACAAGTGGTTTCATTAGATTTTTGCGATGATGAAATGGTGAAGGTCGTGTTTCAAATCATAGACGGTTGCCAAAGATGAATCGGTGGATACCAAGGTGCACGTGGACCGTGTGATGTGGACAGGTATTGCCAAAGAATTTCTACGTGGACATTGTAGAGGAGTGGTTAAATAGAAGAAGAGTGTCAATGATTATGGGGATCGAGTCATTAAGTAAGTATGTCTATATTCATTTGTAAATTCCATATCATAGTGATTGTCTAGCTTGGTCCATCCGAGATTTTTTCCCTTAACAGTTTCCTCGTACATCCGGCGTTGTGGACTTTACTTTATTTTACTTGATTTAATCACCTAGATGCATGTTTAGGATTAAACAAGATAAAATTGGACTTAAGTACAATTGGTTCACAAACTTGGTGCAAATTAAAATTGGAAAAGGTTTGGTTTTTAGAAAAATTGTTTTCCCCTATAGCACACATTGAAAAGGGGCATACAAATTGGTACCAGAGCCAAAAAACATTTTTTGTTTGTGTGATCCCGTGTGCTAGTAGGTAAAAATTTTGAAAATTTTGATGCTTTTCGAACTCCTATTTTTTATGGCACTAATTATGCTTATTGGAAAATTCAAATGAAAAGTGCATTTAAAACTATTAATGAGCGTGTTTGGTTAGCGATAGAAAAAGGGTGGTCACCACCGGTCACGAGAAAATGAGAGACCACTAGTTTAAAACCCGTTGAGTCTTGGACTGAAGCCGAACATAGACTTGCACTTTATAATTCTAAGGGTTTAAATGTTATTTCCTCATTTGTCACCCCGAAAGAGTATAATCGCATAATGATGTGTGAGACGTCAAAAGAGGCTTGGAATGTTCTTGCACTCACTCACGAGGGAACTAGTGCGGTTAGGGCATCTAAAATTTAAAACATCACTACCCAATTTGAGACGATTAAAATGTTAGAGAGTGAAAGGTTTGATGAGTTATACACTAGATTGTCCTATATTGTAAACTCATCATTTAACTTAGGAGAAAAAATACCCAACAACCGCATCATAAAGAAAATCTTAAGGTCCTTGCCTAGTAAATTTGATAAAAAAAAATGACTATTTTAAACTCCTTGGGGATGCGTCAATCAACGAAACTAGAAGAGATTGTAGATTACTTACAAACTTATAAACTTGATATGTTTACCCCCAAGCAAGTGCCAAATAAATAAAAGGGCATTACTTTTAAAGACCGAAAGGAGGAGACTAAAGTTTCATATGATGATTCCGACACCGATTTTTAGGATGTAGCTTTGTTAGCAAAGAAATTCAAAAAGTTTCTTAAGTTCCAAAAGCAATCGAAAGATTCCAAAAGACTTGAGAAATTCAAGAACAACAAGACCGATCATGTCCCTAAGAATCAAAGTGGCAATGATAAGAGGGATGAGTCGGATAAGTGTTTTATTTGTAAGGGTTGTGGCTATAAGGTAGCAGAGTACCCGTACTAGACTTAAGAAGGAGGGCAAGAAATTGATTGCATATAATGCCAACTTAATTGATAGTGAACCAGAAGAGGGAGAGAGTTCCCCCATTGAGTGCAACGTTGTAAAGTTTATGTCATGTCATGTAAGCGATGATGATAATCTTCTCATGAAGATACTCATATGAATGACACTTTTGAGGCTGATTTATGTGAATCCCAAGTGAGTGAGTATGAAACTAGTGAAGAGAAGAAAATATATGTAAAAGAGTTACAAGTTGCCTTTAATGATTTGTATGAGGAAGGGGTAAAGGTGAAAAAGGAAAACTTAAAGTTACAAGATAAGTTAAAAGAGCGTGCCATAGAGAATAATGATGCATTACTTGAGGATATTAGGGCACAAGAGAAGACTCTTCAAGAGAAACTAGAATACATTGAGGGTGAAAGAGATAGTCTTTGTGGTTTGATGAAAGCTTTGAAGAATGAGATTCTAGAGTTTGAGGAGTTTAGGTGTTTTCTTGAGTCTAGGATTAGTGAGCTTTAGGAGACATTGAGAGACTCGAGTATAGTGAAGTTTGATATGGAGGCAATGTCAAAAAAGTTAGATAGAATTTTAGGCACCGTCTAAGTCAAGGATAAGTGTGGTATAGGCTTCGTTGATCGTATTGCACCCATTTCCAAAGCCAATACCAATCGTGTGAGAGAGCTAACTAGGAATGTTAGGAGAGGTCTACATTTATGTCACATTTATCATCGTGTTTTCACTTGTACTCATTGTGGTAGGAAGGGTCACCTTGGACATTATTTCTATGACCTTAAAAATTCTCCTAGGAAGTTTAAGCATAAAGTCATTTCGGTTTCCAAAACCCAAATCAGACTTAGTGGATTTAGGAATTAAACTTCATGACTCTCGTTTGGTTGTAGATGATACTTCTCATGCTAAATCTAATAGATGATTGTGTTAGCCATGTTTGTCATATGGTAGTATTTGCTTCATATCTATATATATTGCTAGTGTTATGACATGTTTATCTCTTTGTATTATATTTTTTTAATTTATTTGTATCTCATTAGAAAATTACAAAAAGATTTTATTTTTAATAAAAAATTTAAAAATATAAAAATATTTTTGGTTTCATATATTTTTGAGAAAATACAAAAAGATTTTGTTTTTTGAGTCTAAAATATTATTTGAAAAACACAAAAAGATTTTTGATTTATTTTTTCTGTCATGAGTTTTCATGTTTGATACGGCATATTGGTGTGCTTGGACCCCAATCATTTCATTACCCATGTGGCTACGACAATTGATCATAATTATAAATGTTTAGAATGATCTTAACCATTGACGAATAGGGTTGTTTCGAAGTTGATTTGCATTTGGATTTGACTTTATATACATGCCATCATTGCACACATGTACGAGTTTATATGAATGTTTGACTTCTCATGCATATTTGAGTTTGGTGAGACGTTGTCCTCTCAATTTTTTCATCAATGCGTAATAATACTCAGGAGGAGGTGTGCATGTAAGAACCTTTTGTCGTGTGGATAGATATTTGCTTATATTTAAAAATGACGAGTGTTTATGGGAAAGGGCTATGAGAGAATAATAATCTCGTCGTCAAAGCCACCATTTACGGGGCTAAAAAGCTGTGTCATTGAAAAAAAATAGCCAATGACAAAATAGTTTAGATTGTTATGTTCATTAAAAAAAGCTAGAAAAAGAAAATATGAATATATGAGGGTGTTTGAATAGATAAATAACAACAGGTTTGCACCACAAATCCTAATGTTGAAAAATCATATCATGACGTTATTGTTTGTTGAATCATCAAAATTCTGGATTTGTGTGCATGATGTTTATTTAGTTCATTATGCTTAATATATTAATTGTCACATATGGCTAAAACTTACTTTTATGGCATTAGCTTCTTGATCGTTTCGATGTGTTCAAGTTGTGATTCAATTGTTGTAGTTCACGCCCATTCATTCCATATCCATGTTTGAGCATATAAATACTATGTTAACATGAAACTCATACTTGTTTTTTTTTTCTGTTATGAGTCTTTTTTGCTACTATTTTGATTTTCCAGTTGCTGTTTTCGAGAAATTTTTTCACTAGGCATATTCTGAACTGTTTTAGAACTAGAAAAACAAAGTTTTTTGAAGTCATTCAAATGACTTCTCGGTGTCGTTTGAAAGATATGTCCAAGCCATTCGAAGTCTGGATCGCACGACACGAGTTTTGAGGCGTTAATTGTATCAGGTATGGTCACAAGAAGGGTCATTTTTAAGGTCACTAGATAGATGTTTCTAATGACACCTTACTATTTTAGGTCGTTTTTAACCTCATTCAACAACTTGACTATAACGTTTAAACGACATAGGAAAGTCGTTCGAACAAGTCAGAAAGGATTTTTGCCAAATCTTTCTATTTCAGTACCTAATTCGTATATGTGATGATTTCATACTATTTTGTTACTTCTGGATTCATTTGGACAGTTTATATGCAGCCGATATTGCTTATTCATGCTTTATTCTTATACTTCATTAATTCGTTTAGTCACATCGTTCCTGATTTTACTGAGTCACTTTGTGTGACTATTTTCTAGCTACGAATTGGTATCTTTTGATTATTTTTAGCTGGCTATCAACGTTTATCTAGATATGCTTTGTATGATTTTTTCATTCCATATATTCATTTGTTTATCTTTTTCTCTCATTGTCTATTCGAGAGAAAAAGGGGGAGAGATGATATGTGATGTATGGAGAGTTTTGTTGGATCACATTGGTTTATCATGCTTTTCTGATATTATTCTACATATGGTATCACATGATTTGCACACATGTTTAAAAAATTATTTGATTTTACAAATTGGTATTACAATGTTTTCTATCATTTGTACCTCCATACTTCACATGGCATTTGTTGTTTCGTGTGTGTAGTGATTATTCAGAGATTGGAGATTTTGCGATTACATCACATGAAGAGAAGTTCATGCTGTCGGTCCGACATTTTTTTACTAATTCATGTCCTGTATTTCTTTTTGGGTTTATGGGATGGAACTTAGGTCTTTCGGCTTGACAACCCCACTTAGGCATATCACTGTTTTGATTTTGTCACAGAATAGCCAAGGGGGGATATTTGTAAGAACAAATTTCCAAATAGTGTCAATTTGTATGTATTGGCTATATTCTGGAAAACATCCAATTTGAGTCATAGATAGGTTTTTACTTATCGCGATTCCCACATAGTCCATGACATGTTGTTTGAAGACGCAACAGTCAAGCTTCAAAGACATATCATGTCGTGTTTATTAGTGCACGTTTCACATCTTCAGATCACATTGCATTCCAATATACTCTCAGGTATGAACGCATAATGTTTATGGGACTCAAAAAATATTTGAAGGATGTAATTTGTTTAAAAATGATTTTAAAAGGTCAAAAATGATTTTAAAATGTTTTAAGTTCATTGTTCTGAGATATATAATATTTAGAGTCGTATGGATCCTTCCCTCATGATTTGGAGGATCAAATGACGTTTGATGTCATTCAAACGACATCTTAGTGTCATTCAAACGACACGGTCAAGTCGTTATAATGATAAGATCAAGTTGTTGAAATGACGTAGGGATATCCTTCTAATGACGCGCCGAATTAAAGTTTTTATTTAAGGTGATTTTTGCTTAGAATTTAGAGTAGTGCAAAACCAAAATACATAATAGAATGGTTACGTTTTTCTACACTGGTTTTCTACGGATTTCGAAGCTAAAAACCATCCTTAGTGTTTAAAAGATTCGAGTTTTCGTAGCATATGTTATAAAGATCTTGTTTGCACTATATTGAACAAGTGGTTTCGTTGGAGTTTTGTAGTAAAGAAGCCGTGAAGGTTATGTTTTGAATCATATACGGTTTCTAAAGCTGCATCGATGGATACCGTGGTGCGCATGGACTCGTGTGCTGTGGACAGGTATCATGGAAGGATTTCTACGTGGGCACTATAGAGGATCGATTAAAGAGAATAAGAGCGTTAAGGATTATGGGGATCGAGTCATTGAGTAAGTATGCCTATCTTCCTTTGTAAATTCCGTATCATAGTGATTGCTTGGCTTAGGACGTCCGAGGTTTTTTTCCCTTACTGGTTTCCTCGTACATCCGTCATTGTGGACTTTACTTTATTTTACTTGCTTTAATTATCTAGATGAATTCTTAGAATTAAAAAAGATAAAATTGGACTTAAGTAAATTTGGTTCACAAACTTGGTGCGAATTAAAATTGGAAAAATTTTGGTTTTTGGAAAAATTATTTTCACCTAACGTGCACATTGAAAAAGTGTCCTGCAAAGGTTTTATCATAATCATTCCCTTTTTTTTCTGAGTATACCATTTTGTAAGCCTTGCCTTGAAGGTTTGCACCTTCCCATCTATCTTTCTTTCAACTTCTTGTAGGCCCACTTCTGCTCAATGGATTTTAATCCAACAAGTCTACAAGCCCTAAGACTTGATTCGAATACATCGAATCCTTTTTACTATCCATTGTCACAATTCAAAGATAAAGACCTTATCTTGGAATGCCTCATTGTAGTTCTTAGGATTTGGTTTGTGCTTGCCTGGGATCATAACAAATTGATTACCCAAAACACTAACCATTTGGGACGACTCCTAATGCTCCCACTACGATATGGCACCACTTGTAATCCTGTATATATGACATGTGTATTCTAATCATCGATAATTCTCCCACTAAAATAATATAGTGTATTATCGATATTAGGTCGTATTTGATCCTATACGAATGATCTAACAACATTGGTAATATGATGTTCCATTATACCTTATAAGTCCAACTTACACTAGGTCCACAACTTATTACATAATCCTTTAACAAGAACCTAGTATTGATGAAATCAATGACCTTATTATACTTAGGATTATGGTATAAATTACCTTTGTAACCTTTGGGATAACCAACTAAAAGACATACCTCTTTCCTTAATTTTAATTTCCTTGGATCCTTTCATAGCACGTGACAGGAACCCTAAAATCTAAACATGCCCTAGAATGATCTTGCGCCCAGTCTAATGTCAAATGAGAGATGAAGAGACCGGTTAAGAAGTAATTAAATTATAATGCATATGCACGTCTTTTACAAAAAAATCCTAATAAGAATATTCCAGTCCTGAATAATCTATCATGGAACTTATCATATCCAAAAGAGTCTAAAGCCTGCTTTCTTTCTCTTTAGTGATTTTCCGTCAATGTAATTAATTTCAATATTTAGCAGTATTGATGAGACAACTTTTAATGTATAAAATATTTCTCAATGTAGCAGAACAAATAAAAGATTTCAAATTTTAATAAAACAATTTTCATAGAATTAATCGAATATTTGTTCAAAACAAAATTAGAAAATTGAAATCAATTTGTAACGCTAAGTACATTAAATGATTCCCCTACATTAATTTTATTTCATCACCATTATCTAAAAGATATCCCTACTACTTATATTATTGCCTTATTCTTAATGCCATAACTATGAACATCACTCTTTAAAGTAACTAACTCAGAACATTTACGACGAGTTACAATCTTGATTTGTGACTCCTGAGTCTACATACTAAGTTGGCATAGATCGAACCATAAATAATGCACACTTTTAAGAGGAAAACCACTACCATGTCCAATTACATTTTTAGTCCTTGAAACTTATTTCAATTTAACCTCTAAGACAAAAAAACAGTGAGAAAAATATTGAATTCATTTTTGAAATCTCAAAAGTTGAAATTTAAAAAAATAATAATTTCCAATTGAACACAAGAAAAAAATTTAATTATATTTTAAGTGGCAGACCTCAACTGCCAATTTAAAATTAATCCATCGGATATCTAAGTTCCCTTCTGAGATGAGATTTCTCTTTGGGAGCTTAAATCGCCACAACTTGAACTAGAGAGACTTTCATCTTTTAATATGTTATCTCGATAGTTCAAGATCATTTGTCCAACATATTAAACAATCGACGACTTTTGGTCCCACTCCTAACGACAGTGACTCCTTTGGTAGGATATCAAAAGTCATGTCCAAGTGTATACCACCAACAAATTTCAGATTATCCCATATCACATAGACTCCTCCTTTGGGGAGGCGCTCACATGAATAATGAATCCAAAATTACCCGTTAGGAAACTTGTACCAACAACCGCAATAACTAGTATTCCTCTTTGGAGGACCTGCATAATATTAAAAGTCTACAAATCATTGACGAAGACCGTGAAATTTATGTCGAAAATCCTCTTCCACTTATTATTTAAAAACTTGAGGGTTTTGAAAAATTAAATAATTAATTCTTTAAATACCCAAATTTAAATCATTGGTAACTTCCAATTTACAGTATAAATTAAATCACCTGATCTCATTATTTAGTTGTTCTTAAAATAAAAAATATAATTTAAAATTTCCAAAATAAAAAATTCGAAGTTCTCAATTCAAATTCATACCTTTAAATTGATTATCGAGATTAAATTAAATTTAGAAAAGAACAAAACACAACACAAATTTTCATAGAAAATTAGTGATCTAGGCTAGTCACAAAATAAATAATCCATATTGTCCATAAAACGGGTGTTCCTAACTATCCAATTAATTAGCACACAAATTATTCAACATAATATAAATAAAGAGACATATAAGAAATAAAATAAATAAATGCAACAAATTTTAAAAAAAAAAACTAATGCCCTTTCCATCTTGGCCTAAACTTTAACATGAAGTAAAACTCTTCATGCAAAATAATCCTTATTGGAGTAGACTTCCTTTTTGACAGGATTCTAACTTCAATTGAAACTCTCCATGTAAAAGAATACTTATTGAAGAAGACTTCTCTTTGGTCAAGAGTCGAACTCGAAGTAGACTACACCAAAAGCAGATGAAGGCGATCCTAACTTTATCTGATCAAGTTGATTTTTGGCTCATATCTTCATACCAACTCTAGCAAAACATATTCAAGAATCAACTTATTCAAACAGTCTGATTATCGGCTATGGACATTATGGCCTAGACCTTCACCATCAAAGAAGACAACCTTAATTATATCTGATCAAAATGATTTTCACTAAACACTTTGTTTTGCCTTAAATAAGAACATATCTCAAAATCAATGAATTCCAACGGTCCAATCATTGGATATAGATGTTATGGCCTAAACATTCACCATCAAATAAGATGATATAAATGACAACTGGTCAATTTGATTTTTAATGGATACCTTTATTTTGTCTTCAGCAAGAACATATCTTAAAATCAACAAAATCTAATGGTTGATCATCGGCTATGGATGTTATGGTCAAGAAATTCACCATTAAGGAATATTACGTTAATGATACCCGATTAAGATGATATTCAATAGACCCTTTGTTTTGTCTTTATCAAGAATATATCAGAAAACTAACCAAGTCTAACGGTCTGATCAATAGAAATGAACAAACTAAGATTTTGACCTTCTATGACATGACCTTCTTTTTCTTCCTCGGATTTGCATTCTCCAGCTTCTCACTGTTGAAGCGAGTAATGAATTCTGAGTAGTCTCGTCGGATTTTTGGTGGATATTTAACAGATGATCCACCCTCTTAGAAGACTTGGATCCAAAACAGAAGTTGCTGATAAAGAGATCAACCAGCTACTGAAAGTTTGCGATATGTTACTAGATTTATGTCGACCAAGTGATCATACAAGAAAATGTTTGGCAACGCATCTCATCTGGAACTGAGTAGATGTTAACTACAGCTTGGTATTGCTCTATATGTAGTACAAGGTTAATTTTTCCATCATTCCTAAGGGTTAATACGAACGGTTTGAACCTTACAAACGTAGGATAACCTCAATTGACAGAGTGAATGGAGACTCTTTCATGAAACTTTTGTGAAAGGGATTATTTGATTTGGAAATTTCTCTCAATCGATCCTCTAGTCATTGAATTAAACCTTTCCAGGGTTAATCATACTGGACAGCTTTAACTACGATGGGCGTGCCTATTCGGCCATGACTTTCTGCCTAACTCCCTTCTTAGGATTCGTTCTCTCACCTTAAACTTGGCCGAGCACTCTGTTTTTCTAGTTATAGTTCTCCTTAGATCTTCCCTACATTCTCCAAGCCCTTTAGGTTCTCTGTGATGTAGCCCTATTATTTTTTGTGGGCCTATACAATCAAATTCAGAGCCTATACTCAGCCTTTCCAATACACTTGGCGGCTCCTCAGAGAAAGATTATTCATCATCATAACTAGTTGTCCTGAGGGAAAAGGTTTCCCATGAGCGATATTAACTTTCATCTTGTGATTGAAAGTACCTAGATCTATTTTTTTATTCTTTTGAACCCAAATTCAGCCTCCCGTTCGTAGTAGGTCTATCGTTTGTCTTTATAGGGGCAGGTGGTAATAATTTATTGCTCATGTAGGAAGGTTGTCCTCTAGCTAGGGTGATAGGATGTGCTCCAAGTCTGCTTTGCCTGGATTGAAGTGTCTGCATTAGTTACTTCACACTCTCATGCACTACTTCCTGGATCTTAACCGAGCTTATTAAAACTCCCTGTATGTTGCCTGTTTCAATAGGAATTGAGAGAGGGTTTTCTTTTGCCATGTAAATACTCTCAAGGTTTTCTGCCAATTTCCAGAATTTATAAAAAAAAATAGTCTCTAAATATAAATTATGGAAATATTGGAACAAATTCAAAATTAGGGGAAATTGAGGGAAATTTGTCTAGGGAGATTTCACAGAAATTGGATTCGTGGATAGAAAATGGTAGGGAACAACAAACGTCTTATCGAGATTCTCACGAAAGACACCAATATGTTATCGTCTAAAACTGGTATATGAATTTTTAGACTTTAGGAATAATAGAACAAGAACATATAAAAAATTCATTGATACTAACTTTCTAATTTAGAATGAATAGAGAGGGATGAGAGACAAAGAAAGAATTCAGAGATTAACATAGTTCGACCCAATGAGGTGACTACATCCACAGGTGCAGTGTTGCTTGTATATAATTCTATCGGTAAAAGTGTGAAAAAGATGGATATAGGCACTCAAAGTTCTCTCTAGTGTTGTATATGGCCGTCAGGAAGATTAATCTGAGGATCTCTTCTAACATGGGATTTTGTGTTATATATAGGCAGTTATATATGAGAGAAAGAGAGTAGTGAGAGAGTTGGAGTGACTTTAAGGTCAGGCAGTTACACTTTTTATATTCCAAGAGACGGCTAATGATGAGTTAATTATAACGTACTAAAAAGGTGGGTTAATTATATAGAATAATCTGCATGCGTACTGGTATGAGTGTGGCTATTTATATTGCCCCACACATGTATGGCTTGACGGAATCCACTAAAGATGTCAACTGACATTGGAAACTGTCAAGTCGATCATAACTACCAATGAACCGACCATATTGGCGTAGATAATCAAGTTTATTAAATAGGTCAAACACCTTCTGGTGAAAGGTGTCACAATACTATATATCTATTATATATCACATAAACCAAGTTTATTAAATAGGTCGAACACCTTCTGGTGATAGGTGTCACAATACTATCGATCTATTACATATCACATAATTATGGTACAATAACCATAAAGTTAGCTCTCCAAAAGATATCCCCATTCTCTAATGAAGTTTAACATTATACTCTTCCCCCGAAATGGAATATGCCTAATATTGAACAATTTGATGGGTTTGAATATCACATAGACCATCTAGAAATGAGGTTTTGTACAGAGCCTTTTCTGCTACTCCGAGGGGAATGACTAGGAATTGGTCTACAAATCTCAAATCAAGAACCATTGGAAGCTTCACGGAGATGGAAATGTCCTTTTTCTATTATTTCATAGGGGCTCAAAAGATGCAAAAATTTATCACCCCTCTCCTCCACTTCAGACAAAAGATCGAAGAGGATCTTAAAGAGTATGCCAAGATATTCAAACAAAAGGATCTCCAAGTTAATCATTTAAACAATGCCATTTATGAGGCATCCTGATTCCGTAATTAAAACCATCTGATGGACGGACAGATCAAGCTGACATGAGGAATCAATCGCATCATAATTTAAAATGTTGATTAAAATTGATAATTAAATAATTTTATTATCCCCTTAAGTTATAACAATGTACAATTATATTTTTAGTCCTAGAAACTTATTCAAGTTATACCTTGAAGTCTAGTACCAGTGAGATAAAGTTGAATTCATTTTTAAAATCTTAAAATACTCAAATTGGAAAAAAATAATTTCTAATTAAAACACTAGATTAATTCTATTAAATTTTAAAGTAGCATATCTCAACTGCCAATTTTTAAAAAGTAATCTCATTGGACATCCTAGTTCCCTTATGATGTGAGATTTCTCGATAGGACATTAGGTCACACCACCTTGAAACAAACATTCATTATGTTATCATACATTTCAGGAACTTCTGTCTATAGGGGGGAGTCACACCAAAGAGTGATTAACTTAGTTAATATGTTGATTGACCTACGCAGAAGGAAGAGGAAGGCCTCCTGAACAATTAACTTGAAGATGCTCTGCATAAATGGCTCGAAGGACCTACCTCGAAGATTCTCTAGCGTACCTGGCTCGAAGGATCCAATCCCTAGATCGAAGTCACTTGAATGACGATAGATTGTAATAATAAATAGAATGATATGTATCATGTACTTTACCTTGTAATAAATGTTGAGTGAGATTATTTGGTACCCATAAGGGACCATGCTTGGTAGGGCATGGGAGAGCTAACATTCTCTATTGAACAACCTCCTCTTGGGAACCTCGCAGGGATATGGTTTGGAGGATTGGGATCAAGGCGATATTGGGAATACAATTACTAACCCTCATGTCACACTTGGGCAAAACTCCACTTAGCACATATAGTTGCTCGAGCCACTATAGCCGAGCCACCTAAACTCTTACTTGTTCGAGGGAACCTTATCTAGGTACCTCAATTTTGCATCTTGAGTCTAAGATAGTTATTAAACAACAAATAGAAACTAAACAATCGAGATACCTATCAGTCGAGCAACCTTTGAAACAGACGCCATCCCACCTGACCGATGTGACTATACACCTGTCAGAGTCACTGTTTAACCACTTTCTGACGTCATTACATTTGGCATTTAGGGACTCGAAGTTGTAGCACTCAAGTGAGTTTATTATTAGCAGGACATGTCTAGTTCACCAAACCTGACCTTTTAGTCGTCCTAAGGTAAGCTCAAAGTTTCCATGTCACGTCCCTCATTAATGTCCACCATACCTCCATCCAATGAAATGGTTTCCCGTAAAATTATGAGATTTCATGCATTTAATGCAATATCTTCTACATTAATAAAGAGGTACTTGGGAATTTAATACGATTGATCATATTGAACGTGGTCAAGTTTACTCTAGTTACTTGCCCTTCATATAAATACACCATACAAACAGTTTAACGGGCAGAGCATTCTGAACCTATAATTGTTGCCCAACTTCCCCCATACACGAGAGATATTGTGAGAGAATTAACTCCCTATACCCGTTTAATACTGATATCATTGAGCATTAATTGAGTTGGAAGTTCCTGTCTTGGCTTTAATGTGCCCAGAGTGCTTGCTCTTTCTCCCTCCGACCACACCACCGACTGGTCCCATCCATTTGCTACACCTGTTGTGTATTTATTGTTCTAACGTATTATTTAATACAAGTCTAAATATTGAATCCCTTTGTCTCCTATTCACCTGTGTCCATTGTCAATATTTAATATTACACGGTGTTGATCTTGATCTTGATAAGGGGTTACACCTCACTTAATACTAATTGTATTCCAAGAACCCACATCTTACATTTGGCGACTCCGCTGGGGTGGTATTCTCTTTTAAAAAGATTCCAAAGGATAACACCATAAGAATCATTGACTTTGACGCCATATAGCGTGAGGATGAGGCAAGCCTCTTCATACCACTTGATGGAGTGAGAGTAGCACGACAGAGCCTAGTGCGTTTAACACTAGCGTGATAAAAATGATGGGTGTGCAGGCAGGAATAGGCCCGGCACAAATGAAGGGACTGATGGGTTTATTTGCAAAGTTCATCAATAATCCAGCAACCCAGACGATGATGGGGGTTCCCATAGGGGTGAGCTCTTTCACTACACCACCTGCGACTATACCAGCACTTACTGTTACAGGGGGTGTTGCTACGCCCACTTTTGACAATGATCTCCCCACCACCCTGCCAACCTTGGGAAGTGTGCCTCCTACCATGGTCCTAACCATGACGACGGGGCTAATGCCGCAAGGCAGAGGAATGACTTCGACGACTCAACCTATAACGGGCGGCACGAAAAAAAGTGCACCACTCGCTTCGACAATTCCGGCAGTTGTAACAATGCAACCAACTAGCTCTTCAACGGCCATCTTGGAGGAGATGAAGAGGGAACTGCTAAAGTTCATAGAAGTGTCCAAAGGGGGAGATAGGTCTTTTATGTATAATGACTTTCGTACTCCATACCCAGAGGCATATAACAATGAACCCTACATAGTAGGGTATATTCCACCAATCTTTGAGTATTACACAGGGAAAGGTGCAAACCCAAAGGAGCACGTGAAGAGATTTATCAAAAGTCTTAGGACCCATTACAATGACAAAAAGTTGATATTGAGGGAATTTTCAAAATCATTGACAGAGAAAGAGTACACGTGGTACTCCCACTTGGCCCCAGATAGCGTAGGCTCTTGGGAGGAATTGCATGTTTTGTTCCTGCAAAAGTTCTTTTGGGCTGAGGACGAGTTACGCTCATGCAACTAGCGCCTGAGAGGAAAAAGTCGGGGGAGGATGTTGTGGTCTATATTAAGAGGTTTTGCAAGCACTCACTGGACGTGGGAGAAGAGACGCGGGAGGATAAACTTTTGCAAGTTTATGCGGAGGGCTTGTTGCTCGAGTATATATGCCATTTGATGAATGAAATATGAGAAGGGACCTTCACATCACTCTTAAAAGCAGCGAGGAGCATTGCTTTGGTGGTTAAACCCATAGTACCCCCGCCTGCTTTATCAAACTTTCTACTAAGGCCACCAGTTGCCTCGGGGAGGGGAATACCCTCGAGGGTCAATTACGCAGACTATGGGTCCAAGGAGGAAATCTCTGGCGGTCGGGGATGAAGAAGATCCCCCCGAGATACCTTGTATAGTGGAACAAGATGTAAAACTATATGATCTCATGGTTCGCGATAAAGTCCGCAGGACGATCAACGTTAACACGACACAACTCTCCCCGGAGGACAGGGAGAAACCTCACTATTGTGCACTTCACAATATGGTGAACCACCCTACTAAAGTATGTTTTTCACTCAGGAGGTTGATTGACCTTCATATGAAGAATGGAGAAATTGAGCTTCCATAAACTAATGTGAAGACAAGCATTTACCACCGCATGGAGCCCATATGGCCAGCGCTTTTGATGGAGAGGTCGAACGATCGATGAGAGAGTGGTGGTTCGAAGAGAGTGACTTCAAAGAATCTCTAGAAGAATGCACCTTTGAGTTGGCTCAACTCCATTTAAGTGATGAGGCTGAGGACGTAGACAGACAAGAAAAAGAAGTGCATGACGCCATCGAGGGACTTAGAAGGAAGTTGGGGTTTGCTCACTGGAGGAGTTAAATGCTGTGATAGCCTATGACGAGGTTGTATATAGAGACGTGGAGGAAGTTTATAAGTTAGAAGATGACCAAACAAACCTGTGGGTCGAATGTGTGGAGGTTTCTCACTCGCTAAATTTTGGATGGTTCTTCAATCAGGTTGGCCTTCCTGAGGACTCTCGACTAGAAGTTACGTGAGCCATCTTAGAGATTGTAAAGAAAAACATAGATCCACACCTAAAGTGGAAGGGGACCATGGCCAAGCTTGAGAGGAGGTACCTCTTAGAAATCACGTTCTCAGAGACTGATAGATTGATCAAGTATCCCCACAATAGACCCTTGTATGTTATGGCGTCTGTAAATGATTGTGTTTTCTCTCGTGTCTTATTATATGGGGAAGCATCCATTAATATAATGCCTATTGGATCCTTTTATGCTAATGGACTGTCGGAGACAAGGATAGTGCCCCATTCGTTGACAATATCGAGGTATGATAATCAGTCATCCAAATCGATGGGCTATGTTAATGTAGGCATCACAATGGGGAATATCACTTCTCATATCAAGTTCCACATCATAAACTGTGAGCCATCATGCCAAATTCTAGTGGGCGGGGTATGGATGCACAACCATGGGTTGGCACCCTCCACTAATCATCAATGCGTTAAGGCAAACATAAATGGCAAAGAGGTGGTGATTCGCGCTACTAAGAAACCCTTTGCGAAGGAGGAAGCTCATATAGTAGACGCTGCTTTCTATACAGATCTGGCGAAAGAAGCCACAGTGGTACCAAGGTACACTGGGGGAATAATGGTTCTGACCACTCAAGAGAGCGTATAAGCACCCACCCGAATGGTGGTGACCTATGAAGAGGAATGGGACTCAGGTGCGGCGAGGCCCCGTAGTCTATCGAGGAAGCTTCGAGACTGAATGACCCCGTGCATTGATCCAATTGAGAACCAAGTCCAGACTCAGAGAATCCTTAGAAATAGAATAATGAGAGAAGTGAACAAGAATCACAGGAAAAGGCCATTAAAAGAAGAAGCTGCTCGACAATACAAACGGGTAGTTTTACCTAACAATAGAATTACGTACAAATTATGAAGGTGTGAGCAGGCAACTGAAAGTCTAGATGACGAGGCTGACCCAGTTTATGAATGTTTCCTGGTGGATAACTAGGGGCAACGTTTGGTGATTGATAACTCTGGAGTACAAGAGTTTGTGGAAGGGGTAAAAGAAGAACCTGAGTGCCCGTGGGAAAGAAAGATAAGAGCCAGATCAAAATATATGTGCACTTCGGGGACCTAGATTGAGCATGCCCAAAAAATAAATTCCCACTGCCTTCCATTGATAGTTTGATTGAAGAAACTACAGGCCATGAGATGTATAGCTTTATGGATGGTTATGTGGGATACAACCAAATAAATATGGATCCGATTGACACAGAGAAGATAACTTTCTAAACGCCTTTGGGTAACTTCATATACACAGTTATGCCCTCCGGGTTGAAGAACGCATGAGCCACCTACCAGAGGACAATGATGGCCATCTTTCATAATCTTTTTCACAAGATCGTGGAATTTTATGTTGATGATTAAATACAAGATGGAGGGGGCCCACCTAGATGATTTATGAAGATTGTTCACTTAATGTAGGAAGTACAAACTGAAGATGAATCCCCTAAAATGCGCATTCAGAGTGACAAGCGAAAAAATTTTGGGCTTTGTGGTGAATCGGAAAGGGGTACAAATGGACTTGGACAAACATTGGGCCATCCTTGATATGCCAAGACCAAAGACGACGAAGGAGTTGAAAATCTTCCTTGGTAAAGTCTCCTACTTGAGAAGGTTCGTCACAGGGCGAGCTGAGGTGACACGCCCATTAATGGAGTTACTGAGAAAGGGCATGAAGTTTGCATGGGAGGCGATGCACCATAGACAAGCTGAAAGCACTACTTAGTTATCCTCAGACGATGATCCCCCCGAAGGCAAGTATCCCTTCACATCTATATCTTACATCAACTGAACGATCTATTGGTGCTTTGCTAGCTCGAGAGATGGATGATGTAGAGAAACCTATTTATTACTTGATCAGAATCATACATGGGCTTGGGGCCAGATATACTAGTATCGAGAGGCATCATTTAGCCCTTGTATTTAAAGCACAAAAACTTAGGCACTACCTACTATCGTTCACAGTTCATATTGTAACTAGGTGTGATCTTATAAAGTTTTTGCTTGTTAGGACTGTGTTAATAGGCAGGGTAGCTTGATGGTTCTTAATCCTCTCAGAGTATGATATCAAGTGCGTGGTTCCTCGAGCCATCAAGAGCCAATTATATGAAGATTTTTTGTCCATCACCTCATCAGGAACGTTAAAATTTGAGTCACCTATTAAAGATCTTTCAGGTGACTATCTCCGGGCCAATTTCGTAGCGTTTAGCCTGGATGAGTGGAGTATGGAATTTCATGGCTCTTCGATCGAGAAAAAAAGGGGAGGTGGAGTCATTCTATGAAGAGATGGCAAAGAAGTTCGTTTATCATTCAAGCTGGAGTTTGAATGCTCGAATAATGAGGCTAAAAATGAGGAACGGGTCCTTGGGCCACTCTAACCTATGAGGAGAGGTATCCAAGTCCTAACGATAAAGGGAGATTCCAACTTAGTGGTGAAATAGGTAACTGGGGAATTATCTTGAAACATATGAGCCTAGCGCCTTACCGAACAATCATTCAACATTTGATAGGGCAGTTCGAGGTGGTAAAGACCAACGAGCATCCCTGAATAATGAACCGACATGCGGACGCTTATGCCACCATCTCTCAAAAGATTACCTTTGATGGAGAGTCAACGGTGGTTCAAATCACAAAGCGAATAGCCCCCTCGACGGTGTTAGAGATGTTTTCCTCAGATGATAAATATGATTAGAAGGGTGAGATCAGAAAGCAACTGAAGTGGGGCGAAGGGCCACTGAGCTTAGTTGACTTAGCACAATACTTTATTACCAGGGGCAACTTGTACTACAAGAATAAAGGGGGTTGGTTGTCCAGATATGTGGATCCCGAAGAAGCCAAAAGAAGATTGACTGAGGTGCGTGGAGATAATTGTGAAACCACCGAGATCCCTTTGTATAGGAGGATACAAGGGGAAGGGTAATTATGGCCTTCGATGATATAGGATGCCGTAGCGGTACAAAAGGATTGCGCGAAGTGTTATCTGTTCTATCAGGTAACAAAGTGCAGTTTTATTGATCAACCCCAAGATTGGAGGCAGTCGTACATGGACCTATTGATAGACATAGTAATGCCTACGAACAAAGAGGATGCCACCAAGGTAAAAAGGCGAGAACCAAGGTAATTTGTGCCAGAAGGGCAATTGTACCGACGAGGCTACCACGACCGGCCTCTAAGGTGCATAAGGAGAGAGAAAGATGAAGAAGTGTTGAAGCAAGCTCACGAGCGAGGACACATCGGAGGATGCAAGCTTTACGACCAACTCATGACCTTAGGGTATTATTGACCTACAATGGAAAAAGATTCAGTGGAGTTTGTTCATAAATGTAAAGCTTGTCAACTATGTGGGAATACGATTCATGCTCCTTCGATGGACCTACATTCCCTCTCTACACCTTTTTCGTTCCACACTTGGGTGTTAGATCTGGTAGGGGCCATAAACCCTTCATCGCGAGGAAAGATTTGGATCTTGGTAGCCATAGAGTGCTTTACAAAGTGGGCAGAGGCTATACCGCTCAAGAAAGCCACAGCGGGGATAGTGGCCGGATTCATGAAGGAGTACATTATCTACCAATTATGTATCCCGACCGTGTTTTTATAAGATAATGGTACCCCTTTCATGAATAATGACGTACATTTGCTAAAGGATAAGTACTCCATTATCTATCATAATTCAACGGTAGCATACTCGAAGTGCAATGGGCAGGCGGTGGCCATCAATAAAACCTTAGTAAATATTTTGGCAAAGATGTTAAAAGATTTCCCAGGCACATGGGATGACAAGATCCCCGAAGTACTTTGGGCTTATCGAATAAAAAAGAGGAAACCAACGGGGTATACCCCATTTTCCTTAGAGTTTGGGCACAAGTTGTGTTACCAGTTGAACTCGGTGTACCTTCTGCTCGCTACAACTTGCGAAGTGCCATTCTCCCTCACAACTGGCACGTACAACTCGAAGCACTGGAAGAACACTGGGATAATGCAACGAGACACTTTGAGATATACAGAAAGTAGTTTTCCAGATCCTACGACCAACTGGTGTGACCAAGGAAGTTTATAGAAGGGGACTTTGTTCTGAAAGCATGCACAAGGCATATTAGGGGTTTATCAATGCCCAAGTTTGAGGCTAACTGGGAAGGATCGTACATTGTTCGAGTAGCTCATGATTCAGGTTATTGTGAGATATCCAAGGTAGAGGACAATGTTACTTTCAAACTGAACAACAAATTGCTGAAGATATACCATGTTTAAATGTATGTTTTGACCAACACATCAGTTTATTACACTGTATCTTGTTAATGTTTGTTTGAAAGGATGTCTCTCGTAAATAATTGGGCCTATTTGCTGAAATATAGGATGTTACGATGTTTAGGTGGAAAATGTTAGCCCACTACTCTTTCTATGTTTGTTATTCTCCTTATCTTGCATGGTGCTACTTGTATTGATGTAATAATTTAGCCAGTGCTAAAAGAAAAATGGGGTGAATGAAAGAAAAACACCAAACATCACAAATATTTTTTTTAATAAAGAAGTATTATGATTGCATGCAAATAAAATAAAAAGGGGGGTCACAACCCCAAGCTAAGAAACACCAACAAAGGAACCATTAAACAAGGATGACTATGGGCTATCCATAATGAAACGAAGGTTCGTCGATCCAAGTAATTGATGGTGATGTTGGGGAAGAATTTGCTCAAGGCAGCTTCGGTCTGCAATAAGATCAACCAAATCCTTCTGATGAAGCTCCATCTGTCACTGAATAGACTCCAAGTTTTATTCCCTCTTGAGAAGCTCGGCCTCTACCCGACCAATAACTTCACGAGCCTCTTGTACCTTCTGTTCAGATATCACCAGTTGGGTCTCCAAACTTATGAGCTCCTTAGAAATAGCTACCTGCAAGCGATGAGAGCTCTGCAGCCGATGATAGAGGGCGGGTAGATCAGATTTCTTGAAGTCACGGAGCAGCTTCACCAACCAAGGTAATTGGAATCCATCATTTATTAGCACATTAACTTTCCACGGCAAAGACTTGATTATATCATAACTAAGAGATTCGAGGGGGGTATTGAGGATCTCCTCCAAGATAATTATGAGCCCGAACAAGCGACATGCCATCATCCCAGGAGTAGGTTGAAGACTACGAGAGGTGAAAATCGAAGGAAAATGGACCAAATAATTCTCAATCAACAAATGAGGGCCCTCAGTGAAGATATGGGGGAAATTGGCCAAAGTTTGCCTCACAACCAACTCAGGGGATGCCTCAGGAGGATGGGAGCTGAAGACGCTATCACTCGCAGAAGGAAGCCGAGTATGCGAAGCGCCGTAACTTTCTTGAAACTTAAAGGCAACCACTTCAGGCACCTCACCAATATTAAGCGTTGTTCTTTGGATCAATGTAGCAGGGGCCCCACCCAAAGATGTTAATTTAGCTAGGGTTCTTGCTTGTGCAACTGCCTGAGCAATAACTTCAACTCCCAGCCCACGTGATACGGGCTGCTCGACCTCCACTTGAGATACAAGAAAATGCTAAGTGAGAAACAAAATAAGAAAACACATACAAATTGAGTTCCAAGTATGAGATTTTATACCAATAAGATTTGGCCCTCTTGACTCCCGGTTATGGGAGATTTTATGCCAATAAGACTTGGCCCGCCAGACCCTCAGTTATAGGAAATTTTATACCAATAAGACTTGGCCCGCCTGATCATCGATTATGGGAGATTTTATGCCAATAAGACTTGGACCGCCTGACCTCTGATTATAGGAGGTTTTATACCAATAAGACTTGGCCCGCCCGACCCTCGTTTATGGGAGATTTTATGCCAATAAGACTTAGCCCACTTGACCCTCAGTTACGGGAGATTTTATGCCAATAAGACTTGGCCCTCCTGACCCTCGGTTATGGGAGATTTTATGCCAATAAGACTTGGCATGCCGACCCTCGGTTATGGGAGATTTCTAAGACCAATGTGACTTGGAAAAACTAAAAAAAATTAAATGTATGGGATAGATAGAAGAATAAAAGAATACCTCCGAATACTGCTTGTCTATAAACTCACGAATAGCCATTTGAACTACATCCTCCTCCTCTGCTAGACTAGGAGCCACCAAAGTCTGTTGATTTTGGGGGGCAATCACATCCCCCTCGACCTCAGTAGCCTCCTCTTGTCTCCCTTCCCCTTAACCAATCGCAGCAAGATCATCACCCTCCTGATTAAGAGTGGAAGGCCTAAACAAAGTGATAAAAACTTGATCATTCGAAGAGGGGGGAGATAATGGGGTAGTCGAAACTTGAATAGGAACATGTGAAGAATAAGGACGAAGAGTTACAATATCCAGTTGAAAGGAATAAACGAACTTGGATTAGCAAAAAAAACTTACCACAGGTAACGAAGAAATGGTCACAAGGGACTTAGGAACAACTTCAACTCTCCTCACATCTAGAATATTTACCACACGGCCAGCCTGATCGTGTAAAAAATAGGGATCAGGTGAATAGCTTCTACTTGACTCAATTGAATTATTAGAAATAACTGCCCCTAGGGGGAAATTGGAGGTTACTTGCGAATTAGTAGCGGCATCTATCTCCTGTGAAATAGCTTCCTTCGAGGTAGATAAGGTTGCACCATATTTCTCCAATAGACTGCTCTCCTCGGCATCATCGTGTGAGTACCCTCACACATCAACCCAAAAAAAAAAGAAATTCGGAATAAAATGAAGTTATCAGTCCAAAAAAAAAAGAAGAAAAGTTCAAGACTCAGAAAAAAGAATAGAAAGCATACTTCTTCCTCCTCCTTTACATCCTCCAAAGCTTCATAATCTTGGGGAGGCGAGGCTAGTTTAGAAGGGGAAACCATCCTCCTCAACCTACGTCTCCGAATTAGAGAAGTGTCTTCTTACTCTTCTTCTTCTTCTTCTTATTCATCCTCCACTTCCTTCGTTTACTTATCTCTCTCCTCCCCATCCTCATCTTCATCATCCTCATCACCAATATCACCAGCTACATGTCTCTCAAGAAACTCCTCCTCTATTGACTCACTTGATGCCTCCATCACAAGTTTAAGAGGGATAACTACCTTCCTTTTTTTACTAGTACCAGCAAGTTGAGGATCGTACAAGAAGCCATTAGAGGCCATCTCGGCTGACATAAAATCTCTATCTTCTTCACTAATATTCTCCCAAGTCTATCTAAGTCGATCAAACATTCGATTTACTTCTTGGGTGACTTTGAGATCAGGAGTACGGGCCACTGGAGTTTCTTGGACAGTTTTGAGATTTTCAGTTGGAGCTCTCCGAGTATCCCTAACTGCTACCCCAGAAAAGGCAGTGCGTGGAGTATCACTTCTTTTAACTGGCCTTGAAGGACCAGGGTCAATGGAAGTTAGATCAAATGGAAGGGAGGCCTGAGATGTTTTCTTCTTCTTGACAACTGCTTGGTCCACTGGATCTAATGGAGGCAAATCGAAGGGCACAGTGTTATTGGTGGTGATAAGAGGAAACACATAAGAGAAGGTGGTGCAATTTCTCAAACCCAAATCTATGGGTGGGTATCTCTCAACCTCAAGGTATCGAGGTTCCTTCAGAATGTTACTTTGAAAATGAAGAAGTTGGTTTTGCTAAAATATCGTTATGTACATTGCCGACCTACTTCCTCGAGATTCTTTGCTCAGAATGACAGGATTGGTCAGGTAACTGGCACAGAGACTTACTACAACTGAAGTTAGATAATTCACACAAGTAAAGGAAAAGTTTGTTGGCTTCTCACGGGTAAAGTGGCTCAGTAAAGGGGCTCCTTGATCATAACAAAATTGTAGGGCTACACGATGGGGGATGTAAACGAAATAGAAAGAAGTCCATTTTGTGTACGATGGTAAATAAGAAGGGATCAATAGAAGGGGACATTATTCAAGGGGAAGTTCCTCGCCAGTGCCTCATCGAGGGGAGCAATGGGATGTTCCTCCTCAGCAAAAAAAATCATTGGTAAAAAATTGGTCCACCCCAACATAGGGGTGAGGTAAGAACCTTTCAGCTCTGTCGATCAAAGCGACACTTTTGCGATCCCAGCAACAAATCTAGTAGACCTTAATGGGCTGAGAGTCGGGGTAGTTATTGATCGGGCGCGAAAATTAGCGTCGCGTAGGTACGCTAATCGTTGTTTTCGTTTTGCCGCCGCGATACAAAAGAACCTAAGCTACTACCACACTTGACAAGCAAGCACAACGGTAAGTCGGGTATCGTAAGAAATCCACAGGGAGTGATTAAATTTTAGACTTTAATTGATTTAAAACTTCTGAAAATAAAAGGGTGTAAAAGAAATAAATGAAAAGGTGATGGTAGGAAATGGTGACAAAACAGAAAAAGGAAGAAGTTAACACTATACTACAATTAATAAAACGAGAGTCGGGATCGCGTCCCCACCATGGGCTAAACAACTAATAATTAGAATTTCGATTCAAAAACATTTAATCGAGCATTTTTAATTAATCATAAACATCACACAATAAGGAATTTAACCCAAAGTTGCGAGATTAAACATTTAATCAAAAATGGTCACACGCGGATTAAATTCGGATAATCGCTATAAACACTAACGTTGCGTGACAAAGAAAGTTAAACGCATAATAATCCGACTTTAATACGCGAGGTTTCAATTAAATGAAATTTTACCCAAAACCTAACTTTCGGAGCTCGATGCCCATTAATGGCGGAAACGCAATCCCAACCCGTTATCTACGAACAATACATGGATTAAACTACTTTAAACAACTAATTAACTAATTAAAGCAAGAAATAAATAACTAAAACTAACTATCTAAGCAATAAAAGTAACTACAAAGCAAGAAATTAAGTAAATAAGCATTAAACAAAGGAAAGTGACAATGAATAGTAATATACTTACATAAATGGGATGAACCCAAAGAGAAAGGAGGAGATGGAAGCTCCAACAAAAATCCCCAAAAAAACTGATTTCTAACCCTCACTAATGTCTAAAAAAGATCTCCCCCATTATACAATTCTTTTTCCCAAAAATACCCCACCAAAATCAACTTATAAATAGCAATTTGCGGACTTTCTGTAGGTCCGAATCGATTTGGCTTTGGGCCGAATCGATTCGCCCCTACAGGTCTGCAATTCTGCAGCTTTTCCCTGTTTTACGGAAAATGCCGCCATTTCTTCGTTATAGCTCGGAATGAGGCACGGTCGGAGGCTACGCGAAGATAACTCAGAGGACTACAACATCCAAGAAGACATCAGGCTAAAAAAGCAAAATATGAAATGACTAAAATGCCCTTGAATGTGACCTTGAGTGTACTTTTATAGTAAAAACCATCCTAAAAATGCCATAACTCCATCGATACAACTTGGAATCATGCACCGTCGGCGGCCACGCGAAGAGAAATCAAAGGGCTTAAACTTCCGTGAAGAGCTCGGGATTCAAACCCGAATGATGGAATTACTAAAATGCCCCCGAAGCTGCAAAAGTCGACGAAACATTTCCAGAAAGCGTCCGAACTTCATACTAAGCATCCAAATACCTACAAAAGCTCAATTAACCCCTGCAAAACATGTTAACATAGAAATACGAGGTTGTCTGGTTAACGAGCATAAGTATAGGGATTAAGATACCCAAGGGGGCTAATAAGGCGTAGGTTAACGGGTGAAATACGCAATATTTGCGTCGTATCAGTTATCTACCGGTGCGTAGTCGGGGAAGTGGGCATAAAGGAAAGCTGTCAAAAGAACATGGGTTGCATAGTTGGAGACATCAAACCTGTCGATGCTCCATGCTGAATCAGTCGCCACACGATCCAACTAGGTATACAATGAACCAAGTACGATAGCGACGAGAGGAGCTTCACATCGCTGGCCATCCAAACATCCTTGTTTATCAAGTTCTTTTTGAGGCAATCATGGGGCTGGCCCTAAAGATAGATTGTTGACAACATCACCCAGATGTAACCAGCTATCTCGATCTGGGAGTCAAAACCTTTTTTCGCCATGGGCCGTTCGAACACCTACTTTCCCCGAGGATTATCCTTGGTTGCCTCGCGTGCCTTAATCACTGCTTTGTCTTTAATAAAATAGAAGTACCTAATCACCTCGGAGTAGGTACACTTGTTATAAGTAACCATACAATCCTTTACAACTGCTTCCAGCTTAACCCTCAAGGCCTTCACTTTGCTGGAGACTGCTTCCTCGAAAAAGGTGTCAAACCCTGACACTTCTAACCCTAGAAGCTCATAAACATCTTCCAAGGCGACAGCGAATTCCCCCAAGAGGCCACAAAGGTATGTGACTTGTGACTCCAGCGAGAAATGAGCAGTTGAAGGGCGGTGTTGTTTTTGGCAAGGGTGAGATCACCCAACTAGAGGGAACAGGATAAATCAACGAGAGCAATTTGAATAGAATATTTAGAGTGGATGTGTTCGGTCCAAGGGCCTAATCCCTCACAGGTACCTGAGGAAGCTTCATAATCTACTTTAGAGAAAGGAAAATCAACACATTCAACGTGAAAGTGGGTGAAAGTGGCGACAGGAATACAGGCAAAATCTCCAGCATCCTCACCCTCCTCCATCAGCAAATTAGGTCTTTCAGTTGGCTCTAACTCACCGAGAAATCTCTCCGTAGTTTGCTAAAAATGATCAGACTCATCAAAATAGGGAGCACGGATATAACGCGCCCATTAGTGTTGGCACGCTTGGATTTCGCTGGAAGCGCCCCTAACAGAATGAGTCCTCTTGACGATGGGTGCCATAGAAACTTAAGGGAATAAAGTGAAAGAGTAAGTTAAAAGGAGTGAAGGGAATCGAGAAGGCAAAGTCTGCTCTCATAAAAACTCAACACAAGGGAACGAAAACCCAAAGGTGAAGATTTGAAATGAAGGTACCCCTTTTTTATAGGGGCAACACAGACCCCAATAGGCGGCAAAAGCCGATGCTTAGAAAAGCGCAATAATGGTCAGATCAATTTACATGTTCGCCAAGAACACACTGCTGCAGAAGTTCAAGGGTCGCAATGATGAAATTTTGAGAGACAAATGCGCGAATGAGTAACGTGGGGAACACGCGCGTGCCCTGGTGCTGCCATGTGTCACATACAAAAATACAAATGACAATCTCATTTAATGAGACATGCTTGGGGTATTTTCAACTTGGGGAAATGAAGAGTTTTAGGGGAAATTTGAATAAATCTCTTCACTTTCCCCAAGGCATCTGCCATAAATAATTATGAAGCCTGGAAAAAGGAAGAGATATTATTTCAAGTATGGCAAGATATTCATCAAACCGATTGGGGGGGGGGGTTGAAAGATAGAGGATAATATAACTCTTCCATTACTAATGAATTGTTGTTTCTTATATATCAAGTGCCCAAGGAAATTCAAAACTTGTTGCAGGAAAGGATTGAAGATCAACGAAGGGTTTCATATAGATATGTGTTCATGCAATAAATAAATATCTCTATGAAGGGGCAAATGTAGGGGGAAGATCCCACCAAAGAGTGATTACCTTAGTTAATCTGTTGATTGACCTACGAAGAAGGAAAACGAAGGACTCTTGAGCAAGTTACCTCAAATATGCTCCAAATAAATGATTCGAAGGACCTACCTCGAAGATTCTCCAGCATACCTGGCTCAAAGGATCCAATCCCTAGATTAAAGTCACTTGAATGACAATAGCTTGTAATAAGAAATAGAATGATTTGAATCATGTACTTTACCTTGTAATATATGTTGAGTGAGGATGTTTGGTACTCATGAGGGACCATGCCTAGCAGGGCATGGAAGAGCTAACATTCTCTATTGAACAACCTCCTATTGAGAACCTCACAGGGACATGGTTTGGAGGATTGAGAGCAAGGTGACGTTCGGAATACAATTACCAACCCTCTTGTCACACTTGGGAAAAAATCAACTTAGCACATATGGCTACTCTAGCCACCTCAACTCATACTTGTTCAAGGTAACCTTAATAAGGTACCTCAATCTTTCATCTTTGTTCTAAGATAGTTCTTAACCAACAAATAAAAACTAAACACTCGAGCTACCTATCAGCTGCGCAACCTTTAAAACAGACGCCATCCTTCCTGACCGATGTGACTATACAACTTGTATGGACATAAGTTTATAAATGTCCGGGGTAGAATCTAGGAATTTTCTATTTTTTTCCTAGATCACAGTTTGTATGTCTAATACTGCAACATTCGGCATGTCAACACGATCATCCTCGACGCCCTTTATTCGAATTCAATGCATCCATTATCTTCACATGCATCATGCTACATGCGACGTGCTGCTCAGCTCATTCCCACTTATCCACTACACTTTATCGATAAAATGGTTTATTGGAGCTTTAATATTTGCATAAATATTTGAGAAATGTTTTTGAAAATTATTTTTGAAGTCTGGATTAATTTTTATCAAAAGCATAATTTTTTCTAAGTGTAGAAGAGAACTGCCTTGAACGACGAGCTCGCTCAAACAACTTTGACTGTCGTTCGCGCGAGATAGGCATGTGGCACAATCTCATTTGAACGACTTATATCCTTCGTTCGAGCAACATGGATATCTCGTTCGAACGATCCACCTCCTCGATTTTCGTATAAATACTTATACAGCTTCTACACGTTTTCAAGTCTTTCTGCAATGTCAAAATTCTGCAAATATAATCCAGAATAAGACTTCATCTTTTTAAGGTTTTCTAAACCTTTTTTATTCACAAAACCATTCCCATATATGTGTGTGAATCAACCTTCAAGAAGATCATTTACTCATCTAGAGTAATTTGTGAGGAAGCCGATCTCTTCTTCATTGCTGTCCTACTGGAAAGGGATAGTTCCAGCCGACAACATCAGAACCGACACCCGAGGGTATTTCTATGTCACATATTTTCATTGTAATCCGTGTAAGCCATTTTCTTACAAAATTATAGTGAAAATAAAAGTTTTTTCCCCATTGGGGTGTTTTTCCTCACTTGTGTGTGTTTGAATGTTCTTGCATGATTTTTATCATCATCAATCACACCTAGATGCATGTTTAGGACTTAATTGATAAAAACTGAGTTTAATTAAATAACTTCCTTATTTGAACATACACGCACTCTTCTCAAATTGGTATTAGAGCCAGTTACACAATTTTACCGTGTAATTTTTCGCAAAATTTTTCCAAGATATCAATTTTCTGAAAAATTAATTTTTGAAAATGAGTGTGTTCATAATGGAGAAGTTATAAAATAAAATGCCAGTTTTTGACGGAACAAACTATGCATACTGGAAAGCCCGCATGAGATCTGCTTTAAAAGCCATTGATGAACGTGTCTGGATTTTGGTTGAAAGAGGGTGGACACCTCCCTCCGTCACTCTTGAAAACGTGACAAATTTAAAACCTGTTACTACATGGATTGAAGAAGAATTTAAATGGTCATATTTTAATTCTAAGGGTTTAAGTGCTATTTCTGGGTCTGTCACACCTGATGTGTTCAAACGCATAATGACGTGCACCACGTCAAAAGAGGCATGGGATGCTTTGTAACTTACCCATGAAGGAACTAATGCCGTGAAAGAGTCTAAACTGCAAAATTTAACAACTCAATATGAAACAATCACCATGCTTGAATCTGAATGTTTTGATGAATTTTATGCTAGACTATCTGATATTGCTAACACTAGCTTTAATCTTGGTGAACACATTCCTAATGCTAGAGTTGTTAAAAAGATTCTTAGATCACTGCCTAAGCGTTTTATCCCTAAAGTCACTGTGTTAAATTCTATGGGTAATTTAAATACGCTTAAATTGGAGGAACTTGTAGGAGACATGCAAACATATGAAATTGATATGTTTCCTAAATTTGTCAAGTCTAAAGATAAGGGAATTGCACTTAATGCCCAAGAGAGAAAGAGTGAGGGGTCGGCAAGAAAGAGGGGAGAGTCATCTAGAAAAAGAGAGACAGATACGTCAGATTCTGAGTGTGATTTTGACTTAGATGATTTGGCCCTATTTGCTAAAAATTTCAAGAGAATTCTCAAATTAAAGAAAAATGGTAATTTTAAAGATAAAAAGAAGTTTGAGAAAAGTAAGTTTGAAAAGAAAAATGAAAAAGATTTTAAAGATCCTCCTAAGAAAGAAAGTGAGAGATGCTTTGAGTGTGACGGTAGAGCTTTTGAGTGTGCTACTAGGCTGAACAGAGAAAAGGGCAAAGCTGTCCTTAATGCTACCCTTAGTGACAATAGTGAGGTCGAGTCAGTGGATTCTAGAGATGAGTCACCGCATGAGTGTAACTTCACCGCATTCATGGCTAGTCATGTGAGTACTTCTAGTGATCCTCGCGACGATGATGATGTTTCTTCATAGGGACACCTCGACAGTGAGATCGATGTAAGTGAGGGGGAAGATGACGCAAGTGAGAGCGAGAGTGATCTTCAATGCGCCTACGTCGAGCTATATTCTGAGTCATTTAAAACTAAAAAGCGTAACAAAGCGTTAGTTCTTAGGATCACCGCTTTAGAGGAAGATTTAAGAAAAGTGAGAGAGAGAGAGTCCTCCACCTGCACTACCTTAAGAGAGAGAGAGTCTGCCTGTGTTGAGAAAGAGAGTTTATTTAGAGAGAAAGAGAGTTGTTTTGAGAAAGAGAGAGGGGACTTGACTAAATAAGTGGCTAGTCTTACGAGTGAGCTCCATTCCTCCGTGGAGACTCGAAAGAAACTTGAAGCCCTTGTAGCCCAGTTTACTCATGATCTGGAGAGAGCACGGGAAGTCAAGGTACAAATCGAAGACAGATCTCGGAAAATGGGAAAGATGCTCCTCGGCCCCGCTTTAGGTTTTGGTGATAGGCAGGGAATTGGTTATGACGGTGCTTCCACGTCCCAAATTGCACCTGAAGTTTACTACAACTCCTTATGGCCATCGTCAAAAACCTCGAAGGAGGGTTGGACCAAGAAAACCAAACCAAGGTCCACCTTTGACTGTGTTCTTTTGTACATATTACAAAAGAAAAGGCCACCTCAGTGAGTTTTCCTATAGTATGGGTCGGATACGACGTACTACTGCTCCACCACAGCATACTGATGATTTTACTAGTCTGAGAGAGCGAGTTGAGTTTTTAGCTGCCACATCACAGAGTTTGATGGAGGAATTCCGACGGATGTCTTTGCCATTAGTGAATACTTCTCACATTCTGACTAAAACCAACAACAACAAAGGCAAACAAAAGGTCAACTCTTCTTGGGTACCTAAGAAAGATAAAATGGCCTTTGTTGTTAATGTTGCTCTCAAAGCACATAATACCTCACATTGGTATTTTGATAGTAGGTGCTCCAGACATATGACAGGTGATGCCTCTTTTTTTACTTATCTTGAGGATTATAAGGATGGTAGGGTCACCTTTGGAGATGGGAGCAAGTCTAGCATTGTAGGATATGGTACTGTAGAGTTACCAGGATTTACTAAGCTAGTGAATGTTTTAATGTAAAAGGTTTGAAAGCAAACCTTCTCTGCATTAGCCAGCTGTGTGACGCTGACTTTGCCATAAAGTTTGATCGGGACGCTTGTATATATATAATCAAGCCGGTAACCTTTTAGTGCAAGGGGTGAGGACAGAGGATAATTGCTATAGGACTAAGCCCGCATCCTCACTTGTCTGGAACAGCGCCACGATCACTCCTGTGGATCTGTTGCACCAACGTCTAGGTCACGTGAACATTGGGGATCTAACTCATTTAGCTAAAAAGGAACTAATACGTGTCTTACCATCTCTTCTAAAGCTAACTTCGACAGTTTGTGGACCTTGTCAGTTGGGAAAACAAATTCGTAGCCCCCATAGGAAGTTGCATTCCATTACCACCTCTCGTATACTTGATCTTATGGGTCCTAATCGTACTGAGAGTCTGGGTCGTAAGAGGTATATCCTCATGATGGTGGATGATTTCTCCAGATACTCGATTGTAGGTTTTCTAAGGGAGAAATCCGATGCTGTGGAGTTTTTAACAACCAATTTCCGTGTCCTACAAAATTAACACGGAGTCACTATTAACAGGATACGTAGTAACAACGACACTGAATTTAAGGAAGCAAAGGTAGATCTTTACTGTGATAGCATTGGGATCAAACATGAGTTTTCCGAAGTGAAGACTCCTCAGCAAAATGGGATTGTTGAGAGAAAAAATAGGACGATCCAGGAAATGGCTAGATCTATGCTTCTAGGTCGTAAGGTTTCTAGGAGATTTTAGATAGAGGCAGTGTCTACTGCATGCCACACGCTAAATAGGGTTTACCTGCGTCCACACACACTGAAGATGCCTTATGAATTGTGGACTGACAAGAAACCCAACCTTGCATATTTCCGTGTTTTTGGGAGTAAATGCTACATCCTACGGGATAGAGAGCAATTAGGAAAGTTTGACTCCCGAAGCGACGAGGGAATATTGTTAGGCTATTAATTAAATAGTAGAGCGTACCGAGTTTTTTAATCGAAGAGCTCTAAGGTTATAGAGTCAATAAACGTCACCGTGCAAGATGACGAACCTTCGGCGTTTATTGATTCTATCCTTCAGTGTGAGGATGAGGATATTTATGGCAGTAATTTACTTGTACCTCACCCACACTCTGTGGACCCTACTCCTGTATTAGGGGACACACCTGCTTGGGTTCGCAAGAGTCATGACCCTTCTTCCATTATTGGTGATCCCACTCTAGGGGTTAAGACTCGTTCTTAGCTAGAGAACATTGTTATCCATTTTTTCTACACGTCCAAAGTCGAGCCCAAGAATCATAAAGAAACACTCAAGGATGAACACTGGATATCTGCTATGCAGGATGAGTTGCTGAAGTTTAAAAAGAATAATGTTTGGGAACTCGTCCCCTGACCTAGTGAGACTAATGTGATAGGTACCAGATGGATTTTCAAGAATAAAATGGATGAAAATGGTACCATAATCAGAAACAAGGCTAGGTTGGTCGCTCAAGGCTACCCACAGATAGAAGGTGTAGACTTTTGGGAGACATTTGCTCCTGTTGTGAGGCTTGAGTCCGCCCGTTTACTACTCGCCATCGCATGTCATCTGCGCTTCAAGTTATATCAGATGGATGTCAAGAGTGACTTTCTAAATGGCATTCTACAGGAGGAGGTTTACGTGGAACAACCGAAAGGGTTTGAAGACCCTAAGAACCCAGAGCACGTCTACTATCTAAGGAAAGCCTTGTATGGTTTGAAGTAAGCACCCCATGCTTGGTACAAGAGGCTTACTTCCTATCTCTTAGCCCGTGGCTTCAAGAGAGGGGGAGTTGATATGACGTTGTTCGTCAGGAGAGATGACGGTGCCATTTTAGTTGCCCAGGTCTATGTGGACGACATAGTCTTTGGATCCACGTGCTCCCAACATGCTCATCACTTTGAGGAGGAGATGAAAAGTGAGTTTGAGATGAGCATGGTTGATGAGCTTACCTTCTTCCTTGGTCTCCAGGTTCATCACCTAGAGGATGGGATGTTCATCTCCCAATCTAAGTATGCTAGAGACCTAGTGGAGAAATTTTGGTTAGACTCCGCTAAGCATGCACGTACACCTATGAGTACCACTACTAAGATTAGTAAGGACACTTCAGGCAAGGACGTAGAGCAAACCTTGTATCGGAGTATATAGGTAGTCTTCTCTACTTGACTGCAAGTCGTCCCGACATTGCCTTTAGTGTTGGAGTTTGTCCGCGATAGCAGGCATCCCCGAAAGAGTCACACTTACTTGCTCTAAAATGTATTATCAAATATGTGAGTGGGACTCTCTCATACGGTATTTGGTATTCCTTTGATACCGATGACCATTTGTTCGCCTATTCAGATGCCGATTGGGCAGGGGATATAGATGGCTGTAGGAGCACTTCTGGTGGGTGTTTCTATTTTGGTTCTGCTCTTATCTCCTGGCTGAGCAAGAAGAAAAATTCCATCTCTTTGTCCACAACGGAGGCTGAGTACATCGTCGCCGGGAGTTGTTGCACGCAACTCTTGTGGATGAAGCAAATGTTGGAGGATTATGGGATTTCAGAGGACACCATGATTATTTCCTGTGATAACACGAGTGAGATACACATCTCCCACAATCCAGTCCAACATTCGCGCACAAAGCACATCAGGATACATGAGCACTTTATACGTCAGTTAGTTGAGGAGAAAGTCGTATACCTGAGTTTCGTACCCACCGACCGTCAGTTAGCCGATATTTTCACGAAACCTTTAGATGCCCTTAGATTTGAAAGTCTTAGGAAGTCTTTGGGGATTTTCACAGTTGACTGAGAGGTTGGTTTGTGTCTAGGATAGGATGATTTTTCATGTTCATATCATATGCTTCCTATTGCTAGTTTGTTTTATATGTATTATTACTTTGTTATACAGATATTTCTTTTTTTTAAAACTCCAAAAATATTTTCTTTTATAAAAATTTTAGAAAAGGTCAAAAAGATTTTTGTATTTTATTTGCACCTTTTATGGATGAGCATTTAAGATAGTCGAGTCACAATTTCATTTCATTTATCAATGTGACTGTTTGCTAGAGATTTGAGACACTACATCATTTCGTCCATGTGCTTTACATTGATTGGAGTCTTTAAGATGTGATTAGTGATATCTTCCTACATGTTTGACTCCTATCTCCTTATTGCACACATGCATGGCTTTATTTGAATATTGTACTTGTCTATCACATATTGGCTTGAGTGTTTCCATCTCAATTCTGTCTATACAACTAACCATATGCGATAAAGCTTGACAAGATTGGAATGCATGTAAAAACCATTTTGGTGTGACTGTGTGTTTATTTGAAAATGGGGAAGGGCTGCGAAAGGTTCATTTAGCATTTGCGATTCTAAGCCACCATTAAAAAGGACCTAAAAATTTGAGGAACTTTATTATCCGAGGTCCAAAGAGGTTAAAAGAGCCCAAAAAAATTAAAGGCAATAAAAATCAATATATGCCAAATATGAGCCATTAGGTTTCACCATCAATTCTCCGAAGTTTGAGAATTTAGATCGCCTCTATACAAAATATAAATCTGAGGGAGTTTGGTTGGAGAATATAAACGGGTTTTCACTTCCTTGAAAGTCCTGAAAAAGCATGAAATAGTTTTGGACATTATTGGTGTGGAAATCACTTTGAGCTTTGATTTATTGATTTGATTGAGTCAATGTCTCATATTACCACCTTTTTACACCAAAGGGAGATTTTGAGTTCATTCGTTAGGAGTATCCGATATTCATCGTGCACATATGTCATGTTTGTATGCATTGATTTTCCTATCGAATTTTATCACACCCCTACTTTTATGCTATCATCGACTTGGTTGTTTTTGTGTTCTTTCATGGTATGATTCTTTGTTGTATATTATGTGTGAAATTTTTTGAAAAATACAAAAATAGCAGTTTATTCCCGTGTGTCATTCTCCATGTGGATTCATTTATGCTTCTCATCTTTGTCTTTTTGGGGACATCATAAAAAGGGAGAGAAGAATTATGGGGGAGAATTGTTTTGGTGTTTGGTTGATTTATGAATGATTTACTTAAGCTTAATTGAACATCAGTTTTTGCACATCATTATATTTCAAACTGTTACTTGTCATGGGTATTTTCTTTATCTCATGTGTGTAGGTATAACATTGCTCATTATTTGATTACACACCCTGATGAGAAAAGCTTTGGAAGTTTTTGAAGAGATAAATATTTCGAAGACATGTCATTTAGTATTCTCAGTTTGAGGGTTTAATGGGGATATTATCTTGTATGTCAGTTGATTGCATAATTCGGATTTTTTTATGTATGTACCGGCATAGACATAGGGGGAGATTTGTAAGGACATAAGTTTATAAATGTCCGAGGTAGAATCTAGGAATTTTTTATTTTTCCCTAGATCACAGTTTGTATGTCTGATACCGCTACATTCGGCACGTTAACACGATCATCATCGACGACCTTTACCCTAATTCAATGCATCCATTATCTTCACGTGCATCATGCTACATTCGACATGCTTCTCATCTCAGTCCCACTACTCCACTACACTTTATCGGTAAAATGGTTTATTGGAGCTTTAATATTTTCATAAATATTTGGGAAATGTTTTTGAAAATTATTTTTGAAGTCTGGATTAATTTTTATCAAGACCAGAATTTTTCTAAGTGTAGAAGCGAAGTGCCTTGAACGACGAGCTCGCTCAAATGACTTTGACTGTCGTTCGCACGAAATAGGCATGTCGCGCGATCTCGTTGAACGACTTATATCCTTCGTTCGAGCGGCATGGCTATCTCGTTCGAACGAGCCACTGCCTCGATTTTTGTATAAATACTTGTACACCTTCTACACAATTTTAAGTCTTTCTGCAATGTCAAAATTCTGCAAAAACAGTACAGAATAAGACTTAATCTTTTTAAGGTTTTCTAAACCTTTTTGATTCACAAAACCATTCCCATATATGTGTGTGAATCTTTAAACCTTCAAGAGGATCATTTACTCATCTGGAGTAATTTGTGAGGAAGTCGATCTTTTCTTCATTGCTGCTCTACTGGAAAAGGATAGTTCCAACCGACGACATCAGAACCGACACCCGAGGGTATTTATGTATCACATATTTTCATTGTAATCCATGTAAGCCGTTTTCTTACAAAATTATAGTGAAAATAAAAGGTTTTTCCCCGTTGGGGGATTTTTCCTCACTTGTGTGTGTTTGAATGTTCTTGCTTGATTTTTATCATCATCAATCACAGCTAGATGCATGTTTAGGACTTAATTGATAAAAACTGAGTTTAATTAAATACTTCCTTGTTTGAACATACGCTCACTCTTCTCACACCTGCCAGAGTCATTGTTCAACCACTTTTTGACATCATGACGTCTGGCATTTAGGGACTTGAAGTTATATCACTTAAGTGAGTTTATTCTTAGCACAATAGGTCTAGTTCACCAAACCTGGCCTTTTAGTCATCCTAAGGTAAGCTCAAAGCTGCCATGTCACGTCCCTCATTAATGTCCACCATACCTCTAGCCAATAAAACAGTTTCCCGCCAAATTATGAGATCCCATGCATTTAATGCAATATCTTCTACATTAACGAGAGGTACTTGGGCATTTAATACGATTGATCATATTGAACACGGGTAAGTTTACTCGAGTAACTTGCCCTTCATATAAATACACCATACAAATAGTTTACCGGGAAGAGCATTCTGGACCAAGAATTGTTTCCCAACTTCCCCCATACACGAGAGCTATTGTGAGAGCATTAACTCCCCATACCCATTTAATACCCATATCATTGAGCATTAATTGAGTTGGAAGTTCCTGCCTTGCCTTTATTATGCCCAGAGTGCTTGCTCTTTCTCCCTCTGACCACGCCACCGGCAAGTCCCATCCATTTGTTACGCCTATTGTGTATCTATTGTGTTAACGTATCATTTAATTCAAGTCTGAATATTGAATCCCTTATTCTCCTAATCACCTGTGTCCATTGTCAATATTTAATACTGCACGGTGTTGATCTCGATCTTGATAAGGGGTTACGCCTCACTTATTACTAACTGTATTCCAAGAACGTAATGTATAACTAGCAAATTTTAGTCCCACTTCTAATTACTGTGACTCCGATAGAAAGGATATCAAATGTTTTGTCTAAGTGTATACTATTGGTTCATTTATCGAAATCAACTCCGCTCATGTAGATATTCCTTGATGGGAGGACTGAAATCACTCACATTTAATTCCAATAAACTATCACTTAAGAATTTTAAAACTTTCATTATACCGTAAGTATAACCATCTGATGGGAGGCTAGATGAAACTGATATGAGAAATTAATCGTGTCATAATTTAAAATGTTTATGGGGACCATGGGATTTATGTTGAAACCTTTCTCCCGCTTAGTATTTTAAAACCAAAGTGTTTTGAAAAAAAAATATTCATTCAATTATTATTGTCTGAATTTAAATCCTTGATAATTTCCAATTTACTTGTGCAAATTATCTTACCCAATCTTACTATTTTAATTTTTAAAAATAAAACCATTTAAAATTAAAATAAAACTCGGAGATCAAAATTTAATTTCTACATTTAAATTAATCTCCTATTCAATTCAATTTGAAAAAAAATACATAAAACGGATTTTCCAGAGAAAGAGTGATCAAGGTTGGTTCCAATATTAATCCATGTTGTCCACAATAATTGGGTATCCCTAATTAATCCAAATAGCCAAAGTAAGCAACATAATAATAAATCATCATTCATGCAAATAATTAAATGAAAGCAAGCAAAATTAAAAGCATAAATTTTCCCCTTTCTATCATGGGCTAAACTTCTTCCTTATGTAGAACTATTAAAGGTCAAGGATATTTATCGTAGAAAACTTCCTTTTGATAGAGAGTCCAACTTTAAGTAGACTTCATCACAACCTTTAGTTTATGAACATATTTCCTTCTAGAAAGACTCCTTTACACATTTTAAGAATTATCGAAATAATAAACCGGAGCTACAAGGATCAAATAGCAGCAAAGTACTGCATAGGCATAACAAATAAATTAACATAATCCAAATGAATCGAATGTCAATTAAATGGTACATCACTTCTTGATTATTACCTACGTCAATCATTAGGTTTTTACATGTGGTTTATCTCATTATGATGCGCATTATTTAATTAACATTTATGTAAGATTATATCCCAATCCTCTAGGCTTTATAAACATGGTTTTTATTCTTCTAAACCATCTAGTCATAACATAAATTACCCAAAAGAAACAAAACACCCTTTGGCTCCTCCCTATAACCCCAAACCAAACCAAATCGGGAGGAAGTCCCACTGTCAGCTTGGGTCAGGTCTAGGCAAATTAACTCATTCTCCCTATTCCCTAAAATGTCCATAGCCATGAAACCTTCAACCCTCAATCCTTTTAAACACCAAAAAAAATATGACTCCTTCATAACTAATCCTCATACAATTATCCCTAATATATTTGGATAGGTTTTGAATGGTCATAACTTATTTTATTGTCTTTATTACTGAAATTACAATTCTGAATCCCAAGTTCATCAATAGAGCAAAATTCAACAACTTGACCAACGAAATCGATTCTATAATTAATCTATGTTGAGGGGTTTTATATATTAACATAAAAAAGATCATTATCTAATGATTATGTTTCCTGAACGCACTGATCCATTATTTATTTTGAGTATGCATCAGTCAAACCACACTATTTCTACAACATAGAATTTAGGCTTAATTATGTAATTTATCTAATTATGAAATTAGGTTTAAAATATACTTAACATCAGATATAAATGATTAAATTCAGAATCCAATGAATTACTACTATTCTAAAAAAATCAATTAGATTCTTAGTCAAAGTATACTTGCCTTAGGCCAAATGTGTGAATCAAAGCCTCATTCCGCCAAATTCTCTTCAATCCTTGGTGTGCTTAGCCTTTAGGGTTATCTCTAATATGTGATGCATGTTTTATATTTTTCTAATTAAGCTAATAAAGGTTCTAACCACGAAATTAAGCCTAGGACAATTATTAACCTTAACCCGACGAGCCCAAAACACGTTCCAAACAGCTCGAAACTTGGCCTAAACCATATACTAACCCAACGAAATTAAATTCCACTCTTTTAAGTCAAAACAAACTTCTTAATCATCCTAAAAGTCAACCCAAAATAGAACATTTATAAATAAATTGAATATCTTCTTAAATTAATTTATAAATAGGTCTGAGTCAATTAAGTTAAAACTTAATTATTAACTAGTACGTGCGGCTCGGTATTATAATAAACCACTTCACGATCGATGGAACCTGATACCAAGGGAATAATCGAAACAAGGAAATTCCTAACACCTAGTTCGTAACAATTATATATTCACACATAATGCTAAGTCACTTAAAATATTTAATAAATATGTAGTCATGTATTTTTTAAAGTTTTCAAAAGGTGTTAATTTCGTGTAGCTTATATATGAATACAAATTGCATAAAAACATACAAAAATATAATAAGTGACATATCACTTCAGACAAAAAATAATTAAATTTTTAATATGAATACTTAAAAAATACGGGGTATTACACGAGTACACTTGTCCATTGATATTTGTAATTGTAGGAATATATAATGAGACCCACTTAAAATATGTATAATTATTGATGTTTGAAGTTGAAATTATACATTTGGCAATCAAGATAATTTGTATGGGAATTGGATAATAAACATTGTGTATAAGAGAAGATATTACTTAATATTATGAATTGTATATATATTTATTAAGTCGATTATTTTTTAGTCCAACATTATTAGTGTTGCGAATAGGCTGATCATTAGTTATAGTTGTTGAAGAACATATGTTACGAGAAATTAAATTTTCTTATAAGGGTTATAATTATTGGCGATTTGATGACTTTGAGTGTTGAAGATTTATTAGTTGTAATTATTGTTGAAATTATAACGTTGGGACTCTTGAAGAGAGATTTTATGTTGATAGTAAGTTATTTTAAGTTTTCAAGGCGATTTAAGTTTATGGAAGATATTTGTTATTAGTGAGATTTTGATTACTACATAATTATTGTTGCGGGTATGGTCTATATTATTGATTATGCGTTTATTGAATACATGATGGATGAGTTTGGCTCACAATGTTTGTCTTTGGTAGTTATGAGACTTAGGGTTATAAATTATTGAATTTGCAGTCATAAAATATGGGGTATGTATGTGTGGTTTTAAAACAAGTGAATGGAATAATGTTTACAGATACTTATTTGAGCTTAAAATGTTGATTTAAGAATTTAGTATAGATATATCTATTAGAATTCGTAGGATAAATGATGTTATGATAAAGGTATGGTTGCGGTGTGGGGGGAACTAAGAGTGATTCATGCTCAGGAGTATGATAAATTTTCTAAGGTTATTCCATGCAATGAAATGAAATAGAAATTATATAGAGAGATATGGGTTTCATGTGAAGTACGTGTATCAAATTGAATGAAGTTAAGGTAATGGGTATAAAATCTAGGGTTTAACGATTGTCCACTCTCAATAACTAACTAATCTAGACAAAAATGTATGAGGGGGGGTCTTATTTGGATTTCATTTATGAGACATCCCATGCATGGAGTAGAGAGGAAGTAGGAGTTTAGATTTTAAGGTTACTAAGTCATGTATGTTAATCAAATAATGAGGTTACAAGTAGTGGGCAAGTGGTTTTTGAAATGTATAATTTTGAGTAGATATTATTCATGTATGAGGAGATGTTTTGAGGATTGGGTGAAGAACCTTGATAGTAAATAAAGTGAAAATGAAATGAGGTGAATCTTTTATAGTTTTCGCATAATATGAACTTTGTGAATTGAGTTATATTCCTGGTTATTTAAAATAAGGCATCGGCAGTTGTTTGTTCACGATGACTATCTAATGTAGACATAAGTGTATTGGGAGTTCCTTGCTTGGATTTCATTTTATGAGACATTCCACGCATGGTCTAGGTAAGGATGGAAGTTGGGAGTTAGGATGCTTTAAATTCCTATATAAGATTAATGAATGTGGATATTAGTTTGGGGTTGAGAGGAAACGCTTTTATAACACCGTACTCATGGATTAGTATTTAATTAAATAATTGGTGCGTAACACGATAAGTTTGACAGTACATGATAGGTCACGATGGTTGTGTGATGGTCATTTCTGTAGAGAATGCTTTGCTATGGACTATTGGTGTATCATACAAGTTACGAGATTTGCATATGCTAACAAAACGTGGCGATATGATGTGTGATGGGATGTTTGTACGCCACACGGTGTGGTAGAAGTTCTATACTTCGTATTAAGTGGTACCAGTTTCTCCAAAACTATGAAGCAGGTGGCTGGGATTTTTGTGACAGTTCTTTATGAGGTTTGATTTGGTATGGACTTTGGTGCATCATATGGAATTAGAATACTGCAAAGTAGGGTGGCGACGATATTTTTAGCACTATGAATCAGGTGGCTATGTTTGTATAATGGTTTGGTATGGGTGTACCACATGCTTCTTGAAATTAAGGGTGAAGGGTCACATAATAGTTACATTGTAATTAATTAAGAGGTTAACTAATTGACTGAACTAATGAGTTAATTAAATGTGGTGTGATATAAGGAACCATGAGGGATGCCGAATAATTAGAATAAACTTAACGAGATAAAAATGGCATAAATGAATAAGTAGTTAGTGATTCTTTAAATGTGATATTGATAAGGCTTTTAGGCCAGAATAAAAATGAAATATCGAACAATGTGATTCGTGGATAGTGAAATGATGAAATTAATGAAACTGTAAGGTGGTTAAAAGACTTTCAACAAAATTTTGAGTTGAATGTTACATGTTATTTTGTACCGATGGTTGTTGAGACCTTACTTTATAAGATATATTCTTAATATTTATTAATGAGTAGATAGCTATGATTAAGCCACGATTATATGGATAGTTGTTACTCCCTGATTAGTAACTAGATAGCTCTTTATACTCTTAATGACATGAAACATTACTAAACTCTGTTGTGATTTATATCGTTGAACCTATTATATTATTTGGCGAATATTGGTAAAGATATTGAGTTTATTTATTAATGTTATATAAAGACTCTATTGTGATATTTATTTCATTGTTACTATTCGTCGGGTTATGTTACCCTTTTTGGGATAAGAAGCTAGTACTCTTCCAGTTGGCCCTGAACGTTGCATTAAGTAACCTCTTAAGATAGGTTGATCTTTAAGAGCGGACTTGGATCTTGGATAGAAGCCTGGACTTTGGAGATTTACATTATGTACGGTTTAGTTTTCTTTCCATAATGTATTACATATGAAATAATATTTGTAATCTTGAGTCACCTGCGACTCCACAATTGTATTTGGGACATTGCATTGGGACTTTTTTTTATTATTTATTATTAAAGAATGTTGTAGTTGGACCTTTTTTTTGGTACTCATTCACATTGTTATCTCTCACATCTTATTGTTGAAAACATTTTAAATATCTCATATTTTTGTCTCATGCCAATAATGATATTTTAAATTATAGCAATTTATATATTTAAGTATTAGGGGGTGATCAAATCTAATATGGATACTTGTGGGTTGTTACAGTTAGTATCAGGGTATGGTCCTTGGTATCGAGGGTTATATGTCTATTCTAGTTTTCCACGTGTCATTATTTGATACGTCTTGATGACTTATACACCCTTAGTATTTGAGTTTGATGCACAACTTGACCTCTCTTGTTGTATAGATAATTTGAGGTTGAATGGAATTAGGGGAGCCATTGAGATAGGGATTCATAGGACTAGAGTCCATATGGTTCAGTAGCAGGGAGCAATCACATCAATTTGGGACAAGGTGGTGCTTTTCAATAGTGGTAGAGTGTAACCACATTTGAGGAGAGGGATCATTTGGTTTATGGCAAGTTTATGGTGAAGTTTAAGGATGTTTTTTTTATTCTATAAGGTTTGACATTAAGCGAGATTTTTTTTTCATTTTGGAGCAAGGTTTTCGTAGCATGTCCAAGAATGAGAAAGAGTTCACAAATTTATCTATGTTTGTCTAAGACACTGCACCAAAACACTCATTTTGCCACCGGGTCTTTTCCACTACCACTAGAAGTGACAAAATTTATTGACAACAAGGGAGACCTGCGACGCAAGTGTATAAAGATATACACCGATCGTTTTGCTCTACTCCCATCGCTATGTAAAAATCAAAACTTTTGACTATACTCTTTTAAGGGAGTATAACGGCTAGTCCGGGTATCGAAATCCACATAGACTAGTTGTTAGAATTATATTGATTTAATACTTCAGGAATAAAAGTGTAAAAGGTAATTGTTACAAAAAGAAAATATAACTAGGAATGTGTACTTAAACTCAGATTAACAACGGGAATAAAAACTATAGGTTGCGATTAATATCCCTCACCCCCGAGTTAATTGGTATAAATGGTTACATGGGTACACAAGTCATTAAGATTAAATATCATTTCAACAATGAATTAAATCAAGAGTTGTCACCACCTAAATTTGCATAAAGTCCTACTTTGATTTTGGTGTCAAAAAGTACCCCCGAGATTACACACGCAAGGTCATAAATACGGAGCATACATGATTTACCCCGTTAAATCGCCTAGGTGTAAAATCCAGCACAACCCAATAGAAATGAACTCTTGAAAACCCATCATCATAGCAAAGCAACCAAATCAATCCAAGGTGAGTTCAATCAATCACAACCTAATTTAAGCTAGCTAGAAAGCATCATAAATAGCATGAATTAAATGAAAGCAATAAACCTAATTAACAAAGCAAGTAAATAAAACAATAAAAGAAAGCAAGTAAAGAAATACAAAAAATTGAGGCTTGGATTGATGAAGAAGATAATGAATAGTGTTCTACACAACCACAATGCGTAAACCCTATATATAGGTACCCTAGGAGGGAGAAAATGGCACACCCAACAAATCATCGCCAAACCTTTCTTCCCTAACCTTAACTATCCTAAAATAATGTAAAATGAACCCCCTACACTTAAAATAATGTTTACATACATATATCCCACCAAAATCCCACTTTAAATAGAGATTGTGGAACTTTTACTATAGCCGAATCGATTCGGTAAAATTCCTAATCGATTTGGCCCTGGCAGTGCTAATTCTGCTTTGATCCAATTCTGGGCATATCACACGGAAACGGCTATAACTTCTTCATACGAAATCAAAATGATGCGTGGTCAGAACCGACACAAAGATAATTCAATTTTATACATGATTTATCTTTGAAACCCTCCAAATTATGTAGTGTGAAATTACCAGAATTCCCTTAAAGTAGAAGGAAATACCAAAACCTTATAAAAATGGGTGTAACTTCCTCATTCGAGGTCAAAATGGTGCACAATCAGTGGCCATGCAAATATAATTTAATGATATACATGTTGGTAACTTCATTATATACAAAATAGTGAGTTTTAAAAGACCAAAGTTCCCATGAATTTTCCTTTTACGATGAAACAATCCCGAAATGCAACCAACTTCACGCTAAGCACTTTAATACCTACAAAATCTCAATTATACCTCGCAAAGTATATAAACATATATAAAAGAGGTTATCTATTTAATGAGCATAAATATAGTAATTAAGGTACTCGAGGAGCCTAAAATGAATAAGTAAATGGGCGCGAGTTTGCAATATTCATGACGTATCACACCCCCTAACTTAGACATTTCTGGTCCCTATTGATGAAACAAACAAAACTAGTCCATCGAAGGCGGTACAAAAAGTATATATGCATCGAAACTATAAATGCCACTTTCGTAGGGAACACGATTGCATTTAGCATATGCAATAAGACGTTAACCCCTCAGTTACCCTAGTGCACGAGTATCGTCTCGTGAGGGTTTTCAAAGATGATACCCACAAAAATCAAAGTTTCCTCAAAATATGCCCAACCAATATGCGACAAGCCCAACAATATCGAAAAAAATTCAAACGCGTTATTAGCAAAGTGAATGAATTCAGAAAAAAGTCCGTGTTATTAACATTACATAATGAACTTCATAGAGCTGAAACCTTAAAATGTGGGAGGGGAGCGAGCACATGCAAAGTATGATTTGGCAAAACTTAAATAAACCGGATAATAAACATTAAACCGTGCATATATGTCAAGCCTCACCAGGCATTACGCTCAACAACTGAAATCACTGTGAATGGGAGGTAATATACGGGGCATGCATGCATAAAGAGTAAATGTAAATGAAAACTAGGTTGCGCACATGTCATCAAAGAAGAACGCTATATATAAAATGAAAAACATGTAATCTCAATGAAAGATACTCTCATTAAAGGAGGCGAAGTGTATTTTCACATATTATTAAAACTATTTCAACTTTTGAATTGAATTCACCTTAGGATCACATATGAATTTATAGGGTTATAATGTAGGTTTGGGGTTAAGGTTATGAAATGAAAGGACTATATACAGATTCAAAGTGTTCGAAGATGCACACTCGGGATAATGGAAAAAATGGGCAAATACAAAATTGTAAAATGATTCCATAACAAGCACTATATATTAATTTGGAGAGAGTAAACAAAGCTTATTAAACACTATACACAACATATACAAATTTCTCTTTCTTTTCTTTTCTTCTTTTTCTCACGTTTTCTATTCTTTTTTTTGTTTTGTTTTTTACTTTCTTTTTTTCTTCTCTTTTTCACTTCTTTATTTTCTTTACTTTTATCTCTCTCACATGCTTAATTGCAACCACATAACGTGAAACATCATTCAATCCTAAGTATCATTCTAAAAAAAGGTACGAAAGGTGATATATATGGCTTATAACTCTAATGTGGAGTTGGTTATGGGATTTTCGGTAATGAAACGAAAGGCTATATTTAGGCTCAAAGGGGTTGACGAGAGAAAAAATTTAAGGTGAGGTAAAGGTCAATATGGGTGATAAAACAAAGATGACCTATGATCAATTCCTAAAGTTTACGCAATTCTCTTGTCAAAACAAACTTTGAAACTCATGCTCAAGTAACACATTTTATCATATAAACTCAATTAATGAACGATCAATGAAAGAATAGTGAGATTACCAACGACTGTAATGTTTTCAAAGAGGAAAGAGAATTGTATAACACTCACAAATGAAGAAAATCCCAAAGCTCACTAGGTGTAAGTATATACAACGCAACAAAAGATTACGAGGTATAAATATCTTAAACTAAATCAATAAAGCAAGAAAAGTGCATAATCTCATGGGATTAAAGTTTAATTCATGAAGTTATTCATACGATCAATAACTGAGGACAAAAGTCTAATAACTTCTAAAATCAAGAATATGCATCATTGAATTGTCTACTGGATCAGGAAATTATTGAAATTTATCATTCAAAACAAAGGCAAAATGGCCAATAAAGGAGAAAAAAGAAAGAAAATCTTTTCAAAATTTTTAATTTTTTTACAACAAAAGTATGCTTGGGGATAACATATAATCAAATTAAAAAAAATAACCAATGAATGGATAGAATATCCCACACTCCCTAACTTAAAACAAAACATTGTCCTCAATGTGATTTAAGAACCAAGTTAAAGAGAGAAAAAAAGTGATATTACCCACAATGGAGAGATCTTGTGAAAGTACAAGTCCAATGATTCTACAAAATATGTTAGTACCAAGCATAGGAAAAACAGATAACAAAAACTTAACTAACTACACTGGAAAAAAAAGGAAAATAAAAAATTAAATATTTACAACCTACAATTTTAACTTCTAACCAACTATACACTAGAAGTTGAAATTTTTTAGGGTCCCCCCAAAAAATTATTTGACTCTGAGGGAAAATCGATGTACCCTCATTTTGAAGCATACCTTCCGAAAAATAGGAAATTCATTCAAACAGCGAAAGCTATGTGTAAGGCAGAAGAAATGAACCATCACCAATTAAATTTTTTGGAGGGATGATAGGGGATTCGGATAAAACGGGTGACAAGTACACAAGGGGACCAAAAAAACAAAATTTCCTCCAAAAATTTTTGCAATTTGAACAGGAGGTGGCGAACATGGAGGCAAAGATTCCTTCTTGGAAAGAAACTCGAGCAAGTACTCCTCATCGGTGAAAGGGTTAAATGTTTTAAAGTTTGAAACCGATTTATCGGGTACTTATATCGAATCGACAATATTGAATAAAGATGGGGACGAAAGAAATTCAAACCCAAGAGATGACTCATCATCGCTTGAAGATTGAGTTTTGAAGAAAATAAGATCATTTTCAATGAAATATTCTTCTTTGGTGACCAAAGAAGAAATCATTTCATTTCAAATGGACATTACATCCATTTCTTCCTCATTTTCATTATCTATTATACCATGGGCCATGTCAAGAATGGTTTGTTCCAAAATAGGCACAAAATCCTCATTTGATTCAAAACATTCCTCGACTTCAAAGGTCTCAGAAGAAAAATCTTCATCGAATTCAAATAATAAATCCAACTCATGCTCCCAACAACAATTTTCTTCCCGATAACGATTTTCAAATTTTTTATTTTTAAGAAGGCGCAAACGCTCACCGAAAGTCATAGGCCGAGGCGTGCATTCTTGATAAAGTTTGGAAATTAACCTCGGAACAACTATCAAATTCATTATCATAAGAATTTTGAATGTTATTGCAAATCGTTTCAACATTCTTATTATAAGGATCTTAAAGCCCAAACTCGGAATAATCATTCTCAAAATTTCTATAATCCATAACTTGACTTTGGTAATACTAACCCAAAGACATTTTAGATGTTGCATTTTTTTGGGTTTGCAAGTATTAACCAAAAGTAACAGGTGTAGGGAGATTTTGAGAATTATCATTACGATTACCGAAAAAATTGGAATAAGACATGCTTGCCCCAAAGAAGGCTCGAGATGGAAAATTCCACAAAGTGATGTGCAGCCAAAAAATTCAAGCGTTTCTTGGCGCTCAAATGTAGAAGTTCTACAAAAATAGTTAATAAAAAATACAAATAGAAAGAAAATACTACGAAATACTAAATCAATTAAATTCTAAAACAAACTACTCCCCAGTAATGGCGCCATTATTGATTGAGGGTGAAAGGTAGCGTAGTGTCAGTACGCCAATCGTTGTTTTCGTTTCACCCCCTCAATATAAAAAACTAAACTATTGAATACACTCTTTTAAGGGAGTATAGCGGCCAGTCCGGATATCAAAATTCACAGAGACTAGTTGTTAAAATTATATTGATTTAATACTTCAGGAACAAAAGTGTAAAATATAATTGTTAACAAAAAGAAAAGATAACTAGGAATGTGTATTTGAACTAAGGTTAACAACGGGAATAAAAACTATAGGTTGCGACTAATATCCCTCACCTCGAGTTAATTGGTATAAATGGTTGCATGGTCACACAAGTCATTGAGATTAAATCTCATTTTAATAATTAATTAAATCTAGAGTTGTCACCCTCTAAATTCGCATAAAGTCCTACTATGATTTTGGCGTTGCATACATGATACACCATGTTAAATCTCCTCGGCATAAAATTAAGATCAAACCAATCGAAATGAACTCATGGAAACTCATCACCATATAAAAGCAACCAAATCAAGCCAAGGTGAGTTCAATCAATCACAACCAAATTTAAGCAAGCTTGAAAGCATCATAAATAACATGAATTAAATTGAAGCAATAAATCTACTTAATAAAGCAAGTAAATAAAGCAAGTAAAGAAATACAAACAATGGAAGCTTGGATTGATGAAAAATACGATGAATAGTTTTCTACACAACCATAATGGGCAAACCCTCTATATGGGTACCCTAGGAGGGAGAAAATGGCACACCCAACAAATCCTCCCCAAAACCATCTTCACTAACCTAAACTATCCTAAAATAATGTAAAATGACCCCCTACACTTGAAATAATATTTACATACATATATCCCACCAAAAATGCACTTAAAATTATAGATTTACGGACTTTTACTGTAGCCGAATCGATTCGGAAAAATTTTGAATCGATTTGGCCCTGGCAGTGTTGATTCTGCTTTGATCCAATTCTGGGAATGTCGCATGGAAATGGCTATAACTTCTTTATATGGAATTGAAATGATGCGTGGTCAGAACCGATGCAAAGATAATTCCCTTATCTACATGATTATTCTATAATTCAAGTATTTAAATGATTATGCTTTCAAACCCTCCAAATTATGCAGTATGAAATTACCAAAATGCCCTTCAAGTAGAAGAAAATACCAAAATCTTACGAAAACGGGCGTAACTTCCTCATTCGGGGTCAGAATAATGCACAGTCAATGGGCATACAAAAATAATTTAATGATATACATTATGGTAACTTCATTCCATTCAAAATAGTGAGTTTTAGAAGACCAAAATGCCCTTGAATTTTCCTCTTGCGACGAAACCATCCCAAAACTCAACCAAAATTCACGCTAAGCACTTTAATACCTACAAAAGATCAATTATACCTCGCAAAGCATATACGCATTTATAAAAGAGGTTATCTAGTTAATAAGCATAAATATAGTAATTAAGGTACCCGAGGAGGCCAAAATGAATAAGTAAAAGGGCGCGAGTATGTAATATTCATGACATATCATTTATCATTGCTCGTGACAGTGAAAAAGTATTTTTATAGAGTAATAAAATTATTCGTCACTTCCATGAGCAGTGATAAATCGTTTGCCCAATTTATCATTACTATTGGCAATCACAAGTTTGAGTGAATTGGTTCATCATTGCTAATTGTATTGAAAACATTGGCATTAAGATTACTTTGTCACTACTGTTCGGAGGGAAAAACTTTGTCACTGTTATTAATAGTGATAAAATTTGTCTTTAATATTTATCACAGCCAAAATTTGTCTTTAATATTTGTCACAGCCAATAGTAGTGACAAAATTTAACTTTAGAAGTATTTTGTCACTGCTATAGGGGTGACTAAATTTCTGCTCATTTAGTCCCTACTGATAGCCATTATAAATAATTAGGTTAAAAAACAACCCTCACTAAACTCTCCTCTCTTTAATCTCTCCCTCACGCCATAATCGTCTCGCCCCTATTTCTCTCTCCCTCATGCACGACCCAAATTTCTTCCCACCCCATATCTTTCCCTCCCTCAAGCCCTAATTTCCTCACACAAAACCCACCCGTCCCTCACTTTATCCTATCGGTATCCTCTGTCCTCTCGTCTTGCCATCGCTGGTTGTGTAATTTTTTTATTTAAAGAGGGGGTAACAAAAGGGAGGATTAATGAGGTGAATCTATACGCGGTTGATTTATTTGAAGATCTTTATCTTCTGTTAAATAGTTAACAAGGTCAGTTACTTTTATAGTTTATTTATTTAAGTTCAGCAGCTTGTTGTGTTCTATGATTATAGATATATATAAGTGATGCTTATGTTACATATTTAAAGAAACGATGCTTATGTTCTTATACCAAATTGATGCATATGTTCTATTATTCATAGTCATTATTTGCCTAATGTAAGTATCATTTTGTAATTGGATTATGTTTGGTTCACCAACACTCATTTATGTAGGGACACAGTTTTGTTTTGGGGTGAATGGCTATTTGTATGTCCATTTATTTTCTCGTAAATTAATTTTGCTCTCGCAATATTACGTTTTACATATTTGAAGAGAGAAAATAACTATTTCTAGATTCATTCATGTTGATATTATGTATATGATTTTACAATGAAACACAACTTTGGATGGTAACTCTTGAGTGGTAAGAGATATACTACATGAAAATTTAGATAATAGTAATCCTCATAATTTTGTGGTTTATGTGATTAATTCATTTGATTAAGTCTTTTACCTTTAGTTAATAATCATTTTGATATTTCAATATAACCATATAAGTATAGTTTATATTCACTAAAATATATTGCTATATAATATGTCAATTGGTATCAAATATTTTAATAGGCAGAGATTTTTTGGGTTTATATTAGATAGCAATTGACAAATATATTGCTCCCTTTATGTCAATATATTAGATAGTATATTAGATAGCAATTGACAAATATTTTAATAAAAAATTGTCTCCCTTTATGTTCTAATTTTACTTCAACATTCCCTGAAAACTATCAAAACAAACTGTTTGCACACATTCAGCGTGTGCATTGCCGTTAGTTACAATATATGATATCAATCTTTATAATTAGATAATCAATAACTTATTTTTTATTTGTTTCTGATCCTTTATTATATTCTTGAATCTTATGGAATATTCTATAGTTCTCCTCATCCTCCCGTTAATACTCTTTAAATACCATTTTCTTATAACCATATGAGTTCTGAAAAATTATGGGGATCTTGTAAACATCGGATTTTTGTGCACACGCTTCAACCAACAAAAGTTTGATATTAAGAATTTTAAAAACCTCTGACTCGGAGTTATTCGCGGGGAATTTAACTAATATTTTGTATAACAAAAACTTAATAACTATATATATTCATGGTTTACTTTCCCTTTGAACCTATACCTTCGACTTTTAGTGAGGGGATAAGTGATAATGGGGGAGGTTAAGTAAGACACCATTTTAAAAATATCAATGGTGTGTTGGATATCACCTGGGGGCTAGGATTGAGTCAGGAAATTGTTGGAAAACTGGACTTGAGTTGGAATTAAAAAGTTGTCCAAAATTTTCGGGACAGAATTTTGAGCAACTTTGCGCTCAAATTTAGTTGGGACCCATACTACGATAATTGTGGAACCATATACGAATGCGTTCTCCTCCGCAAGAAGATTAACGTAGTATATTGATATGTCCAATTTCAATAAATTATAAATGATAAATATGTCTCCAAAGTGACTCACAAAGTAATGAAAGTTAATGAATTGGGTATGTTTTAACTCTTGTCCCACATTGGAAGAGTAGTGGAAAGTTGACGAGTTAATAACACCCCAAGTATGGACTAAGGCTTGGATGCCTTGGGATAACCCAACTCTTTGAAGGGGAGATGGCCTATACTATGCATATGTTGGGATTGGGCCAAAAGCCCTCGCGCGCCGTCCGACCGGCTCGGTTCAGGCTTGGGCTTATAAAAATTCTCCTACATTTTTTGTCCGAATTAATTAAACTTTATGGACTTTTATTAATTAATCACGGAATTAATTAATTATTAATTAATTGTTTGACAGTTAATTGCCAAAGGTCAACAGTTAACAAATTAACTCTTTTTGACTGTTAATTTCGATTTTGGCTGTTCCAACAGTCAACACAAAAGCTATAAATACAAATCTTCCCCTCCAATTTTTAATTGCTGCCAACAAAACCCTCCAGAAAATTCCGAAAAAGTTCTTTCCTCAACAAAAATATTTTATCCATTTCTGCATATCATGTTACTGTTCCGGTTGAGTATTAACACAGATTTGTGTTCGTTGGGATTAATTGTTGTTGTGCTACATAATTAATTCGAGAAATCCATTCTATCTTGGAAGGCAATTATTCATTAACCTATAAGCACATTGGAAGTAATAAATTTGCCTTAAGGAGATTGTTCTAAACAGGGCTCGGATTTTTTCTTCTCTATTCTAATATTATTTCTGCAAATTCAATTAAAATTTAATTTTCTGTAATTTCTTTTTATTTCTTTAATTATATTAATTATTCATACTTCTGTACAATTGTATTTAATAAATAGTAGACATAACAATCTTAAGGCAAATTTACTTTTTTCTACTGTTTTGTAGTTTACAGAAATTTTGGTTATTACAGAAATTTATTCGTATAAAATAAATATGTTTTGACAGAAAAAATGAAATTAAAATATTATTTTATTGCAGAAATTAATAAAACAGTTTTGGTACATAAATTAATTTCTACACTGTTTATATATAATCTGTTTCAGAAAATAAAATTTTTATTTGTAAAATTTTGCTAAATTTGTTTATATAAAACTTTTATTCTTAAATTGTAATTCTGTTTTGTTAGGAATTATTTTTATTATAAAAAAATAGTGTGACACGGATTTTTTTTAGTATAAACTTGTGTTTATATTTTAGGTCAACTCTAAATATTATTTAGAATTCTTTTGGAATTAATTTATTGTTCATTATATTTGGTGGAAATTGGTGCACATAATTTTGTATTCTGTTTTGATTAATTCATTCGTATATGAATATTATCATTGATAAAAATTCTGTTTTTGTAACAGAAATGGAATCGCATAGTACGAACACTATTCCTGCTAATGAGACTGTCACTAACACAAATGTGATTGCACCCGTATCTATGCCACACGGGGAGAAACCCAAAAAGTTCAATGGGGCTGACTTCAAACATTGGCAAGGACAAATATATTTCTATCTCACTACATGCCAACTAGGTAGGTTTGTATATGAAGATTGCCCCTCTATTCAAGATGGAGATGACTCTGAAAAGGTTGCTGTTGTTGATGCTTGGAAGCATTCGGACTACCTATGCCATAATTATATTCTGGCCTACTTGGATAAGACATTGTATCATGTCTGCTGCACGATCAAGACATCCAAGGAATTGTGGAATTCTTTGGAAAAGAAGTACAAAATTGAAGATGCTGGGATGAAGAAATTTATCGTCAGGTGTTTTCTGGACTTCAAAATGATTGACTCTAAACTAGTGATCTCGCAAGTGCAAGAACTCCAAGTGATCCTCCATAACATTCATACTGAAGGAATGTCACTTAGTGAAACTTTCCAAGTTGCTGCAATTATTGAAAAATTGCCACCATCATGGACTTTATTCAAAAATTATCTCAAGCACAAGCGAAAGGAGATGAATGTGGAGGAGTTGGTGGTCAGACTGAGAATCGAAGAAGATAACCGTGAGTATAAAAAGAAAAGTGGGAATAATCCAATGGAAATGAAAGTCCATGTTGTTAAAGGTCCTAAGAAGAACAAGCGAAAGCATGATGGGGAAGGAACTTTCAAATAGAACAAGAAGAAGTTCAAAGGCAAATGCTACAACTGTGGTAAACATGAACACCGCTCAAGCAAGTGTCGTAAGCCTAAGAAGAAAAATCAAAATAATCCTCAAGCAAATGTAACTGAGGGTGAAAATATCGCCAATGACTTGCGGATATGAATCTTTCTGTTGTGGTCGTTGAATGTAACTTAGTTGGAAATACAAGGAATTGTGGGTGGACACTGGGGCCACACGACACATTTGTGCAAATAAATGGATGTTTTCTACCTATAAGCCTTTGGAAAATGAGGAGACCCTCTTTATGAGAAATTCTTCCACTTCTAAGGTGGTGGGACAAGGAAAGATTGCTCTAAAAATGACTTCTGGAAAGGAACTTACTCTCAATATTGTTCTTCACGTGCCTGATATCCGAAAGAATCTGATTTCTGGATCTCTCCTGACTAAAAATGGTTTCAAGCTTATGTTTGTGTCTGATCACTTTGTGTTGTCAAAGAACAACATGTATGTAGGAAAGGGCTACCTAAATGAGGGGATCTTTAAAATCAATGTTCTTACTGTAACCCCAAAAATATATATTTCAATGAATGAAATTTCTAGTTCTTTTTACTTGATTGAGTCATCTAATATTTGGCATGCTAGATTAGGACATGTTAATTTTGATACATTGCGTAGATTAATTAACTTGGATTTTTTGCCAAAATTTAATATTGATAAAAATCATAAATGTGAAATTTGTGTGGAATCTAAATTAGCTAGATTACCTTTCCATTCTGTTGAAAGGATAACTAGACCTTTAGATTTAATTCAAACTGATATTTGTGATTTAAAATTTGTTCAAACTAGAGTAGGAAAAAAGTATTTTATTACTTTTATTGACGATTTTACAAAATATTGCTATGTATATTTATTACATAGTAAAGATGAGGCTATTAATGCATTTAAACAATATAAAAATGAAGTTGAGAATCAATTAAGAAAAACGATAAAGGCTATTAGGAGTGATAGAGGAGGTGAATATGAATATCCATTTGAGGAATTTTGTTCTGAAAATGGAATTATTCATCAAACAACCGCTCCTTATTCTCCTAAATCGAATGGTGTTGTTGAACGCAAAAACCGTACTTTGAAAGAAATGATGAACTCAATGTAATTAAGTTCAGGAGCTCCACAAAACTTGTAGGGGGGAAGCCTTACTTTCTGCTAATTACATTCTCAATAAAGTACCTCACAAGACATGAATTATGGAAAGGTCGAAGACCTTTCTATAAATATTTACGAGTTTGGGGGTGCTTAGCCAAAGTGATGGTTCCTAAACCTAAAAAGGTAATAATAGGGCTAAAAACCGTGGATTGTGTATTCATCGGTTATGCTACTAATAGCGGTGTATATCGATTTCTAGTTTATAAATATGAGATTTCGAATATTCATGTAAATACGGTTATTGAATCGAAGGACGCTTCAGTTTTTGAAAATGAATTCCCGTATAACATGACCCGAGAATCTGGTCCTTCTAAAAAGATAAATCAATCTACTACAAGTGGTAATCATCAACCTATTGAACCAATAGAGGATGTACCAAGATGTAGTAAAAGATCAAAAACCTCGACTTCTTTCGGTCCGGATTTTCTAACATATTTGCTAGAAAATGAACCTCAATCATACAAAGAAGTCATATCCTTACCCGATGCTTCTAATTGGAAAGAAACAATTAATAGTGAAATTGAATCCATATTACAAAATCATACATGAGAACTAGTGGATCTTCCACCAGGTTCAAAACCGTTAGGTTATAAATGGATCTTCAAAAAGAAGTTGAAGGCCGATGGATCAACTGATAATTATAAAACAAGACTTGTAGCAAAAGGCTATAGGCAAAAGGAAAGGTTGGATTACTTTGACACATATTCACCGGTAACAAGAATAACGTCCATTCGAATGTTAATAGCAATAGTTGCTATTAATGGACTTGAAATACATCAAATGGATGTAAAAACCGCATTGTTAAACTGCGAACTAGAAGAGAAAATTTATATAGAGGAACCTGAAGGGTTCAAGGCTCCCGGACAAGAAGAAAAAGTATATAATCTTGTTAAATCACTTTACGGATTAAAACAAGCACCTAAACATTGGCATGAAAAATTGATAATGCAATGTTATCAAATGGTTTCAAAATTAATGAATGCAATAAATGTGTTTACTTTAAATACATTCAAAATGGATATGTCATTGTATGCCCTTATGTTGATGATATGCTTATCATGGGTAGTAACTTGGAAATTGTCAAAACTACAAAACAAATGTTGAGTAGTAGATTTGACATGAAAGATTTGAGAATCGCCGATGTTATATTAGGAATTAAAATTTCTAAAACATCGGATGGACTTATATTATCTCAATCTCATTATATAGAGAAAGTACCTGAAAATTCAAGAAGTATGATATTATTCCTACCAAGACACATGTAGATGTAAATTTACATCTAGCAAGAAATCATGGTGAAAGCATATCTCAACTAGAATATTCTAATATTATCGATAGTTTAATGTATATCATGAACTGTACACGATCGGACATAGCATACTCAATAAGTAAGCTAAGTCAATTTACGAGTAATCCCGGTGTTCTTGAAGGACATTGCGATGAAAATTGGATATCAGATGCAAAAGACTCTAAGTCTACGAGTGGGTATGTGTTTACCCTTGGAGGTGCAGTCGTATCTTGGAAATCCTCAAAACAAACGTGCGTTACTAGATCGACAATGGAATCCGAATTCATTGCACTAGACAAAGCTGGAGAAGAAGCTGAATGGATTCGAAATTTCTTAGAGGATGTTCCAAATTGGTCTATACATGTTCCCGCGATATGTATACATTACGATAGTCAATCAACAATTGGAAGGGCACAAAATCACGTGTATAACGAAAAATCACGATATATTCATCGTCGACACAATACCGTTAGACAACTTATCTCAAATGAAATTATCTCAATTGACTATGTAAAGTCAAAAGATAATATAGCGAATCCACTTACAAAAGGTTTAAATCGAAAGCAAGTTGAAAGATCATCGAGAGGAATGGGTATAAAGCCTATAAATAAATCAGAATCAATATAGTGGCAACCCAACCTAGCTGAGTGGAGATCCCAAGATCTAGGTTCAATAGGCAAACCGAACTACATTGTATTCAGTAAGCACTAGAGGAGATTTAATCCTATCCATTCCAAAGATGATAAAGTGCATATCTGCCGCGAAATTAGGATAAGTTATGCTTTTGATGACATCCATATCTTAGTATGTTTAAGTGGGGTATTGCAGGATATTCTTTATGTAAGTCACCTACGTGAGTAAGAAGGGGGACACTTCTATGAGAATAATAAAAGGCATATTCTCTAAAATACTCACGGAACCAAGTGGTGTTCATGGCCAAAATGAACACAAACGTGAGAACTAATTGTGTTGAAGAATTATTGTGTGAATACTGTTGTCTAGGTTTATAGAAACGGTTGACGGTTCAAGGACGTGAAGTCTACTGATTAACCAAGTAAATACGATAGTATATCATTAAGGAAAGTTCAAGGCCACTAGGCTACTTCTCCCGATGCAATAACTCTTCATTTTTACTCAACCTGTGTCTGCATCTGCATTAGCATCTGTTTTGTTTTATTTATAGCAATATATCACTCATGTGGGGGATTGTTGGAAAATTGGACTTAAGTTGGAATTAAAAAGTTGTCCAGAATTTTCTGGACAGAATTTTGAGCAACTTTGAGCTCAAATTTAGTTGGGACCCACACTACGATAATTGTGGGACCATATACGAGCGCGTTCTCCTTCACAAGGAGATTAAAGTAGTATATTCATAGGTCCAATTTCAATAAGTTATGAATGATAAATATGTCCTCAAAGTGACTCACAAAGCAATGAAAGTTATGAATTGGGTATGTTTTAACTCTTGTCCCACAATGGAAGAGTAGTGGAAAGTTGATGCGTTAATAACACCTCAAGTATGGACTAAGGCTTGGATGCCTTGGTCTATCCCAACTCTTTGAATGGGAGATGGACTACACTACGCATGTGTTGGGCTTGGGCCAAAAGCCCACACGTGCACGCGCGTGTCGTTTGTCTGTCCGGCCGGTTTGGCTCGGGCTTGGGCTCATAAAAATTCTCCTATATTTTTGGGCCGAATTTATTAAACTTTTTGGGCTTTTATTAATTAATTACGGAATTAATTAACTATTAATTAACTCTTTGGCAGTTAATTACCAAAGGTCAACAGTTAACAAATTAACTATTTTTTACAGTTAATTTCGATTTTAACTGTTCCAACAGTCAACACAAAAGCTATAAATACAAACCTTTCCCTCCAATTTTTAATTGCTGTCAACAAAACCATCCAGAAAAGTTCTGAAAATGTTCTTTCCTCCACAAAAATATTTTCTCCATTTCTGCATAGCATATTACTGTTCCGGTTGAGTATCAACACAGATTTGTGTTCGTTGGGATTAATTATTGTTGTGCTACATAATTAATTCGAGAAATACGTTCTATCTTGGGAGGAAATTATTCTTTAACCTATAAGAACATTGGAGGGAATAAATTTGCCTTAAGGAGACTGTTATAAACAGGGCTCGGATTTTTTCTTCTCTATTCTAATATTATTTCTGCAAATTCAGGTAAGTTTTAATTTTCTGTAATTTATTCTTATTTCTGTAATTATATTAATTATTCATACTTCTGTACAATTATATTTAATAAATAGTAGACATGGAAGAAATGGGAAAAGATTATTGAAATCCTCTCATAGCGGAAGAAGAATGACTAAAGAACGTTTGTATATCTCGTTTATATGGTAGGAGGGTGAGCACACATTCGAATCACAGGTCAAGCAATGAGAATATAATTAAATACTAAAATGGTTGATAAAATTTGGTAGATAAAGCTTCTGCATAGTCAACAACTTTACTTGTTCACCATGGTGTGTGATTTTAGGTCATACGACCATAGCTGGCCTAAAAAAGGATGACAATTTATCATGTAGAAAAAAGTACTTAACCTCATCCTTAAAAGATTTGATAGAAAATTACATTATTTTTCACTTCAATGACGATTTTCCATATGACTATAGGGCCTTATCATGGTCTCAATAGGAAAATATAATTTTACCACCATCTCTCAAGCTATAAAATTATTAATGGATTTCCAAGGATCTCCTAATGGGACTTCCAATTGTCTTCTTACATAATATTGGATACATAAGTGAACATAACTTGCATACCACTTTAATGTAAACACACTACGCTAAAAGGTATTATGTCTCTACTCTGCTTTAATCTCATTCTTATAAATATCAATTATAATTATTGATTACAACTCAGACGGTGCTTCTTATATAGAGAATTTACTATTTTTAGATTGATGGGGGAAAATTGCTTGTAATTTAGGAAAACAAATAAACTTTCTTTAAAGATTCCTTTCACTTTTTCCAAAAGCTACATTTTCGCCCACCAGCCATATGCAATAGGTTATTCAAATAAGTGTTAGCATATGGTATTAGTGACATTATTTGTGTTTAATCTATTCCTATAAGTAGATGTACATAGTGAAAGCCTCAGAAGTGGAGTTGTGGTATTCATTTTTTGATTCATTTAATATAAGATGAGTAGGTCTACAGATGAGTTCAACATGAATATTAACTCGTATTTTTTTCTTTTCGTATTAGTCCTAGTATTTAGAATCATTATATATATTTACTACAAATATCATCTCATTCAGTATGCTTAATCGAGATGTGCAAACTAGTCAACTAATTAAGTTAAAGACTTCATTTGACAAGGTTGCACTTTCATAATGAATTTGCGACGATTACACTTCCATTTACACATAAGTCTAAACATGATAAGTCCAATTTTCACAGTCAAGAATCGTGACAAATATTAGCTTATTTTACTGCGTATAATGCCAGGATGTGTGTGTGTGTGTGTGTGTGTGTGTGTTATATATATATATATATATATATATATATATATATATATATATATATATATATATATATTACTCAGTTAACTATTCGAGAACATTGGTTTACTTTAGGACTAATTAAGTTCAATGACTTATGAATCATAAAATTAAAGGAATTTTTCAACCCCGCTTTTAACAATAACACTTGTTGCTCATCATTATCCAACTCTTTAATTTATTTTACTTATGCAAAATGTATCTTTTGTTATGGTACTTTAGGATATCACTTATAAAAAACATATAACTTAGATATGAAATATATTTTCAATCTTATTATATCTTGGAAAGCACCTCAATTAATTAAAGTTTTTAATTTTCTGATAATGTAATGATGTTTATTTGTTTACAACTATTTGTATGGAAATAACTTGACTAATTTTTTATATGTCCATGTGTAATATCTATACAAGTGTCATTCATGTAAAGTTTCACATCATCGACTGGTATATAATTGTCTAATGAACTTAAGAAAGTCCTAAAAATATATAAGTAGTAACAATGCGTGACTCTTTATTATGTAGATAATGTTTAGTGCATTGATTGATAGCATATCTTAAATAATGAATAATCCCCCAGATAAATTTTAGAATATTATGTATTAGTAACATATGTATTAGACTTACCATAGAATGATATATGTTAATTAATGTCTAGAAACATATGTATTCAAATTTCCATAGAATGAGAACATGTTAACTAGTGGTTCTTTTTCATATTGTAAGAATCGGCTCATAATTCAAATGGAGGATGCTTGACATGGAAAGACACGTTCACATACAAATAAATATTTTATAGTGATAGATTTTTCACCAATTGTAATGATTTTGTATTTGTGAACATATGTCGTATCAAGTTACAATGAAATATGTCATATAGGTGTTATGTCGTTATATATGTTATTTTATTTTTGTTCAAATGTTTATTTTGTATTTGTCACCTATGATGGATTTATTTGATATTGTATTTTTAGACTTGTATAATGCCCGGAATGGGCTCATGTGATATTATTGTTGATGTTAAATTAAGTTTAAATAGATAATATGTTGATATGATACCTGGAATGTTGGAAATATTAAGGAAATTCTGACAGATTTTTTAAGAATTGTATAATGCCCAGAATGAGCTTATGTGATATTATTATTATTGTCAAATTTAAGTTTAAATAAGTTTTTATGCCTACAAGATATCTAGAATATCCAAAATATAAAGGAAATTATGTTAAATTTTTATAAAATATAAAGACAACTTGTTACTATTAATGCCGTGACAAAGGTCCTTTGTAGGGATGTCTGTCACTGCTCGTAATAGTGAAAAACTTAACATTTGTCAGAGCTATGAACAGTGACGAATTTGTCAATCTAACCATTTTTTTCAACAATAACAAATCTGATATTTTCACTACTGGTAGTAATGACAAATTCAATATTTGTCACTGCTATCAGGTGCGACAAAATAGGCGGGGTAATTATCGTCACCATTTATAACCCAATAGTAGTGACAAAAAATATTAGTCACTTCTGCAAGAAGGAGAAATATTTTTCGTCATCCTCAAAATCGTGGCGATAAATAATAATGGAAAAAGTCATTTGTTATCGCTAATGATAATAAAAAATCTCCTATTTTAGTGTAGTGAGAGGAGGTGGACATCGAGGAGAATAAGATGAATTGTCTTATCTGTGGCTTAACATAGTCGACTAAGAAGATGTGTTTGGAAAATATGGCTTTCACTACTTTTGCTTAGGCGGTGAATGACGATTTGATGCTTTGGCAAGGGCATGTGAGCTATCAGAAAATATTTGGAGAGAGATGAGAAGCGAGTGGAACGTATCCAAGATGGGGCCAAGTGATGCTATGGTTAAGTTAGAGGGTCAAAAGGACTCACATGAACAATAACAAGGCAATAAGAAAGAGTGGAGTATGATCAGTATATGTAAAGAAACATTTATGATTGCTCATATTTTATTTTACTTTGGTTTGGCATATCCTGTCGCACAAACACGTCACCATTACATCTTCTCAGCACTCGAAGACTATTGAAGATCATCAAAGTTTAGAAGACTTAGTCATATCAACAATCATGGTAGAATTATGTGATTGGGTTGGTAAGTGATTTTTTATATTCTATGGGGTCTAATTATATTTAATTAGGCTATTTTTTACTTAAAGGAACTTGAAATTTTTTAAGAAATTTTTTTCAAAAATTAGACGCCTTGTTCGAACGAGGTTTAGTGTTATTCAAATGAGTTTTTTCAATCGTTCAATTGTCGTTCCACGAATTTTCTAACGAGGCAATTTTTAGGTTCTACTGACATCTCGTTATAAGTCTACATTCGAATGTCGTTCAAACGAGATGTAGTGTCATTCGAATGAAGGACCTATCCTTCGTTCGAACGAACAGGTGTTGTTCAAATTTTTTAATGAATGTCTTCCCAATATCCTTTGTGTTTATTCTTTTTATCATCTCCTCTTGAAAAAAGGATGAACGAGATCAGATATTCTAAGAACTCTTTTCTATAAGGAAAGACACCTTTTGAGATCTCTTTTGTGATCAAAACCCCTTATAATCATATTCCTCAGCCCCGAGAATTATTCAAGATCACTTTTATCAATCAAATAAGGATTCTTACTGAAATCACTTTTGTATGTACTTTTCTCTAGTACTGAGATTGTGAAACGAGGTACCATGGCTGAAGAAGGAAGAAGGATAATTGGTGGATACTGAGGGTAGATCACTACATGTGGACGGCTCTGGATTTGAGTCGTATCTATTAGAGTTTTTGAATATCTACGCATATAACTTAGTGTAGCTAAGTGTATTGTAAGTCGTTTGTATTCATACACTTTTAATAGTGTGGAATAAAAGGTTTTGCCATATATAGGGATTTTTCCTCATCTCATGTATTTTTTCATGTTTGGAATGAAATTGCAAATTGGAATTTGGACATAATTCGCATGCACATCATAATTATTAAAGATTAAAATTTGGTTAAAAATTGAACTTATGTGTTGGGGCATTTAATTAAATAAATTAATCTATCAGTTCGTGCGCACTTTCAAAATGGTATCAGAGCAGGTTACACCAAAATATCGTGTGAATCTTTTCCCCTAATTTTTTTTTATATCAATTTCTTGAAAAATTTGTTGATCTTTAAAAAGCCTAAATTTAATGGATAACTTGTATACCTATTTTTAATGGTTCAAACTATGAAAATTTGAAAGCTAGGATGAGGTTTTCTTTAAAAGCAATAGATGAACGTGTCTGGTTGGTTTGTTAAAGAGGGTGGACACCACCCACTATGAGTGTTGATAATATCAAAAGTCCTAAGCATATTTCTTCATGGAGTGACGATGAATTTAAATGGAGTACTTACAACTCTTGCCACTTAAGTGTTATTTCTAGAGCCATCACCCCTGACAAGTTTTTCCGCATTATGATGTGCACCATGTCTAAAGAAGCTTGGGATACCCTCTAGCTCACTCACTAGGGAACCAATATTGTTAAGGCTTATAAGCTACACAGTTTGAGACTATTACCATGCTAGAGTTTTATGCACGTTTGTCGAACATCGTCAATTCTAGTTTTAATTTGGGTGAGAAGATTCCTGAAACGAGAGTTATGAAAATATTTTGAGATCCTTGCCAGCCTGTTTTATTCCTAAGGTTACGTGCTAAATTTGTTTGGGATATTAGATACTCTTAGGTTAGAAGAGCTCATAGGAGACCTTTAAACGTATGAGATAGATATGTTTCCCAAAAAAGCTAAACCTAAGGAAATAGGGATTTCTTTAAAAATTCAGACTAAGAGAAAGAAGAAGGAGAAAGTTTGTGAGTCCGAGTTTGAATTTGATTTTGAGTTAGATGACTTAGCCGTTTTTATTAAAAAAAATCAAAAAGTTTCTCAAATTTTCCAAAGAAAAGACTTTTGAGAAAAAATAAAATAAGAATGAGGGCTAGAAGGTTTGTGATAAATATGAGATAAAATGTTATGAGTGTGAGGGCAAGGGACATAAGTCACATGAGTGTGATAGTAGGCTTAAGAGAAAGGGCAAAAAAGTTGCTAATAAGGCCACGCTTAGCGAAAGTGATATCGAGTCGGTTGATTCAGGGGAGAGTAACCACATGAACCATGAATGGAGTTCATGGCTAATCACATTAGCACTTCTATTTTGTTCCACAGTGATGATGAAATATGTAAACTTGAAATCCTCGATGTTGTTTTGATTTATTCTAGAGAGAGTGAAAGTGAAAATGAGAATTTGAGTGAAGGAGAAGGCAGACTCCAAAAAGTGTCTAGTGATCTTTACACGAAGACTTTAACAACAAAAAGATTAATAAAGATATGTATCTTAGGGTGTGTGATTTAGAGAAGGAAGTGAAAGTTTTGAGAGAGTGTGAGGCATTGGTGAGTCAACTTGATAAGGTAAAGAATTCTTTATGTGAGTAGTTGATTGTTGCAGGTAGGGAGAAGACTGATTTGACCAACACCGTGGCAAGTCTTACGAGAGATTTGTAATCTTCATTGGAGACCCGTGAGAAACTTGAATCATATGTACCCGAACTCGAGAGAGATCCCAAACGTGCTCGAGAGATCAAGGTCACTTTAGAGGACACATCTAAGCAAGTTAGAAAGATATTTCTTAGTCCCATATTATGTAATGTTAAGTGGTAAGGAATAGGTTATGACGGTGCATCCACTTCCAAAGACGCACCCGAGTCGATTCCCGAGTTTGTGATAGATCCTTATAGCCATCGTCCTAACCAACCAAGGAAACTTAACCCACCCAGAAAATCTCATCCTAGACGTTTTGATCAAGGTGGACCCAAGCCCATTTATATTTGTTCCCATTGAAAATAAAGAGGTCACCTTAGAGAGTTATGTTATAAGCTAGGGAGAGTTTCTCATATGTGTGTTCCCTGGTATGCTTTCACGCGAGCTCCTACTCATGTTCTTACACGCACTCCCACACATGTTACTTTGCATGCTCTCGTACATCACCATAGATATTTGAAGAGTTTCTGAAAGCAAGTAGATTAGTTAGCCAAGAACTCACAATATTTGATGGAGAAATTTCATAGGATGGATTCTCCTTTTGAGAACTTCTCCGGGCCTAATGATTGAGGTTAAGACTTGTTTGTAGAATAAGGTGTTTATCATATTCATATCTTGCATCCCTATTGCAATATTGTATTATTATTGTACCCATTTGTGTATTTTATTTCATTTCATATATTTTTTTGAAAAATACAAAAAGGATTTTGTTTTCCTAAAAAAATTTGGAAATATTAAAAAATATTTTTAGTTTTTAAGAAAAAGGTGAAAAAGGAAAAAAGATTTTATTTTGATAAATTTTTTGAAAAAGGAAAAAAGTGTTTTGCATTTTGTATTTTGTTTTCTTTCACCATATATGTTTGAACATTTAAGATTCCCAGATCACCCATTCATTCCATATTTTCACATGATTTTTTTGTAATGTTTTGATACATGACGTCACTTTTATAGTGTGTTTAATAATGTGTGGAGTTATTACGTTGAGATTTGATGATTGCTTTCAACATGTTTGACTCTTATTCACCTTTAATGCAGACGTGCACGGACTTGTTTGAACATTGTGCTTACTTGTTATTTGTCAAATATGATGTTCTCATCTCAATTCTGCTTTATAATGAACCAAATGTAAAAAGAGATAAAGCTATGCATGTAAGAACCATTACCCGAATTTCAGTTATTTTTCCTAAATTTTTTGTTGAATGTTAATCAATGGAAAGCGGCTATGAAAGATCAAAAGTCTTTGCATTAAAAGCCATCATTTACATAAAAGAGTCTAAAAATATAGAGGCACATAAAAATAGAAGTGTCAGGCCAATTTTTGATACACTGATGCTTCACTACATATAAGCATTAATTTTTTCAAAAATCATTGAGAGTAAATCATCATATATGTGAGAGTTTTAGGGACTTAAAGTCGAAGATCAATGGGTTAAAACATTAAATATTTTGGCGTTTGGTGTGAGAATCATTTATGTTCATGGCATGTTGAATAAGGTGAGTCAATTTCACATGCGTTCGCCACTTTTAGACCAAAGGTAGACTTTGAGATCTTTCACTAAAATTTTCATAAAACTTCGTGCACACATGTTATGACTATATATGTTGATTAAGCTATAGAAAATTTTCCACATTCATGGTTCCAATATTTTAGTGTTATTCCATGGTGTATTGTATTTGATCATCTTATACTTTATCTTTAAAAGTAAAAGGAAAATTTTCAAAAGGAGTTGGTTAATACACTGCCTTTTGAGATTATTATCACCTATGCTTACTTGAAGAATATTTGTGTTGATATCTTACTTCCTCCTGTGATGCTTATATTTCATGTTTAGTTTCGACTCCTTTGTCTATTAGGGACAAAAAAGGGGAGAACAAATTGAGGGGGACTTTTTATTTCTATTTAAAACTCTACGCATCACGTTATCTTTATTTTGTCTCAAGTATCTAGGCCGTTTCGCTTGGATGATGATTGTTGATGTAAAAAACTAGATCGCTCTAATTTTTCAATCACAGATAAATAAATAAGACAAAGATTTTTAAAGTGGTTCGGCTAGGAATAAAGCCTACGTCCACTGTTATGTTATTGCTGAGTGTTTACAGAATTCTTGATTACAAGTTCTCTCAAGAAATTCCGGTCCCCTTGAATGAGGATGATACAAGGTATTTATAGCCTTGAGGCTGTACATGAAAGGGTCGATACATTAAATGATATACATATGAAAGGGTAATACATTTAATGCCCTTAGGCTTGTGCGTCAAGGATAATCATTTAATGAACCAGTTGGACTGTTCGTTATCTGGAAATCAATGCTGTGGCTGAGATGCAGCTCGGACCGCCTTATTTGCTTGTCGTTAAGGAGTTCCTCGGAGCGTTGGAGTTCCTCGGAGTGTTGTGGTTCCTCGGGGTGTCCTTGTTGTTCGGAGCGAACATGACTTGGTCGGGGGGAAATAAACTTCCTCGTTGTTATTGTGCCATGTAGATTGACACGTGTCTTCTTATTATTGGTCCACGTCAGCAGATTAAATTTGGTATCAACAGAAGCCCCCAATGCTTCATGCTTGATAGTTTACTTGAAAGGATGGAGTATTTATTCTGCATTGTTGCTCGGTGCTCGTGAAATTCTTGATCTACCTTCTTGATTTGTTGGACATAAAGGGCATTATCTCCTGGACGACATATGATGCCGCTTGTAGCTTATCATAATCTTCAAGTATGTTGATTGGTTTGCTAGCCGACCTACTGCATTCTGTGAGCTAGTGGTGGACTTTGAAACATTTTCTTGCAACTTCTTCTTCGATGTTGGTCGAGACAGTAGTAGCAAAGATCTCAGTGATGTAGATGCTGATTTTAACTTCTACCTCTACTCGGGGGCGAGCAAGAGGTTCTCGGGGACGAGCAAGAGCTGCTCGGAGACGAGCAAGAGTTGCTCGGACAGACCATCTGTGATGAACATCAGAATAAAATTCCCATTATGCTTTGGATGATCTTCCTGCTGGCGAGGAACCTGTTTCAAAATCAGAGGGAGAGAAACCAATAGAGTAGGAATCTCAATGTAATAGTTAGTACACAATTTAATATCAATGTAATAAATTTGCATAATTCATTTTTGTTCGCAAATTTGAATTTTGCTATTGTTTTGTAAATATCAAACACTTTATTATTTGTGCTTGCATAACAATATTGTATGGTTCATCGACCAAAAAGGTTACAAGTATCAATGTTGCTTGATCACTTAATAATAAAGTAATGAAAAAATGTTTAGAATTTTTCCAACCAATCAAGGTTGTTAAATTATGCTTGTCGACCAACTACAGTTAGTGGGTTTTTGTCCCCGACCAGCCATACTTGGTTCAATTTCAAATATAAAAATGTGCCCGACCAACTAAGGTAAATAATTTGTCCTCGTCGACCAACTACAGTTAGTGGGTTTTTATCCCCGACCAACCATACTTGGTATAGTTTGGAATATTTTGTTCTTTAAAGAAATTTTTGTAATAATGTTACCTCCCGACCAACATAAGTTGTAATGCGAGAATATATAAAGTCTTACCAACCGTAGTTGATCATGCTGGTGTATACCTCCTAGCCAAAGGAGTAGTAGGGTTCTTTCGAACTTCTTGTCTCCTTAGAGCATGGCTCCTTAGAGCGTGGCTCCGTAGAGCATGGCTCCGTAGAGCATGGCTCCGTAGAGCATGTCCTCCTAACCAAAGGAGGTTGGCTACTTATAGCACTTTTGCTCCTTAGAGCGTGTCCTCCTAACCAAAGGAGGTTGGCTACTTATAGCACTTTTGCTCCGTAGAGCTTGGCTCCGTAGAGCATGTCCTCCTAACCAAAGGAGGTTGGCTACTTATAGCACTTTTGCTCCGTAGAGCTTGGCTCCGTAGAGCATGTCCTCCTAACCAAAGGAGGTTGGCTACTAATAGCACTTTTGCTCCGTAGAGCTTGGCTCCGTAGAGCATGGCTCCGTAGAGCGTGGCTCCGTAGAGCATGGCTCCGTAGAGCATGGCTCCTTAGAGCAGTCTTCTTGGTTGATCCTGTAACATCCACAGGTTGATCAGCGAGCAATTTTTGTTTCTCGGGAGTATTAAGATCAGTAAACTCTGCTATAGATTGTATTAATGGCATGTCGGTATGCATGGTATGGGCCTGGAAACACAGCCTCCTTCTTCTACTTGCTTTAATTAATGCCACTGCCAATTTTTCCAGCTTTGGGTATCTGATCTCTGCACCTCTTCTTTCGTTTTTGGGGATCGCAACCATAAAAGGGCTTTGATCTTGTCTGGATTTGCTTCAACGTCTCGCTGGTTGATGATGTATTCGAGGAACATTCCTTCTCGTACTCCAAATGTGCACTTCGTCGGGTTGAGTTTCATTTGATAATTATCCAGTTGATCAAAAGTTTGACTCAAGTCAACCAAATGATCAGCAGCTTTCTTGCATGTCATCAACATAGACTTCCATACTGCAACTGATTTGCTCGGCAAAAACCTTGTTCATCAGCCGTTGTTATGTCTTCAGGTTTCATTTTAATCTGGTTGTAGCCAGAGTAAGTATCCATGAGCAGTTCGTGTCCCGAGGTAGCATCCACTACCTTGTTGATATCGGTGAAATCAACACACATTCTTCATTTATTGTTTTTCTTCTGCCCGATGAGGAGATCTAGATCTCTCTCTTGCTCGGTCTTCATTTCCTCTTGTATAGCTTGATTCTTCTCGGGGCTGGATACTCTTCTTCTCGTATGTCATGTCAATAAGTGGCTCAGCTTCTATCCACTTAGTAAAATAATCTACTGTGATGACGAGGTATTTGAATCTTCCTCGAGTCGTCGGCAATGGTCCAACCAAATCAATCCCCATATGGCAAATGGCCAAAGGGAGTTATGGGTGTCAACAATGTTTGTGAAGTTTTTCGGATGGAGGAAAAGCGTTGGCACTTGTCACATTTCTTGGCATAAGCTATACAATCAGCTCTCATCGTCGGCCAGTAGTATCTCGGCGTCATCACCTTTTGCAAAAGTGTTCGACCTGCTACATGGGCTCCACAGGACCCTTCATGGATCTCTTTAATCAATTCTTTCACCTCGGAGGGATGTACACATCTTTGCAAACCTGCCACAATTCCTCGTCTATACAAAATACCATTAATTAGTACATACCGAGCAGCTTTAAACTTCCATTTCTTGGCAGCGAGTTTATCCTCCGGTAATTGTTCCTCCTCAATACATGCTCCGATGGGATCCATCCAAGATGGCCCTAAATCAAGGGTAATAATATTCATCGTCAGGTCTTCATCTATGCTCCGACTTTCTAATACTTCAATTGGTATCGTTCTTCGCAGCTCGGTACGAATAGCTGATGCTAATTGGGCCAAGGCGTATGTTCTCACATTCTCCATTCTTGATATTCTTACCAGTTGAACAACAAATTCTGTCAATAACTCCATCACCTTTGCATGGTACTTGACCATCGACTCTCCCTTCACTGCATATATTCCCATCATTTGATTCAATTAATTGAGAATCACTGAAAACAATTACTTGCCGTGCCTCCATGACTTTCGCCAAATGAAAACCTGCTATCATAGCCTCATACTCAGACTCATTATTGGAAGCTTTGAATTAGAAACGTAGGGCGTATTCTCTGTCGACCTCATCTGGGCTGTTCAAAACGATCCCTGCCCCACAGCCTGTAGTGAAAGATGATCCATCTACATATAGCCTCCATATAGGCAACTTGTCTTCTAATTTCTGGTCTGACAGAGTTCCTCGGTGGAATACTTGTCGCTTTCTTTCATCATGTCGTGATACTTCTGAATACACCTCTTGAATTTAAATATACCTCCTGAACTTCAATATTCCTCCTGAACTTCAATATATCTCCTGAACTTCAATATTCCTCCTGAACTTCAATATACCTCCTGAACTTCAATATTCCTCCTGAACTTCAATATATCTCCTGAACTTCAATATTCCTCTTGAACTTCAATATACCTCCTGAACTTCAATATTCCTCCTGAACTTCAATATATCTCTTGAACTTCAATATTCCTCTTGAACTTCAATATACCTCCTGAACTTCAATATTCCTCCTGAACTGAACTTCAATATTCCTCTTGAACTTCAATATACCTCCTGATTAGTCGGGGTTGAATTTGATGCTCGACTGCATGATGATATAAGAATGTGCCACCAAATGAACAAATATATCTGTAATATAAGCCCCCAACTGTGGAATGTGAACTTTGAATGAGATTTATCGACCAATACCAACCGGAGTTGGATTTTATCTACCAACCGGAGTTGGATTTTTTCTACCAATCGAAGTTGGATTTTATCTACCAACCGGAGTTGGATTTTGTCTACCAACCGGAGTTGGATTTTATCTACCGATCAGAGTTGGTGGTAATTGATAATAAATGATGAAGACTTCCTCGGAGCTGATCAACAGATTGTTGGGCATAAGATAATATAAATACTGGAGACCTCCTCGGCGCTGACCAACAGATTTGTTGGGAATAAGATAATACAAATGCTAGAGACCTCCTCGGCGCTGACCAACAGATTGTTGGGAATAAGATATAATAAATGCAGGATACCTCCTCGGCGATGACCAACAGATTGTTGGGAATAAGATATAATAAATGCAGGATACCTCCTCGGCGATGACCAACAGATTGTTGGGAATAAGATATAATAATTGCAGGATACCTCCTCGGCGATGACCAACAGATTGTTGGTAATAAATATAATAAATGCAGGATACCTCCTCGGCGATGACCAACAGATTGTTGGTAATAAATATAATAAATACTGGAGACATCCTTGGAGCTGAATAAGATATAATTATTTGTCGAGCTCCATGCTGAAATGAGAATAAAATATGCAACCAAATAGATATAAAGAATAATTAAAAATAATAAAGTGCCTCGCCGATCAGTCGAGGTAGAATCATATAATGCCGAACAAGAATAAGATCTTTCAGAACATAAGAATATGGCCGAGAACGTTGTCAGGCCTGAATATAAATAAGAATTGTCCGAACGAATGTTGTAATTCTCCTTAAAGATGAATAAGTATCTTGTCGAGGCATAATTGCAGAATGCCGAATAAGAATAATATTTTCCAGAACATAAGAATATGGCCGAGAACTTTGCTGGGCCTGCATATAAATAAGAATTACCCCGACCAACTATCCGTTGGGGGTGAAATATAATAAATGTTACAGTTCTCCTCAAAACTGAATATGATAATAAGTATCTCGCCGTGCTCCATATTGAGATGAATATAGAATATGAATCCCAATGGATATACAGAATCATTTGTGCTGGAGCAGATATCATAGCAATAATAAAATCAATAGTTCCTCGCTGAGGTGAAATTTCATACTGCCGAGCTATGATAATATTTTTCAGAAGAGTAAGATTATTTTCGAGCATTCGTCGGAGTTGAATCTTGTACCTGTAAAAATTAATATCTTGCTCTACCATTTGTGTAGGCTGAATTGATTAGTCATGAGAATAATTTACTCATCCAATCAATATATGATATGTATATGCTTGAGAAATAAAAATATTAATTTTAAAATATAAAATAATATGTTTTATGCCAAATGTGTGTGAGATGGACAAATTATTATCAAATATGCATCATAAATAAGACGTAAAGTTTTTTATAAATTTATTTAATATCCAACAACTAATCAGGTATAAGTTGCTGTTTAAAAATTATTTATCACTTGGTTTTAAAAATATTTTTTGGATGATCATAAGTTAAAAAGACTTAAGCCCCCTGCTTGTCCCCAAGCGGAACTCGTGTTTAAAGAAATATCAGGGGTGCTTGGCATTTTTTAATACCCCAAGATTCTACTGCTGCCGACAAACGACATGGATGTTGCCGACCAACAATTAAGGATATCTCAAATTATAGAATATATGGTTGGATGACTAGAATATCTCGAATCTTGAGATCAAAAAAATAACATTCAATGTAAAATTTAGGCCTTAAGAATGTTAAATAAACGAATAACTATATAATCCAATAGATCATGTGATTTCGACAAAGAAACCTTGTGATGTGATGAGCGAGGGGCCAAAATATTAAATTTGTGCCCAGAGTCTTGATATGGTCATGATTATTTTACTGATCCTCTTTTATAAGAGGTGGGTAATGATTTTTCTGGTGAGACAAAATTATTTTTTATATTGATCCCTTCATATTCCCAATTTGGAGAGATAAAAATATGGTGAATGATTAAAGTTATTACCAAATAAAAAATCAATCAATTTGACTTTATTGACATAGATGGAAGATGAACCAAATTAAGTATATAGTTCATAAAAATGAATACAAAGAGACTTAAACTTGTGAATGCAAAGAGACTCAAACTTGAAGAGAGAGAGAGAATATATATGGGTCATGATTTCCATGAAAAGACTTTTCATTGTCTTTAACCTTTTCCCATTCTTTTATTAAAAATATGATGGGAATTTGAATAGACATCAAATATCTTACAAAATTTATTTCAAAATCAACAATGAAAATGATCAAATCTTATCATCGTCGTATATATTGGCATATGTAATCATTTAAAATATTTATTTCATGATATAAAATTAAAACTTGAGAATCAAGCAAAGAATTATGATTTATGAAATCTACAATTTTTCAGATTTCTAAATAAGAATTAATCTAACAGTTATGATTTAAAAAATCATGATATGCAACATTTTGCAGATAAAAATTGGACAATTAATTTATGCATATAAACATAAAAATCATGATTGAATCAAAAGATTTATGTATAATTGATTATACGTAGAGAAAATAAAAACTTAGCTTTTGGTGGAGAACAACGCTTGTAACACGTTCCCACAGACGGCGCCAATCTGTTGATGTAAAAAACTAGATCGCTCTAATTTTTCAATCACAGATAAATAAATAAGACAAAGATTTTTAAAGTGGTTCGGCTAGGAATAAAGCCTACGTCCACTGTTATGTTATTGCTGAGTGTTTACAGAATTCTTGATTACAAGTTCTCTCAAGAAATTCCGGTCCCCTTGAATGAGGATGATACAAGGTATTTATAACCTTGAGGCTGTACATGAAAGGGTCGATACATTAAATGATATACATATGAAAGGGTAATACATTTAATGCCCTTAGGCTTGTGCGTCAAGGATAATCATTTAATGAACCAGTTGGACTGTTCGTTATCTGGCAATCAATGCTGTGGCCGTGATGCAGCTCGGACCGCCTTATTTGCTTGTCGTTAAGGAGTTCCTCGGAGCGTTGGAGTTCCTCGGAGTGTTGTGGTTCCTCGGGGTGTCCTTGTTGTTCGGAGCGAACATGACTTGGTCGGGGGGAAATAAACTTCCTCGTTGTTATTGTGCCATGTAGATTGACACGTGTCTTCTTATTATTGGTCCACGTCAGCAGATTAAATTTGGTATCAACAATGATCATTTGGACCCTCAAGATGGAGACAATGCGAGCTAAAGGAAAGATCCAGTTTCAAGATTGAAGACTTGCAAATATTCAACGTTCCATTTTTATTTGTATTTTGGGATGGTAATAAGTCATAGGATTCAATTTGGCTAAGGTTTTCATTTTGTACTGGACTAGCCAAAGATGGAGATCTGTAAGAGAAAATTTTATTATTGCTCGTATTTTATTTCATTTTGGTTTGGCATATTCCGTTACAGAAACATGACATTGTCACATCTTCCCGGCACTTGAAGACTATTCTTGAAGATTGACAAAGTTTGGAAGATTTAATCATCTCAACAATTATGGAAGAAGTATGTGATTGGGTTTGTAAGTTGTTTTTTGTATTTCCCGGGGTTTAGTTATATTTTATGAGGCTATTTTTTATTTAAAGGAACTCAAAATTTTTTAATAATTTTTTTAAAAAATTGGTGCCTCGTTCGAACAAGGTTTACTGTCGTTCGAACGAGTTTCAAATGTCGTTCGATTGTCGTTTAAACGAAGTCATTTCTCCCAAGCGCTCATCCCTTTTTATCATCTTCTTAGACAATAATTTCGATGACTCCTATCACGATCATTATTCTTCCAATACTCCATATCTCCTATTGTACCTCTTCTCCCGCAGTCATTCTAACGTCCCTTTATTGGTCGTCCCATGTTATCTGGTGTAACACGCCCATCAGAACTCGTATATGAATTGTATCAACTACGCTTAATCGTAGGAGAACGTAAGTCACATACATAGAGGAGTACAACAATCCTATAATAAGGCTTTACATCAAAGAACGTTACGCTGAAACGTGAAAAGCCGCACAAATCCTAAAAGACTCTAGAACCGGATGCTCTGATACCACCTGGGACACCCCTCCCAATTAAATACCTGGTGGCCAGTCCGTTATAAAATTTAAAACGAAGTATCCGGTTGGTTCATTCTTAGCATCACTATCGAAAAACAACAATTTTATTAACCACTCAATAATTAATTAAACTAGTGTCAAAATATTTTCCCATTAGTAAAAGTTATTCAATTTAAATAACTAAACACATCCAACAATTTTCACGAACAGATGATTCATGAATAAAACACTATCTAACTGAAAGTAAAGAAACTGGAATAATCGTCCCAGTTATAAAAAAATCCAAACCATCTAAATTTAATAATACTAAATCTGACTAAATACTGGATATGTAAATGAAATGTGTACGATGCTTCTCTGACATACAATAATGAGAATGGGCAACTCCTACCCAGACTGGAAGGTCTAAATAATAGAACTGAGATTATAGAAGTGGACGCGTCTAAATATGAGGACCTGCAACTCCCACAATAGTTGCATCACATCAAAAGTCCAAACTTGGTGTCCCTGTGGCTGGACACCTAAAATACAATTCAACAAGAGAAAATACATTTGGCTAAAGACGGGTCAGAGCCCAAGTGTAAAACATTTAAAATTTATTAGCAAGTATTTAAAAATTATAATAAAGCAAATATTACGTGCATATTAGCTTTTCGAGCACTCACTTGAGATTCTTACCTCTCAACTAATGTGCACTCCTAACGCACCTCTAAAGCCATGCTAATTATTTTATCACACCTAACTAGGTCCTAACCATAAACCTTATAACCCTCACCCGTAGCAATAACTCGTGTTCCCCAAATACAATTATCATTAAACATTTCTGCATTTTCTATCCCAACTAAAATTTGACATTAAGATGATGTGTTTACAATAATAGATTCAATTCCAGTAACAATCTCATCTACATATTCACACGGTAGATTATATCACAAGTATTTATTTTTCCATTATTCTATTATGAATAAATACTAATACAGCACCCCTAGACTCAGTTGCGGTGCGCACATACTCTGCTATCAAGTCCTGGTACATCTCGTACCGAACAGGGACAATGGGTTCGTAATCTCCCACGAACCATAAATTACAAATCACACATATTAGAGGCGAACATAGTTCCAAGCCTATGGGCTACGGACATACCTACGCACCCATATGATCGTCATCACTATCATTCTCACTGATAGCCCATACCTTGGTTCCATGTGCTGAGGCACAATTCAAATATCCCCCCGAAGGCTCCTCAAGATAGAAGTGCCCCCATTTTAAAAACCTCCCATGATAGCTAGTATGGTAGGTATGTCATACACATAATAACTATCACTATTGGCATTCACACAACCTATCAAGTTCTTTAGGTATATACACAACCGAGATTGTTAATTTATACGTAGTATTACTCTCGTTACTACTTGCATTATACTTACTACATTACGAATACTCTCCCGCTCGTAATTTCCAGGGATAGCTCATCGCTCCAATTATCATAAAGTATTATACCCATTTTATTTCCCAATAATCCTGCACTAACCTGAAATTCAATTCGTACTGCTAATCATCACTTTAGATAAACATGCTACCCAGATTTAAAGTAGAAGAAAATTCCCAAAAATTGTGAATGTCGTTTGAACCAGAAGCCATCTCGTTTGAACGAGATAACACGCCATTAGAATGACATCATCGCGCGACAGGCCATCTCATTAGAATGAGATCCAATCTTCTTTGAACGAGAGTACACTGTATCATCCCCAACCTCTACCTGATGCGTTTTTCACTACGTTTTCAACCTAAAAAACTCAGCAGAAAGGTCGCAACACCAATTAATCAGTTCTAATCAATATTCTAACATGCATATATGATTTCTAACAACCTGGAATCATTAAATCCTTCATAAACAACCCTTAAATCCGAAATCCCCAAATTCATATAAATTGGAACCCTAGTTCATCCATCTTCAATTCAAGTATTCTAAACCTAGATTTAAGCATCAATGTTCATCATAAATTCATGGTTATTCCTCTAACTACAAAAAGGAATCCATTCCATATAAATTCAGTCCGAAGTTATGCATGAAATCCTCAATTGTTCATCAATTTCACATATAAATCAAGAGTGTTTATTACCTACACTAACATGAACATGATTATTGCTAAAAGATAGCAAGAATTAAACACTTGCCTCATGAAAGGTTTTCATCCATTGATGTCGTTAGTATGGTTGCGATCCTCATTTTTCGATCTACGCGGTGATGCTCTTGGTGGTGTAAAAGGTTCACTAGTGGTGGTATTGGCCCTAGAAACCTCTCATCCTCCTTCCTCCTTTTGGCCTCTCTGTGTCTAACACTGATAGCCCTAATCTAACCCATTTACATGATATATTAACCCTTTAATCTTCGTCATTAATTATACTCCAAATATACAAATTACCAAAACACACTCCGGGGATGTCGGTTTGGCCTAAAACTGTCCCGGGACCCTTATGGACACATTGGCACACTCGAAATGACCATATGGGAGACTTATAAATATTTTACTTTTTATTCCATTAATTTAGTCCCGACACGACTGACACGCGTGTCCCGACTTAATTACCGTAATTGTCGTATTTCTCACTCGTGACAATTTTCATAAATTCTCAACCATATTCACGATCATATATTACTTTATTCGCTCAGTAATATTCAATATACTTCTCGTCAATAAATACCAACCCTTATCTCGCTAGTTAATATTTATTTTAATCTGGATTAATTATCAATTAATTTCCCATTTTTAATTTAATTAATCCAATATTTAAAAATCATTAAAAAATACGGAGTGTTACATACTTCCCCCCTTACAACGGAATTTCGTCCCGAAATTTGAAAAATAAAAGTATCCCTAGTAAAACTAACCCTAGATATTCCACCCTCGCGTTCCCCAGTAGACTCCTCGATAATATAGTACTCCCACTTGACACGCACAAGTGGAACTACCTTCGACCTCAATCTCCTCATATAAACTATCAGGATGTAAATCAATCTGCTCCAGCACAATGTGAGTATGAATCAACTCATTCCAGAGATACCGTTTAAGCGAAGAAATATGGAACAAATCATGTATATGATGCAAGTGTTGCGGCAATTCCAGTTTATATGTCATAGTTCCAATCCTCTCGATGGTGAGAAATGGCTCCACGTACCTTAGTGCCAAAATCCCTTTTTTTCCAAATCGCATTATCCCTTCATGTGAGATACTCGTAGTAAAATATGATTCCCCCATATCAATCTCATGAAATAACTGTTTGGCATCGGCGTAGCTCTTCTGTCTATCCTGAGAAACCCATATGTGACTCCTAATCATCTCAATCCTGGTAATAGTGTCCTGCATCAACTCTGGCCCGACGAGGTCTACCATATAGTGCCTCAAATGGGGACATGACAAATTGCAAACAGGTAGGAGTAATTATATGCAAACTCCACCAGTGGAAGGTACTGCTACAATCTCCCTTAAATTCAAATACACAGATACGCAACATATCCTCTAATATTTGATTAGTCCACTTAGTCTGCCATCAGTCTGCGGGTGATACGCCTACTTAATCGCAACTCAGCACCCATAGACACTTGGAAACTCTCCCAAATCTCGAGGCAAGAAGCCTTGTCCCGATAAGATACAATATCAACTGGCACCCCATGAAATTTCACTATCTCAGTGTAATTTTGTTATTGCTACTTTATCTCTACTAACAACATCTTGCAGTTAAACGGTCTTCCCTTACTGCTCCATTTTACCGACTAATTCTCTCTCGTTACCACCTATGAATATATTCTATCATTTAATCTATCAATTTACCTTGGCTTCCACGATAGGTTGAAGATTCGTTCCCATTTTATCACTAATATGATCCTTTCTACGCACGACTAAAATATTTCCTCTATGGGAAAAATTTCTAACATTCCCCCATGTGTTATTTCCCATAATCCTTAGTTTTCCTCACACATACATTTCCACCTCTATTAATATTTTTGGAACATTACATTTTTCCCCGTGTCCCTTCATTAATGGTACCTTTTTAATCTGGCGATCTATACATTACCATTCGAACTAGTGATCCATCAGCTCGTGGGAGATATTTGCAATAATACTCATGTACTAGTGATAGACTTCAAAATCTTTTAAATTTTCTATGACGTAGCCCTCGTCATATTACTCCTCTGTACAGAGCGACTGTTGATTATTATCGTGAATTTATATTGTACATTCCTCATACTTTACACCACCATAACATTTCTTATCCTACTACTCTTGGGTCTCTAGTGATGCCCTTGATTACTTAAGAAATTTTGTTACTTATATATCTCATTCTATTTCTACCTAAATTTTATTCACATGTCTACGTGTATTCTTGTATTTTCACTTTCTCTCCCCACAATTGTTTTCAAATGTTTGATTAACTAGGGCGCCCATACACCCTATATCCTGTGTATTTCTGCACACCCATACTAAATGCGATACCTTTATCTCGAACTATGCCTCGCATACTTGGCATGGCTACATAGTGAGTTCATACTCAACCACCTTACATTTTTTACTTAATTATAACGTAGGTCGTCCCACCGGTCTGCTCGTGGTGTCCACGATTAATAAATTTTTTGCATTTTAACATTATACGGCTCTACCGACCTTAATTCGTAATATAACTATTATCTCGCAGTTATAACTATATATGTGTGTAATAATTATGGAACAAAACCCATGAACTACAGACGAAACATCTCCCAACTCCCAATCTTCGTTAAGTTTTATGCGTGGATGTCGCGCAAGCGAAATCCAAACAAGGAACCCCCATTATACACTACTATATAACATTGATGGTCGTTGAGATATGTTAAGTCCTTAGTCCATAACATGTACCCCTGAATTTCAGTCTACGGACATAAAAGGCTACTCGTCCACTCTCATGTCTCTAAGATGACCTTTACACGGCGCTCTCACTATCACTAAGTTCTCAACACTAAATAATTTAATGAGTTATATCCCTTCACTCGACGGTAAATCAATATTCTATGAATCGCATCAGTAAAAGTCCCTACTCATTGGGATTGAATATAACAGGACAACATACTCACAGAAGTCTATAATACAATACAATATATATGCGGGATCAACCCTCTTTCAGGTGATGCCTCGGAAACCAAAATATATTACCCTGAAATAACGAGTACGATAGTCTTAGCATACAATTTACTAGCAGTCATTACACAATATAATAATAACATGATCTACCATTATAACACCCAAAAATGAGCAAAAATAGCTATGTAATATATATATACAAATTCTCTTAGTGTCTACACCTGCTCCTTCCTGCAGTTGACACAAAAGTCTCGCTACCTAATGGTAGTAATATACATGATAAGGCTACTATCGCCAGCGTGTCCACTAATTCGATACACACTCGAATTATAGTGTTACCAGTAAATTATTGTGACTTATCCATGTCACCTTAAGCGTCATAACTTACGTATAAGGGTAAGGAAATTATTTTGTCTCCATTTGCCATCCACCTTGCACTGAGCCTAACTCTCGTGCCGGAACTAACCCATTGTTCGGCTATAATAGTTGTCTATCTAAGATCTCATCCTGCGGTTGCCCAGTGTTTTTCTTTGGGCAAACCTTCTTTATGCAATCCGTCACTCCATAACTATAACAACTTGCTAGAGAAACTCTCTCGTTTTTTTCCCTGGCCCTACTGACCTCCCTTTCCATCTCCTCAGCCCTAATGGTTTTAAGGAATGGAGATGTTGTTACTACCGTTGAGGACCTTGCTGGTCCTACTTGAACCCAATGATTCCCCGGTTTGATAACCCCTGGGCCTAAATCTCTTAGCTCGATTCTCTTGCTAGGAATCTCTCTCATGTTATTATTATGCCCCACTGGCATCATTTTCCTTTACTTTCCGAGTCCAAGTGCTCTCACTTTCTTGTTGTGGATTAGTTTAATACCGGTGGTCCTACTCACTACCTATAGGACACATTCATGTGTCCATAATCTATGTCGAGACCATGGGCCATGTCAGTTTGTCGTTCTCTCAAACCTACCAGTCTTAGTCCCGATTGCTACTCGTGTTGTCCCTTTGGCTTCGTTGGCCCTATGGAACTTATTGCTCATCTTGATAGTCCCGAATGAATCTACCGTCACTCAGTAAGAATTCAAATGATCTAAAGAATTTTCATGGGTACCTTACCGGGTATACCCTCTTGCGGTGCCTCACTGGTACCGTTAAATTCAGTGTCACTCTTTATTTATATTATGTAATCCTCTTGGCTTCCTCCTATTGGAAGCGCTGATGTACTCTTATAAACGAATGGAGTTGACGACACCGACCCTAGTCACCTTAGTCACATCTCCCCTTTATGCTTGGGTGTTTTACCCACGAGTCCATTTTCAACTTACGGACCCTTTTTATTCTCCGTATCCCCTTTCTTTGGTTATGAATTTCGTTAAATAAATTAACTTATCTCTCACGGTTGGTCTCTACCTGATTTACTTGTGAGAAGTTCATAATTACATTCACATTCCTGTCTGCATAGTGGATGGAAGGTCTTACGGCCAAACCACACCCAACCTTTCCTTTAATTTTATATATATATACTGCTTTATAAGTGGTGACAGATTATCCGCTCTATGCTACTCCAATGAGCTAAAAAAATTTCACAAATTAAATTCTGAGTGACATGTACTAGACTCTACATCTTTGCCTTTGGATTATCCCCTTTCCATTGGCCCATCACACTCCCTCCTTTATTCAATTCCTTATAGGCGATTCTTCAAAGGAGTTCCTCTTACTCCCCTCTTAGTCGTCTATGCTGGGTGAGTCTGAATTTGCACTACTGTTATCTACAACAATGTTTGGGAAGTCATTTCTCCCGAGCGCTTATCCATTTTTATCATCTTCTTAGACAATAATTTCGATGACTCCTATCACGATCATTATTCTTCTAATACTACGTATCTCCTACTGTACCTCTTCTCCCGCAGTCCTTCTAGCATCCCTTTATTGGTCGTCTCATGTTATCCGGTGTAACACGCCCATCTAAACTCGTATATGAATTGTATCAACTATGCTTAATCGTAGGAGAACGTAAGTCACATTCGTAGAGGAGTACAAAAATCCTATAATAAGGCTCAACATCAAAGAACGCTACGCTGAAACGTGAAAAGCCGTACAGATCCTAAAAGACTCTAGAACCTGATGCTCTGATACCACCTGGGACACCCCGCCCAATTAAATACCGGGTGACCAGTCCTTTATCAAAATTTAAAATAAAGTATCCGGTTGGTTCACTCTTATGTAATACCCCGTATTTTTATGCTATATTTAAGTTGGAGATTTATTAAATAAAAATCCGGAAATTAATTATGTTATAATTATTAACGTGACTAGAGTTAGTAATTATGGGAAACTTGTTGAATATTACTAATGAACATAGTAATATATTATATTGGTTATATTGAATGTCATAAGTGAATTAAATGACTATTTCGGAAATTTAAGTCGGGACGTGCCTGTGTCACGTCGGGACTAATTATGTTAATTAAAAAGTGATTATTTTATAAGTTGTCCGTATGGTCGTTTTGAGTGCGCCAACGCGTTCGGAAGGGTCGAGATAGTCAGAAAAGTGTACCCGGGGGTTTAGTTTGGGTCTCGGGATGTTTTTAGCCATATTTAGTGACCCGGGAGGGCGTTTTGGTCATTTTACAAATTAGGGTAATTAAACCCACGAATTTTAGCCATCCTTAACAGCCATTTAAGTCAGCCTTTTAGGGTTAGATCATTTAGAACCCTAAGATGGCTAGTGGAGAAGAGAGGAGAGACCTTGCTAGGTGATTCAAGGCCAAAAACACCACCTTTTGCACCACCGTCACCACCAACGCGTAGATCGCGAGGAGGAGAACGCAGCCACACCAATATCAGCAGGAAATCAGACCTCTGAAATCCCAGGCAAGTGTTTAACTTGCGTACTTTCATTGGTGCAATAATCATATTAGTATAGGAATGATTAGGAGTATAATTAATGGAAGAAAACCCCAATTTTTGATAGGGATTTGCATGTAGAAATCATTATAACCTTATTCTGGAATTTATATGTGAAGTAGATGATTAACCCACGAATTTGTGATGAATTGTTAGAAGAAAATTCTGGAGAAAACTGTTTAGAACAATAGTTAATAAAACCTTAGGGTTCTTGATGATTAGATGGAATTCTAGGTTGTTTAATCATGTTTAATGATGGATATACGCATGCTTAACGTTAGAAACATCTGGTAATATGTTATCATGTTTGTAGTATAAATTTTGGGACGATTAAGGTTGGAAAATATCGATTTGAGTGAAGAATTTTGATAAAACCCGTAACTGCACTTCTGCAGAATTTCGCAGACCTGCTTGATCGATCGATCGACCCTATAGTGTCGATCGATCGAAGGTTCGATCGGTCGACCCCCAGACGTCGATCGATCGACCCTCCCTGGCAGCCTATATTTTTCCCTTGTTTAATTAGTTGAATTAATTTATCGGGGAATAAACCTTGGGCATTCTAAATAAAATGATTTGGGAGATATTGAGGACCAGTAGGGTATATGGACATATGTTAGAACTCTTAATCTTCAACGAGGAGAGTAATTATGGGATATTTACTTTAGGTTGGTAGATTTTTGAAACTTAAGGGTAAGATGCGTAAGAGAGTTACGTTGGAAATTAATAAAGTTATTTACTGAATTTTAGACATGTAAGGTTATAACCCATGAGTATTAGGTAATGAGTGAGAAAACTCTTCGAGTTAAGGTTGGAGACGAAACCTTATACGTAATCATAATAATGATAATTTAAAGGTAAATGTTATGACTATGGGTTACGAAAGAAACCTATATTATTATAATGAGATGAGTACCTTTATATGTTGTGTGTACATATACTATATACATGTGAAAAGCGTACCCGCGCTACTTGCTATCCCTGAGGTTACCGCGCTGGGACGATCGTATCCTGTGTTGCTTTTAGGGGATATCGATTTGTACCCTAGAAGATAGAGATCCTAGGTACGGGCTATTAGATTGATAGTCGGACGGTCCTAAGAGACGTGAGGGTATGTACTGACCTCTTGGACTTGGAATCTATACTTCGCCTCAACGTTGTTTTGTTTATGTCAATACAGTTCGTGAGTGATTCCGAACTTGTATTTCCCTTTGTGTGAACGATACGGGGACTGGATAGCAGAGTATGCCCGCACCATAGTTTAGTTGGGGTGCCATTATATATATATATTATACGAGTAGTTAATATATATATAAGATATTAAAACTTTAAACTGCCTACTGTGATTTGATAAGTAGAACATGGTTGTTGACTCAAATTATTAATTACTTGTTTTGTGAAAGTATGAGAAGACACTGGGAAATCTTATAATTTAATGAAGCTAAAACGAGAGGAATGCTACAAATTGAAAGTAACCTTTTTTAAAACATTGTCATCGTTCGGTTTTGAAAACATATGGGTAAGTTAAGATAAACGAACCGTTGGGAAGGTTAGTACGATAGGAGTGCACATTAGAAGAGGGGTGAGTATTTTCTCAAGAGAGAGACGAACTAATATGATGTTGCATTGGCCTGTATCAATTTAAATACTTGCTTAACGTATTTTAAAATCAAACACACTTTCGGGCCCTGACCCGTTTTCTTTTCTCTCTCTCTCTTGTGTATATATATGTATATTTTCAGGTGCCCAGCCACAGGGGCGTCTTGCTTAGGATTCCTTGAGAAGAACGAGCTGCAGCTTAGGTGGGAGTTGCAGGTCCCTTGAGTAGACGGCTTCTGTCTTTGTCTCCACTCTTATTACTCTCATTTATGGGGCACGTGTCGCCCTTTTTATCACTTCATTTATTGTTGGGGATTTTTATATTTCAGTTATTCCAGTATTGTTTATGGGATTTATTCAGGATGATTTATGACTTTAGTTTTATATTATTGACATTCGTTTGGTGAATGTATGGTTTTATTTTAAATTTCGTGGTGTGATTCTCTATTGTAGGAATGTTGTTTTGTATTAATAAAATCTTTTCTTTAATTAAAATTTGGAGGTTCGTATGAAAAATGTTTTTGACACTTAGCTTAATTATTTAGGGTGTTAAATTGGAAAAATTATTTTTATCGACAGTGATGCTGAGAATGAACCAACTGTTTACCTTGATTTAATTTAATAAAGGAGTGATCGCCCGGTATTTAATTAGGCGGGGTGTAACAGGTGGTATCAGAGCATCAGGTTCTAGTGTCCATAGGATCTGTACGGCTTATTTCGCTTTCAGCTTAACGTTATTGCTATAGAGCCCTATTGTTAGGCCTGTTGTATTCTTGCTTTCACGTTTAAGTCTTCAGCTATTGAGATTTGTTGATAACTGTAGACTAATAAACTTGTTCACATTTCAGATGCCTCCGAGACGTGCTCCGAAAGATAGGCGTGCCCAAGCCGAGCAGCTAGCAGCTCCGGCACCAGGCACAATGAATGCTAATGAAGTAGCCGCCATCGTTGCTCAGGCGGTGAATGCCGCGATAGCGGTGATTCAGCAGGCTCCTACCCAGATCCAGGCAGTGGTGCCAGTACCAGCACAGCTTCCATCAGCATGGGAGAGGGTTCGGGATGCTTTTCAGAAAGCACATCCCCCTGAGTTCTCTGGTAGCTCCGATATTGTTACTGTCAGCCAATGGAAGAAAGACATCCAGCGGCACCTCCGTATGTATGAGTGCACCGAAGTGCAGAAGCAGCTATTGGCCTCTTTTAAGTTGGTGGGATCCGCATTACAGTGGTGGGAGTCCACTACTACTTTGGAGGAGAGGGACATGATCCCTATTCAGGTGTTCTGGGAGCGGTTTGACCGCAAGTACTTTCCACCCGCAGTGCAGACTGAGATGAGGCGGAAATTGCTAAATCTGAAGCAGGAGAACCTTACTGTAGCCGAGTATGAGGAGGAGTTCACGAGGCTTCTCACTATTGTGCCGGATGAGGCACCCACTGAAGGCAAGAAGATTTTGCTGTTCGTCGACGGGTTAGCTTGGAGGATCCGGCAGCACCTTATTGGGAATCTATCCCTGAGTACCTTTACTGACGTACTCAATGCAGCGTTACTACATTGCCAGGATCATCGCTTCCACCTTCAGGGAAGCAAGAGAGCAGGAGAGTCCAGCCAGCAGGGCAGGACCGGGGGTAACGGTGCCAGTGGGGCACCATCTCATGGACAGACTCGTCAACACGAGCAGAGTTCCCATCAGGGGGACCCTGCTAAGCGATTCCGTTCGGGTGATTCCAGGCAGGGAAATGGGGGCTATAGGCAGGGCCAGCAGGGCCAGCCTAATCATCAGGGTCAGCACCGACCGCAGGGACAGCAGCAGGGCCAGCAAGGCCAACAGTGTACACATCAGGGCCAACAGGGCCAATGGCGTGGAGGTAACGGCCAGCAGGGCCGTGGTCAGCAGGAACAGAGGGGAGGTAATTTCAGGGGCCGGTGTTTTGTGTGCGGCAAGCACGGCCATAAGCGTCAGGATTGCCCAGAGGGCGATAGGGCCCCACAGCAGCAGGGAGCCCGTAATGAGCCGCAGAGACCACTCTTTCCATCCGCCCTTCCAGCTCCAGCCCAGGTGCCAGCCCTACCAGCCATTCCAGCAGCCCCAGTGCAGCAGGGACAAGTGCAGTATGGACGTGTTTATAACGTTCACCAGGCAGCAGCTCCACAGGCACCACCCGCGATTGAGGGTATGTTTCCTATCCATGGTACTATGGGTAAAGTTTTGTTTGACACGGGGGCAACGCACTGTTTTATAGCTACACATTTTGCGAAGTCCTTAGGATTGTTAGCCACAGCAGAGAGCACCGTGACGTGTGTCGACTCACCACTGGGGAGTGGGTCACTTATATTCTTTATATGCCGGGGTGTAGGGGTTGAGATCGGTGGCTTGGTATTACCTGCAGACATGCTAGTCTTAGACATGCACGAGCATGACGTGATTATTGGTATGGATTGGCTCGCATCTCATAGAGCCATGATTGATTGCTTCGGTGGGAGCATTGTTTTTGCCATTCCGGGGCAAGAGATGTTTGTTGTGGCGATGCCTCGCCCAGAGGGAGGTTCGACCGCACATTTATATTACATTGAGGAGGATACCTCTAAGGAGGTTGTGATTCCTTTGGACTCGATCCCAGTTGTTAGGGAGTATTCCGATGTGTTTCAGGAGATACCAGGCCTACCGCCCAGTCGCGAGATAGACTTCGTTATAGATTTAGTGTCGAATACGAGACCTATAGCGCGCGCACCATACCGTATGGCTCCAGCAGAGATGCGAGAGCTACGAGATCAGATTGAGCAGCTATTAGGTCAGGGCTTCATTCGTAGGAGTACCTCACCGTGGGGCACTCCAGTCTTATTTGTAAAGAAGAGAGATGGTTCACTGAGATTGTGTGTGGACTACCGGGAGTTGAACAAGGTCACGATACGGAATAAGTATCCGTTACCTCGAATCGATGATCTGTTCGACCAGTTGAGGGGAGCAACTTTCTTTTCGAAGATAGATCTGAGGTCGGGGTACCATCAGTTAAGGATTAGAGAGCAGGATGTTTCAAAGACTGCCTTCTTGTCGAGATATGGGTCCTATGAGTTCAGGGTGATGCCGTTTGGACTCACAAATGCCCCAGCCGTTTTCATGGACTTAATGAACCGAGTGTTCAGAGAGTTCTTAGATCAGTTCGTCATCGTCTTCATAGATGATATCCTGATATATTCACACTCCGAGGAGGAGCATGCCGAACACTTGAGGCAGGTTCTTCAGACTCTACGAGAGCATCGGTTGTATGCGAAGTACGAGAAGTGTGGATTCTGGTTGCGAGAGGTACAATTCTTGGGCCATGTTGTTTCTGAGCAGGGGATAGCAGTTGACCCGAGCAAAGTGTCAGCGGTGAGGGAGTGGGGACAGCCCACGACACCGACGGAAGTACGTAGTTTCTTGGTATTAGCCGGTTACTACCGGAGGTTCATTCGGGGATTCTCCAAAATAGCGGGTCCATTGACGAATCCGACTCGCAAGGGGGTACCATATGTTTGGGATGACGCTTGTCAGTTGGCTTTCGACGAGCTGAAGGACAAGCTTACTTCGGCACCAGTCCTTACTTTACCGAAGCAGGGTGTAGAGTACCTGGTTTACACAGATGCGTCCTTACGAGGACTTGGGGGAGTACTTCAGCAGGAAGAGAAGGCTATAGCTTTTGCTTCCCGCAAACTTAAGCCGCATGAGAAGAATTACCCCACCCACGACCTGGAGTTAGCTGCGGTCGTCTTTGCCTTGAGAATTTGGAGGCACTATTTATTGGGCGAGAAATTTCGTTTGTTCACAGACCATAAGTCACTGCAGTATCTGTTCACTCAGCGAGAGCTGAATATGCGTCAGCGCAGATGGTTAGAGTTTGTGAAAGATTACCAGTTCGATATACAGTATCATTCGGGGAAAGCCAACGTAGTTGCTGATGCGTTGAGCCGTAGACCGGTTGACGATGTAGCGGACATCTGGAAAGCAAAATGGAAGGAGTTGGGTCATCAGGACGCAGTAGCACGTTCTTTCATATCCTTGATGGCAGTCACACCCGAGATTGTTACGAGGGTGATACAGGCACAGACCACAGACCCGTTTTGTCAGGAGCAGATTGTAAGACTTCTAGCCGAGGGTGCTGAGTCCTATTCTGTTAGTACGGATGGAGGGTTGCGGTTTAATGGGAGATTAGTGGTTCCAGAAGGAGAGGAGCTACGTCATGAGGTGATGACTCATTCTCATGGGTCCCGATTTGCAGTACATCCAGGAGGCGATAAGATGTACCAGGATATGAGACGTCAGTACTGGTGGAGTGGGATGAAGAAGGACATCGCTGAATTTGTGTCCAAATGTTCTACTTGCCAGCTGGTGAAGGTGGACCACCATAAACCGTCAGGATTGCTTCAGCCATTGGAAGTATCTGCGTGGAAGTGGGAACGTATTTCCATGGATTTCATCACAGGGTTTCCTACATCACAGCGGAGCCACGATTCTATCTGGGTGATTGTAGACCGTTTGACCAAGGTGGCTCATTTTCTGCCAGTGAGGACAGATTATACCACGAGTCAGTATGCCCAGTTGTTCATCGCTGAGATTGTCAGATTACATGGGGTGCCCCTGAATATTGTGTTAGATAGAGACAAGATTTTTGTGTCACGTTTCGGGGAAAGCTTTCAGGAGGCTATGGGTACAGAGTTGAGACTGAGTTCATCTTACCACCCACAGACAGACGGACAGACAGAGCGTACTAATCAGATGTTGGAAGATATGCTACGCATGTGTATTCTCGATTTCGGAGGAGGTTGGGAGCCACATCTTTCACTGGTAGAGTTTGCTTATAATAACTCTTATCAGTTTACGATTGGCATGGCTCCATTTGAGGCTTTGTACGGCAGGCCTTGTCGTTCTCCAAACTGTTGGCTCGAGGTGGGGGACAACAAGTTATTAGGACCAGAAGTGATCCAGGAGACCTCCGCGAGGATTGAGATAATCAGGAGTCGCATTCAGGTAGCCCAAGACAGGCAGAAGAGCTACGCCGATGCGAAACGATTCTTCCGGGAGTTTAATGTGGGAGATCAAGTGTTGTTGCGTGTATCTCCTATGAAAGGAGTGATGAGGTTCGGGAAGAAAGGGAAGTTGGCTCCAAGGTACGTAGGACCATTTCCCATCATCGAGAGAATTGGACCAGTAGCATACAGGTTGGGATTGCCGGAACATTTACATCGCATCCACGATGTATTTCACATCTCGTCGTTGAGACGGTATCTTCGGGATGATATGGCCCATACTCATATTGCAATAGATGAGATCGACTTGCAGTCGGATAGCTCTTACGAGGAGAGACCGGTGGCTATTCTAGACTACAGTGAGAGGAGATTGAGGTCGAAGATAGTTCCACTCGTGCGGGTCCAGTGGGAACATCATAATGTGGAGGAATCCACTTGGGAGCGTGAGGCAGATATGCGCGAGAAATATCCCGAATTGTTTTTACCAGGTATACCTTATTTTCTGAATTTCGGGACGAAATTCAGTTATTAGGGGGGAAGTATGTAATACCCCGTATTTTTATGCTATATTTAATTTGGGGATTTATTAAATAAAAATTCGGAAATTAATTATGTTATAATTATTAACGTGACTAGAGTTAGTAATTATGGGAAACTTGTTGAATATTACTAATGAGCATAGTAATATATTATATTGGTTATATTGAATGTCATAAGTGAATTAAATGACTATTTCGGAAATTTAAGTCGGGACGTGCCTGTGTCACGTCGGGACTAATTATGTTAATTAAAAAGTGATTATTTTATAAGTTGTCCGTATAGTCGTTTTGAGTGCGCCAACGCGTTCGGAAGGGTCGAGATAGTCAGAAAAGTGTACCCGGGGGTTTAGTTTGGGTTCGGGATGTTTTTAGGCTTATTTAGTGACCCGGGAGGGCGTTTTGGTCATTTTACAAATTAGGATAATTAAACCCACGAATTTCAGCCATCCTTAGCAGCCATTTAAGTCAGCCTTTTAGGGTTAGATCATTCAGAACCCTAAGACGGCTAGTGGAGAAGAGAGGAGAGACCTTGCTAGGTGATTCAAGGCCAAAAACACCACCTTTTGCACCACCGTCACCACCAACGCGTAGATCGCGAGGAGGAGAACGCAGCCACACCAATATCAGCAGGAAATCAGACCTCTGAAATCCCAGGCAAGTTTTTAACTTGCGTACTTTCGTTGGTGCAATAATCATGTTAATATAGGAATGATTAGGAGTATAATTAATGGAAGAAAACCCCAATTTTTGATAGGGATTTGCATGTAGAAATCATTATAACCTTATTCTGGAATTTATATGTGAAGTAGATGATTAACCCATGGATTTGTGATGAATTGTTAGAAGAAAATTCTGGAGAAAACTGTTTAGAACAATAGTTAATAAAACCTTAGGGTTCTTGATGATTAGATGGAATTCTAGGTTGTTTAATCATGTTTAATGATGGATATACGCATGCTTAACGTTAGAAACATCTGGTAATATGTTATCATGTTTGTAGTATAAATTTTGGGACGATTAAGGTTGGAAAATATGGATTTGAGTGAAGAATTTTGATAAAACCCGTAACTGCACTTCTGCAGAATTTCGCAGACCTGCTTGATCGATCGATCGACCCTATAGTGTCGATCGATCGAAGGTTTGATCGGTCGACCCCCAGACGTCGATCGATCGACCCTCCCTGGCAGCCTATATTTTTCCCTTGTTTAATTAGTTGAATTAATTTATCGGGGAATAAACCTTGGGCATTCTAAATAAAATGATTTGGGAGATATTGAGGACCAGTAGGGTATATGGACATATGTTAGAACTCTTAATCTTCAACGAGGAGGGTAATTATGGGATATTTACTTTAGGTTGGTAGATTTTTGAAACTTAAGGGTAAGATGCGTAAGAGAGTTACGTTGGAAATTAATAAAGTTATTTACTGAATTTTAGACATGTAAGGTTATAACCCATGAGTATTAGGTAATGAGTGAGAAAACTCTTCGAGTTAAGGTTGGAGACGAAACCTTATACGTAATCATAATAATGATAATTTAAAGGTAAATGTTATGACTATGGGTTACGAAAGAAACCTATATTATTATAATGAGATGAGTACCTTTATATGTTGTGTGTACATATACTATATACATGTGAAAAGCGTACCCGCGCTACTTGCTATCCCTGAGGTTACCGCGCTGGGACGATCGTATCCTGTGTTGCTTTTAGGGGATATCGATTTGTACCCTAGAAGATAGAGATCCTAGGTACGGGCTATTAGATTGATAGTCGGACGGTCCTAAGAGACGTGAGCGTATGTACTGACCTCTTGGACTTGGAATCTATACTTCGCCTCAACGTTGTTTTGTTTATGTCAATACAGTTCGTGAGTGATTCCGAACTTGTATTTCCCTTTGTGTGAATGATACGGGGACTGGATAGCAGAGTATGCCCGCACCATAGTTTAGTTGGGGTGCCATTATATATATATATTATACGAGTAGTTAATATATATATAAGATATTAAAACTTTAAACTGCCTACTGTGATTTGATAAGTAGAACATGGTTGTTAACTCAAATTATTAATTACTTGTTTTGTGAAAGTATGAGAAGACACTGGGAAATCTTATAATTTAATGAAGCTAAAACGAGAGGAATGCTACAAATTGAAAGTAACCTTTTTTAAAACATTGTCATCGTTCGGTTTTGAAAACATATGGGTAAGTTAAGATAAACGAACCGTTGGGAAGGTTAGTACGATAGGAGTGCACATTAGAAGAGGGGTGAGTATTTTCTCAAGAGAGAGACGAACTAATATGATGTTGCATTGGCCTGTATCAATTTAAATACTTGCTTAACGTATTTTAAAATCAAACACACTTTCGGGCCCTGACCCGTTTTCTTTTCTCTCTCTCTCTTGTGTATATATATGTATATTTTCAGGTGCCCAGCCATAGGGGCGTCTTGCTTAGGATTCCTTGAGAAGAACGAGCTGCAGCTTAGGTGGGAGTTGCAGGTCCCTTGAGTAGATGGCTTCTGTCTTTGTCTCCACTCTTATTACTCTCATTTATGGGGCACGTGTCGCCCTTTTTATCACTTCATTTATTGTTGGGGATTTTTATATTTCAGTTATTCCAGTATTGTTTATGGGGTTTATTCAGGATGATTTATGACTTTAGTTTTATATTATTGACATTCGTTTGGTGAATGTATGGTTTTATTTTAAATTTCGTGGTGTGATTCTCTATTGTAGGAATGTTGTTTTGTATTAATAAAATCTTTTCTTTAATTAAAATTTGGAGGTTCGTATGAAAAATGTTTTTGACACTTAGCTTAATTATTTAGGGTGTTAAATTGGAAAAATTATTTTTATCGACAGTGATGCTGAGAATGAACCAACTATTTACCTTGATTTAATTTAATAAAGGAGTGATCGCCCAGTTTTTAATTAGGCGGGGTGTCACATCTTAGCATCACTGTCGAAAAACAACCATTTTATAAACCACCTAATAATTAATTAAACTAGTGTCAAAATATTTTCCCATTAGTAAAAATTATTCAATTTAATTAACTAAACACATACAATAATTTTTACGAACAGATGATTCATGAATAAAACAATATCTGACTGAAAGTCAAGAAACTGGAATAATCGTCCCAGTTACAAAAAAAATCCAAACCATCAAAATGTAATAATACTAAATCTGACGGAATACTGGATATGTAAATAAAATGTGTACGATGTCTCTCTGACATACAATAATGAGAATAGGAAACACCGGCCCAGACTGGAAAGTCTAAACAATAGAACTGAGATTATAGAAGTCGACGCGTCTAAATATGAGGACCTGCAACTCCCACAATAGCTGCAGCACGTCGAAAGTCCAAACTTGGCGTCCCTGTGGCTGGACACCTAAAATACAATTCAACAATAGAAAAGGGATTTTGCAAAATACGGGTCAGAGTCCGAGTGTAAAAAATTAAAAAAAATAGCAAGTATTTAAAAATTGCAATGAAGCAAATATTACGTGCATGTTAGCTTTTCGAGCACTCACTTGAGATTCTTACCTCTCAACTAATGTGCACGCCTAACGCACCAGTAAACCCATTCTAATTATTTTATCACACCTAAATAGGTCCTAACCATAAACCTTCTAACCCTCACCCATAGCAATAACCCGTGTTCTCCAAATAGAATTATTATTAAACATTTATGAAATTATTATCCCAAGTAAAACTTCACATTAAGATGATGTGTTTACAATAATAGATTCAATTCCGGTAACAATCTCATCTACATATTCACACGGTAGATTATATCACAAGTATTTATTTTTCCATTATACTATACTGAATAAATACTAATACAACACCCATAGACTCAGTTGCGGTGCGCGCTTACTCTGCTATCAAGTCCTGGTACATCTCGTACAGAACAAGGACAATGACTTCAGAATCTCCCATGAACCATAAATTAAAAATCACACATATTGGAGGCGAACATAGTTCTAAGCCTATAGGCTACACACATACCTACGCACCCATATAACCATTATCACTATCAGTCTCACAGATAGCCCGTACCTAGGTTCCATGCTCTAAGGCACAAGTCAAATATCCCCCCGATAGCTCCTCATGATAGGACTGTCCCCTTTTAAAAACCTCCCAGGATAGCAAGTCTGGTAGGTATGTCATAAACATAATAAATATCACTATAGGCAGTCACACAACCTATCAAGTTCATTAGGTATACACGCAACCCAAATATTTAATTTATACGTAGTATTACTCTCGTTACTATTTACATTATACTTACTAAATTATGAATACTCTCTCATTCGTAATTTCCATGGATAGCTCATCGCTCCAATTATCATAAAGTATTATACCCATTTTATTTCCCAATAATCTTGCACAAACCTGAAATTTAGTTCATACTGTTAATCATGACTTTAGATAAACATGCTACCTAGATTTGAAGCAGATGAAAATTCCCAGAGACTGAGAATGTCATTTGAAACAGAAGCAATCTCATTTGAACCAGATAGCAGGTCATCAGAACGACATCATCGCGTGACAGGCCGTCTGATTAGAACGAGATCCAATCTCGTTCAAACGAGATTACGCTGTATTATCCCCAACCTATACCTTCTGCATTTTTCACTACGTTTTCAACCTAAAACTCTCTACAGATGAGTCCCAACACCAATTAATCAGTTCTAATCGATATTCTAACATGCATATATGATTTCTAACAACCTGGAATCATTAAATCCTTGATAAACAACCCTTAAATCCGAAATCCCCAAATTCATATAAATTGGAACCCTAGTTCATCCATCTTCAATTCAAGCATTCTAAACGCAGATTTAAGCATAAATATTCATCATAAATTCATGGTTATACCTCTAACTACATAAACGAATCAAGTCCATATAAATTCAGTCCGAAGTTATGCATGAAATCCTCAATTATTCATCAATTTCACATATAAATCAAGGGTATTTATTACCTACACTAACATGAACATGATTCTTGCAAAAAATATAGCAAGAATTAAACACTTGCCTCATGAAAAGTTTTGATCCATTGATTTCTTTGGTATGGTTATGATCCTCGTTCTCCGATCTACGCGGTAGTGGTCTTGGTGGTATAAAAGGTGCATTGGTGGTGGTTTTGGCCCTAGAAACCTTTCCTCCTCCTTCCTCCTTCCTCCTTTTGGCCTCTCTGTGTCTAACACTGATAGCCCTAATCTAACCCATATACATGTTATATTAGCCCTTTAATTTTCGTCATTAATTATACTCCAAAAATAAAAATTACAAAAGCACCCTCCCGGGATGCCGGTTTGGCCTAAAACTGTCCCGGGACCCAAACTAAACCCCCGGGTAGACTTTTCTGACTATCTCGACCCTTTAGAAAACATTGGCACACTTGAAATGACCATATGGGTGACTTATAAATATTTTATTTTTATTCCATTAATTTAGTCCCGACACGACTAACACGCTCGTCCCGACTTAATTACCGTAATTGTCGTATTTCTCACTCATGATAATTTTCATAAATTCTCAATCATAATCACAATCATATATTACTTTATTCGCTCAGTAATATACAATATAATTCTCATCAATAAATACTAACCCTTATCTCGCTATTAATATTTATTTTAATCCGGATTAATTATCAATTAATTTTCCATTTTTAATTTAATTAATTCAATATTTAAAAATCATTAAAAAATATGGGGTGTTACAGGGGTGTTTTGGGATGTCTTGATGGATAAGATTGGGTGTGGAAGAGGCCCACTTATGTGTTTTATAGTATATGATTTGGGTTCGTTAATAGAAGGATGACAGAGTGGAATAATTGGTTTTGGTGGCCCCTAAGGGGATCCTATGACAACAAAAAAAAACTACCGCTATCGTAGGTGAATCTGAGCAAAACCGCGGCCTTATAGTTTGCGGCCAAATGGCGGCCCAAGCCGTGGTTTGTGTTGTTCGACTCTTATTTATTTTCATATTGATAAGCTTACCTCATTTGTTTAACATATCTATTTTAAATAAAACCCTCAACCCTTACTTATCTTAATCCCTAACCTTTAAAAGACATAACTCCATGAATATACAACATTCAAACCATCATTTTAAGATCTTAAGCTTGAAATCAGGGAGTTCTTCAAGAGGAAAGTTTTATCATAATTCTTAGGAGTTCAAGGAACTCAAGGAAAATTTTAAAAATGGTTAAAAGGCAAGAATACACTACTTTTCTCCTTTACTCCTTATGATTTAGATATTTCCTAAACAACGTTGGTTATTAATTAATAGAGATTAAAGGTTTATGTAAGGAAGACTTCCTAATTGAGTCCATTGTATGTTTATTTAACTTATTCTTGGAACAAAACACGTTTGAGTCATATGTCATATTTTTATTGTCAATATTCTACACAGACTATGACGTGTTGAAGTTTATTGAAGACGTTATGGCAAAGCTTCAAGGAATTTGTCATGTCAGTTTATGGTGCATATTTTGTCTTCAAGTTTAATTGTATTTCGAGATCACTCAGGTATGAATGCGTAATTTTAATAGGACTCAAAATTTATTTCAAAATATTTAAGGATGTTATTTAATTAACGAAATGTTTTTAAAAGTGTTTGAAATTGTTTACACTTTGTTTCATTCTGATAACGACGAATTAGAGTAATGTTTTATTGGAATTCTAATTCGTAGCGTCAATCAAACGATCTGGCCATTTGTTCAAGAAAGATGGCATTGTCATTCGAACGATATGTCCATCTCGTTCGAGCGATAGGTCAAAGTCGCTTGAACGAGCTACCGCCTCAAAAAATTATTTAAGGCATGTTTTCGTCAGAATTTCGTAAGTGTGAATTTTGGAAAATAGTTTACAAACCACAACATTATTTGCACATGTTTTCTAAGGTTTTATAAAGCCAAATACATCGTTGGAGTTTCAACAATCTGAGTTTTCATTACTATATGTTATAGTGATCTTTGTTTGCACTAAGAAGAGTTTGTTCTACACTTGAACATTGGTTTTTGTGGTGAAAAAAGGAAGGAGTTCATGTTCAACATCGTACACATTACAAGTCATATCGGTGGACCTCGAGACATACATGGACGTGAGTGTTATGGACGAGCATCGTGGAAGGACTTTCTGCATGGGAACTTTAGAGGAGTGGTTGAAGATCAGAAGAGAGTCAAGTGTCATGGGGATCGAGTCGTTGGGTAAGACTTGTGTTTGTTCCTTGTAATTCCAAATCATAGTGATTATCTGGCTTGGGCCATCCGAGGTTTTTTCCTTTAGTGATTTCCTCATACATACGGCGTTGTGAGATATCTTTTACTTACTTTATTTTCTTTACTCACTAGATGCATGTTTAGGATTAATCAAGATAAAATTTGGTTAAGTTCAAATTGGTTCACAACTTGGTGCGAATTAAAAATTGGAAAAAGGTTTTTCATAAAAAGAAAATTGTTTTGTCATCCTTCAAAACACTTTTTGCATAGAAAAACGGAGCCTACAAATTGGTATCAGAGCTAGAAACATATTTTTATTGTGTTGATTCCTTGAGTTTTTCAAGATGAATTTTGGTGGTTTTAAAAGTTATCGTGCTCCTATTTTTTATGGCACAAATTATGCTTATTGGAAAGTGCGAATAAGAAGTGCCTTAAAATCCATTTATGAGCATGTGTGGTTGACAAAGGTTGGTCACCACCTGTCACACGAGAGGGTGAGGTCACTAGTTTGAAACCAATCATGGACCGAGGCCGAACATAGGCTTGTACTTTACAACTCTAAGGTAATTCCCTCACATGTCACACCAAAAGAGCATAATAGAATTATGACTTGTAAAACTTCAAAAGAGGCTTGGGATACACTCTCACTTACTCAGGAGGGCACTAGCATGGTTAGGGATTTTAAGTTACAAAACCTCACTACATAGTTTGAGATGACTACGATGTTAGAGAGTGAGTCGTTTGATGAGTTTTATGCTAGGTTGTCTCATATTGTCAACTCGTCGTTTAACTTAGGAGAAAATTCCTGACAACCGTGTGATAAAGAAAATTTTGAGATATTTGCCGAGTAGATTTGATGCAAAAGTGACCATTTTAAACTCCTTAGGCGTGCTTGATTCTATGAAACTTGAAGAGATTGTGGATGAGTTACAAACCTATGAACTCGATATGTTTACCTCAAAGCAAGTGCCAAATAAAGAAAACGGCATTGCTTTGAAAGCCCGGAAGGAGGAAACGAAAGTTTTGGATGAAGATTCTGAATCTGATTTTGAGGATGTCGCCTTGTTGGAAAAGAAGTTAAAAAAGTTTCTTAAATTTCAAAAGCAAGATGCCAAAAAGTTAGAGAAATTCAAGAACAACAAGGTAGATTTCACCCCTAAAGATAAGAGTGAAAAATTTAATTGGATTGAGTGGGATAGGTGTTTTGGGTGTGAGAGGTATGGTGATAAAGTTGCCGAGTGTCCCACTAGACTTAAGAAAGAGGGCAAAAAATTGATAGTTTATAGTGCTTCCTTAAGTGATAGTGATCCGGAAGAGGGAGAAAGTTCCCCCAAGGATATCAAGTTTGTTTCTTTCTTGGCATGTCAGGTGAGCGACGACGATAAATCTTCCCATGAAGATTCTCATGTGCATGACACTTCCGAGGCCGTTGAATCCAAAGTGAGTGAAGGTGAAGAGAGAGAAGAGGAGGTTGATGTGAAAGAGTTGCAAGTTGCATTTACTGAGTTGTATGTCGAAGCGACGAAGGTGAAAAAGGAAAACTCTAAATTACAAGCTAAGTTGAATGAGTGTGCCGTAGAAAATAATGATGTTTTGATTGAGGATCTTAGTGCATGGGAGAAGAAGCTTAGGTAGAAGATAGAGTACGTTGAGAAAGAGAGAGATAGTCTTCATGGTTTGATGGAGACTTTGAAAAAGGACATTCTAGAATTTGAGGAGTCTAGGCTTTTCCTTGAGTCTAGGATTAGTTAGTTAGAAGAGAAGTTGAAAGACTCGAGTAAGGTTAAGTTTGACTTGGAATCTAGGTCAGAAAAGTTGGATAGGATGTTAGGCACCGTCCAAGTCAAAAGTGATAGGTTTGGTATAGGCTATGATGATAGAGTTGTTCCCATTCTCAAAGCCAAAACCAACCATGTGAGAGAGCCCACTAGGAATGTGAGGAGAGGTCGAAATTTTGGTAATCATTCCCGCCGTCTTTACACTTGCACACAATGCGGTAGGAAAGGTCATCTTAGACGTTTTTGCTATGACCTTAGGAATGCTCCTAGGAAGTTTAGGAATAAATTCATTTCGGTTACCAAAACCTCCATGCATCATGTCACACCTACTTGGGTTAGGAAATCGGACTTAGTGACTTTAGGACTAAAACTTCATGGTTCTTATTTGGTTGCACTTGATTCTTTCCATGATAGATCTAATGGATGATTATGTTACCATGTTTATCATACGCTATCATGATTTATATCTTGCTAATGTTATGACATGTGTATCATTTTCTATTATATTTTTCATTTATTGAGTCTTATTTGAAAAATACAAAAAGATTTCTTTTTTTAGAAGCTTTTTTAGAAAGTACAAAAAGATTTTTGGTTTATTATATTTTTGAAAAATACAAAAAGATTTTGCTTTTATTTGAGTCAAAATATGTTGAAAACCCAAAAAGATTTTCATTTTTTTGTGTCGTGAGTGTACATGTTTGATGTGGCATATTGGTGTGCTTGGACCCCCATCGTTTCATTATCCATGTGGCTAGAGCATTTGGTCATAATTATTGATGCTTAGAATGATATTAACCATTTTATTATGGGGTCATTTTGAAGTTGATATGCATATTGATTCAACTTTGTATATATGCAATCTTTGTATACATGCACGAGTTTATATGGATGTTTGACATCTCATGCATATTTGAGTATGGTGAGACGTTCTTATCTCAATTTTGTCATCTATGCATAAGTAGACATAAGGAGGAGGTTGTGACACCCCGCCTAATTAAATACCGGGCGATCACTCCTTTATTAAATTAAACCAAGGTGAACAGTTGGTTCATTCTCAGCATCACTGTCGATAAAAATAAATTTTCCAATTTAACACCCTAAATAATTACGCTAAGTGTCAAAAACATTTTCATACATAACTTTCCAAATTTTATTTAAAGAAAAATCATTTATTTTATTTATTAACAACATCACAGTAAGATAAGAATCACACCACAATAAACCTGGAACATAATCCAATTAATCTAAAACATTCGTCAATCGAATGTCAACATGCGAAACATAAAGTAACACAATTCAAACTGAATAAATCCCATAGTGACAATACTAGAAAAATAACTGAAATACAAATGTCCCAATAACAAGGAAATAATGGAAAGGGCGACACGTGCCCAATAAATGAGAATGCTAGGAGTGGAGTCAATAATGGAAGCCGTCTACGCAAGTGACCTGCATCTCCCACCTAAGCTGCAGCGCGTTCCTGCCAAGAGATCCTAAGCAAGACGCCCCTGTGGCTGGGCACCTGAAATATATATATATATATATATACACAAGAGAGAGAGAGAGAAAAAAACGGGTCAGAGCCCGAAAGTGTGTTTGATTTAAAATACGTTTAGCAAGTATTTAAATTGATACAGGCCAATGCAACAACATATTAGTGCGACACTCTCTTGAGAAAATCTCACCTCTCTTCTAATGTGCACACCTATCGCACTAACCTTCCCAACGGTTTGTCTTATCATTTATCGCACTAGTCTTCCTAAATGATTTAACTTATCTTAGGTTACTCGTAAGATTTACAATTCAACGATTCCATTTTAAAAAGGATGTTCCAATTAGTAACCAAAATTCTCCATTTTAACTTTATAAAATCAATAAGTTTTCTAGTGACATATTATACTTTCTCAAAACAAGTATTCATAATTTAGTCCAGAATTATTCCTCACTTACTACGTTACAGCAACAGTTTAAATTCCTCAATCCAGATATATATGTTAAGCACTCGTCTAATTTATATATATATCCTAACAACACCAACATACAAACTATGGTGTAGGCATACTCTGCTTTCTCAAAACAAGTATTTACAATTTTAGTCATCAACCATGTCCTACATAACAAATCACGGTAGGTAGTTCCAGATTTCAGAATTTCATATATATATATTAACTACACGCATAATATATATTATAACAGCACCCCAACTAAATTATGGTGCGGGCATACTCTACTATCTAAAGCCCCATATCACTCATATTAAGGGGAATACATTCGGAATCACTCTCGAAATGTATTAACATACATACACAAACAATATTGAGGCGAAGAATAGATTCCAAGTCTCTAAGAGGATGGCACATGCCTGCGTCTCTTAGGACCGTCTGAACTATCACGTCGATAGCCTGTACCAAGGATATCTATCTTCTAGGGTATAAGTCAATATCCCCCATAAAGGTCCCATCGAGATAAGACTTGTCCCAGCGCGGTAACCTTAGGGATAGCAAGTAGCGCGGGCATGATTTTCACACATAGATAGTATATGCACACACAATCATATAACTATACTAACATTACCATATCAATATTTGGTAAATCATCAATTCCCATAATTACGACATTTCCATATTATCATATTATTAGTATCGCGTATAAGGGTTCGTCTCTAACCTTAACTCGAAGGGTTCTCTCACTTATTACATGACACTCGTGGACTCTATCCTTCCAAGTAGAAAATTCAGTAGGTATACCTTTATTCACTAACGTAGTTATTCGCCGAAATATCTCACTTGAATTACGTAGCTTCATCGTTTATTTTATAATTATCCCAAAAGCAAAGTTCTCGACTTATAATAAAGTTCCCAACACTCATTCATATGTCCTACTGGTCTTTCCTATCTCCCAAAACATTTTATGAAGAATACCCAAGAATTATTTCACGACAATTTGAATTTAACTCAATTAAAGAGGGAATTAGGAGTCTGCCAGGAGGGGTCGATCGATCGAAGCTTGGGGCTCGATCGATCGAACCTTCGATCGATCGAAGCTCTAGGCTCGATCGATCGATCAAGCAGGTCTGCGAAAAATTCTGCATAATGCAGTTACGGGTTTCATCACCAAAATTACACCAAATCCATATTTTCAAGTTCCAATCGTCCCAGAATTCTACAACTAACATTATAACAATATACTAGATGATTCTAACGTAAGGCATGTACATATTCATCATTTAAACATGGATTTTCAACCTAAAATTATATCCAATTATCAAGAACCCTAGAATTTTCTTAAACAGATTTCTAACAAATCTTTCTCCAGAATTTCTTACTTATGATCATCAAAATTTCGTGGTTTATTTCCTCTACATGGGAAGGGTTTCCAGAATCAACATATAAATCAATACTACATGGATTCTCCTATCATAAATTGGGTTTTCTTCCATAGTTTTCATCACAAATCATTCCTAAACTAATATGAAGATTGCACCAACGAAAATAGCAAGTTAAACAATTGCCTGGGATTTTTGATATTCTGATTTACGACTGATTTTGGTATGGCTACGTTCCTCGTCTCGCGATCTACGCGGTGGTGGTGGTGGCGGTGCAAACCGGTGACTTTTTGGCCTTGAATTGCCTTGGAGCTCTCTCCTCTCTTCTCCAATGGTCGTCACTTGATTTCTGGACATTCTAACCCTAAAAGGCTAACCTAAATGGCTGATATAGGTTGCTGAATTTCGTGAGTTTAATTACCCAAAAAGGTGAAATGACTAAATTGCCCTCCCGGGGTACCAATTAGGCCTAAAAACGCCCCGAGACCCAAACTAAACCCCCGGGTACACTTTTTTGACTATCTCGACCCTTCCGGATGCGTTGACCCACTCAAAACGACCATACGGGCAACTTATAAAATATTCACTTTTTATTTAACAAAATTAGTCCCGACGTGACACGGGCACGTCCCGACTTAAATTTACGAAATAGTCATTTAATTCACTCATGACATTCAATATAACCAATATAATATATTACTTTGCTCATTAGTAATATTCAACAAGTTTCCCATAATTACTAACTCTCGTCACGTTAATAATTATAACATAATTAATTTCCGAATTTTTATTAAATAAATCAATCACGTTAAATTTAATAAATCCCCAAATTAATATAGCATAAAAATAGGGGGTATTACATACTTCCCCTCTAATAACGGAATTTCATCCCGAAATTCGGAAAATAAGGCATACCTGGTAAAAACAACTCTGGATATCTCTCGCGCATATCTGCCTCGCGCTCCCAAGTGGATTCCTCCACATTATGATGCTCCCACTGGACTCGCACAAGTGGAACTATCTTTGACCTCAATCTCCTCTCATTATAGTCTAGGATAGCCACTGGTCTCTCCTCGTAAGAGCTATCAGACTGTAAGTCTATCTCATCTATCGCAATGTGAGTATGGGCCATATCATCCCGAAGATATCGTCTCAAAGACGAGATGTGGAATACATCGTGGATGCGATGTAAATGTTCTGGCAAACCCAACTTGTATGCAACCGGCCCAATCCTCTCGATGATGGGAAATGGTCCCACATATCTCGGAGTCAATTTCCCCTTCTTCCCGAACCTCATCACCCCCTTCATAGGAGATACACACAATAACACTTGGTCTCCCACCTTAAACTCCCGGAAGAACCGTTTCGCATTGGCGTAGCTCCTCTGCCTGTCCTGGGCTACCCGAATACAACTCCTGATGATCTCAATCCTCGCGGAGGTCTCCTGAATCACTTCTGGTCCTAGCAACTTGTTATCCCCCACCTCGAGCCAACAAGTTGGAGAATGACAAGGCCTGCCATACAAAGCCTCAAGTGGAGCCATACCAATCGTAAACTGATAAGAGTTATTATAAGAAAATTCTACCAGTGGAAGATGTGGCTCCCATCCCCCTCCAAAATCGAGAACACACATGTGTAGCATATCCTCTATCATCTGATTAGTACGCTCTGTCTGTCCGTCTGTCTGTGGGTGGTAAGTTGAACTCAACCTCAACTCAGTACCCATAGCCTCCTGAAAGCTTTCCCAAAAACGTGACACCAAAAATCTTGTCTCTATCTGACACAATATTCAATGGCACTCCATGTAATCTGACAATCTCGGCGATGAACAACTGAGCATACTGACCCGTGGTATAATCTGTCCGCGCCGGCAAAAAATGAGCCACCTTGGTCAAACGGTCTACTATCACCCAGATAGAATCGTGGTCCCGCTGTTATGTAGGCAACCCTGTAATAAAATCCCTGGAAATACTCTCCCACTTCCACGCGGGTACTTCAAATTGATGAAGAAATCCTGATGGTTTCTGGTGGTCCACTTTTTACCAGTTGGCAGGTAGAACACTTGGACACAAACTCAGCAATGTCCTTCTTCCTTCCACTTCACCAGTATTGTCGCCTCATGTCCTGGTACATCTTGTCGCCTCCCGGATGCACTGCAAATCGGGACCCATGAGAATGAGTCATCACTTCATGACGTAACTCTGCTCCTTCTGGAACCACCAATCTACCATTGAACTGCAAAACTCCATCAAAACTAATAGAATAGGACTCAGCACCCTCGGCTAGAAGTCGCACAATCTGCTCCTGGCAAAACGGGTCTGTGGTCTATGCCTGTATCACCCTCGTAACAATCTCGGGTGTGACTGACATAACGGATATGAAAGAACGTCTACTGCGTCCAGGTGACCCAACTCCTTCCACTTTGCCTTCCAGACGTCCGCTACATCGTCTACCGGTCTATGGCTCAACACATCAGCAACTACGTTGGACTTCCCCGGATGATACTGTATTTCGAACTGATAGTCTTTCACAAACTCTAACCACCTGTGCTGACGCATATTCAACTCTCGTTGAGTGAACAGGTACTGCAGTGACTTGTGGTCTGTGAACAAACGGAATTTCTCCCCCAATAAATAGTGCCTCCATATCCTTAATGCAAAGACGACTGCTGCTAACTCCAGGTCATGGGTGGGGTAATTCTTCTCATGCGGCTTAAGCTTGCAGGAAGCAAAATCTATAGCCTTCTCTTTCTGCTGAAGTACTCCCCCAAGTCCCCGTAAGGACGCATCGATGTAAACCAGGTACTCTACACCCGGCTTTGGTAACGCAAGGACTAGCGCTGAAGTAAGCTTATCTTTCAGCTCGTCGAAAGCCAACTGACAAGCGTCATCCCAAACATATGGTACTCCCTTGCGAGTCAGATTTGTCAATGGACGCGCTATTTTGGAGAATCCCCGAATGAATCTCCTGTAGTAACCAGCTAACCCCAAGAAACTACGCACTTCCGTCGGTGTCGTGGGCTGTCCCCACTCCCTCACCGCTGATACTTTACTCGGGTCCACTGTTATTCCCTGTTCAGAAACAACATGCCCCAAGAACTGTACCTCTCGCAACCAGAATCCGCACTTCTCATACTTAGCATACAACTGATGCTCTCGTAGAGTCTTAAGAACCTGCCTCAAGTGCTCGGCATGCTCCTCCTCGGAGTGTGAATATATCCAGATGTCATCTATGAAAACAATGACAAACTGATCCAAGGACTCTCTAAATACTTGGTTCATCAAGTCCATGAAAATGGCTGGAGCATTTGTGAGTCCGAACGGCATCACCCTAAACTTATAGGACCCATATCTCGTCAAGAAGGCAGTCTTTGAAATATCCTGCTCTCTCATACGTAACTGATGGTACCCTGACCTCATCTATTTTTGAAAAGAAAGTTGCTCCCCTCAACTGGTCGAACAGATCATCGATTCGAGGCAACGGATACTTATTCCGTATCGTGACCTTGTTCAACTCCCAGTAGTCCACACACAATCTCAGTGAACCATCTCTCTTCTTCACAAACAGGACTGGAGCGCCCCAAGGTGAGGTACTCCTACGAATGAAGCCCTGACCTAACAACTGCTCTATCTGATCTCGTAGCTCTCGCATCTCTGCTGGAGCCATACGGTACGGTGCGCGTGCTATAGGTCTCGTATCTTGCAATAAATTTAAGACAAAATCTATCTCTCGACTGGGCGGTAGGCCTGGTATCTCCTGAAACACATCAGAATACTCCCTAACAACTGGGATCGAATCCAAGGGAATCACAACCTCCTTAGAGGTATCCTCCTCTATGTAATACAAATGCGCGGTCGAACCTCCCTCTGGGCGAGGCATCGCCATTACAAACATCTCTTGCCCCGGAATGGAAAAAACAATGCTCCCACCGAAGCAATCAATCATGGCTCTATAAGCTGCGAGCCGGTCCATACCAATAATCACATCATGCTCGTGCATGTCTAAGACTAACATGTCTGCAGGTAATACCAAGATACCAATCTCTACCCCTACTCCCCGGCATATAAAGAAAATAAGTGACCCACTCCCCAGTGGTGAGTCGACACGCGTCACGGTGCTCTCTGCCGTGGCTAACAACCCTAAGGACTTCGCAAAATGCGTAGCTATAAAACAATGCGTTGCCCCAGTAACAAACAGAATTCAACCCAAAGTTCCATGGATAGAAAACATACCCCAAATCGCGGGTGGTGCCTGTGGGGCTGCTGTCTGGTGGACATTATAGATATGTCTGTACTGTAACTGCCCCTGCTGCACTGGTGCTACTGGAAAGGTTGGTAGGTCTGGTACCTGAGCTGGTGCTGGGAGAGCGACTGGAAAAAGTGGCCCCTGTGGCTTCTTACGGGAACATTGTTGCTGTGAGGCCCTAACACCCTTTGGGCAATCTTGGCGTTTATGGCCATGCGTGCCACACATAAAACATTTGCCTCTGAAGTTACTCCCCCTCTGACCCTGCTGCTGTTGGTGTCGGCCTTGCTGACTTGGGACTTTATTCCTCTTTTGAAACTGCTTCATTTTACCACGTTGTTGACTAGAACTGACCCGGTCTTGGGTAGTTTGCTGTCGCACTTTTGGAGTCTTCGCACATTTTTCAGCTCTAGTCACATGCATTTGGCTAACCTCTCGAGGTTTTTTGCCTTCTTTAAGTTGTATGCTGCGTTCTTGGTATTGTAAAACTGCAGTGGTAACTGCTTGTGCCACGATACCTGCTAACTCGGCGGTTGATATTCTCTCTGGGGGTACCTGAGGTGTGAGTCGATCTTGCTCGTTGACTCCCTCAACCGTTTTAGCTAGTCCTTCTCGACGGTCCATCTGAAAATTTAAATGAATTTGGATGAGTTCATCATTCAAATAAACAAATCGCAGAAGCACGAATTCCCAATGTATAGAGATGAACACAACATTCCTAGTATTAGGCCTCTATATCAAAGAAAGCAGCGCTGAAAGCATAATAAGCCGCACAGATCCTAAAGGACACTAGAACCTGATGCTCTGATACCACCTGTGACACCCCGCCTAATTAAATACCGGGCGATCACTCCTTTATTAAATTAAATCAAGGTGAACAGTTGGTTCATTCTCAGCATCACTGTCGATAAAAATAAATTTTCCAATTTAACACCCTAAATAATTACGCTAAGTGTCAAAAACATTTTCATACATAACTTTCCAAATTTTATTTAAAGAAAAATCATTTATTTTATTTATTAACAACATCACAGTAAGATAAGAATCACACCACAATAAACCTGGAACATAATCCAATTAATCTAAAACATTCGTCAATCGAATGTCAACATGCGAAACATAAAGTAACACAATTCAAACTGAATAAATCCCATAGTGACAATACTAGAAAAATAACTGAAATACAAATGTCCCAATAACAAGGAAATAATGGAAAGGGCGACACGTGCCCAATAAATGAGAATGCTAGGAGTGGAGTCAATAATGGAAGCTGTCTACGAAAGTGACCTGCAACTCCCACCTAAGCTGTAGCGTGTTCCTGCCAAGAGATCCTAAGCAAGACGCCCCTGTGGCTGGGCACCTGAAATATATACATATATATACAAGAGAGAGAGAGAGAGAAAAACGGGTCAGAGCCCGAAAGTGTGTTTGATTTAAAATACGTTTAGCAAGTATTTAAATTGATACAGGCCAATGCAACAACATATTAGTGCGACACTCTCTTGAGAAAATCTCACCTCTCTTCTAATGTGCACACCTATCGCACTAACCTTCCCAACGGTTTGTCTTATCATTTATCGCACTAGTCTTCCTAAATGATTTAACTTATCTTAGGTTACTCGTAAGATTTACAATTCAACGATTCCATTTTAAAAAGGATGTTCCAATTAGTAACCAAAATTCTCCATTTTAACTTTATAAAATCAATAAGTTTTCTAGTGACATATTATACTTTCTCAAAACAAGTATTCATAATTTAGTCCAGAATTATTCCTCACTTACTACGTTACAGCAACAGTTTAAATTCCTCAATCCAGATATATATGTTAAGCACTCGTCTAATTTATATATATATATCCTAACAACACCAACATACAAACTATGGTGTAGGCATACTCTGCTTTCTCAAAACAAGTATTTACAATTTTAGTCATCAACCATGTCCTACATAACAAATCACGGTAGGTAGTTCCAGATTTCAGAATTTCATATATATATATTAACTACACGCATAATATATATTATAACAGCACCCCAACTAAATTATGGTGCGGGCATACTCTACTATCCAAAGCCCCATATCACTCATATTAAGGGGAATACATTCGGAATCACTCTCGAAATGTATTAACATACATACACAAACAATATTGAGGCGAAGAATAGATTCCAAGTCTCTAAGAGGATGGCACATGCCTGCGTCTCTTAGGACCGTCTGAACTATCACGTCGATAGCCTATACCAAGGATATCTATCTTCTAGGGTACAAGTCAATATCCCCCATAAAGGTCCCATCGAGATAAGACTTGTCCCAGCGCGGTAACCTCAGGGATAGCAAGTAGCGTGGGCATGATTTTCACACATAGATAGTATATACACACACAATCATATAACTATACTAACATTACCATATCAATATTAGGTAAATTCTCAATTCCCATAATTACGACATTTCCATATTATCATATTATTAGTATCGCGTATAAGGGTTCGTCTCTAACCTTAACTCGAAGGGTTCTCTCACTTATTACATGACACTCGTGGACTCTATCCTTCCAAGTAGAAAATTCAGTAGGTATACCTTTATTCACTAACGTAGTTATTCGCCGAAATATCTCACTTGAATTACGTAGCTTCATCGTTTATTTTATAATTATCCCAAAAGCAAAGTTCTCGACTTATAATAAAGTTCCCAACACTCATTCATATGTCCTACTGGTCTTTCCTATCTCCCAAAACATTTTATGAAGAATACCCAAGAATTATTTCACGACAATTTGAATTTAACTCAATTAAAGAGGGAATTAGGAGTCTGCCAGGAGGGGTCGATCGATCGAAGCTTGGGGCTCGATCGATCGAACCTTCGATCGTTCGAAGCTCTAGGCTCGATCGATCGATCAAGCAGGTCTGCGAAAAATTCTGCATAATGCAGTTACGGGTTTCATCACCAAAATTACACCAAATCCATATTTTCAAGTTCCAATCGTCCCAGAATTCTACAACTAACATTATAACAATATACTAGATGATTCTAACGTAAGGCATGTACATATTCATCATTTAAACATGGATTTTCAACCTAAAATTATATCCAATTATCAAGAACCCTAGAATTTTCTTAAACAGATTTCTAACAAATCTTTCTCCAGAATTTCTTACTTATGATCATCAAAATTTCGTGGTTTATTTCCTCTACATGGAAAGGGTTTCCAGAATCAACATATAAATCAATACTACATGGATTCTCCTATCATAAATTGGGTTTTCTTCCATAGTTTTCATCACAAATCATTCCTAAACTAATATGAAGATTGCACCAACGAAAATAGCAAGTTAAACACTTGCCTGGGATTTTTGATATTCTAATTTACGGCTGATTTTGGTATGGCTGCGTTCCTCGTCTCGCGATCTACGCGGAGGTGGTGGCGGCGGTGGTAACCGGTGACTTTTTGGCCTTGAATTGCCTTGGAGCTCTCTCCTCTCTTCTCCAATGGCCGTCACTTGATTTCTGGACATTCTAACCCTAAAAGGCTAACCTAAATGGCTGATATAGGTTGTTGAATTTCGTGGGTTTAATTACCCAAAAAGGTGAAATGACTAAATTGCCCTCCCGGGGTACCAATTAGGCCTAAAAACGCCCCGAGACCCAAACTAAACCTCCGGGTACACTTTTCTGACTATCTCGACCCTTCCGGACGCGTTGACGCACTCAAAATGACCATACGAGCAACTTATAAAATATTCACTTTTTATTTAACAAAATTAGTCCCGACGTGACACGGGCACCTCCCGACTTAAATTTCCGAAATAGTCATTTAATTCACTCATGACATTCAATATAACCAATATAATATATTACTGTGCTCATTAGTAATATTCAACAAGTTTCCCATAATTACTAACTCTCGTCACGTTAATAATTATAACATAATTAATTTCCGGATTTTTATTAAATAAATCAATCACGTTAAATTTAATAAATCCCCAAATTAATATAGCATAAAAATACGGGGTATTACAGAGGTGTGCATGTAAGAACCATTTACCGTGAGGATTGAAATTGAAAAAATGATTAGCATCCATGGGAAAGGGCTGCGAGAGTGTAAAATTGACTCGTCGTGAAAGCCGCTGTTTAAAAGAGTCCAAAAGAAAATCGAGGCAATAAAAATAATCATATGCTAAAATATGGGACAATAAGTTTATGTTCATTCTAAAAGAAAAATATGATATATTTGAGGGAGTTTGGATGGATACTTTAAACGGGTTTGCACCACGAATTCTATTGTTGAAAAATCGTGTCATGGCGCTATTGTTTGTAGAATCGTCAAAATTCTTGTTTTGTGTGCATGTTTGACTGTTTAATTCATTAACATCACACTTTAAATATCACATATAGCTACAATAAAATTTGATGATTTATAGCTATCAATTAGAGTTTCTTGATCGTTTCGATGTGTTGGAATTGTGATTCATTTATTGTAGTTCACGCCCATATATTCCATGTTCATTTTTTAGCACATCGGTACTATGTTAACATGTAACTCATATTATTTTTGTTGTTTTCTCTATTGTTTTACTATTGTTTTGCAGTTCTCTGCCACTTCCAGTTAGTTTTTTCAGAATTTTTTTTATTGGACGAAACTGTTAAACTTTTAAAACTGGTTGTGATAATTTTATTTTCTCGTTCGAGCGAGAAACAGATGTCGCGCAAAGCCATCTCGTGAGAAGCCTATGTCGTTTGAACGATAAGGCTGTCTCGTTCGAGCGACCCTACGGAATTTTTTTCTTCTATTTCACTACCCTGGTTTATTTTGTCATATTTTTGGTACTGTTGGGTTACTTCTGGATAGTTTATTGTATGCAGTTCTCACTGATCATATTTTATTGCATTATATTCGTCTAGTCCCACCTGCTGAGATTGATGATTCCTATTGTGTGATTACTATTTACTAGCTACAGATTTGATATTGTTGATCATTATTAGTTGTTTGTTTGCATGATTATCTAGATATATTTCATTGATTATGCTTGTGCTAGATATATCATTAAATTGGTATCTTTTCACCGGGTTGTCTATTAGAGAAAAAAAGGGGAAAGATGTATGCGATGTAGAAGAAGAGTTTATTTGATGAGCAGATACATTTGTTGCATTGCTTTTTAGTATCCTATTTGTGATCATATGCTTTCAAGTTTATATTCATTAGTTTACACAAATTGGTTTCATATTATTTTTGCATCGGTATATATTAGTATCCTGATTTAAATGTTGTTTACAAATTGATATCCTGGTTTGCTCACATAACAAATTATTTTGGCGTGTTTTTACATATTGGTTTATATCATTTGTTTATCCATACTTCACTAGGTATTTTATTGTTTCATCTGTGTAGGTTTGCTTAAAGAGATTTATAATTTTAAGACTACATCACATTCTGACAATTCATGCTTGTCGGACCATCATTTATTAGTCTTATCCTGTAATTTTCATTTTGGGGTTTTATTGGATGAGATTTAGGCATCATATGGCTTGAAGGCCCGACTTAGGCATTTCACTGTTGGTTTTGTCACGAAATAGTCAAAGGGGAAGATTTGTGAGGACCAAATTTCCAATTGAGTCCATTGTATGTTTATTTGACTTATTCTCGTAACAAAACGAGTTTGACTCATAGGTCGTATTTTTATTGTCACGATCCCACACAGACTATGACATGTTGAAGTTTATTGAAGACCTAGTGACAAATCTTCAAGGAATTTATCATGTCGGTTTATGGTACATATTTCATCTTCAAGTTTAATTGCATTTCGAGATCACTCAGGTATGAATGCGTAATTTTAATGGGACTCAAAATTTATTTTAAAATATTTAAGGATGTTATTTTATTAAAGAAATGTTTTTAAAATGTTTTTAAAAGTGATTGAAATGGTTTACACTTCGTTTTATTCTGATAAGGACAGATTAGAGTAGTGTTTTATTGGAACTTTAATTCACTGCATCGCTTAAACGACCTGAACAATCCTTTGAGCGAGATGGTATTATCGTTTGAATGACATGTCCATCTCATTCGAGTGGCAGGTCAAAGTTTCTTGAACGAGTTGTCACCTCAAGAAAACTATTTAAGGTGTGTTTTCATCAGAATTTCGTAAATGTGCATTCTGAAAAACAGTTTACAAACCAGAACATTGTTTGCACATGTTTTCTAAGGCTTTCTAAAGTCAAATACATCCTTAAAGTTTCAAAGATCCGATTTTTCATTACTATATGCTATAGTGACCTTTGTTTGAACCAAGAATTGTTTGTTGTGCACTTGAACATTGGGTTTTTTGGTGAAGAAGCGAAGGAGTTCGTGTTCAACATCGTAGACGTTACAAGCTATATTGGTGGACACCGAGACATACGTGGACGCAAGTGTTGTTGACGAGCATTGTGAAAGAAGGACTTTCTGCTGTTGAAGATCAGAAGAGCGTCAAATCTCTTGGGGATCGAGTCATTAAGTAAGACTTATGTTTCTTCCTTGTAATTCCACATCATTGTGATTGTCTAGCTTGACCCATCCGAGATTTTTTCCCTTAGTGGTTTCCTCGTACATCCAGCGTTATGAGTTTTCTTTTCCTTACTTTATTTGCTTTAATTACTAGATGCATGTTTATGATTAATCAAGATAAAATTTGGTTAAGTTAAAATTGGTTCACAACTTGGTGCGAATTAAAAATTGGAAAAAGGGTTTTCATAAAAAGAAAATTATTTTGACATCCATAAAAACACTTTCCGCATAAAAACATGGGGCCTACAGTTTAATTAGGAAAAAATCAACCAAATTAATTTCAAATTATTGTTATTTTTTAATAAATTGGTGAAACCCCTTTTTATAACAAGAATGCTTAGAAAATGCCTATATGAGCAGAGTTGAGTTATAGGCTTTATGAACTTTGAGATTTGAAATGTGAGGTTCCTGGATACTTGTCTTGTGATTTTTAATTGTTGGAATATGTAATGAGCCCCACTTGAAATGTGTAGAAATTATTAATGTTTGAAATTGCAATTGCACCCTTGGAAATCGTGATAATCCGCATGCGAATTGGCTAATAAACATTGTTTATAAAAGAAGATATTATTTGAGATTATGAATAGTACGTGTTTATTGAGAGGACTATTGTTTTAGCGCTACGTTGTTGGGTTTGAGACTTGGATGTTGATTAGTTATTGTTGTTGAAGAATATATGTTATGAGAGATTACATTTTCGTATAAGGGTTATAGTTATTGGTGATTTGATGAACTTGATTGTTAAAGATGTATTAGTTGTAACTATTATGTAAATTACGATGTTGGGATTGTTTAATATAGGTTTTATGTTGATAGTATGTTATTCTAAGATATCGAGAGGATTTAAGTTTATTGGATGATATTTATTACTGGTGAGATTTTGATTACTACATGATAATGTTTATTGATATGGTTCATATTGCTAATTAGGAATTATTGAAAAGGTGATGGATAATGTTGTCTTACAATGTTTTTTTTGGGGAGTTATGGCACTTGGGGTTATAAATTGTTGAATTTGGGTTTATAACATATAGGATGTGTATGTGTAAGTTTGATAAATGAATGGAATGATGTTTGAGGATACTTGTTTTATTATAAAGTGTTGACTTAATAATTTAATATTATATATCTATAAGGAATCTTAGGATAAATGTTATTGAGAGAAACGTATGATGAATATGTGTGTGGGAATTATGAGTGATTCAAACTTTTGGGAGTACGATAAACTTTTTGAGGTTAGGCCATGTAATGAGGTGCAATAGTTATCATAGATCGAGCTAAGGGTTTCATGCGAATTATGTATATCGATTTGATCGAAGTTAAGTTAATGGGTATAGAATCCTGGATTTAACAATTGTCCATTCTTGACAGCTACATAATCTAGGAAAAAGTGTATCGGGAGATTTCTTATTTAAATTTCATTTATGAGTGTCCCATGTATAGAGTCTATAGAAGGTAGGAGTTTGGATTTTAGGGTTAACAAGTATTGTATGTGAATCTAATAATGTGGTTATGAGTAGTGGGTAAGTGGTTTTTTAAATGTATGACTTATGACTAGAACTCATTTATATATGATAAGATGTTTTGATCAATGGGTGAAGAACCTTGAGAATAAATAGAGGGAGAGTGAAATGAGGTGAATCTTTTGTGGTCACATAATATGAGATTAATGAATTGAGCTAGATTCTTAGGTTTTAGAATGAGGCATTAGTAATTATTTACTCTTAATGACTACCCAATCTAAATAGAAGTGTATCGCGGGGTTCCTTGTTTAGATTTTATTTTATGAGACCTCCCATGCATGAATTCTAGGGAAGGTTAGATTTTGGAGTTACGATTTTTTTAAATTCTTGTAGAAGATTAATGAATGTGGATTTTTATTGTGGGATGAAAGAGAACAATCTTATAATTGTGTACTCGAGGAGTATGGCTCAATGTAAATACTTAGTGCGTCATATAGTAAATCTGGCACTGAATGGAAGACGACGACAGTGTGATGGTGATTTCTGTGGAGTATGATTTGCTATGGAATGTTGGTGTGTCATACGAGTTGTGAGATCTAAACATGCGAACAAAAGGTCCTGGCATGATTTATAATGGGATGTTTGTGTATCACACGGTGTTGTAGAAATTTGACATTTTTTAGTAGGTGGCAACGATTTCTCTTATACTATGAAGAAAGTGGCTACGTTTTGCATCATAATTTTCTATGGAGTATGATTTGGTATGGAGTTTTAGTGCATCACATGGAATCTAGCACTGCGTAGCAAGGTGGCAACAGTTTTTTCGGCACTGTGAAGCAGGCGGTGAAGGTTTTTTTGTAACTGTGAAGCAAGTGGCTATAGCTGTGGGATGGTTTTGTATGGGTGTACTGCGTTCTTCTTGTGATACTAGGAGAAGAGGAACATATATATTACATTGTAATTAATTAATAGAGTATTAATTGATGGATCTAATCAGCTAATTAAATGTATTGTGATACTTAGGGTCGTGAGGGAGGTTGGATAATTAAAATGAAATTAACAAGATAAAAATGGAATAAATGAATTAAGAATAAAATTTAAATGTGAAACGATGTGATCTGTATAAAGTGAAATGATGAAATTAAAAAATCATGAAATTGTAAGGTGGTTGAAATGCTTTTAATGATATGTTGAGTTGAACATCACATGTTATTTTGTACCAGTTGATAAATAGATAATTGTTGAGACCTTCTTTTTAAGAGAGATTCTTATTATTGATTAATGAGTCGATAGTTGTTATTGACCAGGGATTATATGTATAGTTATTACACCTCGTTTGTTAAACATTATTAAACCATCTTGTGATTTATATTGTTGAACTTGTTATATTATCTGGAAAATATTGGGAAAGATTTTAAGTTTAATTATTAATGTTATATAAAAGACTCTATTATGATAATTATTTCATTTGTTACTAGTTTTGTTACCCTTTTGGGAGACTTAGCTAGTATTCTTGTCATGAAATCTGACCCGTTGCATTGATTAAACTCTCAGGATAGGTTGAGAGTTTAGGAGCAGTCTTGGATCTTGGGGAGGAGGCTGAACTTTAGAGATTTATATTTTATAAGGTTTAGTTTCCTTTATGTTGTGTACTACATATGAGATAGTGTAGACACCCCATTATAATACCCCCTAACTTCTCCTAAGGTCCCGAGCACATCCCTTCATCATTTCAAACCCATGTCATACCCACTCTATTTACTTAGAAGCCACCAGGCACCCCCAGGCTCTGTTTGACCAAAAGTCAAAGTCTTCAGCTCGATCAAGACTGAATGAATCTTCCAAGGGCCCTAAAACCCCTTTCCAATGGTCCACTCCGTGCGCGATTCTGACTTAAAGTATAGACAAACAATCCGTTTTACTTCGAGAGTTCACCGAATGCTTCCAGGACTCGGTTGACCAAAGTCAACTCCCCGAACCAGATCAAACTCTTTGGAATGTCGAAGTACATCTCCTAACCTTTCCAACGGTCTTCCCCGTGCGCAATTCGGACTTACCATGCAGACGAATGATCCGTTTGCGTCCGACGATTCCCCACCCAATGGACCGACGAATGCTTCCGAGCCACATTTGACGCAAAGTCAACTCCCGAACCCAGGAGTGTTCCAAAGGACTTTTGAAGGTCTCTTAATTAACTTTAAAACGGCCCACCCCATGCATGATTCGGATCAACGGTTTGAGCTTTATGGCCGATTTTCTGAAAAGGCCTGAAAGACACTACCAAACGGCAGGTCCCAGACCCTGCCTATCGGCAGTGTGCCTAAACGCACTTGTCGATTGGAAGGAACAGGGCTATGCCGATCGAAAATTCCCTGGGCCTATAACAAGGAGTCCTTGACCTCATTGCAAAGAAAGCCTAGATCAAAAACATATCCCTCTCAACAAATCCAGAAAACCTCTCTCGAAGTCAGCACGATTTGCACAACCAAATCCCTTTCCAGCCTTCACCTTTCATCATCCTTTTCATCAAACTTGGTGAATTAACCACTCTCCATCATCATCCAAGTGCAAGGGCTGCTCTCCAACATTTAAGATCTTCAAGAAGGTCCAATTTTCTCAATTCTCTCCTTAAATTCTCATAAATTCGCATTAACTTGTTTTACTACTTAGCACTTTTATTCTCTCATCTCACATGTCCTAATATACTTTTTACTTAGTATTATTGCACATCTCTTATTTTCATACAAATAAAAACTCAAAAAATAAGAAAAAGCGGGTTTGCTCATAAATTCCAAACAGGAGTTCTCACACTTTTCTTACACTTTTTCTACAACTAAAACACTTTTTTCTACACACACACACAAATAAGAAAGTCCCTGGTTGGATTTATGGGATAAACCCTACCCCTCGTTTTGCATGCGAACTACGTGGACTTTGATGCCTCTATAGGCTACGTAGGCATATCGGGGTAAAATCCGAGAATCGAGTCATATTTTTACTTTTTCTTTCATCTCCTATTCTCTCTAAATTCAATTCTCCTAGATTACATATATATACATATATTTGTTCTCAGTGGCGTATTATTCCACATGCGTTGTCATTCCATCGTAACGATCAACGTAAGGATAATCGCGTAAATCCTATTTTCTAATATTTCTATACCCTCCTACGGATGACTCGTTTTACCTCTTCCATGGTACAAGTCGATAATTCCTATCTCCACTATATATACACATGTACACATATCACGGGGAAAATAAAGAAAAGTTTCAAAAACCCATGAGAGACCGTAAGGGCGGAATGGGTGCCTAACACCTTCCCATTTCGTAACTTAGCCTCCGGACCCTTCTCGAATCATTTTGGTTTCGTATGCATCAGTATGTCTTTGGATGCTGTCCTTTGGGATGGATCCCCTTATTTTGTCTATTTTGAGTGAAATAGACTCGCGACTCTATCTCTCTACATTTTTCTCCTCACCCAAATGACGTCGGCCGAAGCGCTCCCAAGAGGGACGCGCGGGACCTAGGATCCTCCCTCATGTGCTCGCCCGCTGCGAGGATCGGGGATGGCCACAGTGGCGACTCTGCTTAGGATTTATGAGGGCTAGACTCTATTTACATGGGTGTTATGTTTGTTTATATTTTCCCCCTATTTGCATGTTCCTCTTTATTACTCATGTGTACCCCATGCTTATGCTTCTATTCACACACTTGTATAAAATTCTCCATGAATATTTTGCACCACGTGCACCTAGGGTCACATATATCCACATGTTGCACGCATCACCCATCCATACTTGGTGTACCATTGGTACTTGTACTTTCCTCCCTGTTTGGCGTAATTGAAAAAGACATTTTCATAAGATACTAATAAGAGAATCATGCATGATTCACACGACATCACCAAAGAGAATTATTATTAACCAAATTTTTTCCAGTAACTGGAGGGTCACTTCGTGATGGGCGTTGGTCCGGCAGGGCGCAGTTACCCTAAGCGATATGACTCTCGCCTTCTATTGGCCAAGTACCTTCGATGTATATCGAACGGTTCCCCCGCATCGTACCGTTTGATCGAAGTCATGACGGGAGGTATATCGCAGGGAACTCGTTCACGTGCGCCGAGTATATCGAATTCTCTCTCACACATACCGTCCCCATGAGGTATATAGTGAGGCAATTCATGTACACTCAGGTATATCAAATGGCTTGTCCACACGTACCGATTGCCCGCAAGAGCAAGACATATATCGTGGAAGTCACGCCAAATGGGGGAACCCTTTTTGATTCACCCAACCAAACTGCATACCCGCATATACGTGTAAAGCCTAGGACACACATGTTAGATTTTCGGTTTCTACCCGAAACTTTGCTAAAATTCCGGGTCGGTCTGCCACCTGAATTTCTTACGCATTTTTAAAACGGGACCCTGTTCGTGACCCTGGTCACAAGTCCAACCATAGCTTTACATATATTACAAACCCAACTTTTTCAGGCTCGGGTCCCGTCAGGCCTTTTATTTTGCATTTAGGAGAATTTAACACAAGTGAGAACATAATAATTATAATAATCATGCTGAGATCCGTCTCCCAAAAAAAATCCAAAAATATTTCTCATGTCTTTATTAAAAATCCAAAAATATTTCTCCCTTCTTTATCAAAAATCCAAAAACATTTCTCCTCTCTTTATCAAAAAAGCCAAAAATATTTTGTCTTTCAATCTCGAAAAGAAAAAAAATGTGTCAAAAATATTTTCATCCTTTTTTTTCTCTCAAAATAAATCCCATTTTTTGTGCCTTCTCAGGTCGATCGCAAACCCTTGGCCTGGCTCCTTATTGGCTTCGGTCTTCAGGCAGATCACCCCGGAGTTCTGTCCGTTCCCCTGCTACTTCTTCTGAGTCCGAAACCCATCCGCTTTCCATGGAAAACACAGATCAAGTACTAGTTATGCAGCTAGATCTGACGACAATTTTGGCTCAGCTCGTATTCAAGATTGACAACCTCCAAACTGAGGTCCGAGAAATGTAACGAAACCAGGTTCCTATTCCTCAAGAGCCCAAGGCCCTATTTCCTCGCGCTATGGGTCCACCCGAGCCTATCTGGGATCTCGAAGAATACCAGCACGCTCCACGTGCCCCTCCTATTAATGGGCCGCTACCTGCCCAGCTTCCTACGTCGAACGTTGCCCAGCCGGGGGATAACTTGCTTATGATCGTTGGTTAGAAAGAGGAAGAATTGAACAAGGACAAAGAGGACCTCAAGATGATCACCAAAAAGTTTGACCATGTCATAATCTCGGGGAATTACATGGACTACACCCACATGTCTCCTTATCCTAAAGCGAGGTTACCCGAGAAGTTCAAGATGCTAAATATAGAGAAATTCGGAGGAGGTGGACCCCCGATTGTTCATCTCCGTAGCTATCACCGTTCCACGACTCTACTAGGGGCTTCTGAAGAAGTGATGGCCCAATTGTTTCATCAAACTATGAAGGATAGATCCCTTCGATGGTTTTTGTCTCTCGAAGAGTCCATAATTCTCAGTTGGGAGGATGTAGCCCGGGAATTCATGTTGCAGTACAAATATAATTAAGATCTTGAGGTCAAACGCCGTGATTTAGAGCTGCTCAAATAGAAATCTGGCGAATTAGTCAGTAACTTCATAGCCCGATGGAGGGAAAAAGCAGCAACCATGACCAATCGGCCTTCCGAGGAAGAACAAGTCAGCATAGTGAAGAAGAACTTCTTACCCCATGTCCGAGCTACAATGGGAGGACAATACTATCCCCACTTCTGAGCTCTCAGAGAAGCAGGATTAGAAATCGAGGAGGGTCTTGCTAAAACAGATGTCAAACCAAAGAAGGTGTCCGGACAGTTCACCCCCAAGAATTATGATAAACCTGCTAGTGCTGCAGTCTCAACCATCAACAACATCTCTCAACCAACCACATCATGGGAACCGGAAAGCCGCCCCGTCCCAGTTCGAAAGGAATACACTGAGCTCGATGCTCCCCTCTCCAAAGTTTATCAAGCCTTATTGAGTCGAAACTTTATCAAACCCTTGGATCCTCGTCCTTTGCCAAATCCGCTCCCAAGAAACTTCAAGGCAGATGCCCATTGTGCCTTTCACCAAACTGCTGGCCATACCACTGACCAATGCTTTAACCTCCGAACCATAATCCAAGGTCTAATTGACCGGGGTACCATCGCCCCACCGCCCAATCCTAAGCCAAACACTACTCACAACCCACACCCAAATCATGTCAATGCCATCTTCTTAGAAGAGAAACCATAATTTGATCCCTCAACCCAAATCACACCCATATACTCTCCTAAATCTCTCCAAACTTGCCTATATTTCCTCCTACACCCTGTTAGCCTCGCTGATCAGGCACTGTCACTCCTTACCAGAGCATGCATCATTGTCCGTACCCGTTCTGAAAATGGAAGTATGGAATTATCAGAAGTGTTAAACCAACTCCTAGAGTTCGGGCTAAAATTGCCTCACCGATGATCATTAATTGCCAGAGGTTCAGCACGCTATTTTTGGAAGCAAGAAAATGGGCTCGAGAATCAGACCGTTGGGTAGTACCGATCGATGAAGTCAGCCCAGATGATGTCATCCAGATTATGGTAGAATTATTCTGGCAAACCAATAATATTTGCAGTATCATCGAGTTATTCGATGCTTTGAAGCTACAAGGGCGCCTTGTCCCTTCACCTTTACACATCCCCACCGAATGGGAAGACCTTTATGAAGAAGCCATTAAAGTTGTGGAATGCATCGACTTTACATAGAAAGATAGAATTGTTGCCACCGGATGGGGGAAAGAATTCGAAGAGCAAGCTTCAGAAAGAACTGGCCCGGTAGCCAACATATGTGGGATGATACATTTGAAGAACTCCTTGGAGAAATCAACAGGGTGGCAGAATGACCCGATGAGGAAACGGGATTCATGTTCTTTCCTTCTTCAGTAAATCACATGACCAGATCGGGGAGGCATTACCAGATCCCAAACTCACTACTAGCTAATGACAAGGGGAAGGGCGTTGAAATTCTTCTTATACTAGAAATGACCCTCGAGGAGAGCAAGATCCTCGATCAACTAAAGAAAACTCAAGCTAACATCACTCTATGGGGGCTTTTCATGTCTTCTTAGCTGCACAGAAATGGTTTGATCAAGTTGCTCACTGGACCCACAGTTCCTCCTTCTACCACACCAGAAGAAGCGGTAAATTTGGTCGGATCCTTGACCTCTACCCGAATGTTATCCTTTTCTGAAGAAGAAATCCCCAAGATTGGGCCAAACCACGATCATCCACTCAACATCTCGGTCGAAGCTATGAGGAAGGTTGCACCACTCTCTCTTGTCGATAATGGATCCACTTTGAATATCTGCCCACTGAGAACCTTCAAATGTTTAAGACTGAAAGAAAGTGACCTCACTCCAACCTCCACTGATGTGCATGCCTATAATAATACCCGTCGGTAGGTGATGAGATCCATAAAGCTTGTAATAGGGGCTGGCCCTATAAACCCCATCATCAAATTCCAAGTTGTTGACATCCCAGATTATTTTAATCTATTGCTAGGACGACCATGGATTCACAGTATTAAGGGCGTGTTTTCCTCACTACATCAGAAATTAAAATTCTTCACCGACAGACGAGTCATCACCATTTTGGGCGACGATGACAATACCGAGGGTGCGAGTACCAGCAGTCCAATTCTTGAGATACAGCATGGGTCAAATGATATGCTTCTATTAGAATTCTGAGTTGAATCACTCCTCCTACCGGTAGGGGACGACTTTAAAGAAAGGGTTTGTCCAGAATACGACCCTCATGGTAACGTCAATGTGATTCATATGTTCAGAAACATGCACTTCATGCCTGGACTGGGGCTAGGACAAAGACAATAAGGATACTCGAGCCGATTGAACTAAATAAAGCTTTCCATCCTTGTGGTTTGGGGTATCAACCATCAGAACAAGCGTTAGAATGATCCGCCAGTCTCGACTAAAGAGAGGACCAGATTGCATCCAGACTATCCCAGGTGACTCCTTGAATGGATGATTCATCAAAGAGGGCGAAGACTTCCCCTTTTATGGATTTCCAGAACCATGGTATGACCATACAGACAAAAAGATTAAGCCTGGAATGGAGATCTTCTTCCAAGACAGCTACCCATGGGCCGAAAGTTCCCAACACCATGTACAATCGCTCATCAAAGATATCGAAGATTCTGAGGAAAGTGACTCTGAAGATTCCTTCAACTTACAGACACTGGGGTTGACACTCTGCATGGTTCACTCAAGCACTACATCACTGGATCCATCCCAACTGATTAAAGCTGCTGATACACCTCTCAACTGGCATGCTGCGCCAGTTCTACCTGCTAAAATCTCCCATAATCCCAATGTTTACCCTATTTCTTCTTCTTTTGTCTATCCTTTCTCAAATGTAATCGAGACCTCCTTTGATGAGGTTCTTAATGTTATTTTTCCTATCAATGAAATAAACGAAGATTTTGAGTATCTTGTTGTGCCTTACATTAACTGTTTAGATTCTAATCAAACTTTTGATGATGATGATTTTGCAAATTAACAATTCTTAACTGATCTAAATAAGGTTAATAATAACAACATAACTGCGTTCAAGTTAATAAAGAAGAGATTGGTGTTATTAACCTCAGTTTTAGTAGCCAACTGCGCGAGATTAGGATAGGGGCTACCCTCGACGAGCGTGAGCGTGAACAACTCGAAGAATTTCTAAAGGAATTCGTGGATATCTTCGCATGGTCCTATGATGATATGCCCGGCATTGATCCTGAAATAGCTCAGCATGAGATTCCCACTCTCTCAGATTACAAGCCGGTCAAACAAAAGTTGAGAAAGCTCCGCACCAAATGGTCACTCAAGGTCAAAGAAGAGGTGGTCAAACAGTTGAACATAGTTTTCATTTGTGTGATCGAATATCCCACATGGCTAGCCAATATAGTGCCCGTGCCAAAATCAGGAGGAAACGTTCGGATATGTGTAGACTATTGGGATTTAAACAAAGCCTCTCCAAAGGATGATTACCCGCTACCTAATATCGACATGATCGTGGACAACACAGCCAGTCACGCTTTCAAATCATTCATCGACGGGTTTGCCGGATATAACTAAATCAAAACGTACCCATACCACTAAGAAAAAACCTCATTCATCACCCCATGGGGAACCTTTTGATACACTGTTATGCCATTTGATCTCAAGAACACTGGGGCTACCTACCCGAGGGCTACCACAACCATCCTGCATGATCTGATTCATAAAGAGGTTGAGGTCTATGTAGATGATATGATTATCACATCCAAAACAAGAGCAGGTCATATTCCCACTCTCCGAAAGTTCTTCGAACGACTGCGACAGTATCAGATGAGACTCAATCCGTAGAAATGCATCTTCGACATTACAAAAGGAAAACTCTTGGGATTCATGGTCAGTGAGAAAGGGATAGAAGTAGATCCTGCCAAGATGAAAGCCATACTTGAGATGCAACCTCCCTGAACAGAGAAATAAGTTCGAGGTTTCCTTGGGAAATTACAATACATCAGCCGGTTCATCAGCCAGCTAACCTCCATTTGCGAACCTATCTTCAAACTCTTTCGAAGGGATTCAACCAAGGTTTTGAACGAGGCCTGCCAAGAAGCTTTTGAATGAATCAAATAATATCTGACCCAACCACCGGTGCTCATGACACCACAGCCTGATCTCCCCTTTCTCCTATACCTAACCATAACCCACATTACAGCTGGGGCTTTGCTAGCCCAATACCTTGAAGATTCCCACAAATAAAGATCCATCTATTATGCCAGTCGCAAATTGGTCGGGTACGAGGTCAACTACACTGTTTTAGAAAAGGCGTGTGTCGCACTTATCTGGGTCACCCAAAAGTTACGGCACTTCATGCTCTCCTTCCCCATCAAACTTGTATCCTGAATGGACCCCTTTAAATACATTCTTAAGAAACCTTCCTTGTCCAGTCGAATGGCTCGATGGTTGATGCTCCTAGCCGAGTTTGATATCGTGTAGTCATGCAAAAAGCCATGAAAGGAAGAGCCATCTCTAACTACCTCGCTGATGAGGCCGATGTCTGGATCTCTGAATTCCCAGATGAAAAAATCCTTTGCACTGCCCAAGACAATCTTCGATGACAAATGTTCTTTAACGGAGCTGCCAACAAAAAGAGATATGGCATTGGGATACTTCTGATTGCCCTAGATGACTCTCACACTCTCATAGCCATCAAATTGGATTTCCCTTACACCAATAACATGACCGAGTACGAGGTATGCACGGTAGACCTTAAAGTTGCTCTCGAGAAAGGTATTCAATGCCTAGACATCTACAGGGATTCAGCCCTCATTATTGGTCAAGTGCTCAGAAAATATAGATTTAAGGACGAGAAGCTCCAATCCTTCCATGCCCACATAGAAGAACTAGCCTCCCAATTCCAAGACATCACTTTCCATTACCTACCTCGAGCAAAGAATAACCTAGACGATGCCCTTACCACCTTAGCCTCCATGGTCGACATGCTCGAAGGAATAATAATGACCCCCTCCTTCTTCAAAAGTAAGAAAAACCAACCCACTGCTACCACATTGAGCTCGTCACCACAGAAGATCCAGAGATAGCCAATTATTGGTACTATGATATTTGGAACCTCCTCAAGTATGGTAGGTATCCCGAGGGTTCCAACAAGAAAGACCAAGCAACCCTTCGAAGATTGGTTGCCCAGTATATCATCTATCACAAAGCACTGCTCAAAAGGAACTTCGATGGAACTCATCTGCACTATATCACAGGGGATGATATTGAAAAGATAATGCAGAAGATCCACAGTGGGGAATGCGGACCCCACATGAACAGTCACATGCTTGCCAAGAAGATCATCCGATAGGGTTACTACTGGACTACCATGACCCAGGATTGCACCGCCTATGTTCGGGATGCCTCAAATGCCAACAATTCTCCAACCTTTAGCATTTACCTCCGCGTGAATTATACAACATGACTGCTCCCTGGTCGTTCTCCGCCTAGGGTATCGACATCATAGAGAAGGTTACACCAAAGGCTTCCAACAGGCATGAGTTTATCCTAGTTTCCATTGATTACTTCACCAAATGGGTCGAAGCTGAGTCATACGCAGTGCTGAATGCCAAGAAAGTGGCCAAATTCATCAAGAAAAATACCATCTGCCGATATGGGGTCCCGCATAAGCTAGTATCAGATAACGGCTTGCATTCAAGGCAAAATTTATAGAAGTGGTCAACGAGTATGGGATTCAAAGACACAAATTGTCTCCCTACCGACCTCAAACTAATGGTGCAGTTGAAGCCGCCAATAAGAACGTCAAGGCCATCATTAGTAAGATGATCGAAAGCTATCGAGATTGGGTCGACTGGATCCCGTACGCCCTATGGGGATACCGAACCTCAATTCGAACCTCTACTGGGGCTACCCCATACTCTCTAATTTATGGTATGGAAGCAGTCCTACCCCTGGAGCTAGAAATACCCTCGCTGCACGTCATGCTTGAAATCAAGGTTAGTGAAGAAGACTGATGCCAAAGCCGTCTTAACGAGCTGACCCTCCTAGATGAAAGGAGATTAAAAGTGATATACCACATACAAGGGTACCATCGCCGAATAGCACGATCATTCAATAAAAGAGTCAAGGATCGCGGTGTTCGAGAAGGGGACCTAGCCCTCAAAGAGATAATAGAACCCATCTGGGACCCCAGAGGTAAATTCAAGCCCAATTGGAGCGGCCCCTACATTGTTAAGAAGATCTTGTCTGGCGATGCTGCCATGCTCATTAATTTATACGGGGAAGAGATGGCTCATCCAGTCATCCTAGATCATCTCAAGAAGTTTTACCCCTAGTCCGAAATCTCGATGCGCTTCGACTTTTATCATATCCCTTCTATTCTAAAAAAAATCTCCATTTCCCTCTACCCAGAACTACGTGGGCCTGATCCTCTGCAAAAACCATTTTCAAACAAATTAAAACTTTTCAAAAACCCCAGAGGTACGTAGGCAGCTCAAACACCTTACATGAGCACGGCCCTTTATTTTTCATAAAATACTATTCTTTTCTTATCTCCGAGAACGACAGACCATTCTAATATATACTTGAATAAAATGATTATGTATGCCTTAGCGATCGGTATAGATAATTCGAACAATGCAAAACTCATCAAAAGGCACAGCTGGATGATTAAAAACTTGTTTATTTCACTAATAAGAAATTTCGGTACAGATTACATAAGAAAATGAACGGATAACTCCCTTCCCCCTACCTTCCTAAAAAAGCCAAAATAAAATCCCCACATTTATTCCCCATTATAAACTCTCTAAGAGTCCTATCTGCAACTACCAGAGGAGCCCTCTCCGTCATCATCATCTACATCTTGGGGTCCCCAAACTTCCCCTGCCTGAATGGAGTGTTGCAGACGCTCCAGGGACCGATAAGCTCGATCCATCTTCTGAAAAACTAGCACACCTCCCTCTATGGTATCAGACAAAAGTGTCCACCTTTGTCCAGTCTCCACTGCCAACATTTTGCTGACTACTCTCCTCCACAACCACTTCATATAATCCTCAGGGATATTCCAAACTCTCCCTATAGACTAAGCAGGACGGGTCGATGAACGCCGATTCTCCCACATAGAGCAGAGCCGCATGCGCAGACGCTCAGTCAAATCTTCTATCGAAAAGAAGTCTCGTGTCCAAGGTGGCACAACCTTCTCCCAGCCAAATTGGCGCAGAAGCCGTCAAGGGAAATAGAAAGAGGTCTTCCTAAGACCAACCAGCCGGACATACGGGTATTCTCCCAGCTCCAGAATAGGCAGCAACTGTTGACACCCCATTCTGTTACCCCTTAACTCTCCTTAGGTACCTAGTACCTCCCTTCATCACTATAAACCCAGGTCACGTCCCGAGTACTGACCTGGAAGCCATCGAGCACCCCCCGGCTCAGTTTGACCCAAAAGTCAAACTCCTCATCTCGACCGAGACTCAATGAATCTTCTAAGGGCACTGAATACCCTTTCCAACGGTCTGCCCCGTGTGCGATTCCGACTTACCATACGGACGAACGCGCCATTTGCGTCTGAAACCTGACCTAGAGGCCACCGGGCGCTCCCGGGCTCTATTTGACCTATGTGAACTCTTCATCTCGACCGAGGTTGAATGAATCTTCGAAGGGCACTGAATACCCTTTCCAACGGTCTGCCCCATGCTCGATTCCGACTTACCATGCGGACGAACGTGCCATTTGCGTTTGAAACCTGACCTAGAGGCCACCGGGCGCTCCCGGGCTCTATTTGACCTATGTCAACTCTTCAGCTCGATCGAGGTTGAATGAATCTTCGAAGGGCATTGAATAACCTTTCCAACGGTCCATCCCGTGCGTAATTCTGACTTTCCATGCAGACGAACGATCCGTTTGACTCCGGGAAGCCACCGAGCATTTCCCGGGCCCGGTTGACCAAAGTCAACTCTCCAAACTGGGTCAAACTCTTTGGAATGTCGAAATACATCTCCTAAACTTTCCAATGGTATGCCCCGTGTGCGATTCGGACTTACCATGCGGACGAACGCGCCATTTGCGTCCGCGCGATTCCCCGTCCAATGGACCGACAAACGCTTCCGAGCCACATTTGACCCAAAGTCAACTCCCGAACTCGGGAGCGGTCCAAAGGACTTTCGGAGGTCTATGAAATACCTTTCTAATGGTATGCCCCGTGCAATATTCTTACCAACGCTTTACCTTCGGCGGCCAATTTTCTGAAAAAGCCTGAAACACACTGCCAAACGGCAGGTCCCAGAACCTGCCTATCGGCACCTTCCTGTCGATGGACAGGAAGGGATCTATGCCGATCGACAGTCACCTGGGCCTATAAAAGGAGGCCTTGTCCACATTTACAAGGGGAGCCCAGAGCTGATAGAAATCTCTCTCAATGAATCCCAGAAACCTCTCTCGAAGGCAGCGTGATTTCAACTTTCAAATCCCTCTTTTACCTTCACTTTTCATCATCCTTTTCATCAAACTTGGTGAATTAGCCACTCTCCATCATCATCCAAGCTCAATGGGTTTTCTCCAACATTCAAGATCAAGCTCAAGATCTTCAAGAAGGTCCAACTTTCTCAAACTCTTTCTCTTAAATTCTCTTGAATTCCCATTAACTTGTTTTCTTACTTAGTGATGATGCTTAGATTTAGCACCACCAGATAAGTGATGATGATCTCAAACTGTAAGTATCATGGAAGCCATATAGATGTAAGTGTATAGGTGTGAAGAAGGAGATGAGTATAAGAGGGATAAGACAATGATGTATAGTGGTTCAGCCAATTTGGCCTACATCCACTGTGAGTGTGTGATCCACTAAGTATGGGCACTAATGGCCTTGGATACAATGCACATAAGCTCACTTTCTCTCTCTACTGTGTGTACAAGCAGAGTTTTAGCTAGGGTTGCCATTATCGATCGATTTATCCTCCCTGTAGGGTTGTAGGTGACAAGTATATATAGGTCTTGGGGGGGGTAGTATACCCCCCTAAGTATGCATGGTGCATGTGAAAGATGATCTAGCCAATCCCCTATTGACACCTGTAGATGACAAATGATGACATAATATTCCTTCACGTGAGGGTTTGATTTTGTTATAACGGTCTCCTATGTGCCATGTGAGCCTCACGTGCACTGTTCCACGCGTCTCCCAAACCACACGTTGTGATGATGTCACCCTCGGCCTTTGATATGAGGCCGAGGGAAAAGTTCCTTCCGGTAATGAGTCTGGCCTAATTTGGGCCTCGTACTGTCGTACCCTCGGGGGGTCATCCGGAGCCTGATGAAGGGTCGGCCCCCTGAGGGGTCGTCCGAAGCCTGATGAAGGGTCGGCCCCTCGGGGGGTCGTCCGAGGCCTGATGAAGGGTCGGCCCCTTGAGGGGTCATTCGGGGCCTAATGAAGGGTCGGCCCCCTGAGGGGTCGTCCGGAGCCTGATGAAGGGTCGGCCCCTCGGGGGGTCGTCCGAAGCCTGATGAAGGGTCAGCTCCTGAGGGGTCGTCTGGGCCTGATGAGGCGCAGGGCGCCCTCGGCATGGCCGAGGGTATATACGGGTATATCACTTAGCACTTTTATAATCTCATCTCACACATCCTAATATACTTTTTATTTAGTATGATTTCACATCTCTTATTTTCATATAAATAAAAACCTCAAAACAAGAAAAAGAGGGTTTGCTCATAAATTCCAAGTAGGGATTCTTACACTTTTTCCACATTTTTCTCAAAACTAAAACACCTTTTCTACACACACACACTTACAAATAAGAGATCCCACATTTGGATTTATGGGATAAACCCCACCCCTTTGCTTTGTATGCGAACTACGTGGACTTTTATGTCTTTATAGGCTACGTAGGCATCTCGGGGTAAAACTCGAGGCTCGAGTCCTTTCTCTCACTTTTTCTCTCATTTTCTATTTTCTCTAAATCCATTTTTCTTATATTATATATATCCTTAGTCTTAGTGACACATTACTCCATGTGCGTTATCGTTCCTTTATAGCGATCAACGTAGGGGTAACCGCGTAAATCTTATTTTTCTAATATTACTTTTATAATCTTCCTATGGATGACTCGCTTTATCTTTTCCATGATACAAGCCGAGGATTCCTACCTCCATTATATATATATACACATGCACACATCTCACGGGGGGAAACATAAAGGAAAATAGCAAATATCCATGAGAGACCGAAAGGGCGGAATGGGTGCCTAACACCTTCTCATTTCGTAACTAAGCCTCCGAACCCTTTTCGAATCATTTTGGTTTCGCACGCACCAGTATGTCTTTGGATGCCATCCTTCGGGGTGGCTTCCTCTTTTTCTTTTGTCTATTTTGAGTAAAATAGACTGGCGACTCTGAATCTCTCTACATTTTTCACACCTCACAAAATCGATGCCGGCCGAAGCGCTCTCCCGAGAGGGGACGCGCGGGACCCGAAGGATTCCTCCTCCCTCCGCGGTGGGGATGGGCGGGGATGGCCATAGCAACTGTCCCCACCAAGGCACTGACCAACACAAATTTAAAGCCCCGTGCTCCCCAAGACAGTTCTCCTAACTCTCGATGTCCAAGCCAACGCTGATAAAGTGGCGCGAAAAGAAGTTGGTCACAATCGACAAAGGATACTCTGGAGGAGTCACCAGGTGGAGTTTTTCAGACAACCACATAAGCAGCATCACAGGACTACCCCTCTGGAAGTCAGAACGACCGTCCCGCTAGGCATCTAGGCCATTCAAAGTCTCCTCCACTATCATCGCCGCAGGATTGCGATGGTATGACATCCAGAAAATAATGGCTGCAAGTTGTGGGTCCGCCAACATTTCCCCAGTCACCAGCAGCAATTTTGATACTAAGCCCAGAACAACGGCTCCAGCGTATCCAGCATCGCCAGCCTCCTGCAAATGCAAGGACTGTAACACCACCGAAAGGGAGATCATTCCTTCAGTAACTAATGGTCTTGCCGCCGAAGTCAAAATGTGAAGAAGCCCGGTCAGCAAATCCCTAGGAGAATAGAAAAACTCAGGAAAAGTCGCAGCAACACTGGGATTTATCCCCAGCATGGCAGAAAATTCCTCATAGGTAGGACAAACTTCATCCAACCCAAAGCGGAATACATGGTCTTCGGGATACCAAAATTGTACCGCCGCCATCAGCATGTTCCACTCAATGGGCTGATTGCGCCACAAAGAGACTCGATGCATGTTGAAAGCATCATAGTCAACATTATAATAACACATTGCTTCCAAGGCTTTGAGGCAGTTAGCGAATTCAATGCTACCAGGGAGAGCCATCTTGCAAAACTGAGAAATAGTAGGCAAGTAAGTAAGAATGTGAAGGTTTGATGAAAGCACTCCACCCTTACCCCTTTTATACTTGAAAACCCTCACAAAGGACATAACCCCTGCAGAAATCGGAGGGAATCCTACCCCACAAAGTACAAGAGGCTGAAGAGGGAACTAATCGAAGCTTTGAATTGATGGGATTGGACTTGACTGCCGATAGGCCGGATAAGGGTCTTGCCGATCGGCAACCCCCTATTTTTGGAAATTTTCCATTTTCCTCTTTTGTCAAAATCAGAAGCTCAATAAAAAATAAATTGATATTCTCAATGGAATTTCAAAAATCCTCTTCCACCCCTATATAATTTCTCATTTTTAAAAACTTTCCTCCAAAATCCCAAAAATATCTCTTTTTACGGTCTCAGCAGCAAAGTAAAAGCGCATGTGCATGCATTCATCATTAACTAAAGATAATAAGAAAAACATTGCATTGCATATATATATTCTTCTATGTTACATAAAATTTTGCAGGAAATAAAAGAAAAGCAAAAACAACGGGACTCAACCTGAACCCACATTCTCTCTCTCACCTACCCTTCACCCCTCTCTCTAAGAGCTTCCACCCCTGCGATGCGCTCTCTTTTCCCTATGGCGAGGCAACGCCCCACCACTACCCGAGCCAGAGTCCTCCTCGAACGAAGCAGAAGGCACCAAGCAAGAAGGAACCGGGACCGCATCTCGAATGTAGGAAGTCACTAAGGACATCCAGTCTCTGATGTCCCTCAGCCAATTGGTCGACACCCGGACTTGCTGCAAGTAAAAGGCAAAATCAGTATCAAAGAGGGATCAAAATAGAAAAGGAACCAAAAAGAGGAAGAAGGTATACCGCAGGATGAAGGACCTCCTTTGTCAAACCCAGCTCCTTCGAATCTATTGCGTGAGGACGGTGCAACATGGGGACCATCCCTCCATCAACACGCTGAATATTGTATGAAGGGGTATGCAAACCTCTGAAGTTACCGTCGCCACAAACGCCGACGGACCACCGCCGCTGTGGGAAGACCCAACCGCCCGACTCGAACCCGCAGGAGGGAAAGGCAAGGAATTATATATGCTGGGAGCCATCAACCAGCTCATCACAAAGTCCATATAGTCATACGGCGCAGCTGTATCAGTATACAATAGGTAGAACTCGTCGATCCTCGCATCTTCCGGCAGCAGCCGCTCCCGCCTCATAAGCATAGGAGGCTGTGCAGGTGTCACTACCACCTCCTCCTCAGCAATTTGTCGAACCACCCGCTCCCCGAGATACCAAGAATGGACAAACTCATGCGCCAACAAATGCCTCATCTGCGCATTCACCCCGGTCGCCCCCGTATCCTGAATAGTCGTCCCCCAAAGGTAAAAAATCACCTGAAAAATCCCCAGCAGGCATAAGTCAATACATAATCAGAATGTGCAAACATCAAGGCTGAAAAGAAAGAGTCTTACCCTACCACTAGTCAGGCCATTCAAGACCTGACGCACCACCTCCAGAGAGAGAGATCCCTTCGACAGGCGATTGGCCTTGCGCCATCGATACAATCGGCAGAAGTCCCCAACAGTCTCGTCCTTCAAGGCAATCATCGGGGTATTGATAAGCACCCAAAACTGTACATTTTATACCTTGAATAGACGTACTTGAGTTGGTAATTCTAGACAGTATGGGTCTTATGTGCTTAAATATTGATCTTGTAGGTCAAACGTCCGTTTGCGGTGTCAAAAGCTATATATCGAGGCAAATGCGCTTTGAATGGAGCTAAAAACCCTTGTCCCGTAACCCTAGCATACCCTAAGCCTAGCCTAAACTCTGTCCCGGGCCGTGTGTGTTTGATTTGTTCCCTTTCGTATTTTTTATATTTTTTAGATTCTAAGTTGAGTCGTTTTATTTTTTTTAGTATTTATTTGTGATTTATTTAGTATTCTCTAGGTTTTGTTTTCTATTTTTCTATTTTATCTTTATTAGTATAATTTTATTTTATTTTGAATTTTATTAGTTTTTAGTTTTTATTAGGATTAGATCTTTTAGGATTTCATTTATTTTTTAGTTTTATTTGATTTTACATTTATTTAGGATTTTAGTTTTAGTTTTATTAGATTTTATTCTTATTTTTTTTATTTCTTTTTAGTTTCATTTTTAATTGAGTCTTTATTTTATTATTAGAAGTAGGATTTTTATTTTTTTAGATTTTTATTTTTATTAGTTTTAGTTTTTTTTATGTTATTTTTTAGGTGTCCAAATAAAACACACACATAAACTCCTCTACACCTAAACCCACTCACAACCATCCAAACTATACACCACTCACACACCTAAACTAAACCATTACCCACGACCATTTTACCATACACCCTTACCCCACACATTAATACCCAACTCCATCTTCAACCTCTCACCCTCTCTCTCCTCTCTCCTCTAAACCCATCTAACCTCCATAACCACCAAAAAAAACCCAACTATTATACCCAAACAATCCCCTATCATCATGTATACTGACCCCTACCCAAACCTGACCTCCCCTGAAACCCGGCCAACCACACCCTTACCCCGCACCTGTCGCGACCCTCGCCGGCCGGACCACCGATCCCCAGCTATCAAAACCCATACCGGCGGCGTACGATAACCACCTGCCTACACCGTCATAATCCAACCCGGTCTTCTCCTTTCAGCAACCCATCGCCTACCTCACCCTCCAAAACCCATGCCCGACCTCTCAACTACCCGGAGCTCTGATCCCGACCTGCTAGCCCCCGACTCGTCAACCTCCATACCCCACCTCACGACCAACCCGGAATCGCGACCCACTACTCCAGCCAACTCCAGTCTGAACTCGGCCCAAGTCGGCGGTGGCCAACCTCTCCGACCAGTAAAACCGAACCCTTAACCTTTACCCGAACCCGTAAACCTCCATCTCAATACAAACCTGCCACCTTCACACACCCCTATACCCATTTCCCATTTTCCAACCAAAAACCCATTTCTCCCAAAATCGTGTTCTTTCACTAGCCAAAATGCCAAAACAAGCCAAACCCCAACAATACCCACATGTGCTTAAACCTATGTGACACCCTGCCTAATTAAATACCGGGCGATCACTCCTTTATTAAATTAAATTAAATCAAGGTGAACAGTTGGTCCATTCTTAGCATCACTGTCGAAAAATAAATTATTCCAATTTAACACCCTAATTAATTAAGCTAAGTGTCAAAACCATTTTCATACATACTTTCCAAATTTTATTTAAAGAAAAATCATTTATTTTATTAACAACATTCAATATGTAAGAATCACACCACATTAAATTCTGCAACATAAACCAATTAATTTAATACATTCGTCAATCGAATGTCAACATACGAAATCTAAAGTCACACATCCAAACTGAATAAATCCCATAGTAACAATACTGGAAATAACTGAAATACAAAAGTCCAATAACAACGGAATAATGGAAAGAGCTACACATGCCCAACTAGATGAAGGTACTAAGAGTGGATCCGAATGAACGAAGTCGTCTAATCAAGAGACCTGTAACTCCCACCTAAGCTGCAGCGCGTTCCTTCCAAGAGATCCTAAGCAAGACGCCCCTGTGGCTGGGCACCTGTGATACATACATATATATACAAGAGAGAGAGAGAAAGAGAAACGGGTCAGAGCCCGATAGTGTGTATGATTTTAAAAATTCGTTTAGCAAGTATTTAAATTGATACAGGCCAATGCAACAACATATTAGTTCGACACTCTCTTGAGAAATTCTCACCTCTCTTCTAATGTGCACGCCTATCGTACTAACCTTCCCAACGGATTATTTCATCATATAACACCCTATCTCTCCCCAATGATTTAACTTACCTTAAGTTATTCGAAAGATTTAAAACTGAACAATACTGTTGTTTAAAAAGGTTTCACTACTATCCAAATTTCTCAATTTAACTTGATTAATTTATAAAGTTTCCAGTGTCATATTATACTTTCTCAACGTAAGTATTTCAATTTGAGTCATCAGCCATGTCCTACATATCAAATCACAGTAGGCAGTTCCTGATTTCAGAATTTCATAAATATATATATTTACTACTCGTATAATATATATATCATAATAGCACCCCAAATAAAACTATGGTGCGGGCATACTCTGCTATCCAATCCCCGAATCGCTCACACTAAGGGAAGTACAAGTTCGGAATCACTCTCGAACTGTATCAACATATAAACACAAACAACATTGAGGCGAAGTATAGATTCCAAGTCTCTAAGAGGTCAGTACATACCCCACGCCTCTTAGGACCGTCTGAACTATCGATTCGATAGCCTGTACCAAGGATATCTATCTTCTAGGGTACAAGTCAATATCCCTCATAAAGGTCCCATCGAGATAAGACTGTCCCAGCGCGGTAACCTCAGGGATAGCAAGTAGCGCGGGCATGGTTTTCACATGTATATAATATATGCATACACAATCATATAAATATACCAATTTTATCATATTAATATAGGTTCCTCTCATCACCCAAAATTACAACATTTATCCTTACTTTTCACATTAAGTATTCCTTATAAGGGTTAGTCGCTAACCTTAACTCGAAGGGTTTCTCCAACCCATTACGTGACACTTGTGGACCCTATCCTCCCAAGTATAAAATTCAGTAGGTGTCATTATTATGTTCCAACGTAACTCTCTTGCGCGCCTCACCCTTTAATACATAAATTTACCAACCCTAAAGTAAATACCCCATAAATACCATTCTCGTCGAATATTAAAGATCCCAACATTTATTCATATGCCCTACTGGTCCTCCATGTCTCCCAAATCATTTTATTAAGAATGCCCAAGAATTATATCACGACAATTTGAATTTAACTCATTTAAAAAGGGAAATAGGAGTCTTCCAGGAGGGGTCGATCGATCGAGGTCTGGGACTCGATCGATCGAAGCTCTGGGCTCGATCGATCGATCAAGCAGGTCTGCGAAATCTGCAGAATTGCAGTTACGGGTTTCATCTCCAAACTTACACCAAATCCATATTTTCTAATCCCAATCGTCCCAGAATTGATACTACTAACCTTATATCATCATATCAGGTATATTCAACGTAAAACATGCCAATTTACATCACTAAACATGGATTAATCATGCCATAATTTATTTAAAACTCAAGAACCCTAAAAATCTCTAACTCATGATTCTAATCTGTTTTATCCCAGAATTTCTTTCTTATTTACACCAAAATTTCGTGGGTTATCTTTCTACATCACAAGAGACTTCCAGAATAAGGTTTAAGTCTTTACTACATGCAAATTCCTATCACAATTTGGGTTTTCTTCCATATATTTCGTCCCTAATCATTCCTAAACTAATATGGAAATTGCACCAACGAAAATAGCAAGATAAACACTTGCATGGGATTTTTGACGTTCTGATTTGCATATGTTTTTGGTGTGGTTGCGTAGCCCGTTGCGCGATCTACGCGTTGGTGGTGGTTGTGGTGCAAACCGTTGAGTTTTGGGCCATGAATTTGCTTGAGAGCTCTCTCCTCTCTTCTCCAATGGCCGTTCTAGGTTTTGGGAATTCTAACCCTAGGTGACAACCTCAATATCAGATATAGCCCCTCTAATTTTCGTGGGTTTAATTACCCAAAAGTGTAAAATGACCAAAATGCCCTCCCGGGTTACTAATTAGGCCTAAAATCGCCCCGAGACCCAAACTACACCCCCGGGTACACTTTTCTGACTATCTCGACCCTTCCGGATGCGTTGGCGCACTCAAAACGACCATACGAACAACTTATAAAATATTCATTTTTATTTATCAATATTTAGTCCTGACGCGACACGGGCGCGTCCCGACTCAAATTTCCAAAATTGTCATTTTATTCTCTCGTGACATTCAATATAACCAAAATAATATATTACTTTTCTCATTTGTAATATTCAACAAATTTCCCATAATTACTAACTCTCGTCACGTTAATAATTATAACATAATAAATTTCCGGATTTTTATTAAATACTTCACTCACATTAAATTTAATAAATCCCCAAATTAATATAGCATAAAAATACGGGGTATTACATACTTCCCCCCTAATAACGGAATTTCGTCCCGAAATTCAGAAAATAAGGCATACCTGGTAAAAACAACTCTAAATATCTTTCGCGCATATCTGCCTCGCGCTCCCAAGTGGATTCCTCCACATTATGATGCTCCCACTGGACCCGCACAAGTGGAACTATCTTCGACCTCAATCTCCTCCCACTATAGTCTAGGATAGCCAACGATCTCTCCTCGTAAGAGCTGTCAGGCTGTAAGTCTATCTAATCTATCGCAATGTGAGTATGGGCCATATCATCTCGAAGGTACCGTCTCAACGACGAGATGTGAAATACATCGTGAATGCGATGCAAATGTTCTGGCAGCCCTAATCTGTATGCCACCGGCCCAATTCTCTCGATGATGGGAAATGGTCCCACGTACCTCGGAGCCAATTTCCCCTTCTTCCCGAACCTCATCACTCCCTTCATAGGAGATACACGCAATAACACTTGGTCCCCCACACTAAACTCTCGGAAGAATCGTTTCGCATCGGCGTAGCTCTTCTGCCTGTCCTGGGCTACCCGGATGCGACTCCTGATCATTTCAATCCTTGCGGAGGTCTCCTGAATCACCTCTGGTCCTAGCAACTTGTTATACCCCACCTCGAGCCAACAAGCTGGGGAACGACAAGGCCTACCATATAAAGCCTCAAATGGAGCCATGCCAATCGTGAACTGATAAGAGTTATTATAAGCAAACTCTACCAGTGTAAGGTGTGGCTCCCAACCTCCTCCAAAATCTAAAACACACATGCGTAGCATATCCTCTAACATCTGATTAGTACACTATGTCTGTCCATCTGTCTGTGGGTGATAAGCTGAACTCAGCCTCAACTCAGTACCCATAGCCTCCTGAAAGCTTTCCCAAAAACGTGACACAAAAATCTTGTCTCTATCTGACACAATATTCAGGGGTACCCCATGTAATCTGACAACCTCAGCAATGAACAACTGAGCATACTGACCCGTGGTATAGTCTGTCCGCACCGACAGAAAATGAGCCACCTTGGTCAAACGGTCTACAATCACCCAGATGGAGTCGTGGCCCCGCTGTGATGTAGGCAACCATGTAATAAAATCCATGGAAATACTCTCCCACTTCCACGCAGGTATTTCCAATGGCTGAAGCAACCCTGACGGTTTCTGATGGTCCACCTTCACCAGCTGGCAGGTAGAACACTTGGACACAAACTCAGCAATGTCCTTCTTCATCCCACTCCACCAGTACTGTCTCCTCATATCCTGGTACATCTTATCTCCTCCAGGATGCACTGCAAATCGGGACCCGTGAGATTGGATCATCACTGCATGACGCAATTCTACTCCTTTTGGAACTACTAACCTCCCATTAAACCTCAAACCCCCGTCAGAACTAACAGAATAGGACTCAGCACCTTCAGCTAAAAGTCGTACAATCTGCTCCTGGCAAAACGGGTCTGTGGTCTCTGCCTGTATCACCCTCGTAACAATCTCGGGTGTGGCTGACATAACGGATATGAAAGAACGTGCTACTGCGTCCTGGTGACCCAACTCCTTCCACTTTGCTTTCCAGACGTCTGCTACCTCGTCTACCGGTTTACGACTCAACGCATCAGTAACTACGTTGGCCTTCCCCGGATGATACTGTATATCGAACTGGTAGTCCTTCACAAACTCTAGCCATCTGCACTGACGCATATTCAGCTCTTGCTGGGTGAACAGGTACTGAAACGACTTGTGGTCTGTGAACAAACGGAATTTCTCTCCCAACAAATAGTGCCTCCATATCCTCAATGCAAAGACGACCGCTGCTAACTCCAGGTCGTGGGTGGGGTAATTCTTCTCATGCGGCTTAAGCTTGCGGGAGGCAAAAGATATAGCATTCTCCTCCTGCTGAAGTACTCCCCCAAGTCCCCATAAAGAGGCATCGGTGTAAACCAGGTACTCTGCACCCAATTTTGGTAAAGCAAGGACTGGCGCTGAAGTAAGCTTGTCTTTCAGCTCGTCGAAAGCCAACTGACATGCGTCATCCCAAACGTATGGTACCCCCTTGTGAGTCAGATTGGTCAATGGACCCGCTATTTTGGAAAATCCCCGAATGAATCTCCTGTAGTATTCGGCTAATCCCAAGAAACTACTCACTTCCGTCGGTGTCGTGGGTTGTCCCCATTCCCTCACCGCTGACACTTGGTTAACTTCTATCCCCTGCTCAGAAACAACATGCCCCAAGAACTGTACCTCTCGCAACCAGAATCCACACTTCTCATACTTAGCATACAACTAATGCTCTCGCAAGGTCTGAAGAACCTGCCTCAAGTGCTTAGCATGCTCCTCCTCGGAGTGTGAATATATCAAAATGTCGTCTATAAAGACGATGACAAACTGATCCAAGAACTCTCTGAATACTCGGTTCATTAAGTCCATGAATACGGCTGGAGCATTTGTGAGACCAAATGGCATCACTCTGAACTCGTAAGACCCATATCTCGTCAAGAAGGCAGTCTTTGAAACGTCCTGCTCTCTAATACGTAGCTGATGGTACCCCGACCTTAGATCTATCTTCGAAAAGAAAGTTGATCCCCTCAGCTAGTCGAACAGATCATCGATTCGAGGCAACGGATACTTATTCCGTATCGTGACCTTGCTCAACTCCCGGTAGTCCACACATAACCTCAGTGAACCATTTCTCTTCTTCACAAACAAGACTGGAGCGCCCCAAGGTGAGGTACTCCTACGAATGAAGCCCTGACCTAACAGCTGCTCTATATGATCTCGTAGCTCTCGCATCTCTGTCGGAGCCATACGGTACGGTGCGCGTGTTATAGGTCTCGTATCTGGCAATAAATCTATGACAAAGTCTATCTCTCGACTGGGGGGTAGGCCTGGTATCTCCTGGAATATATCAGAATACTCACGAACGACTGGGAACGAATCTAAAGGAATCGCAATCTCCTTAGAGGCATCCTCCTCTATATAATACAAATGAGCGGTCTAACCTCCCTCTGGGCGAGGCATTTCCACTACAAACATCTCTTGCCCCGGAATGGCAAAAATAATGCTCCCACCGAAGCAATCAATCATGGATCTATAAGCTGCGAGCCAATCCATACCAATAATCACATCATGCTCGTGCATGTCTAAAACTAACATGTCTGTAGGTAATAACAAGCTACCAATCTCTACCCCCACTACCCGGCATATAAAGAAAATAAGCGACCCACTCCACAGTGGTGAGTCTACACATGTCACAGTGCTCTCTGCTATGGCTAATAACCCTAAGGCTTTCGCAAAATAGGTAGCTAAAAAATAGTCCGTTGCCCCAGTATCAAACAAAATTCGACCCATAGTACCATGGATAGGAAACATACCCTCAATCGCGGGTGGTGCCTGTGGAGCTGCTGCCTGGTGGACGTTATAGACACGTCTGCCCTGTAGCTTTCCCTGCTGAACTGAGGCTGTTGGAAAGGGTGGTGGAGCTGGCTTCTGGGGTTTATTGCTAGCACATTCCTGTCGTGGGGCCCTATTCTTCTCTGGGCAATCCTGACGCCTATGGCCATTCCTGCCACATTGGAAGCACCTCCCTCGAAACTGCTTCACTTTGTTACGGTATTGACTAGTCTCGCTTTTTCCCTGGTCTTGCTGGCCTTGAGGGGAAATCTAAGAAAAAGCTATGTCAGGGCGAGGACAATATATTCACTTGTGACCCGGTTGTACACATTTATAGCAGAGTTTCGAAATTCTTCGCTGGTCAGATTGTAGTTTATCCCCAGTCTGATTCAGACAAGACTTACGTTCGTGATCGTCCATTCCACAACCGAAACACCTCTTGGTGATTTCATTCTGAACCTGACTTCGTTGGCCCTGACACTTTTGTCGCTGTACATAAATCTCGTTACTTCTGGAACTGACTCGATCTTGATTGTTTTGTTGTCACAGATTCGGGGCCTTCACACAATTCTCAACATTAGTCACATGCATTTGGTTAACCTCTCTAGGTCTTTTGCCTCCTTTAAGTTGTAGACTGCGTTCTTGGTATTGTAGAACTGCAGTGGTAACTGCTTGTGCCACGATACCTGCTAACTCGGCGGTTGATATTCTCTCTGGGGATACCTGAGGTGTGAGTCGATCTTACTCGTTGACTCCCTTAACCGTCTTAGCTAGTTCTTCTTGACGATCCATCTGAAAATTTAAGTAAATTTGGATGAGTTCATCATTCAAATAAACAAATCGCAGAAGTACGAATTTCCAATGTATAGAGATAAACACAACATTCCTAGTATTAGGGCTCTATATCAAAGAAAGAAACGCTAAAAGCATAATAAGCCGCACAGATCCTAAAGGACACTAGAACCTGATGCTCTGATACCACCTGTGACACCCCGCCTAATTAACTACCGGGCGATCACTCCTTTATTAAATTAAATCAAGGTGAATAGTTGGTCCATTCTTAGCATCACTGTCGAAAAATAAATTATTCCAATTTAACACCCTAATTAATTAAGCTAAGTGTCAAAACCATTTTCATACATACTTTCCAAATTTTATTTAAAGAAAAATCATTTATTTTATTAACAACATTCAATAAGTAAGAATCACACCACATTAAATTCTGCAACATAAACCAATTAATTTAATACATTCGTCAATCGAATGTCAACATACGAAATCTAAAGTCACACATCCAAACTGAATAAATCCCATAGTAACAATACTGGAAATAACTGAAATACAAAAGTCCAATAACAATGGAATAATGGAAAGAGCTACACATGCCCAACTAGATGAAGGTACTAAGAGTGGATCCGAATGAACGAAGTCGTCTAATCAAGAGACCTGCAACTCCCACCTAAGCTGCAGCGCGTTCCTTCCAAGAGATCCTAAGCAAGACGCCCCTGTGGCTGGGCACCTGTGATACATACATATATATACAAGAGAGAGAGAGAAAGAGAAACGGGTCAGAGCCCGATAGTGTGTATGATTTTAAAAATTCGTTTAGCAAGTATTTAAATTGATACAGGCCAATGCAACAACATATTAGTTCGACACTCTCTTGAGAAATTCTCACCTCTCTTCTAATGTGCACGCCTATCGTACTAACCTTCCCAACGGATTATTTCGTCATATAACACCCTATCTCTCCCCAATGATTTAACTTACCTTAAGTTATTCGAAAGATTTAAAACTGAACAATACTGTTGTTTAAAAAGGTTTCACTAATATCCAAAATTCTCAATTTAACTTGATTAATTTATAAAGTTTCCAGTGTCATATTATACTTTCTCAACGCAAGTATTTCAATTTGAGTCATCAGCCATGTCCTACATATCAAATCACAGTAGGCAGTTCCTGATTTCAGAATTTCATAAATATATATATCATAATAGCACCCCAAATAAAACTATGGTGCGAGCATACTCTGCTATCCAATCCCCGTATCGCTCACACTAAGGGAAGTACAAGTTCGGAATCACTCTCGAACTGTATCAACATATAAACACAAACAAGATTGAGGCGAAGTATAGATTCCAAGTCTCTAAGAGGTCAGTACATACCCCACACCTCTTAGGACCGTCTGAACTATCGATTCGATAGCCTGTACCAAGGATATCTATCTTCTAGGGTACAAGTCAATATCCCCCATAAAGGTCCTATCGAGATAAGACTGTCCCAGCGCGGGCATGGTTTTCACATGTATATAATATATGCATACACAATCATATAAATATACCAATTTTATCATATTAATATAGGTTCCTCTCATCACCCAAAATTACAACATTTATCCTTACTTTTCACATTAAGTATTCCTTATAAGGGTTAGTCGCTAACCTTAACTCGAAGGGTTTCTCCAACCCATTACGTGACACTTGTGGACCCTATCCTCCCAAGTATAAAATTCAGTAGGTGTCATTATTATGTTCCAACGTAACTCTCTTGCGCGCCTCACCCTTTAATACATAAATTTACCAACCCTAAAGTAAATACCCCATAAATACCATTCTCGTCGAATATTAAAGATCCCAACATTTATTCATATGCCCTACTGGTCCTCCATGTCTCCCAAATCATTTTATTAAGAATGCCCAAGAATTATATCACGATAATTTGAATTTAACTCATTTAAAAAGGGAAATATGAGTCTTCCAGGAGGGGTCGATCGATCGAGGTCTGGGGCTCGATCGATCGAAGCTCTGGGCTCGATCGATCGATCAAGCAGGTCTGCGAAATCTGTAGAATTGCAGTTACGGGTTTCATCTCCAAACTTACACCAAACCCATATTTTCTAATCCCAATCGTCCCAGAATTGATACTACTAACCTTATATCATCATATCAGGTATATTCAACGTAAAACATGCCAATTTACATCACTAAACATGGATTAATCATGCCATAATTTATTTAAAACTCAAGAACCCTAAAAATCTCTAACTCATGATTCTAATCTGTTTTATCCCAGAATTTCTTTCTTATTTACACCAAAATTTCGTGGGTTATCTTTCTACATCACAAGAGACTTCCAGAATAAGGTTTAAGTCTTTACTACATGCAAATTCCTATCACAATTTGGGTTTTCTTCCATATATTTCATCCCTAATCATTCCTAAACTAATATGGAAATTGCACCAACGAAAATAGCAAGATAAACACTTGCCTGGGATTTTCGACGTTCTGATTTGCAGATGTTTTTGATGTGGTTGTGTAGCCCGTTGCGCGATCTACGCGTTGGTGGTGGTTGTGGTGCAAACCGTTGAGTTTTGGGCCTTGAATTTGCTTGAGAGCTCTCTCCTCTCTTCTCCAATGGTCGTTCTAGGTTTTGGGAATTCTAACCCTAGGTGACAACCTCAATATCAGATATAGCCCCTCTGATTTTCGTGGGTTTAATTACCCAAAAGTGTAAAATGACCAAAATGCCCTCCCGGATTACTAATTAGGCCTAAAAACGCCCCGAGACCCAAACTACACCCCCGGGTGAACTTTTATGACTATCTCGACCCTTTCGGACGCGTTGGCGCACTCAAAATGACCATACGAAAAACTTATAAAATATTCATTTTTATTTATCAATATTTAGTCCTGACGCGATACGGGCGCGTGTTGACTCAAATTTTCAAAATTGTCATTTTATTCTCTCGTGACATTCAATATAACCAAAATAATATATTACTTTGCTCATTAGTAATATTCAACAAATTTCCCATAATTACTAACTCTCGTCACGTTAATAATTATAACATAATATATTTCCGGATTTTTATTAAATACTTCACTCACATTAAATTTAATAAATCCCCAAATTAATATAGCATAAAAATACGGGGTATTACAACCCACTTTAAACAATTTTACCCAAATACCCTCAAATCCCTTTTTAGACCCTTTTCCATAAATACCCCTCAAACCAAATCTGATTTTATCCTCCCCACCACACTTTCCACGTGACCTCACCTCTTACCCATGCACATATGTGCATAATTCCTTAGATACCCTCACCCAAATACCTTCTATATACCATACACCCTTTTCCTCCCATTTTTACCCCCATGCTCCATGCCTAGTATTTAAAGGATGGAAGACCCCATTTGAGGACATATCATGAAATAGGAAGCGAATTCTAGAGAGAGTTAGAGATAGTTTAGTGTAGAAAATAAATTAGGATAAACACCATTTTGTAAATAAGTTTAGTTTTATTTTTTTTAGAGATTTGTGAGGGGAAATTTTTTATGAGATTTAATTGAGTGGGTATTATTACAAACTACTTGGATGCTCAATTAAGAGGGTTGTATACTTAAAATTGGAGGATTGGAGTCAATTAAATTCAAGAGATTGGTTTGATTGTTCTTCTCTTTTCTCTTTTATATTAATTGCCTATTGATTATTTGATTATCATGCTTTGTATTATGTTAGGCTAAATCCCCTTTCAAGGGTGGGGGAAACCCTTATTTGATGTTATTTTAGTTTAATTAGTTTGATTACTTGAAAATTCTCTTTGAATATTAATTTTGATCCCTCACCCTTAAATTTACAAGTCGAGAGAGGGTAAATGATTTTCGAGAGAAAATCGAACTTTTAGTTATAATACTCATTTTAGATTCGAACTAGAGATTGAGGTTGCTTAAGTAGGGTATTATAACTTGAATTTCAACTGCAAATTTATTTTCTAAGATTGACATAAATTTTAATTGATAGATCCTAGAGGATGCTTAATTAAAAGGAGTGTAGATCTATTTTCTAGAGTTGTGGGGTGTTAAACTTAATTTTCTAAAAGGTTACTATTAAAATTATATTTGCAACGAGAGTTGATTTGTAATGTTGATATTAATTTGGAAGAATTCAATTAATTGAATTAATTAGTTAGAATAGCTAAAATTTGTGGTGTAATCCCACTCCTTGATTGTTCTCAAATTTATTTACCTCGCTTTATCTCTTATTTTAAGGTTATACTTTATTTTTCATTTTAGTCACTTCTTAGTTTGTAATTTGATTCTCCATATAGTTTAGTCTTATTTCACCTCACCTCACCTAATTGTTTTATTATTTGAAAAAGCTAAAAAAAATAGAAAAAGCAAAACCCCAAAAAGAAAATAAAAAGTGAATTACAGTTGAGTTTGTCTCTAGCTTACCCCCTTGATGTGGACTGATACCCTTACTTACCTCTACACTTGAGATTGTTATATTTGTGGGTATTTGAGGTTTTGATTAGAGGATATTTTCATGTAACGATGAAAAATAATACACCGAAAAGTTCTTTCTATCAGGTATTGCACCCAATCACCTCATAGAACCATGTCTGCCAAAGACAAGAATTCACAATAAAAAAGAGACGTATAAGCAAAAATGTGAATGCATGAAAAGAAAATGCGCAAATTAAAGAATAGTTCAAGGAGATACGTGGCTCCAGTAAAAGTTTGTCGGCAACACCGGCTGAATGCGTCCAAAGAAAAATAAAGGGTCGCCAAAATCAGGCTCCCCCAATCATAGAGAGGGATGTTCGAAAACATCCTCAAATACGGAAAGAACCACAAATGGACGACATCGCCGCTCGACGCCACCATGAAACCACCCAACACCAACAATATGAATAACCGGGCCATCTGCCTCACCTGCAGCCCGTCCTCCAAATCAACCTCCCTACTCAGCAAAACACCATTCAGCAAGGACAGCCGGATGGAATCCCCAGAAACTATCCTCCCTACGTCACCAAGTGCCGCACGCACCGCCTCCGGCCTCACCCGCAGAGAATGATCCACCTCTATCTGCTCTCCGTCACAATTCAGCCCCTTTAGCTGCTGCACATCTATAGGAGTCACGGTCATCTCCCCAAAACCGAAATAGAAGGTGTGGGTAGTATCCCACCACCTCTCCCCCAAAGCGCACAAGACTGCTGTCGAACGAGGTGTATCATCCAACTCAGACGCCAACCTCCCAAAACCCGTTGAGGTTACCACCCAACGCACCACAGGTGCAAGATGCTCCCAGACATCCTTAAGCCCCGTCGTCCCACGGGCACGCATGTTCTTTAAAGAGATATCAGACTGCCAATAGAAGAAATCCTTGTCAAAATCCAAGAAAAGGGGGAAAATCACCAAAAAAAATGCCAAAAGTCATTTTACTTACATAACGGCCAGGGTTCACCACCCTTGAAGAGTGATGACACGACGGCTCCCGTAGAATGGTCCGCTCATCCGCATTCGGCTCGAATTCGTCAAAGGAGTTCTCACTCCCCAAAGCAAGAGGCGCCATGGCCCTTCACTCCACGTTCGTCCAGTCATCAACAGTCAACCATTCCCTATGCCCTGCAGTGCTCACGAAGGTGACCATTTCTTAAAGATCGGAATGCTAGAATGATTTGCGGAGGAAAATCACAGAAAGAAGGAAAGCAAGAAGCTATGAAAAATGAAAGGATTTCGCCTCTTTATATAGGATGCCAAGGGTCATGCCGATCGATATTGACCCCCCACCCACCGATCGGCACTGTCTCCTTACCTTCTCGAGGCAATCCAAGAGTCCGTGCCACTACCTAATGACACCCTTCATACCATGCCGATCGGTACCCCCCTAAAATTTCGTACAAAAAATTCTCCGAAAATACTAGAAAGCCCTGAAAAATTCTAAGAAAATTCCTAAAAATCCCAGGGTGGATTTAGAACATTTTCACCAAGAAAATTTCGCACTCCCTTAAGCGAAACCCCTATTTCCCCATCGAAACTCCCAAAAACCAAGTAAAACTCCTCCCAGCAACGTCCCCGGAGGATCTCTAAAAATCACCCCTATACCCCAAAGGTCTCAATTTTCCCCAAACAATACATCCAAACCCTGGGCCACCTAATCACCTCCCCAGTGGAATTTTGGCTATTCCTTCAGAGGATGCAAAAGATTCCCCCAGCAATCGGCTCTCCAGCCCAAATTAAAACCACAAGATAAATCTCCCCGGCAGAGTTCCCCAAGAGCATCTCTACTTAAGCCCGCAGAATTAGTCATCTCAACTTAAGCCCGCAGAATTGGCTCTGACCCGCAGAATTGGCTTTGGCCTGCAAAATTGGTCATCTTAACTTAAGCCCACAGAATTGGCTTCGACCCGAAGAATCGATCACCCTCATCTTCAAGCCCGCAGAATTGGCTTCGACCTGCAGAAACGGTCATCACAACCTAAGCCCTCAAAATTGGCTTCGACCCACAGAATTGGTCACCCCCATCATTGCTTTGGTCATCACTTCCTTTAAGACCATCACCAGCATGTTCCTTCAAGCCCACAGAATTGGCTTCAACCCACAGATTCGATCACCCTCATCTTCAAGCCTGCCGAATTGGCTTCGACCCGCAGAATCGGTCACCCTCATCTTCAAGCCCGCAGAATCAGCTTCGACCCGCAGAATTGGTCATCACAACCTAAGCCCTCAGAATTAGCTTCGACCCGCAAAATCGGTCACCCTCATCATCAAGCCCACAGAATTGGCTTCGACCCGCAGAATCGGTCACCCTCATATTCATGCCCTCAGAATTGGCTTCGACTTGAAGAATCATTCACCCTCATATTTAAGCCTTCAGAATTGGCTTTGACCCACAAAATTAGTTATCCTCGTCCTTAGGTCCTTAGAATCGACCTCGACCCTCTGTCCATCCTCTTCCAAAGGTATTATGTGGTGTCTATTCGACGGCTATCGTTTGTTCCAAACTCACCCATCGAGGGGCTCTATAGACACCCCATTCTAATACCCTCTTAACTTCTCCTAAGGTCCCAAGCACCTCCCTTCATCATTTTAAACCCAGGTTATACCCCGACTATTGACCTAGAAGCCATCGGGCACCCTCAGGCTCCATTTGACCAAAAGTTAAAGTCTTCATCTTGACTGAGACTGAATGAATCTTCGAAGGACCCTAAAACCCCTTTCCAATGGTCCACTCCATGCGCAATTCTGACTTATAGTACGGACGAACGATTCATTTTACTCTAAGAGGTCACCGAATGCTTCCACGGCCTGGTTGACCAAATTCAACTCCCCGAACCAGATCAAACTCTTTGGAATGTTGAAGTAAATCTCCTAACCTTTCCAATGGTCTGCCCCGTGCGCGATTCGGACTTACCATGCAGACGAACGATTCATTTGCGTTCGACGATTCCCCGCCCAATGGACCGACGAATGCTTTCAAGCCACATTTGACCCAAAGTCAACTCCCGAACCCAGGAGTGGTCCAAAGGACTTTTGAAGGTATCTTAATTACCTTTCTAACGACCCGCCCCATGAGCGATTCAAATCAATGATTTGTGTTCTGCGACCGATTTTCCAAAAAGGCCTGTAAAACACTACCAAACGGCAGGTCCCAGACCCTGCCTATCGGCAGTGTGCCTAAACGCACCTGCCGATTGGCAAGAATAGGGCTATGAAGATCGGAAATGCCCTGTGCCTATAAGAAGGAGGCCTTGACCTCATTATAAAGAAAGCCCAGATCAGAAACATATCCCTCTCAACAAATCCAGAAAACCTCTCTCGAAGTCAGCATGATTTCCACATCCAAATCCCTTTCCAACCTTCACCTTTCATCATCCTTTTCATCAAACTTGGTGAACTAACCCCTCTCCATCATCATCCAAGTGCAAGGGCTTCTCTCCAACATTCAAGTTCAAGCTCAAGATCTTTAAAAAGGTCCAAGTTTCTCAATTCCCTCATTAAATTCGCATTAACTTGTTTTATTACTTAGCACTTTTATTCTCTCATCTCACATATCCTAATATACTTTTTACATACTATTATTGCACATCTCTTATTTTCATACTAATAAAAACCCAAAAAAAAAAGAGCGTTTGCTCATAAATTCCAAACGGGAGTTCTCACACTTTTCTTACACTTTTCCTACAACTAAAACACTTTTTTCTACACACACACACACATAAATAAAAAAGTCCCCAGTTGGATTTATGGGATAAACCCCACCCCTCGTTTTGCATGAGAACTACGTGGACTTTGATGCCTCTATAGGCTACGTAGGCGTCTCGGGGTAAAATCTGAGATTCGAGTCCTATTTTTACTTTTTCTTTCATCTCCTATTCTATCTAAATTCAATTCTCCTAGATTACATATATATACATATATTTGTTCTCAGTGGCGTATTATTCCACTTGCGTTGTCGTTCCATCGTAACGATCAATGTAAGGATAATCCCGTAAATCCTATTTTCTAATATTTCTATACCCTCCTACGGATGACACAATTTACCTCTTCCATGGTACAAGTCGATAATTCCTATCTCCACTATATATACACATGCACACATATCACGGAGAAAATAAAGGAAAATAGCAAAAACCCATGAGAGACCGTAAGGGCGGAATGGGTGCCTAACACCTTCCCATTTTGTAACTTAGCCTCCGGACCCTTCTCGAATCATTTTGGTTTCGTATGCATCAGTATGTCTTTGATTGCTGTCCTTCGGGATGGCTCCCCTTCTTTTGTCTGTTTTGAGTAAAATAGACTGGCGACTCTATCTATCTACATTTTCACCTCACCCAAATAACGCCGGCAGAAGCGCTCCGGAGAGGGACGCACGGGACCTAGGATCCTCCCTCACGCGCTCGCCCGTCGCGAGGATCGGGGATGGCCACAGATAGCATTTGGATTCATTAGTCGATTGTGACTCTACAGTTCTATTCGGGATATTATATTGATACTTTTTATATATTATTGTACTATTTAAGATTATGTATTTGAACCTTTATTTGGTGTTCAACTATATTGTTCTCTCTTGCATCTTATTGTTGGAAAAAGCTTTAAATGTATCATATTTTTGTCTCATGCTAAGAATGATATTTTAAATTATAGCAATTTGCATATTTTAGTATTCAGGTTTGATCAAATCTAATATTAAAATATGTGGGTTGTTACATTAATAGTTGTAGTATGGTAAATTAATGATAATCATCATAATAAATTTATGTAATTTATAAATTGGTATTGAATATAATTTGATTTGTAGTAATTGAGGATAATCCCCTTGTTAGAATGATATACCTAGAAATACTTAATTCTTGTTGGTTAATGGGTATGATAATTTAAAAACTATGAATTCATATGTTATTGTTTAATTAATCAAATCCCTTGTGATTTGTAGGCTTAAAGTATGAATTGAGATTATCAACATGTTAAATGTATTTTGAATTAAACTATGGATTTATATGTTCATATAAATATGATTATTGCCTTAACTGAAAATTCATGAACTATGAGCCCTTAGACTTTCTTTAAATTTGGTGGGATTTAATTAGTAGTTAAATTGTGGGATTATAATAGTAGTTGGATTGGTTGTTGAATAATACGCTGAATTACAAATTGGATAAAGTTATTTCTAAGGATAATTCGATCACTCGTAAGATGTGGACACATTCCTGTTGATACTCTCAAAAATCACACATGAAAAGATAAGGACTACTGAGGTTGACCTACGAAAAATCTCAAAATTAGATATGGCTGATGAATATGTATATCTATCTCAAGGCACGGAGCCATACATGACTTAACCTTCTATTTGTTTTCTCTATAAATGTAACCCTGGGAAAAAAGGGCATGTTACCATTTTTAACAAATGAGATCGGTAAAAGATATAGAAACATCCTACAGACATATGCACATTATTGAGGAACATAAATATTGTTCTTGTGTGATTTTGCATGTTTTATATTCATCTCGACTTTAATCGCATTGAAAACTACGAGTAGGATTTTACTACCTATAATGGGTGACGTCCGTGGGAAAAAAAATTCCTTTCTCAACCAAAATCCAATTAATAACCAAACATGTCTCATTTTCACAACGAGTACACTCTATCTCACGACGGTCACGAAAATGATGAGAACGTCCATGAGGCCTCTAAGATCAGATTTGTGATTCAACCCAATAGGGGTCGTAAGCTTTATTTACAATATCATTCACGCGAGAATAAAACGATGGATAGTAATAAGCCACCATGATTAAATAAGATATCTCGATTGCTGGATGCCTATGAGAAACACCTTCATCGGTATGAAATGTCCATACCCACCAAAAGGATCAGAATGATAGTCTCTAATATCTCTGGGAAAAGATGGAGTATGGTCTCCTTATAGACAAATGCAAATGTCACACCTACAACCGTATCCCTCAGACGAGTAAAGCTCACCGCCGAGGAATGAGCTCATAATATGACTAGGATTATTCCTTCTAGAGGGTCTCATGAGAAAGAGAAACATCCACAGTAGTTGGCATGACAATAAGGATCTTCAAAACTTTATACAAAGGGAGATGGGGAACCATCCATCCCACCGAGGGGTTGAGACAAGAATTGGACATAAAGGACTTCATCAGACAAATGAAATATTTCGTCATAAGGTCTACCATGGACTTTGATCCTCCTAAAAAGTTCGTCACTCCTAAATTTAAGATCTACGAGGGAAACTGATATCACCGACCAAGTTTGCCAGTATTAACGGGTCATGACCTTCTGGAGAAATAATGAGGCCTTTTTGTGACGCATTTTTTCTTTTAGTATGGGGGAATTTCACAAATGTTATTTGAGAAATACCACATTATTTTATCAACAGCTTGAAATAGCTCATAGAAACCTTCACCGCAAGGTCTAGCACCACCAGCACCCATTCAAAGAGGATGGACTATATCCCTATAATGAATAAGAAACCCCAGAAAACCTTAAATGAATATTCTCGGCATTATTGATAAACCTACAAAGAGATAGAAGACTACTTCGAATAAGTAGAAGTGATATCTTTTAAGATCTGTCGAACGAACAGCTTCATGTTGCACCAGTTGCTCACCGAGAAAGAAACTGGTACTACTCATAACCCGATGTCCCGGATAGATGAATATGATATGGTAAAAGATATAGTAGTAGTCACACAATAGGATAATGGCCAGGCTGAGGCGACGAAAATGGAGATAAGGAGAGTGTCCCCAAGAAAGGGGGGAAAAGCAAAATAGCAAATAAAAAGGCGACGACAAATCAGGCCCTAACAAGGCCCACCACACCATTAAGATTGTTTTTAAATAGGATTTTTTTTACTTGCCAATCGCGTTTTATAGTGATATTTGTGTTTTCACCCCACATTTTAAATTGTTTGCATTTTCACCCCATCGTTAGTGAGATCTGTTAGTTGAAGTCAATTTTTTTATAAAGTCCATCTCACCCGTATTATAATCAGATGGATCATGTTTAAAGGGGAAACATATAGCCGTTAAAATTTTTTCTTCCTCTCCATTTCTTATAAAAGAAACATGCAAACTTAATTTTTTTGCGTTACAAAGGTTTCACGCCAAATATTCAAGAAAATAATGGAAAATGGGTGGTCTAAATCAGTTTAATAAGGGATTTTGCTACTTCAAATGTGGACAAGAAGATCAATGGTTTAAAGATTTCCCTTCCTAGTATGCCAAGTATTTATGGTTGTCCAAATTAAATGTTTGAATGTTAGTATTTTCAACCCCATAGCCATGGATGTAGGTTCCTAAATGCCAAGGGCAACCACAATGAAAGGATTATAAGTGGATTGGCCAACCTCAACTCACAAGTTAAGAAAATGCATCCACTTCAAGCTATAAAGGATAGGAAAGTGGGAATGTGAAAGTGACAATTGATAAAAAAAAAGTGTGACATATAAGGGGAAGTTAAGTTATGTAATTAAGTTAATAAACAACAATCTCAAAATGTAATGCATTTCCGAATGTAATTGAACGCACTGATGGAAATTGTTCATTCATTAAGTCATATTATACGTGTAGCTTGAAGACACATTCACAAATGCTCAAAAAAACTACACACACTAGGCAGTATTGCCTCTACCACCACTTTTAGGATCACCCTTTCCTCTTCCCTTACCTTTTCCTCTAACACCACCATAGCTTTTAGCAGATGTTGGACCTCCTTGGAAGCCCCTTGAGTATTTTTTATGACTCCTTCTTCAACTCCTCAATTTTTTTTATCCTTAGCCTTCTAGGAGCTCTTGTCATCACTGGTGGGAGTACTTTTTATAATGGGCCGCACAAATACACATTCATGAATTTTTTACATCAATTGAACAAATGAATAAGTTTCCACTAGTCTTAATGTTGAAGAAATGTAATTACCTCTTCCCATTCATTTTCATATGGTATAGGCTTAATGTTGTCATCATAGGTTGTTTTGTATGCTTTAATAGTAAAATATGGGTTGCAATATCTACAAAACATATAAGAATTGAACAGAAGAATAGAATATAGGAGTTTAATTAATGAATAAAACAATTTGTACATAACTTACTGTAACAACCCGCCTAATGGGATACCGGGCCATCACTCCTATATCGAATTAAAACAGGAGTCACATATGGATCATTCTTAGCATCACTGTCGAAAATCCATTTAATTACTAATATCCTATTAGGCGAGCGTTAAAAACTTTTACTTAACTACTCTTTTTAAACCATTAAAATAAAACATCCACAATTTAATGCGTAAAATGAACTAAAAATAACCGAACATGCGGTTCAAATAATACAACCATATCGAATAACGTCGGGATCCATTAGACCCTTGGCACTCGATTTATACATATACATATTTTTCTATATACATCCGGATCTATCTCCCGAAATGAGAATACATTTACCAAGTATTTATCAATACTTATCATTTTCTCAAAACTTCCCATTTCCCTTTATATACTCAGGAAATGTGAATATAAAAGCCAATTCATTATCATGAATTGCTTTAACAAATCATATGCTTTTCCGTTATATATCATCCCATTTCCCTTTTTATACTCAGGAAATGTACCCCAAAGCCATTTCCATTATCATGAAAATGCTTTGATCAAATCATGCTTCCACATCCCTTCTTCCATCCGGGAGTGTTACCGAAGCCAAACCTTTATCCCATTTCCCTTTTTATACTCAGAAAATGTAAATTAAAGCCAATCCATTATCATGAATTGCTTTAATAAATCTAAGACCGCCCCTCCGGGTTTCCCCACTGGACGCGCCCCTAAATGGCTATCATCTTCCAGGGCCTATCTATACAAGACAACATGGGAACCTACCAACGTCGAGAAGCGGCCATATTGCCTGCGGGAAAGTTAGGACCAAACCTGGAATCCCCTAACCAGCGCAGTAATACAAATGCCCATATGGCCTAGGGACTATATCCAACCTGCTCAACAGCCAGGAAGGCTTCACCACAACGCGCGCAACTTCCCTTATGATAGCGATTTAGGGAGGTGTGTAACCATAATTTATTAATTATGAAAACCATTTATCTTTCCATTTTGAAAATATTCATTTTTATATTTTCAAAATCATTTCCATCATATCATATATATATATACTTTAATCACCTAGTATATACATATACCATATATTCCTCCTAGAACATATAACCGGCCATAATGGCCTATATCATCTAGCGATGACCATAATCCCAAAGATTCCCTCCAGGAATCATAATCATGCATTCATATTAGCATGATTCTAAATCCAAAGTATTTCTTACTTTAGTAATCACTATATCTCTCAATCCTATCTAAGGATTTATTGGGTATCTCCAATGATACCCGTCACTCTAAGTGAAATCAACAAATACCTATATACCCAAATTATCCTAATTATCTTCTAGGATACACTTAACAGTATTCGATATAATTATGCTTTCGATAAGCATAATTATACAGGCCCATATGCCTACTAGAAATATCCTCGGGATTTATCTCACCCGATCGACCTTAAATTCATTGGGTTAAGGATTTCATTTCCTTGAACCCCAAGACTACACCTAGTCCAATTAATCATTTAGAAGTCCCCAATTTAATTTAGGAACCCTAATCCATCAATTTCAGCAAATATTCTATTTTCCTCGAAAATATCGATTAAGGGTTATATACTTAAAACCCTTACTTTACCCTCCTAAATTTCCTTAATTTATGGACCATAAAGTCCTAAAAGGTCCTTTAGGTTATCACCTAATTAACCTCAAAGAAAGATGAAATGGAATCTATCCCATCCAAATCATCCTAGAGAAATTGTCTATTTTCATCAGGGGTCGATCGATCGACCCATGGCCGTCGATCGATCGAAGGCTTCGATCAATCGATCCCCTAGGCTCGATCGATCGATCAAGTCGGGCAGCTTCTTCTCCGAGAAGCTTTTTCGGCCATGGAAGCTTCCTCCAAGCTTCCATCTCCTCACCCAACGGCCTACAACTTCTACCAACAACAAATACACCTATAATACGGGTCCTAAACATCCTAGAACCCGGAATCACCCAATATTTTTTGGTTAATTTCTAAAATCTCCAATTTACCAATTTTAGGGGTTTATTCGTTTTATCTCCCGAAAACCCGTTTTATCCACGAATACCCAACCCAAAATCTTTAGGGTTTAATTATACCAAACTACGGTATGAGATATTTATGCAAAAATTGAAATAAAGCAAGTGAACACTTGCCTCGTGGATAAAATCCGACGTCCTCGAGCCGAATCCCGCGGAGGCCGGCCGGAATCTCCCCCTTTTTCCTCTTTTCTTCCCTCTCTCTCTCTCTTCCCTATCTTCTTTCTCTTCTCTCTTCCTCTATATATAGAGAGAAAAAGGGTTTTAACCCCTAAAAACTCAAAAACGACTCGTTTACCCAATTACGAGCCTATTAACTCCAAAATTACCCGGAACTCAATTTTGACAATCGGACACTCTTTTCCGACTATCTCGGACATTCCGAGACTCATGGCGCAGTCGAAATTTCCATCCGAGGTACTTGACCGCAAATCACTATTCTAACCCAAAATAATTAAATGCGGCGTTCTACTCAAAATCTTACCTCTTTTGTCGCTATACTCCACGACGACATATAAATAAAATATTTCGACCTATATGGTCCCAAAATAATTTATAACACCCTTCAAAAATCATTAAATCCTCAAAAATCCCAAAAGTCACTATTTCGAGAAATTCTCCAAATTCCAAATTATACTTAATTATGGAATTTAATCATCTCCAAAAAGGACGGGTTGTTACATACCTCCCCTTACAATAGAATTTCGTCCTCGAAATTCAGATACGTCCTACACCACCAATCTTAGGATCACTCCAAGTCCTCATACCTCAAGGGAAACGATACTAACCCAACGGTTCCCAACCATATGCTACACGACTATCACGATCGCAAGGTGACTCTTATACGTCACATAATACCCATCATCTATAATGCCTATCGGCATGAATTTCAACCTTATATACTATGCCCATTCTATTTCAGGCGGTATATAAACCAACTTACCAAGGTGCCCATACACCTTTCTAACTTGTGCACATCTGCACGTCCGTAGTGAACGTCTGACACGTAACACTCTCTCCCAATAAGGGTCTCCTTTCCTCGGTGTAATACTCATCTATGGGTCCTCCCGACCCGCGAAAATTTCAATCCTCCTAACCTCGGCGCCGCTAACTCTATCGAGCCTATATCCTACAATGCTATATCTATGTGTTACCCTACCTACGCGAAACTAATATAATCCTAAGTATGTCCCTAGTGCCCAAGGCCTCTCTCAACTCCCGACATTTGCTTGGTTTCATGCGTGGGACGTCTCGCCAAGGCGAAATCCAAACAAGGAACCCTCCCGTTACACTACTCCCTCGCGTAGTCGGTCATCGAGATATAGAGACCCAAGGCACATAAGCGGGGCGTCCTAAATCCTACTAGGCTAGCCTATGAACGCATTCCTACTATCTTATCCTTCCGCCCATACAGAAGGAAACCTAATCAAACGAAGTGCCCACTTTCTGTAGAAAGTGTCACGAACATAATACCCAAAATGTATCTTCTCAAAATTTGCCTTTTCATTAAGGCTGGTTATTATCCTCAAACCAATTTCTCCAAGTCCAACCTCACCCACCCACTTGTGGCGGGGGGACCACTTTAGTTCTTTTCCCTAGCACAATATTTCCATAAGCGTACCATCCTAACAGGGCTCATAATCTATAGTGGTTCACCCACACTATAAGACTAACCCCCATCCTTGCATCCCATAACAGCTCTCCACGCCCGGCGCCGTTAAGAGTCATGTGTGGAGTGTCTCGCAAAGCGAAATCCAAACAAGGAACCCCTCCACACATTAACACTTGACTTCGTCGGTCACGGAGTCCCGTTATTTCAACATGCACCCGGGATATCCCTATCCCCTAATCCAACAAAAAGATGGTCTGAACTCCTATCTCTAACTAAGAGTCACACCACCCAGCGCTCGCACTATTTCTAAGTCCTTGCGCAAACCAATATTGAGCTAAATCTTATAGCTCAACAATGATCCCGTGGGCCTTAAATTTTATCTATAAGGTTGCCACACATACCAACCAAAAAAAAGAATCCTCTACTCATCGAGGTTCCATCAATCCATAACAATAAAGGTGAACTCGACCTTTATCAAGGTGAGACACCATAATAACAACCTGTCCCCTCCAGGAACTGCGGACACGATAGACTTGCCATCATTAGCCTGCTATCGCTCCGATCAACCAATACATTATAAGTATATATGCAAATATAATCACCCGCCTCTATGGCGAGTGAAAGAAAACAAAATTCCGCTACCGTGGAACACACACAAGCCTACATTATTATGTTATCGAGACCAAATATAGAGCTCGAATTACACACACGAATCTAGGGCTATTGGACGCCACAACTTCATCTAGCCACACCTCTTACTATAATTTCTTAACTTTAGGCCCCATCTGGGAACCCTAACCTTGTCTTTTATTCCTATTGGAAAAGACCATCTGAGTGGCTCCGCACTCCACAACACCATTTCCATCATTGGTCTTCCTGACCATCATGGAGTTGTCAACACCATCTGACTCTATAGCCTCGCTCCTTACAATCACCTTACTAATCCTCTTAACTCCTTTGTTAAAAGGAAATTCCACCACCGGTTCCAACAATCCTTAGCAATTTTCCACAAGGAGAGTGGCCTCTACTAAGGTCTGCATCCCCACTTCTAACAGCTGTCCCAGCTAAGCCTTACCTCCTGCTGTCCTTCCCGAGACCCTCCTTGCTCATCCTTCTTCGATCGACACACACGATCTTAGAACGAGCACGCAAAGGATTAGTATAATCTTCTAACATGGCAGGAGAACGAAATATCACAAGAGAAATCAACAATCCTAATCCTAGGGCTCTATAACAAATCGAGAGCAACGCTGAAAGCGTAGTACGTCCGTACAGATTCCTAAGGACACTAGAACCTGATGCTCTGATACCATCTGTAACAACCCGCCTAATGGGATACCGGGCGATCACTCCTATATCGAATTAAAACAGGAGTCACATATGGATCATTCTTAGCATCACTGTCGAAAATCCATTTAATTACTAATATCCTATTAGGCGAGCGTTAAAAACTTTTACTTAACTACTCTTTTTAAACCATTAAAATAAGACATCCACAATTTAATGCATAAAATGAAATAAAAAGAAAATGAAATGAACTAAAAATAACCGAACATTCGGTTCAAATAATACAACCATATCGAATAACGTGCAAAGAATAAATAAAATCAGTTGGACCATTGGCCCGAGTATTTGTACAATACCTCCTATCTAGAGTACAAGGAAAGAAGTGTCTACTGAGAACCCGCAAGCATCCACAGCTGCTGCAGCAGATGTCTGACTCGAAAGAATTTCCATCCAGGCGTCCCTGTGTCTGGACACCCATGTATATATAATATATAGAAAGAAAGGAGAGTAGATAGACGGGTCAGATCCCGAATTTTGAAAATATTTTGCAAGTGCATATATGCTTTATTTTTAGAAAAATAGTTTTATCTCATATTTAAATTTGGTATCGCACTCCCATGAGATACCCCTCACCTCTCCTCTAACAATGCACTCCTAGCGCATCCCTCTAAACATCCTAGTCAAGCTACCCTGCTAGACTAGTCTAACACCCAACCACTATCTACCCTAGATAGTCCAACAGATGTACTAAGGGCTAAACTTCACTCTAATCTCGACGCTATGCCATGTTCGTGCGTGGGGTGTCTCGTGAAGCGAAATTCAAACAAGGAACCCCCCCGATACACTACTATGCGGCAAGGTCGATCATCGAGATCCGCCAGTCCCTCAGTACAGAAAGATGTGTATATATATATACCATAAACATTTATAATATTAGATCACTAAGGATTAAACTTCTCCCCGGTCTCAACACAGTGCCATATTCGTGCGTGGGGTGTCTCGCGAAGCGAAATCCAAACAAGGAACCCCCCCGATACACTACTATGTGGCACGGTCGATCGTCGGGATCCATTAGACCCTCGGCACTCGATTTATACATATACATATTTTTCTATATACATCCGGATCTATCTCTCGGAATGAGATTACATTTACCAAGTATTTATCAATACTTATCATTTTCTCAAAACTTCCCATTTCCTTTTATATACTCAGGAAATGTGAATATAAAAGCCAATTCATTATCATGAATTGCTTTAACAAATCATATACTTTTAAAAGCCAGTTTTATTATCATAAAAATGCTTTTCCGTTATATATCATCCCATTTCCCTTTTTATACTCAGGAAATGTACCCCAAAGCCATTTCCATTATCATGAAAATGCTTTGATCAAATCATGCTTCCACATCCCTTCTTCCATCCGGGAGTGTTACCGAAGCCAAACCTTTATCCCATTTCCCTTTTTATACTCAGGAAATGTAAATTAAAGCCAATCCATTATCATGAATTGCTTTAATAAATCTAAGACCGCCCCTCCGGGTTTCCCCACTGGACGCGCCCCTAAATGGCTATCATCTTCCAGGGCCTATCTATACAAGACAACTTGGGAACCTACCAACATCGAGAAGCGTCCATATTGCCTGCGGGAAAGTCAGGACCACACCCGGAATCCCCTAACCAGTGCAGTAATACAAATGCCCATATGGCCTAGGGATTATATCCAACCTGCTCAATAGCCAGGAAGGCTTCACCACAACGCGCGCAACTTCCCTTATGATAGCGATTTAGGGAGGTGTAACCATAATTTATTAATTATGAAAACCATTTATCTTTCCATTTTGAAAATATTCATTTTTATATTTTCAAAATCATTTCCATCATATCATATATATATACTTTAATCACCTAGTATATACATATACCATATATTCCTCCTAGAACATATAACCGGACATAATGGCCTATATCATCTAGCGATGACCATAATCCCAAAGATTCCCTCCAAGAATCATAATCATGCATTCATATTAGCATGATTCTAAATCCAAAGTATTTCTTACTTTAGTAATCACTATATCTCTCAATCCTATCTAAGGATTTATTGGGTATCTCCAATGATACCCTTCACTCTAAGTGAAATCAACAAATACCTATATACCCAAATTATCCTAATTATCTTCTAGGATACACTTAACAGTATTCGATATAATTATGCTTTCGATAAGCATAATTATACAGGCCCATATGCCTACTAGAAATATCCTCGGGATTTATCTCACCCGATCGACCTTAAATTCATTGGGTTAAGGATTTCATTTCCTTGAACCCCAAGACTACACCTAGTCCAATTAATCATTTAGAAGTCCCCAATTTAATTTAGGAACCCTAATCCGTCAATTTCAGCAAATATTCGATTTTCCTCGAAAATATCGATTAAGGGTTATATACTAAAACCCTTACTTTACCCTCTTAAATTTCCTTAATTTATGGACCATGAAGTCTTAAAAGGTCCTTTAGGTTATCAACTAATTAACCTCAAAGCAAGATGAAATGGAATCTATCCCATCCAAATCATCCTAGAGAAATTGTCTATTTTCAGCAAGGGTCGATCAATCGACCCATGGCCGTCGATCGATCGAAGGCTTCGATCAATCGATCCCTCAGGCTCGATCGATCGATCAAGTCGGGCAGCTACTTCTCCGAGAAGTTGTTTCGGCCATGGAAGCTTCCTCCAAGCTTCCATCTCCTCACCCAACGGCCTACAACTTCTACCAACAACAAATACACCTATAATACGGGTCCTAAACATCCTAGAACCCGGAATCACCCAATATTTTTTGGTTAATTTCTAAAATCTCCAATTTACCAATTTTAGGGGTTTATTCGTTTTATCTCCCGAAAACCCGTTTTATCCACGAATACCCAACCCAAAATCTTTAGGGTTTAATTATACCAAACTACGGTATGAGATATTTATGCAAAAATTGAAATAAAGCAAGTAAACACTTGCCTCGTGGATAAAATCCGACGTCCTCGAGCCGAATCCCGCGGAGGCCGGCCGGAATCTCCCCCTTTTTCCTCTTTTCTTCCCTCTCTCTCTCTTCCCTCTCTTCTTTCTTCTTTCTCTTCTCTCTTCCTCTATATATAGAGAGAAAAAGGGTTTTAACCCCTAAAAACCCAAAAACGACTCGTTTACCCAATTACGAGCCTATTAACTCCAAAATTACCCGGAACTCAATTTCGACAATCGGACACTCTTTTTCGACTATCTCGGACATTCCGAGACTCATGGCGCAGTCGAAATTTCCATCCGAGGTACTTGACCGCAAATCACTATTCTAACCCAAAATAATTAAATGCGGTGTTCTACTCAAAATCTTACCTCTTTTGTCGCTATACTCCACGGCGACATATAAATAAAATATTTCGACCTATATGGTCCCAAAATAATTTATAACACCCTTCAAAAATCATTAAATCCTCGAAAATCCCAAAAATCACTATTTCGAGAAATTCTCCAAATTCCAAATTATACTTAAGTATGGAATTTAATCATCTCCAAAAAGGACGGGTTGTTACACTTACTAGATAAATGATTCTATATTTTGTGTAATAATATGGATTGCATGAACATAAGGAATCCTAGTAAATTTCCACTCACCATAAGTGCAAGTGTGGTTGATCAACCGTCCAGTGCTCTAGAGTGTATTTTCTTACATAATATGTCCTATTGTCAGATGGATCTGTGAGATAGTCATTAGACTTTGCATTATTGTTTTTTATCACCTTCTCCACCCTTGGTACAAGACCATCCTCAACATACACGCTTGTTGTCTTCTTTCTATTATATATTATCTTTATTAAGATAAATGACGCACCCATAATCATGGAGCACACTGGTTTACAGAATAAAACTGCTGAATCTCTCAGTAAAACTGTTTATCAAGTGATCACATATGCAAACCTTGTTATAGTGTGATATATCCCAAAAACTTGGATCCTTCTTTAACAAAAACTCTTTGTCCCTAGGTGTATCCACCTTTAACTCATCTAAAACCTTCTTAGAATCTTGAACTCTATAACATGATGATGCAGCCCAATAAAGGTTTTTTATGTGTATACCCTTGAAGTGTTCAAATTCTTGAACATATGCCTGAAGCAGTATATATGATGGAAATTAGGACTTTGTGTTTCAGTAATGCTCCCAAACTATTCTCTATAGTATTTACCAGACCCTTCTATCTGTCAGAGATAATAATGAAGGGTTGATCATGTTTTCTAAGCTCTGGTCCAATCAGTTTGAGAAATTATTCCTGATTAAGTTCATCTTCTTTCTTGCATAAGAAATACCCAATGAAAACACACCATTGTTTCCATCCATTCCAATTGAACACAAATATATTGGACCATATTTGCCTTTTCGAAAGTAAGCAATAATACCAATAAATGGCCTACATCCTTTACTCCATTTATCCAGGCTTAATATGAATGAGACAAAAATATGCCCATCATTTACCATCCTTACATAGCACCTCTATTTAGAACTCTTATCTTTGCATCTTGCTCTTATTTTGTCTACACAATTTGTTTGAAACTTGTTCTTGATCCCATATAGCCTTAGAAAATTTCTATAATCATATACAGTGTCCTATTCTTAACCCACATTCAATGTGCAATCAGACATCCAACTCAAAGGCCTAAATTTATCCAATATTGGTTCACTACAACCAAACGATTCATCAATAAAGTGTTTAAAGTATCCTTCAGTGGAATCTGGTTCATTATATTATCCTTCATGCCCGGTCTCTAATTATGTCCCAATATCCTCATTATCATCTTCAATATGGTGAGGAATAAAGTCAAAATCATCCTCAAATGAATGTGCACTTAAATATTCTTCCTTTGGATTGATTTCATCAAACTGAGATGAGGTATATCTTGATCATTCAAACCAATCTCTGCTTGATCATCTATCACAACATCAACATCCATTTGATAATTTACTACACTTGTCTCTACTTGATTATGTAACCCAACATCAACCTCCGTTTGATCATCTACCAGACCTGTCTTTGCTTGATCATGTAACCCAATATCAACCTTCATTTCATCATCTATTCCAACATCCATTGCATTATTCAAATCAGTCTCTATTGCAACATATGTGGAAAATCCAGACATATAAGGTAGTAATGTTTTATTATCACTTAGGGAAACTTAGATTCCTATAAAAAAACAATTAGTAATATTTAAATGACTGTATTGATGATAACTAAGTTTGAAATAAAAACAAATCATATTTTAGTCCTTTTTGGAGTCAACTTCTTACTTTTTGATGGAAATGTTCTGTTGAACTAGAATTCATAAATTGGACAATACCCCTTATATTTTTTGTTGGTGCATCACCAATGACACAAGAGAATTAGGATGAGTAATAATTTTTAACTTTAGGTTTGCTAATTTCATCAAAGTAAATTTCAAATCATCATTATTGCACATTTCAAGAATACCTTCCTAACCATATAGTAAATGTAGAAAAAATTTCCTTCAATTTTTAGGAAAAGCATACAATCTATGTCTGACATATTCTGCATTTAAATGTCATTGGAGTGAACATCAAGCATATTATTGATACAACCACCCCTATAACTGTAAGTCTTAGAATTTCCTAATGCAACTTCATTTTAAGTGCCCCCACTATGAAGCCTAAGATTTTTAATCATCCCCTTAGTCCATATTGCATTGATATACACATGCAACTAGAAATTCAAACAAAAAATGATTTCCAAAAAGAAAAAACAACTAAAAATTAAGAAAATCATCATTATACATGATTTCACACAAAATAAGGTCTAATAATACAAAAATTTAAGGGAAACAAGATGATATAATGTAAACTTACAGGTTCTCATGGTTAATTTGGCCGAATTGAACTCCAAATTAGCAGAAGAAATGAAACCCTAGAATTTCCCCCTATTTTTCGTTCGTTCAGAGCAAGGAGGAGAGTTGGGGCGTCCAAATAAGTAATTATAAACATTTTTGGGAAAACATGTCATTTTACACATCATTAAATGGCAACTAACATATCTCACTAACGACGGGGTGTAAACGCAAAGGATTTAAAATGTGGGGTGGAAGCACAAATATCACTATAAAATGTGGACCGGCAAATTAAAAAAACCTTATAAATAACCAATCTACAAGATCCTGAACAAAATTAAGGATCAATACTAGTTCAAGCAAATGAGAAAAATGGCAGGGGAACTATTCAAGAGGAACACAACTATGATATGTTCCTACCACAAAGATCATGGGCACCAAATGAATAATTGCAAGGAGATCAAATTGCATCTAAAAGATTTGGTTTAAGCAAGTCATCTAGATAACTATGTAGAAGAATAAAAAAAGGCCCTTGTTGAGGAGCACAACCACAAGTTAAACAATGTTCTAGACAATGATGAGATGGTACATGATTTCATAGTTATTCATGGGACCTCAAGCCTTGAATAAATTTAAGGAAACATCATAAGGATGGAATTGAATAAGGTTATTGCGGTTACGAAAACATTTCAAATCGACCCTTCCAAAATTATAACTACAAAAAGCAACAGGTTCTGGATAATCCATTCGATCTTATTCTTTTATTTCTATTTTCTCTCTTTTTCTTAATTTTCCTCTTCCCATGGACTCCCTCTTGAAACATCTCCAGAAAATGTAGTCTTATTTCCTCTTCTTCTTTTGGTGGAGCTTCCTCTCTAGGTTCTTCTTGCAGCCTTATTCCCCGCATGGCAAAGATCCAACTAAGGATTTTGATTCCAGTGGGGATAGCTATGATAGTGGTAGTTACGGTAAATTAGGCACAGTTATCAACGTCTAAGCCCACAGTAAACACATGATGAACCCAAAAAACAAATCCAAGAACACCTATACTGAGCATGGACAATAAGAGGGTCCCGAGGATCGGTTTTCTCAAAAAAATCAAAAGTGATTATGCTAAGCATATCATCTTCACCGAGGAAGACCTAGTTGGAGTCAGAACTCCTCATTATGATGCATTAGTAAGCACTCTCAGAACCACGAACTAGGATGTGGATTAAGGGACTGAGGGAGATTTTAGGGAGTATTATAACATGGCAGCCATCTCAGTAGTGACTTCCGGAGTTACAATAGGACCTAAATATGTTGCAGATGCTACTAATGGTGCTTGATACGGCTATGGTTGATTCTCCTCCTGTTGAGCATCCTATCTACAACCCCATTGGTAAGATGTCACCTGCTATTACGCATAGTGTTTTCCATCTGAAAGCATACGAGGTACGTATTAGCTAACAATTCACATATGAATACAATAAATCCTACTTATAGGGCTCTAATAAATCAAAGTACGCAAAGCATAATGTAACGAAAATCCCAATGAACCTAAGACACTAAATCTTGGTATGCTTTGATACCAACTGTAACAACCCCTTATTTTCCACATAGTGGTTGGTCATTCTAAGACGGCGAAGATAGGGCTCGTTAACAAATTTATATATTTCTCGGCATTAATATATGAAATAGAATATCTTAAAGTGAATTTAGATCCATTCACAACATGCAATAACTAATGATAAATAAAAACTGGAAAATATACTCAATCATAATACTAAAATAGTCTCAACTCCAAATAAAGCTCAATAACAATACTTGGGACACAAGCTCCATACAATATCTGAAATAAAATAACTTGACTAAAGGACTCAAAATAAATATCAACATATTCTAAGAATCAACTAAATGACTGGAAACAAGTGAAGCTGTAAGTTTCAACCCTCAGCCCTGCGGAAACTATCTATGAATGCCCATAAAAAGTTTGAACCCTCAGCCCTGCGAATCCTGTCTATGAATGCCCATAAAATAGTTTTATATGATTTGTATCAACTCCCTATAGTTTCAAGAAATATCTTTAATATCAATAAAAATATTCATGCGACTCATTTATAATATGCATGCCAATCCAATCGACACTCACATGCAACATATACATCACCCCTCATCGTGAGTGAAATATTAATGCATGTCCCAACCCAATTAATTAATGATACTAACAGTCTCTATCACTAAACTAATTAATGAGCATAAACAAATAAAATACAACAGGGATGTAACTAACTAAACGTGTAAATAATACAACGCAATATATCACCCCAAAATGTTATTCGTAAAGTAAAATACACTCGATATCATAATAACAACATATGAATATGACATGGGGTTAATTTTAATTAAATATCCATCACGGGACTAAAATATATCTTTTAATAATTTCAATAACATCACACAAAGGCAACTATTTTTGGTAACCTTCTCGTGCTTCGTAAACCCGTAGGAGTCCTTAACCTAATGGACTTTAAAAAATAGTTATGACAATGGGGAGATCACTATGCAATAACACCATTGATTGGTCTCATACCCACATCTACTCAGTGGATCAATTCAATCCGTGTCTTTTGTGGCAAAGCGAGGTGTGATAAAAATCATACAATCTCCACAACGACATGCATCAACATCGAAGTGCATGGTCCAAGGTCACAACCTTTAAAGAAACCCCACCAATCTAATTCCCCATGAGTAACGATATGTTCAAACAATCAAGAAATACATATATATAACACACAATATATTTACATAAACATACGATGCAGCCTCACGCACGCGCATAACCAAAATAGTCCTAATCCCCAACTACTTATTATACTTAGTTTTCTCATTATTGTCTAGTTTAAATATCATCTTAAATTGTATTATAAGTGCATAATGATTGCCCAAGAATGGGTTATGTGCCTAAAACCCCAAATCATGCTTTATTACCCCCCAAATGTCACGGACAACGTGATCTCGTTCGAATGAGATCTCAAAGTTGTTCGAATAATATATCCCATTTTGTTCGACGAGACATTAATCTCATTCAAACGAGATAGACTGGCAAACCTTATTCTTCCCCACAATTGAAACGGTTATTATGAACTAAAAACTCAAATCTAAAGCTCCAAATCATTAAATTGTCCATTCTCTTACGAATCTAAGTTACATAAATGTAATACCAACGCAATATGAACATGTATTAACCCATTCTAATTAGAATTAAATTTCCAATTCATCAAATTTTCTAACCAAGAGTAATTCATTCATAACCATTACTGGAGTCAAATACACATGCAATTACATATCCAAATATCAAATTAACACGACAAATCATCTTAGATGCGAAAGTCAAACCTAAACATGAGTTACAATCAAAATTCATTGTCCAAAAACAATTTAATTTAAGGTTTCTCTTCAAAAGATCAAGTATTTCAAGTCATTATTAATTCAGCACGAATCCCAATTAATCCATTAATAGGACATGATTAAGATACTACATCATAATCCTAAACATGTGACTAAATATCATATTTAACAACATAACATGAATTATAAATAAGTTATACGTTATTCATGATAAAGCATGATATTTCTTGCCTGAAAGTATGAACGAGGAATCTCTATGCATTGATCTGTATTTTTTCTTCTCCCAAATTCTCCTTAAGCTCTCCCATAGGTTTAACGTTTCTAAGGTTTATCTCTATAGTGTAAGGTAATTAATTAATGAGATATAACTATCCTAATTAATCCTTAAAATCCAAAAGGTCCTAAAATACTACCCATAATAGTCCAAAACTTAGCCTAAGGGTATACCTACCCCCCGGTCCCAACTTAGAAAGATAAAAGCATATATTTGGGCCTCCTTATCACTTTAAAGTGCATTCCAAATTATTATACATCATACATCATGGTACTTCCTCACAACGTAAAATAAAACACACACTTATTTATTTTACACGTAATCTCATACTTAACTGATGGACGCTGGAAAGGCATTCATGGACGATGAGATATGTTATCTCCCGCTAGGAATGATAGCCTACTCATTTGAAACACTAATTCGTGACATACTCCCTTATAGTTATAACCTCTTTTCCCTTAAAGGAAATTATTACATAGGTCAACCTCTATGGATATATGTCCAAGTGTTCGGTGGAACTCGGAATGTTTGATATTCACTATCAACACATAACTATCATTAAAGGATGGGTTCTAAAAGACGTTGTCGCTAAATTTGCAGATGGTATAAACCTGACAAAGTGAAACCCACAAATGACTACCAAAGAACCCGACTAGCATGATAAATGGACTCTCTATGTGGATGGCGCATCCAATTCGAAAGTATTAGGAATAGGGATTATACTAGTAACCACATAACAGACCGTCCTCAAGAAGGGAATATAATTTTTCTTTGAGGCATCTAATAATGAAGTGGAATATGAGGCTCTCATCAGAGAATAGAACAAGGTTCTATATTTTGGCGCTAATAACCTAGACGTCTACTGTGAATCAAGACTGGTATTTAATTAGATATTAAAAGATTACAATTCCATGGATGATTACATGTTAGCCTACCTCCAAATTGCCCATGATTTGGTTGCCAAGTTCGAGCACGTCTAAGTTCTATAATTCCCATGAAAAATAATAGCCACGTGGGTGCCTTAGCCACTTTGGCTTTGACTTTCAATGCCAAAATAAAAAGTTCATATACTTAGGGGAAAGCATGCTACCTTTAGAAAAAAAAATCTCATCAAATAAGAGTGAAGATCAATCGGTTTTACTTATCCTATAAAGGGAAACTATATAGAACATTCATTATCAAGTAGTATTTGCAATCTGTACATCTCAGTGATGTCGATCAAGTCTTCTATGAGATGCACTAAGGAATTTGTATAAGCTATGTTGGTGGGATATCTCTCGCGTTCAAATATATAAATAAGGATATTAGTGTCTCTATATGTAAAAGGATGTCATCTCATACATGAAGAAATGCAAAAATTGTCCACTATTTTTATCAATGTTTCACGAGGCAGCAATTGACCCCAGGTCCTTGACCATACCATGGCCTTTTACGCAATGAGTCTTAGACATCAGAAGCCCACTACTCACAGCACGTGGGAAATGTAAGTACTTCCTGGTCGGCACAAACTATTTCACTAAGTGGATTCAATTGGAACCTTTAGCAATTATAAGGGATTTTGATATGATTAAATTCATATAGAGGAACATTATAACCCTTTTTATTGTGCCTAGAACACTTATCAACGATAAACGGGATGCAAACTTAAAGCAACCATTTCCAAGACTTCTACAATAGTCATAACATCGGACATCGTTACAATTCAGTGGCTTATTCTCAGAGTAACATCCAGGTTCAAGTTTTCAACAAAATAATTCTCGATGGAATGAGGAATAGGTATGCATGAACTAACTTCCCACTTCCTCTAGGCATATCGGACAACTCAAGAGAGCCAACTAGGGAAACACCCTTTGTAATACCCCGTATTTCTGCGTATTTGGAATCTAATTAATTTGATAAATTATTGATTTTATTTTAAATTACACGAGTGAAGTAATTTAATTGAATGAAATAAGAAGTGGTTATTAAATATTAATCGAGATAAAGAGATAATGATTAATATTATGTGTTAAATTTACTATGTGAATAGTAAATGATTTGTAGAAATTATTATTCCCCATAGCGAGTGAGCTTGGCATAATTGAATTTATCTCAATCGGGAGCCCCATGTCGACTAAATTGAGGTCGAGATAGGATAATTGTTTATAGTAACTCCGAAAGGGTCAAAATAATCAGAATAGTATACCCGAGGGTGTTGTTTGGGTCCTGGGCCGATTTCAAACTAAACCGGCACCGTATGGGGGCATTTTAGTCTTTTAGTAATTAAGGGATAAAAGACCTATGAATTTACAACTTCTTTATCAGCTTATAGATGGGAGAGGCTAGGGTTCAGAGGTTAGAAAACTCAAAAAAGCCATTGGAAAAGAAGATAGATCATTTGTGAAGCCAAAGAGAGAGCTTTTGAGAAATTGGAATGTGATCTTGCACTATTATCAATCCTCGAGTGAGGATTGGAAGAGAAGGCACACCATCCAACATCAAAACCACGAAAGCAGATCATTTAACACAAGGTAAGTGTTTATTTACAATTTCTTTGAAGTAATAGTACCCATGTTGATAGTGTTTTGAAATATGTTGATTAAAGTTATGTTCTTGGAAGAAAAGAATGATTTAAATCCATGTTATGGGTAGGATTTCATGTAGACTAATTATATGCATGTAGAGGTTATGAAATCAGATCATAAGTGATAATCTAGATGACAGAAGTCTAGGTTTTATGTTGTGTATAAATGAAGAACATAAAATTTAGGGTTTTGATGAATAGATGTGATAATCCATGTTTGATCAGGAAGCTTAAATGTTTTACAGATTATATCACATGGGAAATCATCCTAATACATGTAGATAATGGTTAGGACAACTAGTTTGAAGTTTGGGAAACAACCAGGGAGAATTGAATGAGAAAAATGGTGGGAAAATGCATTTTGCATATTCAGGAAGACGATCTGCGTATTTTTTAATCGATTCGATCTAGAAGAGAATCGATTCAGAGGGAGAATCGATCCGAACTCCTGGCGAATCGATTCATTTTCCCAGAAAATCTAAAAAAATTCCTTTTAAGCCTAGAACTCCTAAATTTTGGTTGGGGAAACTTTTGGGGCTTTGTTAAAATATAATAAGAGATTTGTTATATCACAGTAGGCTTGTGATGGGATTAAAATTTAGTCTTAATGAGAGGTTTAAGGCGAGATTTAATATACTTAAATAAAGGTGTAATTAATTCGAGACAAAGAGACCGAATTACAGGGAATTTAAGTGAATTTATGTAAAGACCAATAGTGTATGATAGAGTCGGCTACTATATTTCTTTGAGGGGTAACTAGGACCCTTAGAGTAAAGAGTAATACTCGGATTAACACGATAGTGAGATAAATCGTAAATTGATGGTACGGTGAGTATTCGAGGAATAAATACTACGTACGAAATATAATAATTGGGATGTGTGTATACCTACTGATTTGATATATATATATATATATATAGGTTGTGTGTATACCTACTATATGATTGGTGATTTTACTTGAATATACCTACGTTGCCTGCTATCAAGGAGGTTCTCATGCAGTGGGCGATCCCATCTTGCCAATTCCAGGGAGGTTTAGATTTGTGCCCCAGGACATAGAACTTAAGGCGGCTCATTATGTGTCGTGTATTAGTGAGACTGACAGGTCATTTGGGTACGTTAGGTATGTGCGTAGCCCAAAGGCTTAGAACTATGTCTTCCTACATTGTTTGTTATTTGATTTGGGGTGTAAGGAGACATACCGGACCAATAGTCCTTATTTTAGTACGAGAGGTACATGGACTGATAGCAGAGTATGCCTATTTGTACGGTGGTCCTTTTGAGAGACACCATAATTATATATATTAGTGTGATAAATAAATATATTTAACTGTTTGAATAATTCTACTTATGTGTGATAGTATACAGATTGACAGTGTGGATGTAAACCATGAATTAAGTAGTGAAACTTAATTAAATGATTAAATGATAAGATATGGGGAACGTTACTTATGATATCAATAACATACGAGAGATGTTAATTCGGATAGCGTACTATATGGGCGGTACGGGGACTTATAGGTGTCGAGAGTCCAGATAGATACCTATGTCTAGTTAGCTTAGGTAATATGGCTAGGTGGGCTATGTAGAGAACGTTAGGCGTCCACAATAGTTGAGGGGTGAGAAAACTCAAGAGAGTGTACGTGAACCTAATATGTGTAATCAATAATTGATTTTTAGATCGTGATAAATACTTACAAAATGTTTTCAAAATATTTTGGGTTCTAACCCTTGCTATAAATATTTTCTAAAACCTCTTAGGTGTCCATCCACAAGGACGCCAGACTTGACGATCTATTCCAGGGACGATTTTCTGCAGCGGTGTGGAGGCTTGCAGGATTTGAGTAGGCGCTTCCACTGTTCATTACTAGTGTAGGATCTTATTTTAGTATTTCAGTTGCGCATGTTGCCCTATTCAGACTTTATTTATTTTAGTTATTTATTTCAGACTTGTAGTGGGATTTATCTGCTATTTGTTGGACATTGTATTTGGATTTGTATTTTTATAGACGATGGTTTATTCGGCAAGACAGCATTTATTTATTCCTTGTACTACATTCATTGTGTTGATGTTTTAATTTAGTTTCAGCATATGTTTATCGATGGTGATATAAAAGATAAAATTTTGACACCGGCTTAATTAACTTATAGGTGGTTAGTAATTAATATGGTTTTCGATAGTGATGCTGAGAATAGACCAAATGAGAAACCTCTTTTAATTTAATAAAGGTTTGATTACCCGGTATTTAATTAGGCGGGGTGTCACAGATGGTATCAGAGCATCTGGTTCTTATGTCCATCGGATCTGTATGGCTTACTATGCTTTCAGCGTAGTTCTTTGATATAGAGCCCTATTATAGGATTATTGTATTCCTCTTCGTACGCACATTTATGTTTTCCTACTATTAATTATAGTTTATACGAATCATATACAAGTTCGGTTGGGTTTTGCACACCGAACCATATAGGGAAACTAACGAGGCCCGTTAGAAGGACTGCAGGAGGAGGGGCTCAGCAGAAGCCATAGAGTATTTTGGGAATAGTGATCATAATAGGAGTCGTCGTGATTATTGTTCAGGCAAATAAAGATAGGATAATTATTAGGGCACAATATTTCCCCCCAAGCATCATTGTAGAGAACGCTGGTGCAAATTCAGACTCGCCGAACGTAGTTGGTAAAGGGGGAATCGGAGGGATCCTTTCGAAGAGGCATCAGGGAAAAGACAAAGTGTGATGGGTCAATGGTAGGAGATAATCCAAAGGCAATTGTGTAGGATGGAATGCAGTAACACCCAAGATTAAATTTCGTGTGAAATTTTGCTTGTAGGAGCGGTGTTGTAGTGATAGGAGTCAGTCACCAAAACCATGGAGAGATACCATGAATAACGAGGAATTTAGGGTTTGGTATGACTATAAATCCTCTCATCAACTGTATAAATAGAGAGGCAAAAGATATTTCAATGCTTGCTTCAGAAGGGTCGTACAGTGGTCAGTCATGAAGGAAAGTTGACATATTTAGTGAACTTCGTACCCAATGAGGTGGATACGGAAAATAAAAAAGGTCCGTAAGTTAATAATGGACTCATGGTTAGAATATACAAGCATGGATGGGAAATTTAGCTAGAACGACTAGTACTGTTGTCGTCAATGTCATATGTTTACAATTTAATATCAACGCTCCCGTGAGAAGGGGGCCAAGAGAGTTGGAGAATCTAATCAAAAGGAAAATTGGATTTAACGGTACTAGTGAGGCACCATAGGAGGGGATACCCAGTAGCGGACCCATTTTAATGATTAAGATCAATAGAATTCCTACTAGGTGACGATGGATATAGTCAGGACAATTAAGGCCAGCAACATGTCTCATTAGTCAAGCAGAGCTAAAGGGATAATGAGGGTAGCAATCAAGGTCAAGACTACCAGGTCCACAAGAATGAGAACCCCGACATATCCAATGGGTCAAGAGAAAGGGAAATAACATAGAGAGGTGTCTCATGTATAAAGAGTAGAAACATATATGGGGACCTTATTCGTAGCAAATTGATGGACAGGAACGGGATGCCCAGTAAGGGCAATAATTATAAGAAGTTTTTGGTTCGATTAGGATGAGGGCGTTACATCTAAGAACCATTTGAACCACCACTTCTATTGGCAATTCAAAGTATGAGTTTTATCCTGGGGTGATTGGGGTATGTTTTGTGTGACACAAGCGAGTCACGGTAGTTTGTTTATATTGGATTCTCATATAAAACAGGTTTAGTAGAGGTATTGTTAATATTAATATAGTGTGTATATAATTACCGTTGAGTAGTGGGGATCTCTTTGGTTCCACCTGCAGGGGAGCAGGTGTGGACACTAAGAGGTTGTTTTACATCAGGTGGTATTTTTGCTCCTTATGAAGTTTATGAGAGGAGAGCATGTTATTATCTTGTATAATGACTAGATACCGAGGGTTTGAGCGGTAGTAGATTTTATGGTAAGACTATCGTGCTCGCTATGCCAGTGTGAGATATTTCATTTTACGAGGCATCACCTGAAAAAGGGTCAAGTTTGCATATATATTATATTGTATCGTAGACTTCAATGAGTATAGTTATCTAGTAACATTTGATCCCAGTGCGTGGAGAGTTTTACTGATGTGATTCAGGGTATATCGGGTTTACCATTGAGCGGAGAGATTTAACTCATTATTTTTACGCGCTAAGAACTTAGTGATAATGAGAGTGTTGTATCATGTGACGCCTTGAGATATGTGGGCATAGACAATTTGATTTATGTGTCGGGAGACATGATTTGTGATATCTTAGTTATGTGCTTTGGACCCAGAGATTTCGATGATCAACAATGTTAGGAAATAGTGCATTGGGGATGTTCTTTTTAGCTTCATTGCAGGATATTACACGTATGGACCATAGTAAACGTCGGGAGTGGTGAGACGTTGTTGGATGCTAGTGCATCGATTTTAAATGTTGGTGAGACATTATTGGATGTTAGTGCATCGGTTTTAAGTGTTAATGATTGAACGTGTAAAGGAAACACTTTAAGCTGAGAGCTATTAAAAATATAGGGCCATTGGAGCCGAGTAGTGCTGTGTAGGAAGCACTGAGAAAACCTTTGCACCACAAATTGATGGGTGGTGCAATCTTAAGAAATTAAATTTAGATTTGCAGGGTGATTGCAAATACAACTATGATATAAACATAGTGAGAATAAGGGGACGAACTTGATATAAGTATGATACGTGTGGGACGTTAGAGATGATTATGCCGATGTGCACGGGATATAGGGTGTATGGGCACCCTGGTTAATTTGACCTTCAGTATCGTCCATGATAAGGAGGCATGATTATAAAGGTGTTGAAATGTGTCTATGGACAAGTCAGAAATGCAAGTGGAATAGTAGGACAAACTAAACATCGTTCGAGAAAAGGAGGTAGTCTGACTATGTGGATGTCACGAGAAAGCTCTTACAATCAAGGTGAGACGAAAGACGTTAGAAGCAAATGTAAAAGTTATTCCATGACAAAGGAGGATACCATAATTTTGAGAAGTGGAGCGGAGTACCACCTAGTCAAATGCGTAGAATGGGTTGAGTATAGATATGTGGTTAATTCTAACAGATGGAAAAGAGCTTAGGAAGTGCGCAGTTCTGGAGCAAAGGCACGGGCTATGATTTTTGTATATCTCAGAAAAAGAGAAATAAGATGTTACACGTGATGTGAGATGTTGAGTGTGTGGATTTATAATTGAGTGAGATATAGTGAAGTTATCTCCTAGTGCGCCACTCGTAAAAGGAAAAAGTTGGTCAGATATTTTCCCACCCAAATGTTGTGATAGATTGATGATTCTAGGGGCATAATGGATATGCAAACTGATAAATTTCATTATTGGATTAATAAAATTGCAGAGGAGTCAGTATTTTCTTTGGGTTATGAAGTGAATTAACCACCGGGAAGAATGCCCAATATTTTATTAAAAAGGATAAATGAATCGGCATAAGGTGTTGCCTAATATTGTTGTAAATCAAGACGATACCCTAGAGTCCAACCTTGGATACAGAGTATCAGGAGGCAATGGGGATGGAGTTGAGTCCTGATCTAGACATATCAATCATAGGTCGATGGATAGTCGGAGGGGTGACATAGAACGTGGCGGACTGCAAGAATGCATGTTTTAGATTTCAACAGTAATTGCGAATATTAACTGCAACTGGTAGAGCTGTATGTGATGACTCGTAGCAGGATATTAATTGCAAAGTGACTTCTGAGGCTTCATAGGAATAATATTTTTTCCCACCCTTGGGATAGTTGATAATGGTGAAATAACAAGTTGTGACACCCCAACTAATTAAATACCGGGTAGCTACTCCTTTATTAGATTAATACAGAATATCAAGTTGGTTCAGTCTTAGCATCACTGTCGAAAACATTTAATTACTAGCCACCTAATATTTAAATAGAGAGATGCCAAATTTTTATAATGAAATAAATTAATATGCAACCAATTAAATTATAAGCTACCACATCCACATCACAACCACAATAGAATAGTAAGGTAATAAGTAAAATGAGTCTGGAGTAACACTCCCCTGAATAATCCAAATACTGAATAAATCACAATACAAAGCCTGAATAAATAAATAAATAAATCCAACACTGAAATAAAACTGAAAGTCTGAGAATGCTATCTCTAAATGGAAATGGGCGACATGCCCAAACTGATGAATGACTGTGAATAGAATAAAATGTAGAACGAGGAGGCATCTAATACCGAGATCCTGTAACTTCCACAACAGCTACAGCACGTCAATGTAATGGGATTCCTATGCTTGGTATCCCTATGGCTGGGCACCTAAAAGGTTTTACAAGAAAATAGATTTGAAAGCAAACGGGTCAGAGCCCGAGGTGAAAATATTTTAAAACTGCAAGTGTTTAAATCATAATATTAAACAACACATATAATAAACATGTTAGTTGCGTACTCTCACATGAGTTTCTCGCCTCTCAAGTAATGTGCACGCCTAACGTATACCCTGAACCCATCCTAGTTATGCCACTAACTAACTAATTTGTACCACTCCTGCTATCGCATCTTAACCTAGGGTATCTACTCGTAACACCCAAATAAGCTATATTCGTAACCCATATTCACATTCATTAAATTACTTATCTCAAGTGTTAATTAAATTTTTCACATTCTTAGCCCATTCAAATATCTTAGTTATTCACATCTACTAAGCAACACAACAGAACTATCACAATTATATGTATATACACCAGTATAATATATCATATACAAATCAGGCACCCCACAAGGATAGAACTTACGATGCCCTCATACTCTGCTATCGAATCCCGGTACATCACGTGCGTGAGGATAACAAGTTCTGATTCACTCAAGAACCGTTTCAATAAAAATCACACATACTGGAGGCGAACATAGTTCACATACCCATGGGTCACGCACATACCTACGCTCCCAAGGTCAGCAGACTTATCCATTCAGCGATAATCCCTTCCAAGTCCTATATTCTAAGGTATCAATCTAAAGTCCCCCTGAAGGTCACATCGATACCAGACTATCCTCTTATGAACGCCCTCCCGTGATAGAAAGTATGGTAGGTATGTTATACACACAGTAATCCATATACTAGAAAATCACACAACCAGTATATATACAATTTCAATATAGGTATACTCCTCCCCAATTTATTAAGTATCACCCACAATATTTATGTTTCGAATATTCTACGTCATATTTATTTAACACGACAAGTCCCGTCATATGGATTCGGGTACCTATACCTATCCCAAGGGAATACTAGGTCCCCCATTTATTCCTAAGGTTATCTCAGTAAATATAAAATCCCTTAAATTATCTTTGATTCCACTTTCAGTCCCAAAATAGAAAGATCTCAAACCGTCCTCACTCGGTAACCATTCATAATTATAACGTTCAATCCCATAAGTTATAACATTTTTCGACAATAACTAAGACCCTACTGGCCTTAACTAAGTCCCACAATATTATATTAATCACCCTAAGAATTAATATCGGCTTTGGAATTTTCATTAAACCTTAAAGAAAAATAATTGCCAAAAATTAGGAGAGGTCGATCGATCGATATTCTTGAGTCGATCGATCGATCGAACAGGTATCAACCCAGAATTTCTCTAATAGTTACGGGTTCTACCATTTTTACACCCCAAATCCTCCATTACAACGTCAAAATCTCCCAAGTAAGTTTACTAATCATTAAACCAACATATATACACAGGTTTTAACGTTCAAGAATCATTAAACTATCATAGAACATCGTTTTCTTGGATCAAAAGTCATGAATTTCACTACAACCCTAATTCTTCACTATTTCCTCCAAAATCATCATAATCCTCAATTAAATTTCGTGATTCTTAACCCTTAATTTATAATTTCGTTCATCAAACATTTCCAGAAGGATCACTACATGCAAACCTACTGCAAATCAATTATTAAGTCTACAAATTCATATTTTTGCCTTTATTCATAAATTGACATCAAACCTAAGCTATCATGTAAAGTGTATGCCATAAATTATTGCAAGATAAATCAGTTTCCTAAAATAGATATTATGGTCCTTTGAATCAGACGGTATGGGAGTGATTCTTGCTTTTCGATCTATCTGGTGGTGGTGACGGTGGTGTAAAAGCCTCCAAGGGTTGGTTCTCTTTTGGGAACTTCCTTCCATTCCTCTCTAATGGCCGTTTATGATTTTTGGTTGTGAAACCCTAAGGGGCTCAAGTGTTGGCTGATATAATCAGTATAAAATTCATGGGTTACTATTCCTCAAAAAGTTAAAATGACTAAAATACCCTCCCGGACTGCCGGTTAGGCCTAAAATGCCCCGGGACCCAAACTAAACCCCCGACTAGTGTTTTCTGACTATCTCGACCCTTCCGGACATGTTTGCACACTCAAAATGATCATATGGATGACATAAAAAATAAAATTCTTATAAATCCATTAAATTGGGTCCTGACACGACTGACATGCACGTCCCAACTAAATTACCGAAACTGCTGTGTTTACAACTCACGACAAAATTAATAAATTCAATAATCATATATTACCATAATCACTCATTAAAATTTTCAACATAATTATTATAATTAAATACCAACTCTCGTCTCGCTAGTATTTAAATCCGGATTAATTACCAATTAATTATCCCAAATTAATTTAATTAATCCAATAATTAAAAGTAATTTTATTTAATTAATCCCATAATTAAAAGCCATAAAATTACAGGGTATTACACAAGTTTCTCGAACCAAAAGTGATTCATTGTTTGCGATAAGGATTGAGTTTATCCTCATCATTTTTGTATAATTTCGGAATGTATTGAGAGTAAGTTGACGTGAACTAAAGTTAAGAGGCCTGACATGAGTGGAAAGGGGTTACTAATGGTGTCTCCCATGAGGAGAGATGACGTGGTATGGAAATAAGGGAAAATGGCACCTTAGAAGTGTGGCCTTTTCTTACATAGGGATAATAGATCCAGTGGAGTATAGGCTCATCTTTTGAGATATTGTTATCGAATTCACGATAGCTTTGCATGTCATTATATAAGTAAGACCCTAAGCATATGGGAATGTATCGGAATGTAAGGGTTTGAATGGACTTGTCGCTAATCATGGGTTGCAGTAAGTAGACCTTTAGGTAAAATGGTACCATTGGTGTGTGTATAGTAGAAATATAAAAAGATTAGTGCGAGTAAATCTTGGATACGTTCAGATGCGGTTGTGTGTAAGGATTTGACGTGGTAATACCGAGAATATCCAAATTTGGGGGATGAAATTTCCTGTAAGTGGGGAAGTATGTAATACCCCGTATTTTTGCGTATTTGGAATTTAATTAATTCAATAAATAATTCCTTTTATTTTAAATTACACGAGTGAAATAATTAAATTAAATTAAATAAAAAGTGGTTATTAAATATTGGATCAAATACCAAAAAGTCCCTCAAACATTTTTTTTAATACACATTTAGTACAAGCCTTTTATTTTATACCAAAAATATCCTCACACATCCATTTAACTAATATTCTCTTATTTTTAAAAGTCCGCGCCAGTGGCATAGTGAAGGATTTTTTAGAGCAAAATAAAAAGGCTTGGATTAAACGTGTATTAAAAAATATTTGAGGGACTATTTGGTATATGCCCGTTAAATATTAATCAACAGAAAGACATAATGATTAATATTATGTGTTAAATTTACTAAGTGAAAAGTAAATGATTTATAGAAATTATTATTCATCATAGCGACTGAGATTGGCGTAATTGAATTTATCTCAACCGGGAGTCGGGTGTAGTCTAAATTGAGGTCAAGATAGGATAATTGTTTAGAGTCACTTGAATGATGATTTCGAGGTCACGGATGACTCTATAATGGTCGAAATAGTCAAAATAGTATGCCCGAGGGTATTGTTTCGGTCCCGGGCGATTTTAGACTAAACCGGCACCATATGGGGGCATTTTAGTCGTTTGGTAATTAAGGGATAAGAGACCTTCGAATTTCCCACTTATTTATTAGAATATATATGGGAGAGTATAAGTTTTAGAGGTTAGAAAACTCAGAGATGCCATTGGAGAAGAAGATAGATCATTTGTGGAGCCAAAGAGGGAGTTTTTGAGAAATTGGAGTGTGGTCTGGCACGATTATCAATCTTGGACTGAGGATTAGAAGAGAAGGCATACCATCCAACATCAAAACCACAAAATCATATAATATAACACAAGGCAAGTGTTTATTTACAATTTTCTTTGAAGTTATAATATTCATGTTGATAGTGTTTTAAATTATGTTGATTAAAGTCATGTTCTTGGAAGAAAATAATGATTTAAATCCATGTTACGGGTAGGATTTCATGTAGACTGATTATATGCATGTACAGGTTATGAAACCAGATCATAAATGATAATCTAGATGAGATAAATCTAGGTTTTATGTTGTATATAAATGAAGAACATGAAATTTAGGGTTTTGATGAATACATGTGATAATCCATGTTTGATCAGGAAGCTTTAATGTTTATTGGATTATATCACGTGGGAAATCATCCTAATACATGTAGATAATGGTTAGGACAACTGGTTTGAAGTTTGGAAAAGAACCAAGGAGAATTGAATGAGAAAAATAGTGGGAAAATGCATTTGCATATTGTGGAAGACGATTTTTGAATCAATTCAATCCAGAAGCGAATCGATTCGAACTCCTAGCGAATCAATTTGTTTTCCCAAAAAATGTGAAAATTTTCCTTTTAAGCCTAGAACTCCTAAATTTTGGTCAGGGAAACTTTTAGAACTTTGTTAAAATATAATAAGAGATTTGTTATATTACAGTAAGCTTGTGATGGGATTATGATTTAGTCTTAATGAGAGGTTTAAGGCGAGATTTAATATACTTAATTAAAGGCGTAATTAATTCGAGAGAAAGAGAATGAATAACAGGGAATTTTAGTGAATTTATGTAAAGACCAGTAGTGTATGATAGAGTTAGCTATTGAATTTCATTGAGGGGTAACTAGGACCCTTAGAGTAAAGAGTGATACACGGATTAACACGATAGTGAGATAAATCGTAAATTGATGCTACGGTGAGTATTCGAGGAATAAATACTACGTACAAAATATGATAATTGGGATGAGTGTATACCTACTGATTTGATATATATATATATATATATATATATATATGTTGTGTGTATACCTATTATATGATTGGTGATTTTACGTGAACATACCTACGTTGCTTTCTATCATCGAGGTTCTCGCACAGTGGGTGATACCACCTTGCCGATTCCAGGGAGGTCTGGATTTGTGCCCCAGGACATAAAACTTAGGGTGGTTCACTATGTGCCGTGTATTAGTGAGACTGGCGGGTCGTTTGGGTACTTTAGGTATGTGCGTAGCCCAAAGACTTATAACTATGTTTGCCTCCATTGTTTGTTATTTGATTTTGATATACCGAACCAATAGTCCTTATTTTAGTACGAGAGGTACGTGGATTGATAGCAGAATATGCCTACTTGTACGATGGTCCTTTTGAGAGACACCGTAATTATATATATTAGTGATATATATATATATATATATATATATATATATATATATATATATATATAACTGTTTGAATAATTCTATTTATGTGTGATAGTAGACAGATTGAGAGTGTGGATGAAAACCATGAATTAAGTAGTGAAACTTAATTAAATGATAAGATATAGGGAACGTTACTTATGATATAAATAACATATGAGAGATGTTAATTCGGATAGCGTACAGTATGGGAAGTACAGGGACTTATAGGTGTCGAGAGTCTAGATAGATACTTATGTCTAGTTAGCTTGGGTAGTATGGCTAGGTGGGCTAAGTAGAGAACGTTAGGCGTGCACAATAGTTGAGGAGTGAGGAAATTCAAGAGAGTATACGTGAACCTAACATGTGTAATCAATAACTGATTTTTAGATTGTGATAAATACTTGTAAAATATTTTTAAAATATTTTGGGTTCTAACCCTTTCTATAAATATTTTCCAAAACCTTTTAGGTGTCCAACCACAAGGATGCCAGACTTCACGATCTATTCGAGGGACGATTTGTTGTAGCGTTATGGAGGCTTGTACGATTTAAGTAGACGCTTCCACCTTTCATTCCTAGTGTAGGATCTTATTTCAGTATTTTAGTTGGGCATGTTTCCCCATTCAGACTTTATTTATTTCAGTTATTTATTTCAGACTTGTAGTGGAATTTATGTAAAATTTATTGGACATACTATTTGGATTTGGATTTTTGCAGCCGATGGTTTATTCAGCATGACAACATTTATTTATTCCTTATGATGGTTAGACTATATTCATTGTGTGGATGTTTTAATTTAGTTTCGACATATATTTATCGATGGGATATGAAAGATAAAATTTTGACGCCGACTTAATTAACTAATAGGTGGTTGATAACTAATATGGTTTTCGACAGTGATTCTAAGAATGAACCAAATGAGAAACCTCTTTTAATTTAATAAAGGACTGATCACCAGGTGTTTAATTAGGCGGGGTATCACACCCTTTTTCGTAGATTATGGAATGGAGGTCATCATATTGCTAGAGTCTGGATCACCGATCAAAGAAACAATAATGAAATCATCATAACCTAACATGATATGGTATAAAAAGGAACAAGCCTTAATCATGTTGGCACCCTACCAGCAATACTTAGCAAAGCATTACAACAGGGTCATCAATTCGAGGGAGTTTCAGGTAAGGAACTACGTATTGAGAAAAGTGATCGGCAATGCGAAGAATCCATCATATGGAAAGCTAGAAGCTAATTAGGAAGGACCATCAGGGTTATTAAAAATGACCTCCAAGGCGACTACTATCTGTAAAATGGAGGACAGATAAATACCTAGGGCTTGGAATGAAGCCAACCTTAAAAAAAATTATATTAGAGTTTTAGCCCATTTTCAATTCCAACTTCCATACAAATTTTAGTTTGTTATTTCAATTCAATTATTTAAATATTTGAATTTGATTAATACAATTATATTTTTTATTGGTCCAAATGGCAGGTCAACGTTAATGAAAATTCATCTCGTTTATCTTCGATCAGATTATGATTATTATTTTAATAACATATTAATATGATTACATTTAGTCGTAAACTCAAGGTCACACATTTCTCGTCATTTCATAACACAAAAATGTCATGAATTTCCCAAGAAATAAAAAGACCTAAGACGTACCATTAGGCACAAAGTAGCCCAACCATTTTTGGTTGGGTAAAATCCTGAATGGGTGGATCGCCTAGTGACTAGGTGAATTCTCGCCCTTATTTGGTACTAGGCCTAAGGTAATGTGATAACACAATACTAACAGGTAGGACCAATAATACATATTAGGCATAACTGAAATGGGAGAATCCAAACATAGATTGGAAATCATTTTCATTTCATTCAAATGTCAATTAATTACAAAGTCAATCATGGTCGACCAATTAAAAAAAATACAAGAAGCAACTATATTATCTTCAACAATTTTACTCGTGGGTTATAATATCAACCATCGTCTATATTATGACAAAATCATTATCACTATCATGATCGAGGATTTAATCCCTTAGCATTTATATGGGAATTGTATCAACTGGGATCCATGACCATTTGCTCCCAAGAGAAGGAGGCTAAACAAATAGGGAATCCTCCCCATGAAATACCAAAACTGGGAATTTTTTGTCATTTTGAGAAATTCTATGGCCTTTAACTAGCTGTGCTTGTAAGACACATGTTTGGCTTCTCCTAAGTGATCGAACCCTTGTCTTATCCATAATTCCAAACTCAGCAAGGTTATTTTTTAAATTGATATCTAAGCCTCATGATCTTTTAATGCAGACCCTTTTTTATTACATCCTTATTAAAAGCATTCTTAGCCTTGCCAATATCCTCTCTTAGAGGGACATTCTCAGTCTACAAAAGACATGCTATGTTTTGGATCTCCTCCAGTTCAGCTTAAATATAATGATTACCTTTGGCTGGTCGTCATTGAGACTTGTCAGTTTTTATCATGCTTTGCATATTACAACAAAGGTTACCTCACGTGGAGGCATTATTTTCAAGAATGAAGTTTAGATTTTCATTCTCTTAAATAATGGGCAACAGGGTCAAATTATCATCAGACTATAACAATGAGAAGGGAAAATTCAAAATCTAAAATGACAATAAATCTAGGCATATACAAGAAAGTATACAAGAGTATCCAAATATAATACAACAAAAGATAAATATTTTCTCATTTCATCTGAAAACAATGGGGAATGCCTTTACAAGGAGTATAAGAGAATATAAGAGACAACACATATAAAAAGTATATAAAGACCCTAAGTTAAACTACTTATTAATAGTCTACTTTTCTTGCACAACTTTAGTCTGGTGTGCGGCCTCTTCCTTCTCTTCTTCTTCCTTTAACTTAGAAGGGGAATCCAGGATCATGTCGGATAAATAACTTTGAGCCAGCTATAACCCCGACCTTTATGAAGGCTTCGTCCGAACCCTTTTTGAAGAATGTTTATTTAATAAAGCGCAGTTACTTCTTGGCATTAATAAAGTACTTGACCCGATCCTTTTTTAAAAGCAACGTAGTTATATTCCAATGTTGCATTAAGGGAATGAACATAATCATCTTTGGACTTCTCTAGCCCTGACCTTGGTCTTCAGAATGGTGACCTCACTATCATTGGTCTTCATGGAAGTTTCATGATCCAAGGATTTCTTTTATAAAACATTAAGGGCCTTATGTGCCCCACACAAGGCCTTCCCAGGTCATCCATTTCCTTCGTTTGGTCAGACCTCTGGTTAAGAAGATTGACAAAGTCCACCTCAAACTACAGAGCGAGGAAAAAAAGACATTTAACATAAGGAAAAATATAATGGCAAGGTTTAAGTTAAGTAGTTTGATACTTATGAGAGAATGTTCATGGGCGGGGTATAGGGCCAACTTATCAGTAGGAAGGCTCGAGACCAAGGATTAGTCATCGGGGATGCAAGCTCCCCTCAAGAGACCAAGATCCATTTATGGTTTTTTGTCTAATAACCCCTTAGTTGGGCCCTTCCCTTTTGAGGGGAAATACCATGGAAATAAGGTTATAACGACCCCTAACCTCCTTATGCTTGTTCGAATTAGAAATTAAAGATGCAAGACCAAGGCACCCCTCATCAGATTGGGGATCCTCATTTTTTGTGTCATCTCTTCCTTAGAGGAAGTGGGGATAAGTATTGGGATGGTGGTGATGTCAACGAACTTGAAAGAGCCTAAGGTGCTGGAAATCGAAGGATCGTGCACAGAAAATCCCTTTGGGATGTCTAGTTCTTGATCCACGTGGAGAGAAATGAAGGAAGTGGTAGTGGAGGTGTATGAGAGTAGAAATGCACTTGACCTGGGATGATTGGAAGTTGTTAAGCCCTATTTAAGTTACTAATATATCTTCAAAGTAATAAAGCCAACGTCTCTGGTCTTTGCCTCTTTCTTCTTGTGGGGCTTCGCAAAACAGAAGAGAAAAATATTAAAATAATTACAAAATATGCAAATAGAAAAAAGTAAATTCAGTTAAAGAGAGTCATTTCAAATAGCAATATATTATTTAATGGCCTATCTTTGGGAATCTTAGCCCCTTATAGGGATCATAACCCTCTAGGATGTGTAAGTGCTCCTAGTCCTTAACTATGAACCAATGGGCCAAATACTCCTTGGTCTATAAAATTTACCACCAGAGCCCTCTTATCTTTTCTTTCCTTCAGGTAATAGACACCCTCGTTAGTTTTTACCCATAAATAGAAAAAATGAATTCCTGGGATCCTTAATTAGCTCCCATAGAGTTCATTGATCCTATTTACACCGTTGACATTTCTCCAAGTGTTGGGAGAATACTAAGCAGGAACAATATCAAACAAATTGACAAAACTTAAGAAATAAGCGATTAGGAGGGAAAGCAATTTTGGCTTCAGCCAAAAATTGGGAAAAGAGCTAGTGGCCTCCATCGATATTATAATAGTTCAAGGGACCTAAGTACAAATCCACAACCACTCATATTTAAAGGCTCCTAAATGCCCATATGGTATTTAAGTTGATTATGCAAATAATTTTTGCAAACAAATAGCAGAAAATAGGAAGCAAAAGGGGATCTTCTATAGATATTACAACAAATGAAGAATGAAATAGAAGAAAAGAGATTTACAGAGTGTAAAGGCGCAAATGAGATCTAGAACTCTTGAAGATGATTGAAATTATCGAGTAATGAACCAAACATACGTTAATGGGGTGATTAGTGTGTTGGAACTACTTACAATGTAAGTCTCATCATTAGCTAGCATGCCCCCAAATGATTGCCATCACACGTGATATACCAATATACACCCTCGATCAGGCCGAGGGTGTCCCCATCTTAGACGAGGGCCCAAGGCTGGGACGAGGGGTCAACTTTGCCACAGTTACATCATAGGAAGGGTCGGCCATGCCGACCCCTAACAATGGACCAGACGAGCCTTCAAGGGGACAACCCCTGACCATGGACCAGACGACCCTATGAGGGGATGACAATACGAGGCCCACATCCAGCCGGGTCCAATGCCAGCATCCACTTTAGCCTCAGCCTGGCATCCTAGGTCGAGGGTGACATCATCACAGTGCGTGATTTAGGAGATGCGTGGAACAGTGGGCGTGGGGCTCACACAGCACGTGGACTAGACCCTTATAACAATATCATCCCCTCACGTGAGGGAATATTATGTCATCATTTATAACAAGCGGCACGTCCAGGTGTCAGCAGGGGATTAGCTAGATCATCATTCACATGCGCCTTGCCGTCTTTGGGGTACACTACTCCCCCCAAGACCTATATATACTTGTCATCTTCAACCCTGTAAAGGGATCGATAAAGTGTAACCCTAGCTAAAACTCTGCTTGTACACTCAGTAAAGAGAGAGTGAGCTTATGTGCATTGTATCCAAGGCCATTAGTGCCCATATTTAGTGGATCACACACTCACAGTGGATGTAGGCCTGATTGGCTGAACCGCTATACATAACTATCTTTATTCCTCTTATTCTCACCCCCTTCTATACACTTATACACACATATATAACTCTATTATTGCCATTGTTATCATTGTTTGAGATATCCACCTCTTATCTGTTGGTACTAAATCTTAGCATCATATGTTTGGCACCGTTTGTGGGAACGAGAAGATATCTCTTCCTTTATACAGCTTGACCTCATCGAAAACTCTGGTGGTGAACCAGTTCTCCACTTCGTGTGGAGCTATTTCACCATTGAAAGAGGTCCATTAAGGTTCTCAAGCTCATTAGTCTTTCGATCATTCAGCTCTTCATAGCTCAAACATATGGCACCGGAGATGCCACCACCACCTCCTCCACCGGATAGTGGAGCAGGACTTAGTTTCAGTCATGCACCACCTCGGTCTGAGATGGATGATGTGGCGACCGCTCTGAAGTCTTTAGCTGTGAGCCAACAGATTATGCAGGAGCAATTTACATCTCTTAGCCAAAACATACTAAGACCAACAGGAGTCTCACCGGAGATGATTACTCCGACAGCAGGCCAGGGGACCACCCCAAGCACCACACAAAGACTTTCTACCTCCACAACAGCGGAGGGATGTTGTTGACCCTCTGTGTCTACGCCTGGGGAGGCAAGGAAACCCTTGCCCAGAAGACTGATACGATGATCTGGAGGTGGAAGAGGCTCCCATAGAGTGCTGGGAGGCGTATGAGGTCTCCAACAATACTGTGCGACCTATCCAGGAGAGCAGAGGGAAGTGTGGAAGTCAAAATCCTGACGATTTCCCGAGGGGCTCTTCTTTTGATCGTCTGAGCAGGGGGAGGCCTTTGAGAGGATGGTCCCAGTAAATGACCTGCAGGAGAAACTGTCCAGGTCAAGAAGTATTACGAGGTCCAGAAGGGAGGCAGCAGATAGCTGACCCCATGGACGGGACGATGGCCAGGGGGAAGTTAACAACCGACACAGACCTGCCGCAGCAGAACACTCTGTTCACCTCAAAGAGGCGACAGGGGATAACATCGGCCAAGCCGAACCTACGAGGCCCTGGAATGACTCGATACAAAGGCTGGAGGATAAAATTGGTGATATCCTGAAAAGCAGGAATCCCCATCAAAGAGGATACTCCATAATCTCACCCTTTATGGCGAAGATAGTCAAATTCCAAACGCTATCCAAGTTAAACCACCTGTCGTCACCCCAAGGTATGACGGGAGTACCAACCCAATCCATCATATTGAGATGTACTAATCAGCGGCAGACATATACTCCATCTCAGATGAGATGAGGTGTCGTGCCTTTTCTGGCACTCTGACTGGGGCCGCACATGCCTAGTATATGTCTCTTCCAAAGAACTCCATTTATAGCTTTAAGCAGTTAGCAGACCAGTTTATCCATAACTTTTGCTTTGGAGTGAGGCCACAGAAGAAGACCACACACCTGCTCTATGTTAAGCAGGGGAAGAACGAGAGCCTAAGAGACTACATATCCAGATTTAATAAAGAAAAGTTAGAGGTCTAAGATTACGAGGAGAGTATAGACATGAAAACCCTCATTGGGGGACTCTATAAAGGGAAGCTATTATGGAAGCTTGCCGAAGACCCCCCGAAGACGATGGCTAAATTGCTGGCAAGAGTAGAAAAGGTGATGATCGTCGAAGAGGCGATGGCCGTAAAATACGAAGATGAAAAAGGAGGCACTAGTGGGGGTAAGTACCAAAAAAAGAATAAGGAGGGGAAGAAGAGGCTAGCAGATGAAACATTTACTAATTATACCCCTCTGACGGTCAGCTGTGAATACATCCTGAATGAGATAAAGAGTGACATCTCCTTGAAATGGCCCGAGAAGTTTAGGGTAACCCCTCACAAGAGGAACAAAAACCTGTGGTGTGAATTTCACCAAGACCATGGCCATGTGACCAACAACTGTTTTGCTCTGAAAGATGAAATTAAAAAAATGTTAAAAGAAGGGAAGTTAAGAAAATAAGTTGGCAAGAGTGCCTTCAAGAGGGGATGACCCAAGGAAGAAGATGGGTGATATGTTTAGAGAAGATCCTCTGAACAGAAGGGACGACCCTTCGGATGATGAGGAAGACCCTGGCCTCCCATCGAGAGATGATCACGGCCCTGTAAAAAGACTTAATATGATCTTATTCGATGTTGGGATGATCTTCGAGGGATTAGCAGGAGGAGGATCAGAGGTTACCGACAGAAAGGCCCATGTAACTGAAGCTAAGGCCATGACAAAAGTTGTGCACTCAACCTCTATTGAGGCTAAGTCAGAGAAGAGGAAGAAACTGGATATGGATACTCTGATAGTGGAATTCTCAATAATGGACTTCAAAGGCCTCTTAACCCGACATGATGACCCTCTCGTCATCACTACTAGGGTACACGGGTGCGAGGTGCCGAGGATCCTGATAGATGGGGGTAGTTCTGCCGATGTGATATTCAGGCCGTGCTTTAAGGCCTTGGGTCTTAGCCGAGCCAGGATCTTCCCATACCATCACCCCTTGATTGATTTTAGTGGGGAAAAAGTTCACCCTCTAGGAGTGTATGAGGCCGACATTAGGATGGGGGACGAGTGCCTGATATGGCTTACCAAGAAGGCCAAGTTTTTTGTGATGGATGAACACGTCTTCTCAGTCTGCAACATTATACTGGGGCGAGTGGACCTCAAGAAATTTGAGGCTGTGCCATCCACGGTTCATCAGATGATAAAATTCTCGACCCTTATGGGGTAGGGGAAGTTCAGGGAGACCAAACGACGACACGGGAATGTTACTTCAACTCCGCCGAAGAAAGAAAGGCACTCAAGAAAGCAACTACTACTTAAAATATTGATACCCTCGACCCCAGGGATAAGACAAAACTGAAGAAAGGAGAGGTCGTGGAAGAGGTATAATCCATCATCCTCAATGAGGGTGAGCCAAAAAAACCGTCCAAGTAGGCAAAGCTCTAAAGACAGACATAAAAGAAGACTTCATCAAGCTGCTAAGGAGAAGACAAAATGTCTTGGCATGGAGTCATGCAGACATACCGGGGATCAACCTCGAAATCATGTTTCAGAAGCTCAACATGGTAGTGGACGCAAAGCCAGTGAAGCAGAAGATGAGGATTTATTCTCAAGAAAAGTATGAAGTTATAAGGGACGAGGTCAAAAAGCTAGAAGATGCTTAGTTTATCAGGGAGGTCATATATCCCGAATGGATATCCAACACAGTCATAGTCCTCAAGGCCAAAGAAAAATGGAGGATGTGTGTAGACTTCATCGACCTCAATAAACATTACCCCAAATATAGCTTCCCTCTCCCTCGCATTGATCAGATGGTAGACGCTACCACAAACCATGAGCTAATGAGTTTCATAGATGCATATTCAGGTTACAACCAGATCTTCATGAGCCCTGAGGACTCAAAAAAATAGCTTTCATTACCGACAAGGGGACATACTGTTATAGGGTCATGCCCTTTGGCCTAAAAAATGCAGGGGCAACGTATTAGCGCCTTGTGAATAGAAGGTTCAAAGACCAAATCGGAAGTTTATGGAGGTCTATGTTGATGACATATTGACCAAGAGTTTGAAGGTCGGGGATCATGTCACAGACCTCGAGAGGACCTTTAACATGATGGATAAGTACCGGATGAAGCTCAACCCAGCCAAATATGTCTTCGGGATCGGAGCAGGGAAGTTCTTGGGGTTCAGCGTCAATCAAAGAGGCATTGAGGCCTATCCTAAGAAGATAAAGGCCCTTCTAGAAATGAATACCCCGGGACCATTAAAGACATTTAGAGGCTCACAGGGCGAATGGCATCTTTGAATAGGTTCGTATCCAGAGCCACAAACAAGTGCCTACCGTTCTTCAAAATTCTCAAAAAATCCTTCGAATGGAATGAAGAGTGTGACCAGGATTTCAAAGAACTAAAGACATACCTAGGGTCTCCCTTGCTGTTATCACGACCAGTGCAGGGTGAACAACTACATGTGTACCTAGCCGTCTTAGAATCAGCCATCAACGCAGCCATTATGAGAGAAGAGGACGGGGTACAGAAGCCTGTATATTTCAACAACAAGGGGCAGAGCAAAGATACCCAAGGATAGAGAAGTTAGCTTATTCCTTGATCCATGCATCAAGAAAGATGAAGCCATACTTGCAGTCCCATATAATGGTCATCCTCACTGACTCTCCTCTTAGGCAGGTCTTGCACAAGCCAGAAAAATTGAGGAGGCTAATGGCCTGGGCCATAGAGCTGGGAGAGTTTGACGTTGTATATCAACCTAGGTTGGCCATTAAAGGGCAAACATTAGCAGATTTTGTGGCTGAATTTACTTGGGAAAATGATGAGGCTAAAGATGAGGGCCTCGAGAAGATAGATACTCAGAAAGGCAGAATTATTAACCCATCCACAGATAATGCTGAGTCAAGCACCGCTAGAGAAAAAGTTATCGAAAACAAAGAGGGGAGATATATCTTTAGATAGGGATCCCTCACTAAGGGAAATTTCTCAGAGGAGCAGGCTGTGTGGAACCTCTTCGTTGACGGGTCCTCTTACGAGAGAGAAAGTGGGGCTGGATTAATAGTATCATCACTTGATGGCACAGACATTGAGTACACACTGAGGTTCAACTTTAAAGCCTCCAACAATGAGTCTGAATATGAAGCCCTGATAGCAGGCCTCTCCTTAGCTAGGTCTCTTAGTGTTGGCCAGATCTTGGTCCGTAGTGATTCAAGACTTGTGGTGAATCAAATACTAGGAGCATATAAGGCTAAAGATGAGAGAATGGACAAATATCTTGAAAGAGTGAAGTCACTATTGAAGATCTTTGGGGAAGTAAAGTTGAAGAGGATACCTAGGCTTGATAATGGCCGAGCCGATGCACTTGATAGGCTGGCCTCAGCAACTAGGATGGATATCAGGAGGACAGTCCCAGTGGAAATCTTACCTCAACCAACGATTGAAGATGTAGAGGGAACACTTGGCTCTTGCTTAAATATCAACAGGGAAACTTCGTGGATTGACCCTAGTCAGATACATCAAAGAGGGGGAGATGCCAGAAGCAAAACAAGAAAGGAAGAAGTTGATATACAGAGCCGTTAAATTCACTATTATCGAAGACACCTTGTACAAAAAGGGGTTCTTTCTCAGATGTGTGCACCCATCCGAGGTCCCACACATCTTGCAAGATGTGCACGAGGGGTTATGTTCAAGCCATATTGGGGGCAGGTCGTTAGCAAAGAGGATAGTAACCCAGGGATATTGGTGGCCGAACTTGGGGAAAGATGCCACAGCATACGTAAAAAAGTGTGATAAATGTCAAAGGTTTGCCACCATCCCTCATCAGCCCCATCAGCCTCTTACCTCCATCACATCCCCATGGCTATTCGCAGTATGGGGAATCGATCTAGTAGGACCCTTGCCTAGTGCCGTCAATAACTATCGATACTTGATCGTAGCAATTGACTATTTCTCAAAATGGGTGGAGGCGGAGTCGATGGTAATGATCACCGAGAAGAAGACCTTCCAGTTTATCTAGAAAAATATTATATGCAGATATGGTCTCCCCAAAACCCTCATCTCAGATAACAGGACTCAATTCAAGAATGCATCCCTGGAGAAATACTGGGAAAGGGTGGGTGTCAAACAATTCTTCTCTACCCCAGGCCGACCTCAGGCTAATGGGAAAACTGAAGTTATAAATAGAACAATCCTAGATGGGATCAAGAAGAAAATCGAGCAGGCAAAAGGAAGATGGGTTGGGGAGTTGTACACTGTACTGTGGGCCTACAGGACGACGACAAAGACTCCTATCGGGGAAACCCCATTCACGCTGGAGTTTGGCTCAGAAGCCGTTATCCCCACCGAGATTGGGTTTCCACCTCACAGAGTCCAAATGTATGACCCCCAGAGAAATATGGAAGAAAGGAGTCTTGATCTAGACTTGGTCAAGGAAAGAAGAGAAGACACTGAGATAAGGCAAGCAGCCTATCAGCAGAGGACTGCCAGGTTTTACAACCAGAGGGTGAAGCAAAGACCAATCGCTGTGGGGGACCTAGTCCTCAAAGAGACATGGCAGAAACCTAACAAGCTCCACCCAAATTGGCATGGCCTATATAGGGTCATTGATGAAGTTGTCCCTGGAACCTATAGGCTAGAGAACCTTGAAGGGGAACCCTTTTTCAACCCTGGAATGCAGATCATTTGAAGAAATACTATCAATAATGTTGTAATGTCCTATCGAACCACAATTTTAATGAATGTGTTGCTCTAACAGAACACTTGGAATGTTAATGAGAATGTTATATTGGCCCCTCATCTTGTGTTTGTTAATTCTAGTATGATTGGGGTTATTCTCGTTAAATCACCTCGGTTAGGCTGGGGGTGAATGGTAGGGATGAACCTCCATTCACTATCAAGAAAGACAAGGGGGAACTTGGATTTTAAAACATCATTAATTTGGTGGAAACCACCCTCGGCTATAATGAGGGTGAATGGTTGGGACGACCCTCCATTCACCCTCAAGAAAGACGAGGGGGGACCTGGATTTTAAAACATCATTAATTTGGTGGAAACCACCATCGGCTATGATGAGGGTGAATGGTTGGGACGACCCTCGATTCACTCTCAAGAAAGATGCGGGAGGACTTGAAATTTAAAACATCATTAATTTGGTGGAAACCACCCTCGACTATGATGAGGGTGAATGGTAGGGACAACCCTCCTTTCACTCTCAAGAAAGACGAGGGGGGACGTAAATTGAAAACATCATTAATTTGGTGGATAACCAACCTCGGCTATAATGAGGTTGAATGGTTGGGACGACCCTCCATTCACTCTCAAGAAAGATGAGGGGGGACTTGGATTTTAAAGCATCATTAATTTGGTGGAAACCGCCCTCGGCTATAATGAGGGTGAATGGTTGGGATGACCCTCCATTCACTCTAAAGAAAGACAAGGGGGAACCTGGATTTTAAAACATCATTAATTTAGTGGAAACCACCCTCGTCTATGATGAGGGTGAATGGTTGGGACGACCTTCCATTCACTCTCAAGAAAGACGAGGGGGACTTAAAATTTAAAACATCATTAATTTGGTGGAAACCACCCTCGGCTATGATGAGGGTGAATGGTAGGGACGAGGGACTTAAAATTGAAAACATCATTAATTTGGTGGATAACCACCCTCGGCTATTATGAGGGTGAATGGTTGGGACGACCCTCCATTCACTCTCAAGAAAGACGAGGGGGGACTTGAATTTTAAAACATCATTAATTTGGTGGAAACCACCCTCGGCTATAATGAGGGTGAATGGTTGGGACGACACTCCATTCACTCTCAAGAACGACGAGGGGGGACTTGAATTTTAAAACATCATTAATTTGGTAGAAACCACCCTCGGCTATAATGAGGGTGAATGGTTGGGACGACCCTCCATTCACCCTGAAGAAAGACGAGGGGGGACTTGGATTTTAAAACATCATTAATTTGGTGATAGCCACCCTCGGCTAAGATGAGGGTGAATGGTAGGGACGACCCTCCATTCACTATCAAGAAATACGAGGGGGGACTTGAAATTTAAAACATCATTAATTTGGTAGAAACCACCATCGGCTTTGATGAGGGTGAATGGTAGGGACGAACCTTCGTTCACTCTCAAGAAAGACGAGGGGGGACTTGAAATTTAACATCATCATTTATTTAGTGGGAAATCACCCTCGGCTATGCAGAGCGTGAATGGTAGGGATGATCCTCCTTTCACTCTCAAGAAAGACGAGGGAGGAGTTCATAGGATGGTTAATTCAAATATCATAGCCAAGATAAATCACATAAGAGGCAAGCATAGAAGACAGGAAGAGAGATTCTATTATAAATTGTTACAAATGTTTGTCCAAGGAAATAATGTATAAAAATGTTTTTTACAAATAGAGGGTATGGGCTACAGACAACCACCCTATTGAGCAATGTCAGAAGGCAGGGTTTCAACATCAACTAGAGGAGTCTCTTCAATGACCAAAACAGGCCGATCCTCAGAGGTGCTGGTGCCTTCGATGTGCACTTAAGACTCCATATGGGCTAGAGCCTCAGCTATGAGGGGTCCATATCCATTGATTCAAGAGAGGGACGGATAGACGACACGGCATCAATAAATTTTAAGATGACACACCTATAGGCCGTCTTAATCCCTCTCTTAAGGTACTCAAGGACAAAGCCTTGGAATTCATCGAAGAGCTTGTAAGCCTCCACAGCATCGACCTCGGCCTTTCTCACTGCCTCAGCAAGTTCAGCCTTGAATTGGACTCCCTGATGGATCAAGGCCTCTTTATTCTCCTTGATGAGGTTGTCCTTCACCCTCAGGTCGGCCTCATGATCCTTCATGAGCTCATTCAGGACCTTTGCATGCTCAATCAATGCACTCTCCAACTCAGCCTTGGCTCCAGCTCGATCTTTAAGTCAGCCTCATGCTGAATAGCTCTCTCGGCCTCATGGAACTTCTGTTGGTTTGTAGCCTTCCACTTGGTGGCAGATGTGAAGGCGCAGACAGATTGCACAAAGGTGCACCTAGTAAGGGGCCGAGGGAACAGTTGATTAAATGTTAGTGAATCAAAAAATAAAGTTAAAAGAACTAGCTGAGCTAGAGTGTGAAGACCGTAGTCATAAACCTTGACCGGGGGCATCTTTGATAAGAATTCATAATCTGCAGTCGAGGGTGCAGAAAACATTGAGGCTTTGGCCGCCCTCAGGTTGGCTATGAGGGAGGAGGGTTCAGCTTTGAGGAAAGTCAAATTCTGAGACCAATAGTCGCCCATGCTGGAAGAGGAGCTGGTCCCCTCTGTGTATGCCTGAGACACCTCTACCCTCGCCCTCGAGTCCGTGAGTTAGGACAAGAGCCCCTAGGGACTTCAGGCTCATGCTATTTGCGGTCAGCTCCACCTGTGTCGGCCCCACGGCCTTTGTCTTCTTATGAGTTTACTGGGGCTCTTTGCCCTATTTCTTTCCCAAGCCAAACATTAAACTTGGAGCATTCATCTCCCAAAGGTGATCAGATATATTTTCAGGATGACCTGAAAAGGAGACGATACATTAGAAATAGGTAGTGGCAAAGAGGAAACACTTGAAGAAAAATAAAAATGGAGAAAAAATCAACTCACATAATTTTGTTAGGGGGCTAACCCTTAGACTAGCTTCTTTGAGGAAACTAGGGGTCATCAAATCTTCAAATTTGGCAAGTTCACCCTCTTTCCCTTGTTCCCTCAGGTAGTCAATAATATCCCTCTCATCCAAGCTGAGTCCGAGGTCGGACCGTGCTCTCATTAAAGGGTTGGACCATAACCTTAGAACCCTCGGACTGTCGTCTAAAGGCTCTACCCCGGTGGTGAATTCCCAATTCCCGGAGATGAAGAAAAATCTTTTCTTCCAATCATGGTTTGAAGTTTATGCCACGTGAAGAAGTCTTTTATCGAACTTCCTCGCCCCTAGGTGAAAATACCCAGGTTGCTTGGACGAGGAAGTGATATTGTAGCAGGCTATAAAAACATCGACCGAAGGCTCGTCAATGAAAGTATTCTTCCAGAGGGAGATATATCTAAGGATGATTCTCCAAGAGTTGGGAGAAAGTTTAGAAGGAGCAACCCCAAGGGAAGATAGTATGTCAAATATTACAGGGTGCATAGGGAACCTAACACCTACCCTGAGCATATGCTCATAAACAGCAACTTCCCCCTCATTCCCCTGGAAGACTCTCTCATCTGCATTTGGGACCCTCGTCGTTATATTGGGATGTACCCCAAAGGTGTGCATCCACAACAAGAGATCATGATCCCTAACAGAGGAGACGTAAGACAAGGCACTAGAAGTGTTAACTTGATCAGCATCCAAATCCTCACTATCGTCATCAACCCTCTCACCCTCAGATCTATCGGCCTCGTCGACTATCGGCGGACCATCTGAAAAGGCCACCTGGAAGGCAAGAGGGGTAAGGGCTCTCACAGGGACAGCCTCTGAATGAACCGTACCCTCGGCCTGTCAGTTCGAACTAGGCGTTGATCTCTCTCTTCTCCCAGAGTGCCCAGCACCCATTGGTGACGATGCTCTCTCGTTCGTTTCTCCCTCGCGTGTCTAACACTCGGCTGGATGACAGGAAGACCCACAGGACTCGAATGGTATTATTTTCGCTAAAGGAATGGGGAAGATGGGTCGTACCCAATTAGGGTCGGCCCCTCGTCTTCGCTCGTACTCTTCCTCTAAACACCTGATCTCAGCAAAGAATTTCTCCCTCAATGTTGGAAATTCCTCGGCTAAATCATAAAGTCTTTTGAGCATTAAAGGGAAGACCCTACACTTTAGCAATTTGTTCAAACTAGCTACAAACAGGTTTGGTATTGGACCAAGTTGACTTTTGGTTCAAACCTAAGGAAATAAAGGGTTTTGTGGATGAACACTCAAGAATAGGGGGAACGCAGTTCACCGGAGAAGAACGCCGGAGAACACAAGAAAACCCAATAAATGTCACAAAAATGCATTAAACCACCACCGAAATGAGGGGGAGAACCCTAAGTATCCTAAAATCCAATATTCAGTCTTAAAACCACCATAGCGAGGCCAGTCTTCACGTCGGAAAGGTAAAGCAGCCAAGAAAAAATGGAAAGAAACCCAAATGCAAGAAATAAACAGATATTGAAGGCTAATAGAGGAGTCTAAGGCAAATGAATTACCTGAGGATGAAGACGAAGAGTGAGCAAATCCTGAGACACAAAAGATGTCGCAGAAATTGTGGTTTGAACTGGTAGGGAGCTAGAGAGAGAAAGCTTGCGCGGGAAGAAGAAGAAGAAGAAGAAGAAGAAGAAGAAGAAGAAGAAGAAGAAGAAGAAGAAGAAGAAGAAGAAGAAGAAACGATTATTTGAAAAATCATTTAAATATCTTGTTCATAAGTGGGCCCATTAACCAAGGTTGTGCAGAGTCCATGAGGAGAGGCATCATTAGGGCACAAAGTCCCAAGCTGACTGTCCAGCCGCTACATCTGGGAAATAGAAACGATGATGGACACCTGACAATATGTAACTTGACAGATGTCACTTATCCATATGACCACCCACTTAAGAATTCCAAGGCAACATTACCCCTCAGCCATCTCAACAAACATCGATGGCTAAGGCCTGGGGGTGATTGATATACCAATATACACCCTCGGCGAGGCCGAGGGTGTCCCCATCTCAGATGAGGGCCCAAGGTCAGGATGAGGGGTCAACTTCGCCATAGTTCCATCATAGGAAGGGTCAGCCATGCCGACCCCTAACCATGGACCAAACGAGCCTTCAAGGGGCCGACCCCTGACCATGGAACAGACGAGCCTTCAAGGGGCCGACAGTACGAGGCCCACATCCAGTCAGGCCTAATATCAGCATCTACTTTAGCCTCGGCCTGGCATCCTAGGCCGAGGGTGACATCATCACAACACGTGATTTGGGAGATGCGTGGAACAGTGCGCGTGGGACTCATACAGCACGTGGACTAGACCGTTATAATAATATCATCCCCTCACGTGAGGGAATATTATGTCATTATTGATCATAAGCGGCACGTCCAGGTGTTAGCGGGGGATTGGCTAGATCATCATTCACATTTGTCATGCATGCTTGGGGGGTACACTACTCCCCCCAAGCCCTATATATACTTGTCATCTTTAACCCTATAAAGGGATCGATAAAGTATAACCCTAGATTAAACTCTTCTTGTACACACAGTAAAGAGAGAGTGAGCTTATGTGCATTGTATCCAAGGCCATTAGTGCTCATATTTAGTGGATCACACACTCACAGTGGATGTAGGCCTGATTGGCTGAACCACTATATATAACTGTCTTTATTCCTCTTATTCTCACCCCCTTCTATACACTTATACACACATAGATAACTCTATTGCTGCCATTGCTATCACTATTTGAGCTATCCACCTCTTATCTGATGGTGCTAAATCTTAGGATCATCAACACGCAACCATTATTTGGGTTTAGGGTGCCTAATTACTAACGTACCTTAAAAAGTTGGGGCATATTACTGAAGTACCCTCCTAAGTTAGCTGGGAATATGAAATCATCGTAATCAAACATAAGTAACCACAGTATCCTCCGGCCATTGGCATTTATGGATGACCAGCACTGTGAGAGACTGTGACATGGATCTAATTCAAAGAGTAAGAGAACCTCTGCACCCTCAACGAGCTATAAAGCTTCTGAGAAAACTGTGAGGAATAATTTAATTACTTATGAGGGGAGGTCACGTGTTCGTTGATTATGTCAAAGATCTCACACAAAAAGATAAGGATTGTTGCGGCCGACTTGCTGCAATCTCGGAATTAGATATGGTCAAGCAGTTGGGATAGCTACCTCAAGGCATAGAATCCTATACAACTCAACCTTCTCTTTTTTTCTCTATAAATGTAACCCTCACCTCGGGGAAAAAGTTCATGTCACAATTGTTATCAAAACGAGATCAACAAAGATATATAAACACCCCGTGGATGTTGGCACATTATCGAACCACGTAAATATTGTTCTTGTGTAATTGTGCATGTTTTAATTTCGGTCGTCTTTAATTGTGTTGAATACTACCAGTAGTATTTTACTACCTACAATTACTTTGCCCTAAGTTTACATCATATGAGTAGGAATGATCTAATTAGTTATTAAAGATTGATTTACTCTTTTCCCATTAAAATGCCAAAGCAGGATTTCTTAACATTTTGTTCTTGTTGTAATTGTACGTTGTTAATATTTTTTCGTCTTGTTTCATGTGCGTGTGTAATTGGAGAAAAATTATTGAGCATATATAATTCTAATTGTTTTCTTTATTCGGGTAATTCTACTTATCTTTTCTTTTATGCATAGTAGTCCTATATCTATTTATAACTTCTCGGTTGACTGTTGTGGTCGTGTTCACCCCTTCCTTAACTAGTTAATGTTTGAATGAACACAAAATGATTGAAGGGATTTTTCATTGGTGGACATAGTAATTCTATGATTAATTGAATTAAAAATGGACTTGTTTTGTTTAGTTAATTAATTAAAAAATATTAATTACTTAATGCTGATATTGTGTATATGAAAGATATTTTCACTTAAAGGGTGATCCTTCATTTTATTGAGAGTTCATGTGTTGTTTTATTTCTAATTAGTGCATATATCTTCTTAATTAATGGTTGTAGCCATGTCCATCCCTTCGTTAAGTGGTTATGTTTAAGTAAATACAAATTGGAGGAAAGGCTTTGTCATTTGGTGGGCACATAGTAGTTATAGGATTAATTTAATTCAAATTAGACTAAAATTGGACTTGGTTTGTTTAATTGATTTATTGAAAAATATTAATTACTTGGTGGACTTATAGTAATTTTATGATTAATTGAACTAATATTTCTAGTATTTGTATGTTGTCCCACATGCAAAAAACTTTTTATACTTTTCTCGTCTTCTCATTCACATTATAAAACACCGGTCATGTTCGCATCCCTCCTTTTATATATCTAAAAAAATAGTCATGGTAATAATTACTTTCAACAGAAAACCAGAGGTTACAGTTGGCCCGCACTAAAACCTCTTTTACTAGTGCGAGTCGTATGGATGGACAACTATTTACTAGTATGTAAAAAGAAAATTGAACACATTAATTACCTTATAAATCGTGGAGTTGATGCTTCATAGAACCTATTCGATTGTTTATTATTTTCCTTGCCAAAATGCAGGGATGAGGCAATGGAGTACATATTTATCACTCATAATCCTTATTGTGCATTGTCGTTAGTGACACCGTTAGTAAATGAAGAAAAAAAATATTCATCGATTGTGGATAGAATTCCGTAAATAGAGAATTCACCCATATTGTAACGGGTCACAATATATACACAACAAATGTGAGCTTACCAAAAAAAATTAAAGAACAAAGTATATCGAGTTCCTATTGTCGACATTTATAAGGCAATCATGGATACGCTTTTGCCCATTTGGCCAATTAAAGCTTTCCACCAATTTAAAAAAATAATCTCACAAGGATGAAAATCAGACACATCAAACATGTATTAAAAGTTCTTACAAAGGTATATATATATATATATATATATATATATATATATATATATATATATATATATATATATATATATATATATATATATATATATATATATATTTGTGTGTGTGTGTGTGTGTGTGTGTGTGTAAATATTAATGGGATCATCTTGCATTATTGGCTAATTTTGTATTTTATTTGTAGGAAATATTAAAGAGGAATGGAGATACTGAATAAAATAAAGACACTCCTACTTCATCTCAATTCTCTTCTAATCCACCACCTTAATTCTTAATACATATGGATTCTCAATACTTTACTCCGTCGCATGTTGTAACTACTCCATCTACACAATCTCTCAGTCATCAAACTCTTTAAAGCCCTATTAATCCAACTCCCCCAATGCCCAATACTGACGAATCCTAAACACAGACAAAAAGCACATCAGGTTCACAGTTAGAGAGAATCCTATCAGTGACAAATATACCACCCAAATTTTTAAAACCTCCTATTTGAAGCTCGAAAATATTATTATGGACATCAGAAGAGCATACAACTAAAAGAATGTTGACCATGCCATAAAGGATGCCCCGTGAGATTAACTTTATAAACAATTTACATTCCCAACGAGTTCAAAGACAAGTATTCTTTTCCAAATAGGTGAGAAATTGTAAACCTATAGAAAGAACCTCTGGAATCATCACTTCTCAATGGGGACATCAAGTTCCGACATATTGGCATTGAAAGATAAAGTTCTGCAAATTATTGAACTATCCGTCAGCCAATGGATCGAGTTCTTCGAGAGAAAGGCCAGGGACGAAAAACTTAAAACAAAATAAAGAGAAAACAGCAAAGAAAGTTGATGTCCATAACCTTGGGTCCAAGTCATATGATTATTTGAAGGATAAATGGGTAGAAATGACCAAGAGGACTCCGTAAGAAGGGGCACAACCTAATCGGGTCAACTTATACTTGCATGTCCGACGAGATAAGAATATGACCAAATTCTTTGACAAATTGACTCTGACTCTAGTTTGAATTTAAGGATTATATACCCATATAATAAAATAATGTTAGAATTATTGTCCTAAATATATTATTATACTAAATGAAATGATAAATGGCATCAAGATCAATCAATCCGAATATGGATTCATGTAGTTTATTTTATGGCCTGATAATTTTAATATTATCAGTTTTGGATTGATGCAATATTTAGTTATATAACGGAATTGTATGGCATGTTTGAGAATATGTACATGATTTTTTTTTAAAGCAAACAAATCCAAAAAAAAAAGTTAAACTAAATTGATATTGGTCATGAGTCATAACCGTGACTACAACCGCGATAATTTTTCATGGGTAAAGAAATGGATCATGATCATAAAATGTGACCAGTGTATCTATTATCATGGAAATGGGTCGCGTTCCAAAAACATGAGTAATGAATTAATGTTCATGGCGCCTGGTCACGGTCAAGATTCGTGACCACTAGACATATTTTCATGGCATGAGGTCATAGTGGTCATGGTTATTGACCGTGACCATGCCCACAACTTTACGAATGCGACCTTGAATCCTTGATTTACTCACAATTTTGGATCGTGACCCTCAAAATAGTTATCGTAAAAATTGTTAAGGTCCAGGACGATGAACAATGTCGTTTGTCAAGGTCCAAAACTGTAACAATTTTCGTGATTTGATGCAATGATTGTATCATGCTACCAGTGGTAGAGTTGTGTTGTCTTGGGGGGGGGGGGGGGGGGGGGGGGGCAACTGCCTCACCCAAGATTTCTTTAAAAAAATATATTTTTTAAGTTTAAACTAAAATTATAAATAATTGAAGGATAAGATAATATAATTTGTAATAGTATCCCATCCCTGATTTATTTTAAACTTGTATTGTCCCTTAATTTGTATATTACACAAATTTATTTTATTATTGTTTAGGGTTTTGTTAGTCACAACTGTGTTTTGTGGATTGTAACTTGTGCTATTGTGATGTGAGATAGTTTTCTTTGAGTAATAATTATCTAAACTTATAAATTCGCTAATGTATATTTGTAGAAAAAATTCCTAATAAATTTCCGTTGGGGGCTCCCAATCCCGAACATTCATTAGTGGTCAATGCTTTGCATACATTGGTGCCCCACCCAGAAAATTTTTCGGCTTCCTCACCTGCATGCTACTAACGTGTTGTTAAAAGCACTAAGAAAACAACTTTTTACCACCACATTTTGCTAAAAGTAAGTGTACACTAATTTAAATGATAGCTCCTTTGCACTATAAGCTCAAATGATTTAAAAACAACAAAATCCGGACACAAAAACAACATATTTGATTACAAGAACAATTGACGTTTATATATCTTTGCTCACATCAATGAATATTCTTCCCAAGCTACTTCACCCCTTTCCAATTCTAATGTTAAATGGAAAAGTTCAAATAAAAAATAAACATAATAGCAATAAAAATCTTATAATGCCTAGGTCTTCTTCTTCTCGGTAACATTAAGTCAGTATTTGCACTCTCCATAGCCTGAAAAAAAAACATATGGATACAGAAACATAACAATTGATATCATTTCTTATTCTACTAAACAATAAAAAAATTCAAAATTTATAACATGATTCAAAAATACAAAACATACTCGGATTGGTTATGATAATAGCTCCGGTCTGTTTAAAATCGCAATCGTTGTCATTTTTTCCCGTAACTTGATAATAGGCATTCATGGCATACGCTGCATGGCCACGAACCGTGTTAGGATCGAAGCAAGCACCACCTTCCTGAATAGGCTCACAGTCCAAGCCCAGCCCACATACATAGTCAATATTCATTTGTAAATTCTCTTCACTAGCTCCTAATTTGGGAAGACACCATTGTTTTCCCTCAACTTTTGGCCATGGATGACTCACCGGTACTCCAAATACCGGTGTTGGGTTGGAAGGGAAGTTTGATTTCGCCTGTCGATGGCAAGTTTATGGAATTAAATCTAGTGTCACGTTTATGGTTATCGCATAATCACACATTTTTATGCTTCTCCTTAGTTGACATAAGAGATAAATATACCATGATAATAATAACTAGGGTGATTGTAAAAAAAAAATTAAAAATGAAAGCATTTACAAGAACCGCTCTTGAACTACGCATATTATGTCGCTTAAAAATTTGTGAAAGGGAGGGAGTCTTTGCAACACAATACATAATTCGGCATAATTGACTTATATGGGATTAGTTGCAACAAAATTGAAAGTCTAGGAGGATTTTTTGGTTATGTAAGGTAGAAGGGCTTATTTGGAATCTCGTACCGTAGAACTCAACAATAATGCAACATTCATATGTTCGCTTCATTGTTCTACCCATAATAAAATGTCATTTTCTCGTAGCTAAATAGTAAATATACTGTATGTGCATAGCGGAAGAGTCTTATGTAGTAGTTAAAATTAACATACCAAACATGAAATTTGAACTACCAATGGGATGCTGTAAGAAATATGGTATTTAACATCAAGTTCAAAAAACAATCAAGCAAAAACATATGACTATGATCAAAAGATATGGATTACAATTATGAAATCCATTATTTGTCGAGGCAGCTACCGTATGCCTTAGGATCCCAATATTATACACCGGCGTCATATTCGGTTGAAACAACCCAAAATTCCGTTCACACGTTGGACCGGGCTTTAAATCTTCATTAAAAAGCCCAAAAATATACGTTTCGAATGTTCTATTAGGCATGAGTGGTGTCCCATTCCCGGATGTTACATGTTCCATAAGCTTCTCATTATATTCAGCTGCAATTTCAGTGTCAACTCCAACTTGCCCATCCTCACCCTTTGATGGCCAGCCAGTTTCAGCTATAACAATCTCAACATCCTCAAAACCAAGAACTTTCATTGCTGAGAAAATTGAATCCAGTTGTCCATCAAGCATGTTCGTGTAAGTTTGTCGCGACATTTCGTCGAACACGCCATTATTAGGCCTAAAGAGGGCATAATCCAAAGTGGATTGTGAAGAACCAAAAAATGGGTATGGGTTAATCAAGAAAGGTGAATTTGTGGCTTTTAGAAAACTCAGCAATGGTTTAATAATATGGGTGTCATAACCTTCTCTAAATTTTCCTGCTGATGGTGGGGTTGAGGTTGAGAGTATACCTAAAGAATTTGGAGTTGAGATTTTTATTCTATTGTTAAGTGATTCTTTAACAAGAGTTGTGTGAAGTGTTTGCATGGCAGGAACAAGAGTTGCTATGTAAAGTTTGTTAGCTGTTGAAATAACTTCATTGCCCATTAAAATCCGGACTATGTTGGTGTTGGGGAAATAAGGTGAAATGTTGGTTTTTAGCCATTGTTGAGAAAAATTGAGATTTGTGAAATATGGGATTTGTTCATTTGGGATTGTTAGAGTAAGGGCTATCCCAGTGTGAGCAAAGGCTTTTATAATATCTGGGTTGGTGTCAAAAAGCCTCACACGGTTAATTATAGTTGAGTCTAGTAGGAATTTTGCAACTTCTGAGGGTGGTGGGAGGTTGTTTGCTATTGTGCCATAATTGACTCCAATTGTTGCTACGGCTCCTGCAGATAAGAAAATAATAAGTTGTTTAGTACATAGTTAAATGCAAACTACTAAATGAAAAGGGTTTGAATGCCTTTGAATGTGAAAATAAGAAAAAAGTTGGGGTGGCAAATTAGTTACCACCCGAAGTAAAAACATATCATGGGAAAAAAATGACTCCAAATTTATGTTAAAATATAGGTAAAATGGAATATGTCTCGTCGCATGGAGTTCAACCAGCTAGACAAAACCGTCGGATGAAGAAAAAGTACCATGCACTTAAGGCACTACGTGTTCATGCTCAACACCAATAAAGACACGGCACGTTATTGGTGTTGAGTTTGCACACGTGTTGCCCTAAGTGCACGACATTTTTTTCTCCAGCGGATGGCTAGAAGTTGGTTTTAGTCATTATATAACATATTTTGAATAATTTTAGGGGCAAATTTTTTTATCATTATTAATTGCCTAATGCATTCATTATGCGTCACTGTGCCAGATTATGATTATTCTAATAGTTGATAGTAATTCTATGTTACTATCATCTTGTGACACAATTAAAGAGCTATGTGACTTAAATACATTAGGTACTAATGTTTTGTAATTTGTGTCTAATAATGAATGAGTATTAAAATTTAGCATTTACTATTAAAAGACAAGTTCACGGTTGAGTTATTTAAAACTTAAGTTATATAATTTGGTAAAAAGACTTTTCAGTGTTTTTAATTGAGCATGTAAATGTCATCATTACTCATTTACCATTCAAAATTTTAAAAAAAATGGCCCATAAATTCAATGCAATTAGAGACCGTGAAGTTGTTACCTTGAGTGTAAATTGATGCTAAGAGAAGCAAAATTCCACTAAGGATCAAGTTTAAAGCTGGCCATCCAAGGGGGATTTTGTCCATGTCTGAGGAGGTGAAGATGTGAGTGGTGAGTGGTGAGTGGTGAGTGGTGAGTGAGAATCATCCTGGGGTGAAGTGCTTGTGGGAGATGCTTTTCTTTGGGTTAGAGATTTCTTTGGTACAAAGTTTAGGAGTGTGTTATGAGCAAAGGATTAATGCATGAGCATGCTTTAGATAGATGTTCCAGCTTTTTAGTGTTTGTGTATATTTTTAAACTAAAGCATTTAAGAAGTTTACATTTAGCTCTTAATATATTTTATTTATTTATTAATCTTCCATCCAAATGAGCTATAAAAATGGACATTTTCTAATTCATACAAGTAATATAACAAAATTATTTATATATCATGTTTGAATAGTTATATCCGCCATATTATATTTGTTTCACCCATAAAACAAAAAATTACATTAAACATTACACTCCTTCGCATGAAAAAAAAAATCTACTGATAATTTAATTCCACATTTGTTATAAAAAAAAATTAGGGTAAATTACAAAAAGACACCCTGAACTATTGATTATATTACACCCAACTCATTTTGAACAAAAGTTTTACATGTTTCATGGATAAAATCATATATTCTATAAAAAAAACAAATATGAAAATAGGTTGCATATAAAAAATCAATAACTCAGGGGGCCTTGGTGTAATTTATCCTATTTTTACAAAAACTTAGTATACATGTGCACTGTTTTTTAGAGAAAAAAATATTTTTCGTTGATATATATCTTAATGTTTTTTGAATAATAAAGAATGAAGCTGCTATTTTTTTATTAATAATAAAGTAATTTTGTGCACGTTACTATTTGTTGGTTTTAAAAATGTGGTTCTTCTGTATGTGGACAACATGCAAAGTGAGTATTTTTTAAAATAACATCATACTGAATATGAATTATATTTTATAGATCTTTTTAAATAACTGGTTGGAGCTATCAACAACAATAATTCGAATGTGTCTTGTATCTTTTGATCATTTGAAAAATTTTGAATTTTTTGATTTAGTAGTAGATTAACAAATGGTCTCAATTGTTATGTTTCTTCTTTCCTACCTCTATTTTTCCAGGCTGTGGAAACTGCAAACACTGCTTGCACTAAATAAAAATAAAGAAGAATTATGCATTGTTTAATTTTTCATTTTTGAACTTTTCCATTTACCAGTAGAATTATAATGGGTGTACATAATATTGATATTGCGTTTGTGCATTGTTTAGCTTATATTTTTCGACTTTTCTAATTAACAGTAGAAATAGAAATGGGTGCAAAGATGGATACATGTAATGAAATATTCTATTTGTGTGCCCCCTTTGTCTCTGTTTCAAAAACTCTCCCATTTAATTTTCATTGTTTGGGAACCCACGGGGCTTTTTCGTTTCGATTTCGTATCATTTTTATTGATTTATGTTTACAATTGGTTTTGTCCATGTGTTAGGATTGATCTGGTCCATACTTACTATTGGCAAAATGTGCTTCAAATAATAAATCATTTCATATTAATTTATGCGTGAAAATATAAATCTCATATTTAAAAGTTATGAGATAAATATGAAAGTCATATTTACAAGCTTTAAGTCAAATATGAGCCCATTAACAAAAAAATATGAGTCAAATATAGAATCGATCTTTAAAAATTATGGATAAAATATATTATTTTACATTTACTTGAAATTGTAATATTTGGATAAGAAAAAAATGGGTCGCCGAGCCAATATTTGGCATGCCTATACTTACCTCAATTCATATTTGGCCCAACCCATATTTGGTCTGTCCATATTTGACCCCGGCCCATAATTTCGCCACTCCTATTCATATCCAACTCACTGGTATAGTCATTTTCTTTAAAACATTTACTTTCACCACCAACCGATACAGCACGTGGCAAAGCCATAAAAACCAAAATCAAACACATGCCTTGTGTTCTTAATGGATGATGTTGTTCTTAGCACCTAGAATCATTGTTTGTGTTCCCATAGTAAGAGTTGATCTAGCATTAGCCTTTGAGACAACCAAACCATTAGTGATTTCACCGGAGGAATTCCTACATATAAAGTCATATAAACTTTTTTTTGAATTTTTAAAAAAAGATCCATCGCAATAAATTTCAGCCATAATGGATGGCGAACCAAATACTTGGCAATAGTGATAGGCAAGGCAATACATCCACATGTGCATGTAAATTGGACTTTAGGATTAACAAAATTGGGTGGGAGAGTGGGCAAATTTTCTAGAACATTAAAAAAAACATTCCTCGATTCTAACATAATGGGCTATGGTGAGGTAGTTTTTTTTTTTCCTTGGGGGGGGGGGGGGGGGGGATATACACCAAACTAATTTGGTCCACTTGCAATTAGTTAAAAAGGTGGTTCAAGATATTCCATCTCTTTTCCACCGATCAAACATAATGGATCTCCTCCATAGCTTATTTCTCCATATAGCAAAACTCACTACTAGGCTATAATTGCAGCATCCCCATAGGAAGTTAATAACCCTAAGAGGGGATTTAACATTCCACGGGCTTTTCTAGGCATAATAGGCAAAAGAGAGAGTAAAAACACCATCATTAGAATGTGGCCAAATTACTGTCTTTATTATTATAGGAAATGAGAGGGATGGCAACAATGGAGCAAGCAATGTCAGAGGGGAAGAGGGAGGAGATAATTGCAAGGTTTTAAGAAAAATGGGAAAGGGTAATAAGCTCTATCACCATCTGATGCTCACTGCTAATCAAGGAGTGGGGGGCAAAGATCTAATAATCCACTTAGTTCCCTAAATAGGAATATCTATACCATTAACCACCTAGCACACCACTTGATCTTTAAGGAGGTCCCTACCATGTAAAATGATGTTCCATAACTAGCTACCTCTTCTAAACCTAGACACCTCCCTCGAGGAGCAGTGGGGGAAGTAAAGGACTCTTAGAACTATGGTAGCAAAAAAATTCATCCGTAGGGGGGTGCCATTCACCACGATGCATGTACAATAATAAATAAAAGAGAGACAAAGATTTATGTGGTTCGACCACGAATGGCCTACGTCCACGGCGCTGTTGTTGTGTTCCATTATGATAATGAGAGAGTTTACATGAGAGTGTTTCTTTAGCCTTCGAGCCCCCCCTCCCCCCCCCCCCCCCCCCCCTCCCCCTTCACAATGGGGGTGTCCCATTTATATAGAGTTAGGGGTTACAATTGGATAGGTATTATCCTCGTAGAGTTTAAGTTACAATCAAATATTGATCCTTAGTTTTCTACTTTATCAAGGACTCTTGGTCGTCCTTATCGTGTGGGAGTCCATGCTAGTCGCCATCTTGACTGGTGTGCTCTCCACATGTCATGCTACCTAGGTAGGTATATTTTTTTCCCCCACAATAGCCCCACAGGTCACAGTTCAGCTAAGTTGATTTTGAGATGGGCTGGGAGCTTGTCCGTAATCTCTTCAAATTTTTTTAGTTGACGTGAACTGGACTGGTGTTCTTTGAGTTGTCGTTCAACTTTTAAGCCTTGTCTGGTTGATCCGCTTGCCTTTTTAAGGTTTTAGATGAATGCTTGGCTTGAGTTGAGAGACGTTCAATCGATATGGGAACCTGACTCGAGCGTTTCGAGCTATCTACGTACCCTCATGTGATCAGGTCGATCATAGTTAATTATCTTGTTTTATTGCATGGTCCGATTCGTGAGGCCTACCACAGGCCTGTTAAGAATTCGTTTGTTGAGGCTTGCTCGAGCGTACATCAAGTTTTAGGTAATCTTCCTGTATTTTTGTTATGTATAGTCCTGTAAGGACACAAATTTTCAATTGAGTCCTTTGTTGTTTTTGTTCAATTTCGGACAAAAACGTTTGAGTCATAGGATAGAGTTCTTGACCATCCTTCAAGCCTATGACATACTAAGGTTGAAGACGTAGTGGCCAGGATTAAAGCTTCATCAAATGTCGAGTTTGTTGTGCCTTGTTTCTACATCAACAATATTTGTTCTGTTACTCCTAAGGTATGAATGCATTACATATTTATATAGGAGCTTGAAACATTTAGTATTGGGTGTAAGTTTTGTTTAAACTGTTGCTTATTTTTCAGAAGGTCTCTTTAAAACTTTAAAATAAAGTTTCTGGGCTAAAATCGGATTTTTAAGCTTTCTGGATTGTCGTTCGAACGAGTTTTTCGTTCGAACGAGAATTTCGCTCAAACGAGATTTTCTAACGACTTGCCATTGGAACTTCGTTCGATATTGTCATTCGAACGAGTTGGTTTGTTCAAATGAGAATATCTTTCGAACAAGTTTGGCAATGAGATTTTCCATCAGGCCACTGGAACTTCGTTAGAAGGTCGTTCGAACGAGACTTTGTTCGAATGAAAATCTCGTTCGAACGAGATTTTCGACGGGAAATTAAATTAGTAGTTTTGAGCAGTTTTTCACCTCTATCCCACTACTTTTCCCCACTAACTTTCGACTGACTTATCAAGTGCGGGAACCAACTTTTGGGGATTAACGTTTTTACATACTACAATCTCCTAGAGAGAGTTTAAAAATCTAAAAAGAAAGAGTTCATGTTTTGAGTGTGTATTTTTCAAGAAAAAAAAATCTGTAAACACTTTTGTTTTACACCCACAGTTTGTGTATTCCAAGTTTCTATATAAATATCTTGCTTGGAGTGTTTGGCACCGGGTTTACTCTACCGTGTAAGAGTTCTTTTGGGTTTGCTTCTACATCCCACAAAGAAGAAGTTCGTTTGCGTTGACTTACCCACTTGGAGAGAGGCTCCTTGTTCGGGTGGCGGTGACCATAAAAAGTCCGATCGATGGATTTCGAGACCGCGGTGGAGCTGCGTGATTTTTTAGTAGGCAGAGGTGCGTATAAGAAGAAGTGTCGGGGATTGGACGGAGTCAAGTCGAGTATTGTAAGTCTTATTGTATTGTATTTGTAATACCGTACTTAGTGGATTTGTGGTTAGGGTCGTCCGAGATTTTTTTTCCGTTATGAGTTTTTCCTTGTACATGGCGGCATTGTGGTTTATTTGTTTATTTTATCTTTTACAAAATTCACCTAGATGCATGCTTAAGTAAAAAGATAAAACTTTGTTTAAATTACTACTTACTTAAATTGGTGCTAATTTAAATTTGGGTATATGTTAATTTAATTCAAGTCATACTTTAATTTGATAATTTGGTTTGGCCTAATTTGCAAAATTGAACTAATTATTTTGTTAGGAAAATTTCTAGGACTTGGATTGAGTTAATATGTTTAAGTGAAATTAAAATATTTGTGTGTGTAATCTAGTTTCACTTTGTTTAATTTTAATTTGTAAAAGAAATTAAAATTTGGTGTTTGTGTATGTTTAATTGAACCATCTCGCTTTCGCATCTCAAAAAAAAATTATCTTTTTATTGTAAGAATTTAAAAATTGGGGGCCTCACGTTTTCAAATTGGTATCAGAGCATTGATTGGGAGAAGCTCACGCTTTCAAATTGGTATCAAAGTGGGATCGCTAAATTATTACGTTTAAGATCCTTTAAATTTTTTTGTCTAAAATGGAATTTTCCCCATTTTCAAAATTTTCTATTTTCGATGGTTCTGACTACGCGTATTGGAAAACGCAGATGAAATCGGCACTAAAATCTATCAACGAGAGGGTTTGGTTGTCTGTCGTTAATGGGTGGTCCCCACCTACACATTTGGTAGATAATGAGCGTGCTCCCAAACCCGTCGATAGATGGAGTGAGAATGAATTTAAACTTGCTAACTTTAATTCCCGAGGTTTAAATGCCTTGTTTAGCGCTGTCACACCGGATGAATTTCGACGCATTATGACGTGTGAAATCGCTAAAGAAGCTTGGGATGTTTTACAACTCACTCATGAAGGAACTAGTGTCATAAAAGCTTCGAAACTCCAAAACCTCGCCACTCAATTTGAAACCATCAAAATGATCAAAAAATAAACATTTGATAAATTTTATGCTAGACTTTCCGATATTGTTAATTCATCTTTTAATTTGGGAGAGAAAATACCCTACAACCGAGTAGTAAAGAAAATTTTAAGGTCCCTACCCGATAGATTCATTCCTAAAGTGATCGTTTTAAATTCTTTACCCACTTTAGCCTCTGCGAAATTAGAAGAGCTCGTAGGTGATTTACAAACTTATGAACTAGACATGTTTCTCTCCAAAACTGAAAAGAAAATAGAAAAGGGCAACGCCTTGAAAGCCCGAAAGGACACTACACCAAATCCTGCGAATGGTCACGCCCAGTTGGTCGCGGCCCAAGTCCGCGACCAACTGGTCGCGGACTTGGGCCGTGACCAACTCAATTTTGGTGTGACCATATTTATTACCACACTAAATTATGGATGCTCTGGAAGTGGTCACGGCCCAAGTCCGCGACCCCTGTGGGTCGCGAACTTGGGCCGTGACCAGGTCGTGACCATCTTGGCGCCAAAATTCCCTCCAAAATTGGTCGGGTATCGGTCACGGACTTGGGCCGTGACCATAGGCATGACGAAGCACAATACACACAAATACTGGGTCACGGCTGGGGGCCGTGACCATTTTTGACGTGGGTCACGGACTTGGGTCGTGACCATAGGCATGACGAAGCACAAATACACACACATATTGGGTCACGGCTGGGGTCCGTGACCAATTTTGAGCGTGGGTCACGGCTATGGGCCGTGACCAGTAGACTGCATACACGAGACTTGCTTTCATTAATGGGTCGCGAGGTGGGTCACGGCTGTAGGCCGTGACCAATGTCAATCCTAACCAAAACTCAAATGCCTCATATTTTCATTACCCCGCTCTTATCTTATATTTTTTTCTTTCCCAAACGCTGCTTCCCCCCCCCCCCCACCCCCAAACGATGCGATGTTGTGATGTTGGTGATGGAGTGTGATGCGATGCGATGTTCTGTGCTTGTGCTACCTGGATGTAGGGGCCGAAGGTGAGGTGGCAAGTTTTAGGGCCGCAAATTAAAAGCTGGGAGGTATAGAGGGTCACAAACGGGGGCATTCTCAGGTCGGGTTTCAGCGGGGGTCATCAGAAAAGGTATGAGATCGGTGACTCTGGTGGGTTATTCGAAAGGGTTGGATAGTCGGGACTGGGGCTCCGGCATTCCATGTTGGTCGATAGTGTTGGTTTCCTACTTAGTAGCGGTTTGAATCGCTTGGGTGTTGAAATCAGTATTTCTGGTATTTCTTTCCCAAACGGTGGAGATTTCTTCCCCAAACGCTGGTAGCAGTCGTGGAGATTTTTTCCCCAATCTGTATGGAGGTTCTTCCCCAATCTATATATGTAATATATCCATATATGTGTGTGTGTGTTTGTTATATGTAATGCTATGATTTTTTCTTTGATATGTGGAGATTCCTCAAATTTGCTTTGATTTTTTTTTCTAGATCTAAAATTTTCTGTTTGTTATATATTAAAATGATTTGTTTTCTGTTTTTTTTTTTCGAATTGCAGATGTAGTATTTTGTGTGCATCTATGTGTAGGTTGAGAAATGTTAATGTCTAATAATTAAGGTGTAAAGAATGATGTTTGGAATTGGATAGATAGTATACTAATCTTAGTCCATAAGAGTTGTTGTGTTGATTTGTTGGATACAATTTTTTTGGGACCATAATTATTTGAAGAAATAATTGTATATATGCTCAAATGCACTACTAAAGTTTTTTTTTTTACAAAGTTTAGAAAATGATGATGGATTTGGAATATGGGTGACATTTAACAATAAAGGACCATTATTGTAAATGGCAGATGGCTTTAACATTATATGTCAATGGAATATGGATATTGCGTCTTTTTTCACCGTATGAGCTTAGCAAACTCTCTTCTCATATCTCCTGAAGGTGTCCTTTTGTCACCTTATGTTACTTAATGACACACTCATAGGACCTGCGAGAAAGAATGACATTTATATTGTCAAAAGTGGATTCCACTCGGAACTATAACCAGTAAAAAATAAAGATCTCCAAAGTCGAGCTATTCTACTTAGTTAGAGCTGATATCACCACTTCTGTATGCTATTAATTAATCACCCGTCGAGGAATTATGTTAAGGTGTCTGGGAATATGTATTGTATTTCTCATGACTATATCGGTTTAGATTTGAGAATATTTTGTTTCAGAATCAGAGTTTGCGGAGAACGTAGGTGAGTGGTGGATTGATTATCAAGTTTCTTTTTGGATATCTAGGAGCCAGTTCTAGAGGACGAGTCGGTGTTTGTATAATTTTCTTTCTTGTTTTTTTTCTTCTTCCAAGAATGTTACTTATTTAATGCTTTTGTTTTCAAAATCCCAATGTCAATGCAGGTTAAATGCAGGACCATCTGCGAAAAGGACCTTAGGTACTCTCTCTAAGCATATTCAGATTCGTCCGCGAAATGTCATGTCTTTATATAATTATTCTTCTAATTATTCGATTTAGTGTTGTAAGTCTAATTTGAACTTTGCGGAATGGCTATGTTCCTAATTCAACCAAGATTATAGTTTTACTGGAATGGCTTTTTGGATTCCGTTAGATTTTTTTTAATAAAGCTAACTATGCATCTGGGGAATATATTGTATATTTTGTTGGGACTCATTTTAGTATAAGTGTGTTATAGCTCCAATTTATATTTCTAAAAAATCTTGTGTTATGCATGCTAGACGCACAGTGAAAAACATTCCCATGTATGCTCCAGCACAGTTCTACATTGACAATGTATTGTTTCGAATCAAGGAGAAGAACATTCCCTATTGCTATTGTTGCAGGTTAGATCTGCTATGCTTTACTTTAACAAAAGTAGTTATATAATTGATATGCATTATCTATTAAATCTTTTAGATGATAGAAGGAGTACGGGATAATTATTGGTTTTGTTTGGTTTGGCTGTTGGATAATTATTGGTTGTTGCTTGTTGTTGGATAGTATGTTAGAAGGAGTATGGGATAATTAGAAGGAGTACGGGATAATTATTAGATAATATGTTGAAAATATTTTAGACTCCCGGTTTGCGAATACGACGATAATTTGAAAATGTGTACACTTAAGCTTAAAAGCATGGCGTTAGAGGGGAGAAACCCGAAACATCCACCAAACGGTCCCGTTAGAGGCATCAACACCTTGCACGGAACCAATGTAACTCATACGAATAGGCCACACAATCACCGGACTCCCGATTTTAGAATCAGAGGATAATTTTGCATATATAATAACTTAGGTTTAAAAACCTGGCGTTAGAGGGTGAGAACTCGAAACAGCCCCCGAATGGCCCCGTGGGTGGCATCAACACCTCCCACGGGACCAACGTAACTCGTGGGAACTGACCCCGCAGCCGCGGGTCTCCCGGTTTGAGAGTACGACGGTAATTTGCTTATTTCCGCACTTAGGCTTAAAAACATGGCGTTAGATGGTGAGAACTCGAAACAGCCCCCGAACGGCCCCGTGGCTGGCACCAACACCTCCCACGGGACCAACGTAACTCGTGGGAACTGACCCCGCAACCGCGGGTCTCCCGGTTTGAGAGTACGACGGTAATTTGCTTATTTCCACACTTAGGCTTAAAAACATGGCGTTAGAGGGTGAGAACTCGAAACAGCCCCCGAAGGGCCCCGTGGGTGGCACCAACACCTCCCACGGGACCAACGTAACTCGTGGGAACTGATCCCGCAGCCGCGGGTCTCCCGGTTTGAGAGTACGACAGTAATTTGCTTATTTCCACACTTAGGCTTAAAAACATGGTGTTAGAAGGTGAGAACTCGAAACAGCCCCCGAACGGCCCCGTGCGTGGCACCAACACCTCCCACGGGACCAACGTAACTCGTGGAAACTGACCCCGCAGCCGCGGGTCTCCCGGTTTGAGAGTACGACGGTAATTTGCTTATTTCCACACTTAGGCTTAAAAAGATGGCGTTAGAGGGTGAGAACTCGAAACAGCCCCCGAATGGCCCCGTGCGTGGCACCAACACCTCCCACGGGACCAACATAACTCGTGGGAACTGACCCCGCAGCCGCGGGTCTCCCGGTTTGAGAGTACGACGGTAATTTGCTTATTTCCACACTTAGACTTAAAAACATGGCGTTAGAGGATGAGAACTCGAAACAGCCCCCGAACGGCCCCGTGGGTGGCACCAACACCTCCCACGGGACCAACGTAACTCGTGGGAACTGACCCCGCAGCCGCGGGTCTCCCGATTTGAGAGTACGACGGTAATTTGCTTATTTCCACACTTAGGCTTAAAAACATGGCGTTAGAGGGTGAGAACTCGAAACAGCCTCCGAAGGGCCCCGTGGGTGGCACCAACACCTCCCACGGGACCAACGTAACTCGTGGGAACTGATCCCGCAGCCGCGGGTCTCCCGGTTTGAGAGTACGACAGTAATTTGCTTATTTCCACACTTAGGCTTAAAAACATGGTGTTAGAAGGTGAGAACTCGAAACAGCCCCCGAACGGCCCCGTGCGTGGCACCAACACCTCCCACGGGACCAACGTAACTCGTGGAAACTGACCCCGCAGCCGCGGGTCTCCCGGTTTGAGAGTACGACGGTAATTTGCTTATTTCCACACTTAGGCTTAAAAAGATGGCGTTAGATGGTGAGAACTCGAAACAACCCCCGAACGGCCCCGTGGGTGGCACCAACACCTCCCACGGGACCAACGTAACTCGTGGAAACTGACCCCGCAGCCGCGGGTCTCCCGGTTTGAGAGTACGACAGTAATTTGCTTATTTCCACACTTAGGCTTAAAAAGATGGCGTTAGAGGGTGAGAACTCGAAACAGCCCCCGAATGGCCCCGTGCGTGGCACCAACACCTCCCACGGGACCAACATAACTCGTGGGAACTGACCCCGCAGCCGCGGGTCTCCTGGTTTGAGAGTACGACGGTAATTTGCTTATTTCCACACTTAGACTTAAAAACATGGCGTTAGAGGATGAGAACTCGAAACAGCCCCCGAACGGCCCCGTGGGTGGCACCAACACCTCCCACGGGACCAACGTAACTCGTGGGAACTGACCCTGCAGCCGCGGGTCTCCCGATTTGAGAGTACGACGGTAATTTGCTTATTTCCACACTTAGGCTTAAAAACATGGCGTTAGAGGGTGAGAACTCGAAACAGCCCCCGAAGGGCCCCGTGGGTGGCACCAACACCTCCCACGGGACCAACGTAACTCGTGGGAACTGATCCCGCAGCCGCGGGTCTCCCGGTTTGAGAGTACGACAGTAATTTGCTTATTTCCACACTTAGGCTTAAAAACATGGTGTTAGAAGGTGAGAACTCGAAACAGCCCCCGAACGGCCCCGTGCGTGGCACCAACACCTCCCACGGGACCAACGTAACTCGTGGAAACTGACCCCGCAGCCGCGGGTCTCCCGGTTTGAGAGTACGACGGTAATTTGCTTATTTCCACACTTAGGCTTAAAAAGATGGCGTTAGATGGTGAGAACTCGAAACAACCCCCGAACGGCCCCGTGGGTGGCACCAACACCTCCCACGGGACCAACGTAACTCGTGGAAACTGACCCCGCAGCCGCGGGTCTCCCGGTTTGAGAGTACGACAGTAATTTGCTTATTTCCACACTTAGGCTTAAAAAGATGGCGTTAGAGGGTGAGAACTCGAAACAGCCCCCGAACGGCCCCGTGGGTGGCACCAACACCTCCCACGGGACCAACGTAACTCGTGGGAACTGACCCCGCAGCCGCGGGTCTCCCGGTTTGAGAGTACGACGGTAATTTTCTTATTTCCACACTTAGGCTTAAAAACATGGCGTTAGATGGTGAGAACTCGAAACAGCCCCCGAACGGCCCCGTGGGTGGCACTAACACCTCCCACGGGACCAACGTAACTCGTGGGAACTAACCCCGCAGCCGCGGGTGTCCCGGTTTGAGAGTACGACGGTAATTTGCTTATTTCCACACTTAGGCTTAAAAACTTGGCGTTAGAGGGTGACAACACGAAACAGCCCCCGAACGGCCCCATGGGTGGCACCAACACCTCCCACGGGAACAACGTAACTCGTGGGAACTGACCCCGCAGCCGCGGGTCTCCCGGTTTGAGAGTACGACGGTAATTTGCTTATTTCCACACTTAGGCTTAAAAACATGGCGTTAGAGGGTGAGAACTCGAAACAGCCCCCTAACGGCCCCGTGGGTGGCACCAACACCTCCCACGGGACCAACGTAACTCGTGGAAACTGACCCCGCAGCCGCGGGTCTCCCGGTTTGAGAGTACGACGGTAATTTGCTTAATTCCACACTTAGGCTTAAAAAGATGGCGTTAGAGGGTGAGAACTCGAAACAGCCCCCGAACGGCCCCGTGGGTGGCATCAACACCTCCCACGGGACCAACGTAACTCGTGGGAACTGACCCCGCAGCCGCGGGTCTCCCGGTTTGAGAGTACGACGGTAATTTGCTTATTTCCGCACTTAGGCTTAAAAACATGGCGTTAGATGGTGAGAACTCGAAACAACCCCCGAACGGCCCCGTGGCTGGCACCAACACCTCCCACGGGACCAACGTAACTCGTGGGAACTGACCCCGCAACCGCGGGTCTCCCGGTTTGAGAGTACGACGGTAATTTGCTTATTTCCACACTTAGGCTTAAAAACATGGCGTTAGAGGGTGAGAACTCGAAACAGCCCCCGAAGGGCCCCGTGGGTGGCACCAACACCTCCCACGGGACCAACGTAACTCGTGGGAACTGATCCCGCAGCCGCGGGTCTCCCGGTTTGAGAGTACGACAGTAATTTGCTTATTTCCACACTTAGGCTTAAAAACATGGTGTTAGAAGGTGAGAACTCGAAACAGCCCCCGAACGGCCCCGTGCGTGGCACCAACACCTCCCACGGGACCAACGTAACTCGTGGAAACTGACCCCGCAGCCGCGGGTCTCCCGGTTTGAGAGTACGACGGTAATTTGCTTATTTCCACACTTAGGCTTAAAAAGATGGCATTAGAGGGTGAGAACTCGAAACAGCCCCCGAACGGCCCCGTGCGTGGCACCAACACCTCCCACGGGACCAACGTAACTCGTGGGAACTGACCCCGCAGCCGCGGGTCTCCCGGTTTGAGAGTACGACGGTAATTTGCTTATTTCCACACTTAGACTTAAAAACATGGCGTTAGAGGGTGAGAACTCGAAACAGCCCCCGAACGGCCCCGTGGGTGGCACCAACACCTCCCACGGGACCAACGTAACTCGTGGGAACTGACCCCGCAGCCGCGGGTCTCCCGATTTGAGAGTACGACGGTAATTTGCTTATTTCCACACTTAGGCTTAAAAACATGGCGTTAGAGGGTGAGAACTCGAAACAGCCTCCGAACGGCCCCGTAGGTGGCACCAACACCTCTCACGGGATCAACGTAACTCGTGGGAACTGACCTCGCAGCCGCGGGTCTCCCGGTTTGAGAGTACGACGGTAATTTGCTTATTTCCACACTTAGGCTTAAAAACATGGCGTTAGAGGGTGAGAACTCGAAACAGCCCCCGAACGGCCCCGTGTGTGTAACCAACACCTCCCACGGGACCAACGTAACTCGTGGGAACCGACCCCGCAGCCGCGGGTCTCCCGGTTTGAGAGTACGACGGTAATTTGCTTATTTCCACACTTAGGCTTAAAAACATGTCGTTAGAGGGTGAGAACTCGAAACAGCCCCCGAACGGCCCCATGGGTGGCACCAACACCTCCCACGGGACCAACGTAACTCGTGGAAACTGACCCCGCAGCCGCGGGTCTCCCGGTTTGAGAGTACGACAGTAATTTGCTTATTTCCACACTTAGGCTTAAAAAGATGGCGTTAGAGGGTGAGAACTCGAAACAGCCCCCGAACGGCCCCGTGGGTGGCACCAACACCTCCCACGGGACCAACGTAACTCGTGGGAACTGACCCCGCAGCCGCGGGTCTCCCGGTTTGAGAGTACGACGGTAATTTGCTTATTTCCACACTTAGGCTTAAAAACATGGCGTTAGATGGTGAGAACTCGAAACAGCCCCCGAACGGCCCCGTGGGTGGCACCAACACCTCCCACGGGACCAACGTAACTCGTGGGAACTAACCCCGCAGCCGCGGGTGTCCCGGTTTGAGAGTACGACGGTAATTTGCTTATTTCCACACTTAGGCTTAAAAACTTGGCGTTAGAGGGTGAGAACATGAAACAGCCCCCGAACGGCCCCATGGGTGGCACCAACACCTCCCACGGGAACAACGTAACTCGTGGGAACTGACCCCGCAGCCGCGGGTCTCCCGGTTTGAGAGTACGACGGTAACTTGCTTATTTCCACACTTAGGCTTAAAAACATGGCGTTAGAGGGTGAGAACTCGAAACAGCCCCCTAACGGCCCCGTGGGTGGCACCAACACCTCCCACGGGACCAACGTAACTCGTGGAAACTGACCCCGCAGCCGCGGGTCTCCCGGTTTGAGAGTACGACGGTAATTTGCTTAATTCCACACTTAGGCTTAAAAAGATGGCGTTAGAGGGTGAGAACTCGAAACAGCCCCCGAACGGCCCCGTGGGTGGCACCAACACCCCCACGGGACCAACGTAACTCGTGGGAACTGACCCCGCAGCTGCGGGTCTCCCGATTTGAGAGTACGATGGTAATTTTCTTATTTCCAGACTTAGGCTTAAAAATTTGGCGTTAGAGGGTGAGAACACGAAACAGCCCCCGAACGGCCCCGTGGGTGGCACCAACACCTCCCACGGGACCAACGTAACTCGTGGGAACTGACCCCGCAGCCGCGGGTCTCCCGGTTTGAGAGTTCGACGGTAATTTGCTTATTTCCACACTTAGGCTTAAAAACATGGCGTTAGAGGGTGAGAACTCGAAACAGCCCCCGAACGGCCCCGTGGGTGGCACCAACACCTCCCACGGGACCAACGTAACTCGTGGAAACTGACCCCGCAGCCGCGGGTCTCCCGGTTTGAGAGTACGACAGTAATTTGCTTATTTCCACACTTAGGCTTAACAAGATGGCGTTAGAGGGTGAGAACTCGAAACAGCCCCCGAACGGCCCCGTGGGTGGCACCAACACCTCCCACGGGACCAACGTAACTCGTGGGAACTGACCCCGCAGCCGCGGGTCTCCCGGTTTGAGAGTACGACGGTAATTTGCTTATTTCCACACTTAGGCTTAAAAACATGGCGTTAGATGGTGAGACTCGAAACAGCCCCCGAACGGCCCCGTGGGTGGCACCAACACCTCCCACGGGACCAACGTAACTCGTGGGAACTAACCCCGCAGCCGCGGGTGTCCCGGTTTGAGAGTACGACGGTAATTTGCTTATTTCCACACTTAGGCTTAAAAACTTGGCGTTAGAGGGTGAAAACACGAAACAGCCCCCGAACGGCCCCATGGGTGGCACCAACACCTCCCACGGGAACAACGTAACTCGTGGGAACTGACCCCGCAGCCGCGGGTCTCCCGATTTGAGAGTACGACGGTAATTTGCTTATTTCCACACTTAGGCTTAAAAACATGGCGTTAGAGGGTGAGAACTCAAAACAGCCCCCTAACGGCCCCGTGGGTGGCACCAACACCTCCCACGGGACCAACGTAACTCGTGGAAACTGACCCCGCAGCCGCGGGTCTCCCGGTTTGAGAGTACGACGGTAATTTGCTTAATTCCACACTTAGGCTTAAAAAGATGGCGTTAGAGGGTGAGAACTCGAAACAGCCCCCGAACGGCCCCGTGGGTGGCACCAACACCTCCCACGGGACCAACGTAACTCGTGGGAACTGACCCCGCAGCCGCGGGTCTCCCGGTTTGAGAGTACGACGGTAATTTGCTTATTTCCACACTTAGGCTTAAAAACATCGCGTTAGAGGGTGAGAACTCGAAACAGCCCCCGAACGGCCCCGTGGGTGGCACCAACACCTCCCACGGGACCAACGTAACTCGTGGGAACTGACCCCGCAGCCGCGGGTCTCCCGATTTGAGAGTACGACGGTAATTTTCTTATTTTCACACTTAGGTTTAAAAACATGGCGTTAGAGGGTGAGAACTCGAAACAGCCCCCGAACGGCCCCGTGGGTGGCACCAACACCTCCCACGGGACCAACATAACTCGTGGGAACTGACCCCGCAGCCGCGGGTCTCCCGGTTTGAGAGTACGACGGTAATTTGCTTATTTCCACACTTAGGCTTAAAAACTTGGCGTTAGAGGGTGAGAACTCGAAACAGCCCCCGAACGGCCCCGTGGGTGGCACCAACACCTCCCACGGGAACAACGTAACTCGTGGGAACTGACCCCGCAGCCGCGGGTCTCCCGGTTTGAGAGTTCGACGGTAATTTGGTTATTTCCACACTTAGGCTTAAAAACATGGCGTTAGAGGGTGAGAACTCGAAACAGCCCCCGAACGGCCCCGTGGGTGGCACCAACACCTCCCACGGGACCAACGTAACTCGTGGGAACTGACCCCGCAGCTGCGAGTCTCCCGATTTGAGAGTACGATGGTAATTTTCTTATTTCCAGACTTAGGCTTAAAAATTTGGCGTTAGAGGGTGAGAACACGAAACAGCCCCCGAACGGCCCCGTGGGTGGCACCAACACCTCCCACGGGACCAACGTAACTCGTGGGAACTGACCCCGCAGCCGCGGGTCTCCCGGTTTGAGAGTTCGACGGTAATTTGCTTATTTCCACACTTAGGCTTAAAAACATGGCGTTAGAGGGTGAGAACTCGAAACAGCCCCCGAACGGCCCCGTGGGTGGCACCAACACCTCCCACGGGACCAACGTAACTCGTGGGAACTGACCCCGCAGCCGCGGGTCTCCCGGTTTGAGAGTACGACGGTAATTTGCTTATTTCCACACTTAGGCTTAAAAACATGGCGTTAGTGGGTGAGAACTCGAAACAGCCCCCGAACGGACCCGTGGGTGGCAGCAACACCTCCCACGGGATCAACGTAACTCGTGGGAACTGACCTCGCAGCCGCGGGTCTCCCGGTTTGAGAGTACGACGATAATTTGCTTATTTCCACACTTAGGCTTAAAAACATGGCGTTAGAGGGTGAGAACTCGAAACAGCCACCGAACGGCCCCGTGTGTGTAACCAACACCTCCCACGGAACTAACGTAACTCGTGGGAACCGACCCCGCAGCCGCGGGTCTCCCGGTTTGAGAGTACGACGGTAATTTTCTTATTTCCACACTTAGGCTTAAAAACATGTCGTTAGAGGGTGAGAACTCGAAACAGCCCCCGAACGGCCCCATGGGTGGCACCAACACCTCCCACGGGACCAACGTAACTCGTGGAAACTGACCCCGCAGCCGCGGGTCTCCCGGTTTGAGAGTACGACGGTAATTTGCTTATTTCCACACTTAGGCTTAAAAAGATGGCGTTAGAGGGTGAGAACTCGAAACAGCCCCTGAACGGCCCCGTGGGTGGCACCAACACCTCCCACGGGACCAACGTAACTCGTGGGAACTGACCCCGCAGCCGCGGGTCTCCCGGTTTGAGAGTACGACGGTAATTTGCTTATTTCCACACTTAGGCTTAAAAACATGGCGTTAGAGGGTGAGAACTCGAAACAGCCCCCGAACGGCCCCGTGGGTGGCACCAACACCTCCCACGGGACCAACGTAACTCGTGGGAACTGACCCCGCAGCCGCGGGTGTCCCGGTTTGAGAGTACGATGGTAATTTGCTTATTTCCACACTTAGGCTTAAAAACTTGGCGTTAGAGGGTGAGAACACGAAACAGCCCCCGAACGGCCCCATGGGTGGCACCAACACCTCCCACGGGACCAACGTAACTCGTGGGAACTGACCCCGCAGCCGCGGGTCTCCCGGTTTGAGAGTTCGACGGTAATTTGCTTATTTCCACACTTAGGCTTAAAAACATGGCGTTAGAGGGTGAGAACTCAAAACAGCCCCCGAACGGCCCCGTGGGTGGCACCAACACCTCCCACGGGACCAACGTAACTCGTGGGAACTGACCCCGCAGCTGCGGGTCTCCCGATTTGAGAGTACGACGGTAATTTTCTTATTTCCAAACTTAGGCTTAAAAACATGGCGTTAGAGGTGTGAGAACTCGAAACAGCCCCCGAACGGCCCCGTGGGTGGCACCAACACTTCCCACGGGACCAACGTAACTCGTGGGAACTGACCCCGCAGCCGCGGGTCTCCCGGTTTGAGAGTACGACGGTAATTTGGTTATTTCCACACTTAGGCTTAAAAACATGGCGTTAGAGGGTGAGAACACGGAACAGCCCCCGAACGGCCTCGTGCGTGGCACCAACACCTCGCACGGGACCAACGAAACTCGTGGGAACTGACCCCGCAGCCGCGGGTCTCCCGATTTGAGAGTACGATGGTAATTTTCTTATTTCCACACTTAGGCTTAAAAACATGGCGTTAGAGGGTGAGAACTCGAAACAGCCCCCGAACGGCCCCGTGGGTGGCACCAACACTTCCCACGGGACCAACGTAACTCGTGGGAACTGACCCCGCAGCCGCGGGTCTCCCGGTTTGAGAGTACGACGGTAATTTGCTTATTTCCACAAGTAGGCTTAAAAACATGGCGTTAGAGGGTAAGAACTCGAAACAGCCCCCGAACGGCCCCGTGCGTGCCACCAACACCTCCCACGGGACCAACGTAACTCGTGGGAACCGACCCCGCAGCCGCGGGTCTCCCAGTTTGAGAGTACGACGGTAATTTGCTTATTTCCACACTTAGGCTTAAAGACATGGCGTTAGAGGGTGAGAACTCGAAACAGCCCCCGAACGGCCCCGTGGGTGGCACCAACACCTCCCACGGGACCAACGTAACTCGTGGGAACTGACCCCGCAGCCGCGGGTCTCCCGGTTTGAGAGTACGACGGTAATTTTCTTATTTACACACTTAGGCTTAAAAACATGGCGTTAGAGGGTGAGAACTCGAAACAGCCTCCGAACGGCCCCGTGAGTGGCACCAACACCTCCCACGGGACCAACGTAACTCGTGGGAACTGACCTCGCAGCCGCGGGTCTCCCGGTTTGAGAGTACGACGGTAATTTTCTTATTTCCACGCTTAGGCTTAAAAACATGGCGTTAGAGGCCGAGAACTCGAAACAGCCCCCGAACGGCCCGTGGGTGGCACCAACACCTCCCACGAGACCAACGTAACTCATGGGAACTGACCCCGCAGCCGCGGGTCTCCCGGTTTGAGAGTACGACAGTAATTTGCTTATTTCCACACTTAGGCTTAAAAACCTGGCGTTAGAGGGTGAGAACTCGAAACAGCCCCCGAACGACCCCGTGGGTAGCACCAACACCTTCCACGGGACCAATGTAACTCGTAGGAACTGACCCCGCAGCCGCGGGACTCCCGGTTTGAGAATATGACGATAATTTGCTTATTTTAACTCATATATGCAATTTTTCAGCTTGATTAATTTTTTTGTAAAACTACTTGGTTACTGATATTTTTTTTATGTATCCTATCATTTGTAGGATTTTTGCACGCGGAACAAACGAAGGAGGCAATGGTCTACAACATGAAGATTGTTTATATGTTGTGGACATTCAGGATGTTGTTTTTTGTGTTACAGCCGTGCGGGCTTTTATTGTTTAGTTTTATGGCCGTGCTGGCTTTTATAATTTGATTGTTGAATTTTATGGCCGTGCGGGCTTTATAATAAGCAGGTTTTACATTTACAGGTTTTGGAATGTCAAGAAAATAGAGGAAATTCTGCCCAATTTTTTTTTCTCTGTGAATTATTAAGACGTGTAATATTTATAAGTTTGTATATATATTGGTTTATTAACAACGTTCTCGATTCGTAATTTGTGATTTTTTTATTGTTTTGCCAATATTAAATATTTGTAACACCTCGTACGCGTCCAACGTTACACGTAGCAACCGACGGTGCACTCACAGGACCCCCAATTTTAGGATTGGACAAAGAAATATATATATTTTTTTTAAATTATAGTTAAATATGGTCATGGACTTTGTCCATGACCATTTTTATTTTTTTTGTCGCGCATAAAAATGGTCGCGGCCAAAGTCCGCGACCATTTTATTTTTATTTTTTTTGTCCCGGTTGTGGGTCGCGGACTTTGGCCGCGACCAATTTGTCACAGTTGTGGGTCATGGATAAGGGCCGTGACCAATTTTTTTATATTTTGTTTTGTCACGGTTGTGGGTCGCGGACTTTGGCCGCGACGAATTTGTCACGGTTGTGGGTCACGGACTTGGGCCGCGACCAATTTTTTTTTTATTTTTTTGTCACGGACGTGGGTCGCGGACTTTGGCCGCGAACAATTTGTCA